>CM070604.1:3242123-5642123 GCA_036346395.1 Hsuehochloa calcarea | reverse complement strand
AGTGTTTCTTGCTTGAATCTGCTGCAGAGGCAGGTGAAGATGAGAGGCCAAAGGATGTTCTTGGTTCTGATAAGGAAGGTTAGCTGTGGCTATTGATTGCTTTCCTCATTTCTCCTTGCGTGGCTTATTAGAGTCTTAGCTGTATCTTTTCTTTCTTGCTTTAGTCTTTTTGCGCCATTAAGCGGATCACTATTTTCTCATTTTAATCCTGAAATTTATGTGTTACGACTTACTACACATGTTCTCAGAGTATGTCCTAACTTTGAACTGCCCTTTGAAGAGAAAGAATTGATGCCAGTTTTGGGATTCTGGGTTAACTTGCAACTGTTTAATATTTTAGGTTGAGCTGTCTTTTATTTCTCTCCATATAAAAGGCTGGTAGGTTGTCAAATTCTTTCAAATTTCCTCCCTACCAAAATCTCTGAAATGGACATTTATATTGGTTTATGCACCCCCTCGTCTTTTGCAAATAGGCCGTCCTAAAGGACTGCATGAGTTATTTTCAGCCTTAGTTGTGGTAGACTGAAAGAAAACATCAGTTTTGGAAGGGGGCAGGGGTGGTGCAGATGTCAATTTTTTGGGGCGCATATCTCTGGAAAGAGAATGCCTCAGATACTCTCGACGGGCAGCATGTGCTTTCCATGGCAAACCAGACAAGCACAAACCTCCTCTTATGATGAATCACGATGGGATCGAGTCTGTAACTCTATGTGATGATAATGTGTTTCGTGCAGTGACTTGCGTTGCACTTTGTCTTGTTCTTGATAGTAGGTAGTTGATTTGCCCATGAATAGGATTCAGTTTTGTAGCATAACAAAATTATGACAGCCCATGCTATGTCTACATCTCATTTTGTTCTGCTTAGGGCCAGGAGAGAGCCAAGAAAACACTAAGAGAGATTCCAACGAAACAGCCAGTGTGTATTGCGACAACAGTGGGTCCGTAATCGATCCCAATGACAGGCACAGCAATGAAAGCAACAGCCAATGCGCTGATTCTGATGGAGGTAGCAAAGAGGTGCCTAAAATGGATTCCAAGGGAAGTAACGATGAAAACAGCGAGTGCACCGACCGGTGCTCTCCTCGTGCTGTGCTAGATATCTCAGTATCTGGTAGCGTGGACTCCGACGAGAGCTCCTCTGTTGAGCAGTCAGCAGAGTCCAACCACAGTGTGCAGTGGAGGAATCTGATCAGCGGACTAATACTCAGGAGAAAGAAGCCAATGGCAAGAGCAGTGACATTCCCTCAGAGATCCAAGTGCACAGGGCTTAAAAGGTATCTCGAGAGGATTCGGAATGGTAAGAACCAGATGGATTGTAGTGCCATTGCTCCAGAGATCCTTCCTGAGATTGAGAAGTGGAGGCCATCATGGAGAAGCTTCGACTACGATGAGCTTTGTACTGCAACTGACAGATTTAGTTCAGGTAACATGTGCACTTTCTTCTATGTTGCTGTAATTCCGTGACTTAATAATTAGCCTCTGTTACTATCATTACGGAACTTGTGGGATGTAGCTTTGACATTAAGCTATGGTCCCTATGGATTTATAATTGGAGCCCTATGATTTCATTGAGGAAAGAGGGTTTGAGGTCCTACCGTCCTAATCATGAACTGTTCTTTAGGTCAATGATGATTTGTTACCGGTTACTAGTTGGAAAACTTAAGTACTAGAGCAGATTATTCTATTTTTATATGCTAGTTTTTTTAGCATGACCCGTTTTCTAGATTGTAGTACCTCCAATATCGTATAATATAATATGGAAATCTATAACCCTTAAGCTCTGTTTCTTACTTACAAGTGTCCTGTAATACAAGTACTGTTCTTGGCCTGAACTAGTTTTTTTTTTTTGTATCCGCATTATCTCTGAACATTTTTGCTTGACACCTGATATTACTAGAAAATTTGATCGGGAAGGGAGGGCATGCTGAGGTGTACAAAGGACAGCTTGCTGATGGACAGCTTGTGGCAGTGAAGAGGTTAACAAAAGGTGGTAACAAAGAGGACAGGATTAGTGATTTCCTATCTGAACTTGGAATAATAGCGCATGTTAACCACCCAAATGCGGCACAGCTTTTGGGGTTCAGTGTGGAAGGGGGCTTGCACTTGGTTCTTCAGTTCTCACCTCATGGAAGCTTGGCTTCTGTTCTCCATGGTATAGTCCTGTCTAACAACTTGTTAGGTAACGAATGAAATAGTTAAGTACTACACTATTACGCGGTGGCATATTTTACATCGTATTTCCAAAAAAATATGAATTATATCTATACCTTACGTGAAGGATTTGATGAGAACATATCTCTTGACATCCATGCCAGTACAGCATAATCATTCAAAGCAGTATCTGAAATGCCAGTCCAATGATGCATATTAAGATCATGTAAGCTCATAATTTGCATTTCTGCATGCTGTTTATAGATTGTACATTATCACTTTCCATAGTCCTCTTTTCAGTTGCCTCAAAATTACATATACTATAGACTATATCAAATACATGTCTGAAGCGCCACCTTTTTTTTCTAAAGAAAAAGGAAATAGATATAAGAGTTTACCTGAGATGCCCTTAGTCTAGTGATAAAATGGAGTTCAGCTGATCAGGTGCAAAGGGAGTCCTCAAGTGGAAGGTTAGGTTCAATATTGCACTTGGAATTGCTGAAGGGCTGCTTTATCTACACGAAGGCTGCCATCGACGCATAATTCACAGAGACATCAAGGCTTCAAATATTCTTTTAACTGAAGAGTATGAACCTCAGGTATGTGGTGTACTGTTAGTCTGTTACACTAGTCGTGTCCATTCTTCAATTCCTAGGATGCCAAGTGCAACAGTTTTGCTCCCTCCTTGCACAGATCTCAGATTTTGGGCTTGCAAAGTGGCTTCCTGATAAATGGACCCATCATGTTGTGTTTCCCATCGAAGGCACATTCGGGTGAGTTTGATATGTTCTTGATCATTGCTTCATGATGATTTCATATTATCCAGAAGACCAAAACAGTGTTGTAATTGTTATTTTAACTTTGATTTTGCACCCTTTTTCAGGTATATGGCTCCAGAGTACTTCATGCATGGGATCATAAATGAGAAGACTGATGTGTTTGCATATGGAGTTCTGCTTCTTGAACTAGTTACAGGACGGAAAGCAGTGGACTCCTCCAGACAAAGCCTAGTAATATGGGTAAAGTGACAAATTGCTCTGCTTTACTTTATTTATATACAGATTCCAATCATTTCATTGAATATTATTGTTTGATCATATAAAGAGGAAACTGACAATTCAATAGTAAGTCTAGAATACATGCATGGATAACATTAAGACTGACAATACAATTCAATAGTAAGTCTAGAATACATGCATGGATAACATTAAGTGATATAGTTATATACTTCTGAAACCCTTTGAATTCACAAGTTGTTCTTCATCATCTGCAAAGGCAAAACCGTTGCTCGACTCGAACAACATGAGAGAGCTAGTGGATCCTTCTCTTGACGTTGGATACGATCCAGAAGAGATGGCACACATCCTAGCAGTGGCATCCATGTGCATTCACCACAGCTCAAGCTTGCGGCCTAGTATGAAATCGGTGAGTGAGTGAGTGAGACATATCTGCCATTTCGAGTGCAAAATGAGCATTGTAAATTGACGAGGTGATATGTTGGTTGCAGGTGGTCCGTTTCTTGAAGGGAGATAGGGAGTCACTTCAACTGACGCGAGGGCCTAAACTCGCAAAGCCTCTCATGTTTGACTCCTGTGATTCAGAAGATTACACTCGCTCAAGTTACCTCAATGATCTGGACCGGCACAAGCAGCTTGCCTTGGAGCAGTGAAATCCAGTTGGACAGATTTTGCCATCTTTTTGTACATCATCACTATCTACATTGTGATCCTCCAGATTTCCAGAGATGTTTAAAGATTGTATGGATGGATGCGAGGGATCAATCACCATTTACATCCTGGTTGCTGATCTAAGGTGTCATTTGGTTTCCATCGTTTAATGCATGTCGTGATACTATGATCTGTATGACCAGGACCATTGTGTCATGTGATGTAGCCCCCCGTGACAGCCTATTACTATTCTACAAATGGGAAAATGTTTAGAAATAGAAGAATGGATGTCCTGATCATCTGCAGGGTTAATTCCTTTATCCTCGTTATGGACTTTTTTATTTGACAGTTTTAGGCTTTCAGCGCTCGCATTTGATGGACAGGTTCCGTTTCCACACGAACATTGATTATCATTTTGTCGATTTTGGTAACTATCATACTGAAATTACATGTTTCTAGTTTCAGTGAGCATAGATGAATTTTGAAAAGTTTGACCAAGATTTACACATGCACCAACAGGCTACATAGATCTGCTAAGGCATCAGACTTACCGGAACAGATGCCATGAATGTTGAACACTAGTGCCCCCACACATGACCTTATGGAAATGTAATGTTCAGAGATAAAAGAAACACAAGGGCACATTGCCTACAGATGTGTCCAGATCTCCAGGAGCTATATATATTCTTTAACAAAAAGGGTGTGAAATCTGCGAAAAATCATATTGCATCTTTCATTTTCACAGAGAACTATAGCAAATTCTTCTCTCTTCTATTATGCGCTGAACCGCGTAGGTAAGAAGACAGGGAGAGACATTGGTCTGCCTCTGGCGATCTGGCCTATCATTACACGTCATATCCAGGATTAACCTTCTGCTGAACATCTCCGTAGCTTTCCAACTCCAGCATGTCCTCCATGCTCCCCAAGAACAATGGCAGCCTCTGGTGCAGTTTCACAGGCTGAATCGAGAGGATTCTGACCTTACCATCTGACCCTCGACCCCCTGCCTGCTCCGCAAGGAAACTCAGAGGATTCGCCTCATAGACCAGCCGAAGGTGATCCCTTGGGTTCATGGCAACTCCACCATATATTAGTGTGCGGTGGAAATCAGCAACCAGTGAGCACACATACCGAGCTGAATACTTCTTCGGATGCTGCCCCTTGCCTTGTCTGATTGTGTCAATGTACTGCCTTAGGCCTTCGGGCCAGTCAAAATATCGTGCATCATTCACCGAATATAGCTGTCCTGACATAGTATGCAATTACATCCTTTGAGCAAATATAAAAGTACGAGTGTCTGCTAAAACATGCATTTATAACTGCTAGTAATACTGCAGATCAAAGGCAGGAATATGGAATGGTACTCAGTAGCAGTGTAGCACAGTATGTGGGGTTTATATCTCAGTCTTCTTTGAAAGTAGCATATTAGTCTTTAGGTCACAAGAAAATTCTTCTATAATATCTTCTCAAATTACTCATGTTGATTGCCCATCAAGCCCTATATATTGAGAACTCAGATTTGGAGAAAACCTGTACTGCTAGCGCAACTGGAATTAGGTAACAACCGCTCAAATCAACAAATTACTAAGTAGTAAGTTCTGATAATCTGATATACATCCTAGTTACCTCTAGGGGGTATTTGGATGGAAGGATGTGTTAGAATAAATTCTCCAGCTGACCGATCCAACGTGAAGCCATGGGTACCTGCACCGAAGCTGATACAGAAGATGGTGGCGGACGAATACAGGACATAACCAGCAGCGACAAGGCAAGTTCCACTTTGCAGTGAATTGAGCTGAGCTCTCTCCTCCACAGGGAGATGGTCGAGTTCCACTAGCCTATTGTATATCCCAAATATTGTTCCAGTGGGGATGGAGACCTCGATGTTGCGAGAACCATCAAGCGGATCAGTGACAACAACATATGGACCATCATTGGATATCCAAATGGGGAGATCATTTTCTTCGGACGCCATCATTGCAACTTTTCCAGAACTTTGGAGCGACGACAAGATGATCTCATTCTGAATTAAAAATGAAGTTAGTATCCAGGTTACCTGAATCTACTAGTACTATGCCAAGATGCATAGCACTTCCATCTGACATACAATAGAAGCAAACAGCAAGGACTCTTACAGTAAAATCCTGCTAAGAGCGCACAAGATATGGTGGAAAATGACGCTGGTTCTTGTGGTTTGTAGTACAGCACTGAATTCAAGCAAACTAATCTAGTTGCTTAAACATTTAACGCTGGATATGTGATTCCTTCCCTAATCCCAAACCAACACAATTCAATTCACCAATGCTTCATTCAGGTCTCCCAATCTTTATCTTTTACTGTGAAATTTGCAAATGTTGGGGAAGCAACTAGTTAGTTGATTTTGGAAAAATAAAGACACGGCCGAAGCATACTGGAAATTAAACAGCTCGAGGGTTCAGTCATCTTAAACTAACCAGCTACTGCACTTTTGATGGATATGTATGCAGTGTACCATATCCAGTCCGTCAATCTCACAGCAATGGCACTCTTGTTATGTGGCATGAAAAACACGTAGACGAAAGAACCAAAATACTAAATCTATAACCCGCGGAACGCACCGACAATTCGTCGAGCGGCTTGGGCGCGTCCCGCCCGGCCGCCACCGCGCCGCCAGCCGCCTTGGTCCGCGACAGCTCGGCGTTGCCGGGTGACGCGACAAGCGCGGCGATGCGCTTGCACGCACCCTGGATGTGGGCGACGAGGGCGGCGAGGTCGTCGGCCGTGCCGGCCTGGCCCATGTACTCGAGCAGGGTGGGCGCCGCCGCAGACATGTAGGTGGCCGCGGAGATGAGGCTGCGGCGGCGGAGTGTGAGCGACGGGAGGAGGAGACGAGCGGGGGGCGGCGGTGGCGGGTAATTTGGAGTCGGCGAGAGCGGGAGGGGAGGGTGGTGGAGTGGGCGGAGGGAGGGAGAGGATAACGGCATAGTTTGTTTAGCCACTGGTGGATGGGCTCGTGTTGTGTGGATTGGGGAAAGCAAAGGAGTGGGGAAGACAACGCCACGTGTCTACGTGACCGCGGAGTGGCGCCGTCAGTGTGTTGCCGCACGACACGCCATAAAATATTCCATGCTCTGATAAACCAACAATTGAACGATTAGTTCCTGCATCTTATCATAAAACAATTAGGAGTTCCTACAAGGCATACATACCATGCGGTAAATAATTTTGTTCGAACTAAACGTTGAGAACAAATCAGAGTTTAACAAACAAAGAAAGCTTAGTGCTTCGATTCCTGCCTCTGAAAATTTGTACGAAAATTGCTTCCGACAATTAAACAAAGAAAAAATTCTGATATGTTTGACAAATGAATAAAAATAACTCAAGCATCGAAGAAATATGCAAGAATCACGACTCAACAAATCGTTTGCCGTAATGCCACTGCCTTTGAGACGTAAAAAAAAACTCAAAAATCCCACAACCAACTACCGCCAGGTGAAAGCAACAAATGCAAAATTCCTGCAAACTCTGCACACTGTCTGCAATTTTTTTTTTTAAAAAAAATCAAAGTCACACCTGATGAGGATGGGAAACCGACTTTTTGTGCGCCATTAGCACCAACAAACTCGTCGTCGGCCGGACGTACTCATCAGCATGGGCACACAACACAAACATCAGTGAGATCAAGCCCCGCACAAGCAGACTCCAAGAATTCACCGCAGAACGTGCCAGTGTAGTTGTGCCCGAGCGAGTGAGCGACGCTTTGTTCATATACCGCAGGCACAACTCATTTACCAGTGACAAGAAGACCCTGATGTTGCCGAGGACGAGCGGAACGGAACAGGGGAGGCGGCGACGTGTAGGGGCGGAGGATGGCGACGACGGCGTAGGGATGGAGGCGACGGATCGAATGGTAGCGGCGCGTACAAACGAGAAGATGTGAGGAGAGTAGAGGATGAATGGTTTTTGATCCACTCGAACCTAGGAACCAATAGGTTCCGATGGAAATAAATCCTACGAGACATTTTACCTTATATTTTTTTTCTTTGACCCCTTTCAAATCAAGACATTTAGACATGCAAAAAAATAGTTGATTTATTTTGCCATGTGTTACGAGATTGAATGCGTTTAATATGAGTTTTAAAATGATGAAGTCTCGTAAGATTTTCTTCCGGTTCTGATCCACTCCAACGTTTTTCTTCTTCTTCTGCTGCACCTTTTACTGTTGGATTTTGGGGTGCGAATTAGTGATCCCATTGGGACCCACGCCCGCCCCTACTGAATAATTCATGGATCAAGAGAAAAAGAGATGGTACCCTTTGTAAGCGGAAACCGTTTTCCTCGGCATCTTCTGGCACAATCTAATTCGACGAAAAGAACATTCATTATCTTTGACCCCGCTCGATCCATTAACTTAGGGTGCATTTGATTTGTGGTATGAGATTAAACGGGATGGTTCTGTTCAGGATATGAGTTTATCCCGTTTGGTTGGATAAATAAAACCAAATAGGTACGGGATGAGATGATTTCATGTGAGAGAATATTCTACTTTTATTATATACCATTCCATTCGAAAAAAAAATCGAACCACACGGTTCAACGTTTTGCCAACTACAACTTTAACTTGCTAACTCCAAATGGAATAATTCTTTCACCTAAATTCATCCAAAATCATCATATAATCACTATAGAAAACTCATGCATTTTTGAGCATTTTAAAATTTTATGTTTTTCTCGATATTGTTTTTGTTTTTTATAGAATATAAATATTTTAAATGAATAAAATAAACTTCAATTAAATCTAAAAATATTTTATTAAATCTTTATATAATTTTTTTAAAATTTCAAACTAAACATCATCTTGAACCATCTTATCTAAGCAACCAAACAAAATCCTACATTATCCTATCCCACCAACTAAACATCATACTTATATCATCTCATCCAGGATCATTTCATCCATGTACCATCCCATCTCATTTACCCTGGTTCACCCAATCAAACGCACCCTTAACATTTGTATGTAGGGGTACCTTTTTATGGTATGTAGGTCACCATTACACAGTGTCTTCTCTCTATTTTCAGTGTTCGCTATCGATGATCAGAACACGGATAATGATTTGATGTGTATGCACTCCTTCCTTACAGCACGATGATGTGCATGTTCTCGTTATCTTCAAGCGATCTCTAGTGCTGCTTATGTACCAGAGGAGCTGTGCGTTCAACGGCCACGTCCGTTCGACGGAATGGCAATGAATCGTCGATAATCCTTGCTCAAACAAGACTATATAAGGAGTAAGTCGAAAAGTTTATTTAACACTTTCAACTACAAAATAGAGTATTAAACATATATCTTAGACCTACAAAAACGAATCAATTTACACCCTAGGACGATTTTGATGGTATGGATCCCACTGGTTTTCACCCTATCGGAGATAAGAAATAATGTTAAAATAACAGGTAAGAGAAGATGGGCCATTCATGTTGGACCATGTGGCCTTACAATTGCCTTATGCATTTTTTTGTTGTTAAATCCTCTCTTTTTTAGTTTCCAATTACATTGTACGGGCAGAAGTCATGCGTGTTACTGGCTTATTCGTGAGTTCCCATATAATTAGTATAGTCATCCTTTACAATTGTTATAACCGCACAATATCATAAATTTAGCATAATATATATTTTTTTGTATACACTATAAGTGCCCTTGAAGAGTTAATTAGTGCAAATAGGATTTTATTGGAAGTAATTTTTATAATATGCATGAGAGTTGCATATCATCGTACTAATATCTAATAGGAATAAAAAGTCAAACAACCTCCTCACAAAAATTGATGTAGCGTCTCTGGTGAGAACCAACAGAACACATCCCTTTACTACTAAAAAAAGAAGTGGTGATCCTAGTCGCCGTGGTACGTCTCCCCTCCCTAAAAAATCTCTTAACAAAAAATAATCTACCAACAAACAAATTCCACATCCAAAATTCTCTAAGGAGAAGAATAAAGTATTTAATATATATGGCCGATATATATGTGTCGGTTAATAGATCTCGACAATATCAACTCAACATGCTACGGTAATATATATATTTTAAAAAAAATCATAGCAAAGAACAAGTATTTAACGCTGACATCTGTGCTACTGCAAGCTTCCACTATCATCCGATGAGAATTGGTTTGTTTATTTCTGTCTTTTTGGATGTTCGGTGGTCGGTTCAGTGTTTGCTTATCAGAAACCGAATAAACCATGTAAACCGATATGCAACCAACAACCTAGCCGAACTGCCAAAGCCCCTAGTCCCAACCTCCCATGCTCCCGACCGTAGCCACTAGCCAGCGACCCAACTTCGGCCCAAGGTCCAACATGGTAGGGATGGGCACTCCCAAGTCCAAAGGCACATTGTCTTTCTTTTCTCCCCTTGCTTATCTTTTCTTCTCTCCAGCCAGGGCAACAAACGAGCGCTTCTACCCATCCCGTGAGGCCATAACCGCTTACTACACCGCCGCCGCTGGTACTCACTTCTAGTTGCTTGAGGAGGCGATCGGTGACGATGACGCTAACGCTAACGCTGGCTTTACGTTGGATGTGGTCACTCTAATTCTTCTTTCGCTGCACTGTGCGTTGATGCTAACGATCTATGATCTAGTATTCTAGTTTACATAGTAGATTTTTTGAATTATTAGCTAGTGTAGCGTACCTGTATGTATCTTGAGTCACCGCTCCGTCGCCACCACCCCGAGGTTGATTGGCGACGTCAGCCTCTAGATCTGAAGCTGCAACGACGGTTCCAGATCTTGAGTGGCAAGACGGTTCCAGATCTTGAGCGATAGCTTACGACGTCGCAGGCGAAGGCACAGGAGGAGGCCTGGGGCCGGTGTTGATGTCATCGCGGCACTGTGATCCCGACGTTGAGGTCATCGCTGTTGTTAGCGGTGTTGGGATCCCGGCATTAGCTTCCCATGCAGTTTCGGGTGGTGGCTCCGGGTGGCTTTAATGGTCGACGGCATGGGTCAAGGCGACACCCCTCGGTGGCGGCAATGGATCTCGAGCGGCGAGGCGGTTCGAGATCTCGAGCGGTGGCTCCCGGAGAATGGCCACCGGCCGCTGCACAACGTGTGAGTTGTGACCGTGGCTGTGGTTTGGCCATCCTACCTGACATCACGTGTGAGATTTTTCCTGATGATTCTCTTCAGGTCACTAATATATCTTTAGGATTCTCCCTAATTCGATAAGCTCCTCCAATTTCAGGTTGAAGGCTTGAAGCTAACTATCCAGATTCTCTCCAATCCACTGCTCTCTCTCTCACTATGTATCTATTTCTCTCTCACACACTCACTATGTATCTCTCTCTCTCTCTCTCTCTCTCTAATTTCGACAACACCTATTTCTGACAGTAGATTTGTCAGTTTATGCACACTAACCTTGCATAGATGATGTTGGCAAATTGACAGTATTTGTCCACTCTATTGTTTTTGTGGCCCATGATTTGGCATATCTGAGACAACTGATTATTGCACACTTAGATACAGAGCATATAACAGTGTGATAGCATAACAGGGTAATGACCATTGTGAGTTGTCACACAAAATTCCTGAATTTTATTTACTAAGTTTAAACATTTGTACACGGTCATGTTTTTCGTATAGAGATAATGTATTCTAGATTCGACTTCAGGTTCCTACCTGGATACCAAATTAGTACCAAGTTTGCAAAGCAGACAGATAGAGAAAAATTCATGGCCATTTTAGCCCATCTCTCTTCCTGTAAGGTCTTGTATCACTAAATTTTTATGGTGGTTTTGTCGCTGCTCTTGAATGTAGTACAGATAATAATGGTGGAGGGGAAAGGCGAGAGCTGTAGCTGTGCCACTGATAGTCTGTCCGGCTATTTCTTGACTTGAAAATTTTCAAAATGCTGCAACTTCAATACATGTTGAGCTGAAGGTGGTTGACCATTGGTTTCTCAATGTGGTTGGTAAATTTTTACACTAGATGTCTGACTTGTTTGGCCATTGAACCTTATGCTGGTACCCAAGATTGACACCAAGGCATGGCCAATGCTACAATTCTTCTGATTACATTTGTTTCTTAAAAGTTCAGTTAAAGGACAGATATAGGTATACGCTCAATCATCATGCTACTGGATTACTGTATATTTTTAGTTGTCAGATTAGAGATATACTGGAATGTAATCATACTAGATTAGAAAATTTTCAGTTGCCAGATTGTAGATATATTGTAACATAGTCATTCGACATTTTCATATAATCAGTCTGTTTTAACTCGTAACCAGATGGAACCTTCCATATCATTGATCCTTATCGTTAAGTTTTATCAAATTGGTCAATAAGAAGGTCAAAACAGGAAAAAGGTTTCCAAGTTACTTCTGTACTGATTTGAATTGTTGCGCTGCAACTAAACTAGAGCAAACATGACCTAAAAAGGCAACAATTGTTTTTATGTGAATTCTCTTTACAACGGAAACAAGAATGGTACTGATGAGCACACATAACATGCACAATATTTCATGCAATATCGAGGTTTTCATTGCAATGCACGATTACTCAACTAGTTAAAGCAAATGTGGAGGTTTATTTTAACACGTTCCATCCACCGCCATTAGCTTAAACGTTTGCCTACTGTAACTGCAATTCATATTCGTAATGTGATTGTAGTACTGGTGATCATTCTTGTCTAATGTAGTGAATCGTATGTTCGATATCTTTACAAAATTTCAAGATCAAGCTCGATCGCATTCGCAAGATACGAGAAAGACAAATTGAGAATAGTGTTTAATTAGTGTTTCACCACTTTAGCAAGAATTTAGTTTTTTGTATGTCGCAAATACGATCGAATTTGATCTTGACATTCCGCAACGATGTAGAACATATCCTCCACTACATGTTGTAATTGTTTCGGAATTTTTAAAACTGGTCACGTCCCTCTTTGATAGGAACCGTGCAGAATACAACAACATGGACATAGAACATATTCTCCACTACATGTTGTAATTGTTTCGGAATTTTTGAAACTTCTAAGTTCGATGATAATCGAATTTGCGCACCGTATGTCACCCCAGTTGCTCAGCTGTTCCGACTTTGCCAAGTCGCGTTCCTCCTTGATAGGAACCGTGCAGAATACAGCAACATGGTACTGAGTAAATATGACCCAACGAACACGTCCGACCGTCGACTCTTAGGTCCACGGAAGACTCAACACGCGGTCGATCTTGGACTCTAGCCTGCCGTGCATCTGCATCCAGAGGAGACCGACCGAGCAAGACTCAAAACTGATCGATTGATTTGCCAAAACGACCACAAGTTGCAACTTTCTACAAAATCGCACATACATAGACCGTAAATCTATATAATTTTCCAAATTCCAAATTTGTTCATCCAAAAACACTGATCTAGAATATATTTTTTCCCCTTTCATCGTACGCATGGAACACTAGTACTGATTTTCATATCTATCTGAGAGTGTTTTCTTCGAAGCAATGTCTATGATGTACGCTTAACAACAAAACAACAGCTAAATTGTGTTGCCCGTGATGTACACAAGTACACAACTATATATTAATGTACTCACCGCACTATTAATTTTGTCAGAATAAGTGTTACATCTGAAATATCGTACCAATAAGCATATGCCACGGAAGAGATGAAGCATCACACCATTTTTTGGTGGTTTTACTGCAAATATAAGAATCCTTGTTGTGAAACCGTCCATGTAATAGAAGTTCATAGGTACCCGGTACGACACACACGTTTTTATTGATCAGTATCTAGATTGTTCTATCTATATGAACTGATATATGTTATCAGACCAAACCAGTAATAGATCTAATCTACTACTGCTACATATCCAGTATATACGATCGATCTATATAAAAAATTATGCAAAATGGCTTTGATACCACTGAAGGGATACGAGTAGCCTACGCTAGCTGATAATTCAAAAATTCTACCATGTAAACTAGGATGCTATGCAAGCAAGAGATCACATATCGTTACCACCAGACGCGCAATGCAGTGGAAGAAGAGTTGGAGCAGCCTGATCCAACGAAGAGCGTGTCGAAATAGTGGTCATAGTCGATCTTCCACCGTGGTCGATCGTCCTCATAGTCGATCATCCTCGTCGCCGATCATCTTCTCCAGCAACCGATCGCTTTCCTTGCAAAGTTACGGATCATCCTCGAGAGCAACAACAACCGCAGTAGCGCCTATACGATATCCACACGTCCAGGGTAGTAACGCCGTACGCAGGTGTGATAGCACCAAGTCGCACGGGAAGGCTCTCTTAAGAAGATGGCGGCTAGGGTTTGGAGCAACTCACGTGTTGTCTGTTACCTCTCCTCCTCTAGCCTCAAGCATCTCTTAATATAGTGTCCGTGACGGATCCTATCCGAACACAGTTGACGAATCGTATCCGTACTAGTTTGTTCCAACCCGTTAAGTTTGTGACCCTGTAGGTTCATGCGTAGTTAGGTTGTAACTCCGAAACATTTTCCGACCACGAGTCGTTAGTGGTATCTAGCAGGACATAACGATTCTAAAATATACACAAATTATATCAGATGAATCTTAATGTAATATGATCTACGACCATGTCCTTATAACTAACGACTAGGATCTACGACCAGGTCCTTATCACTAACGACTAGCTCGTATCTCTATACTACCAGCTCGTATCTCTATACAACCAGCTCATATTTGGTCTTGATCAGTTCGTAACTCCTTACAACTAGATTTTGAGCACTTAGTGATCATGTTCGACCAGCCTATAAGAAGCTTGTATCTCATACGACTAGTCCGTATCTGATCAAACTGAAAGACCAGCTCGTGTGTATTCTCCCTTTGCCTGATGATATCTGGTTGAATTGCAGGTGAGATGTTGTGTCATTCATGGACTGTTCAGTACTTTCTTGATCAAGTGTCGGATAACTTCACGTGGTCGAACTCTTCGACCACTAGTGGTATGACCATGCACTTTCTTTATCCGATCACATCGAGGGGCTCAGAGATATCTCTTCTGTTATGTTAGGAGGGAAAATCCTATGTCCGACCAGTCATATTCCTCTGCATGTTTCTTACCATACCTGAAAACTACCTTTATAACTATTCAGTTACAGAGTAGCATTTGGCAACCCAAAGTACACTCTTATGCATGTAGGAAACAATGCTGATCTCAGGTCTAAGGATTATACATCATCATTGCTTGAGACCAACTAATGACACATGAAATCATAACAATCTCAGCAGTGTCTCAAGGTGGGTCAATCCAATACCATGTTCTATAACATGTGTTCACATTATTGATTCGATATCACTATATCCATGACCGGTGAAACATGGTCATCAATCAATACATGTGCTGGTTGATAGGATCACTGGTGTTTCGACCAGTGACATACGACCAAAGATACATTTAGAACGACATCATCATAAGTTAAAAGAGCTTCACCAACGAGTCACATACTCGTTAATCTTTATAACTGATGATTCATTCAAGGAACAGAATAGAAATTATTCAATAACTCATAAACATAGACATAATACAATCATCTCTATGATTACCTCTAGGGCATATCACCAATAGATTGGATGGCAATGCCTGAATGAATCGATGCATGGACCAAAGACGAAGAATGCTCACTTCAGTACCCTCTTATTGCCCCACTTTGGACGCGTGGATTCTTCAATGGCGACATAGGTACCGGGATTCCTTTCTTGTATAACCTAGAGTTGGCTGGGCAGGTTGTGGTAGGAGTCCTCGAACGTACCGAACCTTGATTCCAATGCCTTCTATTTTACCCTCCACACCTTAGCATAGCTAATTGTGTACTAAAATATTGCCTCAATTACCTAAATGATGGATCATGGCTCAAAATCTAGATTATCCATGATCTCACCGTACACGATGTTCGCGATGAATCCTGATGACATATTCTTGTGGGACTGCACTGACTCACCGACGACACATGTGTGAGGGACCATTATAAAGTATTTCTAGTAGGTGTTCCACTTAGGTTGAAATATGTGCACTCACCAAGGGCACCCCTCTATATCACACTTCACGTCATAGCATCTTGGGTTAGATTTGATTACTGTTAATGTACGCTGCACCGATAAGGCCTAGAATTTGACCGCCTACCGCACGACCTCCTTGCATTTGTACATAGCTCGATGCCTGACCTCGCTCTAGTCGTACTCCCACGGCACACGAGAGTCTTCGTTAATGACAAGGTTGTCGAACTGGTATGTGTTCCACTTGGATGGAACCGCTTGCTGCTCCACAACATCCTCGTCATGAGATCCTTTATTTTGTGATAATGCCACGTAGTCCTGGTTTTCGAGATCCATCATTTGGACTAGCGCTTCCAACTCCTCACCCTTGTCAACAAGCCCACTACCTTGCTTGATCGAAGGAGCTCCTTCCACACGGCCTTCATGGACAACATCAGCAACTCCCGGACCTTCGGCCGTTGTGTGCGCCGCGCTGTGGCTGGAATCCCTGACTTCTTCTTCGGTATCACCACCCTCTTCTTGTTCACCCGCTGATGCAGGAGTGTGCTTGGCATATGCCTAGGCTAGAAGGACCAAATCCTACCGTTACTCCCTCGCCCTACGTACATATGACTGTCATGACCTTGTTCCCTTGAGCTACACTAACTCCCAATATGTGTACTGTGTTGTCCGGTTGGTAAGGCAACTCAATCTCAAATCATACACAACATGATCCAAATCGAATGTGTAGAACAACCACCGCATCACAGCGTCCCATGTACGCTACTCTGGTCTTGTTAGGGTCACGGTCGTCGATTGGAAATAACGTAAATCAATCCCTACATGACCCTCAAGAATAGTCATTTGACCGTAGCAAATTTGAAATTGGTGATATCCGACATATTTGACGTACTGCGCCGTAAATCAGATTTTCATGATTAACCACGTATCTAAAACTAAACTACCCACTGAAAAGGATTATGTACAACATACTACACTACGTAACCGTACATCTAGAACTATGTAATCCATTCGGTTAAAAATTTACCTGAAATTTGTACGACCGGACGGGCAGCGCTTCGCTAGCTTCTCTCCTCCCCCACTCCTCCTCTCTGCTCCTCTTCGTTCCCTCCACTCTTTCTCTTTTTTCTGAATAAAAGTGAGTTACGCTAGAATTTGAGGGTCTTTTATAGAGTATATTGTGCCACCATTTGAAATGGCGACAGAGACTTGCGAGATCCTTATCGCCATTTGAAATGAGGATTTTCTTAAATTTTAATATTAAAAAAATAGGGACTTGCGGGATCCCTGTCGTCATTTGAATTAGCGATTTTCCTAAAGTTTAATATTAAAATTTTTAGGAAACTTGTGGGATCCCTATCGCCATTTGAAATGATGATTGTAGCATTTTTCTTTTTTTTTTTTATAAAATCATTTAAATATACTTTTTGTGAATTTTTAAATATAGCAAATGAGCTCCAAAAATTATGCATTTTTTGTGGAGCCTCTTGACAGTGTACTTGCTTGTGTATTTTTTTCAAAATTTTATCCATTCTGAATTTTTGAGTCATTTAAGTGTGTTGTTTGTAGAAATTGTTTTAATATAGAAAATAAGGTTCAAACATTATGAATTGTTTTAAAAGGCTCCTTACACAGTGGACATGATTGTGTAATATTTTTCAGAATTTCATATGTTCAGAAAATATCTCAAAAATTAAGGGTTTAGGTCTAAAAAATTAGGGTTTTAGGTTTCGTAAATTAGGGCTTCATGATTTCATGTAACCTGGAATGTGTGAAGTTTAGTACCACATGGACCACTCTAGGTAAGAGACACTCTTAAGAGACACTCATTAAGGGTTTAGGCCAACGCCCGGCCTCCCTCCTCTGCATGTCTGTCGCTCCGGCGTTGATGTCCCCCCTTCCCCGCAGTGCTGCGCCTCGACAACTCCTCCGAAATTCCCGACGCTGTGACTACTCTAGGAATTCCCGGATAGGATGCAAAGGGTCTGCTGAACCATTTTATTTAGTTCCTATGTTGATTGATGGGCAACGTAAAAGGGGGCAACTCTCATCGTGCCTTTGAGCTAATGTGTGAGATGATGCATGAAAGCTTTCTAGAGACAGCGGCATGACAGAGTGTTTTTGCCATGCCTCGAACCCTTAGTGACCCGTTTGTTTTCCTTTCTAACAAATGACGACATGATTTCATGTGGCTTGGAATGTGAAAAGTTTAGTATCACATAAAATGAGGGCATGGTTTCATATTCACCCTAGATAGTAATAGTAGTAGTATTACTCCAATCGAGCCCATATGAGGCAAACTTAACTCCTAGAAAGCCTTAATTATCAGAGTTTCTAACCCCTTGGAGCAAACACAGAACTTTTTTAAACATCGTTGTAATAGTACACGACTAATATTACTATTTATTTCACAAGATGTGCCATGGAGAATAGAATCGAGCATAAATATAGTGGCATCCACGTCCCACCTCTAGTGCTTCCTGCTGCATATTGCGGTGTTGTTGTAGTACAAATTCGAAACATGCATGAATGTTTGCTAAAGACATTGGGAGTTAAAATTCAACCACTACTGCTATAGCAATCTTATTGGGTGAAGAATTAAAGAAAAGAGCTACATTATTCACTACTAAAATCTAAATAATAGTAGTGTGATTAGTACTACTCGGAGCGAAAGAAAATAGTATGGTACCCAAAATCTAAAGAATAGTAGTATGATTAGTACTACAATAGGACTTCAAATTCTACCACTACTGCTATAGCAATTTTACTACTGCAAGTAGTGGTCCATGTGTCACATGAAATCATGAAACCCTAATTTGTGAAACCTAAAATCTTAATTTTTGAGACCTAAACACTTAATTTTTTATAAAATTCTGAAAAATATTACACAATCGAGTCCACTGTGTAAGGAGCCTTTAAAAAAAATTCATCATGTTTGGACAATATTTTCTATATTAAAAATTCCTACAAATAATATATTTAAATAAATTTTTGAGAAAAAATTCAGAACGGATAAAATTTTGAAAACATTACACAAATAATTACACTGTATTATGAGGCTCCACAAAAAAAATTATAATTTTTAGAGCTCATTTAATATATTTAAAAATTCATACAAAATATATTTAAATGATTTTTTAAAACAAAAGGGGAAAATGCTACGGTACACTACCACACAGTACTGTGCGGCAGTAGCCGCTACATTGCCCATCGTGCGGCAAATGTTTATTTTTTAAGAAAAAAAATCTAACCGCATGGCGACCGAAGAGGCCCAGCCGCACGGCCATTGTACATAAGAGAGCTATTTTTGTTAAAAAAAAAATTCAGGACCTGCTATTACTGTAATTTCGAAATGAAAAATGACGGCAAAAATTCCTGCCGCGCAGACACCTTCCTCCTCTCCATGTCACCTTCGCTTGGACGTCACAAAAGTTGACATCAATGCCCCGAACCAAACACATTTTAGTACGATCCAAGCAACCATATCCCCCTCTCAAGTCTCTCTCTCTCCCCCTCTCATCCATCCATTTCCCTCGCACAGTTGCAAGTGCTCAGTTTGCAATTGCACAAGAACCCCGCAAACATTTCTTTTCTTGTGACCACCTAACCTTGCTACCGAAGACAACTCGTTGGCCTCCTCTTTGAAGTCTTCTTCCCTCCTTTCTCATCGGCTAAGAGAGGAGGGAGAGGTGATCGATTGATCAGCTGGTCGTGCAGCAATGGCTAGGCGCGTGCCATGGCTTGATGGCCTTGTGGTTGTGGTGTTATTGATCATGGTGATGGTGGCCGCGCCGGTGCGCGGCCGGTTCGTGGTGGAGAAGAACAGCGTGAGGGTTCTTGCGCCCGAGCACATCCGGGGCCACCACGACGCGGCCATCGGCAACTTCGGTGTGCCCGACTACGGTGGCACGCTGACCGGCGTCGTCCTCTACCCCGACAGGAAGGCCACCGGCTGCGTCGAGTTCGACACCAAGTTCAAGTCCAAGTCTCGCCGGCCGGTCATCCTCCTGCTTGACCGTGGAGGTAGGCTCACAACTTCTCTTGACAAGTTTGCTTTTAATCTGCATAACGAAGTTCTTAAAAAAAAATTGCATAAGAAAGAAGTGTCTTGAAGATACCTTATGTGCCAATTCTGAAAGTCTGAATTGTTCAAGTACCGGCAGTTGTTCTGCTGATGATTTTGTTTCTGAAAGCCTCTTTTGCCGATGATTTATGTCTATATCCCAATTCATGTCAATTGCTGTTCTGTTGGTGAGTTATGTCCATGGGCTAATCTTCTCTAGGACCAATGGTTAGCTAGTGAGTATCAGCTAGACATGCTAACTAAGTGGTATAGTATTTTAAACTTTTTGATGTAGATTGATCTCCAACTTTGGTGCCAAAGAGATTGCAATCGGATTTTTTTTTTGTTGAGAGGGAAGGGAATTGATAATTCAGTTCTGCAAGTAGAGCTGAATAATGCAATCCACTATTCCATTGAGTTAGCTACTTTTAATAATTCTGGGACTTTTAATAATTTTGGGCTCACCTGCTACTCTTAATAATTTTGGGCTCACCTGCATACTAAACAATATCAGTATTAGAGTAGTGAAATACTACAGTACCTACCATAAACAATGAGCAACAGTGACTGAAACAGACTCGTCTTTCGAGCCATCATTGAAGTCATCTTGGCCTCTCTTGTGCTGTATGAATGCATTAGTTGTGAGGTGATGAGCACGGGGAGCGAAGATGGAAGGGAAAAATTAACTCAGGAAAATGAGGATTGCGCCGGGACGCCGTGGTGGACGATGCGGATGAACAGTTTTGATAAACAGTGCGTGATGAATAGTCACAATAAACAGTGCGTGGACAGGGTATGACGCAAGGGGATTGGGTAACTCCCAATCTTTTTGCTGATTTTCATTGATGCATATCTTGCGTATATAAAGGGATACAAACTGACTTGGAAGATATTATCCTTCCTAATGCAATAAAGACTAACTTGGAAGGTATTATCCTTCCTAATGCAAACTTCACTAATGAGACTTTCCTATAGTAAACTTGTCTAATTGCAACTTACTAATTTGAGGCTTCCTAAATTACCGCTAGAGCCGGCTGCACCTTCTCCTAAACTGTCGCACATGACATCTCTCCCTCTGTTGACAAACAACTCGTCCTCGAGCTGAAAAGAGAGATAAGACGTCCGAAACGCAATAACGTCTTCCCATGACGCATCAGCAGCGTGAAGTCCTTCCCATTGAACCAGAATTTGCCACTTATCTCGAGACAGGCGGGCATGAAGCACCGTGTCGATGTGGGAATAACTTGGCCATGAAGGAGGGGTGACAATGGTGGTGTCACATCAGGAGAAAGGCCTTCATATGTCAGAAGGAGATCCACATGAAAGACATCATATAAGCATGCAAACGCGGGCAAGTCCAATTGGTACGCAACCTCGTTGATCTTGGAGAGGACGCAATACGGGCCATAGTCGATGCAGAAATGCCGAGATGCGACCTTCTTCTTGACCATGAGCATGGGTGCCGAAAAGGGCGAGCTGCGTCGAATGATGCCCTGCTCCAACATTGCAATGCATGGGTGCTCCAACTCGT
This sequence comes from Hsuehochloa calcarea, assembly GCA_036346395.1. Classification (NCBI taxonomy): domain Eukaryota; kingdom Viridiplantae; phylum Streptophyta; class Magnoliopsida; order Poales; family Poaceae; genus Hsuehochloa; species Hsuehochloa calcarea. The sequence continues at coordinate 5,620,713 of CM070604.1, read as the reverse complement.
CCTTTTGAGTAGCTGGGTATCGGTTTGGCCGAACCACCATCGCACTGGTACCGGGGAGGAGGTGGATGTGGTGGTCATGTCCGCGTGGAGGTGGAAGGCCACGAGGCGCGTCGAATTCCACGAGTAGCTCCTCTATGAGATCTCCTATGGCCTAGGTAGAGTGGAGATGCGGTGCTGGCCTCGATGGGACCATGTTGCGCCAGATGATCTTTCGGTCCTGCCGTTGGAAGCGCATCGTCAAGAGGTTGAAATCCCAGACAATCGGTCCCAAGAAGTAGAGCAACTAGACCCCAAGGACAATGTCGATGCCGCCCAGTGGTTTGGTGCATAAGTCGAGGATGAAGTGTTCCTGGTCGATGATGGAGAGGGGTGTCGCGTAGCACACCCCGCCGCTTGCCACCTTGTCGCCGTTCGCCACGGCCACGGAGAGGCTCGTGTGTGGCACCAGCGTCAGCCCAACCTGATCGACGAGCTCTACGGTGATGAAGTTATGGATAGAGCCGCAGTCGATCAGGGCCATCAATTGGATGTTGTGGATCATCACTGGAAGCTACATTGTTTGGGACTTGCGAATCCCGGTGAGGGCGAGGATTGAGATGGTGGTGTCCGCGTCCGCCTCCTCGAGGTTGTCATCGTCCGACTCAACCTACAGCATAAAGATGCGTTGACAGAAATGCTGGTGGCCTGGCATGAACTTCTCATCGCAGTTGTAGCAAGTCCCTTGCCACGACGTTCCTCCATCTCGGTTGGCGTGAGGCGCTTGAATGGCTTGGCCGAGCCTGACGCCCCCATGGTCATCGCCGATGGTGTCGTTGAGCCGGCCTCCCACGCACCGGATACGGCTGGCCATGGTTGGAAAGGTCAGGAGCTTGCCGTCATGGACATTGGCAGGAATGTCACCGGCTCCTAGGGTAGCAGGCAAGACATTCGTAGGCTCTGGCGAGGTCCATGGCGACCTCCAGGTTGGTCGGCCTTTGGAGCTCGCCATTCGTCTGCAGGGGCTCGCCAAGTCCCGCCGTGAAAAGCATCACTTGCTGCTCCTCGTCCAAGTGGCCGCAACGAGCGAGGAGGGTTATAAAATTTTCGGTCAGTCGGCCACCGATGATGCACGTCGGAGGTTCATCAGGGCGCCTAGCGGATTGTGGCGTGTGAGCATACCGAATCAACGATGGACGAGGTCGGTAAAGTACCACCAGTTAGGCATACCATCCATACGCTCCACTCGCATGTACCACAGATATGCCACGCCTGTCACGTGGTACGTAGCGAGCCACACCCTATCTTCCATGGTTGTTTGTTGAGCGTGATAGAATTGTTCGCATTGGTTGACCCATGGAATTGGGTCCTCCTTGCCGTCGAAGAAAGGAAAGTCGAGTTTGATGTAGCACGGCGGGTTCCGAGGATGCCCGGTACTCGGAGCAGCATGGTAAGATGGCGGAGGGCGAGGAGGCAACGCCGCGGGGGCGATGCCCGAGCTTGCGCTGGCGCGGTGCTGGCTCGGCGGCAGCTCCCGTTCGGTTCCTGTCCGTGTGGCAGCGTCTCGTCTTCGCCGCCTTCCTCGCTGGAGGGCCGTCCTTCCATATGCGCAAGTCGTTGATCGTGCCGAGACAGCCGATTGATGCTGGTTTCAATCAATCCGGCATGCCGATTTCGTTGTGTCCTCGACAAATTGGCGCATCACCTGTTGGAACTCATCGTTACCACCGTTACTTGACATGGTGGATTAAGTAACGGGTGGCTCCGATACCAAGATGTCAGGTGATGAGCACTGGAAGCGGAGGCGGAAGGGAATAGTCAACTCAGGAGGATGAGGATTGCGCCGGGACGCCGTGGTGGATGACGCGGATGAACAGTGTGCGGTGAATAGTCATGATAAACAGTGCGTGGACAGGGTATGATGCAAGGGGATTGGGTAACTCTCAATCCTTTTGCTGATTTTCTTTTATGCATATGCTGTGTATATACAAACTGACTCTGAAGGTATTATCCTTCTTAATGCAATAAAGACTAACTTGGAAGGTATTATCTTTCCTAATGCAAAATTCCCTAATGAGATTTTTTATAGTAAACTTCTCTAATTGCAACTTCATAATTTGAGGATTCCTAAACTGCCACTAGCGTCGGCTGCACCTTCTCCTAAACTGCCGCACATGACATTAGTAAATAGTCATACAGATTGCTCTTAATTCTATCTAGGTTAATTTTCTGGGACCAAGTTGGGCATCGATTTTTAGTTTTGTTTTGACGAATTGGCATCATAATTCAGATTGTTCCTTTCTTTGCATCGGAGTTTCAGACAACTGTCTGATCTGATAACTCTGAACCCAGGAAAGCAAGAATTGAATAGGTCCATACATGAAGTATACATCCGTTGCATCCGTTGTATTTTCTGATGCTCATATATGATTGATGATTCAGTCATTTGATCCAATGGTCGCAACGCACTAGATCACAGCTCGTCCACTACCAATCAGTAGGTGTCACAATACCTTTAAGCCAAAGGCAGCACAGTTCAGCCTTCCTTTCCAAGCAAAGCCTTCCAACTCCCCATCAGATGTAGCCCACTTCTTTCCTTAGGAACCAGTAATCCTAAAACATCCTAGATTTACTTTAGTACATTTTTTGAGAAAAAATCTCTCTGATTTATATTAATAACTCAATAAGTTTATATTAATAACTCAATGAGTAAAGTAAATAAGTACCTAACTTTTACATTGAAAATTATAGATGAACAATATGACCCCATCAATTACCCTAAAAAACAAGTCCTGGGTCGATGAACGTGGACTTCTTTACATTTCTAGCGATCGACTCTGTATCTTACAACGGTGTCTTGATTGCTGACAAACACGATAGTTTGAAAGTAGATTGTCGATAATCTACGTTGATATGTAGAACCTACGTCTCATAGCGGTGTTGTTCGTCGGAAGAAAACCAGAGGTGATTTATTTGCAACCTTCTCAACTCGGTATGGATTTCCAGCGTAGGTGTCACCTTTTTCGTCCAGTTGAGTCGATCCAATGAAACCTATCATGAATAAATAAAATCCGGCTAAGAACTCGCCTGAGAAAAACAAAACTAGAAAATTTATTCTAGAAAGAAAAAAAAGAAGAAACTAAAGAAAACTAAAATTACTTCTAAAAAAATCAACGAGCCCTCGTTCACTCAACGTCAGCGAGAACGCTGGAGAAGAGGGGAGAAGGACCGATGGAGGGGCGTCGGAGTTACGGCCGCGCGGCGGCTCCCCATGTATGCGATCGTTAATACATTTTATTTTAATTTAACTAGCAAGATGTCCTATGCATTTGCACGATTAGATTTGTTTCAAAGTTTGTATAAATGATTGAGAATATATTTATGTATATTGTAGTTATTTAGATTTTAAGATATCATAAACATTAGAAATAACAATAGAAGCTTGAAGGAAAATACAACATGAGAAATGTAATTGAAGTATGAGTTTTGATGGAGGAAAAACATTGAGCATAATAAGTTCTTGGGGTTCTTAGAAACTAATCACTCTCCATCATGCAAAAATCATGTAGCTGCATATTCCTATTCTTACTCTCCTAGTAATTAGTTATATTTTTGGAAATTTTTTTGTATGCACATGTACCTCTATTTAATCTCAAGCATTGTGTTACTTATGCTTGTGGTAAATTATCTTATTAGTTTACATGGTATTAAAGTACCTTGTTCACGCATACATCGATACACCATTGCCGACCTACCTTGAATTTATCTTCCCTTACATGCTAGTTGCCTTACTGAACCGTGTGTCTTCTATCTTTTCTCATTGTCACAATATTTTTTGCTTCGACCTCCAACAGTAAGCCCAAATCTTGATCGGTTACTCTCAGTTTCTACCCTTTTTATTGCAATACTTTATCACATAGTTATCTTTTACTTCTTCCCAATTATTGTTTAATGCTAACCATTGCAACATCAACACGTATACACATGCGACTGTTACCAATCCCAGTTGGGTACACGTGTCAGCTCTCTCCGTTGACATCGGGTCTATTCCCTACGACTACATCATCTTTACTCCAAGTTTTTTTGCTCCTCTGCCTCTGTACGCGCGCTTCTATTCGTACGGATGCATGTATGGTGTTATACATGCTCGATATCCTCTTCTCTTGTGTTAGTCATTCTCCTCCTTCGACGTTGGCCAACTCAACGTTGTGGTTTCCTCACTAACCGTGAAACCTCTCATCTTCACTGATGCCAGCATGTCTGCTTTAGTCGTTGTCTAACCGCATGGAGAATATTTTTGCCATCACCTGCGACGACGTGCCCCTCACTAGTGATGACACGCTCCTAACTACTTAATGGCCATATATCGTCCATAACTCATCTTCAATGCAAAGTTTCATCTCCTCTCTGCTAGGGTTTCTCCATCATCAAGCTTCTTTGACCACTAACTTTTTCAACAACACAGACGCTCATCGCTTGTCATCGCGGCCCTTGACTCCTTCAACACTAGACATTCTCTTCAATGGCTCCGGGAAACAACACGACATTATCGTCATTGAATGTCTACCACTGCCGCCGCCTTGGCTCTTCGCTTCCCCGTTGGTTAATGTCTTCTTGCAGGACAGATCGATGCTATTGCACTCTTCCGTGATCTCCTCCGATACCATTCGTGTTATCTTCATTATAACTTTTATTTTTAGGCAAAATTTCAGTTATTTTTTATTTTTATTCTATAGAAATCAACAACAAAACTTTGAGAGTGCACGTGGTGGCTTCTTTTGTGCCTCCTCCGACACTATTCGTGTCATCATTGTTACAACTTTTATTTTTATTCAATACTTATGTTATTTTTATTGGAGTTTGTATACAAATCAAATTGCTAAATTTATTCTAATTTTAGTTATTTAGGGATTTTACTTTGGAATTCGTATGGAAATCAAATTGTAATTTTTTATTTTTATTCTGAATTTCAGCTATTTTCCCTTGGAATTCATATCTAAATCCAATTGCTATTTTTTTAAAAAATTATTCCAAATTACTATTATTTAGGGATTTTACTTTGGAATTCGTATTGAAATCAAATTGCTAATTTTATTTTATTTTTATTCCCAATTTTGATTATTTTTTTTGTAATATTTCATATAGAAATCTAATTGCCAATTATTTTTTTATTGTTATTCTGAATTATAATTTTTAGAATGTATATCAAAATCAAATTGCTCATGTTATTTAATTTTTATTCTGAATTGTAGTTTTTTTTGTTGGATTTCATATACAAATCTAATTACAATTTTTTGTTTATTTTTATTTTGAATTATAATTATTTATAGATTTTATTTAGGAATTTGTATGAAAATCGAATTGCTAATTTTATTTCATGTTTATTTCAAATGTTAGTTTTATTGTACTTAATATGGACTCTTTTACTTTGGAATTCGTATAGAAATCAAATTGCAGATTAAAAAGTGGTTTCTTTTGACTATACTTTAATATGATAATAGATAGATCGTAAGAAAGAACCAGAGTATTTTAGTACATAATTTTAGCTGTAAAAAATGTGATTACGTGACATTGTTCATGGCCCCTCCAGAATGCTACTTCGCCCTCAAGTCGTGGAACGCGCAGCAGGCCGGCGCGGCGGCCGTGCTCATCGCGGACAACATCGACGAGCCGCTGCTCACCATGGACACGCCCGGGGAGTCCCCGGACACGGAGTACATCGACAAGATCAACATCCCGTCGGCGCTCGTGAACCGCGCGTTCGGCGAGTCCCTGAAGAAGATGATCCAGAAGGCGAACAACCAGGAGGAGGTGATCGTGAAGCTGGACTGGCGCGAGTCGATGCCGCACCCGGACGAGCGTGTGGAGTACGAGTTCTGGACCAACAGCAACGACGAGTGCGGGCCGCCGTGCGACGAGCAGATGGAGTTCGTGCGGAGCTTTCGTGGCCACGCGCAGATCCTGGAGCGCGGCGGCTACACGCAGTTCACCCCGCACTACATCACCTGGTACTGCCCTGGGGCGTTCAAGCTCACGCAGCAGTGCAGGTCCCAGTGCATCAACCACGGGAGGTACATGCGTGCGTGCGTGCATCCATCGATCACTAGCTGATGATGATCTCAGTGCCATGGCTAGCTCTGACGAGTCTTGACAGGTACTGCGCGCCTGACCCGGAGCAAGATTTTGGGGAGGGGTACGAGGGGAAGGACGTGGTGGTGGAGAACCTGAGGCAGCTATGCGTGCACCGCGTCGCCAACGAGAGCGGCCACCCGTGGACGTGGTGGGACTACGTCATGGACTACAAGATCCGCTGCTCCATGAAGGAGAAGAAGTACAGCAAGGGCTGCGCCGAGGACGTCGTCAGGGCACTAGGTGAGTGTGTACAACATGCAGTACTAGTAGTTCATGATATGTCAGTGAGGCACAGTGCAATGTTCTTGTACTGTTTGTGAACTGTATTTTGGACCTCCCTTGATCGATCTTGGTGGCCTTTCGGAACTACTAGGATTGTCTCTTGAAAAGGTGCTGGAGTGCATGGGGGATCCGGAGGCCGACACCGAGAACACCGTCCTGTCCAAGGAGCAGGAAGACCAGGTTCGGTCGTCAGAAGAATCTATCCGAAACATTATATAATTCCTTCAATTCAAGAGATTTTAGCATTAATCTTCAGGTTTTAGGTTGGTCCGTTGCAGTCTTACGGATCTCATGACGTTGCAACGTCGGTGGTTTTTTTGGTTTGCTGTTCTTTCAGATTGGTCGCGGATCGCGAGGAGATGTGACCATCTTGCCTACTCTGGTCATCAACGATGTTCAGTACAGAGGTTGGTTGCTGGGGCATCTCCTTCGCCAGAACAAGAAATGGAGAACTAGCACGAGATTTGATGTGAAAGTTGCATCTTTCCAAACCCGATTTCTGGTGGACTAACGCGAATCGTGTCTGTGAAGGGAAACTGGAGAGGATGGCGGTGCTGAAAGCAGTCTGCGCTGGTTTCAAGGAGGGGACTGAACCTCATGTCTGCTTGAGCCATGGTAGGCCTTCGAACTGCAGCGATTTTTGTAGACAGCGAAACGACTATGGTTTATTGAAACTCTGATAAACATTCTCCTTTGAACCGTAGACATGGAGACGAATGAATGCCTGCGCAGGAACGGCGGATGCTGGCGAGATGAGGGTACGAACGTGACTGCTTGCAGGGTATGCTTACCTTACGTCAGAGGATGAACATCGCATCTGCTCAGGGACAGAAATTTTGCCTACTGCAATGAGCTTGTGACTGAATTTTGCTCCCCTCCCGCGATGCGCAGGACACGTACAGGGGCAGAGTGTGCGAATGCCCCGTGGTGAATGGCGTGCAGTACGAGGGCGACGGATACAACAGCTGCAAAGGTACGCTTCTCATGCCATGGTGCTACTGTGTTACTACTTCGCACTTCACAAAAAGTTTTTGACATAATCATGACTCGTGATATCTCCGTTGTTAGCCTAAGATTCGGTGTTTCTTTTGAAGTGCTTGATCACGATTTGATTTACCCATACCACAAAGTGGATTTTTTCCTAGACATATCAACGCACCTACAAGCGCCAGACTCAAAAAAAAAAAAAAAAACAACTGAGCAACACAGCACACACATCAGTAGACACGGCACGGCACGGTGCGGCGCGAGAGAGTGGTCACGCGGAACTGCGGATGCCACGTGAGGACGTGGGAGCGCGGCGGCCGCGCGATTCCTCGGCCGAGGCAAGTGACATATGCCGATATGCGCGCAGATGAGATCGCGATTCACGCGTGGCGTTGCGGGCTTGCGGCTGCGCGCGGAACGCAGGCTTAGGCGCTTGGAGGCTCGGTGCGGCCCGGATTAAGGGTGCGTTTGGTTGAGTCAATCAGGGTGAATGTGATAAGATGGTACAAGATGGATGGGATGATTTTGGATGAGATAATACAAATATAGTATTTGGTTGGTGGGATAGGATAATACATGATTTTGTTTGATTGTTTGGATAAGATGGTTCTGAATAGTTCAAGATGGTGTTTAATTTAAAATTTTAAAAATTACATAAAGATTTAATAAAATATTTTTAAATTTAATTGAAGTTTATTTTATTCATTTAAAATATTTGGATTCTATACAAAAACAAAAACAACATCGAGAAAACATAAAAATTCAAAATACTCAAAAATGCATGAATTTTCTGCAGTAGCTAGATGATGATTTTAGATGAATTTAGGTGAAAGAATTATTCCATTTGGAGTTAGCAAGTGAAAGTTGTTGTAGTTAGCAAAACGTTGAACCGCGTGATTCAACCTTTTTTGTCGAATAAAATGGTACATAATAAAAGTAGAATATTCTCTCATATGGAACCATCCCATCCCGTACCGTTTGGTTCCATTTATCCAACCAAACGCGGGGATGACCTTGTATTCTGAATGAAACCATCCCGTTCAGTCCCGTACCACGAACCAAACACACCCTAAGTTGGCGCGCGGCGTTATCCCTCTCCCTATTTATCTCTCACGAAGGCATGTTAATGCCATTGCGCAAATATATTATTATTATTATTATGATAAAAAAGTTGTGGCAACAGACAAAACTAGTGCTAACTTTAAAATTTGATAAACCAAAGGATAGTAAATATGTTTTCTCGCTTTCTTTGGCGGCGCGCCTCGCTCATTGGTCATGCGAGCAGCGCTATTGTGGGCGTCTTCTTGAGAGAGGTGTCTTGGGTTGTACATACATGAGCTATATCTAGGAAACAAAATTTCGAATCCGGTGTCCTGTGTTGAGGAACTATCGCTGGCGAGTCCAGTTCGAGCAATTACCTCGTAGACAAACTCAGAATCGTAAGAACAATGAAAGAACACAAGAATAGAGTAATAGTTTGAACACAGAGATGTAGGGGTTTTTTTTGCTTCTCTTTATTGCTCTTCAATCGATTAACTTTTTACAAACCCGTATCCTATTTATATGCTAGAGGCTCTATTAGGATTTTGAATAGGATATATATGGTTTTCCAACGCTGTGCACCACGGCGGAAGAGAGGGTGATTCCCCATCTCTCAACCGAATTAACGGCTGATGGCCCTCCCACGCCACTGTGGTCCTTGTTCCGCCCCCGGTGACACGGCGGCGCCGCACGAACGCATCACAAGTTCAATCGCAGTTTGCAGAGACCGTCTTCAGTCGGTCTCTACTTTCCAGCACGTGTTTGACAGCAATCCAATACAAGCATGAGCACGGTGTCCATCGGTCGTGATCTTCGTGCAAAAGTCCATCGGTCCAATTTCGTAGAGCCACGTAGCAAAGCTTTACCGTGAGCTTCGTTTGTTCCCTGTTTCAGCTGTTGGGCCAGGCAGGTGCACTCTGAACAACGGAGGGTGCTGGTCGGAGGCTAGGGGCAAACAGACATTCTCTGCTTGCTCGGTACAACTCCCTCTCCCGCTTTTCACTTACATAATTTCACCGTCCATGATCTTTGCTAACCGCACGCTCCACAAATCGAAGGACGCCGCGTTGACTGGATGCCGGTGCCCGCCGGGGTTCCAAGGTGATGGCCACAAATGCGAAGGTAAAACTTATTCTGAAACTGACATGACAAGTGATTGATGGCTAAATAGGCCAAAGTAACGGAGCTGAGTTAAAAAAAAAAGGGGTTACTGATCAAGAATTCTGTGCTCCTTAAGATTTGGATGAATGCAAGGAAAAGCTTGCGTGCACTTGCCCCGACTGCCACTGCAAGAACACGTGGGGCAACTACGAGTGCAAATGCAAGGGCAACCAGATCTACATACGAGGAGAGGACATGTGCATAGGTAACGCAATCTGCACGCATACCGGTTTCATGTGACCGTGGCATGAAGTATTGGGGAACATACCTCAGATGCTCTTCGCTTGGCTTTTGTGATGCAGCTAACAACATGTCAAAGTTCGGCTGGTTCATCACCGTCTTGGTTGTGTCGTGCGTCGTGGGCGTAGGGATCGCCGGCTACGTGTTCTACAAGTACAGACTCAGGGTATGTCCATCTCACAGACGTAGCTCAACAGAAATGACACCGAAGTATCAACTGTGTGATGTTAAAAGAAGTATACAAATGAACATACTTTGTTGCGTTTTTTTGTAGTCGTACATGGACTCGGAGATCATGGCCATCATGTCCCAGTACATGCCGCTTGACAGCCAACATAATGAGAACCAGCCTCTTCGACAGCATGATTCAGAAGCGTAAGGTAATTTCACTCCCCAACCAAATGGACAGCCCTTATTTGTTAGGTTTAGTATCACAAAGCTACATATACAGCTGCACGAATGCCCTCGTGTTAGCTTTAGGATCATGAGCTAAATGATATCTTGAAATGTCTGTGTGACCTTTGCATCTTATGAACAGGCACTGGGAGGAGAATTTGGACAGTGGAACCCGAGGAGTTTCCTCCAAAGATGGCCTGGGACTTGCAAAGCACCATGTTCCCATGATTTCAACCATGCTAAGCTTATACCTTGTTGTGCTTTCGATGATTTTTACATCATTTTTGTATAGTAAAGAAAATAACGCTTTGTACCAAGCCACAGCAAACAAAGATAAGCATTAAAGAATTAGCTAGGTAGGCATTTCTGCTCTCTTGTGAAACAACACTTGACGGACAAAACACACGGGGTATTTAGAAAAGAAATATACAAGCAGCGATGTACAATAGATAACCCACATTAGCACTATGGTGTTTTCGTACTCGTGAAGTTGTATCCTTGCATGCTTTCCTGAAAACACCAGGGGCTTCTTACAGAAACCTTGTTATTATATACATATACCAATGCTATTGCAAGTGCTCCAGTTTTCAGAAATCCATGATAAGACAGTAGAGCACTTGCTACTTCTCTTATAGGCTATCACTATCAGGCCAAACGATGAAGCAACCACACAAGAACCCAAATGCATTAATAGCAGGCTGAGGGGCAGACAGATTCTTGATTCTTGATCTCGGTCATGTGGAGTTGCCCTACAACCCCCTTCCCCCAATGCCATTTCTTGGGCAGTGGAGCATTATCGGGGACAGTTCCATGAATCCATGATATGATTCTGCTGTTCCTACTTGGGCTGCCAACTTGCCAACACTGAAAAGAGCAGTTCCTGCAGAGAGCTGCCTCTCTGAGCACAAAATTCCATTCATTTCTAAAGTGGTCCAGATATGGGAATGTGATTCTTCCATCAAATTTCAACCGTGGCAATTCATCATTTGATTAGCACCTTAAGAGAACTTAAAATGGGGTAGGAGAGTTTCAATCGCCATAAAGAAATGGCAGCAATGATTCTAAAATCAAATGATAAGGAAAAAAACTCCCAAAAGAAACAGTCATGTCTATCAGTGATTTTATTTATCTAACTAGCATGGTAATAAAAGGGGAAAACAATGCATGGATTAAAGGTAACATCACACATTCTCTCAAAACAAAGAAATATCCGCTAAATCTTCTTGGGCGCAAAATGAGATCTTACAACAGAGTACAAGAGAGCTTTCTATTTGTATTGCTCTGAAACTTCACGAACAAACTTGTCCATGAATTGGCATTTCTTGTCAAAACCCCAGCCTGGATTATTCTGCAAAACACAGAAACAGAAATAAGAATACAAAATTTCATCATGATACGCCACATCTTGTCTTTTCTGGAAGGAAAGTGAAAGGAGAATAGTGGAAAGTAGGAAACAAATTCCTCCAAGAAAACTAAAAAAATTGAGTACATACACTAAACAGGGTCTCGAGACTAAAAAAAAACATCTTTAACGTACTATCTAGGACAGTATGTACAGCTGTGCAACATATAAATGATTATGAATTGGCATGGTACAATCGGTATGTATGATGTTGACTGCAAATCTTCCAATATGTAGTGCTACTTCTCTGTCAGGTGTTCGCAATTAGCCAACTTAAAGCATATGTACTTGGCCAGATTTGAGAAAGATAGGATAAGCCACTTGCTATCTCAGAAAGGCAGGGTAATCAACTATCAAATGTATCTATCTGGTACAAAATGTCACAATAAATCTAGACAAGATATTTTATAGAACCAGGGTAGCTTAGTAAGACCAGACTATAGATAGATGAGACTTGAAGGTAGGAATAAACAATTGAAAATTTGAAATAGTATGAAGACATTACATTTTAAAAAAGCTTTGCTAAGATTATCATTAGTGTAGTTAAAATTAAAGTTTGATATGCTAACAGAAGGCATCTCTATTTTTGAAAGCAAGCTGATTATAGATGATCGTGTTAGAATTTCATATGACTATCGAGTCAGACAGGAACATGTTGCTTCCATCACTACTGAAGTTTCAGAAATCGGTTACTCATAACACACCATTCAAAATCGACCATCAATATTATGAATACTGTTCAGAGCATCAGTTGTAATAAGAAGGCAAACCTTAAGAGAAAGTAAAGTTTTATCAGTAAATCGCTTTACTGAAGAGGGTATGTTTTCTGGAAGAGTGTTGGCAACTCTTTGCAGCTCCTCTTCTTGTTGTTTTGCAGTTACGACATCAGGGCCGCTGTACATATCTATCAGCTCTTTCATATAGGGCGCCCTCGCCATTACATCTTTCACAGCTTCCTAGAAGAGACACAGTAGATTATACTGGGTCAGTTGAAGATACCCAAAAGAATTCATATTAGCAGCAAGTTGAGTACAAATGCTAATGTATGCATGTACTGGTTGGCATATAATGTAGCGTCGTACAGGACTTTCCAAGTGTGCACTAAACACTGAAACATAGAACCAGATATGCTTATTTCTACAAGTCCAGGAGATATCTGAAAACTAATATCATCATATTTTAAAAGTCATGGAACCACTGAATCACTGTTATGAGGAAATACATCGATAATAAAACCCAAAAGCAAACGAGCCGATCCTGTCAAAATCTTTCCCATAAGCACTGGTTCTTCAAGAAATTATAATTAGCTCAGCTATATCTATATAAAAGAACTGCCTTTCATTTTCATACATGATACATCTGATACAAGTTAAACCTTTCTGGAAAGTTATTCTGTGAATCTTGTAACCAGTGCAGTCACAATTTTCTTTTATTTGGAACAAGTTGAAACTTATGATGTAGTTTAGCAGTGACTTAGAAATCAACTGGATGGCAGTAATGCCATTCACAAAGTCAAATCTTCTGTATAAACCTTATATTCCCTCCATTTATCACGTATGCATATCAGCCTATAAAATTATAATGTTATGAAAGTTGATCTGACAGCAAATCTACTAATATCATTTTGAGGCCAATCTAGGTAACTTTTTGTATACCAGTGGACGAAGTTAGGGAAGTTTGACTGCAAACATACCGTAACGATATACATTTGTAAAATGAGGGAACACTATTTTGATAGTAAACTATGGTGTTGGTCCATCTGTTCATTTACCAAGCCTGAAGCAGGTTATTATAGTCTAATATCACCCAACTATAGACTTGGACCCAGTTTGCATGCTATATTCCTATACAGCAAAACAAGGTATCAATTACCCTGGCTATGCAGACCTACTCTGGCACATTCTAATGCAGCAAAAAACAAGTACATCAGAAACTATCTACTGGCACAAACATTTCCGTGGAGGAACATAATATGGTGTGAGGTCAATTAAACAAATCACCTCCCATTCTTCCTGGTTCTGGATGCCCTCATACGCAATTATGAATGGCTTCACCTTCTGCAGCACCTCTTCCAATGACATTGGTGGCTTCTCGTCAATATCAGGATTATCAAAATTCGCATGGTACTCTGGCTCAAACTCAATCTGCACAAACAAACCCACAGAAACAAAAACCATCAGGAACCTCACAAGCACACTCAGATCTGACAATTTTGCAAACTCCACCACAGTGCCGCACGCACCATGTTATTGGTGTGAACAGCGTCGAGGCACGCATCCTCCATTGGATGCGGCAGTGCATTCTCGGCCGCTTCATCAAACGCTTGGTTCAGAATCTTCATCTTGTCCAAGCCGAGCTTCTTCTCGAGTTTCTCACCATCGGCGTTGTCCCCCAAGTAGATCCCGTGCCGCTCGTCCACCTCAGCGGGTCGGCGTCGACCGCGTCCCCGGCGCGAGCCGCGGCCGCGGCCACCACGGTCACCGCGTCCCCCGCCACCGCGTCCGCCATCGTCGCCGCGGCCCAGGAGCTCCAAAGCGCGCTTCACGGCGTCCTGTGACGATAACTTTGGCTGCCCGCCGGGAGCCGAAGGGGACGCGGCCTGCTTCGCCTCGCGTCGTCGGATGAAGCGATTCTCCTCGGGGGGCCTATCGACCGGTTGCTGCATCCGCGGCACGCCGCGGCCGGCGCCAGATGTAGGGAGCGAACGCGACGACTCGGAGGACGAGGCGCCGGGCGTGGGCGGCTCCGGATCGAAGGGGGGAAGGATGACATCGAAGCGCGGGAGAAAGGTCGGTTGCTTGGGGGCATCTTGACCGAACGGCAGCGGGGTCAGCGGCGATCCACGACCGCGGCCAACGGATGCTGGGGCGGAGAAGGGATCCGCGCCGTCGTCGTCGTGGGGGATGGGGTTCCCGGGAGCACGCGGTTGCGCGGAGGGCGGCAGGCCGCGCCCGCGACCTCGACCGGCGCCGCCACCGCCTCCGATGCCGGAGAAGGAGGAGAAGGCGGCGGCGTAGGAGGAGGGAAGGTGCGTGTGCCGCCTGGCGGCGGCGCCGATGCCTCGCATGGTGATGGGGATGGGTTTAGCGCGGGGCCTGGTTAGGGTTGGGCTCAAGGCGCTTGACGGAATGCCGAAGTGGTGGGATGCGTCCGTCTTGTTTGTTTGGACCGTTGGATGCGTGGGTTGCTCTCGAATCTCGAGAGTTATGATCTACGGTGGGAGATTTTTGGTCCTGCATCTTTTTCTTCTAGATTACAATATAGTGGGGTTTTTTTTTCGAGGAGAGGAGAGGGAACAGTTTTTATTAAATAATTATTGTGTTAAAATACTTTAAAGATTACCTCCATCGTAACTTATTTTAAAAAATAACACTCGCTTATCCTGCTCTGCTGGTGGCGTGGCAAATGAACGTGTCACGGGTAAGTCCAAACTTTTTTCCCCCCCAAGAACGACTTATTTTAAAAATTAAGTTAA
This sequence comes from Hsuehochloa calcarea, assembly GCA_036346395.1. Classification (NCBI taxonomy): domain Eukaryota; kingdom Viridiplantae; phylum Streptophyta; class Magnoliopsida; order Poales; family Poaceae; genus Hsuehochloa; species Hsuehochloa calcarea. The sequence goes on along the minus strand of CM070604.1, from coordinate 5,605,621 downwards.
ACATGGGGTTATTTTTAAAATATTGTTAAGAAAAAGGATAAAATGGTAATAAAAAACTTGAGGAGAATAGAGCTTTATTGGTTAAGTATGAAATATTAGGATTTACTACTATGGTGAACCATCTTTTGGTGGGATGATAGAGTTGCAGGGTTCAAATCCGGGTGTCCACTTTTAAGCACACACGAGTGCACTTTAGTATGAATTTTGTAAAGTTACAGGTTTATCATCGCCCTCCGTCTTTTTAGGCGTGTACAAAAAAAAAGTGTATTTGCGTGTATGTGCTATGATGTGTGTGTGTTTGCGTCTTCTTAATTGAAAAAATATTTAATACTATCATCATTCAACGCGTGCGACAATGAATGCGGTGCTCGTGCAAACCAAACTGACATGGATGTGAGGACAAAAATATTGGTGTGTACCCGCAAGAAAAAAAAGGTGTTCAGATTACAACAAAAATATATGACGTGTACCCCGCAAGGAAAAAAAGTGTTTAGATTACAGCAGATGCATACATCAACCACTGTAACGATTGATCTTGATATTTGTTTTTATCATACGGTGGAGATCAGCAGCACTGTAGATCTTCTGTATTAAACCATTCAATACAGATAATCTATTTTCTAAATGAAGATAGTGCAGGGTATAGACATGCAGAGTAAAGAAGGTTGGAGAAAAAAATATAGATGCTAGCCTTCAAAAGCTCTCCGCATACACGGACGAACCTCCGTTTCATATCCATAAATGACAATTTTTTTGCGATTATACGGACGCACACGCGCGCACACACACACACACGCAAATATGTCCCTTTAATACACATCTAAATAGACAGAGGTCGGGACAAATTCGCTACCTAATAAAATTTTTACTGAAATGTAATTGCATGTGAATAATAGGTGAGCATCAAAATTTAATCCATAGTGGATAGAGTCGTACACTCACAACTCTACCACTCCACCAAAATATGATTCTCCCATGGACCACAACTTTACTCATGCACCATACCAAAACGGTTAGGTTCATTTTGGAATGTTTGATTCTACTGTCTTGCAGATTTTGTCGAGTAGTTCTGGTACTCAGTAAGCCGTGACATCCTGAGAAGGCTAGAAAAATATGCCACAGAGAATACTTGGGGTAGCATATTCGAGAGGTTTTGTTACTGGCTACAATATTGGTAGCGCTGAAGTTTAGTACGGAATACGTCCATCATAGACAGTACACCCTACATTCTTCTCAGTATTCCCAGTTCCGGATTTCCGAGGAATCGGGATCTAAAATCCCAATTGGAATATTTCGAATTCAAAATTAAAATCTCGGCGATTTTATTTCAAATTCAAACTCCGTTGGATGAAACATGGTCGGGATTTTTCTGGAATTTTCAGTTACCGGCCGATAACTGACCGGTAACGGAGAAATGGCATCGAACGGGATTTTACCCGATTCGATTTTTGGATCCTTACTCATTACTACCAAGCAAACACCATTGACATTAGATGGGGAACATTGATTTGACTAACTAAACCTTCTTAATTTGTGTATACTCCATGTGTTTTGGTCAATTTGTTTGGGCGTTTACCGCATCGAAGAAGTTTCGCAAGACAGATGCCATCTCTCCTTTGCATCTATTTGATCGAAACAGATATGGACACTGAGATACTTGATCGAAACAGATATGGACACTGAGATGAACCACGGCAGCACAGTAGATTCGAACACGTAGTAATGCAAACTATTTTTTTAGTGGCCAGGTCTCCCCTGGACTGTCTTAAAGAAGAAACGTCAAGGCGCCACGCGTCTGTAACATGAAACACGGTCATGGATCGCAAATTTCCCCTTCAGAACATACACTGTGACATGAAACACGGTCACGGATCGCAAATTTGGTGGCCAACTTACATCAACCTGGCGCCGTTTTCCTTTTGCTCAAGTATTCATGCACAAAAAGACGGCACCATTGTTATTCCTCATTAGCAAGGTTACTACGAATTTTTTATATATTACATAATCGAAGGACAAGCAATTGCCAGGATATCATCAGTGGATGGGCAATCAAAGGGTAGTGAAGAAGTAAATTGCTTATAGAATGCCTTGCCACCCTTCCATTCTTCTGGAGGAGGTCCTTTATCTCTCGACCTGTTCATTACTTCCGGCCTCTCCATCATGGTGTCGTACACCAAGAAGAGCTCAAAGAATATGACACCAATGGAATATACATACACCTAGCAACAAAGAGCAACCAAACATGAAATATTCAGTACTCAGAAGGAAAATTTGCTGCAACATATTCATTATATACCTCCTCGGTATTTCGCTGCAACATATTCATTATACACCTCCTCGGTATTTTTTTGGCAGTTGTCAAGTTCCGGAGCAAAATAATATTAGGTTCCACACCTAGGTGGTATATATACCCCACATTCACCAAATTCATCATAATCTCGATGCATGCACCTCCATAGTCACCAATTCGAACCCCTCCATCAGAGCTAAGAAAGAAGTTGTCAGGCTTCAAATCTCGGTGCAACATAGATTCTCCATAAAGGAATTTTACAGCTCGAACTACCTCTTAAAAACTGAACCACAACTGATTTGCAATCCAAATGCGATTTTCAGGCGACGGAGCCCTTCCAAGAGCTCTGCAGTGAAGGTTACAGAAAGGAAAGCAAACAATATTATGAGATATTGACAGAAAACAGAACGAAAGGAAGAATAATGAAGTACAAAAATAAGTGTCATCTATTGACTTGACAATAAGTTTATGAACCTAAAATGGAAGAAATGGCGACCATCCAGGATTTTACAAAACTTAAGGTATGCTTGTAATCTAAATGGTCTGGTAAGGTTCTATTGGTGATGAAAAGTAGCAACTATCACACAAAACCACAGAGGCTAATAATTCAAAAATATTGGAGAGTAAGATGATGTAGAGATTGAAAAACAATCATTCACTGAAAGGCCACTACACAACTGAAATGAGTTCTAGATGAATTGGTGTTCACAAAAGAATGTTTAAGGTGGAAGATCAAAGAATCTAGTAGGTGATTCTTTTAATTAGACCATTTGTCCCCCATTTTGCCTATAATGTTTTAAAGCCTAAACATGCGAGGTATGCCTAAAATGATTCAACCACTATGGTTTTAGGTTTCGTTTGTTTGACCATTTTTCATTTAATGTTTTGCAAGAAAATTGCTGCCAGCAAAGAATGATAAGCTAATTTGGGTATTGAGATAAAGCACAAAATCAAACTTGTACCTTGGACAAAATTCTAAATGTATGAAAATATGCTCCTTTTTTGTTTGTTGGTTGTATGACCCTGGCTCTATCCAGGCCTAGCATAGAAACAACAAAAGTCGGATATTTGATAATTCACATATATGATGAAAACCTTTTTTCTTATGATAAAAAAAATATCTGATAGAAACCCATAACATGTTTGTCCTTTAGTTTTGAAAGCATAGTGATTTCTTTGAACATCACTAACAAATTTAGGGGAAAAACTAATTAGATATACGAATATAGCTAAAGCACAAAGTACTATTACAGGGTAAAGGCAATAAACCTTGGCTCAACGAAGCAAAACTTCTTTTTGGGCAATTGCCTTTATAAATTATAGCACACTTATGATCCACAAAAACACACTTAAAGACTTTGCCAACACCATCTCCACCAGCGACAACTGAATGCATGGGCAAGTGAAATCCGAAAGTCGCAGATATAACTCCACAAAGCGAAATACGTGTATGCCGCCTCGCATGGTGATGGGGATGGGTTTAGCGCGGGGCCTGGTTAGGGTTGGGCTCAAGGCGCTTGACGGAATGCCGAAGTGGTGGGATGCGTCCGTCTTGTTTGTTTGGACCGTTGGATGCGTGGGTTGCTCTCGAATCTCGAGAGTTATGATCTACGGTGGGAGATTTTTGGTCCTGCATCTTTTTCTTCTAGATTACAATATAGTGGGGGTTTTTTTTCGAGGAGAGGAGAGGGAACAGTTTTTATTAAATAATTATTGTGTTAAAATACTTTAAAGATTACCTCCATCGTAACTTATTTTAAAAAATAACACCCGCTTATCCTGCTCTGCTGGTGGCGTGGCAAATGAACGTGTCACGGGTAAGTCCAAACTTTTTTTTTCCCAAAGAACGGCTTATTTTAAAAATTAAGTTAAACATGGGGTTATTTTTAAAATATTGTTAAGAAAAAGGATAAAATGGTAATAAAAAACTTGAGGAGAATAGAGCTTTATTGGTTAAGTTTGAAATATTAGGATTTACTACTATGGTGAACCATCTTTTGGTGGGATGGTAGAGTTGTACTAGGGTTTAAATCCAGGAGTCCACTTTTAAGCACACACGAGTGCACTTTAGTATGAATTTTGTAAAGTTACAGGTTTATCATCGCCCTCCTTCTTTCTAGGCGTGTACAAAAAAAAAGTGTATTTGCGTGTATGTGCTATGATGTGTGTGTGTTTGCGTCTTCTTAATTGAAAAAAATATTTAATACTATCATCATTCAACGCGTGCGACAATGAATGCGGTGCTCGTGCAAACCAAAGCTGACATGGATGTGAGGACAAAAATATTGGTGTGTACATAAGAAAAAAAAGGTGTTGATTACAACAAAAAATATATGGCGTGTACCCTTAAGGAAAAAAGTGTTTAGATTACGGATCACGGACATGAACCAACATCACGATTGATCACGATATTTGTTTTTATCATACGGTGGAGATCGGAAGATTTGTAGATCTTACGTATTAAACCATTCAATGAGATAATCTATTTTCTAAATGAAGATAGTGCGAGGGTATAGACATGCGAGTAAAGAAGGTTGGAGAAAAAATATAGATGCTAGCCTTCAAAAGCTCTCCGCATACACAGACGAACCTCCGTTTCATATCCATAAATGACAATTTTTTTGCGATTATACAGGCACTTTGCAGCACACACACACACGCAAATATGTCCCTTTAATACACATCTAGATAGGCGAGAGTCGGGACAAATTCGCTACCTAATAAAATTTCTCTTGAAATGTAATTGCATGTGAATAATAGGTGAGCATCAAAATTTAATCCATAGTGGATAGAGTCGTACACTCACAACTCTACCACTCCACCAAAATATGATTCTCCCATGGACCACAACTTTACTCATGCACCATACCAGCAGTTAGGTTCATTTTGGAATGTTTGATTCTCTTGTCTTGCAGATTTTGTCGAGTAGTTACAGTACTTTCGATGGCCAGTGACATCTGAGAAGGCTAGAAAAATATGCCACGAGAGAATACTTGGGGTAGCATATTCGAGAGGTTTGTTCTGGCTACAATATTGGTAGGCCGAAGTTTAATACGAATCGTCCATCATAGACAGTACACCCTACATTCTTCTCGGTATTCCCGATTCCGATTTCCCGAGAATCGGATCTAAAATCCCAATTGGAATATTTAAATTCAAAATTAAAATCTCGGCGATTTTATTTCAAATTCAAACTCAGTTGGATGAAACACAGTCGGGATTTTTACGATTTTTAGTTACCTGCGATAATATTGGCCAGTAGCAGAGAAATGGCGTCTGACGGGATTTTACGATTCGATTTTTGGATCCTTACTCATTACTACCAAGCAAACACCATTGACATTAGATGGGAACATTGATTTGACTAACTAAACCTTCTTAATTTGTGTATACTCCATGTGTTTTGGTCAATTTGTTTGGCGTTTACGCGTCGAAGAAGTTCGCAAGGCGGATGCCATCTCTCCTTTGCATCTATTTGATCGAAGCAGATATGGACACCGAGATACTTGATCGAAGCAGATATGGACAACGAGATGAACCACGGCGACGATGGATTCGAACACGTAGTAATGCAAACTATTTTTTAGTGGCGAGTCTCCTGGTATGTCTTAAAGAAAAGCGTCAAAGCGCCACGTCTGTAACATGAAACACGATCCACGGATCGCAAATTTCCCTTGAACATACAACGTGACATGAAACACGGTCACGGATCGCAAATTTGGTGGCCAACTTACATCAACTGGCGCCGTTTTCCTTTTGCTCAAGTATTCATGCACAAAAAGCGGCACCATTGTTATTCCTCATTAGCAGGGGTTACTCGAATTTTTATATATATTACATAATCGAAGGACAAGCAATTGCCGAGGATATCATCGGTGGATGGGCAATCAAAGGGTAGTGAAGAAGTAAATTGCTTATAGAATGCCTTGCCACCCTTCCATTCTTGGAGGAGGTCCTTTATCTCGACACATTTTCATTACTTAGGCCTCTCCATCATGGTGTCGTACACCAAGAAGAGCTCAAAGAATATGACACCAATGGAATATACATACACCTAGCAACAAAGAGCAACCAAACATGAAATATTCAGTACTCAGAAGGAAAATTTGCTGCAACATATTCATTATATACCTCCTCGGTATTTTTTTGGCAGTTGTCAAGTTCCGGAGCAAAATAATATTAGGTTCCACACCTAGGTGGTATATATACCCCACATTCACCAAATTCATCATAATCTCGATGCATGCACCTCCATAGTCACCAATTCGAACCCCTCCATCAGAGCTAAGAAAGAAGTTGTCAGGCTTCAAATCTCGGTGCAACATAGATTCTCCATAAAGGAATTTTACAGCTCGAACTACCTCTTAAAAACTGAACCACAACTGATTTGCAATCCAAATGCGATTTTCAGGCGACGGAGCCCTTCCAAGAGCTCTGCAGTGAAGGTTACAGAAAGGAAAGCAAACAATATTGTGAGATATTGACAGAAAACAGAACGAAAGGAAGAATAATGAAGTACAAAAATAAGTGTCATCTATTGACTTGACATTAAGTTTATGAACCTAAAATGGAAGAAATGGCGACCATCCAGGATTTTACAAAACTTAAGGTATGCTTGTAATCTAAATGGTCTGGTAAGGTTCTATTGGTGATGAAAAGTAGCAACTATCACACAAAACCACAGAGGCTAATAATTCAAAAAATATTGGAGAGTAAGATGATGTAGAGATTGAAAAACAATCATTCACTGAAAGGCCACTACACAACTGAAATGAGTTCTAGATGAATTGGTGTTCACAAAAGAATGTTTAAGGTGGAAGATCAAAGAATCTAGTAGGTGATTCTTTTAATTAGACCATTTGTCCCCCATTTTTCCTATAATGTTTTAAAGCCTAAACATGCGAGGTATGCCTAAAATGATTCAACCACTATGGTTTTAGGTTTCGTTTGTTTGACCATTTTTCATTTTGTATGCCCCGATAATCGCTTATATGTGCCATTTTGGCCCAAATCAATGTTTTAACTAAATAATCGTTGTTTTGCACACTCCATTTCTCCACTTATCTTGTTCCCACTTCTACAACATCTATGATGACCATGGGACAAGATAATTTTGTTGTGTGGATTAATTGGTGCAATGGCTGGCTTAAGAGGTGAGGGGTTCTCCCCCCACCCCTTCTCTCTCTGTGCGAGAGTGTGCGCGTAAGAGGAGGGGGATTGAACATTGCAATATAATGTGGTATATATGCAATTCCGTATCTTAGTCAAAAACTTTTCAGCCTTTTAACAAATCCGATATCGTCAATGCACGGGTTCAATACAACATTTATGAGGTCATGAAGAATTGGTGAAACAATCTACAATTAAAATTGCAGTTAGATTATTCTATAAATACTAAAAGTCTAAGATAATAGCTATAATATGCAACACAAAAATATTTACTTATACTAATGATGGTACCTTCAAATTCTATACTCAGTTTGAATGCCTAGAGACCCGCACTACGACTAGATTTAGTATATAAAAATCAATGCTGAAAACTAATTCCTTCATTAAGACCCAACGTCTTCCACCTAGCCAAAAACAAACATCAACCTTTTGCATTTTCTCACAAAATAGAACTCTACCTACACCTGCTAATCCACAAACAATGCACACTCGGCTGAAACCACACTTGCTATCTAGTTTTTCCATTAGTAAAGCACAAAATGTATTCATTTCTCCCATATGTTGCATGCAAGACAAAATGTATAGCCACTTAATAATGTATCAGGTATCAAGATATTGCATTCTTAACAATTTATAATAACAATCATGGTCAAATGTGTTATGATATTGTGAAGTTTCTGTATTTAAAAGATGTGCGTATAATGGACCATTAAACATAATTATTTGGAATTTCTAAAACCTACATGATTTTTTAGTTTCTTTAAATCAAGATTTGTTTGTTAGTATGGTATTTCCCTTAGCACAAAGGTGTAAGGAATTTTGTTTAGGTTATGTGCGTTAACTAATATCGAACTCATTTATTTAATGATAAACTGCACTTTCAATTTAACTATATCAGAATCTGCCAACTCCATTATATTCTTGTTTATCATTGACAGTTTTCCAGATCAGCTTTATGATGCCTACATGGTACATAATGCAAATATTTGTTCTTCATTCTCTTCCTTCTATGATTTGCACTTGTAGTTGAAACGTTGTAGGCTAGTATGATATCAAAGCCTCCTTGAATTGATGATGTTGGGGTGTGGAATCGGCACCAGCCTTACTCTGATACCAACTATAGCTTTGATATCAATTCCTGGAAAGCGGTACCAAAGTGGTGTGCTACCACTTCGACTGTGGATCCTTCACCCACACTAAGGACATCTATGACGAGGATTAAAATATCTATGTATTACTTTAAATACATAAATAAAAACCATATGTCTTCGTGGTCGTAAACCCTAAGACTAACGACCCCCCCCCCCGTGGTCGTAAGAGTCATAAACCCTAAGGCTAATGACCCCTGTGGTTGTAAAAGTTGTAACCTCATGCAACAAATTCCAAAATGTCCCTGTACTAGCCAGGGGACTTGTCCCTGTGGTAAAAAAATTATTTTTTAAAACTAATTAATAATATTTATTGGACATTTTTTGAAATATACAAAATGAGCTCAAACAATTATGAAATATTTGTGAACCTCCGCATAGTGTCTTGTGTAATGTTCTTGAAATTTTATGCATTCTTATTTTTTCTTCAAAATTCTTTAAATTCTAATGTTTGTTGGAATTTTCTAATGTAGCAAATGAGGTCCAAACATTATGATTTTTTTTACCAAACTCCTACAAGGACTTGATTGTGTAAATTTTACATAATTTTATATGCTCAAATTATCTCGACAAATTGGGTTTAGGTCTCAAAATTAGGACGAGATGTTTTAGAAATTAGGGTTTCATGATTTCATGTGACTTGAAATGTGCAAAGTTTGTCGATATGACTCTCGTCGCTATGGTTCTTGATCACATTTCTAAGTGGTGTTAAAGTAGAGTACAAATTTATACAGGATGAGCGTTATTATGAAGAAGCCCTAAAACATAGAAGAATCGATGTCGATGTGAATGGTCATCTCTGGAATTCCACCATAAGAGGCATACTTTGATGGCTCAGGAGCCAAACGAAATACATTGCACGTGGTGAACACGTATGTGGTCACATGGCATGATGGTTTGGCTAATCGCTAGTCATGGCGCTACTACTACGGTAACTTCACGAGCTTGCCATGTAGCGCATGCCTTTAGGGATAGTAAAAACATGGCAAGTAGGGTGGAGGACTACTACGAATGACGACCTCGTGCCGGCCATTTGCCCTTCCTTGCGAGCTGTACTCATCGCCGCCTACCTTGCCGCCATTTCGCTTTGTCACGCCTCGGTCTCGCTCCTGCCGCCGAGATGGGCTCGCTCCGGATACATTGGTTGTGTTTTTCGCCTCCTCCGGTTGCCCTTGGCATTCCACTCTCGAGCGCCATGTGTGGATGGATCTCGGTCGATCCACTTGCGAAGCTGAAGCTAACGACCTTTGTGGTTATTAGGGTTATAGAGGTTACTTATAGGTACATTGGTCAGATGAGATCATGTACCTAGTCCTCGACCAGATGATTACTTGTACAAGCAATGAATTGACATCTGATTCGGCTCTAAGCATATCCTTTACCGTGTGATGAATAGAGCACATATCGTATTGGCTCCATACCACGCGACGTTTCATGATTCTAAGACACTAGCGATAAACTACCATGTAGTTTAGTGTCTCACAGGCACTAAACCGCCAAACGGTTGATACTTCATCAACCATCACCTTACTCCACCAGTCGCGACACTCCCAACAGGCGCCTATACCAGGATTAACTGCCGCCACTTCATTAAATATTTAAGGAAGGACGCGAACGGTAGAAAGGGGATCGAGGCTAATTTGGAAAATCATCAGACGATTGGATTTCATTCGAAGCATTAGCATAGCAAGTACTGCACTGAGTGTAATTAGGATTAGTCCACTGTCTTGTCAAGGACACCTATTGTAAAGGATCCAGTTCATAACAATAAAGAGCAGCCACATGATCTCCTAAGAACTCTTTGCCATTTTCCTCTATTTTATTTCATAAGATTGGCGACTCGATTATCGACAATCTATACACACGCTGCATCAACTACCCTTTAGTTAGCTACATTGCCTTTTTGTAATAATTAGTGCTTTGTTCATACACAGGCGGCAGTGCTGACCATCTAGCTTTCGGGCGACCGAGCCACTCACGTCAAGAAAGCCAAAACCTATTGCAATTTTGGAAACAAAACCACCTCCTTTCATATCACAACCCAAAGCACTAAATACTAGAAGTATGGCTTACCAGGGAAACCACACTTGTACATAGGGGTAACTCAACTCTTTATTTCACTATTACACACTTTGGTACAGACAACTTTACACTTTTAGGACTTTGAAGGACCGAAATGGCAATAGAGGGGGGTGAATGGTGCCCTAAAAATTAAGATTATCCCCTTCTAAGTATCCATACTGATAAAAAATACCCTCTGATAATCAAAAGAAAAGAAACGAACCAAAATCAGAAAAGGGAAATAAAATCTGGTCGTTTCATTTGAATCGGAAGTTCCGGTCTTCGGTCACGGAAGTTCCGATAATCGGTAGTTCTGCTCAGTCAGGTGCAAGTTCCGCAAGTCTCTGGGTTGTCCTGACAACAATCGGAAGTTTCAATCTCCCAGTATGGAAGTTCCGGACTGCGGTAGTTCCACCGTGTAAAATACGGAAGTTCCGATTGTCCCAAACAGAAGAACAGAGCGTACTGGAAATTTTCAAAAATCCGAAATACTCACAAATTGCTGCTCTTCTCGGGTCAAGTCTCACAGGACATCATCCTAAACAACATCTTGACCTCATTGAGAAGGAATCGCAGACAAAGATCCATTAATCAAAGCAAAATCGGATTTCTTGAATATTTGGCAAGAAAGACCAAAAACTGAAATTCGCATGATTCTCAGAGTCTTGAGTGATGAAACTTTGAGGGTAGCTACTTAATAGCCTATAGATTCAGCATGCCAAGTTTCATGCCATCTCAAGAAGGGAAACAGGATTTTCATCAAAGACCTAGACACGGGAAAGAAAAACAAAGAAAGCCAAAAATCAAGAACTAAGATTACAGTTGATTTGCTATTGGGAAAAGTCGATCAAATGATCTTGTGGCATCATCCCAATAAAGAGCAACTTATTTTGGCACTTCCCAACAAGAATCAAACCAAAAACAAAATCTCAAGAATCAAGCCTTACGAGAGAATAAGAACAGATGCATGAACATAAAAGTAAACATGAGATTTTTCATTCCTTGAAACCAAGGATTACAGAGGCACACACAGAGAAATGATTACAAAGGACTCAATCCATCCTCTCCCTCTTCAACTCAAAGAACATACAAGAACAAGGGAGCTCTAGAAGAGAAGAACAGAGAGAAGCCACACAGAAGACATCTCTGCTCTCTCCCAACAACTAAAGCCTAAAGCCAAAACAAACTCTCAAAGCCACTTTTGACTCTAGCAAACCCTAATACTCTCTCAAGTGGCATACCAACTCAGGAGACATCCCCTCCTTATATAGGTGCCGGCTAACGGGTTGCAAACCCGTTACGCCAAACAAAATCCGAACGGAGCCCGCTCCCGCTTGTGCAGCATTGCAAAATTACCATTTCGCCCCTCGTGCACCTTCCGGGAAACTCCCGCATTCCTTGTTGTCCACGACTCGCAACCACCTCGAGTTCACGCCGTCTTCGACACACCTTGACCGTTCTGACCTCAATGCCACCTGCGTCTAGTCCGGTCTCCACGTGTCTCGTCACGACTCCGCCTCGACGTCCTGCAGTCAACATAGATAAAAAACACATCACATAACATTGTTCGAGATAATGGAATTAACATTTGTACTTATCTCAAACTCATACACGAACCAACCAACTCAAAATCGAAAATTATGCACTCATCGCCAGATCGCGCACAATCGAAGTTCCGCTTCCTGTATGGAAGTTCCGATTAATCTGATTCAGCATTCCTGCGGAAGTTCAAGATGTAAGAATCAAAACAAAGAAGAAGACAACAAAGAAGTGAATCAAATCACAAACTTTTCAACAAAAGTGTCAAATACTCATCACTCGCATAGGGACACCTCTCACATGGTCTCTCAATCTCCCCCTTGATGAGTATATTGACAAACAACGAAAAAGCATAAAGTTGAGTTTGTGATGATGATCAAACACGGTCTAAACTAGGAACAAGGAAGCTCAAGACCATGTTGACAAACGAGAAAGACTGGAGCAGACAATGAAAGAGCAAATTTTGCTGCAAAACTCCAGAAGACTCTTTCTTCTCCAAACTTCTCCCCCTTTGGCAATAAACACATCAAGATGCATTAAAGAGAGAAAAATGACTATAAGATGTTCATTTTAAGCATTTAGAGCCATGAAGATTATCCAAAATGACTATTAGAGTATTACACCAAGCCATAACACATAAGAATGCTATCAAGATCATGACAATTGATGTATAGAGTAGCTAAACCAATGAAGTCATAAACTGAGAATTGGTCCAATTTCTTAGCATGTCAAATCAACCAAGATTATAGTCTAGCTAAAGGTATCCAAGGATGATACAAGCCATGTCAAGTAATCTAAGTGGAACCAAGAAGCTAATATTGAATAGATTAGAGAGTTACCAGTTTTAAGAAAGACTCAATTGATCAAGTACTTGGTCTTTTTGAAGATAAGCAAATTTAGCACATTTTTTCTTTTTCTGAAAACCAATTATGGGTTTATCTTAGTAAAGCAAGTCCTGGACTATGAGCCATCCACAACTGCCTCCTAAGCTTCAACTATTTTTCAATTCTTAATCATGTGCTAGATCCCAAGCCTTATGCGATCACTCCAAGCAACAGACTTAAGGAAGTGATCTTAGGTCAACCAAGACTCCCCCTGAGTTCATGCCTAGTGCAATGGCAAGTAGTCTCATGAGAAAGAGTTGGTGAGATCAGTTTTTTTCCACAAAAGAGATTATTTTTGCTTTTGATGTTTTAGACCAAATATTAATGATAAGTCATGCTTCTTAATGAACTGACATAGCCCAATCTAAAGCTCAATAGAGATTCAAGACTCAACTCAGCCTACTTGACATGGCGAGAACCATAAAGGGATAACTACAATAGACTAGTCTCAAGAGCTATCATGACAAGATTTTAATTCAAGTTGAGCATTTTTGGTCACCTTATCATGGCAAAGACTAGACTACACATAAAAAATCATGATAAATCTAGCAATTTAGCACAGATCATGGCTAGATGTAAGACATTGAAAACAGATCATAAGGGATAATAATCAAGGCTCCATGTAATTATATTACAATGCATAATGAAATGCACGAAAATCCAGATCCCCTTCATAATGAGATGCACTTTTAATTCAGGTTGAGTTATGTCAATTTTAAGAACTAGATGATCCAAGATGAACTCCCCCTGAACCAAAGGAACAAAAACGAGAAACTGACAAGAGAAACAGAAAAGACAGTCCTTAGAGCATAGGTAAGATATAGAGGATACTATGGCTCAGACTGATTCTCATCTACCCCATATGACTCCAGGACTATCAGCTGATCAACTAACATACTAAGGAGCAAACACTATCCCTGTCTACCCAAGGGTGGCCCGACCCTCGCTAGAACCTATAAGAAGTGAGTAAGCTCAACCTAGTGAGAAGAGAAGCAGCTAATAAGAGCATCCTAGAACCACAAGATAAGAACAATTAGTCTAAGTAACTCGGCAAGAGAACCACTCTAACCTATGCTGAAAGGACTAGACCCAATGCACTCAAATACTATGCAACCAGAAAGGAGTAAAAGCATAATAAAAATATAATACAGCAGTAAAGCACAAACTCCCCCTCACAACAGTCCATAAGGACAAACCACCCCAAACTCTCCCCGCAGAGCTGAAAATCGAGAGCTATCCAAAGGCTTGGTGAAGATATCAGCCAACTGGTGGTCACTCTCCACAAACTGGAGCACGATGTCACCCTTTTCTACATCAACATGGCGCGTAAAGTGAAGTTCTCTCGTTTGTACGCATCCCATACTTGTACTCCTTCGTTCCACAGTGTCACAAGATCTTCCAGCAATGGTGCTAGGTACACATCAATATTGTTCTCAGGTTGCTTTGGCCCTTGGATAATTAATGACATCAAAATATATTTCCGCTTCATACACATCCAAGGAGGAAGGTTGTAAATACATAAATTCACGGGCCAGGTGCTATGTCGGCTGCTCATGTTACCGAAAGAATTTATTCCATCTGTACTCAACTCTAACCTTATGTTCCTCGGTTCTGCACCAAACTCTTCGAAGCTCCGATCGAAGTTTCTCCACTGGGCAGAATCAGCAGGGTGTCTTAGCTTTCCCTCCTTCTTACGCTCCTCTGAGTGACAACGCATCAATCTTGCCTCCTTTCGATTCGCAAATAAACGCTTCAAACGTGGGATCACATGCATATTCCACAACATCTTAGCCGGAGGTCCTTGCTTCACCTTAGCAGTATTCTTACGCTTGTATCGGGATGCTTTGCACACGGGACAATAATGCATGTATGCATACTCTTTATGGTAGAGGATACAATCGTTCAGACATGCATGTTTTCTTTCTACTTCCATTCCCAATGGACAAAGAACCTTATTTTCTTGGTAGGTGGTGCTGGGCAACACGTTTCTCTCCAGAAGGATGTCCGCTAGGTGACCTAACAACGCCGTGAAACTCTTATCGGACCAAACATTGCTTGCCTTCAATTGTAGCAGTTCAAGCATGGTTGACAACCTTGTGTATTCTGGCTTGCATCTAGGGAACAAAGGTCTCCCCGAGTCCTCCATTAAGCCCTCGAATTTACAAAACTCTCTCTCACTATAGTCTCCTTCTGCATCGCGTAGCATCTGATCCAGATTGTCATCATGCGACCTATCCTCATCAAAAGCACAGTCCACATCCGGCATATTGTTGACTTCCTCGGAGATGTCGTCATTATTAACTTCCTGTATAATCTGCTCTTCACTGTGACTGGTCCAACATGTATACCCTTTTTTTGAAACCCCGTCGAATTAAGTGAGCTTTGATCTGCGTTGTTAAACATTTTTAGATTACCGCAATCAATACATGTACAATATATAAATTTTATTCCCTTTTTCAACATATCCTGCTCGGCGGCTCTTCTAAAAGCAAACACACCATTAATGTACTCTTCACTCACACGATTCTCAACGTACATCCAGTTTTGATCCATCTACACTACGCACGTAACATATTAGTATTAAATTATATTAATAAACCGCAAGTATTCTTCCTAATAACTAAACAAACTAAAATTTATTAGTGATTAACCTAGAGCAAATATAAAGGGTTACAGATCATTACCCTCAGAGGTTACGACGAATATCCCAAATTAATATCCCGCGAGATTCTCCTCCCTTTCTTTCTCCTCTCCTCCCTTCCTCCTCTCTTTAGCTTCCTCCTTTCCTTTCCCCCCTACCTCCTTCCTTCTCCTCTCTAAGGTGGTCCTCCTTTCCTTTCCCCCCTACCTCCTTCCTTCTCCTCTCTAAGGTGGTGCAGTGGGGGAGGAGGCAGCAGGGCTGGCGGCTCAAATGGAAATGGCATATCACAGGCGGTTCGTAATAAGAACTGTCTGTGATATGGACCTATCACAGACGGTTTCTAAATACAACCGTCTGTGAAGTATCACAGACGGTTCTTAATAGGAACCGCTCGTGATAACTTGATTATCGCTGCACGGTTCCCTAAGAATCGTCTGTGATGCTTCATAGACGGTTGTATTTAGAAACCGTCTGTGATAGGTCCATATCACAGACGGTTTCAAGAGAACAGTCTGTGATAAGTTCATATCATATACGATTCCAAGAGAACCGTTTATGATTATGTTTTCATAGACGGTTCCAAAGGAACCATCTGTGATGAGGCGTCTTCTATAGTCTGTTTTGTAGTAGTGTGTCATTTCGATTCATATGTTGAAGATACCCCATAGATGTGATCAATGATGTGTGTTGAATCTTGAAACAACATCTCCTCATCATCATTCGACTATTTTTGACCACTCGTTTGTCCCACCTCTTCTAGTGTAGGAAGCGGTCCTTTGTCGGAGTAGTAATCCTCGAGTTTTCGCTGAAAACTCAGTGGCTATGAAGGTCGTGTTCTTATTTTTTGTGAAAAGGAAACCACCTGGGCTTGTCATCCTTCCGTTCGGGGTGTTTACCTTTGCTCTAGTCAGAGTATGGTTTGGTGCTCCGAGGCACTTTGTCGCTCATGGCTAAGACCCCCTTAGAGCTTTTGACTTAAGATTTTTGGTCTGTAGTCTTGCTCTTAGATTTCTCACCTTTTATCTTTCTTCTTATGACCTTCACCCACTCCTCTTGTGTCCTTATCGTCACGATCAATCGTGCGATTCCACTCAACTGCTTCTGCTGCAGTTACATAACGGTCGGCCATCTTGAAGAGCTTGGTGATGGTAGTTGGAGGATTTAGAGAAATATCCTTTGTGATTCTTCGATTGTAAACTCCCTGCTTGAATGCCCTAATGACATAAGAGTTAGAAACTTTAAGAATTGAATTGCGAACCTGACTAAAATGTCTGATAAATTTGTGTAGAGTCTTGTGAGAATTCTATTGCATTCTATGCAGGTCATCCTCCTTTCCAAGGCAGTTGTAAGTGCCTTGAAAGTTCACTGGCAGTAGGCCGAAGAGGTGCTACCATGAATAGATCAACTCTTATGACTGATTTAATAGCCACGATCGAGTAGATCCTTCGAGCATAGTATAAAGGTAGTTGGTCATGACATACTCTCCTCCTACTGCTCGAATTGCTGCGTTATAGATTTGAAGAAATTTGATAGGATTTTGTGACCCATCAAACTTCTTCATGTTCACTTGCCGGAACAGGGGCGGCCAGCGAACTGCTCGAAAGTCAAGTGAAAAGGGCTGACATCCGATTGATATCATAACGCCTTCTTTGTGGAAAATAGGGGTTGACATCACCACATGATCGTACTCGACGATACCCGTGGTAAATGGACCAGATCTATCATAGATCTCAGCCCTACGGGGTTAATACTCGTATTCCATCTGTGGTGTAGATTTCTTGGAAGAAGTGGTGAACGACCACCTCCCCTAGGAGTTTGTCGATCATCAGTTGTTCGTGGAACTCTACGGTCATTTTTGGGAGATCGACCAGATCATGTGGTTATGTTGTTCTCCACGAGGTGAGTCGTTCGAATGACTGGGATTCGATGGAGTTATCCTGGTACAATTTCCAGGATGGTGTTCTCGATTCCGCTCGAGCCTGACTAATGTGTCCCGAAGTCTTCGTGTGATCTCTTAAGCAAAGAGGTCGTAGCTTGGCGCTTCTCTAAGCTCTTGAGCCGGGTTTTCGATCAGGTCATTGATTCGTTAAAGTTCTTGAGCTTCCTCCGACTTGTATTGGGTGTGCCTAGGTAAGGATCTCTGGGTAGCAATTCTTCTTCTCCTAGCGGTTTCAGGATCATCAATATCTGAGTCAGCCAGAGCGTGTCTCGGTGGAGAGCGATCACTTCTAGGATTTCGGCCATACTCATGAATATGGAGATCCTGATTGTCACCGGAGGTATTCTCGCATCACCACGAGAGCCCGAAGTGGGTGCGTGATGGGAAGCAACCCCAGTCCCGCTTCTTGGAGTCTTGCTTCTTGGATGGCACGGTACCCTGGGTCTGATGAAAGATCCCTAGAACCAGCATTGTCATCGAACGAAATGATGCTCTGCTCGTACTCATAGCAGGCATCCATGTCGAGTCCTGCGTAGTATTCCAAATCGAAGAAATTATCCTCCTTCCACTCTCCTACCAAGAAAGTATTAGTGTTGACAATAAAGACAATTTATCAAAAAGGAAAGGAGAAATAGGAGTCTCCCCACAGACAATGCCAACTGTCTATGGATTAGTATCGATCTTATGAATGAATGCTGGGGGCTCTCCTAGAACAAAACCACACATGAAAGGATACATGAATTTTATACAAGCTAAGGCCTTTTCCAGAGAGAATAATAACTATACTCCTGTGTTACTGTATAGATTGTGTTTACAACAAGAAGGAAGTCACTAAAACTAGGACTTCATGGCTTCTGTATTTTGTTGTCGCTTGTCGAATCTCTTCTCTGTCTTCTTCCTCTGTTCACCGAGTTTACTCCTTATATAGCGTGCATGAAGGGGTGATAGTTGTCCACGTCAAGAGACACCTTAGCGTTTGATGTAATGTGCACGTTTGAATGGCGGCTATTGTCAGAGATATATCCCTCCACGCCGCTTTGCAGTTATGTCAAAGACAGGTTTAATAAGTGTAATTATCTCAGGGAATAACAACACATATTAATTAATGTGTGTATTAAACATAACGTACAAAGGTCCCTAGTCGATTGGGTCCATATGTCTGTAAGTTTTGTTGACCATATAGGGTAGTCATAGCTGATCTGGTAGTAGGAAGGCTTACGACCACGTGGTGATCGTAATAAGACTTACGATTAATAGGTGATCGTAGAAAAGCTTACGACCATATAAAGTGGTTTATAATCTTCCTCGTTATTGATATTGAGGGGTACACTTTAAAGTTGTACATGAGATATTAACATATAGAATTACTAGATCATCGTCGATATACCATCAATGGCTCCGCTCTGAGGCATGGTGGCCTAATCCTCGTCAATATGCCATCAATAAAATGGCTCCACTGAGGCATGGTGGCCTTGTGATGTCTACATGGCCAACTAACAATTCCCGGGGCTCAATGCAAATGCATTGCCTTTTTAATTCCCTCACAATCTGCAAAGCCATCATTTATACATGATGGTGTTAGGAGTATACTCCTTTTCCGTGCATTGATGTCGATGCATAGCTTGATCTATTGATGATTTTATGCACCGATGATAAAGTATGAACTTCTTTCTTTGATATGCACCAGATCGACTCTAGGGCATGCATAACAGTTAAGTTGTACTTTCATGAGCTGTAAAATTAAAGAACTGTCGTCTAATCCCTAGAAGAACAATACTATAGAGCACGTTTCCAAATTGCAATCATCATCTTAATTACAGTAATACATGAGCAATCATTTTTCCCCAGGTAAAATATGAACCACAGAACTTCTAAAACAAAGGAAGATATTAATTATATCCTCTACTAGGGCTCAAGGGAAACTAATTGTGTCTCACATACCCATAAGTAGTGCTTTTTGGAACACACTTCATAATTAGTTGTACTCGCAAACAGATGATATATAGTGCGGTTTTAGTCAACAACCTGTCGCCACTTCCCTGGTAAAACACGCATGAAAAACCAGGGTTTAAATCAGTTCTATCAAAAAAAAAAGCTTAGACATGACAAATTTGACGGTTTCTTTTTGTTGAATAGGCCTCTCTCTCTCATCTTTTGCAAAGGGTGAGCGAGGGGACAGCGGCGAGGCTTCGAGTAGTTGGCTGTGGCTTTTCTCCTTGGGGGAAGAGACCTACACGGGGGGAGAGAGAGAAACAAAGCAACTAAAGCAAAGAGGGAGAGGTAGAGGGAGAGAGAGAAGAGAGACGAGAACATATATCAAGAAAGAATAGAACAAGGGTAGTACTACTACTTCAACTATACCGTCCTCGTTCTGCGTGCGGAGAGAACCCTATTCCTTGTTCTTGAATCTCTTCCAACTCTGTAGCAGATCAGAGAGGGAAAAGAGAGAATTACCTCAGGAGATCTAGAGAGAGAAAGATTTAAGGGGGAAAGCGAGGAGCTAAGAGAATAGAATGTTCCCTTCCTCCAAGAAGCCCAGTACTAGCACCGTTAACCCAAATGATCGGCCTATGTGCATGCAAGGAGACTCTGGCCTCGTCCTCACCACCGACCCCAAGCCCCGCCTCCGGTGGACCATCGAGCTCCATGACCGCTTCGTCGACGCCGTCACCCAGCTCGGAGGGCCAGACAGTACGTAGATGTTTGAGTTTATACGAGTGCTTGATGATAAGAATTTCATGGATTTTAATTGATTGCTCCCGACTTCACTTAGAGGCAACTCCAAAGACTATCATGAGGGTTATGGGAGTCAAGGGCCTCACCCTCTACCATCTCAAGAGCCATCTTCAGGTATGTACACATATATCGATAGTTTTCTAGTTGCACCGAGCCGTATGCATGGTCAGAATTAGGTTTTTGCATCTCTCTCTCTCTCTCTCATCTGTGCTGTTTTTTCCCCTCAGAAATTCAGACTAGGGAAGCAGCACAAGGAGTTCAACGATCACTCAGTTAAGGATGGTAAATATAAGATCTACTTATTAAACTAACATGTTTGTGTTCATCTTGGTGTGTTCTTTTTAACTTATTTGTTTACACATGCATGTGTGTTTGTATTTTCCTTCCTTTCGCTATTGTTAAACTTAAATGATCTGATCAGTCATGTTAGGTGGGTGAGTTTCTCTTTCGTTGCTAGCAGCTAGATGCATGTGCTTAACCTTATTGTGCAGATTAGTTGATTTTC
Source organism: Hsuehochloa calcarea (assembly GCA_036346395.1). Lineage (NCBI taxonomy): Eukaryota > Viridiplantae > Streptophyta > Magnoliopsida > Poales > Poaceae > Hsuehochloa > Hsuehochloa calcarea. Next base: position 5,584,709 of record CM070604.1, on the reverse strand, counting down.
GCAATTACTGCATTTGTTCAAAAGGTGAACTATATATTCTTGCAACCAAAGTTTTATTCGTCATCTTCATTTCCCAACTGCAGCAATGGAGATGCACCGGAATGCGGCCTCTTCTTCAGGCATGATGGGAAGAAGCATGAATGAGTAAGTTGACTTCTTTACAAAATATACCTTTAATTAGTTAGTTCTTTCAAAATGCACTCTTCATTATCCTAAGCTTCTTGCTAACACCGTCTTTAAAAAAGCTTCTTGCTAACACATTTCTAATAGAATTTTCTGTTGTTAATAATCAACCGCAGCGTGCACGTGAATGAGGCTTTAACGATGCAGATGGAAGTCCAAAGAAGGCTCCATGAGCAACTTGAGGTGAGCGAGAACTAAGCATGCAAATCACATACACCGACGTACGTACATAGGAAGTTTACTTGGCACTTTACCATTCTCCATGTTCCTCCACATGTTGCTCGATCCTGAACTTTGCATGCATGCATGAATGTTCTTAGGAAGTTTACATACTTGACAGCTGATATGGCAATGTCTGTCGTTCACATGTTCTGAACTCGATGCTTGCAAGAACATTCTTGGGAAGTTTATTAAACATCACTTTTTTTGGTCCTTCTACTCCATGTGGTACTCATGAGTTTGGTGTATATGCATGCATGACTACACATGCAGGTGCAAAAGCACCTCCAGATGAGGATTGAGGCCCAGGGGAAGTACATGCAGTCCATCCTGGAGAAAGCACACCAAGTCCTCGCATCGGGCGATTGTGGCACGTGGCCCGGGGGATACAAATCTCTAGGCAACCAAGCAGGCATTGACATTGGTAGCTCTATAAGCTTCCCTTCCCTCCAGGACCTACACTTGTATGGAGGGAGACACCTGGAACTGCAGCAGCAAATGGACAGCTTCTTGGCATTCAACGAGAATTGCATTGGGTCAGTAGGCAAGAAGAGCCCATTGGTGTGGGCCGGTGAAGAGCAGGCAAAGATTTCTGCCGATCAGCTCCAGATGGCGCCGTCGATGATGATGGAGACGGGAGGCATCGACGTCATGGACCCGACCGCCGACGTGTATGAGGCGAAGCAGATCATGTCAGGCGATGGGCAGTAAGGGCTTTGAGAGTCCGAGCTCCGAGCTCGAGATGAGATCGTCTCCACAATGAGCACCTTTGGGAAGTGAGAGGATAATTAGTCCAATGGTTGGAACTCAAGCAAGGAATTTGTTCTATGGTTAAAGATCGTACTTTTTTTTAATGCGAAGAGTATTAATGTCTTGTTGTGAACCAAGCTTAATTAACTCTTGCATGGATTGATCACTAAATAAGCATGGCTTGAATGGGGTGTAGAGTAGTAGGCATTCATCAATTAGGATGCATGCATGATCTTCAGAGAGGGTGCTTCATATGTTTGATGATGCCCTAAAACCCTAAGATTGTATGCTGTTTTGATGATGGTATAGGTAAATTGTGTTTAACTTGTTAACGATGGTTTAATGTTTGTACATTTTGGTTTTCCTCAACGCATGCTAGCTAATAATCTGTTGCTTGTCTCGATATTGACATAGTTTTTTTCTTGAGATGTATTGGACTTATGCATGTGATGATAAATCTCAATGTTGTTAGTGTTATATGTTTGTGTTAACTGATGGTGTTTTTTTTTAGAGAGGAGCGTCAAGTGATGTTGAGACGTGTTCTTCCAGACATAATGAAGTGGTACTGTTTCTCATAATTTTTTATTTGATCACTTGCGTTGCGATCCTATTGGGGAGTATATATATTTACAAGCTTCGGACTTCCATGCAGAAGAGATCTCGACATGCCTCTGCAACTGCAAGCCGGAGCGTCGGGTATACGCCATGCATGCACGGCGTGGTCGTGGCGAGCACGCGCAAGCATAGTTTTGATTACCGGCAGATAGTCAACCAAAAACGGCCCCAAAAATCATTTTCGTTTGAATTTTGCTTGAATTTAATTTTTTTTAATTTAAAATCTGAAATTTTCAAATTTTGATTTTCGGTCAAACCATCCTATGCAGCGTATGACGGCAGCGCACGATTACTAGAGCGTCGTCGCCTCGTCGAGTATGCCGTGGCGCGGTTTAAGCCATCTCCAATATCTACAATATATCCAATAGTGTTATTTTTAATTTTACTATATCAACTCTATATCGTTGAAAGACAAATTTAGAGACAACACCTCCAATAAGTTACCTCTAACATTTATGCCAAATTTATAATATTCTCACCCCTTCACCCCTCTCTCGTATACACTAGTTACTTTGTATTGTTCGTGTGTAGAGATGGTTATTCGAGGAAAAGACGACTTCCCTTCTCTCTCATACTTCTCTCACTTCCACCTATAATTTTGCTGATATGGAAGGGCTAATTGATGGCTAACATGGCACAATTGGAGATGCCCTTAGCGCGCGTGACGTGTCGCGTCCGCGTGCGCCCGATCGGCTCACCGCCCGCTTTTTTTCACTGTCGGATTCCGGGTGCACGCGCTAGCCGCCAGTACGCCGCACAACTTAATTTTGATCCACCCTGTAGCTCTGGTTGCCCCCGCGCACGAGCATCTAGATACACGCTTTTTGTTAAGAAACAAGCGGGAGGGCTATCTATCTATTCTCTACTACTTAAAAATTAGAGTTGTTGGTCATCTGTTCTCCTATCCTCTTCCGCGTCCCTTGGATCGGCGAGCTACCGAGGTCCCAGATCGTGTCGTGCGAGAAGCAACCCTGGCACCTGTGCCGCCCTCCCTCCCCCTCTATCTCACACTCCCCAGTCCCCGCCCGCCCTCCCTCTCCTCTCTCTCTCACATTCCCCACTCGCGCCGCCTGCCTCCCTCTCTCTCTCTCTCTCTCTCTATGCCCGCGCCGGATCGGGTTGCCCTGACCTCACCGACGCCGGCCCTCTACTCCCATCATTTATCCCCAGTCCAGCGGCTCGCGGTCACAGGCGCGCCTGCTTCCTCCTCGCGCAACGGTTGTGCCCCCCACTTCTCGCGCAACCGTTGCACCCCACACTCCCCCGCTCCTCCCAACCACGCCACCCCACTCCTACAACTGCCTCTCCTCGCATCCGCCACCATACATTTGCCCCACCGAGCTCTAATGTTGGGGCGTAGAGGATGGGGACGACGAGGTGGGGGAGAGCGAGAGGCAGCCCCAGTCCTTGAGCCCACCTCCGTCCTCTCCGCTGAGCGCAGGTTGAGGACCACCCTCATGTGAGTCGTCACGTCCGCGGTGGTTTGCGGCCTCATCCTCAGCATCCTATACAGTGAGGATCAACCTTTTCCCCTATTAATTTTGCCTCTGTTAATAATCACCTTCTGAGTTCTTGAGGAATGTATTGAGATTTTAAAATCGACCCGAGTTTGCAATGTGGCCTATTTTACCTAAATCTTGAGGTGGCTTCATGTCTTGCTTTGCATTTCGGCCTTAATTGGAGTGACCAACCTCAAGCTCTGAGTTTTCCTATTCTTGCGGGTCGCCCCTGCCTACCGCATCCTCCCCCGGCTCTCCACCGCCGTCGCTGCCGTCGAGTCCCCCCCCTCCCCCCGCTGTCCACTGCCATAGAGCATACCCCACTTCACAAGCCTTCTCTTCTCTTCTCTACCTTATCTGATCTATTGTTTTTGTGGTGAGATGATCTGGTGATCCATTATCCCTTCCATTAGATCGATTGTTAGCCTCAAAAGAGGGGGAAACCGATTTTTTGTTTATGAACGAGGAGTATTTCCAATGCATTCTGTTAATTCATGATTCTTGCATTCAACTAGTAGGGAGAAGAAAGGAAATTTGATGTTTGTTTTGCTAATTATTTTTGGTATAGAATGCCAATTTTCAATTGGAATATTGTGAATTTAAAATATAACTAAGACATGTTTGGGCAATTGTGGTGCATATTCAAAAAATTGTGGTGCATTCATAATGATTATGTAAGGTGCACAGAAGGATGTGCTTCTTCGGAACTTGAAATATGTGCAGCCCAAAATCTCTAATTTAATTCCCCCCAAAAAAATAAAAGACCTCGTATGTTGCCGAAATTTTTTCTGGAATGATACAAGGAGCTACGAACTTTCCCGGACCACATACCTTGGATGGAATTAGGACATAGTACGATACTAAAGCAATTTGATAGCCAAAATGAAGTGGAAGATAAATTCAATCTTAAGATTATTTATATTAGGATTGTATAGCAAGAAAAATGCTTCTGAGTTGTGAGAGCTCAAGTGTTGTAGTTACTTTGGAGTTTGGAGTCATTGTGGACAATTTGAAGTTTTGATCTAAGGCACTTAGTGAGTGCTTTGGTTGAGATTATGGAGGGCCAAATCCAAACGATGATGATGATTATCATACACATTTGTTTTAATTTATTAGTTCGATGCCCTTGCATTGCTACGGATTAAAAAAAATTGTATTCCCCTAGCATGTCGCCATTGTTCCTCCGACCTCGTCGTCCCCATCCTCTACGCTGCGACATCAGAGCTCAGTGGTGCAAATATATGGCGGTCGGATGCGAGGATAGGCGGTTGTAGGGGTGGGGCGACGTGGTTGTGTGGAGTGGGGAGAAGTGTGATGTGCAACAGTTGCGTGAGAAGTGGGGGCACATCGGTTGTGCGAGGAGGAAGCAGGTGCGCCCGTCACCGTGAGCCGCTAGATGGGGGAGAAAGGATGGGAGGAGAGAGGCGGCATCGACGAGGTCGGGGCGACCTGATCCAATGCAGCGTAAAGAGCGAGGAAAGGGAGGGTGGACGGCGTGGGTGGGGACTAGGGAGCGTGAGAGAGAGAGAGGGGGGAGGGAGGGCAGCACAGACGCTAGGGTTGCTTCTCGCATGACGCAATCTAGGACCTTGGTAGCTGCCAATCCAATGGACGCGGCATGGATAGGAGAACGAATTACCAACAACTCTAATTTTTAAGTAGTAGAGATACGCAATAATGAAGAATCGATTCAATTATATTGTTACCAAAAAAGATATTTTCTCGGCATGAATATTGCAGTGAGAATGTGAGATGCTATTCAAAATGAAGCAAAGACATTTGGAATTATAATGGGTGCAACTGTCATGATTAGTGTGAGAGTTTAAGAAGTCATCTTGTACTTTATGACAATTCAAAAGTAACAATTCTTGCTTGAGCTGAAATGTTCCATTCTCAGCATTTGCATATCTCTTTGAACCATGTTTAGTGCCCACTTGCTTAGCACGTGATACTGAACCATGTTCTTGGTCAATTTCATGGTCTCAACAAGGATTTGCATGTAATTTTGGCTATATATATATCATTTTGTTGATATTTGAAGCTATTTTTTTGTCTTACTATAATGTTTATATGTCATTAATATTATGTTCATCTATTAATCTTACCGCCTAACATTCCATATGTACGACTATTTCAGTTGTTTGCTGGTTGTTTGCACTGTTGACGATCATGTGAAGCTTTACTGGCCACCAATTTGTGAATTTTGTGATGAATGGGTTGAGGTCTTCCTGTTCTGTCAATGTATAATTAATTGGGTTTATAGACAATCTTGATTTGCATGAACTGTTGATATGAAGGCATCTGGAGAGTTAGATTGAATACTCACCAAATTTATGTTTTGCCACACTGATTTTTCTTATGTTTGGCTTGGGCCAAAGTTCTCATGATCCATGTGCATATGACCCTATACATTATTTTAACAAAGATCTGTAAACATTTTGGAGTGAAAGGAAGTTAGAATGAGCCCACCATTAACTGCTTTACCTAGATTTCATTCAAAATTTTATATAGTAGTACTTTCTTACTTCTGCTACAAACAAAAGAAAACTTGCACTTTGCACTTTTGATTTTTTATTTTTTAACAAATAACTTTTTGTGATCTTTATAAAATCCCTTACAAGTTTGTACTTGTCAGAGATTAAATTTTATGTTTTCATTTCATCATGTGTGTTTGGACTCATCAGTTCGTTTAGGTCGTAGATACCATTGTGTGTATCAACTTTTAATCCATTGGTCTAGGTGTGGATTTCATGGGGATATGTTCCAGATCTTAGGATGATGTGACAATTGGCAATGGCGTTTACGGTTTGTCGTTTCACGTATTTTCGATAAAGTTACAGGCTTACTAGACAGGGGCGGTCCGACCGGTCCTTGCACGGCGGTCCGACCGGTCCCAAATCGGTCGGACCGGCCATGTGGCTCGGACCGCAATGACCAAAGTGGTCAAACGAGCTGGGCCAAAAATAGGTGTTGTAGGCAAGTGAGGGATCCCAATGCACTTGGTCTCATGATTTTTGGAGTCTCCAAAAAGTTCTATTGGTTTAAAGTTTCGAAGGTTTCGATTTTGGGGTTGAAATTCGGCTAAGTCCCAGGCGGTCCGACCGCTCATGGAGCGGTCCGACCGGCCAAGGGGCGGTCCGACCGGCTCACCTCGAGCGGTCAGACCGGTAATAACTTGAACGTCCGACAACTTCGTGGCGATGTTGTTTTGTTAGGTCAAAGTCATTTGTTTCATGGCATATGATTTGCATGATGCATGTTTTGACTAACATGGGTCAAGTTGTGAAGAACTTATTCCCGAATTCGTGTTTGCTTGTTTATGGTTGTGCAGGTAGCTTGGTGGTCAACGACGGTCAACGGCGAGGAGGATCGGGACTAGACTTGGAGAGTTGAGGTCCAGAACAATCGACGATGCCGGGTGAGGTCAACGACTCAAGCGTGACATAAGATGGACAAGGGTGACCTATTGGCAAATCCATGGTGCATGGTGAAGCGGTTTAGGTCAAAAGTTAAAGACGGCGCTATGCGGCGTCAGTGTGTGACCCATTTGTTAGTGGGCCTTAACGGAGCCCAATTGAGTCAAACCCTAGGAGTTCTAGGCCTCCACTATAAATAGGAGGAGGTGGTGGTGCACCCTTTCTCCCTCGCCTTTTATGTTTCAAAACCCTAATTGTCTTTAGGGGAGTTGAGGTGGAGGCTAGGGCTCTTGATGGTTTGTGGTGAATTTCGTGATCTTTGATTGTCCACTGATCCATGATGGTGTGGATGTAATCCAACATCAATCACGAAATCAATCTATGCAAGGTTTGCTTGAGATAAGTCTCCTTTCGTTCTTGCTTTCAATTTCGTGATTTTAGGGCTTTCTTTGATCCACGAGTTTGTGATTGATTCTTTCACGTGAATTAGCTTGCTGTGATATGTGTGAATCTATCTAGCATCATCTTGATTATCAATCTCTCACGAACAAGCTTTAGGATCAAGTTTTCGTTCTTGCCCGGTTTTAGACCTTCTGTTAATCAATTGGCAATTGCTCAAGATCGTTCCAAGAATTATCATAATATTCGATTGGAATAGGTCCTCAATAGCATATAGAAGGTGTGTGCAAAGTTTCATAAAGATTGGAGTTGAGCATCAAAAGTTTCACCTAATTGTAACCGTCATCGGTGATTTCTTGTTGCGATCGGTTCGAGTTGGCCGATCGAGCCCATCATCACCAGTTAGACCGATTTTGGAGCGGTCCGACCGCAGACACGCGGTCGACTCGCGCAATCGGTCCGACCGGTTGGGTCCAGGTCGACGCCGTCTTCGTGAGTTTGCAATCTTAGTTGATTTTAATTATTTTGCTTAGGGATTTAATTGGATTCAATACTAGTCTTCCATTGTCTTGGTATATTGATCTTCATAGCTTCATCATAGCTATTAGAGTGAAAGTGTGTTGAATTCATTATTTGGGAAAAAGTGGCGTGCTCCTATTCACCCCCTCTAGTCGCCTTTTCGGTCCAACAAGTGGTATCGAGCGTTAGTTCAATCTTGATCTTAACGGTCCACGAACTTTGGCGATGGATAAGTTTTCTACTAAACCGCATATCTTCGATGGGCACGACTATGCCTATTGGAAGAATCGTATGCGCGTCTTTCTTGAGAGCGAGGACAAGCTATTTGGGATGTTGTTAGAGCCCATTGGTTATTCTGAAATTGCTACACACCTTCGCAATTCTTTTGGCTAACAACAATAAGGCTAAGAATCTTTTATATGGTGCACTTGGTAGACAAGAATATGATAGAATTTGCAATCTTTCAATGCAGCATGAAATTTGGAACACTCTCGAAACATATCATGAGGGTTCGTCCCAAATCAAAAGGTCGCAAGCAGTTTACAAGCGTGAATACAATAAATTCGAGATGCGTCTGAGAGAGCATCGATGACATTTTCGATCGCTTTAATAAAGTAATTAATCAAATGAAAGTTAGATATTGAATATCTCAATGAAAATGTCACCCATCTCTTGGTGCAATCAACACCAAGGAGTGGGAGATGAAGGCTCTTGCTATAGAGGAAAATATTGATTTTCAAGTCTTACTTTAGAATTGCTTTATAGTAAACTCAAGACTCATGAAATTAAAAGAGTTGATCATCCCAAGAAAGATAATTTAGCTTTGGTAGCGGATCCTCTCAAAAAGGCTTTTGATGACTCTTTTGAATCTTCTTACGATTTTTATTTGCTTGTTTATCGCTATTCATGAAGAGGAGCTTGAAAGTATTCTGAAACAGAGTTAGCTCTTCTAGCTAAAAATTCACACGGCCTACAATAATGTGAGAAACAAAAGAGAGGTGGTCCGGTGACATGCTATGAATGTGGTGAGCTCAATCATATCCAGCAAATTGCCCCAGTGAAAGGTAAGAGCAATCATAAGGAAGGAAATCCGACTTGGAAGAAGCCTCCTTTCAACAAATCAAGGTATGAGGCTAATAAGCTTGTGAAGGTGCTCACCGGGTCCTTGCGCTTTTGAGGATCAATCCTTGAGCGATGTGGATACAGGGAGTGAGGAGGATAAGGAGGAGGAGATCCTCAAGGCAAAAGAAAGGGAAGGCCAAAGACTTCACCGGCATGTGCTTCATGGTCGACACGGACGACATTGATGATAATGAGGTATCTTTTTCTTATGATGAGCTTTACGCTAAATATGATTCTATAGTTGAGCAATTGCTTAGTCAAGATGAAGCACTAGAATTTGTCATGACAAAAATAAGAAATTAGAGTAAAAATTAGCAAACTGAAAGTAGAGCTTAAAAATGCTAAGACTCTTGAACCGATGAATGTTTATCTTGTCATGCTATGCATTGAAATTACCAAGTTACAATCTGCTCATAATATTTACGACAACAACTTGAGAATGCTAGATCGAACTAAATGAAATTAAAAGTGCTCCTTGTGAAAAATGTTTAGAATCTAGTAAATTGATTGCTTTTGATGTATTTGATTCTAGCCCTTGCACTTCATGTTTAGAAAAAGAGCGTGAAATCAAAGATATCTTAGAAGTGCTAGAGTCAAATATGCTAAGCTTAAGGACAATATTGAAAATACTACTTGTGCTTCTTGTTCCGCTCTTAAGCTTGAAATTGCTTTGTATAAGGAGAAATCTATGGATAAAACTTGTGATGCTTGTGTTAACTTGAGAAAAGAAAATGCTTACCTTCATGATACATTAGAGAAATTTTCTAAAGGTAAGAAACAATTAAACATGATTCTTGACAAGTCTAAAACTCCCTATAAGAAGCAAGGTTTAGGATTCAATTCTTTTCAAGACAATTCAAACCCAAAAGTCATTCAAGTCTTGGAAAAAGGTTTAATTGAATTCAAAACCCAACCTGCAAAAACATCTTTTAAATCTGCAGGTTTTACCCAACCTTGTATTAATTCAAATGGTGCTTCTTCTAGTGGTACCAAGTACCATTGCACTTATTGCAAGAAAGGTGGGCATTTGATTGAATTCTGTTGGCGTAGGTTGAAAAATGATAGAAAATTTTTTGATAGAATTTCATTCATGCAACCTAGAGCTTCTATGAGACATGGTAACACTGAAAAGAATAAACCTGGATTAGGATTTTTATCTCATACAAATCATTATGTTTCTAGATATCCTAATTCTAATATTTATCGATGGCGGTCCGACACGTGGTCACCGGTCGACGTTTTGGTCTGCCGGTCGACCCAGACACAGCCGGTCGACGCCATGGACGATTTAAGTCTCATGTTAATTTAAACATTGCTCATAACCGAATGTTAGATGAAATCAAGGATAGTACTTGATTTGTATACTCCTTGAGACGCGTGTCTCAAGATCTGATTCCTAAATCTTGTTTATCTAACCTTGATGTTGAGACACATCGTTCTTTGTTCCTTGATTTTCGGACTACCGTGGAAAGGGAAGAATACGTGGTTCGTCGACTCGGTGTTCACGCCACATGACCTGGAAACTCAAAATGGTTCACCTCTTTCACGCGCAACAGGTGATGACTTCATCACCTTTGGAGATGATACACAAGGCGAATTGAAGGAACATGATCAATTAGGGTGAACAACAAATTCATTCTAAAGGATGTCGCTCTTGTGGACAAGCTTAGGTATAATCTCCTTTCGTATCTCGACTTCTTGATGATGGCTATGAGTGCTTTTTAAGAAAAATACTTGTCGTGTGCTTGATTCTCTTGGTGAGCTTGTGTTTGGAATCTCTAGAGTTGGTAGAATTTTTGGAGCCGATTTTTCGAATCTCTTTTGGATCTCTTAAATGTTTGCTTACATCTTCTTCGATTCGCTTTGGCATCGACGTTTGGGGCACATTGGTTTTGATCATCGACACGAGTTAGCAACCTTGATCTCATGAGAGGTTTGCCCAAACTCAAAGTTCAAGGATTTATGTATGCTGAAAGGTTTAATTGAATTCAAAACCCAACTCGCAAAAACATCTTTAAATCTGCAGTTTTACCCAACCTTGTATTAATTCAAATGGTGCTTCTTCTAGTGGTACCAAGTACCATTGCACTTATTGCAAGAAAGGTGGGCATTTGATTGAATTCATTGGCGAGGTTGAAAAATGATAGAAAATTTTTGATAGAATTTCATTCATGCAACCTAGAGCTTCTATGAGACATGGTAACACCGAAAAGAATAAACTGGATTAGGATTTTTATCTCATACAAATCATTATGTTTCTAGATATCCTAATTCTAATATTTATCGATCATGGCGGTCGACGATCACGTGGTCACCGGTCGACCGTTTTATCGCCGGCCTGATCGGCCAAGACAACGCCGGTCGACCGCCCATGGACGATTTAAGTCTCATGTTAATTTAAACATTGCTCATAACCGAATGTTAGATGAAATCAAGGATAGTACTTGATTTGTATACTCCTTGCGGCGTGTGTCTCAAGATCGATTCCTAAATCTTGTTTATCTAACCCGATGATTGAGACACATCGTTCTTTTGTTCCTTGATTTTCGGGACTACCGTGGAAAGGGAAGAATACGTGGTTCGTCGACTCGTGTTCACGCCACATGACTGAAACTCAAAATGGTTCACCTCTTTCACGCAGCAACAGTGATGACTTCATCACCTTTGGAGATGATACACAAGGGCGAATTGAAGGAACATGATCAATTAGGGTGAACAACAAATTCATTCTAAAGGATGTCGCTCTTGTGGACAAGCTTAGGTATAATCTCCTTTTCGTATCTCGACTTCTTGATGATGGCTATGAGACTGCTTTTTAAGAAAAATACTTGTCGTGGTGCTTGATTCTCTTGGTGAGCTTGTGTTTGGAATCTCTAGAGTTGGTAGAATTTTGGAGCCGATTTTTCGTAATCTCTTGTTGGATCTCTTAAATGTTTGCTTACATCTTCTTCGATTCGGCTTTGGCATCGACGTTTGGGGCACATTGGTTTTGATCATCGACACGAGTTAGCAACCTTGATCTCATGAGAGGTTTGCCCAAACTCAAAGTCGTCAAGGATGTCAGATATGCGCTCGTAGGCATGGCAAACAAGTTGCCGCTCACACCCTTCTCGTGACTATGGTTATGGTACGACGGACTGCAACAGCTTGCTTCATATGGATACCGTTGGTCCCGCTAGAGTCCGATCGATCGGTGGAAAATGGTATATTCTTGTCATAGTCGATGATCTTTCTAGATATACTTGGGTGTTCTTTCTTACTTCAAAAGATGAAGCTTTTGGTTATTTTCATGACCTTGTTCTTCGCTTGGCTTCGAGCTTCTCGGTGCTTTGAGAGCAATTCGCATGATAATGGTACGGAGTTCAAAAATGCTTCTTTTGCTTCTTTTTGTGCCGAGCGTGGTATTGAGCATCGCTTCTCCTCTCCACACGCCCTCAACAAAATGGCGTGGTGGAAAGGAAGAATAGGACCTTGGTCGAAATGGCTAGGACGATGCTAGACGAGTATAACACACCGAGGAGATTTTGGGCGAAGCTATTGCTCTCGCTTGCCATATTGCAAATCGTGTCTTTTGAGATCTTCTTTAGGCAAGACTCCTTATGAGCTTCGTTTTGGTAGAAAACCCTCTGCTTCGCATTTTGAGTTTTTGGATCAAAATGTTTTATTCTTAAGACAGCAACTTAGATAAATTTGAATCAAGAACTTTTGATGGGTTATTTCAGGTTATCCCGCTCATTAGAGGGGTTTTCGGGTTTTTACATCGAGACTAACATTATTCAGAGACTTGTAATGTCACTTTTGATGAGACTAGCCCTGAGCTAGATCTATTGCTCTGATGATTTGGTGTGACAGAGAGCATTTTTGTGGAGGAAGATGAGGACGGCTAATATCATTCCTTCATCTGCTGCCATCAAGCGCCCATACCGATACAAGAACCTACTACGCCTACTTCACCTTCGCTGAGGCTCGCCGCATCTTCATCATCGCAGCACTGCGGAGGTCGAAGAAACCAGATCTCACCCGGCGCCCACTTCGCATTCAGAGACAAAGATCCTCCGAATGCAGATAATAGGTAATCTACATGAGCGAGTCACTCGCCTGTGTATAATGATCCAAATCTCTACTCTCATTCGGCTTTTGTTGCTTCTTTTGAACCCCCGATATATCACATGTTTTATCCGATTCTAACTGGGTAAATGCCATGCATGAGGAGTTAGAAAATTTTGAAAGAAACAAAGTTTGGAACCTAGTAGAACCCCTAGCGGTCATAATGTTATAGGAACCCGTTGGGTGTTTAAGAATAAACAAGGTGAGGATGGTTACGTGGTTAGAAACAAGGCCGATTGGTAGCTCAGTGGTTTGACCAAGTTGAGGGATTAGATTTTGATGAGACATTTGCTCCTGTTGCTAGACTAGAAGCCATTCGCATTCTCGCTTGCATTTTTGCAACAAAAGGTTTTAAATTATATCGATGGATGTTAAAAGTGCCTTTTAAATGGTTTCATAGATGAGGAAGTGTATGTTAAGCAACCCCGGTTTTGAAGATCCTAAATATCCAAATCGTGTTTTCAAGCTATCTAAAGCATTGTATGGTCTTAAACAAGCCCCTAGAGCCTGGTATGATAGACTTAAGACCTTCTTGCTTAAAAATAATTTTGAAATGGGTAAAGTGGATAAAACTCTATTCATTCTTAGACGTGACAATGACTTCCCGCTTGCTCAAATTTATGTGGATGATATTATCTTTGGTGGTTCCTCTAATGCTCTTGTTTCGACTTTTCTCGACACTATGTCCAGTGGAATTTGAGATGAGTATGATGGGAGAGCTTAATTACTTTTTGGGACTTCAAATCAAGCAATGCAAGGAAGGAACTTTCATCCATCGACGAAGTACACTAAAGATCTACTAAAACGCTTCAACATGGGTGACCGCAAGCCAATTTCCACTCCCATGGCAACCTCGATCGCTTTGGATCCGGATAAGGAAGGAGAAGTCGTGGATCAACGCGAGTACCGCAGATGATCGGCTCCTTCGTATTTGACCTCGAGACCGGACATTCACTTCACGGTATGCCTTTGTGCAAGATTTCAGCGCCTCCGAGAACTTCCCATCGCCAAGCCGTTAAGCGCATATTCAGTATTTACACTCTACCCTCTTATATGGCATTTGGTATTCCGCTCTTCACTTTGTCCATTAGAGGTTTTTCGATTCGATTTTGCGTCGTTTGTTAGATAGGAAGAGTACCTCGTGCACCGTCACTTCCTAGGCACTTCTCTTGTATCTTGGTCCTCTAGGAAGGTCTTCTTGCACAATCCACTTGAAGCGGAGTATGTAGTCAGCGCTAGTTGTTGTGAGCCAAATTTTGTGGATGACGCCCACTTTGAAAGATTATGGGTTAAACTTTGCTAGTGTTCCTCTTTTCGTGATAATACTTCGCTATTAATATTGCTAAAAACCAAAGGCAACATTCTAGGACTAAGCACATAGACATTCGCTTTCACTTCCTTAAAGATCATGTTGAAAAAGGTGATATTGTGATGCACTTCGAGAGTCCAAGCTCAATTGGCGTATATTCTTACCAAGCCTTTAGATCAAACAGCATTTTCCTCCTTAAGAAGCGAGTTAGGGTAATTTATCCTTATGGGTTGGTTTGAGGGGAGTTTGATCTTTTCTTATCTTTCCTTGTTCTTTTGATCTTTTATTGTTCTTTTTCCGAACTTAGTGATCTTTTCGAACTTTTTAGGTTTTAGGCTTTTTAATTGCATCTCATTGTGTCATATTGCATTCATATGAAAACTCCAACAAGTGGTTACAACAAATGGTATGAAAAATCCAAAAGATGCATTGTAATATAAGATTTTCTCGCTTATTTTTAAAATTGATGAAGCTTTGCCTATTACCCTTTAAAGCTTTTGTATTTCAATTCTTGCTCAATGTCATGTCCAGTTCTTTGACTTGCTAGAATTATCATGCTTTTACATGTGTAGCTAAGTCTTTGCTATATGAGCTAGAACCTTTAAACAACTCAAATTAAGAAATTGCAATTTGTGGATGTTTTAGCGAGTTCGCAATTAGTGCTCCTCTTGTGACATTGGCCTGTCGAATTGCTTTGTTAGCTCTTTGATCTAAAATTGACCATTACTTGAGCTTTTGTGTTCTTGAGATTCTAAAAGCTGCTGATGTGAAAAATGAAAATCAAGATTGTCTTATGCTTAAATTGTGCCAAACTATTCTTACGAGACTGCTTGTCAAATGACATGAACTTGGAGATAGTTTGATGAACCAGACGATCTCATAGGGACTGCTTGTCAGAAATGACATGAACCTCAAGATTTGTCGCCCCGGTAGAAGCTTAGAAAGAGTTTGTGGATGGCTCCTAGTCCAGGATCTTCTTTACTAAGATATACCTTTAATCAACTTTTGGTCGAAGCTTAGGATGAGTTTGTGGATGGCTCCTAGTCCAGGATCTTGTCACTAAGTTAGATCATTAGTCAACTTCAATATTCAATGCAAATGAGAAAAATATTGACAAATGGGCGTTTACAAAATATTGAGCAAAATGATTCAATACGGGACTTGATTGACTCTTAATGTGGTCTTTGTTAGATTTTTGATCTCACTTTGACATTTTGACATGGCCAATTTCACTTTAGGATCCTCGTTGATGAACTTCTTTGAATTTGAAGCGTTGCTTAAATTGATCAAATCATCGCTTTACTTTTGAGCCTTTGTGCTTAGCTTTGATATATATGTCTTACCATGATCTTGCTAGCGCTGTCAGGCTTGATTTGCTGTTTGTGCAATATTAGAGATACTAGCTTGTTCTTTTGGGTAATCTCCAAAGGTTCTTGTAATCAAAAATTGAAAAATACAAAAATTGAAGCCACTCCATTGCACTTCATGCATATTCCTCTTTATGCTTCTTTTGTTTCTGCTTCTTCCTTTATTCTATATTTACTATCTCTGGATGAGAGGAAGGCGTGATTCCTTGATGAATCCATTGTCAAAGGGGGAGAAGATGTGTTAAATGAGAAGGGAAGATGTGTTAATAAGAAGATATTTCTTTATTGGGGGAGAAGTTTATACAAAGGGAGAAACCAAAATTTGAAAATTGAGGATCATAGTGAGGGGAGTTCTTGAGTTGCATTCTTATTGTCTTATTAAATATTCGAACTTGAATAGCATTCTTTATACTCACAATGATCATAGGTCAATTGAACAATTGTTCTTTCATATGGACCTCATGTGAGAATTTTGACCCTTTCTCGAAATCAAAGTTTTTATGCTTTCTTTTGCCTTGTCTCACATGCCTATACTATTACGATGCGGCTTGGTCATTTTCATTGCTTTTTCTTGCTTATGGACCAAGTTGTGCCTTTGTGCGAAAACTACGAGTAAACTCGTTTTCAAACCTCTTACTTACATTTTTCGGATAATTGCCAATGTGTTCATCAAGGGGAGATTGTGGATTTCATGGGGATATGTTCCGGATCTTAGGATGATGTGACAATTGGCAATGGCGTTTACGGTTTGTCGCTTCACGTGTTTTCGACAAAGTTACAAAGCCATGGGACAGGGGCGGTCCGATCGGTCCCAAATCGGTCGGACGGCCATGTGGGGCGGTCGGACCGCAATGACCAAAGTGGTCAAACGAGTGGGCCAAAAATAGGTGTTGTAGGCAAGTGAGGGATCCCAATGCACTTGGTCTCATGATTTTGGAGTCTCAAGAAAAGTTCTATTGGTTTAAAGTTTCGTAAGGTTTGGATTTTGGGGTTGAAATTCGGCTAAGTCCCAAGGGCGGTCCGCCGGCTCACAGGAGCGGTCCGACCGCCAGCAGTGGTCCGACCGCTCACCCGAGCGGTCGACCGTAATAACTTGAACGTCCGCCAACTTCGTGGCGATGTTGTTTTGTTAGGTCAAAGTCATTTGTTTCATGGCATATGATTTGCATGATGCATGTTTTGACTAACATGGGTCAAGTTGTGAAGAACTTGTTCCCGAATCGTGTTTGCTTGTCTATGGTTGTGCAGTAGCTTGGTGGTCAACGACGGTCAACGGCGAGGAGGATCGGGACTAGACTTGGAGAGTTGAGGTCCAGAACAATCGACGATGCCGGGTGAGGTCAACGACTCAAGCGTGACACAAGATGGACAAGGGTGACCTATTGGTAAATCCATGGTGCATGGTGAAGCGGTTTAGGTCAAAAGGTTAAAGACGCGCTTTGAAGTGCACGTGTGTGACCCGTTTGTTAGTGGGCCTTAACGGGAGCCCAATTGAGTCAAACTCTAGGAGTTCTAGGCCTCCACTATAAATAGGAGAAGGTGGTGGCTGCACCCCTTTCTCCCTCGCCTTTTTATGTTTCAAAACCCTAATTGTCTTTAGGGGAGTTGAGGTGGAGGCTAGGGCTCTTGATGGTTTGTGGTGAATTTCGTGATCTTTGATTGTCCACTGATCCATGATGGTGTGGATGTAATCCAGCATCAATCACGAAATCAATCTATGCAAGGTTTGCTTGAGATAAGTCTCCTTTCGTTCTTGCTTTCAATTTCGTGACTTTAGGGATTTCTTTGATCCACGAGTTTGTGATTGATTCTTTCACGTGAATTAGCTTACTGTGATATGTGTGAATCTATCTAGCATCATCTTGATTATCAATCTCTCACGAACAAGCTTTACTCACGAACAAGCTTTAGGATCAAGTTTTCGTTCTTGCTCGGTTTTAGACCTTCTGTTAATCAATTGGCAATTGCTCAAGATCGTTCCAAGAATTATCATAATATTCGATTGGAATAGGTCCTCAATAGCATATAGAAGGTGTGTGCAAAGTTTCATAAAGATTGGAGTTGAGAATCAAAAGTTTCACCTAATTGCAACTTCGCCATCGGTGATTTTACTATTGCGATCGGTTCGAGTTGGCCGGTCCGATCGCCCATCATCACCGGTCGACCGATTTTGGAGCGGTCCGACCGCCAGCACAACGCCGGTCAGACCGCCCGGCAATCGGTCCGACCGGTTGGGTCCAGCGGTCAGACCGCCCGTGCTGTGAGTTTGCAATCTTAGTTGATTTTAATTATTTTGCTTAGGGGATTTAATTGGATTCAATACTAGTCTTCCGCTGTACTGGTATATTGATCTTCATAGCTTCATCATAGCTATTAGAGTGAAAGTGTGTTGAATTCATTATTTGGGAAAAAGTGAGCGTGCTCCTATTCACCCCCCCTCTAGTCGCCTTTTCGGTCCAACACTAGGTCACGGATATATCTCAGTTGCTGTTTAAGTATTACAAAAATAAAACCTTTGAAGAGGATGATGGTCTAGGTCACGGATATATCTCAGTTTGCCATGATACTAGCCGGACATGGCGGCTTACTGGCTGTGCCACACAATCCTAACGTGGGTCGTTCTTGTGGAGCCAAGCTACCAAGGGCACGATGTAGGCTGAGCACAATAGCAGATGAACCACGTAGGCTAGGATGAAGCTTGTCTGGGCACTAGGGCAATAGAGGAACAATGGCTTGACATGCTAGGTAAATACAATTTGTTTAATCCATAGCAACACATGGGCATTGAACTAGTATCTTGTTAAAGTAGAGTAAAAATAAGCCACCACATTCGCTCTCAAGGGCTAGAAATAGATCTTAAGGGATATAAATTCCCACGTTAATAGGAAGAAAAGAGAAAGATCTATATAGTCGAATGGGGTAGGTCCAGATAATAACGGTTTATACTAAAAAAAGAGTTCATGTCAAGTACAATAAAACCAAAATTTGGAATAAAAATAAAATCAGCAATTTGATTTCCATACGAATTCCTAAGTAAAAGAGTCCATATCAAATATGATAAAACTGAAATATGGAATAAAAAGGTTAGCAATTTGATTTCCATATGAATTCCTAAGTAAAATCCATAAAAAATTATAATTCAAAATTAAAAAAGAAACAAAAATAGAAATCCCTAAATAATTATAATTCGGAATAAAAAATAAACAAAAATTGGAAATAATATTTGTATACAAAAATCACCAAAAAAACCAAAAATTTAGAACAAAAATAAAATAAAATTAGCAATTTGATTTCAATACGAATTCCAATAATTATAATTCAGAATAAAAACTAAACAATAATTGACAATTATATCTGTATATGAAATCCAAAAAAATAACTGAATTTTGGAAACAAATAAAATAAAATTAGCAATATTATTTCAATACTAATTCCAAAGTAAAATTCATAAATGACTATAATTTGAAATAAATACGATGATAGCACGAATGGTGTCAAATAAGACCCAAAAGAAGCCACCACATTCGCTCTCAAGATCACATGTTTCTAGTGTCGCTTCCTATGGAATAAAAAAATTCACTAAAATTTTGATTAAAAATACAAGTTATAATGAGGATAGCATGAATGGTGTCGAGGAGAATGTTTAGCGTAGAATGAGCCAAGGGCCGTGATGACAAGTGGTGAGCGTCGACGTTGTTAAAAAAGTTAGTAGCCAAATAATCTTGATGATGGGGGAAGCCCTAGTAGAGAGGAGATGAAGCTTTACATTGAAGACGAGTTATGGACGATATAGGACCATCGGGCATCTAGGAGTGCACCATCACTGGTGAGGGACACGTTGTCGCCGGCGATGTCGATAAGATTTTCCATATCGTTAGATAACGACTAAAGCAAACATTAGTGAAGATGAGTTGAGTTGACCAACGTCGAAGAAGAGGAGTGATCGATATGAGAGAAGAGGACGTCAAACATGTTTAACATAATGCATGCGTATGTACATACATGCATCCAACATATAGAAGCACCGGCGTACAGAAACAGAGGAGCAAAAAGCTTGGGGTACAGATGACGCAGCCGTAGAGAAGGATTGGCGACGACTGCATGTGTATGCATGTTGATGTCGCAATGGTAAGCAATAAGCAGTAATTGGGGAGAAGTATAAGATAACTATGTGGTAAAATATTGCATTGGAAGGGGTAGCAGCTGAGAGGGATCAATCAAGATTTGGGTTTAGTATTGGAGGTTGAAGCAAAAAAAAACTGTGACGACGAGAGAAGAGATAGAAGTCACATGGTTTAGTATGGCAGCCAACGTGTAAGGAAAGATAAGTTCAAGGTAGATTTATGATGCATCGGTGTATGCCCATGGTGAATCGTTTTATGCATATGTAAACTAGTAAGACAATTTACCGCACATATAATCCATGTATTTGCTTGAGATTAAATAAAGGTATATGCGCGTGAAACGATTTTGAAAAAAAAAACAAATAGAGTAAGAATAGGGACATGCAGCTAAATGATCTATGTAAAATAGAGAGTGATTAGTTTTTAAGAACCCTAGCAACTTATTATGCTCAATGATTTTTTTCTTCTATCAAAGCACATACTTCAATTATATTCCCCACGTTGTAATTTTCTTCAATCTTCTATTGTCATTTCCAATGTTTATGATGGCATTGTGTTCCTTCTAGAACTCCTAAGTGGTTAGGATGATCATCCCCCACCACACACACATGGAAGGTGTTCCAGATAACAAGTTTTCGTCCACCAGTCCCCGATTGTGTGACTAGAGGTCTAGTGGGATGGTTTGAGCGGTGCATAGTCTAGCTATTCGGCCATCCAATTTCAAACTCGTCAAGTGTACCTACACTCCGAAAAGATATACAATACTGCTTTCGGTGATTATCTGCAAAGTGGGCACATATACGTGCTAATATGCATTAAATTGGCAGATCGATACATGCACGTATTGGTCGATATATCTCTTTTACTGCAAACGATCGAGAATGTACGAGGTGCAAGCTCCAAGATTCCAACAGGTGGCTGATGCAGCATGGCAGATGATGTACGTTTCGCCTTCTTGTTCGAAAGAACAACAGCGATCGACAGAACCAACCACATCAAAGACTACACGGAGCTGAGCAACGACGTAGGTTCAAAAGAATCTATAAAGGGTGGCAACAGGCAGGTATCCGACGGAACGCGCGTATACATGTACACCACAGAAGAGGAACATATACTCCTGCAACCTTTATGAAAAAATCTCGTCAGTAGGGTTTGTTGACTCAATTTAAAATTATTTTAATTATATTTACAAATTAGTTGAATATTGAAATAAATTAATTTCGAATGGAATTGAATTTCACTGTGATTCGACTCGATTCACTTCGTTAGTTGGTTTTAAAGATACTTTCAAATTATAAATAAAACAATATTAAATGGGCAAGACGATTGCCTGCTCGATATCCACCCATGGCTGTATATGTGCGTGTTGCCTTGCTGTTTGTGTGGAGCGAAACGATGGGGGCCGACACAGAGCATCCGCTCCCTTTTGCCCTCTTTTTTTCTGCCAACAGGGAGAGCCAGACATTGATCAGATGCTCCATGTACGATTTCTTTTTAAAATAATACATTATTTTATTAAAAATAAATAAATAAATACTCCTTTAAAAAAATTACATAAATAATACCCTATCGCTCAATAAATTAGCGACAGATCTCCTGACGCAATTCATATACATCAAAATAACGAAGGGTTTTTATTGCCAAATGGATCGGTAACAAAAAAATTTGTTATAAATTGGCGACATGATATTATTTATGTAGTTTTTTAAATGAGTTTTTATTTTTTATCATTTTAATAAAATGATGTACTATTTTTTTAAAAAATCCTCCATGTACTACATGCAAGTATACAAAATGCGTCACCCCACGTCTTGTATGACTACATGCACATCAATGTGTTCGTGACTCTCTCTCTCTCTCTCTGCACATCAATGTGTTCGTGACTCTCTCTCTCTCTCTCTCTCTCTCTCTCTCTCTGAATTGTGAATTCTTGCGAACAACGCGCAGAATAACCTGGAAGGAACTCCTTACCGTTTGCTTCTTTTATCGCTTGTGGTGTTTTGGTAAGAGAAAAGACAAAGCAAGAAAGCATGGTGGAGTAGTGCTCTTTATTGGTGTCAGACAAATGTAGAGGAGAGAGTGAGACTGTGAGACACAAAGCTAGATGTGCGTGCAGTGCAGAGATTTCAAGGAAGCTTCTTCTGGCCTTTTTCCCTGTGAACATTCAGGCTCATCGCTAGCTAGCTGTGTTTTGGTCGAAAGTTCAAAGCTGCATTCTCAAGCCAAGGCAAGCAAAGCTGGACGATCCATGTACGAGCACGATTCTCCATGCAGAATTGCAGATCATCTATGCAGAAAAGCTGGTGTGACGCTGGACGATTTTGCTCTGCACTTTGCAGTTCAGTGGCCCTCTGGGTAGCTTTGAGGTGAAATTAAAAGAGATGCCGGATGATTAAAAAAAAGATAATGAGGAGATGCCGGATGATGAGATGATAAAGAGGCACTTGATATTGATGAGATTGGAAGTTGATTCCCTTTGCGCTGCTTCTGCAGTTTAACTGCAGTTTCCCTTTGCTTGCTTCTGCAGTTTGTCGAGAATAGTCTTACATCAATTGTAGAAAAAAACACAATTTATAAGTATGAGGGTACCTTACCAATTGTATTAGTCTTTTTTGAGGAGGGATGCCACTTATAAGGTTGTTGCTATAAGGCTGCATGCGGTAACCCGTGGGTTTAGTTGTGTTCAGTCTATTTGGACCTGTGACCCGGGAAGTAAACCTGATTAGACCTAGACATGTAGCCAGAGTCTATCCCACAATTGGTATCAAAGTACAAGCATCTAACATCTCCTAGGACTTCATGGTTGCGGAAGTACACACCTGATGTGGGGAATTATATATAAATATGAGGGGATCTCACCCATTAGACTAATTTTTTTGGGAGAGAAGACTCAATACCACTTATGAGACTGTTGCTATAACACTTGTATACGGTAACTTGTAGGCTTAGTTATATTCAACCCGTTTGGACTTATAATCCAAAGAGTAAATCCGACTAGACTTGGAAATATGACAAAGGTCGGATCCTACACAGTTTACCTGCAGTTTCCATTTGCGCTATTTCTTTTTGTTGAATGGGCCTCTCTCTCTCTCTCTCTCATCTTTTGCAAAAGGTGCGCGAAGGGACAGTGGCGAGGCTTCGAGTAGTCGGCGGTGGCTTTTCTCATCGGGATAGAATATTGTACCCCATGGGCTTTCTAGGTCAGGAGGAGAGACCTAGAGAGAGAGAGAGAAACAAAGCAACTAAAGCAGAGAGAGAGAGAGAGATGAGAACATATCAAGAAAGAAGAGAACAAGGGTAGTACTACTACTTCAACTATACCATCCTCGTTCTGCGTGCGGAGCGAACCCTATTCCTTGTTCTTGAATCTCTTCCAACTCTGTAGCAGATCAGAGAGGGAAAAGAGAGAATTACCTCACGAGATCTAGAGAGAGAGAGATTTAAGGGAGAAAGCAAGGAGCTAAGAGAATAGAATGTTCCCTGCCTCTAAGAAGCCCAGTACTAGCACCGTGAGCTCAAATGATCAGCCTATCTGCGTGCAAGGAGACTCTGGCCTCGTCCTCACCACCGACCCCAAGCCACGCCTCCGGTGGACCGTCGAGCTCCATGACCGATTCCTCGACGCCGTCACCCAGCTCGGAGGGCCAGACAGTACGTAGATGTTTGAGTTTATACGAGTGCTTGATGATAAGAATTTCATGGATTTTAATTGATTGCTCCCGACTTCACTTAGAGGCAACTCCAAAGACTATCATGAGGGTTATGGGAGTCAAGGGCCTCACCCTCTACCATCTCAAGAGCCATCTTCAGGTATGTACACATATCGATAGTTTTCTAGTTGCACCAGCTGTATGCATGGTCAGAATTAGGTTTTTGCATCTCTCTCTCTCTCTCTCTCTCTCTCTCTCTCATTTGTGCTGTTTTTTCTCTCAGAAATTCAGACAAGGGAAGCAGCACAAGGAGTTCAACGATCACTCAGTTAAGGATGGTAAATATGAGATATTAAACTAACATGCTTGTGTTCTTGGTGTGTTCTTCTTAGCTTCTTTGTTTACACATGCATGTTTTCCTTCCTTTCGTTATCGTTAAACTTAAATGATCTGCGTCATGTTAGGTCGGTGAGTTTCTCTTTCGTTGCTAGCAGCTAGATGCCTGTGCTTAACCTAATTGTGCAGATTAGTTGATTCTCGCAATTACTGCATTTGTTCAAAAGGTGAACTATATATTCTTGCAGCCAAAGTTTTATTCGTCATCTTCATTTCCCAACTGCAGCAATGGAGATGCACCGGAATGCGGCCTCTTCTTCAGGCATGATGGGAAGAAGCATGAATGAGTAAGTTGACTTCTTTACAAAATATACCTTTAATTAGTTAGTTCTTTCAAAATGCACTCTTCATTATCCTAAGCTTCTTGCTAACACCGTCTTAAAAAAAGCTTCTTGCTAACACATTTCTAATAGAATTTTCTGTTGTTAATAATCAACCGCAGCGTGCACGTGAATGAGGCTTTAACGATGCAGATGGAAGTCCAAAGAAGGCTCCATGAGCAACTTGAGGTGAGCGAGAACTAAGCATGCAAATCACATACACCGACGTACGTACATAGGAAGTTTACTTGGCACTTTACCATTCTCCATGTTCCTCCACATGTTGCTCGATCCTGAACTTTGCATGCATGCATGAATGTTCTTAGGAAGTTTACATACTTGACAGCTGATATGGCAATGTCTGTCGTTCACATGTTCTGAACTCGATGCTTGCAAGAACATGTTGGATATTTTGAGGGTTACTTATTAATTTCTCATTTTGAGAAAATAATAAATAGAAAAGAAAAGAAGTTGTGGGGCCCACCTATCATTGAGATGAGGGAAGGGATAAGGGTTGGAGATTTTTCTCTCCAACCCACGCTTCGTGCGCTTCTCCCCTTCGGCCTGGCGGGCGACTCAAGCAGGCGGCTCGGTTTGCTTGGGCGAGATAAACAGCGGCCGTTGGCGGCGGCAGCGCATGTCCTCCTCCTCCTCCTCCTCGTCGTCAAAGTCGGTCCTCTCTTCCCCTTTTCTGGAACACAAAAATCCAGCGAGTTATTCCCCCTTTTGGTTGTTCTTCTTCCTCTCCATTTTGATCTTCGGTTTTTGTGGCCTTGGAGCTCCCGTGCCGCCGTGGACGACTTGACACTGTCGGTGGTGAGTTCTGGACCTCCCTCTGTGCGCATTCCTCTGGTTCCCTTCTTGTGCCCTCTTCTCTGTGAGTCTTCAGTTTGGGATACCGATGCTTGCGCATTTGAGGCTCGGTTTGGTTGGCTCTGACTTGACCTCGGTAAGAAGAAGGCTTTGTTTTTCTAGTGATTGGTGCTCTCGGGTGCACTCGACCAGTGCACTTATGTTGGTCTTATGTAGCATTCTCATGTACCTCAGCTTCATCTTTAAGTGTGTCCCGAATTACGAAAATAGGCATTATATCTCCGTCAACCTCGTCTAGTATTCGCGGTACAACTGGGCGATTGACTTTCTTACACAACACGATTCATGTGTCTTGCCCGGTGGCTTTGAGTGCCATCCGCATCGTGAGTATCGTTGATTTTAATTTTTCACATTACTAAGCATTGTGTGTTGTGCTAGTTAAATTACATTTTATAGTTTGTCTAGTATTGGGAGACTTTGCAAGTAATATTTGTGGGCTCGGTTAATACTCGATGAGGATGATTGTCTTATAATGAAATTAATTTGATAGCTAGATCAGACTTGAGCTAATAGTGTTGCTTTCTGTTGTCAGTACATCTCTAGCATTTTTCTTCTATTACTTTAAGAGGTTTGGTTGATTTGTGCTCTGTGATGCATCTGTTTCTCTGTTGGCCAAAAGCAGTAAAGGTTGTAATCTCATTTTGCACTGTGATGTAGTTTATCTTCTGATTGGCCGAAAGGCTTAAGTGTTGTTAATGTGATTTTGTTTTTCACTGTGACAAAATCAACCCTTTGTTGGTTGAACGTATAAATTGTTGTTTATGGGAAGTTGTTGACATATTAGGAAAGTATTATTTTTTAGCTCAAAGTCTGGTTTCGGTTGTCATATTCAATTTGTGAAGAGTATAGACAATAGTGGCGAGGAGGTCAAGATTTTATCTTGAGCAGCCCGACATCTGAGGGTAATAAACAAACAATCTATATATGAGCATTACGCTGATTTCATTGGTTGTGAAGATATATCTTTTGAGCATGTTATCATGTTTAATTGGCATGAATATATTGCATGCTTATATGCTATTTTTGTCAATTATATGCTGCTGGAATTATGCTTTTCATTATCTTAATCCATGCTGCAATTAATTTTGAATATTTGCTAAACTGTCAATTTTACAACAGAACATTCTTGGGAAGTTTACTAAACAGCACTTTGTTCCATGTCGTACTCATGAGTTTGGCATATATGCATTTTCTTCGAGACCAGAGAATTGAACTTTGCATACATGCATGACACATGCAGGTGCAAAAGCACCTCCAGATGAGGATCGAGGCCCAGGGGAAGTACATGCAGTCCATCCTGGAGAAAGCACACCAAGCCCTCGCATCGGGCGATTGCGGCACGTGGCCCGGGGGATACAAATCTCTAGGCAATCAAGCAGTCATTGACATTGGTAGCTCTATAAGCTTCCCTTCCCTCCAGGACCTACACTTGTATGGAGGGAGACACCTGGAACTGCAGCAGCAAATGGACAGCTTCTTGGCATTCAACGAGAGTTGCATTGGGTCAGTAGGCAAGAAGAGCCCTAACCATTACAGCTCCACTGGCAAGAGCCCAATGGTGTGGGCCGGTGATGAGCAGGCAAAGATTTCTGCCGATCAGCTCCAGATGGCGTCGTCGATGATGATGGAGACGGGAGGCATCGACGTCATGGACCCGACCGCCGACGTGTATGAGGCGAAGCAGATCATGTCAGGCGAATCCATGGGCAGTAAGGGCTTTGAGAGTCCGAGCTCCAAGCTCGAGATGAGGTCGTCTCCACAACGAGCACCTGTGGGAAGTGAGAGGATAATTAGTCCAATGGTTGGAGCTCAGGCAAGGAATTTGTTCTATGGTTAAAGATCGTACTAGATTTTTTTTTTAAAGGCCAAGAGTATTAATGTCTTGTTGTGAACCAAGCTTAATTAACTCTTGCATCGATCGATAAGCATGGCTTGAATGGGGTGTAGAGTAGTATGCATTCATCAATTAGGATGCATGATCTTCAGAGAGGGTGCTTCATATGTTTGATGATGCCCTAATATTATCTGCTATTTTGATGATGGTATAGATAATAGTGTTTTAAATTGTTAACGATGGTTTAAAGTTTGTACATTTTGGTTTTCCTCAACGCGTGCTAGCTACTAATCTGATGCTTGTCTCAATATTTACATAATTTTTTATTGGGATGTATTGGACTTGTGCATGTCACACTGTTTATGCATGTGATGATAAATCTCAATGTTGTTAGTGTTTTATGTTTGTGTTAACTGATGATTTTTTTAGAGGAGCATCAACTGATGTTGAGACGTGTTCTTCCAGACATAATGAAGTGGCATTTCTCACAATTAATCTACGCAGCTTGATTTGATCACTTGCGTTGCGATCCTATTGGCGAGTATATATATTTACAAGCTTCGGACATCGGTGCAGGAGAGATCTCGAAATGCATGCCTCTGCAACTGCAAGCCGGAGCGCCGGGTATGGCGTGATGGTGGCGACCGGCGAGCACGCCGAAAATTAGGATTATCGTTTATGTCAGACCCGGAAAAGTTCAAACCGGCTAAAACCGGTCCAAAAAATAGGATTTATTTAAATTTTGCTTGAATTCAATCTTCTTTAATTTAAAATCTAAAAAATTCAAATTTTGATCCACCCTGCAGCTCTAGTTGCGCCCGCACGCGAGCATGCAGATACATGTACGTCACAGAAGAGGAACATGGAGTCCTGCAGCTTGTATATGTGCGTGTTGCCTTGCTGTCCGGCCGTGTGGAACGAAACGATTGGGGCCGACAGAGGGCATCGGCTCCCTTTTGCCCTCTTTTTCCCCTGCGGCTGCGCACAGGGAGAGCCACACAATGATCTAGACGCCAATTAATATGCCTTCGTTCCTATCGCTTTCATTCCTATCGATCGCCAAAGTTCAGTCCCTAAATGAATTGGCGGCACGATATTATTTATGTAATTTTTTAAAATGAATATTTATTTTTATCATTTTAATACAATGATGTATTACTTAATAATAATAATCCTCCATGTACTACAAGTATACAAACAGCGTCACCCCACATCTTGTATGACTACTTGCACATCAATGGACACAAGAGACTCTTAACTGTGAACTCTTGTGAACAACGCGCGGATTTACCTGGAAGGAACTCCTTACCGTTTGCTTCTTTTATCGCATATGGTGTTTTGGTCAGAGAAAACACAAAGCAAGAAAGCCGCAGTAGCATGATGGAGTATTGCTCTTTAGTGGTACGGGTTATTCAGCCTGATTCTAGCTAAATTGAGTGGATGTAATTGCCTGTTTTTATTAGGCCAAGTTGTACTAAAATGTTGTTTGGTTGGTGTCGACAATCGAGTTGCCGATCTTACCGAATAAAATAGAGAAAATGACAAAGAGTTTTTGTGAGAGAATGAGGTTGCTCTTTATTGTTATGAACTGGATCCTTTACATGGGGTGCCTTCAACAAGGCGGTGAACTAATCCTAATTACATTGAGCATAATGCTTGTTATGCTATTGAATCAGAGTTGAAGTATGAATCTAATGTTGATTGCGATGCTTCAATCTGATATCCTTGTTCATCCGTACTCCGTCTTTAAATAACCAACAAAGATGTGTCAGTTACTCTTGGAGAAGACGGCTATTAGAAGTGATACGTCTAGTCGGAGGGACATTTGTTGTTAGTGAAACAGTAACTGGTCGTCGGTTAGCGTCTGTGAGACACTCAACCGTATGATAGTTGTTGTCAGTGTCTTAGGACCACGAACCGTCGTATGGTATGGAGCAAATATGACATGTGCTCCATTCGTCACATGGTAAGAATATACTTTTAGTTATATCCAGATACTGGTTCAAGGCTTCTACGAGCAGTCATTTGATTGAGGAGCGGGTACAGGACCTCGTCCGACCAGGGTACCTATAAGTAACATCTGGAATCCTTACTACCACGGGGTCGTAGCTTTAGGGGTTACGATCATGAAGACATATGATCTTTTAATTATGTATTAAAGTAATACATAGAGATTTTAATTCTCGTCAGCTAACCCTCGAACTTTAAAATAAATTGGTCGTGTGAACCTCCGATGAGAAGTTGTATCGGACAAACCCTCATTTAATGCCATGACAAACGAGGTAGTCTGTATTCACTTTAAAGTTGAGAAACTGCCTTGGGAATTAAAGAGTTTTTCTGTCTGTTTGACATTGGTTTGTGTCTGTTGGAATTTTAGGTAACTCCTTTTTGCAGTTAAGGGGTAGCGACTATAAAATCCCTTCGTCATGCCTCTTAATGGACTTTATTCTCTCAAATTTAATTTCTTGAACTTCCTCTTCATCTTCCTTCAAAGGATTTCTTCAGACATCCTCTGTCCTCTTCGCTCGAAAATTTTCTCCAACCACTGCTCATCCAATCATGTCGAACTCAAATCACTAAGTGGTTGGTTTCATATCTGAGCGGGAAGAAGCTCAAGGCTTTGGAGGAAATTGGGATGCTTCTGGACAACAGTCTGATTAAGTGGAGACCAGCGACCAAAGAGTATTACCTGAGCGAAGAAGAAGGGTAAATTCCTATTTTTCTCGCCTACATCGAACGCGGGCTCAGATTTCCGGTACACAAGTTCCTTTCGCAGGTTCTTGAGTACTACGACATCGAATTGATCAACCTAGCCCCCAACTCCATCGTCAACCTCAGCATCTTCGTCTACCTCTGTGAGGCGTACCTGTGGATCCGACCAGATCTGAGGGTCCTCGGGTATTTTAACATGATGGCAAGGTCGGGGAAGATGACGGGAACCCCTGAAGAATGCTCGCTACACCTTCACGCTGAACTAATCCTAATTACATTGAGCATAATGCTTGTTATGCTATTGAATCAGGGTTGAAGTATGAATCTAATGTTGATTGCGATGCTTCAATCTGATATCCTTGTTCATCCGTACTCCGTTTTTAAATAACCAACAAAGATGTGTCAGTTACTCTTGGAGAAGACGGCTATTAGAAGTGATACGTCTGGTCGGAGGGATAGTTCTTGTTAGTGAAACAGTAACTGGTCGTCGGTTAGCGTCTGTGAGACACTCAACCGTATGATAGTTGTTGTCAGTGTCTTAGGACCACGAACCGTCGTATGGTATGAAGCAAATATGACATGTGCTCCATTCGTCACATGGTAAGAATATACTTTTAGTTATATCCAGATACTGTTTCAAGGCTTCTACGAGCAGTCATTTGATCGAGGAGCGGGTACAGGACCTTGTCCGACTAGGGTACCTATAAGTAACATCTGGAATCATTACTACCACGGGGTCGTAGCTTTAGGGGTTACGATCATGAAGACATATGGTCTTTTAATTATGTATTAAAGTAATACATAGAGATTTTAATTCTCGTCGGCTAACCTCGAACTTTAAAATAAATTGGTCATGTGAACCTCCGATGAGAAGTTGTATCGGACAAACCTCATTTAATGCCATGACAAACGAGGTAGTCTGTATTCACTTTAAAGTTGAGAAACTGCCTTGGGAATTAAAGAGTTTTTCTATCTGCAGTTAAGGGGTAGCGACTATAAAATCCCTTCGTCATGCCTCTTAATGGACTTTATTCTCTCAAATTTAATTTCTTGAACTTCCTCTTCATCTTCCTTCAAAGTATTTCTTCAGACATCCTCTGTCCTTTTAAACTCGAAAATTTTCTCCAACCACCGCTCATCCAATCATGTCTGACTCAAATCACTAAGTGGTTGGTTTCATATCTGAGCGGGAAGAAGCTCAAGGCTTTGGAGGAAATTGGGATGCTTCTGGACAACAGTCTGATTAAGTGGAGACCAGCGACCAGAGAGTATTACCCGAGCGAAGAATAAGGGTAAATTCCTATTTTCCTCGCCTACATCGAATGCGGGCTCAGATTTCCGGTACACAAGTTCCTTTCGCAGGTTCTTGAGTACTACGACATCGAACTGATCAACCTAGCCCCCAACTCCATCGTCAACCTCAGCATCTTCGTCTACCTCTGTGAGGCGTACCTGTGGATCCGACCAGATCTGAGGGTCCTCGGGTATTTTTACATGATGGCAAGGTCGGGGAAGATGACGGGAACCCCTGAAGAATGCTCGCTACACCTTCACGATGAACTAATCCTAATTACATTGAGCATAATGCTTGTTATGCTATTGAATCAGAGTTGAAGTATGAATCTAATGTTGATTGCGATGCTTCAATCTGATATCCTTGTTCATCCGTACTCCGTCTTTAAATAACCAACAAAGATGTGTCAGTTACTCTTGGAGAAGACGGCTATTAGAAGTGATACGTCTGGTCGGAGGGATAGTTCTTGTTAGTGAAACAGTAACTAGTCGTCGGTTAGCGTCTGTGAGACACTCAACCGTATGATAGTTGTTGTCAGTGTCTTAGGACCACGAACCGTCGTATGGTATGAAGCAAATATGACATGTGCTCCATTCGTCACATGGTAAGAATATACTTTTAGTTATATCCAGATACTGTTTCAAGGCTTCTACGAGCAGTCATTTGATCGAGGAGCGGGTACAGGACCTTGTCCGACTAGGGTACCTATAAGTAACATCTGGAATCATTACTACCACGGGGTCGTAGCTTTAGGGGTTACGATCATGAAGACATATGGTCTTTTAATTATGTATTAAAGTAATACATAGAGATTTTAATTCTCGTCAGCTAACCCTCGAACTTTAAAATAAATTGGTCATGTGAACCTCCGATGAGAAGTTGTATCGGACAAACCCTCATTTAATGCCATGACAAACGAGGTAGTCTGTATTCACTTTAAAGTTGAGAAACTGCCTTGGGAATTAAAGAGTTTTTCTGTCTGCAGTTAAGGGGTAGCGACTATAAAATCCCTTCGTCATGCCTCTTAATGGACTTTATTCTCTCAAATTTAATTTCTTGAACTTCCTCTTCATCTTCCTTCAAAGTATTTCTTCAGACATCCTCTGTCCTTTTCGCTCGAAAATTTTCTCCAACCACTGCTCATCCAATCATGTCGGACTCAAATCACTAAGTGGTTGGTTTCATATCTGAGCGGGAAGAAGCTCAAGGCTTTGGAGGAAATTGGGATGCTTCTGGACAACAGTCTGATTAAGTGGAGACCAATGACTGACGAGAGTATTACCCGAGCGAAGAATAAGGGTAAATTCCTATTTTCCTCGCCTACATCGAATGCGGGCTCAGATTTCCGGTACACAAGTTCCTTTCGCAGTTCTTGAGTACTACGACATCGGCCCGATCAACCTAGCCCCAACTCCATCGTCAACCTCAAGATCTTCGTCACCTCGTGAGGCGCACTGTGGATCCCACCGGATCCGAGGGTCCTCGGGTATTTTTACATGATGGCAAGGTCGGGGAAGATGACGGGAACCCCTGAAGAATGCTCGCTACACCTTCACGGCGAACTAATCCTAATTACATTGAGCATAATGCTTGTTATGCTATTGAATCAGAGTTGAAGTATGAATCTAATGTTGATTGCGATGCTTCAATCTGATATCCTTGTTCATCCGTACTCCGTCTTTAAATAACCAACAAAGATGTGTCAGTTACTCTTGGAGAAGACGGCTATTAGAAGTGATACGTCTGGTCGGAGGGATAGTTCTTGTTAGTGAAACAGTAACTAGTCGTCGGTTAGCGTCTGTGAGACACTCAACCGTATGATAGTTGTTGTCAGTGTCTTAGGACCACGAACCGTCGTATGGTATGAAGCAAATATGACATGTGCTCCATTCGTCACATGGTAAGAATATACTTTTAGTTATATCCAGATACTGTTTCAAGGCTTCTACGAGCAGTCATTTGATCGAGGAGCGGGTACAGGACCTTGTCCGACTAGGGTACCTATAAGTAACATCTGGAATCATTACTACCACGGGGTCGTAGCTTTAGGGGTTACGATCATGAAGACATATGGTCTTTTAATTATGTATTAAAGTAATACATAGAGATTTTAATTCTCGTCAGCTAACCCTCGAACTTTAAAATAAATTGGTCATGTGAACCTCCGATGAGAAGTTGTATCGGACAAACCCTCATTTAATGCCATGACAAACGAGGTAGTCTGTATTCACTTTAAAGTTGAGAAACTGCCTTGGGAATTAAAGAGTTTTTCTGTCTGCAGTTAAGGGGTAGCGACTATAAAATCCCTTCGTCATGCCTCTTAATGGACTTTATTCTCTCAAATTTAATTTCTTGAACTTCCTCTTCATCTTCCTTCAAAGTATTTCTTCAGACATCCTCTGTCCTTTTAAACGAAAATTTTCTCCAACCACTGCTCATCCAATCATGTCGGACTCAAATCACTAAGTGGTTGGTTTCATATCTGAGCGGGAAGAAGCTCAAGGCTTTGGAGGAAATTGGGATGCTTCTGGACAACAGTCTGATTAAGTGGAGACCAGCGACCAGAGAGTATTACCCGAGCGAAGAATAAGGGTAAATTCCTATTTTCCTCGCCTACATCGAATGCGGGCTCAGATTTCCGGTACACAAGTTCCTTTCGCAGGTTCTTGAGTACTACGACATCGAACTGATCAACCTAGCCCCCAACTCCATCGTCAACCTCAGCATCTTCGTCTACCTCTGTGAGGCGTACCTGTGGATCCGACCAGATCTGAGGGTCCTCGGGTATTTTTACATGATGGCAAGGTCGGGGAAGATGACGGGAACCCCTGAAGAATGCTCGCTACACCTTCACGATGGGAAGGCCGATGAGTACATTAAAATGTACTCGAAGTCCTTGTAGTCATCATGGAAGAAAAACCGGTTCTATATGACGGTCACGAAGGAGGATAGCCTTTTCTTCATCGGCAAATTGGCGAGGAGAAACTCAACTGGCATTCAATTGTAAAGAAGGAGGGAAGAATCAGATGGTGTGTCGAATCAATTCAAGACCTCAATGCTAGGGGTTTAACCGCTTGGCATGTGGTTATATTTTTTTCATACGTCGGATTAGTCCCTTGAGGCTCCGATTACGTTCCCTGCTCTAGCACATCGGCCTTGGCGAATCGACCAAGGATACCAGGGAAGGTAAGTTATGAGAATTCGTCTAGTATAGTTTATTTATTGTCTGTTTCTTTAACCTTGAAATCTTTTTATTTCTTGAAGTGCTTTCCTCTGATGAAATTAGAGAGCAGATCAAAATGATCTACGCTGGGGAGCCTGATGCCAAGGCTGCATTTCCCAACATCTTGACACTTGTCTCTTTAGAAGAGAAAGTGAAGAGACTCAAGGTAAATAATAGCCCATTCTTCGCGTTTATATATTCTCCGATCAGTATATAATTATGCTCTAATTATGTAGGCGGTCGGACTAAGGATGAAAGAACCTGATGCGGAGTCTCCGTCATAACTTGTTCCACCAACTATGCCTTAGAGATTAGCGAAGATGATGATCTCCCAAAGGTAATAGAGCTTTTAACAAGGAGTAAATATTTTAGATGGAAAGAATTCATCGTCTAATTAAAATTAGCTTTTAAATTAGATGGGAGAAAAGGAGGACCTGTAGGTCGAGACGGCAGAGGTCACAGGCCCCAAAGCAGTCATTCTCGACCTAACAGTTGATACCAAAGCAAATGTCCTAAAAGCCAACCCTACTGGTTCAGATCGAGTAAAATAGGTGGAGAAGAAGTGGAAGGCAAGCGCCACAGAATACGCTCTCGGGCGTTTCAAGATTGAAACCAAGAAGACGACCAAGTATGTATACATGAAAGACTCATGAAAGTGCCTACATGTTCGTATCTTCTGGTATCCCGAAATTTTAACTTTTCTTTCTTCAATTTTGATAGATCTTCTGGTGTTCCAGTTATTTTCGACCAGAAAACACCCCTCATGAAAACATCATTGAGGAGGAAGAGGTCGAACCAGCCCCCGAGCAGGTGGCAGCTCTGGATGCTCCAGACTTGAAAAAGGCTCCAATTGCGCCTGAGGAGATAAGAGTCGAAGAAGAGCCTCAGCATGTTCCGCCTCCTATTGAGATCGCTCAAGGGGAGAGGAGTTCTTCACCAGTCATAGAGTCTCCTCGTCCTAATTTTTACTCCGACCACTATTGAATTCATGATAACAGTTGTTCAAGGAGGCCTGGAAGAGGGTGTCGGGTCATCAGTTGGAGACTGATTCTACCCTTATCTACTCCCAATATGCTGACACGGTGGTTGAGGGAAGCCTTCGACCACCCTCTTTGTCCCTTCTTAAACTTTATAAAAAATTAAAGAAGTCTGCTATCTTTGGCAGCAAATGATTGAGAATATTGTTGTGGTCAAAAGACTGACCAAGCAAATTTCTAACTTGGAAAAAGGAAATTCCAAGTTAAGAAGTAAGCACTCCTTCCTGACTCTCTTCTTTTCTTCTTGTTTCCTCTTTATTATTTCTAAACTCTCTTCTTTTCATGATTGGAAAAATTAGTGGCAAATAAGAAAGAGATCATGGCAAAAGATGCCAAAATAACAAAGCTTGAAGCTGAAAGCCAAGCTACGGACGATCGATCGAATATTTGACGACTAAGCAAACAGAAGTCCTTGAAATTTGCGAGAAGAAAATTCAAGGTAACTGGTCATAAAGCCTAACCAGTTTACTATGTATTTTAAGTTATATATATATATATTTTAACTTTGATCTGTTCGAGCAGAACAAAATCAGAAGCTAAAAAGAGCTCTTGAATTTGAGCATGATAAGGAGACAGCTCTTGAGCAAAGTCTTGATGAACAAGTCGATACTTTTAACAAGATGATTTTTGACATGGGGTCGGGATCAAGCCTGCCTATCTTGAGAGATCCAACGGAGAAGATCAGCTATCTTGGCCAACTCCTTGCAGATCTCAAAGGGGTTTGCTTGCATCTACTCGGGAAAAACATGTCCAGACAATGAAAAATGTTATTGCCAACGGAGTCAGCCTTGCTTTAGCAAAGCTGAAGGCTTTTCCAAGGTTATCGAGGATATGGAGGTCGGATCTTCGTCACGTAGTGACCAGTCTAACAATCCCGAGAAGTATATAATTGTAATTGTTTGAATTGTGAATGTAAAAACTTAACTTTCTATCATTAGTAAAGTCTTAATTTTATCTTTTCACTTTGCTACTCATATATTTCCTAGCCCTCGACTACTTGTATTACTAGAAGAACTTACTCAAGAAGCAGTAGACCAAGAAAGAGAGTAAAAGCTAAGATCATAATACAAAGTATGTACTGATTATGTTGGAAAAAAGATCTAAGTAACACTAGAAAATCAACTTGGTCGGAACCAGTGTGTTACTTCGACTAGCTATAGATCTATTTCCATAATCGAAAATATTGTATAGTACATTTTATGGTCGGAAGATGTTGCAAGACTTATCTTAATGATAAAGAACCATGCAAAAATGTATGCATAAATGGTAAGTGGTCTTATTTATACACATTATCCAAAACTAGGCGTAAAAATTGCTAAGATTTAAAGACGTAATAGACACTCCACAAAACGTGCTCATACTCAAGCCCGACTGGCAACGATAATCATAAGAAAAAGGCCATCTCTGGGAAACTCCTTGTGAGCAAGATCACGTGCAGAGAGGAGAGATTTCGACTATGAGATTTTCCGTGTCCCAACCAGTAGCCAAATAAGAGTAGAACAAAATATTAAAATGGAGAAAGATAGTCTTCAAATTCTTAAACATGTAAATACCATAGCATATTATCTATGTTACGCTCTCTTACTTATTTCTTTTAAGAAAAGTGTGTATGGTCGTGCGTGAGGACCATAACTGAGGTAGTTACGACTAGGACCCTTATGGCTGTGACGATCATATCGAGGCCAAAAAGTAAAAAGAGATCCTTTTAGAAGGATATCGGAAAGAAATAGATCTTTTCCACCAATTAGACAATAATAGAATGCAACCAGATAATGGATGACAGATATATAAACAATATCACTCATCAAAAAAAAAGAAATTAATATGTATTGAAATTAAAATAATGTAAAAAAATTATACAAAGAACTTACGTGATCGATCAATGTTCCAAGAATTTAACAAAACACGCCCGTCTGACATTGCTAATCGTACTGACATTGATCGAACATCGTAACGTAGTCCGGGGTAGGACGCATGTGTGGTGATCGGTGTGTAGGTAACATGTGGAAAAGAATAATGGAAACATAGAACACGAAATTGAATTACAATATCGAAATAAATAAATGTCTAGGAAATTTACCTATCGGCGACACCACACCGTACCCATGGTCGGCAGGTCCACGTCGTCGTCCTCGCCGTACATGTTGACTGTGTACACTTACAGGTCCGGCTGTGGTCTTCCAATCTGAACACGCTTGAAGGATTACAACTAAAGTAGCAGTGGACATCCAGAGAGGATGGAGCTATCCTGAACGGTGGCACACATCGTACAGTCCGTGGTACGTTGCGCAAAGCAAATCCGGGCCCCATGCGTACGGCTGGTGCGTACTAGATGTAGTGTTTGTTGACACTGTTGCCGTGGGACCCCACGAACATCACCCACCCAAATAGCCACAACAAGTAGGCCTCAAAGTGCCTCCTCACCGTGTGGTGGTGCGTCCTCTGCCATACACTCGGGCTGTAAGAAGAAGACAAGAGTTAAAAATACTTACGTATAATTGGCAGATCCATATCA
This sequence comes from Hsuehochloa calcarea, assembly GCA_036346395.1. Classification (NCBI taxonomy): domain Eukaryota; kingdom Viridiplantae; phylum Streptophyta; class Magnoliopsida; order Poales; family Poaceae; genus Hsuehochloa; species Hsuehochloa calcarea. The sequence continues at coordinate 5,547,226 of CM070604.1, read as the reverse complement.
GCGTTGGCCCATGGACGCTGCTAAACTCCCTATAGTCGCTGTCCGACAGCAACACCCCCTGGAATCTCTTTAGGAACTTTGTGCGCCACGTGGCCAGGATGTCGTACGCCGCTAGGGGGAAATCGGCGCAGGGCAACCCGGTTAGAAAAGCCACGACTTGAAGCGTCGGCTCCATCTCCCCACACGGGAGGTGAAATGTATGCGTCTCCGGCCTCCACCGGTCAACGAGCACCGGCAGGAGGCACCGATCGTATGGAAATCGTCTGGATGTACGACCACCGCCCGTGCGGTCCTGGTCGTCCTCCCACGTCGCCTCGACCATCCTCGCCAGTGGAAGGAGGTCTGCTAGGCTCAAACTGCGTCAAAAATGATTAAGAATAAATGTTAGTCCACCCAAAGTAGTTAGGCTGCAAATAACTATGCGAAGGTCACAACTGCACGTACCTCGGAATCCAACGTGGGTCCACCCTCTACGCCCTCATGGGCATGCGTAGCCGCGGCGCACCAGGCTCAATCGCCACCTCGCCCTCCCGGAGGAGGATGGTACTGAGGCGGCTACGATGATGGGTGTCAATGACTAGGTCAAGTAACTCGTACGACCACTACGTAGCGTGTCCGCGATCCGCCATAGCTGAAAATTCAGCGCATACATTGTAAAAACTATTAAACATATACAAAAGGTAATCAAAATACACAAATAAAAACCAAATTTAAGTTGAGATTATTTGGATTAAGCTATAAAAACCCCTACTAACCTACTCTGCAATTTTTACAGTTATTCCATAGGAATGTTATTATTACCCTAGTTTAAAAAGTATTTCCGACACTAACAGAATGATTACTGCGTGCAAACGACAATCAAAATAATGTTGGGATTATTTTGATTAGGCTTTACAAACCCTACTAAGCTATTGTGCAATTTTTACAGATTTGTAATATGCGTCTCTCTACTTTTCTTGTTTAAAAAGTGTCTCTAGCATTTTGTAAATATTACCGTGTGCAAATAAAACAAAAAATGAAGTTCATAATATTTCAATTTAGCTATGGGTAAGCTATGTAGCAACTACATATATATTTTTTACAATTTTTAGATGTGTCAAGCTATTTTCTATGTTTAAAAAGTATTATCAGCACAAACAAAATAATTACCGCACACAAACAGAAATCAAAATTACGTTGGGATTACTTCAATTAGGCTCTACAAATCATACTATGCTAGTCTGCAGTTTTTTTACAGATTTTTAATAGGTATCTTGCTACTTTTTTGTTTAAAAATGTCTCCAGCATTTTTTAAATATTTACCGTGTGCAAATGGAATCAAAAATAAGTTCTATGTAATCTATGTAGTGACTCCTGAATTTTTTTACAATTTATGATGTGTCGTGCTATTTTCCTAGTTTCAAAAGACTTTTCGGTATTAACAAAATAATTACCGCGCACAAATGGAAAAATAAAATTAAGCTGGGATTATTATGATTAAGCTCTACCTACCCTACTTATATACTCTCCATTTTTTCAGATTTTAAAGAGACACCTAGCTATTCTCAAGGTGTCTTCCTATTTGTGCAGATTGATTCTAAATCGTTCGAGTACTACAAAAAAAATCTACGCGATGAACTAAAGTACACAAGCCTCAAATAATGTACCGCATAAAACAACTAAAATTATCTAATGTATTGAATCATATGTCTCAAATGATGTACTACATAAATAGCTAAAATTATTTAATGTATTGAATCCTATATCGCTATTTTTATTTGCTAACCGACAAGGTTTCGAAATAATGTACGAAGTTGCAAAAATATGTACATACAAAATGGCTGACCAGATCTGATGCTCCAACTGTCTCCTCCGCTACGAATTGACATGGCTTCACCATGTCTCCCCCCTCTTCTCCCTCTCTTCTATTTTTTTGGAATTAAAATGAGATTTTCACCGATTTTTGGGCTTTAAGTCCACAGTTTCTGTCATAATTTCAACTGGCGATAGGAACACTGTTTACTTTATGCCGCCAGTACAAATAACGACAGTAGGTTGGACTGATGTCAACATAACCATTCGCCATTACCCCTAGTTTTTTTGTAAAAAAATAAATTCGGCTATTTAATTTTATAATTATTTTTTAAAATAGTATTATTTAAAATCAAATCGAAGGGAGTGGCCGAGTCCCTCTGGTTTTGCTTTCTCGGCAAACACAAAAGCAATAAAGAGAAAGCAGAGTTGTTATTTCTGCCATTTTAAGTGTGTTTGCGTCGGTTCAGAACTTCGTATCACGTAGCTTCTGTACCGAACTGAAAAAATCAAAACGTACTAATTAACTCGGTTTGACTGGTATTAAGTTCGGTTTCTACAAATAATGTTTATTTGGGTTTTTGGTTAAAAACGGTTAAAAGCCTAATCAGTGTAACCCAACATCCATCAAGCTAGCTCTTTCGACCCGCACCACACCCTACGCCCGCTCGTGGCAGCGCGGCGCGACATTGTGCCAACCAACAACTAAAATTATCTAATGTATTGAATCATATGTCTCAAATGATGTACTACATAAGTAGCTAAAATTATTTAATGTATTGAATCCTATGTCGCTATTTTTATTTGCTAACCGACAAGGTTTTGAAATAATGTACGAAGTTGCAAAAATATATACCTACAAAATGGCTGACCAGATCTGATGCTCTAACTTTCTCCTCCGCTACGAATTGACATGGCTTCACCGTGTCTCTTCTCCCTCTCTTCTATTTTTTTGGAATTAAAATGAGATTTTCACCGATTTTTGATCTTTAAGTCCACAGTTTCGGTCACAATTTTAACTGGCGATAGGAACACTGTTTACTTTATGCCGCCAGTACAAATAACGACAGTAAGTTGGATTGATGTCAACAGAACCTGTCGCCATTGCCCCTAGTTTTTTTTAAAAAAATAAATTCGGCTATTTAATTTTATAATTATCTTTTAAAATAGTATTATTTAAAATCAAATCGAAGGAGTGGCCGAGTCCCTCTGGTCTTGCTTTCTAGGCAAACACAAAAGCAATAAAGAGAAAGCATAGTTGTTCTTTCTGCCATTTTAAGTGTGTTTGCGTCGGTTCAGAACTTCGTATCACGTAGCTTCTGCACCGAACCGAAAAAATCAGATCGTACTGATCAACTCGGTTTGACCGGTATTAAGTTCGGTTTCTAGAAATAATGTTTATTCGGATTTTTGGTTAAAACGGCTAAAAACCTAATCAGTGTAACCCAACATCCATCACGCTAGCTCTTTCGGCCCGCACCACACCCTACGCCCGCTCGTGGCAGCGCGACGCGACATTGGGCCAACCAACCGGCCCGCCCGCGTGCGTGCTTGGCTTGTATCGCAGCCAGCCCATCCCACCGTCCCACACCCGGTCACCTACTAGCCCAGCTCCTGCCGTCCTGTGTCATGGGTTCGTGACTTTTGTCCCGTTTGAGGAGCCGAACACACTGCAAGTTGTTGGCTTTTGTTTGAATGCTACCACCTGCCAGTGTTAGAACAGTGTTAATATTAGGAGCCTAGACTTATCGATATTGGCAGTTTTTGTCAACTTTGGTAACAACACAAGTAAATTGGTATATACTGATACCAAACTATATTTTAAATAATATTGTATTTACCAAGTTAGCAATACCGTATTTACCGAGTATCCCATATTTACCAAACAGTATTCACCGAACATACCGAATGAACGCAGTACTATCACGGTCAGAGTCAAGTCTTTCAACATTGGTCGATTGCGGAAGCTATTTCTCATCCAATCATCTCTAGTTCTGTACACATATAAATTCAGCAATTATAAGATTAAACCGATTCGAATTAGTGATTTCTCTTATATATATATAAAAAACAGTAAACTAACTGTCGCCATTGTCTTCCAGATGCTATTGCTTGAACTTTGACATTTGACTTCAAACGAGACTAACGACCGCTAAGTACTTCTTGTAATTGCGACCGACCAGTGTTAATGTAAGAACGTTCCACACATGAATGTTCTCTATTGAACATTACGTACGTGGTTATCTCCAGGTAGATGAAGCATGGAAGGAGCAAAAGGATTCTACGATCGAAAGGTGGCGCCGTAGTCCACCCTTGCTTGCTTCTAGAAAGCGAGACGCGGCACATGACGTGGAGTTCTTATTTCAACCACTTGGCAACGAATTCCAACGCGTTGTGGTTTAGATGAACTGATTTTGCTGGTGTTTATTTCAACATATGCAAATTAGTCTACAGTTAAATTCCCACATCCGGGCAAAGGGAAACCGGATAAGGAGTGTGGCTCATGGAACCACGGCAACATCAGGCAGGCGGCCACGTCGCGGGCGTCGCGCAAGTCCGTGCCGGGGGGCACGGAATTGGGTGGCGGGACACGAGACGCCCAGCGGCGGGCGCGTGGTGATCGTGGGGTTGTCCAGGCCAGGGTGGCTCGGACAAGGGCCTACCGCACGTAGGACACACGGCAGTGAGTCACGTGGCGCATGCAAGCCGTTCGGGCCAGGGGTACGGATGCGGTGACTTCGTGCGCTTGGATGACCGATGTAGGACATGTATCGCTCGCCGGGACGACCGTGGTGTTAAAAATGGCATTTCGTCGCCTCAACCACCAGATTTGCTATTACCGTCCTCAATAATGTCAAATAGGGAAAAAATCGCCTATCGTATGTAATTGTACCAATATATACCCTCAATTAAACCAAAAAAAACATACAAGCGCTATTAGGAGGGGGAAACTCAACAGAAAAATAAAAAGAGAAACTTGGAGAATAAAAACAGACAATGAAAACCGAAAGGAAAAGCAGTTCTTTTAGAGATTCTTTTTTAAAAAAGTCATTTTAAAAAATATTTTAAGAATAACATCCTCCTAACGTTATTTTCAGTTCTAACTTTTCTTTATCACGTCATAAGCTGTGACATGATCAAACTGTACTGTCACGTCACCGACCGCTGTGTGGCTTGCCACGATAGCCTTTCGAGTCAACATACGTCTGTTTTTTAGCTAACTCTTGTCACGCCAACAAAGTTGTATGGCAACTCTAGTTTACCACGCTGAGATGGATGCGATATGATAATATATTTTTACCATCCGAATTAAAAATAAAATTAGAGTTGTTACTTTTAAAATATTAAATAAAAAAAATTCTTGCTTTTACCACTTCGACTCCCCGACCCCAAGTCGTCTCTGCCGGCTCGACGCAAAGCCCACCCACCCCACCTACCGCAGTGCCCTCCTCTCCTCGTCCTCCCCGGGTGCCGGGGTCAAATCACTACCCCTTCTTCCTTGCAACCTTCGCAAGAAGGAAGGCGAGAACAAAGAGCACGAAGATCGCAGCAAGTTCCCCACCTCCCTCATTTTTGTTTCTTGTACCCACCTCGAATCACCAGCAGAAACCGCCTCTTGTGGTGTGCGGGGAGCCCGGTTCTTGCTTCCGGACCGGGCAGGCTGCGATTTTGGCGTGGTCACGAAGTTTCTAGGCTTCTGGGGGAGGTTCTTTGAGGCTTGGTGCGATGAACAACCACGCGGCCGGCACGAGCAACGGCGGATCCGGGGATGGGGATGGGGGCGCGGCCAGGAGGAACACCAAGATGCCCAAGTGTGAGATCTATCTTCGAATCTTGATATTCTTGGTGGTTCTTTTCTTTTTGTTCTTGTTGCTAAGGATGGATGGGATGTAGTGTTCTTGATGGTGTTAATCTTGTTAGTTTGGGGTCTCGATATGCTAGCTGCGGAAAAGTGTTTTTGGTTGCTATATTTCCCGTATTAAGCAAGGGAGCTTACCCTAGCGATTATAGCTAGTTTAATCCAGAAAAACCTTCAATCTAGTTGGTACATGATGGTATTATTTGCTTGTGTACGAGCAATGGCCATTAATCAACCTTTGAGATCGAAATGTTGATTTAGAGGAATTGCTTATGTTTCTGTCTAGTAAGCCAATTCTTACTCCAAAATTCTTATGAACAGATTCAAAGTTCACGCAGCAGGAGCTACCGGCTTGTAAGCCAATCCTTACTCCGAAATGGGTAAGCTTACTGGTTCTAGAGATTATGATGCTACTGCTTCTAGAGGATAAAAAGCGCATGTTGGAGCAGCTCACAGATGTTTTGGATTGTGTTATGTAGGTTGTCTCAGTGTTTTTCCTTGTTGGAGTCATCTTTGTCCCTGTTGGTGTCGTTTCGCTGCTAGCGGCACGAGATGTACGCTGCGTATCTTATTCTTTTACACCTTATGTTAAGATAGACGTTGTGATAGTTTCTGTTTTGATTTATGCTGAATGATTGCAGGTTGTTGAGATTATTGATCGGTACGATGATGCATGTGTGCCAGTTAACATGACTGATAACAAGCTTGGCTACATCCAGAACTCGAGCATATCCAAAGAGTGCACAAGAACTCTCACGGTAATATGCTTAGTTTCCTGGGGATTTACTCATAATCTATAGGATTAGGGTATGTTAGAAGCAACAGTGCAATAAATAGATTTGTGAAAGATTATTTGGAGTGTATAACATGTTTATGAATTTGCAGTGAGCATGCGGCTATAAAAGCCAACATCTTCTGTCAGTTTCTTGGCTAAAAAATGAACTGAATGTTTCTCTCCAGGTTACAAAGGATATGAATCAGCCAATTTTTGTGTATTACCAACTTGATAACTTCTACCAGAATCATAGGAGGTATGATCTTATTTGAGGTTTTCAGGCAATCAGTTAAATATTTTAGCCTTCTCGCATAATTTGGCAACTACTCAGTTTCCTGTTTCTTTGTGAATTGCGAATGTATGTTAGAATAGGAATCCTTTTCTATTTCCTGCTAATGTATGTTAGAATAGGAATCCTTTTCTATTTCCATATATGTCTTTTGTATTGCCTTATCTATAGATGACATATCCCCTTGTACTCCTTACATATATTGCCCATTGGCCCTCATGAATACACACAAAATATTCATAACATGGTATCAGAGTTAGGGCACTAACCTAGCACTTTCTGCTGCCATCCTCGTCATCGCCGCACAGATCGGTCGCCAGGTCGTCGTTGCCCTTCAGCGTGCCCCGACGTAGCACGGATCGCGTTCCTCTGCTTTGCGCACGCACGCAGCTGCTTAGATCGCCGCCCGACGCCGCCCCTTCCGGTTGACGCTGCCCGAGCCCGACGCCACCGCGGCCTGACTCGACGCCGCCATCGCCGTTCGGCGGTGTGCACATCGACCCCAGGACGACAAGAGCCCGAGCTTGCCACCCTCCGCCATTGTCTTTCTATACTCGCTTTGGTGCGCCCTCTGCCGCAAAGACCGCCTCTTGTTCTCGCAAAGACCGCCTCTTGTTCCTGCAGCATCACTGTCTCGTTTCTCTGGTATTCACTACTCTAGGTGTCCTCATTCTTCACCAGTCTCCTCTCGAGGTATCTTGCTGACACTCACATCTAATTCTCCTGATGCTGCTCCTCGTTATGTCCTTCGTGACCGGACATCCCTTCGACCTCCTGATCGTCTTGGATTTGCTCCGATAGCTCATGCTCTCTCTGTCACTAAGCACAGTTCTTATCGTGAGACTGCTCCTCATTCTGAGTGACAGTTTGCTATGGCAGAGGAGCTTGATGCTCTTCGCCGTACGGAGACTTGAGATATTGTATTGACACCTATGCGTACTCGTCCTATCACGTGCAAGCGGGTGTATAAGATTAAGACCTGGTCTGATGGTACTATGAGCGCTACAAGGCTCGTCTTGTGGCTCGCGGCTTTTGGCAGGAGTACGGTCGTTACTATGATGAGACTTTTGCCTTTGTTGCCCATATGACCACTGTTCGCACTCTTGTTGCGGTTGCTTCTGTTTGCCGATGGTCTATCTCTCAACTGTATGTTAAGAATGCTTTTCTTAATGGTGTTTTGCATGAGGTCTATATGCAGCCACCACCTGGGTATTCTGTTCCCGATGGGCACGTTTGTCGTCTTCGTCGTACTCTTTATGGTCTCAAACAGGTTCCTCGTGCCTGGTTTGCGCGTTTCACCTCAGTGATTACTGCTGTCGGTTTCACTATCAGTTCCCATAATCATGCTTTTTTGTCCATGTCTCATCTCGGAGTAGGACATTGCTTCTTCTGTATGTTGATGATATGCTCATCACTGATGATGATTCCTCATTCATCACGTATGTGAAAAAGCATCTCAGTGAGCAGTTTTTTATAACTGATCTTGGTTCTCTTACGTACTTTCTTGGGATTGAGATCTCTTTCATGCCCGAGGGCTACTACCTCTCCCAGCAGAAGTATGTCCAGGATCTTGATCGGTCTGGTCTGACTGACACTCGCACTGCTGAGACTCCCATGGAGCTATCCCTACAGTTTCGTATCACTGATGGTGATCTTCTTGAGGATCCTACTCGATATCGATATCTTGTTCTGAGTTTGGTGTATCTTGTGAGCACTCGTCCTGATATTGTTTATATTGTTCATATTTTGAGTTGGTTCATGGCTCGTTCTACCTATCTTCACTACAGTCACCTTCTTCGTGTTCTCGCTACTTGCGTGGGGCTATCTCTCGTCGTTTATTTTTCCCTAGCTCCACCTCACTATAGCTTCAGGCGTCCTCTGATGCGACCTGGACTAGTGATCCTTTTGATCATCGTTCTCTTTCTGCTTACTGCGTTTTTCTTGGATCCTCCCTGATTGCCTAAAAGACAAAAGAAGCAGAGTGCAGTTTCCCGTTCGAGTGCAGAGCCTGAGTTGAGAGCTATGGCAACAGTGATAGCAGAGGTTACTTTGTTGAGGTGGTTACTTGCTAATTTTGGAGTGTCTGTGATGTGATCTGCGACTTTTTTGTCTGATAGTTAGAATAGGAATCCTTTTCTATTTCCATATATGCTTTTTGTATTTCTTTATCTGTACATGATATATCTCCCTTGTACTCCCTATATATATTGTCAATTGGGCCTTATGAATATACACAAAATATTCATAACAATGTATATGATGCAATTAAAATTGAAAGGGTATAATTCGTAACAAAATAACCAATGAGTTGCCTACCATATGCTAAGAATAGCATGTATTGGAGACTTAGCATGTATAACACTTCCCAAATTCAGGTATGTGAAGAGCCGAAACGATGGGCAGCTAAGAGATGCTAAGAAGGCAAATCAGACATCCGCTTGTGAACCTGAGAAGACCACGGCGGATGGAAAACCAATTGTTCCTTGTGGTCTAATTGCTTGGAGCTTGTTCAATGATACATATAACTTCACTCGTGGTAATGAGAACTTGACAGTAGACAAGAAGGACATCTCCTGGAAGAGTGATAGGGAGCACAAATTTGGCAAAGATGTCTATCCGAGCAACTTCCAGAATGGTGCACTCATAGGTGGAGGAATGCTTGACCCAAAGATCCCGGTATGTGAATTCTTGATCTGTACTATCTCATTGTTGTATATATGTGTAGGGAGAGTGGGAGATAACAGTTCATTTAGTATATACCCTCAACATCTTAATTTTCTGCCAAGATGAACTATGTTTCTTTTGAGTTCTTAATTCACATAGATAAAGAAAAGTTCTCTGGGTATGGACTATGGAATATCTGTAGGAGTTATTCATGTCAGTTAGTATTTTATGTGACAGTTGAGCGGGCAAGAGGACCTTATCGTTTGGATGCGGACTGCAGCACTTCCAACATTCAGAAAGTTGTATGGGAGGATATACGTTGATCTCAAGGAGAATGATACAATTACAGTGAGGCTGAATAACAACTACAATACATATAGCTTTGGTGGCAAGAAAAAGTTGGTCCTTTCCACTGCAACCTGGCTTGGAGGGAAGAATGATTTTCTTGGCTTTGCATATGTAATAGTCGGTGGGCTCTGCTTTTTCTTGGCATTTGCGTTCACCTTGCTATACGTGATAAAACCAAGGTTAGTAACATCTGAGCTCATATCCGCTGCAATTAAATGAAAATTTGCTATGTGCTTGGTATGTTTGTAAGCCATGCATGATACATGCAGTTAACCTTCTAGATTTAGTCTGTAAGTCCCCTGTGTAGAAGTAGAATTGTAGATGCTTATGCTAGCATAGTTACATTCATAGCATTAATGTTATTTGTTATGCATGGACCAAATCTTATGGACTTAGCCTATAAAGTTTGCAGAGAAGTTGTATGTTGACATCTTGATTATGATTGATGCAACTCCATTTTATCTTACATCTCCTAGTCACATTAAAATGTAGGTGGCATTGAGGCATTGGGTTGCATCATTGTATGAGCGAAGTTCATGTTATACATACTTCGTTCCTTTGTTGAAAGAGATTGGGTAGAAGCATCTTTTGTATTGCTAAATTTAGTAGGGTCAGGCAAAGGACTAGAACCAGGCAACCAGCTATTCCCATTTACTTTGATCTTTTACACTACTAGTTGGTTTACCCTGGTATTATGAGTATGTGACATCCCTACTCAGCTCATACTCGGTCATACATGTCCTGACATGATCAAGTGTTTTTTTAATCACAATAATGGACTTTGTAGAGATTTTCACACTACCACCCCCATTGTGTCTGAAAATAACCAGTATTCCTTTTTGTTGACCTATCTGAATGAGTGTCTTTTTAACGTACAAATTTATGGCCTTTTGCAGGAAATTGGGAGATCACAACTACCTATCCTGGAACAGACACCCTGCAGGCCGCTAAGATGTTTTGGAACTCCATACCGCGTAACATGGCTCAACTACTTGAAGTATATCATGCTCTAAACGATATATCTGAGATTGACAGTGGGCGTAAGGTCATTGGTTCGGCCTAGACCTTCATGTACATTTTAGCAAAAGAGAAGAAACTACGCTGCTTTTGTTTTTTAGAGCTGCATATAGCAGTGACGAATGGAATGTCTACAGATTGTCCAATTTGCTTATGTCGTGATATGAAATTATGAATACTCAAAATGTTTCCTCTGTAATATTTCATTTTTCCTGTCAGTGAGAATGCTTCGTCTGCCAAGTATAATGCTTCGTCTGCCAAGTATGTCTTCTGGTAACCGTGTTAGATCAGATATATGCGGTAGATTCACTGTAAACTTCTGCTGCGCAAATTGATTAGCAACTCTAAATTTGCTACATTGATATAATTCTCAGCAGAGATATCTAGTTATCTTGGAAGTACAAGCCGCAAAATCGTAATGTCCTTCCAACCTCGCATGAGATGCATAGGCCAAATCCACGTCAGGTTGGTTCTTTATTGTTTCAGACAGGTGAAAAATGCAAAACAAAACTAGAATTCTTGGTTGAAAATTGATACATGACACGCTGATTTGCTTGCCATGTTCAGCAATCAGCATCAGCCCCAGAAGCTATTACCAGACAACATCTCCAGCTAATTACACTAGCCGGTATACAAGAACCATCACCTATCTCCCTCCCATTAGTAAAATACAACAATAAACCGTTTCTTTGGCTCCCTCACTTCACAAAAGGAACTCTTCCGAGGGGCAAAATTCACATATCAAGTTTTTCACACATTTTGCTCAGCTGCTAATGGTTCCTCCTGATTCTTGGTGAGCCACTCCTGAGCAGCAACCAGGTCGGGAAACACCGGTGCGCCAGACTGCTTCCAGCTCTCACCATCAGTGGTCTTGAATCGATCCAGAAGCAGCGCATGCATCCCAATGCTCCGTGCAGGAATGTAATCCTTGCGCATGCTGTCACCTATGTGAAGCGTTTCTTCTGGTGCGACGTTCCCCGCCATTTCCAGTGCGATCTTGTAGATCCTTGGATCAGGCTTCTCAACACCAACAATACCTGAGAACACTCCATAGTCCCATTCCGAGCCCTAGTTGTAAAACCAAGACATGCATTACCACTGCATTTACGAATGATGACAAAACAAATGAGTACACAAGCGTGTAACTGTCATGTGTAATGATATCAAACCTGATTCAACCCTAAAGCAGGTAAGATGACATCTTTGTAACGATACTCTGCATTGCTGACGATTCCAACCGTGAGACCCTTTTCCCGCAGCCACCTCAGGAAGGGTTGCACATCAGGAAACACCGAGTATGGCGCAGAGGAGCCAAAAGTAGAGTAAATGCGTTTGAAGACCTTCTCAAATGTTTCATCATCGTAATCATATCCAGCCTGCAGTATGTATAGAGCAGCCAAATAACTAAGTATCTAAGTCATCTGCACATGAAAAAAAGGCACCACTATTTCCTTAAAAGCTCCATACTTACAAAAGATCTTACCTTCACAAATGAATCCTTAACACACATCCTCCACCAATCGACATTTGGCATCTTTGCCGCAAACCCAAAGCATGGGTATTGTCTAGCCATCTCAGTGTATGCAAGCTTGAAGCCTTCGTGCATGCGCTTATAGTCAGGACATGGCATCCCGGCAGACTTAGCTGCCAAACAGTAGTAATCCCCAAGCTGTCCTTTGTAAGCAATCAGAGTACCAGTCACATCCACAGTGATCAAGCGTAGCTTTGAAAGGAGCGACATGCTTGATGATGATACGAACTGCAGCTTTATTATGTTATCTATGAACAAAGATTAATGATGAAAGTTAGGATGAAACTGCCCTTTTACAGAAGCAACTAAACAAACGATTAAAAAAATACGGAATGCATTTGAATATCTACATAAATACTTCTGCATATAGCAGAGGTCATACATAACAATATTACATGCATGCAAGGCTACAACAACATAAGTTAACAACCACCAAATGTGCTAGAAACTATCTTTTGCACCCAAAAATCAATTTTGCACGACCACACCTTTCCCTCTCTCCAAACTAATGTCCAAGATATTTTCCCCATCCAACTAATATCCATTGCAATGAATGTGACATGAGAAACTAAAAAGGAAGGAGCAAGCATATGAAAATGTGCAATGCTAAGCTAAATCAATAATATAGAACCAAGCAGTTAAAGTGGTGAGAAAATAAGTCATTAATTATAACAAGGAAAATGAAATAGAAAAGTGCCATACCAAAAAGCATATTATCACTAAATACAGTAATGGAATATCTAGGACGAGCACGTCTACTTACAAGAAACCCCATCAATTAAGATTAACAGATCCAGTCCATCTAAGTAAACATTGTTGGATCCCAACTCTTTAGTGAAGACCCCCTTTTTACTTCTCAAGAAAAGCAAGCAAGGTACCACCTTGCTGCAAAAGAACAGAACGAAAGGGCTCTGTATCCCTCACATCCAAGCAAATCTTAACCACTGCACACTAAAATCATCCACCATAAAGGACCAGAGAGAAAACCGACATGTTCCATTACCTCAATCAAAGGATCAGGGATTATTTCCTGTCACCAAGAATGCCTGCAAGAATAGCACAAGCACAAGATCCGTCAAGGAATCCGTGACGGCCCACCTAGAAAGATCCTACCTTTTTGCACAAGAACACGGCAAGAACCAAGCAAGAAAGGAAGAATCCACATTCTACCTCTCAATTCCTGCAGCCCAGGCGGTTCCAGGTGCTCAGCATGCATCAACTACTTGAACTGCGAGTGGAAAATCAATAAAAACCGCAGCTTGCCGAGCTGAGATTACAAGAAACGGAAAGCATCAGGGGCCAATGGTGGTGAGGCACCAGGGAATCGCGAAAGTTGATCCCGTTTCCTGTGAGCTCCAGGGTTTGGAGTTTGGAGGTAGAATTTTGCTCGGTTTTTCGCCTGCTATAAGTATTGGGACTCGGCACTCGGGAGTGGGGAGTCGAAATCTGTGGAATTGGGAATAGAATACCGGCGGTGTTGGTCCACGGTTTTGGTTCATCGGATTTCAAGCATACTTAGCCACTTAGGGCATGTACAACGCACTACCTCAGACGGGTGCCCCGTAGTTTCATGTAGGATCGGATGCCACGGTGGAGGTGGGATGGTGGCTTGCAGGGTGTCAGTGCAGCATACAGAAGCTGTGCGTGTCTGGAGGAGAGAGGGTGTGGTGCTGCTAGAGAAAGGAAGAGAGAGAGGAGGGGGGACCTCCGGAAGTGGCGTCACGCCGTCACGACAGGTGAGTCCACGCCCGAGAAGACACCGATGCCCGCGAAAACGATGACAACGGCGACGACCACGAAGCAGGCGCCGTTCGTGAGGAAGGCGGCGTTGACCGGATCTGGAGCGGCGGCGCTCCGGTTTGGGGGGAGCGGCGGCGGCGGCTGCGGCGGCGGCAGCCTTCGGATCTGGAGTGGCGGCGGCTGTCGGATCTAGAGCGGCCGCGCTCTGGCCGAGCGGGGCGGCGACCACCGGATCGGGAGCTGAGGCGCTCGGGCAGGCAGGAGCGCGGGGAGGGAGAGAAATAGGTGTCAATAGTATAATCTTATATTCTTATTAACTATTTCTCTCGTGATAATATATATATATAAATATGGTATAGATTTTTATCATTCAAAATGTTATTTTATCCATATTATTCATATTTGAATTTGATAAAACAATATACATATTGTATTGTAGTATGACTAGTTAGTTTGAAGAGTATTTTTAGTTTAATGTGAATTCATGTTTTTAGATGAAATAGATAAACTAGAATGATTAAGTGTGCCATGTACGAGGATAAAATATCATAAATATCTTGTCATTGTATATGTTGTAGGGATGGCCCAACTGACCCCAACAACCTGACGAAGACCGTAGGTCCACCCCCGAAGACCCTGCGGCCGGAGGCGCAGATGGGCTCCCTCCGCGGGTGTATCAAGTGTACCTTCGGGGAGGCTCCGAAAGAGATGCGAATGCTACCGAAGGGTCACCGAGGCGCCACAAACCTAGGAGTCAGGAGTCCCCCAGGGCCACCTCGGGGGAGCCGAAGGGTGTATGTGGTCCCTCGGCCCTGGGATACCCCACACGTTGCGAAGTACAGAGAGTACCGGTGGACCAAGCGCACCAACCGAATGGACTAAGGCCAGGAAGGTCCACCATGAGCCAAAGGCTACGTGTAGGGATAGAAAAAGCCCCTGCAAACCTCTACAGGCATAGGACCTTTTTAGGGGTAGAACTATAATATCTGATACTCTGTTGGAAGGATATAAATAGCCACCCCCTATGTAATAAATCAAACTTGTTTTCAAACAATTAATATACACTTACTTCTCCTGACAACTAGTCCCCTCCTCAAGGATCCCCTAGTCACTCTCGTAGATACCGGGGGTCCCCTTTTCTACTATCTAGCCCTTTTTGCTACGACAGTTGGCACCGTCCGTGGGGAGCGGTAGGAAAATCATGAAACACAGCTCTGAAGCATTAGCATGGCCCCTCAGAAGGTCACACCCAAGGTCTTGGCGACCGAGGCAGCCACGACAGCCGCGGTTCTGAGCACCCCAAGGCCCAAATGAAGCAAGACCTCCGCAGCGGCAGTAGTCACCGCCGAAGCCGCGGAGGAGGAAGCCAACAACTCCACACACGAAGACATCATCGGAAGCGACACCCAACCTACTGAGGCGTCTCTCCTGAGAACCACCCGGCGGTCCCACTCCACCCGGGGTGGCGGGGGTAACCCAGGAGGCCTACGAAGCACTCCAACAGGAGTTGGCCAACCTCCGCCAGGAAATGCTGAGCCTCTGGCAACCGGCAGGGGAGGCCCTCGCAGTCTCACCCCAGCTCGTGGCCTTCGCACAAGGACAAACCCCCGTGGAAGGGGTGCCTGCGACTGCACCTCCTGGAGATGCCACACTGGCCTCCAGGCTTCAAGATGCCGGATGTTAGCCCTTCGAGGGATGTACGGACCCCTCAGAGTTACTCCGAGTGTACAAAACTGCCATCAAGGTGGCGGGGGGAGATGACACCACCAAGGCAAAAAAGCATCACCCTGGCCCTCAAGGGCGTGGCTCTGACCTGGTTCTTCACCACCCCCGGGTCCATATATGTGTGGGAGCAGTTGCGGGATCTCGTGCGTAACAACTTCCAGAGAAATTACACCGAGCCAAAGGACACGGGGCACCTGTTCGCAATAAAGCAAGCCCCGGGCGAGTCCCTCCGTAGCTTCTTCAAGAAATTTGCGGAGGTGAAGTGCCCAGTGAAGGGGGTCAATTAAACCACCGTCATAAACGCGGCCACATGCAGACTTCAGATTGGCCCGCAAACCCGTCCGCAACATGGCAGAGCTTTTCGACAAAATAGAAGAATACGCCCGGGCGGAGAAGGACAACACCCAAAGAGTAGAGGTCCAGGCACCAGCTACCACAGTACCACCATCAAGTGGGCCGCCCGAGAAGGAGGGACCCGTAGCTAGCAAGCCACGGGCCAATGACTACCGCCAGAAGGGGCGGAATGTGTACCACGTAGATGGCGGGCAACCCCCTGAAGGGAGGAGGCGAGGAGGCCGCGGGCGTAACAGCGGGCAGCAACCAGACACCCGGGTCGGTGCTGGAGGGCCCCCGCTATTTTGTGATCTCCACGGCGAGGGATCACACACAACCGGAGACTATCGCACCATCGCGGCCATGCAGGACTACATGAACCACGGTCAGCAGCTGGCCAAACGTGAAGGTGGGTGAGGAATATGCAACCAACTGCCCGCTCTGCCAACAAGGCCCCGCATTGAGGGAGGCCGTGGGAAGCACCATCAAAGGATCGTAAACATGATCACAGGTGGATCCCCGCTCGACATGACATCAAAGAGACAGAGGCGCGCGTACACCCGACAGATACACCATGTCGCGACGTACCCTGCCTCAAGCCCACCTCGCTACGCTGAGATACCAATCACCTCTAGTAGGTTTCGGGGGAAGGCCCGTGATGGCCCTAGGCCAAATTGACCTGGCCGTCACATTCAGTGGTGACTCCGCATCACAGACCGAAGTCGTTACATTCGACGTCGTTCAGATGCCATACCAATACAACGCCATCCTCGGGCGTGCCATGCTAAATACCTTCGGTGTGATACAACTACCTCTGCCTGAAGATCCCCGCGCCCGAGGGTATAATTATGGTGCGCGGGGACCAGGACCTGGCAAGGCAAACGGAGCTCAAGACAATCATACCGGCCCACCACGTCCACACAGTTGAAGCGAACGCGAACACCCGGGCGGACACCTCTTCGGCAAAATAGGCACCGAAGGCTAAACCAGAGGGATAGCTCTGAAGGGTCCCTCTGAGAGAAGCCTCCCCAGAGAAGATGGTGGCCCTCGGGGCAGAGCTCCATGCGGAGGCACACGAATCAATTCTCGAGGTACTTTGCACAGCAATGCAGACATCTTCTCATGGGGCCTTGAGGACATCCTCGGGTGGCCCGAGAGACCATCGAGCACCGTCTGGCCATCAAAAGTGATGCATCACCCAAGAAGCAGAAACTACGCCGCATGTCGACGAAGCGGCTGGAAGCGACCACGAAAGAAATAGCCAAGCTACTAAAGGTAGGAGTCATTCGGGAGATCAAGCACTCCGAATGGCTGGCCAACCCTGTCTTGATCCAGAAGAACACTGGCAAATGACGCATGTGCGTCAACTTCACCAACCTCAACAAAGCGTCACTGAAGGATGATTTCCTCTACCCTGCATCGTTCAACTAGTGGATGCTACTTCATGCTACGAGCTGATGAGCTTCCTGGACACCTACTCTGAATATCATCATATATTCATTGCCAAAGAGGATAAACCAAAAACTGGCTTCATCACCCCTATCGGCACATACTGCTTCACCCGCATGCCCTTCGGCCGAAAAAACGCCGGGGGCAACCTTCACCGACTCATCACGAAGGTGGTAGCTGAGCAACTCGGTCGCAATGTCGAGGCATACATCGATGATATAGTGGTAAAGAGCAGGCTCGCAAGCTCCCACACCGCGGACCTGTAGGAAACCTTCGCCAGCCTCCAAGCGGAGGGGGTTAAGCTCAACTTAGAAAAATGCGCCTTGGCGTAAAGGATGGCAAGCTCCTGGGATTCCTCGTGTCCGAAATAGGTATCGAGGCCAACCCTAAGAAAATAAAAGCCATCCAAGAAATGGAGACACCCCACAGCGCCCAGGAAGTGCAAAGACTAACGGGCTGGCTCATGGCCCTCAATCGATTCCTATCCCAATCCGCAGAGCGAGACTTTCCCTTTTTCAAAACACTTCGAGGAGCAGAGCCATTCCGGTGGATGGAGGACTGCCAGAGGGCACTCAAAGAGCTCAAGCAGTACCTCACCCAACTGCCAAGCCTAACCAGCCCGAAGCTCAATGACCTACTGTTGTACCTAGCCTCCTCCTCGGCAGTAAGCACGGTCCTCGTCCAAGAACACAACGACCAGCGCCCTGTGCATTACGTATCTGAGGCCCTACAAGGGGCTAAGATTAGATACATAGAATTGGAGAAGCTAGCTTACGCTCTGCTCATGGTTTCACGCAAGCTACGACACTACTTCCTAGCATATGCCATCGCGGTCCCAACATCTTACCCATTTGCACTGATGCTGCGGAACAAGGAAGCCTCGGGCCGAGTAGGCAAGTGGGCCACCAAGCTGGCGCTCTTCGACCTCACCTTCACGGCGCGCACGACCATCAAGTCACAGGCTCTCGACTTCATTGCCGAGTGGACCCCTCAATTCGAGGACTAACCCCAAAGCCTGATCGAGGCGCTGGGGACAATCTACACCAACGGCTCCTTGTGCGCTGCGGGGGCCAGCGCGGCGACCATCCTGGTCTCCTCGGATGGGCGAAGCATGTCACACACCGCCCGCCTGGAATTCCCGACAACAAATAATGCCTCGAATATGAAGTTCTGACTGCTAGGCCTCCGCAAGGCCAAGGCTTTGGGGACCAAACGTATAGTCATAAAAACGATTCCCGCCTCATGGCGAGCCACTTCGACAAATCATTCATGACAAGAGACCTCGAGATGGCCAGATACCTGGCCGCGATCCGCGAAGCAGCGAAGCATTTCCTCGGCATCACCGTTCAAACCATCACTAGAGGGAACAATGAGGCAGCAAACAAGCTCGTAAAGCTGGCAATTTCGGCCGAGCGTCCTCCACCAAAAATTTTCTATGAAGTGCTACGCGTGCCCTCGGTTGCGCCCGAAGCACAAGGGGTTGCAGCTGAAGCGCAGACCGCCGCGCACAGGGCGAACCCTTTGCTCCTCGTTAATGAAGTTGGCTGGCGGGACAACATCGCCAAATACCTAAGGGGACAGAACCCGAGGACCCCACCGAAGCAAAGTGCCTCCGGCACTACGCCAGGTACTACCGCATCGTAAATGGGCTGCTCTACAAAGGGGGCGTTGTGCTCCTCTATTGCATTGCGTGTCGCAGGTAGAGGGTCAGTCCCTCCTACGAGACATCCACGAGGGCCCCTACTGTACGCACCAGGCCCCCAGGGGCCTCTTGCCAAGGCCTATACTGGCCAACGGCGTTACGCGATGCGCAAAACCTCGTCCAGTGCTACCAGGGATGCCAGTGGGTTGGCCGGAACACAAAAGCACCAGTGGTTCCATTACAATCCCTACCCCAGGTCTGGCCCTTCGCGCGGTGGGGCCTCAACATCATTGGCCCATTACTGGCGGCCAAGGGCAACCTTTACTTCGCCTTCGTCGCCATCAAGTACCTCTCAAGATGGATAGAGGCAGAATCCATACCAAAAATCACCACTGCAGCAGCCCTTCGGTTCGTATGGAAAAACATCATTTGTAGATTTGGGGTGCCGGCCAGCATCATCACCGACAACGACACCCAGGTCGAATCCATGCGCTTCAAAACATTCTGCGACGGCCTACGAACAAAAATACACTTTGCATCGATAGGGCATCCGGGGTCCAACAGGCGGTCGAGCGAGCTAACGGCAGCCTACTTGAGGGATTGGCAAAGCGCCTCGTCGGCATGCCCAAGGGCCTCTGGCCCGAAGAGCTCCTCAAGGCCCTATAGGCACTCCGCACCTCACCCAAGGGCCACCGGATTCTCATCATTCAAGCTCCTCTTTGGTGACGAGGCAATGACCCCAATAGAGCTTGCGGCAAAATCCCTCCACACCAGGGAGGAAGGAGAGCCAGAGGAGCAGGAGATCTCCCTATACCTCCTCGAAGAAAGCCGCGTACAAGCCATCACAACCATGGCCAGATATGCCACAGGCGTAGCAGCGACATACAACAAGAATGTCAGGGCCCGTCCGCTAGCGTCAGGTGGCATGGTCCTCAAACGCTTTTTTAACCCCGCAACTGCAAGCAAGTTGGGGTACAAATGGAAAGGGTCATACATAATCACTCGTGCAACAAGGGCGAGCTCCTACTACGTCGAAACTCTAGAGGGACATCAACTAGACCACACATGAAATGCCAAAAGTCTCCACAAGTTTTATACTTAGGGTCACCCATGTAAAAACCTGGTTGCGCTGGACAATTTCCAACCACCGTGCCAGAATGACCAAGGTATGTACAAAAGTAGATGTAAGCCTGTTGAGCGCTTCACCCCCAGTTAATAAAACAAACACCTAAGCACACACTAACTCACTACCGCGAGTGGCCCTGGTGCACACCTTACTTCGCCCCGAGCACCAGGGTTCACCGGGGGGACGACGCGTGTCTTCACCTACTCCCTCACAAAAAGGACTCCCCCAGAGCCCTATCTAAAAAGTATGGGGGACGGCGCGGGTCTGCGCCTGTTGGACCGAAAAGGCGACTAGAGGGGGGTGAATAGGAGCACACTCATTTTTTTCACAAATAATGGATCAATAAAACTTTACTCCAGTAGCTATAGAAGCTATGAAGATCAGTATATCAGTACATCGGAAGACTAATATTGAATCCAATAAAAACCCCAAAGTGATAGGACAAAATCAGCAAAGATTGAAGTGAAATAATCTACTGGCGGTCGGACCGCTGCCTAACTGGCGGTCGGAACGATTCCCGACCGGTCTGACCGGTGGCTATGGGCGGTCTGACCGTCGGTGTACAAAACAGAAGAACAGCTCCGATGACAAAGATGAAAATAGATGAAACTTTTGATCTACTAATCCAAACTTGATGAAACTTGGAACACACCTTCTTTATGATAACAGGGACCTATTCCAATCAAAGATTATGATAATTCTTGGAGGAATCAAGATCCTTTTCTATTTGATCGAAGAAGGGTTCAAAACCGGGTCAAAACCAAAACTAGGTCAAAGCTCTTGCTCGTGGGTGATTGAAGATCAAGATAATCCTAGATAGATTCCCACACGTCACAGCAAGCTAGATCACGTGAAGAAACCAAGCAAAAACTCACGGATCAAAGAAAGACCTAAAATCATCAAATAGAGAGAAAGAACACAATGAGATAAAACATTGATCAAACTTTCCTTTGATTGATTGATATGATCAGGGCTTACAACCACTCCATCAATGGAGGACAATGCTCAATCCAAGAGCACGAAAATAACATCAAACATTAAGAACCATAGCATCCACAAAAGCTCTCTATAAGAAAATTAGGGTTTACAAGAATTGCAAAAGAGGCGAAGAGGAAGGTGCATCCACCTCCCTCTCCTATTTATAGTGGAGGCTCAGACCTTCCAGATGTTTGATCCTATTGGGCTCCCGTTAAGGCCCAAAACAAACGGGACACATACGCATGCATTTTAAAACGTCGTCTTTATCTCCATCTTGCGCCTCGGATTAGCTAATAGGTCACCCTTGTCCATCTTGCACCATGCTTGAGTACATTGACCTCACCCGGCATCGTCGATCTTTCTGGACCTCAGCTCTCCAAGCCTAGTCCCGATCATCCTCGTAGCTGACCGTCGTTGACCACCAAGCAACTTCGCACAACAATAGACAAGTAAACCGAATTTGGGAATAAGTTCTTCACAACTTGACCCATGTTAGTCAAAACATGCATCATGCAATATATATGCCCTGAAACTCATGACTTTGGCCTAATAACCGAATATCACCGCCTCGACGACCGACGATCAAGTGAAAACCGCCCACCCTGGCCGGTCTGACCGCCACCTATAGGCCGGTCAGACCACCAGCTAGGACTTAGCCGTTTTTCCTCTCTGGAAAATCAAAACCTACTAGAATTTTTAAACCAATATAACTTTTGACTGGAGACTCCAAAAATTATGAGACCAAGTGCAATAGAATCCCCTCTCTTGCCTACACGCTCTATTTTTGGCCCAGCTCAATTCTCACTTTCTGTAACTGGCCGGTCCGACTGCCACCAAGGCCGGTCAGACCGGCCATGGATCGGTCAGACCGACCACCCTGGCCGGTCAGACCGATTCTGGCCTAACAGCACTGAACTTTGTCAAAAACACGTGAAACAACAAACCGTAAACGCCATTGCCAATTGTCACATCATCCTAAGATCTGGTGCATATCCCCATGATATCCACAGCGCCTCCCCCCTCGCAAAAAGTCAGGGCTTCCCGAGAGCTATATCTAAAAAAGTATGGGGCGACGCTAGGCTTCGTCCCCCCTCGCAAAAAAGTTAGGGCTCCCCTGAAGCCCTATCTAAAAAAGGATGGGGGATGGCGCTAGGCTTCACCTCCCTCTCACAAAAAGTTAGGACTCCCCTGGAGCCGTATCTAAAAAAGGATGAGGGACGACGCTAGGCTTCTTCTCCCCCTCGTAAAAAGTTAGGGCTCCCCCGAAGGACTATCTAACAAAGGATAGGGGTGGCGCTAGGTTTTTCCTCCCCCTCGCAAAAAGTTAGGGCTCATTTGGAGCACTATCTAAAAAAGTATGGGGACTGTGCTAGGCTTCGCCTCCCCTTCACAAGAAGATAGCGCTCCCCCAGAGCCCTATCTAAAAAAGGATGGGGGACGACGCTAGAGTTTGCCTACCCTCTTGCAAAAAGTTAGGGCTCCCTTGGATCCCTATCTAAAAAAGTATAGGGGCGGCGCTAGGCTTCGTCTCCCTCTCAAAAAAAAGTTAGGGCTCCCCCAAGACCTGTCTTAAAAAGCATGTGGGACGGTGCTAGGCTTCGCAGCCCCCTAGCAAAAAGTTAGGGCTCCCCCAGAACCCTATCTAAAAAAGTGGGGGTGGCACTAGACTTCACCCCCTCGCAAAAAAGTTAGGGCTCCCCCTGAGCCCTATATAAAAAAAAGTGGGGGGGACGACGCGCTAGGCTTCACCTCCCCTTACCTGGGAAAATAAAAAGAAAAAGAAGAGGGGGGAGGGGATCACGTACACAAAGTTCCCCCCGCCCCTCGCTATCTAAAGAAGCCCGAACACCGGGGTAGCTGCGAGGACAAAAAGGTGCCAAACCACGACAAACGCATGCACATGACCACAAACTATACTTTATTCATCATCACGTCATTCATAGCAACAAGTTCCGGCTACACAAAGTACATACAATGGGGCTCAGCCCAATAAAAAAATTATAATAAAAATAAAATCTCAACCAACTACAGCGTACAAGTGTATGCACAGCCAACCGCTCAGGCCCCCCGCATACAGAACGTCTGTGCGCACTAGCCACGCGCGCAGCTCCTCGTCGTACGGCTCGGTCCCCATGAAATTTAGGTAGTCGTCTCCGCGCCCCAATTGCACACCGCCTCGAATGATCCCTGGTAGTTGGCCCTCGGGGACGGAGCCATGGATTCGGCAAACGGGGACGAGGGTTCCTCGGCCAAAGTTGCACGACCTTGCTAGTCCCAGAAATGAGCCATCTTGTCACGCACCGCCGCGGCCTTGCGCTGGCAAAACAACTAGAACTCCTCCATGGTACCCTTTGGGTTTGCCAAGTGCCACCGTTGCCACAAGGCGTCGTGGTACACCACGCCTTGATAGCATAGCATCAACGGCCAAACAGAGCAGAGGTAGTGCTCTGCCTTCAGCTCGCGCTAGGGAATGGTCACCTTCGCCGTGCAACCCTCGGGCGACCGAAGCCCTCGATCAGTAGTGCAGCGAAACAATGACACCTCGACCTGCACAAGTCATGGGTTAGAATGTGTAACCCCAAAAGCGTGCCAGACAAACCACACCAAGCATCACAACTAGCTTCCTAAATTCCTTCATTAAAAAAAGATCATTATAGAAGTGAACCCCTCGTCCTAGCCCCTTCGGTACATGAGCCTGAAGGTTGCAAAGCAAAAAACAAAATACCAAGGAGCTAAATAGCTAAAGCCTAGTTACAAAAATCTAGACTTGGGTCGCTTCAAGTGAGCGGAGGGTCACACCTTGCCTCTGTGGGCGGCTCTCCGCTCGCCGCCTGCTGGTCGTCCGCCGGAGTCTTGCCCTTCTTCTTCTGGGCTTGCACCGCATGAAGAGAGTCCATCGCCGCATCGCGACCCCACGACACCCAAAAGTCTTGCACGAAGATGTTGCTGGCCTTCCGCGATACGACGATGATTGGTGGAAACCTCCTCCGTGGTGGCCACCATCACAGAGCATGTAGCAAGGGCATCCAGGTGACCACACCGGCCTTTACAGAGAGGCGAAGACCGTTGTCCAGGCCACCTTGGCGCAATGGTTCCTGTATGCCCGGGCCAACGACAAGCAGACCTCCCCGGCGCAGCGAAGGCGCCCAAGCGTGACATCCATCTCGTCCACAGAGTGATGTCAAGGGGGAGCCAGCACGCCGAGTTCGACCACTGCATCCTCCAAGGCCTCTGTGGACTCCTAGGTCGCCCGCGCCACCAACTGCAAGAGTTCTCGCTCGGCCTGAACCTTCACCTCCAGATTGGCCCGAGCGACTCGCAACATCTGCACGTTCTCTCGGAGGCCTCGATGGTCGTCCTGCAGCTCCGCCACCCAGACTTCCAAGGCTTTCGCCTTCTCAGCCAGGGATGCGCGCTCCGCCCAAAGCTACTCATACTGCATGCTCATGACTTCGCGCGGAGCATGCTCCAAGTCAACCCGTTTCTGCATCTCGTCGAAGCCACGCGAGACATCGCCCTCTAGCGCATGCTACAACATCAATGTCTTCATGAAACAAGGTCCACATCAGTAAGCGACGTGCCAAGGGAGCAAATATATAAGTAACCCAGAACCCGTACCTTCGCAACATTCGCTTCAACGAATGGAACATCGCCTGGAGGGGCATGCTCCTGAAGAGCGCCCCCACGTAGGAAGGAGCGACGAAGCGTGCGACCTCTTTGAGTTTCGGAGTATTACACTTGTGCTAGAAGGCACAGGCATAGGTATGTATCGACGGATGCATACTCCACATCACTAGTATATGCAAAGAGAAAAGTATGCACATTTGTGGTATCTGCATTGCATGGCTATGTTAGTTGTATTGTTGTGGTATTACTATGGATGATATAATGGTATAGAAGTAAAGTTTGTTTATGAGATTTGGTCTATTGTCTTAATTGTACTTGCAGAGTCCTAGACTCACACTTGTTGCTTGTTTTTTAGGTACCCCTTTGTGAGGACGTCATGCATGGGAAGGGCTAGAATCATCTGATGCACTCTTCACTTCAATAAACACCAGTCTTAGTAAATCAGTAATTTAAGTTTATTTGGAGAATCTTATAACGTAATCTTTTAGTTCTTATGTCTACCCTTCGTGGTGTTTTGGATTTAATGTAATAAGAGTCGGATGGTGACTCCTTGATATCATTTTAGTTTATGTTTTTAGTTGATTATCGCTTTATCTAACTTGTTTACCTCCTGCATGCTTGATAGTCTCTTTAATACTTAAAATTACAAAGTAGATGCTGTCGAATTTGGATGAAAAATATTAGTTTAGTAGCATTCCTGGTTCTTGATGAGCTAGGGTGTTACAGTTGGTATCTGTGGATATCATGGGGATATGCTCACGATCTTAGGATGATGTTACAATTGGCAATGGTTTTAAAGGTTTATCGAATCACGCGTTTTCGGTAAAAATCTAGTGCTGCCAGGTCATAGGCGGTCTGACCGGCCAGTGGCGGTCTGACCGGCCACCCCTGGAGGTCCGACCGACCATGGCGGCAGTCGGACCGGCCAGATATAAATAGTGGAATTTGGAGCTGGGCTAAAAATAAAGGGTGTAGGCATGAGAGGGGATTCTCATACACTTGGTCTCATAATTTTTGGAGCTTCCAGTCAAAAGATCTATTCGTTTAAAATTTCCAGAGAGGTTTCGGATTTCAAGTCGTGAAATTTGGCTAAGTCCCTTCTGGGCGGTCTAACCGGCCAAAGGGCGGTCAGACTGGCCATTAAATGGCGGTGTGACCGGTTTTCACTTGTATCGTCGACTCTCGTAGCGGCGATGTTTGTTTGTTGAGTCAAGTTCATGAGTTTCAGTGCATATATATTGCATGATGCATGTTTTGACTAACGTGGGTCAAGTTGCGAAGAACTTGTTCCCGGAATCGATTTCTTGGTCTATTGTTGTGCAGGTTGCTTGGAGATCAACGACGGTCAACGGCGAGGATGATCGGGACTAGGCTTAAGAGCTGAGGTTCAGAACGATCGAGGATGCCGGGTGAAGTCATTCGATTCGAGCACTGCGTAAATGGACAAGGATGACAGAATGGGGAGTTCGGTGCGACGGGTTGCATCAAGCGGCGCGGGGGTCGGTGCAAGTGCCATGGCGGTTTCGGTGGGAGCCGGATGAGAGAGACTTGCAGACATGATGAGAGCCGTTAATCAACCTACACGTGGTGAAGCATGAAACTGCTTCATGAAGATTTGACTCGGTCTTTGGAGAAGGATCGAGAAGGGGTATTTTGGTAATATCACTAAAACACCACCTTAATTGCTTTTGACTAAACCGCGGTGCAAGACGACGCAGGGAGAAGCGGTTTAGGTCAAGAGAAGATGAAGACGGCGCTTTAAAATGCGTGCGTGAGTTAAACCTGTTTGTGTGTGGGCTTAACGGGTGCCCAATAGGAAACTATTCTAGAAGGTTAGCCTCCACTATAAATATAGGAGGGTGTTGTGCACCTCATCAATCATTTTACTTATTTTGAAACACTAGTTTTGTTTTTAAGATTAGGGAGTGGAGAGTTTAGGATTCTTTAAGAGGAGATTGATTGTGTGCTCATGTATTGAGTTTTGTTCTCCATGTTGGAGTGGCTGTAAACCAGCAACAATCACAAATCAATCTATGCAAGTTTTCTTGAGATGAGTCTCTTTGCGTTCTTACTCTCTATTTTGTAATTTTTGGGCCGTCTTTGATTCTCAAGTTTTCCCTCGGTTTCTGCCCCTAATCTTGCTTGTTGTGACATGTGGGATCTCATATAGGATCATCTTCATCATCTCTAACCCACGAGCAAGGTTTTGGATCTAGTTTTTGTTTTGACTCGGTTTTGAACCATCCTTCACTCAAATGGGAAAAGGTCGGAACTTTGCCAATGATTTTCACGATCTTTGATTGAAATATATTCTTGATATCCTAGAGAAGGTGTGTTCCAAGTTTCATCGAGTTTGGAGTTGTAGATCAAAAGTTACACCTATTTGCAACTTCATTTTTGGGCTGATTTCACTGTTCAATCAGGCTGGAGGTCAGACCGCCATTAACATAGAGGTCAGACCGCCCATGGACCGGTCAGACCGCCATTGACATAGAGGTCAAACTGCCCAACACTTAGGAAATCTAGCTCTCGTTGATTTTGGTTGTTTTGCTCCGGGGTTTAGATTGGATTCAATACAAGACTTCTGCTGTGCTTGGATATTGATCTTCATAGCTCTCATAGCTATCGGAGTGAAAATCGTGTTGAATCGATCTTTGTGAAAAAGAGATCGTGCTCCTATTCACCCCCCTCTAGTCACTGTTTCGGTCCAACAGTATCAGAGCCAAGTTTTAGGTCTGTGGCACTTGAATTATTAATTTTAATACACAATGCACAATAGGAGGGATATGGGGTTATTGCATTGCATATACGTTTTCGTTGAATTTTATAGTTGCTCTTGTGATTGAGTTGATAGCTGATCATTGTTCTTAGCATTGATTGTTCTTGTTTGTGGTGTTTAGCTATGCCGAGGGTAGAGGCCATGACTGTGGACGTGGTCATGGCCGTGGTCGACAGGGTGCCAGACGGGGCCAAGTGGCGCCACCGTCCGAGGTTCAGGAATCTGTAGCTGAGGAGGGCAGTCATGCAGGGTCAGAGGAGGAAGTTGCTTCAGCGGTTCAGCATGGGGATGTTTAGAGGAGCCATGCTCAACCCCAAGATTTTCTGCACTGTTCATTCTTTGCTCTGTCGTGGTTCCCGCTGTCGCTATGTGCCTTCATCAGTGGAATGCTCGAGATTGAATACTTTTGATGGGATGGGCACACCAGTTGATGTTGCGCTCTGGGGATGACTTCAGATATGAGGGCTCAGTTTGTGGCCTTCCAACTGAAGGGGTCAGGTAGATATCTGGTGGGAAGGAGTCCTATCAGCTAGGGCTGTTGTATTTAGTGTATAAGTTGCATACAATTATAACTAAACTTTCAATATCATGTAATATGCAACTTTAGTACATTATCGATTCAATTTCCATTTTGTGAGTTTTTAATGTGTTCATTGTAATAATAGACTAATAGTCACTCCTAGTATCCATTGTTAAGCTTAGCTTTTCATTTTGTTGTAAGCATTATTGTTTTATGTTAGGGTTTACATAGGTATGTAGCTTTATGTGTTTGTTAGAAATAATTTTGTTTCTTTATAATTTGTTTTTGTTTTATGTTAGGGTTCACCTAGGTCAGGTCCTTTATGTCCTTGTTAGATTTTTTTATTCTTTACTTTATGTTATTTGTTTTATGCTAGGGTTCACTTAGGTCAGAACCTTTCTATCCTTCATAGTATAAATATTGTTTCTTCTGGTTATGGTATTGATTTTGCTTTATGTTATGGTATTGAAGTAACATTGCGACGCCATGTTATTCAGAATAAATTTACATATGCCATCATGCCCTCACAATTCTCTAAGTTCAGATATAACATCCTTGTGTGTTGAGGTTTTATTTTTGCATTAATGATCTCATCCTTGTTGACATTTTCTTTCTTTTGTTATTTTTGTTCTATATCATGTATTTTTGTGCTTGCTGTACATCCTTTGGAAATACCTATCAGATAAAAACTTGCATATCATTTTAGTTAAAATTTCAGCGCTAGGCAACATGCAATTTCCGAAGAATTCATGTGTAATTTATAATTTAGACCTACTGTCTAGTACCGTACTTATTTTTGCGTTTTCTCGCAGTCCATCGAGTAGTTTTTCAGGGTTTTTTCCTTTTATTTTCTTCTAGTGCTAGTAGGACATATTTTTTTGTTCGATCTCCCTCATGCATAAATTTTTATCCCATCTTGTGCACAATTAAGAACTTTTTTATGGAGTCTCGATTGTGGATCGAAGATGTTTTCTATAAATAACGGGAGGCATGAGGTTTGCGTGCGCCGTGTCTTGGAGAAGAAATGTTTGCGTGGTTAGATCTTCATCCATGAGGAATAGACAACCCTTGCTACTTTAGATGCCAATTAAAAAGTTGCAGACAAATTGTATATGTATTGCATTATTCAGTTTTCCACAATTTATATCGCTTTGGACTGCAATTTTAATTTTCTTTATGAAACTTAAATCTTATTAGGTTCCACTGGGGAGCAAAAGTCTAAAGTTTTTTGTTAACCAATCCCTATTTTTGTCCAGTTTAGAAAAAATGGTTCTCTTTATATTTCTAAAGTTTAAAGTGATTTTCTGATTGTCTTTATAACAAGCCTTTATTACAAACCTTTAAAGTGATCTTCATCCATGAGTTGGGAAAAGTCTAATGTTTAGGAAAAATGGTTTTTATTTTATTTTCTGGTTCTGAAGGGATTCACCGATCCCAATATTTTTGTCTATCTTAGAATTTTTTTTTATTTCTGTATCTATAATGGTATCTATTGTTAGAGATATGATTTGATTTGGTTTCCTTATCTGTAACATGTATTGTGTATATATACTGGCCAATTGGCTCCTGATAATACAAGTTGCTATTCCAACATGGTATCAGAGCATTAGGTTACCTCCTCGTGCAACTCACGCCGCCCTCTCAAGTCGGCCTCCGGCTTCTCGTCGCTCCGTCGGCCTTGGCTCGCTTTGCGCAACCACGCCGCCTCCGGCCGCTCCGGCCGACCTTCGGCTCGCCTTGCGCAACCACCGCTGCCTCCAGGAGATCGTGTTCTTAGTCCACGAGAGCTCCAAGAAGGAGGGGGCACCGTCGTCGACCGGTCCTCTTCTTCCTCGCCGACCGCCGCTGCGTCCTAGCCGCGTCCCAGCCCTCGCCGACCGCCGCTCGTCTCCAGAGCTCGGAGACCGCCGGGCTCCTCATCCGCCTCAACACTCGGGGACCGCCGCCGCCACTCCGAAGCCCCGATTGCGGGAGATCCGTGGACCGCCCGAGCCGCTCATCGTCGCCGCCGCTTCGCTTCGCCATTGGTGCCGCCGCTCATTGGTGCCCTGCCGCCACCGACTCCGCTTAGTCGATGGTGCGTCGCCGCTCGTTGGTGCCGCCGCCACCGACTCCGCTCTAGTCGCCGGTCTTGTCGCCGCTCGTTGGTGCCACCGCCACCGACTCGCAGGCGGGGAACCCTAGTTCCTCCGGTACTCTTGGGCTTTCTCTGTCATAATGAAGTTTTGGTCGGTTAATTTGCTTAAAGCCGGCCACTTGATCGTTTTACTGTTTAAAGCCGCCAATTATTAAATAAAAAAATCAAAAAACGTCGGTCGATCGCGCGTGGTCGGCGCCGCTTATTAGACCACGTTATTTTGGTCGCCGCTACCGCCCCAGCGCCTACCAATGGGTATCGCTTCCTTCTCATTGCCGGTGATACATGCGAGAGAGACTCGTCGAGTGGTGCGGTCGATGCCACTCCTCTCGTGCTCACCGCCGTACACTGCTACACCGATCGCTTTCGCGCCAAGACGCCTCCTCGATGGTCGCCACGGTGGTGGTGGCCGCTCCATCTGGCGGTGACCGTCCTCGCCGCTCTCCTATCGCGACAAGATCGCCACATTGAGTCTCGGTGCTACTGACACGCAAAGATATTTCACGCCGTTCTTCTCCGCAGCGCACCGGTACTTCTACATCGACGATCGCATCGACTACTTCGCGTTTTCTCTCATCGAGCGGAGATAGCCGACTTCGACGATCGCTTGCCGCTTGTGGTCTTCTCGACGAGTTCTGCGAGTTCTCGCGACCGACTCTTTGGGCACCGAGAAACCACCTCCTACACGCATGTGTACCTCCCGTGGATCCTTGATTCGGAGCATCCTTCCACATGACTTCCGATTCTTCCACTCTATCTTTGTTACACCTCTTGATTCCCCGTCGCTGTACTTATCACCGATGGTACCTCTCTTTCTGTCTCTGGTCGAGGACCTCTTAGCAACTCATCTTTTCATGTTCCTTCTGTTGCTCATGTTCCTCGCCTAACCATGCGACTTCTTCACGGATGACATCGACCTTGGTTATCGGATCATTCTCGACTCGACTCTTGTTGTGTTCAGACCGCCACACGGGAGCTCTGGTTGGTTCTGGCCCTCGGCGCCTTGACTCTCAGCGTCTGGGAGCTTGACTGGCTTCACCTTCCTTCTGCTGCCCCCGTAGCCGCCAGTCTCTCTGCTTCGGCTACTCCATCTACCGGTTCTTTCCAGCAGTGGCATCACCGTCTTGGTCATCTGTGTGGATCTCGTCTGTCATCCTTAGTTCGTCGTGGTCTTCTGGGATCTGTCTCTCAGGTGATGTCTCTTTAGATTGTCAGGGCTGTAAGTTAGGCAAACAGATTCAGCTTCCTTATCCTCATAGTGAGTCAGTGTCTCAGCGTCCTTTTGATCTTGTTCATTCTGATGTTTGGGGTCCGGCTCCCTTCGTTTCGAAAGGGGGTCATCGATACTATATCATATTTATAGATGATTTCTCTCGCCACACTTGGATATATTTCATGTCTTCTCGTAGTGAGGTCTTGTCCATCTATAAACATTTGCCACCATGGTTCGCATACGTTCTCCACTCCTATTCGTGTTTTTCGTCTCGACGACTGCCGCATGAGTACCTCTCTCATCACCCACGCAGTTTCCTTGTCGAGCGTGGCACTCTCGCTCAGTTCTCTTGTCCTCGTGCTCATGCTCAGAATGGTGTTGCCGAGCGCAAGCATCGTCACCTTCTTGAATCACCGTGCCACGATGATTGCCGCTCTATTCCACCTCACTTTTGGGCGGAGGTCGTTTCCACCGCCACCTATCTCGTCAACATCCAAATTTTCTTCGCTTCTTGGCGCAATCCCTATTGAGCGTCTCTGTGGTCTCCCTCCTGACTACTCTGCCCTTCGTCTGTTTGGCTGCGTTTGCTACGTTCTCCTCGCCCCTCGAGAACGCAACAAACTGACTGCTCAGTCTGTTGAGTGTGTCTTTCTGGGATACAGTGCCGAGCACAAGGGCTATTTGTCTTTGGGATCTGTTGGTCGACGGATGCGGATTTCTCGGGACGTCACTTTCGACGAGTCTCGTCCCTTCTACCCACGTCCTGTCTCTCCTTCGGCTTCCTCTGTGGAGTCTCTGTCTTTTTTGACTTTTCCAGATACACCTATCTCTGTCTTGCCCTTGTCCACCCGTCCCACTGAGTCTCCACATATTTCTCCTGTGGCCTCTCCGCCATTTTCGCCGCCTGCTTTATCTCCTGCGGCTCCTCAGGCTCCCCCCACTACACTCGTCTACACTCGTCGACCTCGTATTGAGGATCTTCCAGATGAGCCCACTTCTCCTGATGTTTCATCTTCTTCTGATGCTTCATCTTCCCTTGATGGGCCGTCTTCTCCTCGCTACGCTCTCCGCGATCGCCAGTCGATTCGGCCCCCTGCCCGTTTTGCCTTTGCTGGTGCAGCTACTTGTGAGCCTGCCTCCTACCAGGATGCTGTTACTCATCCTGAGTGGCAGCATGCTATGACCGAGGAGATTGCTGCCCTCGAGCGTACTGGTACTTGGGATCTTGTTCCTTTTCCATCTCTCTCGCCCCATCACATGTAAGTGGGTCTATAAGATTAAGACTCGCTCGATGGCTCTCTTGAGCGCTATAAAGCGCGTCTTGTTGCTCGTGGCTTCCAGCAGAGCATGGTCGTGACTACGACGAGACTTTTGCTCTGTGGCCCACATGACCACCGTCCGTACTCTTCTTTCGGTGGCCTCATTCGCCATCGGGTCTGCATTCTCGACTTGATGTCAAGAATGTCTTTCTTAATGGCGAGTTGCGTGAGGAGGTCTACATGCATCCGCCACCGGGTATTCATTCTCGAGGGCATGGTCCATCGCTTCGCCGCTCTCTCTATGGCCTTAAGCAAGCCCCTCGTGCTCGGTTTGAGCGCTTCTCCTCTCGTGGTCATCCGCCGCGGCTTTTCGCAAGTGATCATGATCCTGCGCTCTTTGTCCACACTTCGTCGCGTGGTCGGACTCTTCTTCTTCTGTACGTTGATGATATGATCATTACCGGAGATGACTCTGAGTACATTGCCTTTGTCAAGGCTCGTCTTAGTGAGCAGTTCCTTATGTCGGATCTTGGTCCTCTTCGTTACTTCCTTGGGATTGAGGTTACTTCCACTCCAGATGGTTTCTTTATGTCTCAAGAGAAGTATATCCAGGATCTTCTTGATCGCGCCTCCCTCACTGATCAGCGTCCTGTTGAGACTCCTATGGAGCTCAATGTTCACCTCCGACCCTCTGATGGCGAGCCTCTTTCTGATCCGACTCGCTATCGCCATCTTGTTGGGAGTCTTGTCTACCTTGCTGTTACTCGTCCGGATATCACTTATCCAGTTCACATTCTGAGTCAGTTTGTTTCTACTCCCACCTGTGTCCACTCTGACCACCTTCTTCGAGTTCGCGAT
This sequence comes from Hsuehochloa calcarea, assembly GCA_036346395.1. Classification (NCBI taxonomy): domain Eukaryota; kingdom Viridiplantae; phylum Streptophyta; class Magnoliopsida; order Poales; family Poaceae; genus Hsuehochloa; species Hsuehochloa calcarea. The sequence continues at coordinate 5,513,566 of CM070604.1, read as the reverse complement.
ACCTTCGTGGGACTATCTCTCGCCGTCTCTTCTTTCCACGCTCCACTGCATCGACTTCAGCTTATTCGGATGCTACTTGGGCCAGCGATCCCTCTGATCGCCGGTCTATCTCTGCTTACTGTGTTTTTCTTGGTGGTTCGCTTATTGCCTGGAAGACGAAGAAACAGACTGCAGTGTCCCGTTCGAGTGCAGAGGCTGAGTTGCGAGCTATGGCTCTCTTGACAGCAGAGATTACTTGGCTACGGTGGTTACTTGAGGATTTTGGTGTTTACATTACACCGACTCCTCTTTGTCGACAAGACAGTGCTATCAAGATTGCAGTGACCTCGTGAAGCATGAGCTCACCAAGCATATTGGTGTTGATGCTTCCTTCATGAGGTCTTGTGTGCATGATCAGGTTATTGCTCTTCAGTATGTGCCTTCAGAGCTTCAGATAGCGGATTTCTTCACGAAGGCCTGGACTCGAGCACAAAGATGCCTTTCTACCTCTCCAAACTCAGTGTTGTTGATCCACCATGAGTTTGAGGGGGGGTGTTAGAGATATAATTAGAGATATAGTTAGAGATATGATTTGATTTGGTTTCCTTATCTGTAACATGTATTGTGTATATATACTGGCCAATTGGCTCCTGATAATACAAGTTGCTATTCCAACATCTATAAGATATTAACATTTTTTACATTCCCAGCTCACTTGATTTAAATTTCTGCTGTCTGGTACTATGTGTGTGTAGTTGAACTTCGGATTTGACTCTTTAGGGGTAAATAAAGCTCAAAGGGGGAGACTTTACTGATGAAAACTCAGCAATCACTGAGTCTGACATTGAGGAAACACTTCAAAGGCTTGTTGTTGACCTAAAGAAGTCCCTTACTGAGGTCTTTGATGCCCTCAAGAGTCAGACTGTCAACATCCGTTTTTATTGCACATCCAATGCAGTCTGTAAGGAGGTCACTGCTCCAGAAACATTCGAGGTTGGTTGGCTAAATAGTTCATTGATAGCTGATATGATATAGTTTTTAGATGTAACTATTGGTATTATTCAATTGGGGTCTAAGTAGACATGCTGAAAAGTTTAATTTCATACTTTTCTGCATTTCTTTTTAGTGTTTTTTAGTGGTAAATGTAGGCAAGTCTGTATGTCACCAAGCTCAATCAAGGGAAAACTTACATATGTTTGTGTTGGGAGATCTGGGTTTGTTGGGTATGAATTAGACTTGGATCAGTTGGTATCCCAAATGTGAGGGAAAACAGCATGAATCCGCATAGTTTTTGTGTGGTTCTGTTGTTTGGTGACTGACCAATATGTTTGGGTTTGTTAAGTTAAATATGTTTGTGCTGACATGAACTATGTTTGTGCTGAAATTATTTAAATTTTTTTTCTGATTTTGTAGTAATTGCTGATTCGCTTGGGATATGGGAAATTATGAGTTTCTCTTGAAATTTGCTGAATTTTGTGATATGGTAATCGAGTTTGTGTCATCTGAGTTTTAGAGTTAAACCGGTTCATAGAATAAAATATAGATTCATGTTGACATTCTTGTACTCTAGTTTGCTTTGTTTAGTTGGACATCAAGAACTATATAGAAGGAATTTTGAGTAGTGAGGTATTTTTGTGACATTCTTTATATGGTGCTTGGTTACCTTAGTACTAATCACTTAAATTAAATGGCTCAGCGGCAAAAAAAAAAAATGCTAGTACTTGTTTCGTTGGCAACCACCACTTTTCTCGGCCTTGATTCTTTTTACTCAATCTTCTGTTCTTATTTTTTTGATCTACTGTGTGCAATCTTCTACGATCTGGGTCCCATGTGTTATGTCCTATGGGCTATTGCATTTTTGTGTGTTTTATCTAGTTTTTTCTTGTGGAATCTGCTCAGAAGATTCCCAAAAAACACAAAAATAACTTCAGAAGGTTGCACACAATCTGCCCAGAAGATTGCACACTGCACACATTTAATGGGCCGGCCCAAGGGTGAATAGGCCTATAACGGGTCAAGCCCGCGGCTACACAGATCCGATAAGCAAAATAAACAACCCATAAACATTAGCCCACAAGTCAACTTAGAAAAAAAAATTGCAAATCAGAAAGAAGAAGAAAAAACAAAACCATCATATTGTGATCCAATGAACTGAAAAGGTGACTCTGTTTTCTGTTGCTTTCAGTCATCCGTAGTATAGTCAGCCCAGATAAATATTTGGAAAGGATAGGTGTTGCATGTCAGCAACATACCTACTGCCATCTGTGTCATCTAAGCAAAATCAAGTACATCATGTTTAGCATGGATATCTGTAGAAAAAATATAGGATTTGGCTTTCCATAGGATTGGCTAGCTACTGCTAGATCTGAGAGAGACGGATAGGGACTCAGAAGTCATTGAGTTTCCGCCACCCAGCTATCCATTTTTAACAACAAATTAAGCATGACTACTCTTTTGGATATAAATTGCATGAAATTCTTTTGGACCCAAATCGGTCTTGCTCAAGATCTTAACTTCAGCCATGGTAAATGGCATCCCATCAATATATTACTTTTTAAACAAAAATAGTGAAATAATACAAACCAAATGCTCACGCGCTCGTTAGTCGTGACATTGCAGGCAAGCCAGCCAACCATTAAAAAAATTACATATATGTACTTTGTGCAGAAGAGTGAAGACAGGTGGGGATTCCATTGCACAAATATCTTGCAAGACATTTTAATTTTCTGAAGAGCCTGTACCAGTCACATGTACGCGTACCGGCAACCATCATAACCTGCAAAACAAAACAAAAAAAAAACACACGATAAAAACAGTTAAAATTCGTTTGGAAACCGATTACATTTGCAAAAGCACAATCCAATGGTACGAGTAAAATTAGCACTGGAAGAAAGGTATTTCTCTCCTTATTTTGATTGGGCCGGACTAACCCATGAGTATTTTAGTAGAAGCACACTTTAATGGGCCCAAATAACTTGCAGGCCTTGGCCCAAACATTCAGACAGCATGTTGATGTTGTGTCGTAAATTCGTAACAGTGCACGACACCAAACTGCACGTGCGTGCGTGCGTGCGTGCGACTTACTCGGGTCCTTGGTGATGAGCATGGCGGCGCCGGCGAATTCGCATGTGCCGCCGGCTACCTTGGTGCGCTGCCAGTAGCTGTTGAAGGCGTAGGAGGCGTGCGCCATGAGCGTGTCCGGCAGGTAGCACGGCCCGCCGGGCACCGTCATGTCGCAGTCCGCGCCCGACCCACACGCGTAGTCCATCGCCGTCTGCACCACCGCGCTCGCCACCGTCGGGTTCGCCACGCACCACACGCCCGGCTGCGCCCCCGGCGCCGGCGGAGCCGGGAACTCCACGGGCGGCAGGAACGCCGGCGGCACGTTGATCATCGTTGGGCTGCTGACCGGTGCGATGAACGGCGGACCGGCAGGCGGGGCTGCGCGGGGGCTCGCCGGCGTCGGTGGCAATGGGGCCGGTAAGGCAGGCTTGGCAGGGGAAGGGTACACGCAGTAGGGCGGCGGCGGCGGCGGCGCAACGCCGGCTACAGGAGTTGATGGGCCTATCACGTCTTTGTATGGTGGCAATGAGGGAGAGTTCAAGAGGTTTGGGTGCGAGTCTCTTCTTGTTCTTGATGCGCCATTAGCCCAATCTGCATGACTCACATTCACACAAAAGAGAAAAAATTAGAGAGAAACTATGTATGTACAAGACATACATATATATGCATGCAAAAAGAGAGAGAGAGTACAAGAACAAGATCAATTATGGATTAATGCGTAACTCAAAAATATATGGATTAATGTGCATTGGTAGAGATGAATGGTCATTACCATATTGAATGGACAAGATGAGAGCTAAGAGGATGTAGTACTTCTTGATCATCATTAGCTCCATGATGAGTTTGCCAGGTGATGAGAGAGAGCCTACTACCAAATGCTTGCTATTAGGCATGGGAGTGAGATTGTTATAGTGCTAGTCTGCTAGAAAAGCGCTGTGAGGGAATAGTCGTCAAGTCTCAAGTGGGCAGGCAAAGGGAAGTCAGCAAGAATTCACCAGCTGCATGCCAGCCAGATTTGGTCATGTCTCTTTTGCTAACGGTGCATGGATTGATTACTTAATCCTATAGAAAAATAGATTTGGTGCAAATTTTTACTTCTTTTCATTGTTGATTTTGGCGTGTGGGTTTGGATTCTCACTCTGGTCTTTTCTCATGGTGTAGTTTTGGCACCTGTTCTTGCTTGGTCAAAGAGATTCAATAAACAAAAATCAAAAGGAAAAGGGCAAAAACAAAAGGTGCATGTATGGGTGTGGTCTTTTTTGTTGCTTTGGTTCCACTCAAGCAGAGACAACTGGCTGATCAATACCTTAATTGTTTATACATACAATTTTGGATGTGGCTGCTTCTTTAGTGGAATAATTGCCTCCATACCACTATAAAAATCACATGTTACGAAAACACCATCAGCTTAACAATAATCTCCCGATCAGTTATGTGTCCAAATGAATATATAAATGTTGTTTTAGAGTATGTGCAGTTTGTTTATACTGAACACACGATAAAAATAATCGCTTCATCAGTTGTTATGTGCCCAAATGAATATATGTTTCCATCGATCCGTCAGTACTAGCTACTCGTCTAGTCATAAAAAATAATATCGTTTTAGAATATGTGCAATTAATTTTTAAACTTTAGCTATTGTTATATTTTTTAATATTTATATTGAACATATGAATATGATATGTATAGATTTGTTTGAAAATAATTTTTATAATATTATAACTTTATTAGAGTTTATAAAACTATTGCAACAGAAATTAGTAATAAAAGTTGTATTTCACCTATATTATTTTATAACCGGAGGGAGCAGTACATAGCTGCAGGTAGTAATTAGGGTCTAGGAAAAGCACATACTGTACTGGAGATATTTAAACCATAGGACGTGTATTAATTGATCGCACATCGAAGTATCACTTCAATAGTATCACAGAATCGTGGACTAGATTAGGTGCCTCTCGTTCAACTGTATTTTTTCGATTTCCATATCGCACCAACTGATGTGATAATGGGTGTTCTGATCTTTTGATGAGAATGATAACTCGATTTGGTGGAGACAACTCTCACGATCCGGCTACTAATCGTACACAACCAATATGCTCGGCAATAGTGAACCAACTCCGTGATTGTTATCGACCTTACTAGAAGCACAATCGATCTGACCACGAAGGTCTATTCCTGCATGCAATTGAATAACAAGCAAAAACAAGATAATGTGCAATATAAGATTGTGAATAGGAATTAAGATTGCATTGATAAGTGGGGTTCCGAAGAACAATGTCGTTGTTGTACTCGTCGAATAAGAGGACAATGTATAAAGTAGCAAATGCTACACTTCAACCTAACAAAACCCACCAAACCCTAAGGGTGGCGGCCACTATGTAAAGAAGGAAGAGGACAAGAGAGGGGTGACTGTACTGTTGATGTGTGAACAGTACAACATGAACTGTACAGCCTAGGGTTACACTGCCTATGGGCCCAAGTGGAGACGACGCAACACCCTTCTGTCTCAGACACAGAAATAGTCCCACGCTGTTTTGGTGATTGTGATGCGCTCAGAAAGAATTTAGAGGTAGAGCCACATCCGTTGGAAAGAGAACGAGATAAGCTTTCCATCAAGCATTCGTGCACCTCAAACGAGTCCGTATGCGAATTCTATGCACATTTGAAGTCGGTACTGTCTCTGAAAACCGAATTGGATTCCAAAACGTGTCCAACTTGAACTCTTGCTTGGCTTGGATAAAAAGTGACATGGGAAACTTCCTTGCACCATGACGTGGAGTAGCGGTCGTATCCGGAGGGTTGAAGTCCTCATCATCCTCTCCTTCTTGCATTTGAGTTGTCCTCGACTCACGCTCATCATCCAGCTCCAAGAAAAACTTAAAAACTTGTAGTAACGCATGTTCATCTTTTTGCAAAATGTTAGCAACAGCAGGTAGGAAAAAATAGAGAAAACTTTGCGAATGAAAGGTGATTGTGCATGCATCAAATCAGCAAAGGTGTATTTTCTTATAGCATTCAGTTTGTAACTCAATTTACAAGTATAAGTGAAGTATATAGTAGAGTTATTCATCGTCCTGTTATGAAGAAAAGTTGTCCTCAACGTTTATAAGTTAATGGGTAGCACAACAACTGATTTTAAAATGCACAAGCCATTCATATAATCATATTTCAATCGAGTAAGAGCAAATTCATCTCTAGCAATGGTAAAAGGATTTATAAGTTCTTCCATACTTCAACTTCATTATTCAGATTATCAATACTTGATGGTACAATAAGAGATAAACACATAGGCACTCGATGATTACTAAATTTTATGTTCCTTTCATAATGAACAAGATTCAGCACATAAGAATTGTTGCTCAAAACAACAAGCTTCAATTCATCCATGTGATCACAAGTTATGCATATTCGATATATAAGAAATTATTTGTCTACACCATAATCTCCAATCAAATTAAACTTATACCCAGGGATGTAGGTACTAAACAAGGATTTCAAACATACAATTTCAAAAACTTTCTCCATAACATATAACAACTTTATATGTGAATCCAACATAATGTAATATAAAGAAACAACAGGAGAAATTCTAGTCAAAACTTCTTTATATCTAACCGATTCCACATGATCATTATATGTGATTAGCTCATCGCATGAAGCACTCAAAACGGCAGACAATTCAATTATTTTATCATATGGTGCACTCAAGTGAGTAGGTAAATTGTCACAACCCCATTTTCACTTAGTAGATTTAGAATGCATCTCATGTGTATGCATGTTAAATTTTGGAGCATATGTACAAATATTGCATTTGTAAGGTTTTAAATCCAAATGAAACATGGAACTTAAACCCTAGCTACAAAAGAAAACAGTGACAAATTATTATGAAGATCTTAAGAAAATAATTTATTTAAATACTAGAATATTTATGATGAATAAATATGATTTTTATAAAAAAATTAGAGTTGAACTTGACCTTGAGAAAAATCCATGTTCATTATTCAAACATCTTCTGTAAAGGATTTTAAAATAAGCAAATAATCATGAAAAGTGTGGTTACAAAACTTATATGAGTTACATGTCATCTCGAGAAACCTTTCTGAAATTTTTAGAATTTTCTAAATTTATTTGCTATTTTTAAACCATTGGTCAAAGTAGAGATTTTGAAATTTAAATCAGTCAATTGTTGGACTCGTGCGATCGAACGAAACCTACTTGACTTGATCGAACCGCGTCGCTTCACTGAGCCATACTCCGACTCACGCCGCTTCGTTGCTGCCACTGACGAGCTAGGCCCACTCGTCAGGGCCTTCTTCCCCGCGGTGCTAAGAGTTCTCCAGGTGTAAGCATGAGCTGGCGCTGTGCACTCGCTCGTCCGTCCATGCATTGCCACGCCATGTCACCACCGTCGAAGTCATCCAAACCGAAGGCTCCACGTTTGACGCCGTAGCTTTTCGCCATTTCTCTGGCCATCAAAATGCAGCCCTCTCCCTCTTTGCCGCTCAGATGAGCTCAACATTTCTTCTTTCACACTAAGGTCTATTCTCTCATTCTTGTGCCTTTTTTCCTCTCTTTGCTTGTCGTGTTCATTTTGCTAATATGAGCTTTTGACTTTGCCCGTAGCTCTCAGAACACGGGCTTGTCGTTTTCAACTTTGGAGCGCACACCGAGTGCTGCCGCTGTGTCATCTCAGTGTCGGGTGAGCTCATTCCTCTTTCTTGTGCGTCATCACGTGTTCTAGGATATGCTAAGTAATTCCCCTCAATCTATTTTGACTTTCATTCACAAAGATCATTGGAATTTGGATTTTCTCATTTTCAGCCCGAAATCACATCCTTCATCTCCATCTCTAGTGTGGTAAGTCTCCATCTCTAGTGTGGTAAGTCAGTCATCGATTCATTGCTACACCACCAAATCATAGGTCTAATCAAGCAATCACGACCATTATTTTACCTTGGGTTACAAGGCCCATGGACCCAAGTGGAGGTAGCGCAACACCCTTCTGTCTTGGACTCAGAAATAATGCTGAACTATTTTGGCGATTGCGGCATGCTTAGAAGGAATTTGGCGGTGTGGCTAGATCTGTTCTAAAAAGGATGAAATAATCTTTCCATCAAGTACTCGTGCACCTCAAATGGAGTCTGTATACGAATTCTATGCATGTTTGAAGTCGCTACTATCTTCGGAGGACAAATTGGATTCCAGAACGTATCCAACTCGAACTCTTGCTTTGCTTGGATAAAAAGTGACGTGGGAACCTTCCTTTTACTATGACGTGGAGTAGAGGTCATATTCGGAGGGTTGAATATGATATTAAAATCTCTGAGATTTCAAACATAGTTCGTCAAGAAGATCAAGAACCTATTCCAATCGACGGTCGGGGCGATCAAAGCCAAAGTTCTACGAATTTCTTGGATGGGGTCAAGAAGGCACATAAACTAGAAAAAAAAAATCAAACTTTGATCCAAAAACTTACTCGTGTGTGGAAGATGATTCTAGATCAATTCCCACAAGTCATAGTAAACTAGATCATAGCAAAAGACCCAAGCAAAACCAAAGGAACGCAAAAATTTCCAAAGGCATCAAAGAGAAAGCAAGAACAAGTAGAGCTCAACTTGGGAGAAACATTGCTTGGATTGAATCAAGATATTGTTGGTTTGACTCCTCTATGGATGACAAAAGCTCAACACTTGAGTACTCAATCAATCCATCTCCCTCAAACCCTAGCATCCTTTATTTCCACGTTCCCCAAATCAGAAATTAGGGTTTCTAGACTTGAGAGGGTTTTGTGCAAATCCTACACTATAGCCTTTTACAGTAGAGACTAGGTATAGAGAGAAAATCTTATTGGCGCCCACTAAGCCCACACATAAACGAGTCTACACTCACTCGTGCTCTCAAAGCAGATGACGAACCGGTCTCCCGAATCCGTCTCTTCGTGAACTTCGTATTCTCTTGACCTAAATCGGCTTTCCATGTGTCGTCTTGCGCCGCGGTTTCTCCAAGGTCACCACCCGGTATTTTGGTGAAGATACCAAAATACCCATTCTCGGTCATTCTCCATAGACCAAGACCAATCAACGTGAAGTAATTCCATGATTCGCCACGTGTAGGTTCATCAATGGCTCTTTTCATGTCGACGAGTCTGTCCCATTTGGCTCCCACCAGAACCATCATAGTACTTGCACCGACCCCATGCCACTTGATACAACCCGTTGCATCGAACTTCTCGTTCGGCCACCCTTGTCCATCTTGCCCCATGCTTGAGTCCAACCACTTCACTCGACATCTTCGGTCGTTCTGGACCTCGGCTCTCCTAGCCTAGTCCCGATCATTCTCGTCGTTGACTCCAAGCCGCCTGCACAACAATAAACCAAGAAATTGATTTTGGATACAAGTTCTTCGTAACTTGACCCACATTAGCAAAAATACTGTGGATATCGATGGGGATATGCTCCAGATCTTAGGATGATGTGACAATTGGTAATGGTGTTAATGGTTTATTGTTTCACGTATTTTCGGCAAAGAAACAGTGCTGTCAGGCATCAGGCGGTCAGACTGGCCTAAGCGGCGGTCAGACCGGCCTAAGATCGGTCGGACCGGCCATAACAGCGGTCGGACCGGCCAACTTCAGAAGTGGTGAATTGAGCTGGGCCAAAAAATAGAGGGTGTAGGCAAGAGAGGTGATTCTATTGCACTTGGTCCCATAATTTTTGGAGTCTCCAGTCAAAAGTTCTATTGGATTAAAAATTCCAGTAGGTTTCGGTTTTCCAGAGAGGAAATTCGACTAAGTCATTACTGGCGGTCAGACCGGCCTTAGGGGCGGTCTGACTGGTTTTCACTTGGATCGTCGCTCGTCGTGGCGGCGATATTCGGTTGTTAGGTCAAAGTCATGGCTTTCAGGGCATATATGTTGCATGATGCATGTTTTGACTAACATGGGTCAAGTTGTGAAGAACTTATTCCCAAATTCAATTTACTTGTCTATTGTTGTGCAGGTTGCTTGGTGGTCAACGACAGTCAACGGCGAGGATGATCGGGACTAGGCTTGGAGAGCTGAGGCCTAGAACGATCGACGATGCCGGGTGAGGTCAATGAACTCAAGCGTGACGCAAGATGGACAAGGGTGATCTATTAGCTAATCCGCGGCGCAAGATGGCACAAGGTGTAGCTAATTAGGTCAAGAGGTGTTAAAGACGGCGCATTAAATTACGTGCGTGTGTGACCCGTTTGTTTTGGGTCTTAACGGGGGCCCAATTGAGTCAAACTTCTAGAAGGTCTAAGCCTCCACTATATATAGAGGAGGGTGGTGGTTGCACCCCCTCGCTCTTTTTGCTTCATCTCTTTTGCTATTTGAAACTCTAATTTTCTTAGGGAGAGCTTTTGTGGAGGCTAGGGTTCTAGAGATTTTGATGTGATTTTTGTGCTATTGAACTAAGCATTGTCCTCCATTGATGGAGTGGCTGTAAACCCATATCATATCAAATCAATCTAGATAAAGTTTGATCATGTCTTGTCTAATCATGTCTTGTCTCTTTGCGTTCTTTCTCTATATTTGATGATTTTGAGTCTTTCTTTGATCCGCGAGTTTTTGATTGAATTCTCCACGTGATTTAGCTTGCTGTGACATGTGGGAACATATTTAGGATTATTTTGATCATCAATCACCCACGAGCAAGATTTTGGATCTTGTTTTCGTTTTGACCCGGTTTTGAACTCTTCTAACTAGTAATAAAGTAATATACACATTATAAATGTAAAGAATATTCAAAATTGACAATTAAGAACAATATTTTGAAGAATATACTTATGGAAAGGTAGAATTCAATATTTAAAATAATTATATACTAATATATATTTTAAATAATATATATTAAAGATAAATTTATACTATACAATGAATAACTAAAATGAATAATATTTCATAACGAATATAAGATTTAACTACATTAATATTAAGTCTTTAAACATATATATAGAATAGTTATATATTACTAATTATTTTAATTATATATTAATATAAATTTAATTAATGTAATATTAATTATTAAAAATATCATATAATATATTACATAATTATTTATATATAATATTCATTGATATAATTCAATATATTATTTCAATATATATCTAATATTTTTAATATATATTTGCAATATATTCAAATACTTATTAATATCTTAATACCATCTTGAAATTTATTTTAAATAATCAAATTATTTTTTTTATTAATATTAATTATTTATATTCAAATTTTATTATTATTAATATTTATATTCATATATAAATTTTCATATTGGGTAATTTATATTTGTATAGAATATATTCAATATATGAATAAATATTTATTATTAGTGTCTAATGTACTTAAACATTGTATCTGACAATATTTAAACTAAAGTTTTGGAAATAAATATTCTACTTAAATCCAATTTGAATATTTCATTAGCAAAATTATATAGGTCATAAACTATTATGTAACTATAAAGATATAATGATCATGATCACTTGAATGGAAATCAGAATCATTTATCCTAATAAATGATATATTCTAAGTTACATAAAAAATAAATTTAGATTAAATATATATAGTAAAAAATATAAAAATAGAAATATTATGAATTTAAGAGAATGTTAAAATATTATTCAGAATATATAATATCATGATATTATTAATATTAAGTATCATAATATCAAGAGTATATACTTTATATATTTATTAAATATGATAATATATTTAGCATAATTCATATATTAAAAGTTTATGAATAATTGTATAAAATTTTAAATATTAATATTGATATAATAATATTAATTATTATAATATTTTAAATATATATCATATATTAAAATATATTCGATATATTTCAAATTGATTATAAAATCAATGTACCATTATTGCTTTTGAATTATAATTGTAATAATGTTATATAAAATATCAATATTCTGAATTACTAATTTATAATATATATTATATAATAATATTTAATATATTTAAAGTATAATTATTATCAGTTTAATATGAATAATAACATAGAATTCAATAACTTGTAATCTGAATATAAGTTGATAAAATCTAATTAGAGAGTGCCACAAGTATGTTTTGGTAGGCTGATATCCACGAATATATCATAGCTATATGCGTGATCAGATCTCAACCTTGTTGAAATATGAGGTGTTATTATGTGTAATTATTAAGCATTATTATCGTACAATTAACTAAACATGATCTCGTTACCACACTAGCTAAGAGATACATACACCCATGACACACTAACGACTTGGCTCATGCATGGGTGCAAGCTGACATCTTAATTGATGGCACTAGCCATCAATTAAGAAGCCACATATATGCAAGCTAGCACCTAACCATGCATGCCATGCAAGACGACCGGCGCCGTGGCGTCGAGGAGGCCAATGGCCGGCGTCGCCAGGCGGGGTTCGTACGCGAACACCCGGAACCCTGCCCCACCAACCCCTCCGCCGTGCCCGACGTACGGGCACGGCAGCGCCCACCGCCACTCGTCGCGGCGCGAGTCGAACACGAGCACGTTCGTGGGCGCTGGGGCCACCGGCCCGCGGGGCGCGAGCACGACGAAATCGCCGTGCGCAGCGCACTCGAACCCGTGTCCGCCCTCGACCGCGGCGAACTGCGCGTGCACCTCGGATGGCATCCGCGCCACCTCTGTCCACGCGCCGCTGCCTCCGCCACCGCCAATTCCTCCGTGCCCGCCGCGCAGCGTCCACACGCGCACGCTCCGTGGCACGCTGAGACGGCTCTTCTCTACGGCCGCCACTAGCCCCACCCTCGCAGCGCTATCCCTCCCTCCACCGAGCTCCACGAGCGCCGGCGAGCGCAGGAATCGCCTCATCGGTGGTTGTACCTTGCTCCAGACGTTGGCCGCCACGTCAAACACAAGAATCGCAAACGGCGACGAGCTCATGCAGTAGAACCTGCAACGACAACGACAAGCTAGCCATACTCAAGAACATGCATGTACTAATTATGTACAAGAACCTCTGCATATATACGCATGTGTGAGCTTACCTTCCGGAGGCGAAGGCCATGCCGGCGCGGGGGTCAAGGGAGGAGAGGCGGGGGAGGAGGGAGCTGGGGACCCAGAAGCCGGAGGGCGGGACGGTGGAGGCGGCGTCGGCGACGAAGGTGTCGGCAGAGATGTTCTTCACGGCGAAGGGGGACACGAGGTCGTCGCCAGCCACGATGGCGATGATGGAGGTGGGGCCGGCGGCGAGGCCGACGGTGGGGGAGAGGCGCGCGGTGGGGCAGAGCGGCAGCGCCGCGAGGAGGCGCGTGATGGGGTTGGCGAGGAGCAGCGTCTTGTGGCCGGACGCGTCGGACAGGAACGCAAGCAGGCCGGCTGACGCGGCAGCCGGGGAGAAGCCCGGGCCACCGCCGGCGCCGGGCGCCGGGAGCGGGAGGTGTAGGATATTCCAGGAGGGGGCCTGCGCGGTGGGGTCGAGGAGGAGGAGCTGACCGTCGGAGGGGATCACGAAGGCGAAGAAGGGGAGGTGCGGGGAGAGGAGGAGGTGGGAGTGGAGGAACGGGGACGAGAAGAGGAGATGGTAGAATCGGCGGCAGGCGGCTCGGAGGCGGAGGAAGGACGGCGTCGGGAGGCACGCCAGCACGCGGTCCACCAACGGCTGCGGCAGCCGGCGCCACACGCGCGGGTCCATGTCCACCGTCGCCGCCGAGGACGACGAGGAGTGGCCGGCCGGCAGAGGCAGCGGCAGGTGGTGAGGGTTCAGCATCCTCAACGCTCTAGTACTGGGAGAGTGTGGGAGCTGGGGAGTGTGAGATCTAGAGAGAGCTGCAACTTCGCAGGTGTCTAGATACAGAGAGCAAGAGGGCAAATAATACGCAAGATGCTGGGGGATTTCATGTGAGCCAGGAGCCAGCAAACCGGTAGCAAAAGCTAACGGTTCGGAATGGAAGCGCATATGATTGAGATCCCAATCTAAGCAGGCAACAATTAATGGACTGTAACAGCTCTGAAAATGGGTCCGCTAGAATTTTTACAACTGTATAGGACATCGTGGTTTCACAAATCAGCAAACATTTACAATAAGAGATAAACTTTTATTATAACAGTTAAGGATTAACAACCAGTTTGAAAGCAGAAGCAAGTATCCAAGTCCAAATATAATATATCACAACACAAAAATATGCCTAAACCACAGGCAAGCTTGGGCGCAAAAGAGACACTAATACCAGCAGTCATCACCGTCAAACGGTTCCTCCTAATCGCAAGGATCACCTTATTCCTCGCAAGGATACAGTTCTACCAATACAAGTATATGTGGAATGCAACAGTTGAATTTAAAAGCTGTACAATATTTAAAAACAGCAAGACAATAATATGTATAGTCACAGGGGTTTACAACATCTGAAATGACCAATTAACATTTGTTAAAGCCTATGTATGTCTTGTATACTAAAATCACCCATAAACACAGTTTCATTAACCGGAAACGCGGCGTATTCAAATACCATTGATTTATACTCTACAGAGTTGCCCAACTTTACTCACAAGATATCTCATACTCGCATTGTCAGATCATAGACACGCAACATGTTAGCGTGCGACTGAGTTGAGATAACAAATCCTTTTCACTGCTCAGCCTTTCCAGTCTCTACCCGGTAGGTTCAAGGTCCATACAGCCTCGGGATACCACCAACCAATGGTGGAATCCGCACTCCGAGGCTGACGGGTCATACCGTTGTGTAGTTCAGCGAGTGCCCTAACAGGCCCACTCCTGACCCACCCCACTCCGCGGTTGCTCTATCACACAAGAGCAGTTAACAGCCTGTAGATATTCAATTGGGAGAGCAATTTACTAAGTCAAGTTGGATAAACCACGCCTGTGGTTGAGCGAGATCTGTGTCTGTTTACTTGGCACAAGGTTTTTGTCCTTGCTTGACATCCAGTGAGGTGATGGGTCATTTATCAACTCGTGATTGTCCACCTCCAGATCTCACCGATGTCTCACTTTTATTAAGTGTGTTGGGTTGTCCATCCTTCTGGTCTTAACCCTCAACTTTCCACCAAAACCTATTGGCTAAAAGCCAACATTCCTTATCAGTATTTATAAAGGAGTTTTTGTATGACATTGTGGAATATTTGCTATTATTTTATGTGGACTAAACTTGTCAATGTGAATATGGCCTACAAGAATGTGTGGTTTGGTATGTGGGGTGAAGGGTTTTATCTATTCAACATGGCATTCTAAGGTATCATTTCTTTATTGAAATAATAGGCTGAAATATACTAATAAAAATAATAATATGAATTATATGAAATGTAGGTTCAATATGTTCAAGGTATGCAACTTGCCTCCTTGCTCGAAATCTTCGAAGGGTCCTACTGTTCTTGTGTCTTGTCCGATACTGTCCTGAGTTGGCTCATCGAACTCGAAACCTAGCGCAAGACACAAAAACCAAATAAAATACCTGGCTCGACAAAGAATGAACCAAGGAAATAGATCCAAGTACAACAAAAATATAAAAAGAGATAAAGAAACAACTAAAGAGGTAAAAAGAGTTTCGGGAGTTTGATATGGTTGAACGGAGTTAAGAATGGGTTTTATGGGTCCGAGACGGTCAGAAAGGATATAAAATGTCAAATTAGGGTTTTAATGAATAGTATTTTTTTAACTGTTCATACATGAAAAGGATTGTGAACAGTAATTAACCACTATTCTTGGTTAATGAACAATAATCTAGTTTACTGTTTCAGAACATGAACATTATTTTTTGAATGAACAAAGTCGAACAGTATACGGCTGAATTTACAAATGAATAGTATCAGGCTATGAACGGTAGTGGGCTATGGAATTGGGTCGAGCCCATTTGGCTTTGTTGGCCCGAAGGCCCACACGGCCTGGCCTTTTAAGGCCTGAGTGCGCTCGGCCTTAAGGCCAGAGCGCCGCGCGGAGGAAGGGAGGAAGGGAAGGAGGTAAAGGGCTAGCGGCACTCCAGCGGCGGTGGCGACCAGCGACGAAGGCGCGGGGAGGCTCTACCGAGGTAAATGCCTTCCCCCCTTGGGTTTGTGCGGGTTTGGGGCTTTTGGATGAGGGGTTGGTGGTGGCAGTGAGGGGAAAGGGCGGTGCCGGTGAATCTCCAGCGGAGCCAATGCTGGAGATGTTGGGGGAGGGTGTCGGGGAGGGAAGGTGTTGGACCGAAAAGGCGACTAGAGGGGGGGTGAATAGGAGCACTCACTTTTTCAACCAAGATCAGATTCAATCCAAATTTCACTCCAATAGCTATGGAAGCTATGAATATCAATATACCAGTACAGCGGAAGACTAGTATTGAATCCAATCTAAACCCCGAAGCAAAACAACCAAAATCAACATGGGCTAAAATTCTAAGTGTTGGGCGGTCTGACCTCTGTGTTAATGGCGGTCGGACCGGTCACGGTCGGACCGGTCACCTTGGGCCTCGACCTCGATCGATAAAGTAAAAATAGCCCAAAAAATGAAGTTACAAATAGATGTAACTTTTGATCTACAACTCCAAACTTGATGAAACTTGGAACACACCTTCTCTAGGATGTCAGGAACCTATTCCAATTGAAGATCGTGAAGATCCTTAGAAAAGTTACGACATTTTTCAGTTTGAGAGGATGATGATTCAAAACCGAGTCAAAACGAAAACTAGATCCAAAAACTTGCTCGTGGGTGATTGATGATCAAGATGATCCTAGATGTGTTCCCACATGTCACAGCAAGCTAGATCACGTGAAGAAATCAATCAAAAACTCACGAATCAAAGAAAGACTCAAAATCACCAAATAGAGAGAAGAAAGGCAAAGAGACACATCTTTAAGCAAACTTTCCTTGGATTGATTTGATAGGATTTGAGTTTACAGCCACTCCATCAATGGAGGACAAAGCTCAATCCAAGAGCACGAAATCAAATCAAAACTCTCTATAACCCTAACCTCCACTAATCCTTTCCCTAAGCCAAACTAGGGTTTCAACAATAATGAAAGGGTTGAAGGGGGTGCAGCCACCTCCCTCCTCTATTTATAGTGGAGACTTAGACCTTCTAGAAGTTTAACTTAAATGGGCTCCCGTTAAAACCCAACACAAACGGGTCACACACGCACGCATTACAAAGCGCCATCTTCAACACCTCTTGACCTAAACCGCTTCTCTTTGCGTCGTCTTGCGCCACGGATAGGCAAAAGGTCACCAAGGTGGTATTTGGTAAGATTACCAAAATACCCCTTCTCGGTCCTTCTCCCAAGACCGAGTCCATCTGCGCGAAGAACTTCGCCTGCTCCGCCACGTGTAGGTTGATCAACGGCTCTCTCCATATCGGCAAGTCTCTCCCATCCGGCTCCCACCGAAACCACCATGACACTTGCACCGACTCCCACGTCGCTTGATCAAACTAGTCGCACCGAACTGTCCGTTCGGTCATCCTTGTCTATTCTGCACCACACTTGAGTTCATTGACCTCACCCGGCATCGTCGATCGTTCTGGACCTCAGCTCTCCAAGCCGCCGATTGCGGCGGGGCCACCGATTGCGGCGCAGCATGGCAACGGGATGAGGGTGGCGCGGCACTGGGGGCTTGGAGCGCGTGACGCATTGAAGGCGAAGGGGGAGGTGGTGAGGCTAGGTGGCGGTGCCAGTTGCGGCTGACGGCTACGTTGGGAAGGATGGTAGCGTGGGGGAGATGATGCGAGGTGGAGGGAGGCAGGGGAAGCGCACGGCGTAAAAATGCGCTTCTAGGTGAGGGAGATGGGAAACCCGAAAAGGAAAGCGGTAAAGGGTTTGGGGTTGCCAAATTAGGAAAGAAATCAAATTCAAAACCAAAACTCAAATCAAATTTGAAAACTTTGAAATTTTGAGGATGTTTCATGGACCGATCGATGGACCGTGTACATTCTCCACTAATTTCGATGAAAAAACTTAACGTTGCCAGTTGTCTGGGATGCTAGCTAGCTAGGCCAATTTTGCTTTTTAGCTTCTTTTACGGTAAACTTAATTCAATACAACCATCAATTCTTTTTTATCCTAGGTAGGGATCCATGATACAGCAGTAATATTTTTTAATTTAATTGAAAATGTTCATAATTCTTCTACGAAAAAATGTAAATACAAAGAAAAATATTTTTTATCTTTAACAAACAAGATCAGATTGGATTTCTACTACCACCTAGAATGTTTCGTGAAATTTCTTTCTTTTTAAATAGCTCTTTGTTATTCTATGCATGTGTTGTGCAGTGTTGGGAGGCCAGACCATTCTATAGATCGTTGGGGCATAGACGCTGGTTAATTGTAATCATGTGCTACTAAAATCGATACAAGAACAAAACAACTATTTAATGTGGTGTCCAGTCTCTTTTCGTATGTCTATCTCTACATCTTGATTCTATATATGGGGCTTCCCACCTGTTCTTTAGGCTTTATGTCAAATTTTTTGCCATATTAGTCTAATTTCATTTTGTATTTATAAAAATCATCATAGCCAAAAAATAATTCTAAAATTAGCCCCCTACCACACGGTCGACGTGCGGCAGCCACTCCATGCCCGCCATGCGCAGCTTTGGTCGTCGGCCGCCACTACATGTTCCCCTCCCCGGTTAGGGTTTCGTGGAAAAGGGTTTCGGCTTTGTTCGTACCATTTTTAAAATATAGCAAATGACTTAAAAAAAAGAATATAAAATTTTATGTGAATGCTCCCAACACGGTTTACTTTCTTGTGTAATTTTCTACATAATTTTACTCGTTCCGATTTTCCCTCGTAATTTTATTTAAGTGTATTGATTTTATCCCGGCACGTGTCAATCTTTCCCCCTCCCGCTAGCCCTGTTCCCCCCTCCGGTGGCCACATTTCCAACCGTCCATCCTCTCTCCTCCGAACATTTGTCGACTCCTCATGGTTGCCCCCTTGCCCGTAGTGCTGCGCGTAGACAATGCATCCGAAATTTTCGGCGTCAACACAGCGGCTCCTCTTTTGCTCAGCTATAAATATCGAAATCTCGCAATCACTCTTCGTTCATCCCAATTGTGTGTCTCTAACATGACTCTTTCTTAGATTCCGATACTAACTCACCAACAAATATTATGTTGTGATTAGTGAAAGATGATTACTCTTGACCTGCATGTATATCCAGGCTGCATTGTAATGGTGGAGCTCTAACACAATTGGAATTTCCTAATAAGTCAATTAAGTGTGTATTGGCCCAAGAATTTTTTTTGCAATAGCCTTAAATCGGATTTATCTATGTGATAAATTTTCTAATTTTATCTATATTAAACTTTATGCAATGCAGCCTATCCAACTTCAACGTGGACTGCATCAGCATTCCTGTAGATGCAACCGGAGTTTCATTTCCTGGTATTAACCTAAGTAACACTGGGCTGCATCAATATTCCTGTAGAGAAAGCAATGTGTCTAGAAAATGTGAAATGTCAGAAGACAATGAAGGTGCTACTGACTTGAAGAGACTGTTGTTGACATGGAATAGCTGGGCCAGGAAGGACTGTGTGGGCCGCGAATATCCCACAAACTCCTCTAGACTGCTAATATACCTTGTTGTCAAGACATGTATATCACCAAAATGTAACCCGGGATGTTTATATACAAGCACGTCTCCAGAAAGCTGAGGCGCCATAACCAATTCCCCTCGAAGTCGTCCATTTCCTGCGACATAAGAAAAATGTATCAAGGATGTAAGTGCATCGTACAGTGAAGAACATAGCAAGGGTGCAAATTATGCATAACTCGTAGAAGTTTCGCTGTACATAAGAAAACAAGGTGGAGAAAACGTTACAATACGACACCGAATAACGACCAGACGAGTTCGGTCTGTTGGGACAATCCTTCGCTTAGTACCCAGGGGTCTTGCATATCCTGCACTTGTTTGTGTGGCTAGTACTAGTACGTTGGCTGGCATCCATATCGTTCTGGAAGCGCCACGTCTGCCATCACCCCTTCCATGTTGTCTTCAAGTCCTTGTTTGAGCCCCATTGCTCTATGTCCGGCCAAAGATCCTTGTAGTTTATTTCCAAGTCGTACGAGTGAAACTCCGCACTCCATGTATCGAAAAGGTGTTGCATGTCATAGTACTCAGAGATGTGTGGCGTACACACCTGCCTCATCTGCGCGCATGCCTTGTACACGTGCGAGCATGGCTTGTGCAGGAGCTTCGGTTTGTTGCAGGTGCATATCGCCACATCACCCAAGGTAGCACTGTTTCCTTTCCCCCCTGGCATGACTCTTGACGTATTTCTGCCGAAGCTTGATCTTGTATTTCCTCTGAGGCCGTCGATCACCCGGATGTCGTGCATCCAAGCCTTCTCCATCTTTTGGTCCATGTGCCTCTGCATGTTCTCGGACCACTAATTGCCTTCCTCCATCTGTCGCTTGGCTGCGGTGGCTCTATTAACAAAAAAATGAACAATGTGTGTCCATGTCTTCTCAACGATCGCGGTGATAGGGAGGCACCGCACACCTTTGAGGATGCTGTTGTACACCTCGGACATGTTGGTCGTCATAATCTCGTACCTCGCACCATCTATATCATAGAGAAGGGATCATTTCTCCAATTTAGGACTGTGGCCATGAATCCACTCCAAAAAACTTATGACACTGCTGGGTTGCTCTCCCTCTAGTACCTCTAGAGTGTACTCCCTTGCATGCCTCGTAGTTCGGTGTTCGAGGTCTCTCCAGATAGACTCAAACTTCCACCTCTAGTTCTACAAACACAATGCCTTGAACGTCTTCATGACATCCTGATTGTGGAACTGCTTGAACAAGTTAGATGCAAAATGCCTCATGCACCACCTAGATTACACGTCATTCCACTGGTAAGGGGTGGGGGCGTCCCGTGCTGCATGGTGTTGATGGCCGCCAACAACCTAGCAGTGCGGTCTGTGAAAAGGCATATGTTACGCCGGTCTCCCACCACCGCCATCTCATGTTCGACAGAACCACAACCAACTGGATGTGTTCTTGCTCTCCACAATGGCAAACGCAGCTGGTCATTCGCGTCGGGCGCGGCACGATGAGGATGGTGTCCTTGTACCTCCTAGTGAGGAAAGTGTCATCCATCGTCACCACGAGACGACAGAACTAGAAGCCCCAGATGGCCTGAGCGAAATCTCAAAACACCCGGTCCAGTATGAAGCAATTGGGCCATCTCTCATAATCTTCACGGTCAAGCTTATTTATGTACATGCTGGGTTTGATTCAGCAATCTGGTCAGGCAATCTTGGCACAAGCTTGTACGCCTCTTTATATGTCACGTACATGGACTCGATGACCTTTTGCTTGGCTCGTCAGACCTTGCTGTAGCTGACTAGATAGGCAACCTGATTGGCAACTTTCGACATCAGTAGCTTGGGGGAGATAGACATGTCCGCCGCAACTAGGTGCTTAATGAGGTTTGCCACATATGCGAAAGTCACGTTCCGATGCTACCGTAGGGGCCCGCTAAGCTCGCAAGTGTGATCGGTATACACGGCTGATGGACAAGGCGTACCACGCTATAGCTAGTTGCACGGCCTCCTTGCTAGGAAAGCGCGGCCCAACTAAGAGTGTGTCGGCATCAAACCCCAGTGGGAGCCATCTTCTTGCGGCAGTACGAGCAAATGCACCGCGATGTCATCATCACTACCATCCGAGCTTGGGTCGGCGCCCTCGTCGGACTCTAACATGAGAGGCTTGTCCGGTAGATACTCGTGGAAGTCAATGCGGGCCACCAACCACCATATTTCTGCCCCCATCATTTTGCATAAAATTATGCGCGGGTCTTCCCTCGAGGCAGCATCTTCCGTGCTGCCGCCTTAAAGCTCGTACTGCGCTTGCCCGCTTGTAAAGGCTCCGGCATCATCAAGGTAGCCCGGCTTCCTGGGTACAAAATTCACGTACACCATCGGCTTCTCGTAAATGGCCGCCTCGGGCTGGGAGGCAATCTGCATGTACTGGCTCCAAGCTACACTTCCAGCCACCTTGACGAGCTCCTACACATCATTCGTGTGGGTGATCCCCTCGATCACAACTTTCTTTGTTGTTTCCTCCATGTCGATCTCCATCCAGATGCAGCTTCAAAGCTCGTGAATATTCATCGCGTCGAGCCTCTTCGCCCGGACCACCTTGTACTAGCATCTCGACAGGTCCAACCGGTCAGGTCCGGTCCATACGAGACTGTCGTCATGAAACACTAACAAGTCTTGTATATTCGAAAACACCAACAGAATATTTGTTGGTGAGTTAGTATCAGAATCTAATAAAAATCCAAGTTAAACACACACAATTGGGATGAGCTAAGAGCGACTGCGAGATTTCAATATTTATAGCCGAGCAAAAGAGGAGCCGCTGCTTTGGCAACGGGAATTTCGGATACGTTGTCTACGCGCAGCACTGCGGGACAGCCACGAGGAGTCGACAGATGTACGGAGGAGGGAGGGTGGACGGTTGGAAAGGTGGCCAACAAGGGGGCCGTATGGGAGGGGGGAGCAAGGCTGGCGAGAGGGGGGCCATGCGTGTGGGAGGGGGAGGTTGACACATGCCGGGACAAAATCAGTACGCTTAAATGAAATTGCGAGGTAAAATCGGAACAAATAAAATTAAGTAGAAAATTACACAATAAAGTACACTGTGTCGGGACCATTCACATAATTGTTTTTTTGAAGTATTTGCTATATTTTAAAAATGATACGAAAACAGCCAAAACTATATTCCGTGAAACCTAACCAGGGAGGACATGTGGCGGCCGGGACCGCACGGCGGTCGTGCGAAAGCGGCGACGTGGCGTGTGTGGAGCGGCTACCGCACGGTGGTCGTGCGGTAAAGGGTTAATTTTGTAATTTTTTTCTACTGTTATTTCTGTAAATACAAATTAAAAGCACTCTAATACGGCCAAAGAAAATCTATTATATCGGTGCAGTACATGTACAAGCAAGTGAAACAAACCTTAGACAAACCAACGCGTCATCAACAACGAAGTTGCATGCATGTTGCTGTTTTCTGCATGTCCTGTATTATACGTCATACATTATTCACTTGCCACGAGGTCTTACCAACCAAAGTCCAATGCTCTCCTTCAGAAGGTTGGAACAATCGGTTAGTACAGCGTCTCACGTATCATGGGTTCAAATACTAGAAATCATAATAGAAAATTCGCACAAATAACCCACCCAACCCCGATTGGTTTAATCAAATACCACTGCTCTCTTTGGTTGATGATAACAAAATTTGATTCAACCACAACGTCACACACCAAATACTAGAAATCATAATAGAAAATTCGCACAAATAACCCACCCAACCCCGATTGGTTGAATCAAATACCACTGCTCTCTTTGTTTGATGATAACAAAATTTGATTCAACCACAACGTTGGGATATATATATATATATATATATATATATATATATATATATATATATATATATATATATATATATATATATATATTCACAAATACTATTTACAATATTATTTATAATCAAAATATTATTGAAGAATACTGTGAACGAATATCAAGGACGAATATTTCGGACGAATATTATTTATAACACTATTTATTGAATAGTAACTAAAAATATTTCTGAATACATATCACACAAATATCAAGGACAATATTTGTGATATACATATACTCTGAATATATATTCCAAATATCAAAGTCACTCTTTGTGACTTATATACTTGAATATATATCTTTCAAATACCATATACTCTTGAATATTTGATTTTTTATATTACTCAATATCATTCTGAATATTTATATTCTGCAATTTTATTTCTTGAATTTTATTTCTTAATATTCAGTCTTTTATATTTCGAATTTTATATTCAGTATATATATATATATATATATATATATATGTTTTGAATATTTACTTTTCTTGTATTATTATTCTGAATAGTATATCCATATTTGAAGAAACATCGAGAAGAAGATCAATCACTCTCTTGGCACTATAAAAAGAAGTGCATACTAAGAGAAAGGAGGAGAAAAAAGAAAGGAAGTAAACCATCAGAAGAAGAAACACAAAGGAAAGAAAGGTTTAGTAGCCACTCCATTCCTAGAAGTGTAGGCCTCTTAGCTAAGAAGCTCCACTTCCTGGAAGATAAGGGTGATTTCTATTCCATGAAAGTGACTACTACCAACCCCAAAATACTTGCTTAAACTCCAAACCATATGTAATTAGCCACTAAGCCTAAATTTTCCTAAGTGTGTTTAAGAGAAAGGAAGTACTGTAAAATATCCAAACTATGGGTGTAATATTACTTACTTAAGGTAAACTACTTTTTTGTTATAGTTGGGTTTCCCGAAAGGGAAAACCATATGTAAGCTTTATTTGTGGAAATAAAGTAGTTCTTCTTTATCCCGTAGATTTTCTTTGGTATATTTATATGAGGAAATATTTTATACTAGGGACCCTATAGGAGAAACCTCAGGCGGTAGTTCTGTAAATTCCCCCTCAAGAGTTAGGGTGGTGTGAACAATAGGCCGTAGAGAAATGTTCCCTTCGGGTGGAACTGCCTGGGGCGACGATAAAAAAATTTCTTATATGGTTGTGTCTTAGAACGTCTAGGGAAAAGATTAGTTACTTTTGAAGTAAATTTAGTAATAAATATGGTGAGTACCGAGTAGGATAAAACAACTACTGCTGCACAAACCGGCCGAATATTGGTTTCGCCAACCTGCAAAAGATCCTGAATTAAGTCATATACTATTCATAAATACTATTCATAATCAAAATATTATTCAAGAATACTGTGAACGAATATCAGAATATAACTTAGCATTACAAGAAACAGAAAAGTATCTTGAGCGTCTCATAGGCTTTTCAAACTACGAATCACCCAAAGAAGATTCTAAAGTAATAATAAGGTAAAATAATACTATCCTTCAATTGCTACTCCACATCTTGAATAAGATTAGTACTGAAGAAAGAAGTAAGGAGATAGTGCTATCCTCATCAGGAATAGTTAATACATCCACTAAATTAATAAACTCAGAAAAATGGATATATTTAACAGCATCGGAAGACAAGATAAAACACTCTGCTTAGTTGACAGAGATGTTAAGCCTTTAACCATATTAGATAAAATAAAGGGTAAAAGCAAAGATAATAGAAGACATAGAGTCTCTGAATTAATGGAAAAACTAGATTTAGACAGTGAAATAATCCATTGTGAAAGAAAACTAAATTTTATAGAAGAAGAATATAATAATACCTATACAAGTGAATGGCCTCTATTACAAAAAAAACTCTATTTTATTAGAAAAATAAATTGACTAAAAAAGGTTAAAAAAGAATAGAGAATTAGCCATAGATAATTCAGAGTGAAGGTGAAATGGAAAGACCAACTAGAGTAGCAGAAACATGGCCTCCAGAAAGGGAAGATTATACATATAATTATATTCCTGGACAATATAGACATATGGGATCTAGAAGAAGAGAATTCGAGAAAGCAGTAAAATTTCAAAATTATAAGAGTGACGGTGCTATATTAAATTTAGCCGCACATGACCCTATAGATTGGCTAAATATAATAAGTATATGGAAAGGCTTAATAGTACAACAATATATACAGAATCAGCATAATGTAGAAAATAAAGTTGAAGATATGATAACTTATTTAAAAACTTTTCTAGGAGAATCCGTAAAAGTCTTATGGGAACAATGGGTAGAAAGAAATGCAAATCATTATGAAGAATTAAAAAGAGCAGGTAGTAATCCATATAATTTTGCAAATATAATATCTAATATTATTATAGCAGAAGATCCAGAGTTATGTTATACTACACTACAAAATGAAAGACTAAGAGAAATAGAGAAACTAACATTAACAAACTGGAAAGGAATAAAAGAATTCTCACAACATTATTTATATAACGCTACTACAGCTAAACAAGGATATAGTAAAAGCGTAGTTGAAAGATATTTCAACAAATTACCTGATCCTTTAGGAAGCATAATATTTGAAGAATATAAGAAAGAAACTGAAGGTGCAGTTATTAATATATCTCAAGGACGAATATTTTGGATGAATATTATTCATAACACTATTCATTAAATAGTAACAAAAATATTTCTGAATATATATCACACAAATATCAAGGACAATATTTGTGATATACATATACTTTGAATATATATTCTGAATATTAAAGTCAGTCTTTGTGACTTATATACTTGAATATATATATTTCAAATACCATATACTCTTGAATATTTGATTTTACTCAATATCATTCTGAATATTTATATTCTGCAATTTTATTTCTTGAATTTTATTTCTTAATATTCAGTCTTTTATATTTCAAATTTTATATTCAGTCTTTAATATTCAGTCTTTAATATTTAATATTTAATATTCAGCCTTTCATATATATATATATATATATATATATATATATATATATATATATATATATATATATATATATATTTGCTTTGAATATTTACTTTTCTTGTATTATTATTCTGAATAGTATATCTAAAACCGCCTCAGAAGCGCAAATATATCTATCCTTGGCAGTTGAAAGTGACTCCTACCAACCCCAAAGTACTTGCTTAGACCCTAAACCATATGTAAGCTTTATTTGTGGAAATGAAATATTTCTTCTTTATCCCGTAGATTTTCTTTGCCATATTCATATGAGGAAAGGTTTTATGTTAGGGACCCTATAGGAGAAACCTCAGGCGGTAGTTCTGTAAATTCCCCCTCAAGAGTTAGGGTGGTGTGAACAATAGGCCGTAGAGAAGTGTTCCCTTCGGGTGGAACTGCCTGGGGCGACGATAAAATTTTTCTTATATGGTTGTGTCTTAGAACGTCTAGGGAAAATATTAGTTACATTTGAAGCAATTTAGCAATAAATATGGTGAGTACCGAGTAGGATAAAACAACTACTGCTGCACAAACCCGTCCGTAATATTGGTTTCGCCAACCTGCAAAAGATCATGAATTAAGTCATATACTATTCATGAATACTATTCATAATCGGAATATTATTCAAGAATCATGTGAACGAATATCAAGGACGAATATTGGACGAATATTATTCATAATACTATTCATTGAATAGTAACTGAATATATTTCTGAATATATATCACATATTAAAGACTGAATATAAAATTCGAAATATTAAAGACTGAATATTAAGAAATAAAATTGCAGAATATAAATATTCAAAATGATATTGAGTAATATTAAAAAATCAAATATTCAAGAGTATATGGCATTTGAAAGATATATATTCAAGTATATAAGTCACAAAGACTGACTTTGATATTCAGGATATATATTCAGAGTATATGTATATCACAAATATTGTCCTTGGTATTTGTGTGATATATATTCAGAAATATTTTCAGTTACTATTTAATAAATAGTGTTATGAATAATATTCGTCCTTGATATTTGTTCACAATATTCTTGAATAATATTCTGATTATATATATATATATATATATATGCAATGACTGGCAAATTCCAATGCTTTTTTCTCCATACATATGTAGATAAAGTGACAAACAACTACACATCATTCGCTTTGAGAGTTATAAATTCTGAAAATAATATAAAAAAAATATCCTAGAAATTCTAAGAGAAGGGTCCACAATAATTGTTTTGTAGGACTTGATTATAACGAGGTAGATTAATTATATACATGATAGAGCTACTATACCTAGTTATACAACGGATACAACTTGAGGTGTCTATATATCAGGTGTCTGATTTTTGGGAAAGATTTCATCCATCGGATCAATACCCACTAGCTAAAGCGTGCTCACATCTCCAAACACATTTTTGGGATAGAAAATATGACTTAATAAAAAATAGGCACCCTATGATTAGCAAAAAAATTGATTTATATGTGTTACTTATTACAAATACAACTATATTATCTACCAAAAAAACACAAACTATGAATATAGTTACAGTGAATGCAACCGTATTATTTTCCACAAACCAGCTAGAGTGCGGTTCCAATTAACTTGTAAACATGACAACATTTTGAAGCTGGACTGCCGCGCTTCCAGGTGCTCTGTCCATGCCAGTCACTTGGTGGTGACGCCAGCCGCCGTCGAATGGGAGGCCGTCACGTGGCTTACCGCGCGGTGGGGGCGCAGTATACTCTTTGCCATGCATTTTGAACGCGGTGTGGGTGTTATTTTTGTTAATTCGTTTGGGTGGCTATTTTTGTTATTTTGTTGCGAAACAGCGTTATTTTAGCCCAAAACTTAAATTGTTCAGATGAGGTGTGGATACTTCATGCGGAAAAAATGCAGAAATTTTGATGGAGAAAGATATATTTAAAAAGTTTGCATGAAATCTAAAGTTATGTTAAATTTCTTCCTAAATTTATACCGGTTAAGGCATTTCATATGGATTTGGGGGACTCATTCCTCTGTTCTTCAAAGGTACGTACATATAGGTAAATTTTCTATGATCGATTTCGATCCTACAAAATTTCTCTGATATCTTTGTTTTTCGAAACCACAGAGTGTGTGCATAAGTTCTAGGTTGTTGAACTGTCATAACAAAGGAACGAACTCTGTCACCACTTGTTAAAACCACTCGCACACAAGTCTAATTACAAGAGGCATACGCATCATAGCAAGTATGCATGTATTCACCACTTGTTCTACTGTCTGCTTGCTTGGTGTGAAGAATTTTGTTGCGTCCATGGAGGACGACCAGGCTAGTACTTGTAGTAGCAGTGCAGTGAAATTTTTCTATTAATTCATTCTTTTTAAAATAATATTTTAAATTTAACCTCTCGCTAACTTTATTTCCAATTCTAACATGTGACGTGACCAAACCGCCTTGTCACGCCACCAGTATTAGCGTGACAAAACATACCACACAAGCCCTCACCCACGGACCATGCCAGCGTGGAGGCTTGCGTGGCATCTGTCACGCCCCCACTCTTGGTGTTACAAGGGCAGATTGTCACGCCCCTATTCTTGGCGTTACATGGGCAGATTGTCATGTCAGATTCTATGGTGTGATAAGGGCAGTTTATCACGCTATGAGTGTGTGCTTGACCGTAGAATTGGGCCTTTCATTATCCGTTTGACTTAAATAAAATTATTTTTCATCAATGCTCATGCTAATGCATGTATGTTCTCAGATCAATAACTAGTTCATCAATCCTTGAAAAATAGTCAAAGTGCTTACAAATTGGCCTATTGATAATTAGATGTAGTTATTTAATCCCATTGTATCCTTCTAGCAAAATTACCTCAATGTAACAACCGAATAGATGGACCATTCTTGTCAGATGGAGTTACAACGAGATACGTCCTTGCTCCTAATGTCTCAACCAAACAAGGCATTTCAAGACTCTTCAAATGTGTTTCAACACTTTATTTAGCAATGATAACCGATTAACTTCATAATTTAACGGCGCCTCTGCAAGTGACTACTGGTGAAACATGACCTTAATTATTTATCCTCTTCAAATATTATGACCATACTACCACTAGAGGTGGTTTTAATCATCTAAATGCTCAATAGAAGACATTCTACATTCCTGCTAATTGTGGTACAACTTGCTGCTAAATCCTCTTCTTAAATTTGTTCAATTGCACGTTACGATCCTAAAACCTAATTGAGTGGAATAATACTAGCATTGAATTTGTCCTACCCTACAAAACTCATTCTCTGCGAGCACATATCACCCTAAAAACACAGGAATCATGTCACAACCTGAATTTACTTGTATCTCTACAAGCACAAATCACCCTAACCATTGCCAACACAGATTATTTTTGGATCAATAATTTGCGATTTCATATTCTACAATCACACACCGATACAAAATGACACATTTGTTAGTAGCAAAACAACAAAATCAAATTGGAGGGAGATGGTCATCAATTAATACCTCCATCGGCCTAAAGATGCAAGCGGGGAGGAGGCCAGCGTAGGAGGAGGCCGGTGCAGGCAGGAAGGAGGCCGACGTGGAGGAGGTCGGTGCAGGCAGCGACGGGGCCGCCGGGACTGGAGACGGGCGGGGAGGGAGGAGGGCGGTGCGTGCAAGGTAGGGGACGCCGCTGGGAGGCCGACGTGGAGGGGGCGGTGCATGAGGAGGTCGGTGCGCGCAGGAAGGAGGTCGGCGCTAGGAGGCCGCGTGGAGGAGGCCGGCGCTACGAGGCCGACGTGGAGGAGGCCGGTGTAGGCAACGGCGGGGCCACCGGGATTGGAAGCCGGCGGCGAAGGAGGAGGGTGAACATCCAGAAAAATGAAGAACTAGAGCAGCGACCGCACCTAAGTTACCACCGTCAAGCCAAGTATGGTGGCGTGACTATACAGGATTGTCGGCCTAAGAGTGTGAGCATGACAACGACCACGTATACCTCCATGCTGGCACTGGACGCGGACGAGGGATTGCGTGATAACTTTAGCTACACCGATATAGGTGGCATGATAGAATATTTTGGTCATGACACAGGTTTTGGCGTGATCGAATAGGTCAGAATTGAAAATAATATTGATGGAAGATTAATTTTAAAATACAAATAAAGAAGGATTAATTCCAAAGCATAGTGGCCAAAAGCTGCAAGGGCACTTTGTAGCTGTGGAATGCTAGCTACACGAGTTGACATGAAGTAGCCAACTCGAAGATTATCACAGGGCATCAGCCTCTCTCTTCCAAAAAGCTGTCAGTGAGGGGGAGAGAGAGATGTGTCGTAAGAGCAAGAGGCCAAAAATTGATGGCAATGCGCCATGGCTACCTGCCTATCACTAAGCGTCATCCGATTTGTCTGTTACAATCTCCACTCGTGTCGCTGTCCCTCCTCTCATCTCCCTGTATTTTCGTGTTACTCCATTTCCATTTTTGCACAGTGCTTCGCCCTTTCTAAACTTCTAGTGCACACGTCTCTGTCCGTGCTCTCAGCTCAAGGCTTAGCTCCTACACGCGATCGAACTCGATCGATCGGCGACGGTTCAATCTGTTTATAAGTCTGACACGATAGCAAGCAAACGATGGATGGATGGATGGATGGATGGATGGAAGGAAGGATACAGATTCATGGTTGTCAGGTGAGAGCAAAGAAGAGCATTGCCGCGGCATTCGAATGTTTATTGTTTTGCCACGTTTGATTGATCCACCACTTTACAATATATTATAAAAAGAATATAGATGATGAACTACAGACTTTAATTCAAAGAAGGGCGTGCGCATGTCAGGGTCTTGAAATCACTTATGTCATGCATGCATGCATGGTCGTGTCATAGGAGTCTTGCAGGAATCGACACAATTAATTCCTTCAAAATTTCTCTCAGATTTCTCCATTTCAAATAGGGTGTAGCCGTGTAGGATATCATACCATACATACACTATTTGGTACTAGCTTTCTTCTTGTTACTTAAAACTGGGGTATATAATGTCGTTCTATTATATAATTGGAGAGGAATGATGTTTCCACAAATCGTTTTGTTTTGCAAAACATAACACAACATCATGGGATCCACCCCTTAGTTTTACGTACACGAGTGCACCTTATAGTGGGAAAAGTTTTGAGGTCGTGGATTTATTACGTAAGTTTCGAATAGGAACAACAATGCTTTCAATCACCTGCAAAATTGTTGTCATTTCACTTATTAATAGCCTGTATATATAGCAGCACGAGCATACGTATGCGTGTAGCTGCAGTTCTACCATACGAGCTAGCTAGCCGACAGCCTAGCTACGACGCTACAACGTTTTGTACGAGAAAATGAGTTTGGTGCGTGTGGCCTACTGGCTCCACGTATCAACCAGCGTGTGTGAGAGGGAGATGCTTACACGCGTACGTGTACCTTTCCAGATCGATGGATGCCATGATATCTTTTGCTTTGCTTCCTTCCTTCCTCTGGCAGATATTTAACCCCCGTTGTTTCATGTACGCAGGCGCAGGAGACAAGAAGGAGCGAACCTTTATTTGGTTACAAAAGAGGGAGAATCTTGGCAGGATTTTTTTGTCACACAGCCCTATGATTTGGACCTGTCAGAGTCCTGCATGCCATCCTTCGTTCCTTGACTATGCCTTCCCTAGCTGGGCACCTTCCTGCTGCGCTTTGTCTGCCGATCCCCTGGTTGGGAGTTTGATACATGTCCATTAGCGATTTTTTAAACCTTCAAAATTCTATTTGGAATTTTGCGCACTATTTCAAATATAGTTTTTTACCTCCAAAATTCTATTTGGAATTTTGCGCACTATTTCAAATGTAGTTTTTTTACCGCACCCACGCACCGCAGCAACCCGCTTGCTGCGCCCCCATGCAGCATCAGTAGTATGGTAGTGAATTTCCTAAAAATCCACTTAAGTATATTTTCAGAGGAATTTTGAAATATAGAAAATGAGCTCAAAAAATTATAATTTTTTTTGTGAAGCCTCATGACACAGTGTACTTCCTTGTATAATTTTTTCAAAATTTTAAATATTCTTATTTTTTCTCAAAAAATCATTCAAGTATACTGTTTGTAGGAATATTCTAATATATAAAATGAGACCTAAACATTACGATTTTTTTCCTCCAAACTCCTTACATAGTGGACTTGATTTTATAATTTTTACAGAATTTTATATGCTCTGAAATTGGGTAAAAAATTAAGGGTTTAGTTCTCGAAAATTAGGACAAAAGGTTTTGAAAATTAGGGTTTCATGATTTCATGTGACTTGGAATGTGGGAAGTTTAATACCTCATGAATACTTTAGGTAAGAGATACTCCCTCCTCCACACATCTCTTGCCCGTCGCTGCTGTCCCCCTTCCTGCAGTGCTCGCTTTTATGACGTGCAAATCTTTGGACCCGACTCCCGATTGATTCACTCGCGTGCCACCACCGGCAAGGGTATTGTGTGACGCTTCACGGTGCCACACCGGTGTTAAATCGAACATATTAGGAACCCTTCCTGCAAACATGTTTGGTCCATTTAAATACATATAAATACATACTTCAAGTGCATATATATAAATACATACTTACTGCATATACAAAATATACGAATTACTTATGACACCTTCCTGCAAATTATAAGTTATTAACCAAGCAGATAATTGGACCAGACATATTAGGAACCTTTTTAATATTCAGCACAAGTTTTAGCAGGTGTCACAGCACTATAGCCAAACCCTAAACCGCCAAGCCAAACCTATTAAAAAAACTTATTATAGTAAGCACAAGTTGATCGTTAGCCCCGAGTGCTAACTTCTTATTGTTTGTAGCACACAACCAAAAGGAGATCATCATATGCTTCCTAAAACCCTCTGCTGTCACGCAACACATGACAATAAATTAATCTTCCAATGCCTGACCTCACCGTAGTAGAATTTCCACAGTGGATTCTAAACTCACATATTGAGTAGTAATTCATATCAATCATGTAAAAAGAAAACATATCTTCACAACTACTCCGTAAAACTTAACAAATAAGGTAACAACAGGGAGGTATAAAGGAACTGAATATCATTTGTGATTTTCGTAGATTCTCAAGAGTACAAAATCTGTTGGACTCGCAATAATATTTTTGTGATCGTCATATGTTGTTGTAGTGCGGTAAATTTTCAAAGAATTTTGTGAGGGCGATTGAGGTAGCAATGATTCGTAAGTAGGAAGGTAAGTGATATTGCGATGTACTAGGGAATTCATATACGGTAGAGAACTTTGGAGAAATAGCTCAACGATAACAACATGATAGTTGATCCAACAAGCGGGTTACATGGCACGCAGGCTAACGAACTAAGGACAGTACACGCAAACCTTTAGGGAACTAGAAATACATGGTGCATATAGATGAAGAGGGTCGAACTACTGCGTGGAACATGGTCATTTGCCCTTGCGGCCTAGCTCGGCGTTGTACCCCTCGCTTTGCACCTTAGCTTTCACCGCGATGGCCCTCTTCCGTGTCGTCTCGGCCTCGCGTCGCCTGGTATGCTCGCGCTCCTACTCCTCGTGCAGCCTCTCCCGCCTCTTCTCCTCCTCTATCTCAACCTGCAACTCTTCGAGGCGCCTTTCACGGCCCTCGCAGTCCTCCCTGGCCCATCTCTTCCGTGACAGCAGCAACCACATCTCATAGGGGTGGATCTTGTCGTCGATCCACTAGCTGAAGTCGCATAGGCGCAACGGAGACTACGATGCGAAGAGAGACGTGACTACGATGTAACGGGAAGAAAAATAGTGGTGTGCACTGAAATGCGATTTCATTACCGGCCACCTGTGGCTCGGCGTGTCAAACCTGCGGTCGGGGTAGTCCGCGCAGATGTTTGGGCAGCACCAATAGCGCTGCCTAATGGTCCACTTGTCGATTGATTTGACACACTTGTAGGTGTCCGGAACCATCAAAAGGGTGGCACCACCCCCTGTGGGGGCCCTTCCGGAGTGTGTTCAATGGGCATAGGAGGAGGGTGTGGCTTGACCCGGAATCGTTGGGCGTACTTCGAGGCAGCCTCCTTAGATCGATGAGCTCCGAAGGTGGGTGTTGAGTGTAAGGCTGCTGACTAAACGCCCTGTGGCGAGTATCAGTTTCTTGGGAAGACACCCAGTCCTTCAAAACCCCGTGAATATTCTCTCATTCCTTGTCCTTGTCCATGTTATGTAGGTAGTGTTGTTGGTGTGGAGTTTCTGGCCGAGTAGCGCTGTATTTATAGCGGGAGCGGACGCACCTGTAGCGGCTCTATAGCGGCCAAAGTGCAATCAAGTTGAAGCAAATTCGCGTCCGCGATGAGGAATCTTGTTGCAGCATTGGGTCAAGTCTCTACGCAAAACTACCTCGTTGGGTCACATCATCGCTGCGCAAAGCTGCCTCGTTGTAGAGAGAAGTCATGTCCTGCTTTGCAGAAAATTGTTACACTCTGTTTTGCAGAGCGAGGTCACATCCTAATTTACAGAGAGTGGTCATGTCATCGGTCAAAGATCGTATAACATATTTGGAATATCCCAGAACCTCCTCTACACCGCTAATATACCTTGCTATCAAGACATGTATATCACTAAAATATAACCCAGGATGTTTATATATAAGCACATCTCCAGATAGATGTCCATTGTCGTTGTTTAATAGAAGATATAGTAAGTAATAAACAATAAGGTCTCCTTTCAAACATCAGCAAATCTCAAAGAACTAATGATTGCATATTGCATATTGGTGTATGTTTTATAGGAGGCTAAGACATGCTAAAGAACGAAGGTTCTACATATTTTCTGCGAAATTAAAAGCAGTCATCAATCGGTAGCTTTCCTAGCTTGATTCGTTTTCTTTCCTGTTGAGCCATGAAAGCAAGCCTATATTGCAAGTATGCCTCTTCTAGTGGAATCCCAGAAAAAATCATTCGCACCGACATCGAATCCTCTATGTCAGCATAGCCAAATACAACTTTAATGACCAGATGAAAAAGAGAGGTGGATCAAACACAAGCAGGTGAATGAAAAAAAACTAAATTAAAATGAGAGACTATTAGAACTTGTAACATAAGAGTACAAGTTCTAGAGCATAAAGAAGCAAATATATATGCCAAATTATACTATGCAGTGCATGAAGAGTATGAAACCATAATATTTCAATCTAACGTTTTAGGGCATCTTCATAATCACAACGAGCGTTCTCAGCCCCTTCAATTGCATTATGTAGAAGCTCCATAAAGTACTCTGCTTTAACTCCACCATAGTGAAATAATGTGCTCAAGAACCTTGATGTTAATATCCTTTTGGGTTGATTTATGAGGAGAAAAATACAATGATTTATTTCTTGTGGACCAAAAGAAAATTAATACAAATTTTGCTAATCAAAACACTTAGGCTGTTGAGAAAAGGTGGGCAGCCCTGCACATACATCAATATATCCCTCTCACTTCTACACTTAACCAGGCCAACTAGTATACGGACTTGACATGTGACAAGACATGATCCACCCTGAGGACGTTTTAAGTATCACCACCAGTCCCTCCAAATATCACAATTAATGTTTTTCTCTAAAATGTGGACGTCTGAAGCTCTGGACCTCTAGGCTATGCTACCACACCATATTTGATTCATCATTCAACTCATCAAAAAGCTTAAACTATTGACTTTCAACTCATCCAAAAGATGAGTTATTCTACTAATAATAAAGAATAAAACAAGGTGCTTCAACATCAAATAATAATCCCATGCAAAAAAATTCTGACTTTCAGGCTATATTGTCTCATAAAATTGGTAATATTTACATTTATAGCATGGGTAGAAAGGCTAACGTAACCCCTAGGAGCACCTTTCTTCAAACAGACTTACAACTTATGAGAAATACTTGAAACAAACTCCATAATTTAAATTTAAAATTGTAAACCACTCCTTGATTCAAGCCCAAATTAAATAAAACCATGAGCTCAATTCATAATTTAGAAAATTATTTTTAATTACCCAGGCAAAAGCGAAAATTCATGCTTTGCAATAATTTGAATTTAAAAATAAATAAAAACCAAATCCACGCTCAAATTCTAAATTGAATTCAAACTCAAGCCAAAATAAAAATTATAATTCTAAATTGAATGAAAAACACTGAGCCCACACAATTTCAGAGCATATAAAATTCTGTAAGAATTACACAATCAAGTCCACTGTGTAAAGAGCCTAGAAAAAAATCATAATGTTTGGAACTCATTTTCTATATTAGAAAATTCCTACAAATAATATACTTGAATAATTTTTTTGAGAAAAATAAGAATGGATAAAATTTTGAAAAAAATACACAAGCAAGCACACTGTGTCGGAGGCCCCTCAAAAATTTTTATAATTTTTTGAGCTCATTTTCTATATTTCAAAATTCTTCAAAAAAAAATATGTGCTTAAATGGATTTTAGAGAAATTCGCTGAAGTGCTAAAGGAGCCGCTGCACGAGGAAGAAGCAGCTAGCTGCTGTAGCGTGGGGGCACTGACAAGCGGGTTCTTGTCTGCAGACGCAGCAAAGAGAGGAGGGGGGGGGGGCAGAAATAAAATTTCGGGGGTAAAGATGTTACATTTGGAGTTGTGGTGTTTTAGGGGAGCCAATAGTACCCAAAATTCTCGATATTGCATACTGGCCTGCTGTATTTTTTTTATCATTACGTCCGCACGAAGATTAATTTTACTCTTCTATTTAAACACGTACTGTTTTAACCGAAGACTCACCCTTGACTAAACCTTCCCCAGCTCCCCCAGCTGGATTATGGCCTGGGGATGCATGCAGAACCTTCTTATTGTTTGTAGCACACAACCAGAAGGAGATCATCATATGCTTCCTAAAACCCTCTGCTGTCACGCAACACAGGACAATAAATCTTCCAATGTCTGACCTCACTGTAGTAGAATTTCCACAGTGGATTCTAAACTCACATATTGAGTAGTAATTCATATCAATCATGTAAAAAGAAAACATCTCTTCGCAACTACTCCGTACAACTTAACAAATAAGGTAACAACATAGGGAGGTATAAAGGAACTGAATAGCATTTGTGATTTTCGTAGATTTTCAAGGGTACAAAATCTGTTGGACTCGAAATAATATTTTTGTGATTGTCATATGTTGTTGTAGTGCAGTAAATTTTTCAAAAAATTTTGTGAGGGCAATTGAGGTAGCAATGATTCGTAAGTAGGAAGGTAAGTGATATTGCGATGTACTAGGGAATTCATATACGGTAGAGAACCTTGGAGAAATAGCTCAACGATAACAACACGATAGTTGATCCAACAAGCGGGTTACATGGCACGCAGGCTAACGAACTAAGGACAGTACACGCAAGCCTTTAGGGAATTAGAAATACATGGTGCATATAGATGAAGAGGGTCGAACTACTGCGTGGAACATGGTCATTTTCCCTTGCGGCCTAGCTCGGCGTTGTACTCCTCGCTTTGCACCTTAGCTTTCACCGCGATGGCTCTCTTCCGTGTCGTCTCGGCCTCGCGTCGCCTGGTATGCTCGCTCTCCTGCTCCTCGTGCAGCCTCTCCCGCCTCTTCTCCTCCTCTATCTCAACCTGCAACTCTTCGAGGCACCTTTCACGGCCCTCGCAGTCCTCCCTGGCCCATCTCTTCCGTGACAGCAGCAACCACATCTCATAGGGGTGGATCTTGTCGTCGATCCACTGGCTGAAATCGCATAGGCGCGACGAAGACTACGATGCGAAGAGAGACGTGGCTACGATGTAACGAGAAGAAAAATAGTGGTGTGCACTGAAATACGATTTCATTACCGGCCACCTGTGGCTCGGCGTGTCAAACCTGCGGTCGGGGTAGTCCGCGCAGAAGTTTGGGCAGCACCAATAGCGCTGCCTAATGGTCCACTTGTCGGTTGATTTGACGCACTTGTAGGTGTCTCGACACCATCAAAAGGGTGGCACCACCCCCTGCGGGGCCCTTCCGGAGTGTGTTCAATGGGCATAGGAGGAGGGTGTGGCTTGACCCAGAATTGTTGGACGTACTTCGAGGCAGCCTCCTTAGATCGATGAACTCCGAAGGTGGTTGTTGAGTGTAAGGCTGCTGACTAAACGCCCTGTGGCGAGTAGCAGTTTCCTGGGAAGAAACCAAGTCCTTCAAAACCTCGCGAATATTCTCTCATTCCTTGTCCTTGTCCATGTTATGTAGGTAGTGTTGTTGGTGTGGAGTTTCTGGCCGAGTAGCGCTGTATTTATAGCGGGAGCGGACACACCTGTAGCGGTTCTATAGCGGCCGAAGTGCAATCCAGTTGAAGCAAATTCGCGTCCGCGATGAGGAATCTTGTTGCGGCATTGGGTCAAGTCTCTACGCAAAACTACCTCGTTGGGTCACATCGCTGCGCAAAGCTGCCTCGTTGCAGAGAGAAGTCATGTACTGCTTTGCAGAAAATTGTTACACTCTGTTTTGCAGAGCGAGGTCACATCCTAATTTACAGAGAGTGGTCATGTCATCGGTCAAAGATCGTATAACATATTTGGAATATCCCAAAACCTTCTCTACACCGCAAATATACCTTGCTATCAAGACATGTATATCACTAAAATATAACCCATGATGTTTATATACAAGCACATCTCCAGATAGATGTCCATTGTCGTTGTTTAATAGAAGATATAGTAAGTAATAAACAATAAGGTCTCCTTTCAAACATCAGCAAATCTCAAAGAACTAATGATTGCATATTGCATATTGGTGTATGTTTTATAGGAGGCTAAGACATGCTAAAGAATGAAGGTTCTACATATTTTCTGCGAAATTAAAAGCAGTCATCAATTGGTAGCTTTCCTAGCTTGATTCGTTTTCTTTCCTGTTGAGCCATGAAAGCAAGCCTATATTGCAAGTATGCCTCTTCTAGTGGAATCCCAGAAAAAATCAATCGCACCGACATCGAATCCCCCATGTCAGCATAGCCAAATGCAACTTTAATAACCAGATGAAAAAGAGAGGTGGATCAAACACAAGCAGGTGAATGAAAAAAACTAAATTAAAATGAGAGACTATTAGAACTTGTAACATAAGAGTACAAGTTCTAGAGCATAAAGAAGCAAATATATATGCCAAATTGTACTATGCAGTGCATGAAGAGTATGAAACCATAATATTTCAATCTAACATTTTAGGACATCTTCATAATCACAACGAGCGTTCTCAGCCCCTTCAATTGCATTATGTAGAAGCTCCATAAAGTACTCTGCTTTAACTCCACCATAGTGAAGTAATGTGCTCAAGAACCTTGATGTTAATATCCTTTTGGGTTGATTTATGAGGAGAAAAATGCAATGATTTATTTCTTGTGAACCAAAAGAAAATTAATACAAATTTTGCTAATCAAAACACTTAGGCTGTTGAGAAAAGGTGGGCAGCCCTGCACATACATCAATATATCCCTCTCACTTCTACACTTAACCAGGCCAACTAGTATGCGGACTTGACATGTGACAAGACATGATCCACCTTGAGGACGTTTTAAGTCTCACCACCAGTCCCTCCAAATATCACAATTAATGTTTTCTCTAAAATATGGACGTCTGAAGCTCTGGACCTCTAGGCTATGCTACCACACCATATTTGATTCATCATTCAACTCATCCAAAAGCTTAAACTATTGACTTTCAACTCATCCAAAAGATGAGTTATTCTACTAATAATAAAGAATAAAACAAGGTGCTTCAACATCAAATAATAATCCCATTCAAAAAATTTCTGACTTTCACGCTATATCGTCTCATAAAATTGGTA
The DNA here is from genome assembly GCA_036346395.1 of Hsuehochloa calcarea. NCBI lineage: Eukaryota > Viridiplantae > Streptophyta > Magnoliopsida > Poales > Poaceae > Hsuehochloa > Hsuehochloa calcarea. The sequence continues at coordinate 5,473,348 of CM070604.1, read as the reverse complement.
ATATTTACATTTATAGCATGGGTAGAAAGGCTAACCTAACCCCTAGGAGCGCCTTTCTTCAAACAGACTTACAACTTATGAGAAATACCTGAAACAAACTCCATAATTTAAATTTAAAATTGTAAACCATTCCTTGATTCAAGACCAAATTAAATAAAACCATGAGCTCAATTCATAATTTAGAAAACTATTTTCAATTACCCAGGCAAAAGCGAAAATTCATGCTTTGCAATAATTTGAATTTAAAAACAAATAAAAACCAAATCCGCGCTCAAATTCTAAATTGAATTCAAACTCAAGCCAAAATAAAAATTATAATTCTAAATTGAATGAAAAACACTGAGCCCACACAATTTCAGAGCATATAAAATTCTGTAAGAATTACACAATCAAGTCCACTGTGTAAAGAGCCTAGAAAAAAATCATAATATTTGGAACTCATTTTCTATATTGGAAAATTCCTACAAACAATATACTTGAATAAATTGTTGAGAAAAAATAAGAAATAAAATTTTGAAAAAAAATACACAACCAAGCACACTGTGTTGGAGGCCCCTCATTTTGAGCTCATTTTCTATATTTCGAAATTCTTCAAAAAAATATGCTTAAATGGATTTTAGAGAAATTCACTGAAGTACTAAAGGAACCGCTGCACGAGGAAGAAGCAGCTAGCTGCTATAGCGTGGGGCACAAAGAAGCGGAGTTCTTTGCGGTCTTGTGGCCAAGAAGAAAGTGGAGGGGGGGGGGGGCGAAATAAAATTTCAGGGGTAAAGATGTTACATTTGGAATTGTGGTGTTTTAGAGGAGTCAATAGTACCCAAAATTCTCGATATTGCATACTGGCCTGCTGTATTTTTTTTTATCATTACGTCCGCACGAAGATTAATTTTACTCTTCTATTTAAACACGTACTGTTTTAACCGAAGACTCACCCTTGACTAAACCTTCCCCAGCTCCCCCAGCTGGATTATGGCCTGGGGATGCATGCAGAACCTTCTGCGCGCCTGCATGCATCATCTCGATAACCATAGTTTCTCCTGAGCAAAGTTGAAACGAAATTCTAATCGTGGTTGATTGACAAATTAACCAGGAAGAGCGCCCTGATGATTTAGGGCCTATTTAAAATCGAGATTTTTAAACAAATTCTTAGCTACCGAAACACATTGTTTGTGAAATACATCAAGACATTAGGCATGCATTTATTCCTCTTTTTTCCTGTATAGAGTTAAAACGGCATCTAAATGAGAACGGGTGTGGTAGTCAAATAGCCCTCTTGTCCGGTAGCGAAGTCACACGGAAATCTGCGCGATCTTCACACGGATAGAAGGCAGGGAGGGAAGGGAGCCTAGCCCACCCATGCGACGCAGGTGTCAGCGAAGAGAACCCGTTTATTTTTTGGGATTGTCTATCCATCATTCACAAAAAATTGACTGATTCAGCCTAGAAAATCGGTCACTTTTTCAAACGCACGATTCCAATCCAATGGTCCGCACATTTTTTCTTTTATTCGTCATCAAGATAAATCTATCATATTTTAGTTGGTTTCCAGATCCACCCTAATTAGCTTGTTTTTAAGCTGTGAATCCGTGTGCTTATACAGGAAAAGAACTTGTTGACACAATTGCAGAATTCAATCGCTTACCCATTTCGAATACCAAACGTACCTGCTGATACACTTGCAGAATTCAATCGCTTACCCATTTCGAATACCAAACGTATGGGAATGTACCGTGCGAAAATCATACACACACACCATCACGGATCTGAACGCTCAATCGAACGGCCGCAAAACTGACTGAAATGACAAAAAAAATCGTTCGACAGATGTATAGCAGAATCGTTATTTTTTTGGCCCAATGGAACAACAGTCTATACACAATCGTAGGCTACGGCCCTACCAAAGAATCGTCACAATTCTGCCACTGCGTTAGATCTGGTCAACAAAGTTGACCAGCGCGAGGCCCGCGGCCCAGACGTCGTCATCGGGCACGAACTCCTCCGGCGAGTGGCTGACGCCCCCGCGGCACCGCACGAACAGCATCCCGATCTGCAAGCAAGCACAAACGAGGATTGTAACAACCATTTTTACGTGCTAAGGCAAGAGCTTTTACATGCACATCCTACGTACGTACCTTGGTCAGCCTGGCCATCGCCATCGCATCGTGCCCCGCGCCGCTCATCAGCACCGGTGTCTCGCCGGCCGTGTAGCCCGGCATCATCGACATTGTCGAGCGCGTGGCGTGCTTCAGCTGAGAGGTCAGCTCCGGGTCGCAACGCGTAGCCGCTGCTGAATGCTGGAAATACCAACTGAACACAGTTAACACAAAGCGTGCAGCTGCAAATATGCAAACCACAGCGAAGTACTTCAATTCCCGCACCTTATGCTCAACAGCGCAATCGACCAATCTGTCGCCGCATTTCTGAAGAACGAGCCTTGAAAAGCTCGCGACAATTGTCTCCCTCACTTCGTCGTCCATCGCGCGTATATCCACCGTAAAATTGACCTGTCACAGGACTCCCAAGCTTCAGGTGATTGCATCACCAGGTAACTAGGGTGAAGAATGCTTGACAAGGGCAGGGTTTCAAATTTCGACGCGAAATTTCGTACACTTCGTGAAATTTTGTACACTTTGATGGAGCTCGAATTTTTGCCCTTTCGGTCAAAAAAATTCGGTTACACATGAATTCAGGCCAAATTCAAACATAATTCAAAATTTGGTCAATATCCGTCAATTTTTTTGATGAAATGTTGTCAAATTTGAATGCCAATTTCGGCCATTTGCCCGAATTGAAATTCGAAATTACCAAAATTTCGGCAATTTCGGTCACCCCTGAAATTTTTGCTCAAACGAAAATTGAAACCCTGGACAAGGGTGATGAGCATACCTGGCCTGGTATGACATTGCTCGCACTAGGCCATGTCAGCAATTCACCAACGGTGCAGACTAGTCCGGCAAGAGACTCCTCTGTGAAGCAACCGCATTCCTCGGCGTACGTCAGGAACTTATTGGGCTCTTTGCATAGGCTCTCCAGCGTTACAACAAGTTCTGCAGCTGCAACCATTGGATCACGGCGCAATTTCATTGGAACCGTTCCAGCATGCCCTTGAGAGCCATTTATTATTACCTAAAAAGTTTTAAAAAAATACTAAGCATAGGAAAGCAAGCCAGCTTGTATGATTTGGACTAGCAGAGCTGTCGGCAGGGGTGTTAATCGAATCCGAATTATCCGACATCCGAATTCGGTTGGTAGTGAATATAGTTTTGATTTTTCCATCCGATTAACAATTTCTCCCTTATTCGTATCCGTATTCGCATAAAAAATATACATATTTTATTGCAGTATGGCTAATTAGTTGGATGAGTATTTTAAGTTTAATATGAATTCATGTTTTTAGGTAAAATAGATAAACTAGAATGGTTAAGTATGCTATGTACGAGGATAAAGTACCATAAATATCTTGCAATTACGTAAGTTATGAAGATATCCGAATCCGACCGAATTGAGTAGGTATTCGATTCATATTCGCATTCGTTACAACATTCGATTCGTATTCGTATTCAACAATATTTGAATTTGTATTCGTACTTATTTAAAAAATACGAATACAGGAAGTCCACTATTCGATTCGTATTCAATCCGTTAACACTCCTAGCTGTAGGAAACTGGGAGTTGAGACTGGACATCCTAAGTTTTTAGTAGAGCATAGAAGCACTGCTCATGTTAAAATCGCAGTGAACATACCACTACAGCAGATTTGAAATATTACATATCGACGTTAGACAGAACAATTTTGGTGATAGCCATACTCTCTCTCTCCTGAATGGTTAACTAGGACTAGGAGTAATTCTTTGATTAAAGATAGCACACATTGTACCAATATAATAGTGGACTAGAAAGGGGCCAAGCCGCCAAGGGCTCTATACAGCACAATCTTTGGAAGTCATTTATTAAACGAGATGCATGTTGACTACAAGTAACTTAAGCGCTGCTTTGATTATTTATTCATTACCAGTACCTGGCTAATTCATGTTTGACTAACTCTTAGCTTAAAAAAAATAGTACGATCCAGTTGTCTACTTGATTGTTTCTTCTCTATAGTTGTTCCTGCCTGATGGTTTTGCAGAAGTTGGTCTGTTTTGAAGAAGTTGGTCCTAAGATAGTGTGCAATTCTAGTTGGTTATATTTTAATATCGTCTGGCATATTTCTTTGACTAGTGTCAGTCTTCTCACAAAAATAGCAGAAAACTCGAATGCACCTTCAATCGCGTCTGTCCTGCAATTCCTTTTACTACACCGAGAGGATAATGGAGGGCTTCCAGGACAGGCCCTTGTTCCATATGAACCTACCATAAAGAAACAGAAACGGTAAGTACTGTATTTTTTTTCTCATGTAACTACATGAAGACCGAATGCAAATCCTTTATACCTCAACATAACTACCCACATACTCCGGCTTGTACTTTACTTGACCAAGAGCAGCAGCAGTAGCCTCAAAAGAATTCAACTGAAGAACATCTTGTACCGTGGCGCCACTGAAGAAGTTGAATACAAAATATAAACTGCATCAGTAAACCATTGTAAAAACTTGTTCGATTGGTTTATGCAATAAAAAAAAGACAACCTCTTGTCAGATACTTGTAAAATTGATTCAGGTAGTGTACCAGCTACAGCAGCGCTTCCCAGAAAAGTTCTTTGAAACCTAACACCCTCCTCATCGCTGAAAGCAATCACCTGAGTTTTACCAAGCAAAAAATAAGTAGCATGCTCTGTCACAGTGATATTTTCGGAAGTCAAGAATGCTAACCAGGTCATACTCTGCCACGGTTTGCTATACTATTTAAGCCATACTGGCTTAAAGGCATTTAGGTCAAGAAATAACAGATGAATTGACGCTGTGATGCATTCCAAAACTAACATGCAGGTCTACATCTAGACAGTGCTATAGCATTTGTTTTGCATAAGTAAAACACATGGCATCTAAAAGCTTGTGAATTATAATCATCATGATTGAGAAAAGACGAGACATTCTCACAAAACAAACCTTTTGCGTATTTGGGAAGAAAAAAAGACATTCTCACAAAAAGCAAAGATGAGACATGCATAGCTTCTTCTTCAGATTAACAGCGAAACGACCAACCGATTAAATAGACATTATAAAATTGGATTCCACCTAGCTTATATATATTTAGTCTGTTTGTATATCTTATTACAATAGCAGACCTCATACGTGTTTTGCAACCTAGCTACCTAATTAGCATCCCAAAGTTAATTCTAAAAGGAATTAAATAAAATATGATATAAAAAAAAACTTCGCAAAGGCATTTAGTAAAACAAAGGAAAGATCTCCAGGATAAGTGTAGAAAGACACTATGCTGATTGGAAGCGACTAGAGAACAACATTGCGGACGAAGCATCGTAAAATAGTAAAATACACAAGACAGACAAGTTATCTGCGGACAAGTGTCGTATCCATAGGAAGCATGTGATTCATCATGCCATTTGGAAGGAATAAGATAGCATAGCCCAAGTGCCCAACTCACAAATTGTACCAAAACAAACATACTATGATAAGAACATAGTAACAGCACTGATATCGGAAACATAAGAAAATTCTCTAACCTCTACTGGTCTAGTCAGCCTCTGCAGTTTCCCAGTAACTTTCAAAACCTTCAGAGCGGAGATTGCACAAATAATACCCAAAGCTCCGTCATACATGCCAGCATCAATGACAGTGTCCTGTTTTTCCAAAGAAAAGATTATTTTTTACCAGTGATTGCAATATTGGATTGCCATTTAACTACTAATAAAAGAGCCACAGCATGACATTAAAAAAGTTCTCACCATGTGAGATCCAATTAATAAAGCCTCTTTGGTTGAATTGGCCGGTTTAAATTGACCATGTATGTTACCCATTTGATCAACCCACCTTCATATCGAACAGAGATTGGTCAGTTATGATCAAAGTGTGAGAAAATGACTGCAAATACAAATAAACGTACGTTGTAAGTCCAGCATCTTTCATCCAGCTGATAATGACATCGGTAGCTATGATGGAATAGCATGTGCCTTACCTCGCACTCTGTATTTCGTGTTATCTCACGGTTCGGCCCTTCAAATCTAGTGCAGTGACGTCCTCTTCTCAAGTGCTCGCAGTCGAAGACATTAGCACGACGTTCTGATCGGCTTATCAATGCGTTGCACAAGCGACGATTATGATGACGAATGGGTAATCTGATTCATGATGAAGAACATATGAGATTCGTGATCATGAAGTTGCACGTTAGTTGTAATTAGTAAATTGCATAGGTGAGCTCAACTTTAGTTCAGTGATGGATCATCTTATAACAACTTTTATGCAGAAGAGATGTGCAGATCTTGATCAAGGCATGATTGGTAAGGTCTTAAAATCTTATTGTCAATAGTTGTAGATATTCCGGTACAACTATCCTCAATTTTTTGTTACTATTATCTCATGTTCTAATATATTATAAATTTGTATTTGTTTACTTACAAAATGGTTCCATCGTTTATTGTAAACGATGCACCTTATGTCATTGTTTCGTATCAAGACATTGAGGATCACTAGTTATCATATTTCACAGGAAAATATTTTCATTCGATTAGTGTATTTACTATAACTAATTACAGCTACTATTCAAACTGGTATACATGCTATGTAATGTAGGAATGATTTAGAAGGTCGTCATGTTGCAACTGGTAGAATCACACGATGTCGAGCATGCTAGTACGTTCTTGTTTGCTCTTGATTGGCAATTTATGTTTTTTCAGTAAACATAGGAACAGTTTCTTAAAAAGGGCGATTACTTTGCCAGAGTGACGCATTTGTGCCATCATATTTGACTGTCTAGTCCTGCATGCCATCCGTCTGATCCATTACTTGATTCCTCATGTTCCCGCTGCAGTATGCACATTTATGTAAACCAGGTGATTTCAATTACCTTAATTTGGTTACTTTCAATCTTCTAAATCTTTTTGATCTTTCCTAGTTTCAACCTTGCAATCGCGTGTGCAGCAGAAGAGTATGTTGAATTAAAAATATTAGATTTTTTCAAAACCTTTAATTTGACTATGTAATATGCACTTTTTATGAAAGTTCTTCTGGATTTTCACTTTTAATTCTTTTATTTAAAACATTTCCATAAGCAATTTTTAATTCATTATTAATACTAATATTAATGTTTATTCCAAAATCTATTCTGATTTTCATATTTTTAATTATAGAAGGCTAAAATGAATTGTCATGACAATATAGGTTCAAAATATTTAAGTTTTGTTCGATGTGAATTACTTGAATTATAGTAAAATCATTCAAACTGTAGAATTTCTTAACGCCGTGACTGTCTTTCTCCAAATTTTTGACATTTGATATCGATTATATCAAATTGGTTTAGTCGTTGTACATTAAAAGTGAACATTAGACCCTTTCTCAACTGTATGTCTTACTATAATACATTTAATGATATATATCAATTGTAAAATATCGTTCCAAAATTGCGATCTTCAGACGTTTATGCAATTAGGCCATATTATTGACCAAACGTCCACCTATGAACCAACTGCTGAGCCATACGTTTCCCAACGAAACCTACGCCCACACCCATGTCGCCCAACGCTTTTGTTAAGAAATAGTCGACGAATCGATGAACGGCAACACAATCACGCAATCAATCGATAACACCAGAGACACCAATGAGAGAGAGAGAACGCCAGGAGTCTTTTATTAATAAATCAGGGATGATTACATGGGTAGCACTGCCTCTCTATTTATAGACTAAGCCCATCAGGGGTAGTTCTGGTATTTGCCCATACCGGACCTTCTAGGTTTCGTATCACTCCCCCTTGGACGAATACCACGGCATGCACATACCTCACTAAAAACTCCTCCCAAAAACCCAATGGAAAAAAGGGATAGAGAAAAGAGTGCATCGCATCCATTTCTTGGATTGCACTTGTTGCCTCATTAAAAACCTTTACGTGAGAAAACTTCAGGAAAACTCACAAAGGGAAAAAGAGTGCAACATTTGGATCTTCTGGTCTTACATATGGGCTATGGTTCAGGGATTCACTCCCCTGAACTTTATAACTCACTAAGCTATTTCATCCCTATGCCTGGAACACATTTGTGGAAGCTAGAGGCTGGGAGAGATTTTGTGAATAAATATGCTAGATTATCACAAGACTTAGCCTTTAAAACTTTTATCTCTCCGTTCTTTTGAAGCTCATGAGGATAAAAGAATTTAGGAACAATATGCTTCGTGATATTACTCTTAACATAGCTCATTTGCATTTATGCAATACAAGCGGCGTTATCTTCATAGATAATAGTGGGGTCATCGACGGTGTTTATGCCACATGACTTCTTGATATGGCTGATCATCCGCCTAAGCCAAACGCATTCTCGTGAGGCTTCGTATAATGCGATTATTTCTGAGTGGTTTGTGGACGTAGCCACTCAGGTCTGCTTGAATGATCGCCAAGAGATGGCTGTACCACCACAAAGAAATACAAATTCTGTCTGAGATTTCGCATTATATGGATCAGACAGATATCCTGCATCTGCGTATCCAACCATAGACATGTCTTGGTTCTTCGGGTAAAATAATCCAAGATCTTGTGTACCCTGAAGGTACCTGAATATGGTTTTAATGCCAGCCCAATGTCTTCGAGTTGGAGCTGCGCTATGTCTGGCTAGCAAGTTTACTGCAAAGGCAATGTCTGGTCTTGTGCAGTTAGCTAGATACATTAGTGCCCCAATAGCACTTAAGTATGGAACTTCTAGTCCAAGAATTTTCTCATTTTCCATCTTTGGTCTAAAAGGGTCTTTATCCGCTTCTAGGGATCGGGCCACCATCGGGGTTTTCACCAGATATGATTTGTCCATGTTAAATTTCTCTAGGACTTTCTTGATATACGAGGATTGGTATACAAAAACTCCTTCAGGAAGGTGCTCTAGCTGCAGGCCTAAGCAAAATTTGGTTCGGCCCAAATACTTCATTTCAAATTCTTTAACAAGATAAGAACTTGCTTCTTTTAGGTTTTCTGTCGTCTCAATGATATTCAGATCATCGACATATACTGAAATAATATAGAATCCATTATGGGATTTCTTTATGAATACACAGGGATAGTCTTCACTTTTAGTATATTCTTTCTTCAGGAAGAATTCACTAAGTCGGTTGTACCACACTCTTCCAGATTGTTTTAATTCGTACAATGACCTTTCCAGCTTGACGCTGTACATATTTCGATTCACTTTATTTTGATCTGAAATCTTTACTCCTTCTGGGACTTTCATATAAATATCTGAATCAAGTGACCCATATAGATATGCTGTCACTACATCCATTAATTGCATACATAAATTCATACCTGATGCCATTGATATTAAGTATCGGAACGTTGTCCCACTCATGACAGGAGAATAAGTTTCATCATAATCAGTACCGGGTCTCTGCGTGAACCCTTGTGCCACAAGTCTCGCTTTGTATCTCACCACCTCATTATTTTCGTTTCTCTTCCGGACGAAAACCCATTTGCATCCTACAGGGAATACCTTGGGTGGTGTTTGGGCTATCGGGCCAAACACTTTTCTTTATTCAATGAGTAATTACGCCTCAATTGCTTCCTTCCATTTACCCCGGTCAACGCTTGGGCATTGACTAAGGACTTTGGTTCTGGATCCAGTTCAAGGATTCTAGCAATTTTTGAGGCGAAATAGATGTCGATAACTGTAGTTTTTCTTTTATATAGTTCTCCTGACTCAATAAAATTAGTGGATATTTCTTCATTCATTTCATCCAGCTCCTCGTGATTTCCCATAACGACGGAGTCTGGTTGTTCCGAAATCCCAGTATTAGACTATGCGCGCGCAATTGTACTGAGTTTACTATCTTCAGGATTATTTCCTTCAGGGGCATTTTTAACTTCAGGTTGATTCTCTTCAATTGACCGGAAAGATGTCTTATTGAGTTCTATTTTCTGCGGACGTCTCCGTGGAATTGAGGCCTCAATCTATGGTGCTCTCCCCCTCTTCCTCACATGAGGGGTTGGAGTGGTTCGAGTATCCTTCTGGGGTATTTCCACTCTCTCCGGAGCATTTGCTGCTGGTATGTAAGACTTTGTTACTCCCTTTTGATCAGTGAATGCATCTGGCAAGTTATTTATAATTTGTTGTAGGTTTATTATTCGCTAGACTTCTAGTTCAGCTTCTTTAGTGCGTGGGTCCAGGGCCTGAATGCTTGAGGCATTCCAATCTATTTCTCGGCACTTATCTATTCCTCCCCTAATGCCGGGAAATTTTCTTCGAAAAACTCGCGGGGAGGTGGCGGCATGCTTGTGGCGGCCAGCGACGTGGCGGCGGTGGCCCTGCGCGTGTTCGGGAGGCGGTAGTTTGGCGACGCAGATGATGCGGGAGGCGAGCGGAGTCGGCGGCGGCAGAATGGCGGCCCGAGGGCCAAGGCGCGGAGTCGGCGGCCGGTCGCGGGCGACGGTGGCGGCTCCAATGGCGCGGCGATTCTCGCCGACGGTGCCGGCTTTGGGCGGCACCTTCCGCGAGGAGGGCGCGGTCTTGCTATGGGTGATGCGGCCGACGCCGACTCTCCCTTTTTTCTTTTCATTATGGATCTGCGCGGCGAGGCGAGCAGAGGTGGTCGCCTCGCGCCGACGGCCGGGTTGGCGTCGGCCACTTGGGCCGACGACGGCGCCGAGGCCGAGATCCGTAGATTTTTTTGTTTCTTGTTTATGTGATCCGAGGCCGACATGGGCAAGAATGTGATGATATTCTACTGTGTGCTGATTAGTCTACTGGATCTAGATCTTAAGCTGTAGATCAAACTACTGGTAGAGACAGTCAACAGATTGATCTAATCATTGCATTGTTTAACAGATCTAGTATTATCAAACTAGATTAGAATATAAATTGCAATGCGTAGTTGATTGAAATTACCTTTCACCTTGGAGAGCAGTTCGTGCTGATAACGTGTTAAGAAATAGTCGACAAATCGATGAACGACAACACAATCACGCAATCAATCAATAACTATGGATATCATGGGGATATGCTCCAAATCTTAGGATGATGTGACAATTGGCAATGGCGTTAACGGTTTATCGTTTCACGTGTTTTCAGCAAAGGTACAAAACTGTCAGGCATTAACCGGTCTGACCGGCCATAGGGCGGCGGTCCGACCGGCCCCAAATCGGTCGGACCGGCCATAAGCGGCGGTCGGACCGGCCAACTTTAGAATGTGTTGGATTGAGCTGGGCCAAAAATAGAGGTAGCAGGCAAGAGAGTGGATTCTATTACACTTGGTCTCATAATTTTTGGAGTCTCCAGTCAAAAGTTCTATTGGTTTGAAATTTCCAGTAGGTTTCGATTTTCTAGAGAGGAAAAATGGCTAAGTCGGTGGCGGTCCGACTGCCCATAGGTGGCGGTCGGGCCGCCAGAATGGTGATCAAACCGCCCTAGGCGGTTAGGGCGATCGACCGATTTTCACTTGGTTCGTCGTCCGTCGTGGCGGCGATATTCGGTTGTTAGGTCAAAGTTATGAGTTTCAGGGTATATATGTTGCATGATGCATGTTTTGACTTACAAGGGTCAAGTTATGAAGAACTTGTTCCCAAATTCGGTTTACTTGTCTATTGTTGTGCAGATTGCTTGGTGGTCAACGACGGTCAACGGTAAGGATGATCGGGACTAGGCTTGGAGAGCTGAGGTCCAGAATGATCGACGATGTCGGGTGAGGTCAATGTACTCAAGTGTGGTGCAAGATGGACAAGGGTGACCTATTAGCTAATCCGAGGTGCAAGATGGCGCAAGGTGTAGCTAGTTAGGTCAAGGGGAGTTAAAGACAGCGTATTAAAATGCGTGCGTAAGTGTTCCATTTGTTTTGGACCTTAACAGGAGCCCAATTAAGTCAAACTTCTAGAAGGTCTAAGCCTCCACTATAAATAGGAGAGGGAGGTGGCTGCACCTCCTCTTCGCCTCTTTTGCTATTTTGTAAACCCTAATTTTCTTAGAGAGAGCTTTTGTGGAGGCTAGGGTTCTTGATGTTTTGATGTGATTTTCGTGCTCTTGGATTGAGCATTGTCCTCCATTGATGGAGAGGCTGTAAGCCCATATCATATCAAATCAATCTAGAGAAAGTTTGATCATGTTTTGTCTCATTGCGTTCTTTCTCTATATTTGATGATTTTGGATTTTTCTTTGATCCGCGAGTTTTTGATTGAATTCTTCACGTGATCTAGCTTGCTATGACGTGTGGGAACCTATCTAAGATCATCTTGATCATCAATCATCAACGAGCAAGATCTTGGATCAAGTTTTCATTTTGACCCGATTTTGAACCCTTCTTTGATCAAACGAAAAATGATCTTTATTCTTCCAAGAATTATCACAATCTTCGGTTGGAATAGCTTTCTGATATCATAGAGAAAGTTTGTTCCAAGTTTCATCAAATTTGGAGTTGTAGATCAAAAGTTCCATCTATTTGCAACTTCGTCATCGGGCTGTTTGATCTGTTCTGGAGCCCGACGGTCAGACCGCCGTGTCCCACCGGTCAGACCAGCAATACCAGCGGTCAGATCGCCATCTACCAAGCGGTCAGACCGGCCAGCATATTATTTTGATTTAATCTTTGTTGATTTTGTCTTATTGCTTAGGGGTTTAAATTAGATTCAATATTAGTCTTCCGCTGTACTGATATACTGATATTCATAGTTTCTATAGCTACTGGAGTAAAGTTTTAGTGAATCAATTATTTATAAAAAAAGTGAGCGTGCTCCTATTCACCCCCCTCTAGTCGCCTTTCGGTCCAATAATAACACCAGAGACACCAATGAGAGAGAGAACGCCAGGAGTCATTTTATTAATGAATCAGGAATGATTACATGGGTAGCACTGTCTCTCTATTTATAGACTAAGTCCAGTATGGACAGTTCTGGTATTTGCCCATACCGGACCTTCTAGGTACTGTCGTTGAAGTTTAGTTGGAACGATTACGATGGGGGATAAAGAATCATATCAGATAATGTAAAAATAAATAGTAGATTGAACATAGAAAAAGATAAAAGTGTAGAACGTAATTTTCTTCTTTATTCCTTTTTAAACGATCAAATTTTTATAATGATTAGCATTATAAAGAGATAATGTAAAAATAAATAGTAGATTGAATATATAAAGAGATAAAAGTGTAGAACATACTTTTCTTCTTTATTCTTTCTTTAAGCGATCAAAAGTTTATAATGATTAGTATTTTTTATTTATAATCTACAAATCATACTAAATTTTTGAATAAAACATCCACCTATGAACCAACTGCTGGGCATACGTTTCCAACCGAACCTACACCCACACCCACACCCACACCCATATCGCCCAACGCTTTCACCCGTCTCCTTTCGCTCTCTATCTGCCTTGCATGCGTAGCGTAAACCGCTAAAACCTGCTATTGCGGCTTATGACGAGTATACGGTAAATCGTAAATATGGACATATCACAAAGTATGTAACAGAATCGAACACAAATCGACACGTACGTACAGAAAGGTAACTCTTTTTTTGGCGAGGATGAAGTGGTAGCTGATATAATTCCAAATGCCACCCAATACCCATTATTACTGTCGCGAACCGAGAAGGGGATTTAGCAGAGGAAATTAGGGAAAATAGAGGTGGGGAAGAACCTGGGGAGGAAGTAGATTGAATTGATACAGAGAATAGGGGACAACAATCGACACCCATTACACAACCTGGCTCTGGAATATAAAGTATAAACACCTCTCCTACCCCACTGTCAAGGGGACCCACACTCCAGACTCAACACCACCTCCAGCACACATACAACTCATTCGACGCACCGGACCGGATCATATTTGGCATTGGCCTACCTCTTAGTTTGGGTAAGAAGCTGGACTCGTTTTTTTTATTATAAAAAATAAGACTAATTTTTATTTCAAAATACTGTAATGTATCTATATTTTAAAATTTTACAAAAATAATTACCTACCGCTCAATTGTTGAGTCGCTCAACGGTTGAGCGACTTGAACATTTATCGCACAACGGGGTACAATACATGCCCTGCCAACTAAGCGATCTGTACACTAAGATCAACCATTAAACGATAAATGCACAAATCGCTCAACCGTTAAGCGACTTAAGCTAATCGTTTAGCGGTTAAGTGACAGATGATTATTTGTATTTAGTATAAAAACTAAGTTATTTTTTAAAAAAAAAAAAACTCGGTTGGACTCCCGCATCCATACTGCCTTCCCGACTTTGCCTCCGCATACCCGTCTGTACCGTGACAATTACGTACGTCCGAACTGATTTTTTTAAAAAAACGTATGTCCGAACTCGATCCAAAGTCGCGCACAACTGGCTCCAATCGTCTCGATCGATCTATCAAGACGTCTCCTGACTCCTCCTTGGCGTTGTGGCTGCTTTTGCTGGTAACTCCATGCGCAGGTACGTTCTGGCGCTTCAGGACACCTGTGCATTGATGCGTAAATCGGTTGTCAAATATCGGAGGGTAAATATCCGGTGGAGATCACTATTTTTTTATGTAAACTCGGTAAAAACTACGCGCAAAAGTTTTCAGAAAATCAAGATCGATCAAACTTGTATTCAGAAGATATGAAATTGACAATCAACGAATGAAAGTGAAAATTCACTATTTATTCTAAATTTGTCTTTACCAATCTTGCAAATGTGATTGAGTTTAATTTTAAAATTTTACAGGGTTATAGAATATCATCTCCCCCAGGTAATCTTTCACACATGGTTTCTATGGAGTTTACATGAAAAAGGCCATCTCCACCTTATATCTATCTATCCATTATTATAGTATTAAAACAACATAAAAAAGAATACAGTGCATTCGCTTTTAAGGGTTAGAAACCTATCACACTAATTGAAAGAAAAATAGAAAGATCTACACTATTTATTTAGATGAGTGTAATACCAGTAGAAATGAAAAGAGAAGAAAAATGAAAGTTGAGAACAATCCAGGGATAATAATATGTATAAAAAAGTGTTTTACCGTCATAACTCTTCGACTTGAGAAATGCCAAATAAATTATCGTTCACTGAGGTTCCCAGACCGTCCGCGGTCGGTTGGCACATCTCACTTTTGTGGGTATCATCATTTGACAGTAGAGAATTTAACGCCCACGATTTTTACCAATTTACTTTCCGCAGTAGAAAAACCTCAGAGAAAAGGGATAAGATCAGCCCACCACAGTGAAGGTGCAAGGGGATAAAACCGAACCATTCATAGCCAGCCATAGCTCCCCACAACATAAACATTGTCTCCTTCTCCCAGGTAAAACCGAGAGCAAGAGCTCAAGCCCAAAGCTAAGCACAACCCCACCAGAGCAAAACCAGAGAAGCCACTAGGGAAGCACCAACCAAAGGGAACGCTAGGGAGCATAGCATCGTCATCACTGCCCGTCCCTTTCTAACCGATGAAACCAGGTGACCCATCCTTTCTCCCCCATTTCTCTTTTGCCCAAACCGAACCCCCATCATCAACCAAGCCCACCACAGAGCAAAGAGGAGTATAAGAGAAGGGGAGGGGTATACCGGAGGTGAGGTCATGCGGTAACAGCGTACCTCACCGGTAGGGCCAAAGCACATGGGCGGTGGCGGGCACAGGCCTGAGGGCGGCACCACCGGGGGGGAGGGGCAGCGCCAAGCACCTCACCGCGTGTAGGGGAGAGAGGGGTGCAAGCGACGAAGGGTTAAGAAAATATTTGGCGAAGACTTTATTGTATATCTCATGGATGATATGTCAAACACTATTTTAGAGGCTTATGCATTACCCGATGCTGAGTATTGGAAAAAGGCAGTCCATAGCGAGATGGATTCTATCATGACCAACGGGACTTGGGAGATCACTGATCGTCCTATCAGGTGCAAACCTATTGGACGCAAGTGGATCTTTAAAAAGTAAATGATGTCTGACGGTACTATTGCTAAGTATAAGTCAAGACTTGTGACCAAGGGTTATACCCAAAAAGAAGGTGATGATTATTTTGATACTTACTCTCATGTTTCAGATTGGCCACTATTCGAGTGCTCATTGCTTTAGCTTCTTCCCATAGTCTATACATTTATCAAATGGATGTGAAGACAACTTTCCTTAACTGAGAGCTAGAGGAAGAAATCTATATAGAGCAACCGGATGGTTTTATGATTTCTATATAGGAAAGTAAGGTATGCAAATTAATCAAATCCTTGGTTGGTCTAAAGTAAGCACCTAAACAATGGTGCGAGAAATTTGATAAAACTTTAACTTCTGCTAGTTTTGATGTGAATAAGGTAGATAAGTGTATGTGTTATCGTTATGGTGGGGGTCAAGGAGTGATTTTGTGTTTATATGCCGATGACATACTTATATTTAGGACAAACACTGCTTTTATTGACAAGGTCAAATCTTTTTAATCTAGATGCTTTAATATGAAAGACCTAGGAGAGGCAGATGT
The DNA here is from genome assembly GCA_036346395.1 of Hsuehochloa calcarea. NCBI lineage: Eukaryota > Viridiplantae > Streptophyta > Magnoliopsida > Poales > Poaceae > Hsuehochloa > Hsuehochloa calcarea. Next base: position 5,456,845 of record CM070604.1, on the reverse strand, counting down.
TATTTTGAATATTAAATTGATAAAAAGACAGGATGGGATCACTTTTAATCAATCCCATTATGCGGAGAAAATCTTGAACCGGTTCGGTTTTGAGAGCTGCAAGATTTCCCCAACTCCTTGTGATGCTAGTATTAAGTTTTGAAATAATAAGGGATTATGAAAAGATCAATTGAGATATTCATAAATTATTGGGTCCCTTATGTATCTATCTGGTGCCACAAGATCAGACATATCATTTGTTGTGAGCAAATTATGTTAGTTTACTTCTAACCCAAGAGATGATCACTGAGAGGCACTTGAGAAAGTGTTGTGCTACTTAAGAGGCACAACCTCATATTGAATTCACTATACTAGATATCCATATGTATTATAAAGATATAGTGATTCAAATTGAATCTCTGATGCAGATGAGATCAAAGCTACAAGTGGGTATGTGTTTACTATTTCAGGTGCTACAGTTTCAAAGAGGTCGTTTAAACAGTCATATTGACGAGGTCAACCACGGAAGCAGAACTTGTAACACTAGACACAGCTATTGTTGAGGCTGAATGGCTTAGAGAGCTTCTGTTGGACTTACCACTGGTTGAGAAACCAATATAAGCAATCCTAACGTACTGTGATAATCAAATAGTGTTTATTAAGGTTACAAGTACTAAGGATAATATGAAGTCCTCCAGACATGTGAAGTGTAGGCTTAAATCTATCATAAAACTGAGGAACTCCAGAGTGCTTACTGTGAATTATATTCACACTAAGAAAAATCTAGCAAACCTTTTCACAAAAGGGCTAACACAGAAGACGATTTCCGTTGCGTCTATGGACATGGGAATGAGACTCATTGGAGTTATAACTCAACAGTAACCCATACCTTTTTGATCGGAGATTCCGTGACTTAGGCAATAGGAAAAACAAGTTGATATTGGAACAAGAGAGTGTACATTATAATAACATGTGTACCCGTCTCCTAATAGACAAAGTACTCTCAACTGTATGGAAGGATAACTAAAAGTCTTAATGTATTCTAGTGTCCAATGATGGAAAAATATATTAGCCTACAGGATCCCTAAAATGAATACACCTACTTGAGCTTAACTATGAGGTCGTAGTTCACGAGAATAAGTCATTCTATAGAAAGCTCATGAACAGATAAGGGAGTATGACCAAATAATACTCAGTTTATGCATGGTTTTTGACAACCTAGTATATGTTTAGATTTCAAGTGAAATCTAATCACGAAATAATGTGAATTCAAGGCATAGTTTATTCATCAGTTATGAGAAGATGAATCTTGTTATTCTAAGTGCTAGTTCAACCCGTACGGAACTTACACTAAAAGATTGTTGTATCAACAACTCTTCAGCACAATAATCTTTATCATCCATTTTTGCTACTTGTCTTGGAATTGGTGGGAGATTGTTGGAATTTGGCACATATGTGTAAAGTCTCATTCGTTCATAAAATTCTAAAGCATGCAAAGCCTTAGACCAGTGGTCTTAGACCAGGATGATCGAAGCCTTAGACCAGTGTGATCGAATGCATAGACCAGTGTAGTTGAAGTCCTAGACTAGTATAGTCGTAATAATATGGTCGAAAGCATAGACCAGTGTGGCCGTAATACACTGGTCGAACTTGTAGACCAGTGTACAATCAGGATCAATAAATATTGCATAATGACTATTAATTGGTTTTGAATTAGCAGTTATTAGTGGTTTAAGTATGCAGTTACTAGAGAGTAATTGTTTTGACCTTAAAATGATCTGGAGACGTCCAAACCAAAAGATCGATTCATTCCAATTGTTTCTATCTCTCTCTTTGATCAACTGTGCTAATGTTTTGAGTTGTCGAACGAATGTGTCTCTTCTCCTCGGCGCACCGGGAAGGAGGGTGAGCGGATATCTCCGAACTATTATCGTAGAGTTCTCATTCACGAGACGTCAATAAAGTTTCTGGACAGCGCATATGCACGACCGGTCTCTGCACTGCATCTTACGACTACTCGCTTCACTGCGACATGTACGATCTGCACTGCATCGAGTCTACACCGCTCTCTGCATTGCATCCTACGACTACTCCTTTCACCCGGACATCTATGATCTGCACTGTTTCGTGTTCTTCATTAAGCTTGATTGTTAGTTAGTCGTACGACCAGTTTTTCTGCTGTAATCGTATTGTTGATAATGTTTAGAAGTGTAATAAGTTATCTGCTATTGATATCGCTTTATGTATCTCTAGTTATTTATAATTTTTATATTATACTAAAATTTAAATTTAAAATATTGTTATTTTTCCAACCGAAGAAATCGAACGAAAGAGAAAGTGGGGGAAGAATGGAGCAACAAGAAGACGGATCAGAAGGAGGCGAAACTGAAAGAGATGATAAGACCGAGACAGACCGACAGAAAGCAGGCACGCAAAACCCAAAAATATATATTATCAGACAGCCGGAAAGGAACGATGCGCGGAATCCGAGAGGGCAAAAAAAAAATCAGGGCGACGGTCTCCTCGCGCGCTTTCTGCGGCTCTTTACCTGGCAGGATGCTTCCAAGTAAGAACGACACTGCATGGAGAAAAGGTGCACTCCACCAACTCAGTTCCAGCCAGTGTATGGCCAATGGTTAAGAATGCAGAATTAATGGGCGCTCTTTTCATGTCTGCATTAGCTGAACCAGGGCGTTAATAATATGGCAGAACATTCGAGATGGCTGCCTTTTGGATCATCGGTGGGGTTAAAAAAACTACTCCCTCTCTGTTTTTTACTTGACGTGATATAATCCGTGCGGTTTAACGTAAAGTTTGACCGTGAATATGCGTTAAAACCACGTAGATTGAGTATATATATATATATATATATATATATAGTTAAAATTTCATTGTGAAGATTGTGAATTTTTTTTTAATAATAAACATCATGTAAAAAAGAATGGAGGGAATATTAATCAATCGATAGTGCTTTTTATCCAAAACGCTTCTTTTTTATTTTAAAAACTTGTCAAAAACACCATCACCATCATCTTGAACCGGTCCAATTTTAACCACTACCATCTCCTGCCAGTAGAAGGTTTCATGCCACTGCTTGACTTCCATTTCCTTGGACATCTTCATCTTTGCTCACGTGTAATTTTAGCGCCTCTTCTTGCAGTACATTGGCTCCAACTAGCGGCTCTTCTTTTTTTCCTTTCTGAAGACTTGTCCAACATTTGAGAAATACACATATATAGCAAATGATGATAAGCTTGTTTTCAAAACTTGCTGTATTTCTTCACTTCCACAAGACCCAACACGCTGCCGACAAGCCAATAATATGAAAATAGTTTTGTCTGAAATGTACAACTTTGCCCACCCTACTACTGATCAAAAGAACAGAGCCTTCGATCGGCCCCAAGCGCAGAACAAATTACCCCAGACATATTTGGCCGCGACACAGTCAAAGAAAAGATGCTTGATTGTTTCATTCTCGTAACAAAAACTACTATTTGGATCACCTTTCCGATTTTTCTTCAGCGACACACGTTTACTCTGGTTTCCGGCTTACTCTGTTTTCTCCCCACTTATCTTGGGTTACGGCCTTACGGCACTCGTTTTTCTTCTTAGTCGTCGTGTGGGTTTGGCCCAATTTGTTATGGGCCGCACACGTTCTAGCAAGTTGCTGTTCTGAATCCCGCGAGGCTCACACGTTTGGACGTAAGATGGTTTGGGGCAGCGCGTGCGCCGAGCTTGCGCGCAAAACATGGGCGGTGCGGGCCTGGCAGGCGACGCCGCCAGCGACCAGACGCGCGCCAGCGCCGCGGCCGAGGGGTATGCCTACACTCTCCCACCAATACCCAATTACACACAACAGTAGATCGTGTTGCCATCGTTGGAGATTCCAATCCGAACGGCACTCGTGATCTGATGATCGAATCGTAAGAACGATGAAGAAACAAGAACACAACAATAGAATGAACACGAGATATCGCGGGACTTGAGGTGCTTTATTCGCCGGGACAATCAGGTTCTGATGAGAGGGGTGACCTCTATTTATAGACTATAGGATGAGGAGTTCAAGTGGCCATGACTCTCGGGGTCTGGTAGGTGAAACGAAGCCGAGCCGAGCTCGCCAGTGCTCGATCGAGGCTCGGCTCGGCTCGAAAAAGCTCGAGCCGGCTCGAAAAGCTCGTTCGAGCAGGTTTCCTAATCCCAAAATAAAGGTAGAATAAAATGATTATATAAGTCATTTATCATCAATTCAAAATCCAATCATCTTAATTATATGGGGTTGCGCTCGGCTCGTTTGGCTCATGAGCGGCTCGAGCTCGGCTCGAATCTTCACCGAAGCTCGGCGGGCTCGGCTCGGCTCGAAAAAATCGAGCTCGAGCCGAGCGGCTCGGCTCGAAAAAGCTCGAGTGGCTCATGAGCCGAAGCTTTTGGCCACCCCTAGTCCTGGGCTCGTCTTGGGCGGGACTCTCGAGTCTGGGCCGGTTTCTTAACACTCCTTGAACACTCATCCAACATGTTCATGTCTCGTCAAAACTCCATAAAAACCCAGTGGAAAAATTTTTGGAGAAAGAGTACATGTCATGCGTTCATTGTGTTGCATGAATTGCCTCATCAAAAACCTTAGCCGAGAAACTTGGGAAAACTCGTAAGGGAAAAGAGTACAATCCACCCAATTTCATTTAATCTCAGGATTTATTCTTTGGGTACTCGATCTTCGTGATCAAGATTCAATAATGAGTTCGTGAAGATTCTCCCCAGATCTGCACTTGTCTAAGTCTTATCATTCCAATTCCACGATGCATCTTTCAAAACTTGTGCTGAAGTGACTTAGTGAATAAATGCAAGATTTTCACATGACTTAGTATGCAGTACCTTAATTTCGTCCATCTTTTGCATTTCGTGAGCATAGAAGAACTTGGGATTGATATGCTTTGTAAGGGGACTCTTCACATAACCCATCTGTACTTGGGCGACACAAGCTGCATTATCTTCATAGATAATGGTAGGGTTTGCTGTGATATCCAATCCACATATTCTTTGGATGTGATGAATCATCCGTCGAAGCCAAGAACATTCTCGTGAGGCTTCGTATAGTGCTATGATTTCTGAGTGGTTCGTCGAAGTAGATACAAGACTTTGCTTAGACGATTTCCATGAAACTGCAGTTCCACCACACAGGAATACATATCCTGTTTGCGATTTAGCTGTGTGCGGTCGGCGGTACCCGACATCTGCGTAGCTAATCATGGTAAGGTCTTGGTTCTTTACGTAGAATAGACCAAGATCTTTGCTTCCTTGGAGGTATCGGAAGGCGTCTTTTATTCCTCGCCAATGCCTTTTGGTAGGTTACGCCTTTATACCTTGCTAATAGGTTTCTTTGCAAATGCAATATCCGGTCTAGTACAGTTTGCTAGATACATGAGTGCTCCTATTGCACTCGGTATGGGAATTCGGTCCCGGACTTCCTCCCCTCTTCTTTAGGTGCATGACGGGTCCTTGTCTTGCTGCAAGGATCTCCGACCATCGACACTTTCGAAGGATATGCCTTTTCAAAGCCAAACCTTTCCAACACTTTACGAGTGTATGTTGGTGATGTACTAGAATACCTTGTGGGTATGCTCCGGTGCAGCCTAAGCAAGACTTGGTTTTACCCAAGTCTTTCATCTCGAACTCGATTCCGGTAAGAGCTTGCTTTCTTAATATCTTCCATGGTTCCGATGATATTGGATCATCTACATATCTTGAGATTATCTGAATCCATCTGGATCATTGTATAAAAACACGAGGACAATCCTCATTGTTCGTGTAGCCTTTCTTGCGAGAAAGTCACTTAGCGATTATACCACATTCTCGCTCGATTGCTTCAATCCATACGGTGACTTTCTCGAGTTGCACACTTGTCTGATTTCTATTTGCTCTGTCTTGGTTGGGACGGGGATACCTTCCGTACCTTCATGTAAATGTCCGAATCTAAGTTCCCATAAAAGTATGCGATTACCACATCCATCAATTTCATTTCCAAATTCAAGTTTCTCGCCATTGAGATTAAATATCTAAAGGTAGTTCCGCCCATGACCGGGAATAAGTTTCATCATAATCGACTCCTGGTCGTTGGGTGAAACCTTGTGCAACAAACCTTGCTTTATGTCTTACAACTTCATTATTTTCATTTCTCTTTCGAACAAATACCCACTTATACCCTCTTGGTGCACATGGGGAGGCGTCGGCTTACGAGACTCCAAACACCTCTCTTTTATTCGGAGATATTAATTCGCTTCTATTGCCTTCTTCCAATCTTTCCAATCGATCTTTTCTTACATTATTGACGATGCGTGGCTCTGGATCAAGATCGATGATTGTGGCAATTTTCTTTGCAAAATAAATGTCGACATTGGCTGTTGTTCTATTCATAGATTCTCCTGTGGTCACATAATTTATAGCTATTTCTTCATGGGGCGATACTTCTAATGTTTTTACTTGCTTACCGCTGCTTTCAGTTGCGGGGGCAAGTCCCTTTAGTTTTTTAGCTCCGATGTGTGCGCACACATCCATGCTGATATCTCCCTCCATGGGAATATTCAAATCTGGTATGCCTTTTGCTGAAGGTTCCATACCGGTGCCAGGTCTCAATTGGCTCCCTTTCTGGTTATGGGGAACTTCAGTGATCGGTTGTGTCAAGTCCTTCTTATCCTTTTTCGCGAGCATCCCGGCCATTTGGGATTCGAGGGCAAGTTCTCGTCCTTTTATTACGAGGCCTCGGGCGGGATTAGGATACCTTCAATTTTCTTTGGTATTTCAACCCTCTCCGGCGCATTGCGTGCAGGCACATGCGACTTGGTTACACTTTTCAAATCACTAAAGTGGCCAGGCAGTTGATTCGCTAATGCTTGCAAATCAATTATCTTCTGGACTTCTCTATTTGGTTCACTAGTGCGCGGGTCATGTGCATGGATTCCCGTGGCTTGCCACGTCAGTTTCCGACATTTTTCATCAAGGGGTTGATTTCCTCCCCCCTAATGACGGGAAACTATCCTCATCGAATATCTTTGTCGTGGCGGTCAGTATGCAAATCTCGATCATGGGGTCCGAGATACTTGATTATGGATGTTGTCTCATAACCAATGTATATCCAGACTTTCGGAGAGGGCCCATTGCGATTATTTGCGGTGGTGGTATAAATACATAAACCTTGCAACCAAACCTTGAAGATGGGAGATTTTCGGTGTTGACCCTTGCGCTAGTTGCATAGGTGAATGGATGTTATATGCTGATGGTCGAAAATTGATGAGAGTTACTGCGTGTAGGACTGCGTGTCCCCAACATGTAGTTGGCAAATTACAATTCTGCAAGAGCGGTCGGGCAATAAATTTAATTCTTTTAATTAATGCTTCGCTAGTCCATTCAGGTGTGGACATGTGGTACGAGTGCTCAACGGTAATTCCCATTGCCATACAATAATCATCAAATGCCTTTGAAGTAAATTCTCCGGCGTTGTCCATTCTGATGGACTTCACATGATGATCAGGGAAATTATTCTTAATCTTAATTATCTGCGAGATCAGCTTTGCAAAAGCGAGGTTTCTCGTAGACAATAAGCATACATGCGACCATTTCGAGGAAGCATCGATGAGCACCATAAAGTACCTAAATGGCCTCGACAGGGTGTATAGGATCAAAATGTCTCCTGGATACGATCCAGAATGCGAGGATTTCATCCTTTACTTTCGAGTAGAGGGTCTAGTAATCATTTTCCCGATGGCACATGCAGGCACACGAAATCTTTCGGATTCGGAAATTCTTTACATTGATATTATGTCCACGAGAATTAGTAATTATATTTCTCATCATTCTAAGACCGGGTGGCCTAATCTATCATGCCGAGAGAAAAGTTGAGCTTCTAAAAGTGGTTTTCAGGACAGTATAGGCTGCAGATGCCTTAATATGAGTGTAGTATAGCCCAGATTCATATGAAGGAAGTCTTTCTAATACCCTTTTTTCATTTTTCTCGCTTTGTAATGAGTAGGTATTCCTTACCATACTCTTCTTGATCTCTACGTGGAGACCGTTAGCGAATATCTTTAAAGCTTAAGAGAGTCCTAGTCGATTCGGGTACAACAAGGCTTCTTCAATGACCAATGTTGTGCCCATCGAGTATAATTGTGGCTCTTCACGAGCCTATTACACAAATATCATTTGCTGCGATTGTCGTAAGACTACAAACATTCTTCTTGATTGATGAAAATTTTTGTCTCTCTTAAAATGGTATTCGTTGTGCCGCTGTCTGCTAAGCATACTTCCTCCATTGGGCGCCACACGCGTTCTGATATATATAAAATATTTATTAATATAGGGTAGCAAGCAACCATACATATAAAATACTTCAAAACAGAACACAATTTGCCTTTATTAATACGATGAAAAGTCATGCAGGACTCATAATAACCATTTATTTCTTTGCTCTCCTAGAGCTTACAACCATTATGCAAGATTATTATTCTATTGCAACCAAAAACTGTAAATGACTATAAAACTAAGTGCAATGCGTGCACTAGATCGAATCAGCGAAGAATGAAGATACTTCTGCATGGATCTGCGCTTCATTCATCTGCTCCTCGTTGGCAACTACAGCTGCTGCTGCTGTGATGTCCAAAGGAGGTGTGATGGGGGCGGCCATCGGGATGTCCACATCCATGGGTGCATCCCATGATTGTGGATCCCCTATGCCTGCAATGGCGAGGTGTGCCTCATGCTGTCCTTTGCCCTTCTTCTTGGCCTTGAAAGCGTCGATCACGTGCTGCGACTCATGGCAAACACGTGACCAATGACCCCAAGTGCCACATTTGTAGCAAATTTGGTCCTGCTGACCATACTGTTGGAAATATGCCCTAGAGGCAATCATAGATATGATGATATTTCGTTGTATCCATGATTTAATAAATGTTCCTTGAATATTGCCTTTGTGTTGATTAACAAGTATGTGACTTGTTTGTGAAACTCTTTACTTGTATGGTTATTCTAAAGTTGTCCCTAGTCGGAGTTCATGTGAGGACACATGTGAATGGTGGATTAGCACATGTATCGGTTGATGACTATGCTTCACAGGTCATAGACATGGAGATGTCAAACCAATAATGTGGACACATGTTTAGAACATGGGGTTGGACCGACCCAACATGAGACATAACAATTATACTTATGGTTCTCTCTACACACGCGTACGCCTTGTCCTTAGACCTAAGATTGTCGCATGTACTTGAGATGTGAATCGACCTACTTAGGGGCTATCAAACGCTACTCCGTAACTGGGTAGTTATAAAGGTAGTTTTCGGGTTTGTCATGAAGCATGCTGCGAGGCATGGTCAGTCAAGATGGGATTTGCCCTCTCTACGAGAGAGATATCTACGGCCCTCGGTGATCGGATCCGAAATGCATGGCCATGCTACTTAAAGTTAAGAGTTAACCTAGTAAGGGATTCCGGATCACAAGATCGAGAAAGAGTGGTCAGCTTGGAGCTCGACCGAATATCGTGAGGCAAAGGGATTGGCATGTACATAACGTTGTGGTGGTTCGTCCGATATGATCTTTGTGTACGTTTAGGAGTTGGGACGTCTTGCTAGAGGCCGCTACCAACTATTGACCAAGTATGTGCACTCGTGTCATGTCTAAACGTACGCGAACCTAAAGGGTCACACACTTAAGTGAAGCCTAATTCGGATTAGATCCGAATTAGAGTGGGCATTGAGTCCTAATGGGCCTCTATTGGTAGAAGCCCATTGTAAGGGCGTCTATAAAGGAGGGCTTAGGCGCTCGGGTTGGAAGCGATTTTTGGGACCCTCAAACCACGGCGCCACCTCTCCCACGCCCTAGTCGCGCGCGGATCTAGCGATCCGGCGTCGTCGCTTTCTCCCGCACGTGTGGATACCTTTGAGGCATTTGCATCGTAGCGTTTGGACGAATCGCAAGAGGGAGCATGACGTGGGACGCCGCGACGAGGGCGAGGAAGTAGTACGACTACTCGCCCGACGTCTTTGCATCAACTTAGTACGACTACTCGCCTACGACGTCTTGCATCGGTTCCGCTTTGCTGGCGTCTAGTGGTAAGACCGTGATCTATAACTGCAGTGATCTTGGTTTACGGGTAGAATTTTTATTAATTTGCGCTAGTGTAGCCTACCCTTGACCCTTCACATACGGCTTCTCGTCGCGCTTCTTTTGTCCGCCCTTCTTGGCTTGGGCAGTCTGCTTGGATTTACGACCCATGACCTTACCCTTCCTGCCTCTTTCTGCTGAGTGAGGCTTTCTCACCTTGTAGCTGCTTGTGTTGACTTCAAGTCCAACTTTGCTACTAGGTGGCTGTGAGATGTAGTTCTTTCGGAGAACTCATCTTGAGCTTCCGCAACTTGCATGATATCGATCAGTTCGGCATACTCCTTGTAGCCATCCTGCCGATAGTTGCGTGCGGATTGTACCGCGTTGGGGTGGAAGGTAGAGAGAGTTTTTTCTATTTTCTGCTCGTCTGTGGTTACTTTACCACATAGTTGAAGACTTGTACAAATTACATGCAATGTAGAATTGTACTCTCCCACGGTCTTGTAGTCGGCAAAACGCGATCGGTTCCAATCTGCTCGCGACGAGGAATGATGGTGTACTTTAGCTTCTCAAACCGCTTCTTGAGTGCGGTCCATAAGGCTAGTGCGTTCTTTTACGCCATGTACTCATTCTTGAGTGTTAGCGAGATGATGTCTGAGAAATGAAGTGCTTGATCATTCCCTCGGCAGGTTGGAGCGGCGTCCTTGGTGCCAAGTCCAATAGCGACGGAGCTTCTTTGCTCCAAGTACAATCTCGACATCCGATGCCCAAGTCGATAATTATGGCCATCTTTGGGCGACTCTTGAACTCCGGTTCGTAATACGATCATCTGCATATTCATGCAAAGAGTGTATAAGATTATCACGGTAATTTGCATAAAATGGTTGCAAAAATTCTTATAATGTTTTCGTATTTTCAATGCATTTTCATGATTTACTGCTATTTTCAGTGATTAAAAGCAATATTAATAATCACAAATAACCAAAACAGTAAATACAATAAATAAATTGCATAGAAATAATAATAACAAGGTAAAATATGATTCAAATGCAAAACCGATTCAAAATTTGAATTCGAGGCCCTTTTCTTTTGGAATATGAATTTTATGGACTCGCAATTCGGGGCTAAAGCGTGAAAAATTGATTCGAGAAAATTTTTGCGCAATTTATGGAAATTCCGAGGGCCTTTTTGCAAAATAGCCCTTTTTTCTTTCTTCCTTTTTTTTCGGTTATACGGTAGGCTTTTTAGGCGGCCGTTTCACGGCTTAACAAGCGTGAGGGGGACTCGGGGTAGGTTTCCCTACCCGAAGTTTCTCTCGCGGCGGCGGTGGCTCCTTCATGGGAGCCGCCACGTTCCTCGTGTTTGCGGCTCCTCCATGGGAGCCGCATCAAGTGAGGTGCCGGCGCGCCGGCCGGGCGGTGGCGGCTTTGGCGGCTGCGTGAAAGGAGGCTGGCGGGACCGGCCGCGCCGAGGTGGCCGAGCACGGAGGCGGTCCGGCCCGAGGAGGTGGCAGTTCAAGTGTCGATGGCCGGGCGCGGCGGCGGGCTCGCGACGGTCTCTCCCCTCTCGGCTCGGCGGGCCGTGTGTGGGACGCGGTGCCGGCCGATCTCCCCTTTAGGCTCTGCGGCGTCGGGGCTTGGCCGTGTTAAGCGGCGGGCGACGCCGTCTTGGGCGCGTGCACCGCCGCAGCCGGTGCTCGAGCGCTATGCGAGTACAGGCGGCGGCGCTCGGCGGCGGCTTCAGCCGGGGCGATGGCGGCAACAAGCAGTGCGCTATGGGCGCGAGGACGACCGGTCGGCGGTGCACTTGGCGGCGGCCGGCGGCGCGCCGGCGTGGCCGAGATCGAGGCGGCTTCGGCTTGCCGAGGTTGGCACGCCATTGCCGCCATTGATTCTGCCGTGTAAGGGCGGCGGTGGCCGGTGGCGGTCGCCGTCAGGCAGGCGGCCGGTCGGCGGCCGTGGGTAGAAGTCTCATGCGCACGACTTCCGTGTCGTCTTGTTGATCGTGTTTTTTCGTTGGTACTGTTCATGCTAAAAGAAGGAAAAAAAATATTGTTCATGCAATTTTCTTTCCGATCGGCGACTTCGAGTCGGCTCGCGGTGAATTTGCAATTTCAATCTACGGTACAATCAACATCCGATCTTTCATGCAATCTACCGATCGACATTGTGTCGGCGACTTCAAGTCAGCTCGCGGTAGATTAGAACAGATTTGCATCGTAGAAAAACAATCTAGAAAGCAAATTTGCATAATTGAAAGCAATCTAGAAAATACGATTCAATCTACGAGTGTCGTTCATTCGACGGTTACCTTTCGATGCGAGGAGAGTCGATCGTGCTGATAACGTGTTGAGTAACCGTCGCTGGAGATTCCAGTCCGAACGGGTACCTCGTATACAATGATCGGAATCGTAAGAACGATGAAGAACACAAGAACACAACAATAGAATGAACACAGAGATATGCGGGACTTCAGGGTCTGCTTTATTCCTTCGGGACAATCAGGGTTACAATGAGAGGGGGGTGACCCTCTATTTATAGACTATGAGATGAGGAGTTCAACTGGGCCAGGACTCTCCGGGGTCCTGGGCCCGTACTGGGCCAGGACTCTCCAGAGTCCTGGGCCCGGTTTCTTAACAGATCGAACATAGAGATATGAGAGGATTTCAGGTTTCGCTTTATTGCTTCTGATAAATCGGGGTTACAATGAGAGGGAGAGACCCTCTATTTATAGACTACGAGATGAGGAGTTCAACTGGGTTAGGACTCTTCGGAGTCCTAGGCCCGTACTGGGCCAGGACTCTCCGGAGTCCTAGGCCCGGTTTCTTAACAGTAACATGTGCTGTGTTTCTATTGTAACCTTTTTCTTTTGTCTAATCGAATTTGCTATTTTTGAGGCGCCTGAAATTTTTGAATCTTTCGGTCGATTTCCAGGACCGTCTGATCTATTTTGTCATATGTGCTTTGCATGTTCAAGTTACCGGGCTCGGTTTGTTGCTATCGGTTGTGATTTTTTTTGAACCTGACCCGCACATTTTCCAACCAGTTAAGAATTATTTTCATTTCCTCGGTACGCATGTGGCTTCGTTTCTGTCTTGAGAGAGAAGAGAGGGGAGAAACTGGAAACTGGACAATTCTAGCCATATAGATCAACAAAATTTTAAATATAGCCCTCATAACACGAAAATTCTAAATCTAGCCCCCTGGATCGACCTGTTGCGCTTGGAGACCGCGGTAGGCCACTTGCTGCCGTCGGGACCGCAGCAGGCCACCTGCTGCGGTCCCACACAGCACCAGTATTTTTTTAAAAAAATTATTTAATAATATTTTTTGGAGAAATTTTAAATATATCAAAATAGCTCAGAAAATTATAAAAAAATTTGTGGATCCTCCCGGCATAGTGTAATTATTTGTGTAATTTTTTTTCACAATTTTATAAATTCTTATTTGTTCTCAAAAATCATTTAAGTATACTGTTTGTAGAAATTTTCTAATATGGAAAATGAGGTCCAAACATTATGATTTTTTCCCAAGCTCCTTACAGTGGACTTGATTGTGTGATTTTTAAAGAATTTTATATGCTCTGAAATTATCTCGACAAATTAAGGATTTAGGTCTCGAAAATTAGGACGTAAGGTTTCCGAAATTAGGGTTTCATGATTTATGTGATGAAATGTGGAAAGTTTAGTACCACATGACTACTCTAGGTAAGAGACACTCCCACCTCCGCACATCTGTCGCCCCATCGCTGCTGTCCCCCTCTACCCGCAGTATGATCCATATTGCATACTAACGGATATTTTGCATGGAGACAAGAAAAAGTTGCAGAAGTCTAATGAAATATGACATCCTCCATTATCTAATCAACGGAATGGCAGAAAGCGTGATAGGGAAGATGAACCACAACCAATAAAGGTATGGTAACTTTAGCAAATCTTTAAAAAGATTTGTTTTTTGTTAACCAAGCAGATCGGCTGCAACATTGTGCCTTCATGTCTACTTGCTCTATATTTTAGCCATGCCTTAATGTGTGCCATTGCTCATGAATTTGGTTTACATTGTACCCAAATGATTAATTATTTCTGTTTGTCTAGATCCTGCAAACAAAGATGTTTGTTAACACTGACCAATCTTTTTAGCGTCAGCAAGAAGAGTATAACTAGGCAAATTCAGTTTCAAGTTCGTGGTTGAAATGAATACGTCTTTTGGTTTTCTTCATCCCATTTTCCAGCAGTTATATTGCAACAAAATATTCTCGGCTACTGACGAACCAGATGTTTGCTTCTCATGAGTGTGCGTATGTGAGCTTTAGTTGTTTATTTTTGCTACAGTAGCTTGTTTCCAGGACCAACTGACCGAGCAAGTTGTTTTTGTAAGTTTTCAAATGTTGGGAAACTCATCAAATAGACAACATAGTCAGTGTATCTACTTGGAATGTTGTTTATATTCTACTCTAAATTTTGGGCAATCTACTTGAAATATTGTTGATATTCTACTCTAAAATTTGGACAATAAAATTACTTGTGTTGGACCAATGAGCATAGCAGTGTAATACACCTACCTAATTTCTATTATAACAATAAGCGTTTACTCTTCCTAGCTTCACTTGAGATAGTGTTTTTCTTTGTTAGTTTTTCTTCTTCATACTTTAAATTTTGATTTTATTGAAACCAATATACCATTTACTAACAATTCTTTTATTTGTTGCCAGAGAGACTTGCCTTCATGTCCTGTGCTTGGTGCTTCCCGCCGTCTTCTACAAGTTTAGTATGATCCATATTGCATACTGTGGGTAAAGGGGGACAGCAGCGACGGGGCGACAGATGTGAGGAGGAGGGAGTGTCTCTTACCTAGAGTAGTCATGTGGTACTAAACTTTCCACATTTCATCACATGAAATCATGAAACCCTAATTTCGGAAACCTTATGTCCTAATTTTCGACACCTAAACCCTTAATTTGTCGAGACAATTTCAGAGCATATAAAATTCTGTAAAAATTACACAATCAAGTCCACTGTATAAGGAGCATGGGAAAAAAGTCATAATGTTTAGACCTCATTTTCCATATTAGAAAATTCCTACAAATAGTATACTTAAATGAATTTTTAAGAAAAAATCAGAATGGATAAAATTATGAAAATATTAAAAAAAAAAATAAGCACACTATGCCGGGAGGCTCCACAGAATTTTTTTTATAATTTTCTGAGCTCATTTGCTATATTTAAATTTTTCTCCAAAAAATATTATTAAATGATTTTTTTAAATGATCTTTGTTGTGTGGGATCGCAATGCAGCCACTCTGCAGATCCCGACGGTGGCAGGTGGCTCTCTGCATGTCCCCAAGCGTGAAAGTGTCGTTCGGGGCTAGATTTGAAATTTTCGTGTTATAGAGGCTATATTTGAAATTTTGTTGATCTATATGGCTAGAATTGTCCAGATTCTGAGAAACTGAAGGGGATAAAGTGAAGGCGACATCCCCGGTGAGCAGCGGATCGGCGGTGATCTTCGGCGAGCGGCCCTCGGCCATGTTTTCCTAGCGTCTAGCGGCTCTACCCCCGCGGACCGGTCGTGGATTTGTCTTCTCCTTGAGAGACAGAGACGGGGGGAGTAAAAGAGAAGGTGACTTCCCCGGCGAACGACGGATCATAGGTGATCTCCAATGAGCAGCGCCCAGTCGTGGTTTCCTTGTTGTTGATTTGTCTCCTCTTTTATCGGCGACTAACGAAATTGTGTGCACAAGGTACGCTTGGAGGCTAGGTTTGCTAGAGGTATGATCTATTTTTTATTAGTCAATGTTTAATTCCATGTCGTTGTTTGTCCGATACTGGTCATTTTGCTCCGAATTGTTGGGATTTAACTGTGGTTTGTAGTAACCGATTGATCATGTTGTTTCTTAGTTAGATGTTATTAGGTTGTGAAATTTGTTGAGGGTTTGTGAAATTTTTACCCATGTCGTTAGATGTTATTAGGTATTTAGCTTTGTGTGCACGTATCGAGAATTTTATCAGTTCCCATGCGTGTCTCTCTGTCCATGTCTCTGCGTGTGTTCCTCTCTATATGTCCTTCCCCTTTTGCAGT
Organism: Hsuehochloa calcarea; assembly: GCA_036346395.1. Taxonomy (NCBI): domain Eukaryota; kingdom Viridiplantae; phylum Streptophyta; class Magnoliopsida; order Poales; family Poaceae; genus Hsuehochloa; species Hsuehochloa calcarea. Next base: position 5,440,703 of record CM070604.1, on the reverse strand, counting down.
TCTACTATTGGGATATGAGCCACTAGAGGAGCATTAGAAAAAAAACTGAAGGACTAGAAATTGGGGAGGGTAGAATGCAGCATAACACGCATTCAGACATCCTTCCTTGTGTGGGTTAGTCTGTATTAAATACCACTTTGTTTTGTGGGGGTTCAATCTAATGCCAAAACTATTTTGTAATGGAAGTTCCTCTTTAGTTCAAAATGGGCTATCACCCTCTGTGTGTGGGGTGCAACTCTGTATTCTTCAGGTGTAAGGTTGACATTTAGCTTTTCTATACGACGTAGATACTAGTATGTTATATTTTACAAATCATACGTTGAGAATACAAGTTTTTGTTTACATACTTGTTATTATTACTCGTGTATATCTGATTTTGCTCATGTTTTCATCTATCCGTTTCCATAGGAATTAAATATTGACAAGTGTATGGGATTTTTACCCATACAAATGGAAATAACATGTCATGTATATAGTCGCACAATATTAAACTTGACCTTGCAATTGTGTGTAATGTGCAACTGTAGTATTTTGCAAGCGCAACTTGAATTATTTCCTGTGTTAGTTCAGCTTTTGATTGGATTTTATGTGTGGTTCGGTGTTCATGTATATCTGCTATGATCCACTCTTGTTGTGCATAGGTTATGGTTTGATTCCTTGTGGTTCTATGTTTTTCCTTCAATTTTTGCTTTTACTATATTTGTTTAATTAGGGGTTGACTTATGGGGGATTTACCAAATAAAAATGGTTGGAGTGAGTCTCACGAATGAAGATCTAACTGTTGTAGTTACTATGTAAGTGCTTTCTTCACATGTTTTTGTGTATTAACTCTTTGTTATAGTTTTGTTTTCTTGATAGCTGCTTAGGATTTTTGGAGTCTCTCACCTATTGTTGTATCATAATGTTGCAGGTGAAAAATATAGACCCGCTATTATGAGTTAATGGAGTATTTCGGTGATTAATGATAAATCTATTTGTAAGACTAACACTTCTGTTTAGTTAAAATTATGTGCAAATTTTAATATATCAATTTATGTGTATGTTTTATATCTTAGTCATTTGTAAGGGTTCACAAATAATTGGTTGTATTCTATCTAGGTTAGAAATTTTATTTATTCTATCTAGGGTTCACAAATAATTGGTTATATTATATCTACTTGACAAATAACAAGGTTGTTTTATGGAGATTTTTCTTGGTTCGGACCTTTTTTTTAAAATTTTCTGATTTGTTTACATAGCCTCTGATCTGTTTTGTTTAGATGGGCCTTTCTTTTTCTTCGTAAAAGTATGTGCCTCATTATTTGCTCTTTTATTGGGCCTTTATTTTTGTTCTGGCTTGTATGAGTATTGTTATACTTAACAGGTCATAGATCGAAAATTCTGGGCCCAGAAACCAAAAACAGTCCAACCCATTCGAAAACAATTGAGCACAACACATGCAACCAGTGAAACACAACCCACAAACAAACGGACCAAAAACAGGTCCATATTCTGAATTTCAGAACAGGTAACACAAACAACATCACAGATCTATCTTGACCCATGGTATGTACCGAATCTTTCCTTTACTGTTAGATGCAAATCTACAAGTGGAAAAAAGTAACCAAGAAATAATAAATTTTTAGGCAACCTACACCTCCCTTCTCTAATCTTACCTATTATTAAAGCTCATGGGATTGCCGCTCAGCCAGCCGGCCACGTCATCCGGAATGTTTCGGCCGTCCGATCGCGTCGCCTCGCGTCCGCGCCGTCCGATCCCGGCCGATGCACTCGGTGGGAACGTGCGACGGTCGCGCGGCCACGTCGCCCCGACACCCTCTGCGTCGCGAGATTTCGTCTCGTTCCCTTTCTCCTCACAACTCCTCCCCCGATCTCGTTTATGGTATTGTCCGTTAGCATCTATCAAAACCCACACACACACACACACAAACACAAACATAATCGCTAGTAAAGAACTCGACCAACTCTTAAACATGTAAAGCGACATGGCGCACAGAAAGCCACAGCTTACAAAAAGACCCCATTTTCATTTCATTTCTGTAAAATCGGTGAATGGAACTACAGTATTAACAATCACTCCACAGTTATCTGCAACACGGTTGTGAGCCTTGGTTTTCTATATCTTCTCAACAACAGCGAGGAGCACACTACACTTACAGACGAGAAGGCCATGCAAGCACCGGCCAGCCACGGCGGCATCTGGAGCCCGGTGAACGGGAACAGCGCACCCGCGGCGACGGGTATGGCGACAACGTTGTACGCCATAGCAAAGAAGTAATTCCAGCGGATTCGGCTGAACGTCTTCCTGGAGAGATCGATCGCTGTGATGACATCTTCCAGATTGTTCCTCACCAGCACGTAATCGGCGGCCTCGATGGCAATGTCTGTGCCCCCTCCGATGGCCATCCCGACATCAGCTGCTACTAGAGCTGGGGAGTCGTTGATGCCGTCCCCAACCATGGCAACGATGCTCCCATCCTTTTGGAGAGAGCGAACCACGTCGGCTTTTCCTGCAGGCATGACCTCAGCTCTCACGTCCTCAATGCCTACCTGCCAAAGCACAAAAAGAACAAATAGATAAGGATACAAAGCTAGAAATCCATATCTTCGATCACAAAAAATACCTGCAACTTCGAATGGGGCTATGTATCATTGGCAAGAGGTTACATATTGCATGTAATGCTAGGCTGTTAGCTCATAATTGATAGAACGAGGTTGCAAATGTAATTACATCCCATAACAGAAATAAAGAGGCAAGGTAAAGTATGAACAGTATTAGGATGATCTTAAGAAAATAGCAACCAACCTCTTTTGCAACAGCTTGTGCAGTTCTCCAGTTGTCCCCTGTGAGCATCACTGGATGAACACCCATCTTTTTTAGTCCTTCCACAACTACAGCAGCCTCTCTTTTCAGGGGATCTGTTATCCCCATCAACCCGATGAGACTACTATCATATGCCACCAGAATGCCTGTTTTTGCATTCAGTTCGAGGTCTACCAAGAAACTTTCAGCTTCTGGGGGAATGCCTACTCCGTTTTCATTAATCAAAATACGATTCCCGACCTGCCGAAGCATTTATCTTCAGACAATCAGTGATTTACTCAGAAATATCTAGCAACGAGGATAAGTTAAACACTGCCTTAAGGTATCTTACAAAACGGGTAGGGAAGGATAGTGGTAGCTTATGACTCACCAAAACTTTCTTCCCGTTGATCAAGCATTGAACTCCTTTGCCAGGCACGGCGGAGAAATCTTCAACTTCAAGCAACCATTGGGACAATATCTCTTCTTTTCTTTGCTCAATGCCATCCTTCGATGAAGGGAGCTTGCCAAAGAAATGGAAATGAAATGCATACTCCAAAACAGCTTTTGCAAGAGGATGCTCACTGCTTGCCTGAGTACAGACCAAAACACAATATATGTTTACTTAGAGAATTTTTTTTACTTATCACACTTCACTACGGATATGCAGTCATAGAGTAGCTAAAATCCTGAGTGAGGAGCAAAACATAACATGCCTTTACTGCATACTGATATGAACCACTACAGTGACATGACAAGTAAAAAGAGCAAAACACATGTTATTATTGAAACATCTTGATACGAAGTATTATGAACTATGCATGTAGTTTAAGATCGAGTTTGCTGACCTCTGCGGATGCTACTAGTGTTAGGAAATCTCCCAGGTCCATTCCAGAGAAAACCTTTGCAATTGTTACAACAGCCTTTCCTTGTGTTAGTGTCCCTGTTTTATCAAAAATCACGTAATTTACATTTTGAGCCCTCTCCAATGCATCTCCGCCTTTTACAAGTACTCCGTGATTGGCCCCAACTCCAGTTGCCACCATCACAGCAGTTGGTGTTGCCAGACCAAGGGCACAAGGACAAGCAATCACCACAACAGATATGGCAAACATGAGAGAGAAAACAAAGCAATTGCTAGTTTCTGAAATCCATGAATTTGGATATGCTCCAAACCATCCGCATAAGAACCTACAAAAGTAGCCAATGCACAAAGTGAGAAATTTGAACATAGCATTATTAATAATTTCATACAGTATTTATTTAACTTACCACACAGAGAACGTTATAATGGACAAGGTGATGACAATAGGAACAAAAATGCTAGCCACCTGAAATAACAACAGCGCTAATGTCAGCATTCATCAAATAGGCATCTACAATATGTTGCAATGCTTAGCAGATACAAAGGTTTTTTTCCTCAAGTATGATAGTCTTCCAAGAGTTTTGTAAAAATAATAATAGGTTACGACAAATAACAAGAGAAGCAGAAAGCAACGTATGAAGTGAACATGTACTTCAAAAGTTGTGAAAGAGTAAACTATAGTCCAGTAGAAGGCATTTAAATATAAAACATGGGCATATAAATAATGTCCATGTGCAGCAATTCAAATGTGGGAAACAGCAAACAGATCACAAACAATGCTTATTAGGAAAGCTACATGGTAGACAGTGTGTGGGAAACAGCAAACAGATCACAAACAATGCTTATTAGGAAAGCTACATGGTAGACAGTGTTAAGGGTAGCAGTGTAATGTGTGGTAGAATCTCTGTAGCACGGACATGTCGGTTTACTGTGGTATCCGTGTCGGACACCGTGTCCGACATGGATACGACACGGACACATGTCGGTTGATTTAAAAACGAATTTTAATTTTTAAAATTCCCCAACACGTGTCGAACACGGTGTGACCACGAGTCCGACACAACACAGGGACAAAGCCCACCAAGCCCACCTGTGGGCATACCATAGTTTCCTCTGCTCCCTCTCGATCCCAAATCCCCCCAATTCCCCATTGCTCTCCTCGCGCCCATCGGCTTCGCCACGCCGCCGGATCGTTACGCCGTCGGCTCCAGCACCTCCTCCCTCGTGCCGCGGCTCCAACACCTCCTTCCCCACGCCGCCGGCTCCCGCACCTCCTCCCTGGCGCCGCGCCGCCCCTCCCTCGAGAGCCCTCCTCCCTTGCGCGGCTCCTCCCTCGAGCGCCCTCTTCCCTCACTATGCCGCCGGCTCTAGCACCTCCTCCCTCGCGCTGCCGGCTCCAGCACTACCTCCCTCGCACCTCCTCCCTCTCCCAATAACGTAAGTGATGCTGATGCACTGATCTTCAGTCTACCCTTCTAGTCTTCACTCTTCACTCTCATTCTCTAAATAAATGAATGTAGTGATGCAACGATGCACTGATGCTCTTTAACATGATTCAATTAGATGTTTGCAATTATAAATTGATGATTGGCTTTCTCGCTATTTCTGAAGGCGCACCAATGTTCTTCCGAGCTATCAATGCTGAAGGTGAGGTGAAGACAAAGGAGTACATTTCTGAGAAGTTGATTGTTGTTATTGAAGAAGTGGGTGCAAGAAGTGTTGTCCAAGTCATCACTGACAATGCTACAAATTGCAAAGGTGCGGGTTTGATTGTTCCACAGAAGTACACTCATATTTTTATCGCTTATCAATTGTTGTTGCTCTATTGCTTTGATTGTTCAAGAATCAAGCATACATGTTATCTTTGTAGTCTTGCCGATCATGTTACTTTTTCCCGAGGTTAATGGAATTCTGATTTCTGGAAATGATATTCATATGAACAATTGAACATATCATGAATTGACTGCAAAAAGAATGAAGAGACGAGGGTCATCTTTGAGAGGTACATATTCCGATTTTACTTTACACTTTACATTATTTCAGTTTGACAAGCATGAAGAAACATAAAAAATAATACATATGTGTAATTTATTCTTATTATTTAAAAATATATAGCCATGTCGCCGTATCAGTATTTTTGGAAAAATGGTGAATCCCCGTGTTGGTGTCGTGTCGACGTATCCGTATCCGTATCCGTGTCCGTGCATCATAGGGTAGAAGTGTAGTCATATAAGTGTTAGGGGTAGTTATGGAATTTTAGTCTAGTCTAGGGTCTCTCTTGTACATTATATATTACCCCTTGGGCACTTGCAATAGAACGAACTATTCAGCCTCTATTCCTCTCCTCTCCCAAAATCTAACAGACAGAAGCATTTGATATCTAGTGACAATATAGGATATCATATACAAAAAGGAGTATACTCACATAATCGGCAAATTTCTGAATAGGGGCTTTCGACATCTGAGCAGTTTCAACCAGAGATATTATCTGACTCAAAACTGTCCCGGATCCTACTTTAGTTGCTTGTATATGAAGGATGCCGTGTAAGTTCATTGTCCCTCCAATTGCTACACTCGATACTTCTTTGGGGATGGGTGCAGATTCACCAGTTATCATACTTTCATTGGCATGGCTTGTTCCCCAAACAACAACACCATCAGCAGGAACCTTCGAACCAGGAAGCACTTTTAAGATATCACCAGGTTGAACTAACAGCGCATCAATCTCCCTCTCCCCAACATATCTTCCTTCTGGATTTGAAAGGAGTGACGTGAGTTTGTGTATGATTATAGTATAAAATGCATTTGGCTAAAACTGTTAGATGAGTGTTGCTTAGTTGCTTAATTGTATATATATGCTAAGGGATAAGATTGTACAACAGACCTTTGTCTTTCAGAAGCAAAAGAGCAGTAGCAGGGACCAGTTCTACAAGCTTCTTAATAGCATCTGATGTCTTCCCTTTTGCAAGAACCTCAAGATACTTCCCGAACAACACAAATGTAATTATCATTGCACTTGTCTCAAAATATATCGGAGGCCGAAATCCAGTGAATGCTCCGTATAGGAGTGCACAGACAGAGTATACATATGATGCAGTGGTGCCAAGAACAACTAGCACATCCATATTTGTAGAGCCATGTCTCAGGGCCCTATAAGCCGCAACATAGAATCGTTTGCCAATAACAAACTGTACAATGCTTACCAATATCCACTTCAGCAAATCCCCCATAAGAAATGGTCCACAGTGCATGAGAAGTAATGTACTAATGAAAGGTATACTAGGGCAGACCATTCGTATAAAAAATACAGGAATCTGGTGCAAGGAGACAATTGGATTGAGTCAGTAAGCAAGCAGCAGCATAACAAAAGTTAAAAGTATTTTGAACAGTAAGAAGCAAATGAACAATATTTATTCATATTCTACAACACTCCCATGGAAAATTTCTTTTATAAAAATAGACACCCCTGCATTTTCTCTGTTTTTGGCTGCAGTACCCCCCTACTGTCTATTTAACTGTCAAATTTGATGTTAATACCAAGTGAGATGTGCATGTCCTCATTTATTACTTGTCCAAACAATGAATTAGAGCAACGTTACTCTCCTATGGCATCTTGTCTTGGTGGCTCACATATGTAAGCAAAACGAAAAAGTAAAACATTATTCAAAAGATGCCCATGGTAAGATAGGAAACATCGAGTCAGATGCCACGAGAATATGTAAGGGACTATTTCCCCATATAAATAAAATTGTTGCCAAGTGTCTGTTCGAAGTGTCATTTCTAGGCCATACCCTACCATATGCTACCTGTTGGCTGTTGCTGACACACCATATATGCCCTGTACGTTATCTTCCCTAGATACAACCATGCCGAGGGTATCATCACAAGACATGTATTCAACTGAAACATTTGCCCAAAACTGCATGCTATCTTTTGTGAAAAACAGAGAAGCAAATGTCAAAACTTACACTTAAGAATAAACTGGAGCGGAGAAGATGAAACATTTTGGACGCCTCTTGTGCATCGTTTGAAGCCCCTCGAGTGTATGGATTCTGCACGTGCGCTTTCAATCTCCCATTGCTTCCCATCTCAATTGTATCCACAATCGATCTCAGACCAACAGCTTCTGGATCGAATACAATCTCAACTTCTGAGAGGGTAATATTTACATCGAACTGTCGCAAACCATCTGTTTTCTTAAGGACATCATGTAATATATCTACATCCCTCTCTGTGTGCAAGCCAGTCAGGCCTAGCGAAATCTTATCTTGCTCACTACTCTGTAAGAATGCAGCTTCAAAACCAGCATCCTCGATAGCCTGAACAATTTCATCCTTGCTAATGGCAGAAGGAACATACTCAACTTCCCCTAATGAGGTTGCCAAGGCAACGACCGCTCCTTTTACACCAGGTAGCTTTTTTAAGATCCCCTCGACCGAGTTTACACAATTAGCACATGTCATTCCTCCTATCCTAAATTGTGCTGACAAAGTCTTCTGTGACTTTGGCTGAGGGACAGCAGAATCTGGGAGAATTTCTGCTTCAAATCCGGCATCTTCTATAGCTTCTATTATATCCTCTACCTGCATAAAGAAGTTCCCAAAATAAAATTGCAGCTATCGAAGTGACCCAAATAAGCCGATAAACCTGGGGAAGCAATTAAACATTTTTTAGAGCCAAAGAGTAGTGCAATTAAACATTTTTCGTTCCAGAACCAGGCGTCTAAACTGGAGTGGGACTTAGCATATGAGAATCAGTTTACAGAATGGAGATAAACCTTTCTAGTTGAAAAATGAGAGATCAGACAACTCGTAGAATAGCTTGCACTTTTCTGGGGAATCATTTGCAATTGGCAGTTGCAAATTGCAATACTAAATGCATGACATTAAGCTAGTTTGGATGAACATAACCTCGCAAAAACACACACGCACGCTTTCCTTAGATATCTAGCCATTTTAGCCTTAAATATGATATAATAGCATTCAAAAACTAAATTCTATGAGCCTAGCAAGTACATTGGTTATTGTACTCAAGGTTTCCTAAAAGGCTAAAAGGATTGCACGTTCTAACAGAGAAAGTACATCTCATTATATTTTCCAGATGAATATTTAACTCAGTGACTAAAATGGCTGCTAAGCTCTAACAACCATATCAAAATCCTAAATGTATGTCTCCAATGGACAATATGAAACAAATGTAGCGATATGCAAGCTAATGTACCTAATTGGACTGGATAGAAGATTACATGCTAATGTTTCTGCTTCCAGTTCCCAAGTAATGGTATATCTTGCAGAATTTTATTCCTAAGAGTCATTAGGCCATTAGCCCAAGAATATACAAACTTGCTAGTTCCACAACATAATAATAAACCTGTTAGTTCCACTACTCAATAGCTATTATTATTAATAGCCACCCAAACCATCTTTTAGAGTTTTAGTCAAACGCGAAATGCAAAACCATAGTTACTGGATTCGTTATAAAACCCCGCGAATCGCGAACCGGATTCGTCGAACCCGAACCGGTTTAGGGTACGGGGTTCGTGTTCGTAGTGGAAATTGGAAGAAAAAATAGCGAACTATATCCGAATCCCATACTGCGACTCGGACGAACCGTGTTTCTGGTAACTATGTGCAAAACACACCTGAGTGCACTTCCCAACATAACCATAAGCTAATGATAAGCTTCATACTCTGAAGCTAAATCACCAAAACTCAACCAAGAAGCTAATGGTCAAAAAGGGAGGCTCACTGCTCGTAACAAAAAAAAACTCATGCTTGTAAGTCTTAACGAAAATAAGTCAAACCACAAGAATGATCAGGAAGCTGCGATTTTAATTTCCAAAGCTGTTGCAAAACAAGGCGGAATTGCAATGCAACATATAAACTACATTACAACATATGAGTAAAATGTACCATTTCATTGCGGTTTTCCTGCAACTACATGATAAATATTGCTCCTAGAACTAAGAGCTAAAGGTTTGTCACAAAAATCAGTTCTGTGACATTAATTTGCATATCGTGTTGCTTGAACCGTGCAATGTAAAACCCTGAGCTCAGCACCTCTTTCCCCTGAAAATATGATTCAGGGGCACCCTAGCTCACCAACCAATCAAAAGCTATTGTCGTACACCAGTACCCACGTTTCTACCTGTACGATCAACCAATTGCAGCTAACTACCAGCCTTGAGCTCCCAAATCTCACAATCCGCAGTCCATCAGCGATCACGAGATTCCAACAAGGTTACAGCTCACCCACGGAAAGCAAAAGGAGCTCAAAACCTTAACCACTGGATTGACCAATCTTACAATGTCATATCTACAACACTACATCTCATCGATCAACCCAAAACATACTGAAATGTATTAGTCCCAACGAGTCAAGCTGACAATTCCACGTCCACTTACTAAAACAAACAAAAAGGTAAGCCCATACCCAATTTACTCAAACACATAAAGTAAAGGGAATGCAAACTTTAGGATGCAAATGCAACCAATTCCCCAACCTCTTAAAAAAAACACAAGCTTCCGAGCCGAAAGATACGATCCATTTTACTATTCTAGCCCAGCCCAACCATCACAAGCGCAATAATTTGATCGAAAAAAAAGTCACCACCCCGTAAGCATCGACGAGCTCCCAATTGCTCCGGAAACGCGCAAACCTCGCCTCCACGGGCGCAAACACGCAAGGATCACATCACATCACCTTGGCGAGCGCGGGGTCGAAGACGACGTGGGCGCGGTTCTGGAGCAGCGACACGGCGACGCGCCGCACGCCGCGGCGGGCGGAGACAGCAGCCTCGACGGCGCTCGTGCACGCGGAGCACGTCATGCCCGTCACCCGCACCTGCGCCTCCTCCTCCTCCTCCCGGCCGCCTCCCCCCGCCGGCGCCCCCATCTCCTCGTCGTACGAGTCCAGCAGCGCCACGTCCTCCATCTCGTCGCCGCCCCCGCCCGCCGCCGCCGGCCGGCCGCCAGCGGCGGCAACCGCCGACAGCTGCAGGTGGGCCATGGTTGTCAGAGAAATGGGAGGAAGCGAGCAAGAGGAGGTGGGAATATTTGGTGGGAGAGGAGACGAAAGGAAGGCGAGGAGGTGAGGTTGGTTATAAACTGGGAAGAGAGGCCAAGGCAGAGGGGGCAAACCGGGATTGTTTACTAAATGAAGGGTGGTTTATAGAAATGTCGCAGAATTTATTTATTTTTTTTGCAATAGTCTACGATTTTCGGGGTGCGTTTAGCTGGGAGTGGCAAATTTGCCATTTGATCTCGTCCTTTTTGACTTTTCAGTTGTCTCGATGGCTTGCAGTTCTCCTTTGACTCGGTTTCACATTTGACTTGCTTGCTGAGTGCTGATGAAAGCACTGTGATGTTGAAGTCAATATTACAGTCCAAGACAGTTGCATAACTGCATATGTAATGGTAAGACTAAGGTGTTTTTATGAGTAACTTATTTTTGGTAAATGAGGTTGGCATTTGTCAATTGAATATGGGAATTATTAGTTGTTTTTGAATTTTGGATCGGATGAGGACTTATGTGCAAAAGGTTCATTTTTAAAGAATGAGATGCGGGCCATGCAGTTGCCTGGTTGGGTTAGTTAAGAAAAGTACCCACTCTACAGCATACTCTGAATTTCTGAAATGGTTAGGGAGAAGTTGAGCTAAACCAAACATAACCGCGGCTTCCAAAACATTAGGTCAGCTAGATTTTAGCTTGCCATACCATAAGACTATTTATTATAGGCAGATCCTTCAAAGTGACTGTTAATGTACATAAAACTTTCCATAAACAATGTAACTTCCCATTAACAAGGTAGATCTGAAGTGCTCTTCAGATCCTGCAACGACCTGTCGTGATTCTAGTTCGCGCAGATCGTCTTCCGCGGTAGTTAGTCTTATTTTTATCATTTCATTTGTAGTCTGTTAATTTTGTTATTTCGTTTTTAAAAAAGAGGGAGCCAAATACCGGACGCAAGGTAGGCAACGCTCCGCGAGCTGATGGCTAGGATCCAAATTGAATAGCGGCACGTGTTCCCAGGTTCCGACTCGCTGTCTCACCACGCGATTCATGTGGTCAGCCCGGTCCGTGCTACTGCCAACATTCCCTGCCATCTTCAAACCCCACATCTTAATTGAACGGTGATCAACACCTGCGCCACCATTTGATCTCGTACTTAACTAATGGGCTGCCGGCCTAATGCAACGCCTAATTGCTCTAGGTGGCATGGCATCAGTGGCAGATCAAGCTCGAGAGGAACACAAACAGATGGTCGCTAAAAGGCGATGAAACCGGATGATTTCGTCCGTGTCATTCCAAGGTATATAAGCACGACTGCACGAGTAATACCGATGTGCCAGTGTCAGGTTTAAAATTAGGAGGGGGTGGAGGATTTGTTAGCTGGGCTGCCAAGTGGCTAGCGATAACGGTCGCTGGAACGGTGGGGCCGGGGTTGGTGGTTGGAAAGGAAGGTGTGAAACGTGAAGGAAACAAATATGGGAGTAGTAGGTTGATTTGGTTTTCGGCGTGGACCCGACGCGGTGTGGTTTGCAAGCGAAGGGATGGTCGTTGAGACACGGCAACCAGGTCCGTGGATATAGATCGACTCGCGATATTGACCCGTCGCGTCGGACACAAGCCGGGCCCGCCCGTTCTATCCTACTGGAGTACTGGCTAGATCTGCTTGATCTCACTTGGCTGTGTTGGAAACCGAAGAAATTTAAAGTAACTTATGTAATTAGGGGTGTAAACAGAGCGAATAATTTTCGACTGATTGAAAGTTTACGGAGCGAATTTGAAAAAGATAAATAGTTATTCGGCACTATCTGTGTCTGACTCAGAAAAAATACAAAATATAATACGAGATGAGCGATATCCATTCGTATGTATCAGTATATCAGGTGGTATGAGGAAAGTCTATTGTGACTTCACTTAGGAATATGATAACAGATAGGTTAGTTGTTGCGTCTAAATAGGCAAGGATACTGAGTATTTTTCCTTTGATATCTCAGCGATTAATTTGTCCGTGTTCACTCTAATTACTCCCCTACTGTCTAATGTTCTATATAGGGGTGCAAAAGAAGTATATAATATCCGTCCAATCGACCGACCGAAGGTTCGAGGAGCGAATACGGAATGGAGAAATAGGTGTCTAATACTATTCATGTCTGACTAAAAAAATAAAATAGGAAATAGAATAAGCGATATTCATCCATATCCTCTTTGATTGCACCTCTATGTCACTACGTGTAACACGAGATAAGTAACCAGGACTGGTTTGGCAAATTGGCACTGTTTGATCATACTTTCGTCCCGAGTAGTGGTTTTCAGTGCTTGTGTGGTGCAAGTGAGCAAGTTGCAAGGGTGACTGGCCAAAAGAAAGCTGCAAGAGACGAGGCATTGGTAAAGCTAGCTTTCCATTGGAACCAACTCAATTGTTCCACTCCAGCTAACGCAGAACTATTGCGCACGTCACACTCAAAAGCAGATAATTACCGGCTGACACCTTTATTTCTCGATACCATATCCACCATACTGGAGTACTTTGTTGTTGGTGATAAGCCCTAGAGGTAACCATAGAGATGATTGTATCACGTCTATATTTATGAGTTATTTAATAAATATTATTATGTTCCTTGAATGAATCATCATTGATAAAGATTAACAAGTATGTGCTTGGTGGTGAAGCTCTTTAACTTATATGATGTCGTTCTAAAAGTATCTCTGGTCAGATGTCACTGGCTGGAACACTAGTGACTGTATCGATCAACATGTGTATTGATTGATAATCATGTTTCACCGGTCATGGATATAGGGATATCAAATCAATAATGTAAACGCATGTTAGAGAACATAGTGTTAGATTGACCCACCTTGAGACACTACTGAGATTGTTATGATTTTATGTGTCATCAGTTAGTTTCAAGCAATGATGATGTATAATCATTAGACCTGAGATCGGCATAGTTTCCTACATGTGTAAGAGTAAACTTTGGGTTGCCAAATGCTACTCCGTAACTGGATAGTTATAAAGGTAGCTTTCAGGTATGCTATGAACCATGTGGAGGAATGTGACTGGTCGGATATAGGATTTGTCCCTCCTAACATAACAGAGAGATATCTCGGCCCCTCGATCTGGTTAGATAAAGAAAGTGCATGGCCATGCCACTAATGGTTGAAAAGTTTGACCACGTGAAGTTATCCGACACTTGATCGAGAAAGTATTAAACAGTCCATGGTTGACATAATATCTCACCTGGAGTTCAACCAAATATCGTGAGGCAAAGGAAGAATACACGGGCATGTCGTTTAGTTCAATCAGATACAAACTAGTCGTATGGAGATACGAGCTAGTCATAGACTGGTCGAACATAATCACTAAGTGGTTGAAACCGGATTGATGAGGGCATCCCTAGCTCTTTGCCATCTTCTACTACTATAGATCAAGCTATAAGTGTTGAAGCTCTAAATCTGTCATCTGGACCTATTACAAGAGCATAGGCCAAATTATTTAAAGAACAGGTGAATTTGTTTCTAGCTGAATCACATAATGTTATCAATGAGAATTTCATACTACCTAAAACTAGTGTTTTGCTTGTGCTCAGATTTGAAGATTCAATAATGAGTGAGAATCCCACTTTGATGCACTTTGTACTCGTGTACAAGGATGCATTGCTTACTGCTAATGACTTAACTTCCTTTCCTAGTGGTGTTGCTCATGTTTTGCAGGAATTCAGCGATGTGTTTCCCAAGGACGTACCCACTGGGCTGCCACCAATTCATGGGATCGAACATAAGATCGACTTGATTCCAGGAGCGTCGCTGCCCAATCAGCCACCATACCGCACAACCCAGAGGAAACAAAGGAAATTCAGAAACAAGTACAAGAGTTTCTATCCAAAGGGTACGTTCGTGAAAGCCTAAGTCCTTGCGATGTTCATGTTATTTTAGTTCCTAAGAAAGATGGTTCATGGCGTATGTGCGTAGATTGTAGAGCGATTAATAATATCACTATTCGATATCGTCATCCTATTCCTCGCTTAGATGATATGCTAGACGAATTGAGTGGTGTTGTTATTTTCTCTAAAATAGATTTGCGTAGTGGTTACCATCAAATTAGGATGCATGAAGGGGATGAGTGGAAAACAACCTTTAAGACAAAATTTGGTTTGTATGAGTGGTTGGAAATGCCTTTTGGTTTAACTAATGCACCTAGTACATTCATGCATTTAATAAATCATGTTTTACGGCATTTGATTGGTAAATTCATGGTTGTACACTTTGATGATATCCTGATTTACAGTCACACTGAATCTAAACACATTGGTCATATTAGACAAGTTCTACAACTTTTACGCGATGCTAAACTATTTGGTAAATTAGAAAAGTGTACATTCTGCAACGATCGTGTAATCTTTTTGGGATATGTTGTTTCTGCGCAAGGAGTTGAAGTAGACGAATCGAAAATTGAAGCGATTAAAAATTGGCCAACTCTTGTGAATGTAAGTCAGATTATGAGCTTTCATGGTCTTGCTGGTTTTTATCGACGCTTTGTGAAGGATTTTAGCACTATCGCTGCCCCATTGAATGAACTTACTAAAAAGGGTGTTGATTTATGTGAGGGTAGTGCAAGAAAATGCTTTTGCTGAACTTAAGAAACGCTTGACTGAAGCACCTTTGCTTGTTTTACCTGATTTCACTAAGAATTTCGAAATTGAATGTGATGCTAGTGGACTTGGGATTGGCGGTGTTTTAATGCAAGAAGGTAGACCGGTAGCTTATTTTAGCGAGAAACTGAATGGTGCTCAATTGAATTATCCGGTCTATGACAGAGAAATTTATGCGTTAGTGCGTGCTTTAGAAACTTGACAGCACTATTTATAGCCTAAAGAGTTTATTATTCATTCTGATCATGAGGTATTGAAGTATTTAAAGGGACAAGCAAACCTGAACCGTAAACATGCTAAATGGGTAGAGTTCATCAAATCTTTCCCATACATTGTGAAATATAAAAAGGGGAAGGACAACATAGTTGCTGATGCTTTATCTAGGAAAAGCGTGTTGTTGACTCAAGTAGGTGTCCAAATTCCTGGATTAGAAAGTTTGCGTGATTTGTATGTAGCTGATCATGATTTTTCGATTCCTTACTCCAAATGCACAGATGGGAAAGGTTGGGATAAGTTTCACATACATGATGGATTCCTTTTTCGTGCTAATAAGTTATGTGCTCCAGAATCGTCCATTCATTTGTTTTTGTTGCAAGAAGCGCATGCAGGTGTTTGATGGGCCATTTTGGACGCGAAAAGACTCTGTTGATGTTGAGCGATCACTTCTATTGGCCTAAGATGAGGAGAGATGTGGACAGGTTTGTCCAACGCTGTATTACTTGTCATAAGGCTAAATCCAAGTTGAATCCACATGGTTTGTACACTCCCTTACCTGTTCTTAATGTCCCTTGGGAAGATATTAGCATGAATTTTGTTTTGGAGTTACCAAGGACTAAGAAGGGAAGGGATTCTATATTTGTGGTTGTGGATTGTTTTTCTAAAATGGCACATTTCATTCCGTGCCACAAGAGCGACGATGCGTCGCATATTGCTGACTTGTTTTTCAGGGAGATCGTGCGACTTCATGGTGTTCCAATGACCATTGTCTCAGATCGTGATGTGAAGTTCATGAGCTACTTCTGGAAGACGTTGTAGGGCAAATTGGGCACGAAGTTGTTATTCAACACCACTTGTCATCCCTAAACTGATGGTCAAACGAAGGTGATCAACCGAACACTTTCTATATGCTGCTACGGGCCATGATAAAGAAGAACCAACGCGAGTGGGAGGATTGTTTGCCGCACGTGGAATTCGCTTACAACCGGGCTGTGCACTCCACTACGCAGTTGTGTCCGTTTGAGGTGGTATATGGATTTAAGCCAATTACGCCACTGGATTTGTTGCTACTGCCATTTTTCGATCGTGCTAATATGGAGGCTTCCAAACGAGCTGATTTTGTGAAGCAATTGCATCTGAAAATGAAGGCTGAAATTGAGAAGAAGACGAAGTATTATGCTGAGAAGGAGATTTAGTATGGGTACACTATCGCAACGATCGCTTTCCAGAACGCCGCAAGTCAAAGTTGCTGCCAAGAGGAGATGGACCTTTTAAGGTGCTTCAGAAGATTAATGACAATGCATACAAGATTGAGCTGCCCGGAGATGACTATGGCGTGAGTTCTACGTTCAATGTAGCTGATTTATCACCTTTCTTTTGTGGTGACGATCTAGCGTCGAGGTCGACGCCTTTTCAAGAGGGGGGAGGATGATGAGGGCTTCCCTAGCTCTTTGCCATCTTCTACTACTATAGATCAAGCTGTAAGTGTTGAAGCTCCAAATCTGTCATCTGGACCGATTACAAGAGCACGGGCCAAATTATTAAAAGAACATGTGAATTTGTTTCTAGCTGAATCACATAATGTTATCAATGAGAATTTCATACTACCTAAAACTAGTGTTTTGCTTGTGCTCAGATTTGAAGATTCAATAATGAACAGAGATGAAGGATATGAGGCTATTCTTGAAGAAAGGCTGTCAAATGAGCAGCTCATGGTCCAAGCGGTCTGGAAGTTGGCCCATACGGCCAAGGAAAAGACTCTCAAGCTCAAGATGAAGTCAACCAAGGAGTTGGAGCAAAGCCCACCTACATAAACAAGGCCCAAAACCGCATGAAGCCCAAGGGAGGTACTATTCACATAATGAATAGTGCCATGAACAACACACATGTAAATAGTACCACCATGGACATTTAACAAGAATAGCGCTTGGGCCAAGACTATATATTGAGGGTTAGACTCCCATTGTAAGGCAGACCACATTTAATATATTTTCAAAGCTTTTGCTTGATTCTCCTGTTGTGCTTATAGCCAAAATAGAGGGAATTAGGCGTTGAGAACATGGGGTCGTTCTTGCTTTTCCGCTGGGAATTGAGGGTTCGACGATCTTCGCTTGTGGTCAGCGAGGATCCAATCAAGTGTTTGTTTGGGCGAATTTCCATAGAATTGCAAGTCCGTGCATTGGCGCGGGGTATCAGCTGGTGATTCGTCAGGATACAGAAGTTATCGAGAGGTTCTACGTCGAGAAGATCGGGCACCCCGCATCACGGATCGTAAAGAGTTACGAACCGGTCAAGACTAAATATGATCTGGTCGTATAGATATACGAGCTGATCGTTAGTGATAAGGACTTAGTCATAGATCATATTGTATTAATGTTTGTCCGATAGTATTTGTGTGTATTCTGAAATCGTTATTTCCTGTTAGGAACCGCTAACAACTCGTGATCGGAAAATATTTCTGAGTCACAACTGGCTACACATGAACCTAACGGGACACATACTTAATGGGTTGGAACAAACGTGTTCGGATAGGATCCGTCATAAGCTCTATATAAGGAGATACATGGGGCTGTTGGGAGAGACACACGATAGACATGACGTGAGTTGCTCTACCGAAACCCTAGCCGCCATCTTTTTAAGAGCCCTACAGTGCGAGTTGGTGCTAGCACACTGACGTACGGTGTTCCTTCTCTGGACGTGTGGATACCGTAGAGGTGCTACTATGGTTGCTATTACGCTTGAGCACGATCTATGACCTTGGCCTGAGGAGATGATCGCCACCGAAAATGATCGACTACACTGGACGATCGACTTCGACTGCTTCATCGACGCGATCTACGTTAGATCAAGCTGCTTCAACTCTTCTTCCGCTGCACTGCGCGTCTGGTGGTAATGATTGTAACATCCCAATTTTCTGAGCTCTAACAATCTTTTGAATAATTACTTGTTGGAAAATACATTATTTGAATTTAAATTAATTTCTAGTATTTTATTTAAAGCTTAATATGGACTTTAATGCCAAATTTTTTAATAGGGTTAATCCCAACAATAACAATTGTCAAAACTATTTTATTTGGATCCCATATGTTTGGATATATTTTCTAGAATTTTCTAAAAAAATTCAAGTTTATTTGCTATTTTCTAATTGCTATTTGGATTTTTCGTATTTATTAAAAAGTAAAATCTATTTTAATTTACCTAAACAGTAGCGGGCTGAAACCCAACTATTGTTCCAGTCCAGCCCAATCCCCGCGGCTCGTTTCTCTCCCGCGCCTCAGCCCGGTCCAACTCCCGCGTCGCTTAGCCTCACTGATGAGTAGGACCCACCACAGCATCTCCTTCCTCACGTCGCCTTCTCCCTCGCGCCGTCGCCCGCGTCCGCCATGGCCAGAGCTCGGAGCTCGACCCAACAACGCGCTTTTTCAACAAACACGCCCTTAATTTTTCACATCAAATCTTCTCCCTTGTCTCCCGGCAACCGAATCCGCCAAAATCAAACCTTGATTCTATTTCTATTTCCGAGTTCCCCCGTCCCCGTTTCGAACTCTTTGGACTCCACTGCCAACACGCCACCCCAGCCTCACCCGAGCACCTATAAATAGCGCCTGAGGGCCGCCCCTTCACCCTGAACCCGAAACCCCACTCAATTTCGCCCAAGAACCCTAGAGCGGTTGCGATTACTGGAGTAGGTTTTAGGAGCTGAAACCCTAAAAACCTCAATTCCACCGCTGCTAGTGACGTCCTGCCCCCGTAGACTGCACCACTGACTTCCTCGTCGCAAGAGCTTTCCCGCGCGCCTCTTGGTGACCCCAGAGCATCTTCAGTGATCAACCCTGACAAACGCTGACCTTCGTCCTCCGCTCCGACGCCAATTCCGGCCAACTCCGTCGTTCTCCGGTGCCAATTCGAGTGTCTCCAGGTGCGCAATAGCTAGGGCTACACAATGCGGTCACTCACTTCCGTTGAGCCGCCGCCGTTCGCCGTTGTCGTGCGCATCCAAAGCTCCCCGGCGTCGATCTGATGTGTCCTGCCACCGTAGTTTGCCACCTCAGCGCTTGTGCATGCATGTCATCGGTGTGGCATCTAGTCAGTGGACATGTGTGTGCCGCGTGGTTGATCCACCGATCTCTGTTCCAACCGGCTCGGTGAACTTAGTCCATCGTGAGCCATCTCACTAACATGTGGGTCCCACATGTCAGAATTTCTTTTAATTATTCTTTTTTCTAGAAATTCATCGCTGACGTCAGCACGGGCACAATAATATGATTTTTCTTTAGAAAAATAATTTGAAAATTCCAGGAATGCCAATTTAGGGTATTTTCTTGAATTTCAATCTTCCAAAGTCCATATCTTTTGCATCCGAACTCCAATTGTGCCCATTCAAATTTCTAAATTCATATAAATTCAAGATCTATTTATTCATGATTTGTATTCAATTTTTGGAGTTTGTTTTGCCTCTGTTATTTATTTATTTTGTTTATTTGTTTCGTTTGCGAGTTGACGTTAATTCTTCATGAACTTTTGAAGAAGGAGAAGTGCCTCCAGATCAAGATCAGTACCTAGACCTATTCTAAGGTAAGTTACACCTTTGATCATATCGCACCCAGTTTTCAAAATACTTTGTTTCAATGTATTGCATTCTATTTCAAGTATTTATTTAAATGCTTTTGGGTTTAGTTATTAATCCACATTGTTATATCCACCTTGCCCATTGTTATGTCATATTCTTTTGTCACCCTAGGTTGGTTCATTATTCGTTGGTATTATCGTAGCACCAACGTGGGTTGGTTAGATACGAATAGATTGCTTAGCCATACTACGAGTCATCATTTCATGTGAGTTGCAATTATGAACTTGACCAAGTGATTATCGAACGGTATGATGAAACTGTGTGTGCTGTGTGCTATTACTCGTTGATGGCATGTGTTTCACTTAATCAACAGGATGGGAAAAGATTTATACTAGGGCAAGTGGTGCATTTTGTGTGATATGGCGGAGCTGTGTGCTGGTGTGGATATCATGGGGATATTCTCATGATCTTATGATGATGTTACAATTGGCAATGGCTTTAAAGGTTTGTCGAATCATGTGTTTTCGGCAAAGTTTTAGTTCTGTCAGATCATAGGTGGTCTGACCGGCCACCCCTAGCGGTCAGACCGGTCGGGGGCGGTCCGAACGGCCAAAACAAAATGTTGAGTTTGGAGCTGGGCCAAAAATAGAGGGTGTAGGCAAGAGAGAGATTCTATTACACTTGGTCTCATAATTTTTGGAGCTTCGAGTCAAAAGATCTATTCGTTTGAAATTTTAGAGAGATTTCGATTTTCAGGGGCTGAAAATTGGCTAAGTCCCTTCTGGGCGGTCAGACCGGCCAGAGGGCGGTTAGACCGGCCATTGAGTGGCGGTTTGACCGGTTTTCACTTGGTTTGTCGGCTTTCGTAGCGACGATATTTGTTAATTGAGTCAAGTTCATGAGTTTCAGTGCATATGTGTTGCATGATGTATGTTTTGACTAACGTGGGTTAAGTTGCGAAGAACTTGTTCTCGGAATCGATTTCTTGGTCTATTGTTGTGCAGGTTGCTTGGAGGTCAATGACGGTCAACGGCGAGGATGATCGGGACTAAGCTTGAGAGCTAAGGTTCAGAACGATCAAGGATGTCGGGTGAAGTCTATGGATTCGAGCATGGCGCAAAATGGACAAGGATGACCGAACGGGAGGTTCGGTGTGATAGGTTGCATCAAGCAGCGCGGGAGTCAGTGCAAGTGCCATGGTGGTTTCGATGGGAGTCGGATGGGAGAGAATTGCCGACATGATGAGAGCCATTGATCAACCTACACGTGGCGAAGCATGGAACTGCTTTATGAAGATTGAACTCGGTCTTTGGAGAAGGATCGAGAAGGGGTATTTTGGTTATATCACTAAAATACCGCCTTGATTGCTTTTGGCTAAACCGTGGCGCAAGACGACGCAAGGAGAAGCAGTTTAGGTCTAGAGAAGGTGAAGATGACGCTTTAAAATGCGTGCGTGAGTTAAACCCGTTTGTGTGTGGGCTTAACGGGTGCCCAATAGAAAACTCTTCTAGAAGGTTAGCCTTCACTATAATAAGGGAGGGTGCTGTAGCACCTCCTTAATCCTTTTGCTTATTTTGAAACACTAATTTTGTTTTTTAAGATTAAGGAGTGGAGAGGTTAGGATTCTTGAAGAGGAGATTGATTGTGTGCTCATGTATTGTGTTTTGTCCTCCATGTTGGAGTGGCTGTAATCCAGCAACAATCACAAATCAATCTATGCAAGTTTTCTTGAGATGTGTCTCTTTTCGTTCTTGCTCTCTATTTTGTGATTTCGGGGCCATCTTTGATTCTCAAGTTTTCCTTTGGTTTCTGCCCCTAATCTTGCTTGCTGTGATATGTGGGAACTCATCTAGGATCATCTTGATCATCTCTAACCCACGAGCAAGGTTTTGGATCTAGTTTTCGTTTTAACTCGGTTTTGAACCATCCTTCACTCAAACGGGAAAAGATCAGAACTTTGCCAAGGATCTTCACGATCTTTGATTATAATAGGTATCCTAGAGAAGGTGTGTTCCAAGTTTCATCAAGTTTGGAGTTGTAGATCAAAAGTTAGACCTATTTGCAACTTCGTTTTTCGGGCTGATTTCACTGTTCATCAGGCTGGAGGTCAGACCGCCTAAGGTGACTGGTCCGACTGCTCAAGGTGACTGGTCCGACCGCCATTGACATAGAGGTCAGACCGCCCAACACTTAGGATTTTAGCCTTCGTTGTTTTTGGTTGTTTTGCTCTGGGGTTTGGATTGGATTCAATACAAGACTTCTGTTGTGCTTAGATATTGATCTTCATTGCTCTCATAGCTATCGGAGATAAAATCGTGTTGAATCTGATCTTTGTAAAAAAAAAGATCGTGCTCCTATTCACCCCCCCTCTAGTCGTCGTTTCGGTCCAACAGCTGGGAATGATAATCCGTGTGACTTAGTTAGAAATTTGAAGTCTTGCCTTGGTCAATTAAGGACTTAACTTTATGCGCCATTGAACTGAGCCTTATTGTACAACCACATGCCTGGTATGGGATGTGCCCAACTTAGTAGGTTATGGAATCTTGCCATTGACAACTCAGGTTGTAAGTTAAGCTGTGTGATGGGCTAGAGGTGTGTTTATCACATCGCGGGACGATTCGCCGCATCCCTGTCCAACGGTGTGTGTCGTACTAAACGGTGTGTATATCGGTTGGACGACAGTAAAGCACATCGGGAGTGTTAATATTTGAGATGAAGTTTCTGAAAGGTTTTGTTATGGTCAGTGCTAGCTACACTGATTGTATCTTGTGGGTAAAGTGTGCAACATCTGCAGAGTGTTAATTAATCTATTCGAATTGCCGCGTCCTCGGTCATGGATATGCTTGAGGATTTCACATGAGGGGTAGATTTTTCATAAAAACATTTGGAAAGGGAGTTGTGTTATCTAAGTCATATGGCTGTGTGAATAACTTATTTGTTTTGAATTATGTTTTCAATCTATTATTTGTATTCAATTGCAAATGTTGCATTTCTACAAAATAACCAAGAAACTATTCCTTTGGAATAAGCCATCATCTATAAATTGCATTATGTGGTATGACTTGCGAGTACGGTTGTGTATTCATACTTGCTTCAAAAAAAAATCAACAGAAGTGGGAGAGTCATCGCCTACTTTTGAGGAGTAGTTCTACGAAGGCGTCGATCGTTAGGGTCTTGATCCCAGTCAGTTGCCTGTGGTGAATTGATGAGATTTCGCTGAAGTTTATTTCTATTCCGCTGCTGCTATTTATTTATTGTCAGCCATGCGTGGCTTAATAAATGTAAACTCGACCATAAGGTCAAAACCATTATTTGCTATTCAAATTAGTCGTTTATTCTATCAATCGTCTTATGTGGATCGATATTCACTCATGTTGATACTGTGTGCATTAGCTTAATCCTGGACTAGTGCAGAATACACAGAGGGTCCATAATTGCATTTTTGGGTCCCGGCAACGATCTATGATCCTTGCTTGCATGGTATCTGGTTTACGTTATATAATTTTTGAATTGCCAACTAATGTAGCCTACCCGTATCCCTTCATCTGTATCATAGATTCACCATTCACTCATCTTGCTTTAATTTCCTTCTCAAAAGCTGTAGGATAACGTACGTGATAATCACTAGTTCCCAACACCGATTCATCTGTGATTTATTGATGATTCCTACGTCCAGCACATAGGATGTGAGACAAGATCACGAGCAATTAATTACCTCAGCGCGCCGGTTGGGTGGGCTTCTGGGCTTGGGGCTTGTGGGTGGCGGCGAGCTTGGTGGATGGGAGTTGATGCTTGAGAGGGAGTGTCCTTGAGTTGCGTGAATGGCGCTGGGGTTGGCAACGGGTATGATAGCGACAGCTACAACTTCGTGTTGTCGTGGGTATTAGTCTTCTTCGCCTTCTCGAGTGTTGCACATGTTCTCCATATGTTTCTTTTTGTTGTATCATCCGGTTCTTTTTGTTGCGATTATTGAAAAAAAAGTATTTTGAACTGTTTTTATATGTTACAATTCGTTGAAAAAATATTACGATCGATTGAAAAAAAATATTGCGATCGTCGAAAAAATATTACATCCTGTTTTTTTTTTTATAGGTTACGACCCGTTGAAAAAAAATATTATGACTCAAATTCTCTTTTAATGATTCTGTTTTTTGATGCTGTCTATGTTATGCGAGACTTAAATTCTCTCCTAGTGATTCTGGTTTTTGATGCTGTTTATGCTGCGTGAGATGTTCGAAAGAAGATTCGCTCGTGCGAGATAAACAGCTGAAGAATGTCTTTCGAAATCTGAGGTTGGAGCTTGGCGTATGACGTGAGCACTCTGACAGTACACCTAAACACTAGTCGTGCCCACAGCTTTTGCCTTCCACGGTGGGAGTTCCATTACGTGTACGTGTGGCCTTCGTTATTTGCGCGCCCGCCCGCCCGCCCGCCCGCCTAACCTGTACTAGTGAGGTACCTCGAGTTGAGAATTAATTGAGTTCAGCTTAGGCGATTACTGACTTGGAATCCTCCACAGATTCTAACAGATGGATCGATGGTTGTTTGCGCGACCAGATCTATCTTGGGAGCATGCGCCTAGAGATGGATTTAGGGAATACTGACTAGGATCCCTCAAGTGGTTGCTTTACTCAAGTTGAATCGAAAGGTTGGTAAACACTGTTGTTGCTTGAGCCATCTC
The DNA here is from genome assembly GCA_036346395.1 of Hsuehochloa calcarea. Taxonomy (NCBI): domain Eukaryota; kingdom Viridiplantae; phylum Streptophyta; class Magnoliopsida; order Poales; family Poaceae; genus Hsuehochloa; species Hsuehochloa calcarea. The sequence continues at coordinate 5,415,911 of CM070604.1, read as the reverse complement.
TAGTAACAATCTTACGGCTGAGTTCAGAATCCAGATATTTTTAACTGAAGAATTATTTGGAAGCAGTCGAGCGAAATTGATCTGTAACAGGCCAACGCAGCCATCATTGAACACTATCAGATCGGCGCTGATTCGCACCAATATAATACGTACCTAAGCAATCAGGTGAAATTAAGTCATGACCATTCCCCTTTCCTTTGCTCTGAAAGAAATAACTTTTAGATACTCCTCCATGGAGGTACGCCTCTGTTACAAATTTACATTTAGTTGAAGCACTGATTGAAGTCTTTGTTCCCAAATCCAGGGGCTACGTATTTTTTTAGATGGATAGGGGCTACGTATTTGCTTAACTGGTGTGAGCGGAGGAGTCGCCTCCTCTCTCTTTTACAGAGGATCATTGTTGTCGCTTTATAAGGTGTTTGTTTTCTGAAATTCGGTAGTTCTTGGTTGGGACTCATTGTCTGATGTTGGCGTTCCCTTCTTCCAGAGCTGCCAGTATTGGTGTCCTGGTGTTTCTTTTTCCCACAGATCAGAAACCTGGATTTCTAGTCCTAGAGTGGAAGAGCAGATAGGATCACACATAAACATAAGTTCATTCGTGACTGTGCTAACAGCTTTACTGAAATCCTGTGGGCTGCACCTGCCTGTACGCCAAAAGTCCCGGTGGCCGGTATGGCTAATAGTAGTACAATAATACTGCATCAAATGAATTAATCATCTATCAACTCTACCTCTTTTCGAATTTAAGACAAGTTCAGTTGTAGGCGACGAAGTCCAGACACTACTCATCACTTCAGGTGATATCAACTCTACCTCTTTTCGATTTTAAGACAAGTTCAGTTGTAGGGGACGAAGTCCAGACACTCCTCATCACTTCAGGTGATTGAGCTGGCTTCCCTCCTGTACGGGCAGCCATTACGTGTGGTATCCAGCATGAACATGGCCTGCACCGGGCGCAGCTGGAAAAGCAGCGGACACCAACACAGGAATATTTGCCTGATTGGCCGCTTGATTATGCTGTAGTAATGTAGTACGTGTCCTTAAGCGCATCCTAATTAACTTTGTAGTGTATTTTTTGTCCTTCTAATTAATGAATAAGCAGCAGCTGTTCTGCTCGTTCGTCAAACAAACACGAGGGCATTCTCAATAGGTTAGTACTATAGCTTAGTACTAGAAGAGAGAATTGTTAGATCAGATTTTAGATGCAACCACTTCAATAATGAATAACTAGTTTGAAGAGAGATAACCGCACTAATTTCTTGGTTTCCTAATAGGTTTGATACTTACATGAGTATCAAGCTTCTTGTGTCTCTTCCCCCTCTCACTTCCACCTCACAAAAAAAAACTGATATGATATATGCTAAGTATGCAATTTTACTTGTTGGGAGTGCCATTAGGTAATTTAAGTTTTCCTAATGGAAAACATGAAGGCAGTAGAAAAGGTGGCAGTATTATAACTGAAGTGTCTTAACTCGGAGTATGTGAAAGGATAGTAGAATAATGCTGAGCCCACCAAGGTTCATTTTCAGGGGTGGTGGAGTTTCTCTTCCAACTTTTCGAAAGCTAGCTTCAGTGCCTGGTAACTGTTCATAACAAAGGGAGAGAAAGGAGTGAGTGAGCCAAACAGGCCACCAGCCGGATTGCCGCAAAATAAAGCAGTTGATATTTTTGGACCTATAGTAAGTACTCTCTCTCTCTCTCTCTCTCTCTCTCTCTCTCTCTTGAAGACGACCTATAGTAAGTAGTACATTGGCCAAAAATTGCACTAGTACGACAATTCACCGAGTCCTTCAGAATTTGTACTCCTGTCCATTGTCTGGATCTGTGACTGTGATTGAGGTAGCCGGCAGGCAAGGGCGTTGTCTTTGGTGGTCCGTGATGCAAGAGGGCCTTGGAATGGAAGCATTCTTCATGGCCATCATGTCTGTGTGGTGAAGAATTCAACCACCGGTGTCGTAAGGTCAAAAGGTGGCCTATTTCCTGCGCAGGCTTCCATTGGTCAACTTGGAGCTGGATCTCTTCTAGAATTTTGAAATTTGAGGATACGACATTTTTGGTGATTTTGGGTCAACTAGCAGGTGTTTCGTGTATTTGCACAGTTAGATTTATTACAAAGTTTCTATAAATAATTGAGAATATATTATGTATAGGTAGATTATTTAGATTTTTAAAACAACATAAACATTAGAAATGACAACAAAAGCTTCAAGGAAAATATAACATGTGGAATGTAATTGTAGTATGAGCTTCGATGGAAGAAAAACATTGAGCATAATAAATTGTTGGAGTTCTTAGAATCTAATCACTCTCCATCATGCATAAATCATATAACTACATGCCCCTATTCTTACTCTCTTAGTAGTTAGTTATATTTTTTCAAATTACCTCTATTTAATCTCAAGCAATGTGTTGATTATATGTGCGATAAATTATCTTATTAGTTTACATAGTATTAGAGTACCTTGCTCACGCGTACTTATCTCCCCTTACACGCCAGTTGCTCCACCGAATCGTGTGTGTTCTATCTTTTTTCATCGTCGCAACATTTTTGCTTTAACCTCTAACAGTAAACTCAAATCTTGATTTATCCATCTAAGTTGCTATCAATTTTAATGCAATACTTTATCACATAGTTATCTTCTACTTCTCCCCTAATTATTGCTTAAAGCTAATCATTGTTCCCCTAAGTGGTTGCCTAGACCGCCTAGATGCTCGGCCTTGATCTCTCACGCAATTTGACCCTAATCGGTAGGTCAAGGAGGAGGCGGCAGTGGGGATGGCGGCGCCACGTGCCCCGCGCATGGATGGGCCGACGCGGAAGAGGCAAGGTTGTGGGACCGAGGCAGCGCCACACCCCCGTGCGTGGATCCGTAGGATCTGCCATTCCCGTGCGCTAGATCCATCCTCGTGCCTGTCTCTGCACCGCTCGTCAGCGGTACAGTGACGAGATGGGAGAGTGGATAGAAGGGGGGACCAAGAGGAGGAGGTAGTCGATCTTGATCGAGACGAGAGTCGAGGTTGAAGGCTTGAGCGGTAGCAATGTAGTGCCACTAATGAGGTGCTAGGCCTCCTCACGTGCATGCTAGCTACAGTGTTGGGCCTGATGGACTGCACTGGGCTTAGGTAAGGTATGTTGCTTTTTTTCTTCCTTTTTTTTCCCTTTTCTCTTCAAAATTTCTTTTGCACTTCCCTCATTTTGTCGCTGTCTCGATGCTTCATGATGTGGGCTAATCGGTTGTCTAGGCGCCACCCGCCTAGGCGCCCTAGGCGTTAGGCGGCCACCCACCGCCCGCTTAGTTCCTAGCGTCTACGTGAACACTGATGCTAACCATTGCAACATCAACACGCATACACATGCAACTGTCGCCGATCCCACTTAGGTACACATGTCACGCTCTCTCCGATGAATCCAAGCCTATTCTCTATGACTGAGACATCTCAACTCTAAGTTTTTTGCTCCTTTGCCCCTGTACGTCTACACTTCTATTTGTACAGATATGCATGTGTGATGTTATATATGCTCGATGTTCTCTTCTCTCATGTCGGTCGTTCCTCTTCTTCGATGTTGGCCAATTCAACGTTGCGGCTTCCTCACTAACCGCAACAATCTTCCATTTTCACTGATGTCGACATGTCTACTTTAATCGCTGTCTAACGATATGAAGAATATTTTTGCCATTTATCGGCGACGATGTGCTCCTCACCAATGATGGCACAATCCCAACTACCTGATGGCTCCATATTGTCCATAGCTCGTCTTCAATACAAAGATTCATCTCTGATCTGCTAGGGCTTCCCCATTATTGAGTTTCTTTAGCCATAACTTTTTCAACAACACCGACGCTCACGACTTGTCATCGCGGCCCTTGGCTCCATCAACACTGACTTTCTCTTCAATGGCTCCGGCGAACAGCACAACATTACCCTCGTTGAACGTCTAAGGTGAGTAGCATGATAATGTCCTCATCTTGCCACCGCCTTGGCTATTATTAGTTTTGCGGATAGATCGATGCTTATTTTATTTTATTTTATTTTTATTCTGAATTTTAGTTATTTTTTATTGGATTTTATATACAAATCTAATTGTTTAATTTTTGTTCCAAATTATAATTTTTAGAATTTATATCAAAATTAAATTGCTAATTTTATTTTATTTTATTTTTATTCCAAATTTCAGTATTTTATTGGTTTTCATATACAAATCTAATTGTAATTTTTTGTTTGTTTTTATTCTGAATTATAAATATTTATGGATTTTACTTAGGAATTTGTATGGAAATCAAATAGCTAATTTTATTTTATTTTATTCAGAATTTTAGTTTTATTGTATATAACATGGACTCTTTTATTCAAAACTCGTGTGGAAATCAAATTGTAGATTTTATTTTATTTTTTATTTCAAATTTCAGTTTTATTGTACTTGACTTGGACTCTATCTTTTAATCTAAACCGTTGTAATTTAGACTTACCACGATCGATGGTGTAGATCTTTCTCCTTTTCCACCAATTAATGTGGGAATTTCTAACCCTTGAAAGCGAACATTGTGACTTATTTTGACTCTGCTTTAATAATATAATATATTAGCCTTGAGAAATACTCAAACAGGGACAAAATTGAACTATGAAACGAGGACATTTCTTGCATCTCTGTTCATGCAATTTATGGATCGGCAATGGCACGGAGCTTTTGGTTTTTGCATCCATGCAGGCACTCATACAACCCAAAATACGCTCATTCTTTTTCTGACCTTCGCCAATTCTTGGTTACCTCATCCGTCAGATTTTAGGTACGTGGGTGCATGTCAATGTGTATTGCTTTCGAATTCTTGATACACAAGCTATATTGATGCATGATCAAACCATGCCCATTTCGGAAGCAAAGTGAAGACATGACTGAACAACAAGAAGCGCTGTCGAATAGAGGGCGGTACTTTAACAGTGTTAGAAATGGATTTCTTTGCTCCAGAAAAAATGTTTTGTTGTAGTCAAATAGATGATTGTATAGCTTGGCTTTTTTTATATGCAAAAGGATTCTTCTCAGTTAAATCAGCTTATGAAGTATACGTGCAAGGAAGGGATCATATGGCAATTACAGTTGTGAGGAGCGCTAGTAATACAACACACAATAATTTACCGGACATGAAACCAGCAAAAAGGAAGGTGATCTACACACTTAACATGAAACAGTTATTAGTCTTGAGTCAAAAACTAAAGCAAAGGAGCAAAGTAAGAAACAACATATGCATGCACTCTTTATTTTTCTCACTTGCTTATTCAAGCTCTGGTGCTAGCTAGTTGACCATGACTCATATCCTCAATTCTTCTTTAGATTGGGTTTCCCTGTCAATCATCATGACAACTACTCTCCTTTTATTCCCATCTCTCTTTTGGACGAGCTTTTGAGAACAAAGTTGGATAGCCTGGTAGGTCCTGATCTTTCTTGCAACTCAATCTTTCTTGCATCAGGTTCTTCCTTGCTATTTTTTGTATCCTTGTGTCAGGTCATGTGGCCACACTAATGAATGATACTGGTAGTCTAGTCTAGTCTAGTACTCCGTTTCAAAGTAAGACATAATTTGTGCACTCTTGTTTCAAAAATATAAGGTGTGCATGCAAAGTTAGTGAGCTTTCTCTCTTTTGCCCTCATTAATCTCCCTTTTGTCTTCAACATTTATGAGTAAACACTCACACAACTCTAATTTCTCTCATTACCAAGATATTAACAGCACAGATACTATGGGTATTTCTCTCTACCATTCTCTTTGGTTTCATGTGCTTCTTAATCATCGTGTTCAACTAAAATATGTCTTTAAAAAAAGAAAGAAAGAGAGTACTTCTCAAGAGTTTTCACAACAAACCTTGTGATGGAAAACCGGGCATCCATCATGCATAATAATGCACTACTAGCTTATTTTAGCAAAACAATGCAAGTATTGTTTTAGAGATCCAATTCTTTTATATATAAAAAAACTTGAACAGAGTGATTTACTTTCAAATGGGCCGTAAAGAATTGGGCCGAGAGCCCATCAGTCGTATCTGAGAAATCGCCAGCCCAGACAATCTCGACGCCGTCTTAACGTCCACAGGCAAATCGTTTGCCACAAGGCAGGTATGGCTCGCCGACTTTGCCGTCTCCCTCGCATCCTTCCCCTCGCCGCCTCTGCCTCCGCCGCCCCCAAGTCCCACCACCTCCTCATCCCCATATTCCCACCACCTCCCCATCCCCATAAACCCTAGCCCCTCTCGCCTCCCCCCTTCCTTCTCCCAGACGCTGCCCGCTTCGGTCCGCCCTCTCTCTGGCCTCCTCTCCTCCTCCGCGGGTAATACTCCTGTCCCCATCTCTCGTTGCCTGGTTCTTTCGCGTGGTTCTTGGACCCCGACCGTTTCTTGGTTCTTGCAGGTGGTTCCAGCATGGTGGTCGTCGGCTCGGCGGAGTCCTTCGCTAGCATCCTCTCCAAGGTGCAAGGTGCGACGCTGATTCCTCCCTTCTCGTCCCAGCTTTGCTGATGCTTGACACGTTAGGTGGTAGGATGGGTGCAAGATTTCGTTCTCATATGGTGCCTGTGATGGCTGTTGCTTCTGCAGATGAGAAACTCTCGGCTGTGTTCTACTACACGGCGGTGTGGTGCGGGCCGTGTAAGCGCCGACTCTTCGTGCTAAGGATTGATACTTGAATGACTGAGGTGTTATAGTTCTGTTGTTTAGCATTGTAGGCAGGGCGATAGCACCTGTGATAGCGAAACTGAGCAGCCAGTATCCGAAGATACCTGTGTATAAAGTTGACATTGACATGGTAAGCAAACGAATTCAGGTTTTGCTGCTGTGATAATTGATGATGTGCTAAAAAATGCCAGTTAAGTACGCACTATTTTTATTTAAATGGCAAATTTGCTCAAGTAGATGTGTGTCCTTAGTCGCAAACTGCTGTTTACCAAAAGACCACCGCGTTACCTGACTTACCTCCCTTGTGTTAATTCTAGTAGTTTTTTTTACCTCCCCGCCGTTTCTTACAAAATTATAGAACTGGGGGTGTGATTTTTTTCAAGTAATCCCACAATGTTTAGAATTGCACCATATTACCAGAAATTGTTGATTGTTGTTAATCGATCCCAGTTTAACGGAAAACCTCCAGGTTGGATCCATTTGGATACATTTTTATTTTTTAAAGATTTGTAGCATTACGAATATTGAAGTTTGGGTGAAAGTTGTATTGAGGCAAAATTTTGTGTATACCCTTTCCTTAGCCTTTGGTTTAAAACTTGAAAAGTGAATGAAGTTAGCACCATTCTTCCTTTCTCAGGATCACTGTGAAAGTTACTTCAAAACTAGGCTGCGCTGGAAGTTCGACTGGATCATTTACCTTTGCTAACGTGGATATTCTGGTAGTGACCCAGTATATATAAGTGGGAGCATAGGTGTTTGGCTTGGCACATTAACTAGATTGAAATTTAGTCGTGTGTTCTTTGAACATGAAGAATGTCCTTGCAATGGCTGAGAACATTTCATAACATTTCCTGTCAAACAGACCATTTTATAACTTGTTATAACACTGACATGTTGCTGATTTCCTGGAATGGGGGTATTATTTGTTTGGAGTAGTAAGGCATATGGCAACTTATGAGATGGCACATAGCTGCATGGGATTTTCAGTGGAAAATGTCAACAATCCATGATTGACAAGTAGTTAAGGTGGTGTTTAGTTCAGTGTTTTTCCTCTGTATTGTGATTACTTTAAAAGGGAATATGTTATACGCCTTTTGGTTAGATCACTTCGTAACTGAAATACCCAGTTTGGAATACACTAATACAATTCTCAATACACCCTAGGTGGAATGCATTCCAAATACATTAAAAAGTCATTGTGATTATGGTTAAAAAATATTTTCGGAACTTTATACCCATCCTCTCGCTTGTTTATTGATAGGAACCTTTTGTTCTGTTTTGGTATTGCAGGATGGACTTGGTGGCAAACTAAGTGGTCTGAAAATATTCTCTGTGGTATGTTGCAGTTCTTAAGCTATAATTCATGGCATTTTTGTTATCATTCTTACAATCTAGATTGTTGTGCAACTTTCATTCAATATCATAGTAATTATATATTTATTTTTTATGGCTACATGAATTAGATCGTGTACAATGATAAATCCTTTAGTTTGCTAAATGCAATAGCATGTATGCATCGTTCTCACTTAAAATATTCTGGATGATAAGGCCATGATTATATGAATTATTTTTGCCTGCATGTTCATGTATTTTTTGTGAAGATGGTTTTTACTCTCCGTTATCCTAATTCATATTGCAAACATTTGACTCTTGCTGGATCTTGTACAGCCAACGTTCCATTTCTATCACAAAGGTCAGAAGACTAGCGGAGTAGTTGGCGCTGATGTGAAAAAACTGGAAGCTGCCATGAAAAGTCTTCACAAGTAAGATCTTCAGTTGTTACCTTCTCTTTCTCTCGTTGGTTGCTTACAAATACAGTACACTGCTGTTTGGATAATCTTATCTGCAGTTAAAAAACGAAAATAAAACAAACCTGGCCAAAATAAATTGAATATTGTAGTTACACTACAAAAAAAACCTGGGTTGTCAGTTGTCTGCATGATAAGATATCTCCATGAGTCCGTCATAAACTTGTGTCCAGCACTTAGCTGTCTACTTTATATTGCAAATTTGCAGTGCTCCTGACATTATACATTTGTTGTACAGGCAGCAGTAGAAGTTTCACAGAAGAGCCTGACCTTGATGGGGACAGTTCCTTTGTTCTATGCATGAAGTGAAGAGGTTGTAATGCTTCTGATTCCTATCAACGTACTTGACATGGAAACTTCTGCTTACGCAACCTTGTTCGGATATTTTGTTATGTTTGGATGGGTAAAGAAGGCTGGCTGCAATGCATCGGGATCTCGATCTATTATGCCTTTTTTTAGCGCAATTTTTGTACAGTCTGCATGTGAAATCAACGAATCTGTTTAATCTGGTGCTGCTTGTGAGGGTTTGTTTGGATATATTGTGATCCGATTTAATTCACTCTAATTAATTTAAAATTAAAATTAAAATCTCTTATAATTGGAAAAAATTAGATCTAATCTTTTCCTATCCAAACGAGCCATGCGGGGTTTGGCGTGAATTCTGAGCCTCAGTCATCTGAAGTTGCATTGCACAATCGGTCCCACTTTACGCAACTGTGAGATTACCATTGATTGAGTCCATCTCGTTTTAGTCGCTCCGCCGTTTGCATCTGAAAAGTATGATGGTGCTCTGCACTGTGTAGATCAGTAGATGCATATCCATCTTCCTTTCTGTGTCATTTTCTCGTTACCTTTTTCCAGCGGACAAAGGGATGAACCCCCTCCCCTGTTAACAGAGGCCCAACAGTAATCGTATTACCGTATGTCACGGCCGAACAGAGAGGCGAGATGTCACCGGATGGAAGATTTGCACGTTCCTGACGTAATGGTTAGGAGAAACGCGTCCAAATCGATCAGGGGAAGAGAGCCCACGCAATGATCAATGGACTAAATGTGACCTCTTCGACCGTTGTTTATTCGTTCTTGCCAGAAATCGACAGTAAATAACAAAATAGATCAAAAATAGAAATACACTAATTTTTAAGTGAAAAATTCTTTCAGGAAAAAATCACAGATGTAGAAAACTCTTTCGAAAAAACCACGGACGCACGACGGTGAACTTCACTCTATCGGAAAAAATGTTAACAAAATACAGAGATTTTCATGAGTCGTCAACTCTTCCCGTGCGGCTTACAAGGGGGTATATATGGTGGTATAAAACTAACTCGAGTCGAAGATGGAAACAAATCCGAAAAAGATGAATGTTCCGTGTCTCCAGATCTTGGTTTCTTTAGAATTCGAATCATATATCAACAATCTCCACCGAGACGAATTCCCTCATTGTAGCATAAAAAAACTTCTTTAACAATAAATAATCACCATGCGTCGAAGGTCTCTTGGACTAAACTTAAACTTTAACACCAACCAAGCTTGAGCAAAGCTCAAACTTAGTAACTAGAACTGGCTTTGTCATTGTATCAGCGGGATTATTATGAGTACTTATCTTGCATACCTTAACATTATTTTGAGCAATAACATCTCGAATATAATGATATCTAATATCAATATACTTTATTTTTTCATGAAATATCTGATCCTTTGTACGACATATAGCACTTTGACTATCGCAAAATATAGTAATGCAAGAAGTATCTCCAAAAAGCTCAGTGTATAAACCTCTCAACCATGTAGCTTCTTTGCATGCTTCAGAAATAGATATATACTCTGCTTCAGTGGTAGATAAAGCTACAATGGCTGCAAACTTGCTTTCTAACTCACAACACAACCACCAATGGTGAACGCATAACATGTAAGTGATCCCCTCTTGTCCAAATCACCAGCATAACCAGAATCCACATAACCAATAAGTCCATCTCTAGATTTTCCAAACTGTAAATAAGCATTAGATGCATTACGCAGGTATTTGAAAATCCATTGAACTGCTTTCCAATACTCTTTACCAAGATTAGCCAAGAATATACTAATAACACTTAGTCTATGTGATAAATCAGGACGAGAACATATCATGGCATATATAAAAGAACCAACTGCACTAGAATATGGAACTCCAGACATCTACTCAACATCATCATCTGATAGTAGACATAAAGCTAAAGATAATCTAAAATATGCAGCTAATGGAGTACTCGCTGGTTTAACCTCATGCGTATTAAAGTGACGAAGGATCTTATCAATATATCCATTTTGACTTAGGTATAATTTTTCAGATGGTCTGTCTCTAGATATCTCAATGCTAAGAATTTTTTTGCTTCACCTAAATCCTTCATCTTAAATTCACCACTCAATTGTGCCTTTAACTTTGCTATCTTTGTTTTATATTTTGCTGCAATCAGCATGTCATCAACATATAGGAGCAAATATATAGCTGAATCATTGATAATTTTCAAATAAACACAACTATCATAATTAGACCTCTTAAAATCTTGAGAAAGTATGAAGGTGTTAAATCTCTTATACCACTGCCTAGGAGATTGTTTCAATTCATAAAGAGACTTCTTTAACCTACAAACAAGTTTCTCTTTTCCATGAATAATGAAACCTTCAGGTTGATCCATATAGATATCTTCTTCTAACTCCCTATGTAAAAATACAGTTTTAACATCTAACTGATGAAGCTCATAATCATGCATAGCAACTATACTAGTAAAGTGCGAATTGAGCTATGTTTAACAACAGGGGAAAAAACCTCATTAAAGTCAATACCTGGAATCTGGCTATAACCTTTGGCAACTAACCTTTCTTTATACCTTTTCTTATCATTTGAAGAAATACCTTATTTTCTTTTAAAAATCCACTTGGAACGGATTGACTTCTTCTCTTTTGGTAACTTTACTAATTTCCAGGTGCCATTCTTTTCAAGTGACTCTATCTCATCATGCATAGCAGTTATCCACTTATTGCAATCAGTGGAGTTAATATCCCAGTATGATGAAGGTTTTGTATTACCTTCAATTTCTTCTGCCACACTCAAAACATAAGCAACAATATTAGCTTCTTCAATCAACCTCTAGGTGGATTAATCCCTCCTAGTCCTGTCAACTGCAATGAACTATTGTGGTGACTGCTTAACAATAGGAGAATCCTCAACAATAGGTGCATCATGAACAATAAAATTTTCCTTATCTGATGTGTCACCTGAACCAACAAAATTGTCCACCTGAACACTTGAATTTTGCTCACTCTCAACAAAAACATTAGTAGGCAGTTTGTCATGAAGCATAACAGATTCATTAAAAATAACGTTTCTGCTAATCACAACCTTATTTGTTTTAGAATTCCACAACTTATATCCTTTAACATCATATTTGTAACTAAGAAAGATGCACTTAACATCTCTATACTCTAATTTCTATTATCAACATGAGCATAAGCAGTACAACAAAAACTCTCAATTCTGAATAATTTGCTGGGTAACCTGACCATATCTCAATTGGAGTCTTCTTTTTAATTGTAATAGAGGGTGACCAATTAATAAGATAGCAAGCAGTGGAAGCGGCTTCAGCTCAAAAATGCCTATACAAACCTGCATTTGACAAGATGCAACGAGTCTTGGAAATGGTGGTCATGTTCATACACTCAGCTACACCGTTTTGTTGAGGAGTATGGGGAACGTGTAGTGCCTAACAATACCTTCAGTCTTCAATATGATTCAAATTCATTAGAACATAATTCCATCCCATTATCAGTTCGAAGCTTCTTTACCTTCTTTTCAGTTTGCCTTTCAACCATAGTCTTCCACTCCTTAAATGCTGAAAATACTTCTAATTTATGCTTCAAGAAATAAGGCCACACCCTTCTAGAGTAATCATCAATAATTGTTAACATATAACAAGCACCTCCTAGCGATGGCTTGCGAGATGGTCCCATAAATCAGAATGCACAAAATCTAAAATACCTTTTCTAGTATAAACCAAAGTATTGAACTTCACCCTCTTGTGCTTGTCGAAGATGCAATGCTCAAAAAAATTTCAACGCCGATGCTATATCCTTTCAAAAGTCATCTCTTGCTTAATTCCGTCAAGCCAAATTCACTTATATGCCCAAGACGCATGTGCCAAAGATTAGTAGCATCAAAATCTGATAACTTTTTTAAAACAACAGTAGCATTACCTGTAACTGTCGCACCTCAGAGATAATATAGGCCATTAAAAGCCTTTCTATCACCTTTCATTACAACAAGAGAACCTTTGGTGACCTTGAGGACTCCACCCCACTTGAATACTTGTAACCTTTATCATCAAGAACACTCGGTGAAATAAGATTTCTCTTCATATCCGGAATGTATCAAACATTCGATAAGGTTCTGATGGTGTCATCAAACATCTTGATCCGAATAGAACCAATGCTTACTACCTAACATGATGAATCATCACCCATCAAAATAGAACCAGCACTATTGATTGGCTCATAAGAGGTAAACCAATCTCTATTTAGGCATATATGAAAAGCGCAGGCAGTATCAAAAATCCATTCATCATTAGTTTCAACACATCCATCAGAAATAGAAACAACGAGCATATCACCATCAGAACTACTATCACAAGCTATATTTGTCATACCTTCATCTTCTGTTTTACCTTTCGATTTGTATGCGTCGTTCCTCTTTTCTTTGTTCTATAATTTATAGTATTTAGATATGTCGTGCTCACTTTTCTTGTAATATTTGCACAACTTGTACCTGCCTTTGGATTTCGACCGGTCCTTATAGCGGTTCGAACTTTTACCTCGAGATCCATTATTTGAGTTCTCCTTTGCCGACCATAAACAAACAAGCATTCTGCTTATGAATCTGAGCCTTCAGAAGACACCATTTGTTTTATCTTTTCCATGGCATGCAAGGCTTCATAAACCTCATTGAGGATCAGTATATCACGACTATACAATATGATATCTCTGAAATTTGAGTATGAACTAGGAAGCGAACACAAAAGATTTAAACACAAACCTTTCTCATCATATTTTACCTACATTGACTCTAGGTTAGAGACGATATCTTTAAATTCTGAAAGATGATTCAACACATTACCTCCCTCTTGTAACTTGTGTAAGAACAATTTCTGCTTGAGATGCATCTTGCTGGGGAGATCCTTTGTCATGCATATCTTTTCCAGCTTCAGCCACAAAGCATCGATCGACGTAATTTTCAGCACCTCTTGTAAAATATTATTATGCAGGTGAAGTTGAAGTTGGGACAATGCCCTATGGTCATTTCTCTTCTCTTCATCAGACCAAGTTTTTGCTGCCTTCTTCCTGAAGCCATCCAGCGCCTCATCCAGATCGGATTGCGCCAATAACGCCCCACTACTACAAAAAGGATAATATTGAACGCCTCATCACAGATAGTTGACCAAAACCATCTATATTAAATACAACCACAGACGATTTTGGTTTAGCGACTGTCTGTGTTACTGACTGCGCTAAAAACCATCTGTGAAGAAGTAATATCATAGACGGTTCATTTTGAAATTTTATCGTGAAATATCACAGATGGTTCTGAACAAGAAGCGCTTGTGATACTACTAAATTCACATATGGTTATTTATTGAAACCTTATGTAATTAGAAACAATTGATTAGTCGATTCCAACCACTCCTGATCGGGCCAGATTGATCTTTTAAAGTCGTTGAATTGAAGCTGATTTCCCCAATAGTAAGAAAGCAGAAGATATGTAATTCAGTAGGCACATTGTCCTATATCATGTGTAACTTCACTATCTTGACTTGTAACTTCGATCAACAGAAAATGCAGAAGTACTTCACGTGATCGATCGATCGGAAGTTACACAACATAGGCAGTGAAGTGCTCACCTGATCGTCGAGACATGATCTTCTACCAACTTCTTGAAGACTTCAAATCCATAGACCAAATTGACTTTCTGACCACCTAAATTGAAGTAGTCAATCGATCATCTATGGATTTTGTTCTTTCCATGCACGGTGGTCGAAAAGTCAATTTATTATGTGAATTTTGTCTTATTAGCTAGCTAGAAGGGTAGGGATCGAGATGAGAACTTTAAGAAGAAATGGAAGTAAGAAAATATGAAAAGTATGTGTGTGATTTTTTTCTTAGTTCTGTGTGCCCATCTGATGGTTATTTATAGTATTAATTAACAACTTATGGTAAGATTAAATTAACGAATAAAGAAGGAAGTCCGACGGATATAATTTATTAGAATATGTTCATAATAAATCGTTGGTAACCAAAGTATCACCATCTTTTCGGGAATTATTTTTATAAATACAGTTGATGCTCCTTTTCGACGTTTACAACTGAAGCTAAGGGCTTATCACAAATAGTTTTTAATAAGAACCGTTTGTGATTACATATTTCACATACGGTTTTTAAATATAATTGTTTGTGATAATTCAATCTTTCGGCTCCTTCACGACGTGTCTCTTCATCTCGCGCGTCGACGTTACGATGCGTCTCTTCGACGTTTTAGAAGAATGATCATCGTGTGCCATGGTGAGCATGCATGGTATTGGTGAGCATGCGAGCATGACGGCGAGGACCAAGGCGAGGAGGTTTGGTTATTGTCGTCGCTTTTCCTCATGATGCCGTCGTCCACATCGCCAGCCTCATGGCCACGAGCTCTCATCAGCCCATTGCTGACCTCTACAGCCTACGAGACACGTATGTATTCTATTTTTTGTTTTTGGTAGGTCTGAAGGAATCGATATTTTGTTCGGTTTTTGTTCAAAGTTAGTTTCTGAAGATGACTGTAGCGTATCATATCCTAGTTAATTGTCGGAAAGCTTTAGGTGTTCATTTCGGGTTCAGGTTCCGATAGAGAACCAGATTGTAATTCCTCTAAAAATCTATAAAAGGAGAAAAACTGAAAAGTCGTATCAGTTGATACAGCACAAAATAATATCGTGTTGATTTCAATTTGTGTCCAATATACAACACTGAACTAAATTTGACTAGCAACAGTGACATTAATTTGGCCTAACTTTTAATTTTCTTTTATGGAGTAATTCTTGTATTAATTTGGCCTATGTGCTTGGCCTCCTCCTTTTCATGGTCGGCGAGACGCGCAACGTTGGGAAGGACTACATTAGCCAGGTCGAGGGCGAGCCAGCTGGCGGTGGGTGTGAGACGGCAAAGAGGACCAATCGGGAGTGCAGACGGTGCCGGAGGCTCGCTGCGGATATGGTCCAGAGGGCGTGGAAGAAGATGACCGGGCCGTTGGGCGGATGAGGGCGTTGTTGGAGGACGGCCACCCGTGCATGAGCACCAACTGCGGCGTGATGGAAGGGTGGGACGACTTCGTCGTCTTCTACAACGACGACTGCAAGATTAGACATGAGTATGCCAAATACTTTGCAGAGGTGTTGAACTACTTGTCGTAAAATTATTAGTTTTAGCATAGTTTTAGCAAATATTCATATATAATTCTTTACTAATATGTGAATGTGTCATATGTACTTCTGAATTTGCATTTATGTATGAATATTATAGCATGCGATTTTATTATGGAACCATCTGTAATGTGAGACCATATCACAGACGATTCTATTATGGAACCGTCTGTGATGTGAGACCATATCACTGACGGTTACATAATAGTATCGTCTTTGATATCCCTTTATTAATAGGAGTCCACTAGGGTTTACACCTTAACTTGTCACTCCCCAGCACCATTACTCTCGCCTATTCCCCTCCCCACCCGAGTGCCCCCGACCTCCATGCCACCGCCCGAAGCCTCCTCCCCGACGGCCACCCCCATGTCGCGTCTTCTCCCCGACGCCGCCCTTCTTCCCGTCGCTGTCGGTTGTGACACCATGGTTCACTGCACAAGACACTCTTATCGTAAAAGTCTTGTGCAGTGTCACCGTCGTGACACAACTATGATGACGCTGTCGCCACTGGTCCAATCGACCTCCCCCGTCCAAATCCACCTCCCGGTGTCAGATCTGCCTTCCCCTCTTCGACCTCTCCACCGATCTTCCCCGGCTACCTCTCCACTGATCTCCCCGGCTACCTCTTCATTCTCTGTTGCTTCAGTTTTTGGGTTTGAGTTTGACTTGTTTACTGATATGTGTTGTTATTTCTTATGCATACATGCAGGAGATGGATGTGATGAGCTACTGACGGTGGTCTATTTGCCTGTTGCACTAGGGTAACTACTCCCTTTACTCTCTAAATATCCCTTTCCCTCCCTTGCTCTGTGATGTGGGTGATGAATAATGTGGGTTATGGTGGGTGTTCAGTGATGGTTGGATAATATGGGTTGGTTCTCTTTGTATGATGTTGGTTCATGAGATGTGGTTCGAATGGGGCAAAACATCGGTCTTTACATATATTTTTTTTTCATTCTCTGTTGCTTCAGTTTTTGGGTTTGAGTTTGACTTGTTTACTGATGTTGGTTGTTGCTGCTTATGCATACATACAGGAGATGGATGTAGTGAGCTACTGCCGGTGGTCGATTTGTCGGGTGCACTGGGGTAACTACTCCCCTTTACTCTCTATCACTTTCCATCCCCTTGCTCTGTGATGCGGGTGATGAATAATGTGGACTATGGTGGGTGTTCTAAGATGGTTGGCCGATATGGGTGGATTCTCTATAAAGTCTCCAAGCAGTGGCTGTTTGTGCCTTTAAAACTAGCTATATATATATATATATATATATATATATATATATATATATATATATATATATAATTCGTAGTCCCCCAACCACTTTCGTGGTCGTCACTTCCCAATCGGAGTACCTGTGTCCACACCATTTTCTGAACATAGCGACGTCCAATTACCTATCGATGACATCCAGGTAATTGGAGGTCCACGTGCTCTCCTGACAGCCATACTTCTTGAAGTTGCCCGTGGCTGCTGCTCTCATCCTCCTCATGCTACGTGGACGACCCCTCGAAAGTGGCTGGAGGACTACGAACACACACACACACACAGATATATATATATATATATATATATATATATATATAGGAAGCCTTTTTCCTACTCCCGGGAGTAGTTACTCCCTATTTCGTATCTCACAACGTAGGGAGTATTTTTAAGAACCGAGAGTATGTATGTGTAGTATACTGAGTATATAAGACCACCTAGGTGGTATTCACACCTTTTTAGGGGTGGTATGTATAATTTTTTAGACATACTCCTTTTTAGGACGAATATGAATGTATTTACAAAATATGCTCAAAACTATGGACTCTCTTACAATTTTTTCGTGTGGTTCGCATTGGATTATCTTATAATTAGTATATGAGTATACCCAAAGTGATAAAGGAGTATGTCAAGTTTTTTTAGGTGGTATATCAAAGTGGGAGTAACTACACTCGGGAGTAGAAAGTATTAATCCTATATATATATATATATATATATATATATATATATATATATATATATATATATATATATATATATATATAAACCCAGCTTTTAAAGGCACAAGCAATCCTTGCTTGGAGACTTTATAGAGAAGAGTCATCGCAGACGGTTGTGATACATAAGGTATCACAGACGGTTTCATCTATAAACCGTCTATGATAGTCAACTAGCACAGACGGTTCTAAGTCAATAACCGTATGTGATAGTCAACTACCACAGACGGTTCTAAGTCAATAACCGTATGTGATAGTCTGCATCATAGACGGTTCGAAAACCGTCTGTGATGACCTCATATCATTACTAACCCATAAACTCAGATGGCTCACGAAATCGTATGTGATGACGTTTTTGTACTGTCTGTGAAGACCTTTTCTGTAGTAGTACCCGCATCTTGACTTGCCACAGAGAGAATCGTGTGTCCCGATCCAGCAGCGAAAGATCATACTTCAATGACGCCATGTCGAACAAACTCTAGATTGAAACGGGCAATGAACGTGGCTCTGATACCACTTGTTGGAAATCAACATGCAAATAACAAAGTAGATCAAGAACCGGGAGACACCGATTTTTACGTGAAAAACCCTTTCTGGAAGAAAAAAAAACCACGAGAGCACGTCGGCGATCTTCACTATATCAGAAAAAGTGTTTACAAAACGCATGTATTTTCATGAGTATTACAAAGGGGTATATATGGTGGCATAAGCTAACTCGAGTCGAAGATAGAAACAAATCTAAAAAAGAAGAAGAATCGTTGTGCGTCTTTAGATCTTAACCTCTTTAGAATTCAGATCACGTATCAAAAAATCTTGTTGTAAGTTTTTAGTATTCCAGTTATTAAAGTTGTAAGCGAATCACAAAATGATTTGTGTTTTCACAAGGATGTGTAGCTCAGCGATTGGTCGAGAATCCAGAGTGCAGAACTGTAGACGCAGCACTGGGTAGGGAACCTATACCATTGCCAAATTAATCCGTCTGATCCGTATCTGGCGCTCGATGTGCCCTCTCCACCGATCGATTCGACACAGTAAAAGCCAGGCCTCATCCTTCTCCCTGCATCCGCCTGCCACCACACATGCACGCGATGCAAGCGGCCATCCATGGCATCCTATTAGCCATGAGCCAGACAGACAGGGCAGGCTCGCTTTTGGCATGCAGCGGCTGAGTCCAGTTCCCCACTGTCGCCGGCCGGATGCTGCATGCACCGGTCGGTCATGGCAGATTAGCAGTGGTCCGCACCCACCCCACTCTTGGCGGGGAGGAGAAATGGCTCCTGGCTGTCCCCCGAGGATTGGCAACGCGATGCGTGTCTCCCGTCCAAGTCGCAATGTGACGGAGGCAAGCAGCTCAGCGCTGGGATCGGGCCATCCAAGTGGTGGGGTGCCACGCACGTGAACACACACATAGTAGTCCACTAGTCCAGTCCACCGCTGCCTGATGACGACGACGGATTTTGCCACCCGGCCGGTCCCGGTGGCGGTGGAGCCTTATGCTAGTTGCTTGAGCTTCACAGACGATGGCGCACTCGGATATGTCTTCAGTGCCACTTCTTCTATACGGCAACTAATACTCCTCCCTTGTCCATAAAAATGCTAATTGAGTCAATAATCTCCGTCTCTGACATTGTGGGCCTCTTTCCCTGTCCTAAGTCCTAACTTGGGCGTATGTATTGGGGAAAAAACATTCTCTAGGGGTAGGGCCTTGAACCCCTTCTCCTAAGGTCTCTTCCTTTATTTCTACCACGTGTAAGCACATATCTCAAAGCATCCTCTCCCACCAAATTGCATCCTTCTCCTCCAATTCTCCGGAAAAAAACATACGGCGTCAGGGCACTCGCCGGGTCAATGGACGTCGCTGAACTCGTCTCCGATAGAACACACGGCTCATCGTCGAGGCGTCGTACGTTTTGGTTCCCCCCCTCCCACCACCAACCGTACCCTCGCCGTCACCGCCGTCGTGCGGGGCACAGGAGGCCGCTATGCCTACGTGTTCCCAGACGAGAGGGGGCCGTGGTAGCCTACACCTCCTGCCCCAAGACGACGTGGGCGATTGTCGTCGGAGGGGCGAACAAGGCGATGACAAGGCTGGAGGGCATGGACCTCCTGGTGGTCAATGCGCGACTGAGAAGGACCTCCTCATGGTCGACGCGTGTTGCATACGCCGGTGGCGGAGACAAACTCGACGACATTTGCGGACTCGCGAGGTCCTGGTCGGGCGTCTGGGCGAGTGTCCTAACGCCGTTTTTTTTTTCCTCCAGATAATTGGAAGAGGAGGCAGTTTGCAGGAGGGGTGCTTTGAGATGTGTGCTTACGCGTGGCAGAAATCGGGAAAGGTTAGGAGGCTCTACCACGGAGAATATTTTTTTCCCTATCTCCTACATTCATGCATGTTCCAGCGCGGAGCACGAGGCTGCTCTGCCGTATCCCCTGACAATGTGGGCCCATGAGCAACAAGTCTGGCCCACATACCAGTCTTCGCATCTTCCGACAGTGACCAGGCCCACCGTACGGATGATAGGGGCCGGCAGTGGAAGCACTGCACTTGCACGGCGGGGTGCCTGGGCCCCACGCGTCACATCCTCCCTCGCCCACCGGGAGCAAACAGCGGCGCCTCACATGGTGACGGGACCACAGGGTGCCCTGCGAGGTCCTGTTGCCACATGGGACGGCGGACGCGACGGTCGCACTACTGCCTTCTCTCGGCTCCCCGCACTGGGGCTCGGATCTCTTGCGGCGAGCGAGTTGTCGTGCGCTGTGCACAACCAAGCTAGCTCTCTGTGTGTAGACTAAGACTCGTATATACTCCTCTACCATCCTGCGACGTTTCTTTTTTCTCTCCTTTTTTTTGAGAGAGAGAGAGAGAACCATCCTGTGAAGGTGACACCTGCGTTTCGATAGAAATCTATGCAATGCTGCTCCGGTATCCTGTGGAGAATGTGCACAGGCGACCGTGAACAACACACATCAAGCTAGACAGAAAGCCCGGGGAAGCTGTAGCAGCACATAGGATCCAAACTTTATCCTGTTAGTCTCTGAACACAGTCAAAGCTAAGCTAGGGGAAGCTAACAAGATTAAAGCAAAAATGCAGAGGGCAAGTGCATGCCGAAAGTTTCAGTTAGGCATCGGACGATCTGATGATGGACGTGACAAGGGAGGGCCCTGCACTTTGCATGCATGAAGCAAAAGATCTAGCACATGTACACAGTACACCGTGGATGCATGTATCCGCTCAACATACATTGGCTCGCTTTGACCGCGCATGCACGCATGGCGCCCCATGGAAATGGATATATATATATATATATATATATATATATATATATATTTAATAGATAATTCAGTGTTAAGGTGCTAATACCAATATTGACCGTTGGATCTGGATCTTGACCGTTGGAGGTGGGAGCATGCATAATGTTTAATGAAGACGCATTAATGAAGGTGCATTGAAGGTGGGAGCATACAAAGTAATTAAATGGTTTGTGTTCTAGTAAAGGGAGATGAACGACGACAACAACATCACATACAAGAACGTCCTATTACTAGGGCTGGAAAGATATTAAGCCAAGATGAACCTTTTGCCCTGCAAAATTTTCAAGCCAGGCTCGAGCAACTCGTTTTTGGCTCGTGGGTTGATATTACCTTTGACCCACATAGCTCCATATCGTTAAGGAGGCCCAACTAGCCCAATAAGCCAGCAAAACCCTAGTGCACTCCCACCCCAATTCCCTAAATCACTCATCTCTTCCTCCACTCCTGAGTCTCGACTCTTGCATCCTGCCCTGCCCACCGCCCCTCGTCCACCCCGCCCCGCCCCGCCCCGTCCTCCCCTCGCGTCCTTCGCCGTCGCCACCCGTGGTACACCCCACCCAGCCCCATTCTCTATCGCCGCCCCCCGTCCTCCTTTGTCGTCGCCCCCCTTGTGGTATCCTCCTCATCCTCCACATATGGATCACCAACGAAGTATGGAGTCACGTGTGCGAGGGAAGAAGCCTGCCAACGTCACGGCCTCCGCCTCGAAACCAGCGGGCGACCGTGCAACCGGTCAACGCATCCTTGGCTCTTCCCAGCCGCTAATGTAAAGAAATATTGAAACTTGTTTTTACTTTTGAAACATGAAACTCACGATTGTAGCTTGGTGTTTCAGTTTTTCAAATTTGTGTTTAAGTTTTGAAACTCTCTGAAACTTGAAGTTAATTTTGTGAAACTCTGTTGAAACCCTTCTAAAACTTGTTGTTTTACTTTTGAAACATGAAACTCGCGTTTGAAGATTGATGTTTCAATTTTCAAATTCGAGTTTCAGTTTTGAAACTATCTGAAATGTGATTGAAACTCTTTGAAACTTGGGTGAACTTTAGGCGAAACTTGCTAAGATGCTATATTGTTGGAAGCTTCGTGTTAATATGAAACCTTTATATGTTTCAGTTTCTACAAGTTTCAGCTTCTTTGTTAAATTTGATACTTTGATATGTTTCAGGTTCTGAAACTTTTGATAAGCCAAAGGGAAGGAGAACGACCGACTCCCAGGCATGCATTGGAAAGGTAAGAGATTGCCAATGTAAAGAAATGCATTGGAAAGGTAATATCCATTATGGTATAATAGGACACCTATTACCAGAACATCACTGACGAGGATCTGATAATCCTCATTTTATCTATTATCTATAATTCTTATTATGGGTAAATATGATGTCACATAGTCTCCAGAAGTACCCCTTATTTTTATAAGGGAGAGGCCTACCAAGTGATTGTAAGATCTTCTACAATCACCCCCTATAGTCGTAAGTCTTACTACGACTACTACCTAGTCGTAAGTCTTACTACGACTACTACATGGTCGTAAGTCTTTCTACGATCACCACATAGTCGTAAGACCTTTTACGATTACTACCTGGTCGTAAGTCCTCATACGACCAGGCAAACCACGACCATCTGAAAGCATCTAGGCCCCTAAAAATGGTTTTGGTAATTAATGATAATATGTGAATATGGGATTAACAAGTTTACTAAGAATGTGCAAGGTTAATTCCATTTGATGAACATGATGAAGCAAGGATGCATGCTAAAGGAAAATGTGAAGATCAACAAGGCTTAAAGTCAAGGTACAAATAGTCTAGGATCCTTTTCTATTTTACCGGTCTAAGGAGAATTGGTTGGTAGACCGGATTATAGGATAAATGCCGTACTATTAAGGGGGATCACGACTAGTAGCTTGATAGCTTATTCTTGTGCCATATGGATCAACTTAGGATCATGCATGCATTTAAAATTGGACTTGAATTTAAGTTAGAATGAATTGATGCTTTAATTCGAATCGGATGAACAGAAGGCTTAGCGGTTGTACCAAGCGCCGTTGTTCCGCGGCATGTGAGCGGTTCAACCGTTAGCCTTTTAAATTGAAAATCGCCGATCGTCGGATCTCAATCTAACGGCTAGGATTAAGTGGGCCGTTCGGACCGTCCAAGTGGCAACGCATGTGGATCGTTGGATTAAAATCAAGCGGCTCGATCTTGTGTCTTGGCCGGACCACTAGACAAGAGTCCATCGTGGCCTTCCACGTGTCATGATCTCGTGGTGATCGATTTGCGTGAAATTGCGGTTGTACCGATGGCTTGAACGGCACGACCGCATCCCGGTTGTTCCGATTATTTTACTGGCGGTTGCAAAATAACGAAGACGAGTGTAATCTCCTTTGAAAACCTCTTTTGAGAATCGGTATCGCATCGCATTTAATAATCGGATGAACCGCATTACGGATGTTCAAATGTATTTGGCGGTTGTAAAATTCCGCACGATGCAAAATCTACGGTTTAGAAACCCAAATCGGACGATCCGGTGTTTGCTACGGATGAACCGCAACTAAATCCAACGGCTATATCGGTGCATTTAATCGTGTAACATAGCCGTATCTTGGCATTGAGCATAGCGCGGTTGTACCGATGCTAACACGCCGTTGTTCCGATTTGTCTTTGAACTTTCGAACTTCTTCCCAACGGCTAGAATTGTTTGGTGGAGGCTATAAATACCTCCCCAATCGCACAAGGGACATGTTACACAAAGGCATTAAAGATATCTCAACCCTTGTGAGCATTGTGCATTCAATTCTACTCCCAATTTACTCTTGCATTCATTGAGAGGAGATCAAGTGCATTCATCTTTAGTTGATTCATTGGCACTTGAGTAAAGTCAAGCGAGGATCGTTGATCTATTCTCTTGGGGTGTTGCCGCACTCCTAGACGGCTTGGCGGTGAAGCACGGTGATCTTCTCAAGTGAAGCTTGTGAGAAGACCCGAGCAAGATTGTGAGTGGTTGGTGTTCACCATCTCCTGAGCGGAGGAAGAACAACCCAAGTGATCGAGGAAGGCTTAATTCGTGGAGCGGCTTGGGTGATCAAGCTTCCTCAACGTGGACTAGTGAAGACCGGCAAGTCTTCGATACCACGGAAAAACATCATTGTGTCTTGTGGTTATTTCTTGTCTTTAAAATTCGCACTTATATTTCTAGCTTGCTTATTGAGATTAAATTGCCTAGCTAGGAGCATAACTTGTTAATTTGTTAAAAACTTTAAAAACCTCCTATTCACCCCCCTCTAGTCGGTTATCCTTGATCCTACAAGTGGTATCAGAGCTTGGTCTCTCCGTTGTTGGACTTAACCGTCTAGGAGAGCAAGGATGGCTAGTGAGGGAATGGCTTTAGGAAGGGCTCCACTCTTTGATGGCACAAATTATGCTTATTGGAAAATTAGAATGTCAATCTTTTTAAAGGCCATGAGTCCAAGCATTTGGAAAATCGTAAATGATGGTTACACTATGCCTCTTAATCCACTTGAACCCACGGATCAAGACACGCGTAACTCTCATTTAGATGCCCAAGCTATGAATGCTCTCTTTGGCGCTTTGAACGCGGATGAGTTCAATAGAGTGAGCAATTTGGAAACCGCTCATGCTATTTGGACAACTCTCTCGGAAATCCATGAGGGTACATCCACGGTCAAAGAAGCCAAATTGCATAGGCTTGAATTAAATATGAGACATTCATAATGTTGCCTCATGAAAACATCAATGAGATGTATTCAAGACTCAACAACATTGTGAATGAGCTCAAAGGCCTTGGGACTAACCTTTCCGATGTTGATATTGTGCGCAAGATGCTTAGGGCTCTTCCTGACAAATATGAAACTTTGGTGACGCTCTTCATCAACTCTCCCGAATTGCCAAGGATGACACCAACGGGCCTTTTGGGCAATCTCATCACAAATGAGTTGTTCAAGAAGGACAAAGAAGAGCTCGTGGAGACATCCTCCTCAAAGAAGAAAATTACCGCTTTCAAGGCCAAAGCGGAATCAAGTGATGATGAGGATGAAGGAGAAGATTCCGATGAGGAGTATGCACTCCTTGTAAGAAAAATGAAGAAGTTCATGAAGAGACGCCCCAATAGAAGCTACAACTTTGACAAATACAAGAAGGGACAATATTCAAGTGACAAGAAGCGTTATAGCAACATTCGATGCTATAATTGTGATGAAAAGGGCACATCTCATCTCGTTGCCCGCAAAGAAGGATGACAAGGACAAGTCATTCAAGAAGAAAGAATATAATGGCAAGAAGAAGCTTTTCAAGAAGCTTCACAAGGATGGCAAGAATGAAGCTCACATTGAGAGTGGGATTCAAATGATGAATCAAGCGACTCAGACTCAGATGAGGATGAGTCTTCCAAGAAGAAGGGACTAGTTGGCATTGCTATCAAAGAAACTCCTTCACTATTCTCCACTCCTACATGCCTCATGGCAAAAGGAGATAAGGTAAAATCCATTGATAGTGATGAACCAACTTATGAAGAATTATTGGATATGCTTGATGAATTAAATGAATTTAATGGAAAAGAGAAATCAAAATTTAAAGTCTTGAAGAAAGAATATCTCTCTAAAAGACTCTTTTGAGGAGCTAAAGAAAGCTCATGATTCTCTCATCTTAAATAATATTGAAAATCTCATTCACATATTGGAATTACTTGTGATTTAATGAATGAGATGTCTAAAGTAGATATTGCTTTAAATGAAAAATCCATGTCTAGCATTTCTACTTCATGTGATGATTTACTTGCCATGCCATGTTGCTCTAGTGATGATTCAATTGCTAGTTTAGCAAATACTTGTGATCCTTTACTTATTGTTGAGAACCATGAATTAAAAGAACAAGTCAATAAACTAAGCAAAAGTTTGGAAAGATGCTTTAAGGGTAAGGCCACCTTAGACAAGCTTTTGAGTGAGCAAAGGTGCTCATTCAACAAGGAAGGTCTCGGGTATGTGCCTAAGAAAGGTAAGAAGTCGGCAAATAAACCCACAAGGTATGTGAGGAAAATGGTAAGTATTGCTATAAGTCTTGGAAATAGGACATGTGCAACAAAATTGTCCTAAAGGTAAAATTGCATCTTTTGGTATATATGATTCATGCTATATGCTTAGAAAGACTAAGGATGGTAAAATACTTGCTCATTTTATTGGCACTTCAATTTTAGGCGCTAAAAGAATGCTATTTGGGTGCCTAAAACCTTGGTCACTAACCTCCAAGGACCCAAACAAATTTGGGTACCTAAAAGAACTTGATTCTTGTTTTGTAGGTGAACTACAAGACCGGTGGAAAACATTGGGTGCTTGATAGTGGTTGCACTCAACACATGACCGGTGATAGAAAAATGTTCACCACATTCGAGAATGGGAAAGGAATGGACAAAATCACATTTGGTGACAATAGCAAAGGAAAGGTAATTGGATTGGGTAAAATTGCTATCTCAAATGACCTTTCCATTTCAAATGTATCTCTAGTAGAATCACTAAACTTTAACTTGTTATCCGTAGCTCAAATATGTGATCTAGGACTAATTTGTTCCTTCTCTAAAGAAGGTGTTACAATTTCAAATGAAAATGATAACTCTTTAATTTTTAAAGGATTTAGATTTGGAAACCTTTATTTGGTAGATTTCACTTCAAATGATTCATGCTTAAAAACTTGTTTGATGGCAAAACCTCCTTGGGTTGGCTTTGGCATAGAAGGCTAGCTCATGTAGGAATGATTCAACTCAAAAGCTTTTCAAACATGATTTAGTTGTTGGCTTGAAAGATGTGAAGTTTGAGAAAAACCGACTTTGTAGTGCATGTCAAGCGGTAAACAAGTCGCTAATTCTCACCCTTCCAAAAGTATCATGTCAACTTCTAGACCATTGGAACTCTTACATATGGATTTGTTTGGGCCAACAACCTATAAGAGTATCGGAAATAGCTATTGTTTGGTTATTGTGGATGATTACTCTAGATATACATGGGTATTCTTCCTAGATGATAAAAGTGAAACCTCCTAATTTTCAAAACTTTACAAAAGGGCCCAAAATGAATTTGATTTCAAAATAAAGAAAATCCGTAGTGATAATGGTTAGAGTTCAAAATACTAAAGTTGAAGACTTTTGTGATGAACTTGGAATAAAGCACGAACTTTCCACAACCTACACCGGAACAAAATGGAGTTGTAGAAAGGAAAATCGTACATTAATTGAAATGGCTAGGACAATGCTTGATGAATATAATACTTAGATAGTTTTTGGCGGAAGCAATTAACACCGCTTGTCATGCCATAAATCGTCTTTATTTACATCGTCTTTTGAAAAAGACTTCCTATGAGCTTCTTGTAGGAAGAAACCGAACATCTCCTATTTTCGTGTCTTTGGTTGTAAATGCTATATTTTAAAGAAGGGTGTTCGGCTATCAAAATTTGAAAGTAGATGTGATGTTGGTTTCTTGCTAGGTTATTCATCAAATAGTAAAGTTTATCGTGTCTTCAACAAAAACTCGGTTTAGTTGAAGAAAAACATGATGTTCAATTTGATGAAACTAACGACTCTCAAGAAGAGCATGAGAATTTGGATGATGTAGGCAATGAAGCTTTGAGAAGGGCAATGGAGCATATGCAAATTGGTGACATAAAGTCGAAGATGATTCATCATCCTCCACACAAGTTGAACCACCAACATCTTCTACAAACCAAGTTCAATTTGACAATAAGGAAGATGATCAACCATCTAACTTACCACCAAGAATCCACAATGCAATTGCTAAGGATCATCCAATAGACCAAATATTGGGTGATGTAAGTAAGGGTGTTCAAACTCGATCTCGTGTTGCTTCCTTTTGTGAATATTACTCTTTTGTCTCTTGTATTGAGCCAAAGCATGTAGAAGAAGCACTTGAAGATCCGGATTGGGTGAATGCTATGCATGAAGAACTCAACAACTTTACCCGAATGAAGTTTGGACATTGGTGGATCGACCCAAGGAACACAACGTCATTGGTACAAAATGGGTCTTTAGGAACAAGCAAGATGAAAATGGTTTGGTTGTTGAAACAAAGCAAGATTGGTAGCTCAAGGGTATTCACAAGTTGAAGGTTTGGATTTTGGTGAAACTTTTGCTCCCGTAGCTAGATTAGAATCAATTCGGATATTACTTGCTTTTGCATCATGCTTTGATATTAAATTATTTCAAATGGATGTTAAAAGTGCTTTCTTAAATGGTAAAATTTCCGAACTTGTATTTGTTGAACAACCTCCCGGTTTTGAAGATCCTAAAAATCCAAATAATGTCTATAAACTCTCTAAAGCGCTCTATGGCCTTAAACAAGCTCCTAGAGCATGGTATGAACGACTTAGAGATTTTCTAGTCTCAAAAGGATTCAAAATTGGGAAGATTGATTCAACCTTATTTACTAAAGTTATAGATGATGATTTCTTTGTATGTCAAATTTATGTTGATGATATTATTTTTGGGTCTACTAATCAAGATTTTTGCAAAGAGTTTGGTGATATGATGTCTAGGGAATTTGAAATGTCGATGATTGGAGAATTAAGCTACTTCCTTGGATTCCAAATCAAGCAACTCAAAGATGGGACCTTCGTGAGCCAAACCAAGTATGCAAAAGAATTGATCAAGAAGTTTGGTATGGAGGATGCAAAACCCATCAAGACTCCCATGGCAACAAATGGTCATCTTGACTTAAATGAGGGAGGTAAATCGGTAGATTTAAAGCTTTATAGATCTATGATTGGTAGTTTGCTTTATCTTACCGCATCTAGGCCCGATATCATGTTTAGTGTTTGTATGTGTGCTCGCTTTCAAGCAAATCCAAAAGAATGTCATTTAATGGTCATTAAAAGAATTCTAAGATATTTAAAGCATTCCTCTAGCATTGGCCTTTGGTTCCGAAAGGTGCTAAATTTGACTTAATTGGATATTCGGACTCCGATTATGCGGGATGCAAAGTGGATAGAAAAAGCACCTCGGGTAGTTGTCAATTTTTAGGAAGATCTTTAGTATCATGGTCATCCAAGAAACAAAATTCCGTAGCCCTATCCACCGCCGAAGCCGAATATGTTTCCGCGGGAAGTTGTTGTGCTCAATTGCTATGGATGAGGCAAACATTGATGGATTATGGAATTAAAATTGATAAAATGCCTCTTTGTGTGACAATGATAGTCTTTGTGAAAATTGCTAATAATCTGTTCAACACTCAAGAACCAAGCATATAGATATTCGCCACCATTTCTTGAGAGATCATGTGATCAAGGAGACATTGAAATTAGCCACATAAGAAGAAGACCAATTAGCGGATATTTTCACCAAGCCATTAGATGAAGGCGCTTTTGCAAATTGAGGAATGAATTAAATGTCATAGATTATTCAAACATTGTTTAAATTTTTGTTATTACGATTGCTTTTTATTTGGTGTTATTTAAGTATTTTGTAAAAGAATTTCTCAAATCTCATATTAAATTCACTATAATTATAAAAACTATGTTTATATATAATCTTCAGTATATTATATGCATAATGATCCCTAGATGGTGTTTTATTGAGTGTAAATCTAAGGATCATTTGCAATTATTCAAAATTCCAAAGAAATCCAGAGCTTTATCAAAATCCCCGGACAATCGGTACATCTGGAGTGTTATGCGAACGGTACGTCCGCAGTGCGGATCATCCGGCGTTATAATAGCGGGCGTCCGCTTTCCTTTTGACCTTATCACTCCAGCTGCTCGTCCGTTTTCCTTTTTCATCTCAGTCCGCTCGGGTTCCTCTCTCTCCAGTCGAGCATCTCTCAAAACCCTCTCTCAAATCGAGTGATTCTCTCGGTGGATCTCCAAGTCCTCGCTGATCCTTGCATTTCCAGTGCTCTCCTTCCTCAAATCTCAAGGTAAAACATCTATTGATTCGTGTTTTACCGCATTTGGAGCACTCGGGGCAATTTTAGGGTTTTGATAATGCTGTTGATAACTAGCAATCTAATTGGGCAAAAGTGCTTCTTTGGTGTCCTATGACCCTTGCGCATCCAGTTCTAGCACTCACTCTCTTAGATTCCATCAAAATCTCGAAATTCTTCAACCCTAGTTTTGGTCAGACAATCGGACGTTAGGTTCTTGAGCGGAGCGACCGCGATTCGGACGTTCCGGCCACATAACGGCGGATGATCCGATTATCCTGACAGAACCAGAAATTGTCATTTCTTTCAATTCAATTCAATTCAAATCTGTTCCTTGACATCTTATAATCACTCCAATCTCTGTATAGATGCCTAGAATGCGAGGAACATCCAAGAAGTCTCGAGGATCGTCAAGACAAGGGTCTTGGGACCTCAACCTCCACCGCAGGGAAAAGGAAAGGGAAAGAGACCAGCTCCAGAAACTGAATCAGAAAATAGCTCAGGTAGTAAATCAATTGAGGAATCAATCAGAAGAAGAAGAAGAAGAAGAGGAAGTTCCTCCAAGGGCGAGAAGATGATGATTTGATTGATCCTCAGGGGACTCCTCTTGACCTACATCTTACATCGTGAGATGACTATGCCATCAAGCGCCATGTCAATCAATATCTTACGAAGAATGACACATTAAATCCAAGATTCCACACAATCTTTCAAGAGCAAGTGTATGAGCAAATATATAGTAGGCACAAGAAATTTGCCGATCATAAATGGATTAATTGGTCTAATATTAATACCTTGGACAAATCTGATGGAGTCTATCGACTTTTCTACAATGTGGGTCTTCATGATCTTGTGGGCATAAAAGCGAATTATGATGACAAGATCATTCGACAGCTTTATGCCACCTTTGCATATGTCCCATGACTTGAAGACTTTTAGATGGTCGTGGTGTCGAAATGTGGAAAGCACCAAAGAGGAATTTATAGAGTGTTGAGAATTCATCCGACTCTTGGGACAAAATCTTTGAGAGTTGACCCTACTTGTTCTGCTTGGGCGGGCATTATGACTCTTGACCAAATGCAAGTTAGGGACAATTCTTGGATTGAAGCAGTGAGCATGATTAACAGGATAATTAATCATACTTTCTACCCTAAGAGTGGGAATTTCGATGCGATGCGGGGCATGTTTGGAACATGATAGATCATATTGTGGAGGGAGTTAAATTTGATGTAGTGGATGTTATTCTTCAAGGCATAGCCTCCTCCAAGAATGACAGAGTTAAAAGGATTTATTATGCTCCTTACATCATGGCATTGATTGTTAAAAGATCGAGTACCGTGGTGGCTTGGGATCTACTCACAAGCCATATAAACCACGAGATGCCATTCCTCCTCAACAAGTCTCTCGAGGATGCCCCACCGAGGTTGATGCTCCTCCTGCCTGCTATGCACGATGCAAGTGCTCTAGCGCAAGTACTTCAAAATCGTGATCTATTATCGGCACTTTGCGAGAAATGAAGGTGAACAAGTTGCCTTCGGGATGAGACTCGTCATAGGCTTACTAAGATGGCGGCTATCCAAAATGACTTCTTTGATGAGACTCATAGCAGATTATCGGCTTTGTCTCGGGGCCTAAATGACTTAGAACATTTTCTCAAGACCCCTCAGCGTTATGTTCGCCGACCTCCTCAGTCGCCCAAGGGTCCTTCTTCTTGGACAGCTGCACCTATCTCAGCTCCTCCAGCTTCTACCACCCTCTCGGTATCTCGGGATCCCGCGCCATCAGTGTCGGCTTCTCGGATCTGCACGCCAGTTCACTCACTTGCTGCTTCTCCTGCTCCTGCTCCAGCTCAGGACCCAGTTTCTTCCTCTCAGGACCCCCCTGTTTGATGCTTTTTGGTACTTTGATGCCAAAGGGGGAGAAATTGAAATTGTGAAGATGTGAAGACTTAGTTTTAGGGGAGCTATGGGCTTATGTGATTTATATGTGTTTTGTAAAGCTGGTTGATTGTTGATCTATTTTGTGCTGTAATAGTTGGTAACTTTTGTTGAACTTGTGGAATGTGGTTATGTAATGTGGTTATGTCTTATTATCTTTTATGCAATGCAATCTGAATTATTTGACATATCTTATCTTGTATTGCTTCCTCAAGTTCATAAATGCAAAAGAAACTCCATAAAATTTTCAATTCTTTACATATGCTTGCAAATTATTTACTATCCATATGCATTTGTTTAGGGAGTCTTCTTTTAATTGGATTTGACAAGAAAAATAATTCTCAAAATTTACTTATGCTCATTGCAAAGATTATTTTACTGTCAAAGACTTCAAAAGAATATACACTCTTAGTATATTCAAAACAACTTTTCTCACATATTAAGTGTGTTGTCATCAATTACCAAAAAGGGGAGATTGAAAGCATCTAGGCCCTAAAAATGGTTTTGGTAATTAATGATAATATGTGAATATGGGATTAACAAGTTTACTAAGAATGTGCAAGGTTAATTCCATTTGATGAACATGATGAAGCAAGGATGCATGCTAAAGGAAAATGTGAAGATCAACAAGGCTTAAAGTCAAGGTACAAATAGTCTAGGATCCTTTTCTATTTTACCTGGTCTAAGGAGAATTGGTTGGTAGACCGGATTATAGGATAAATGCCGTACTATTAAGGGGATCACGACTAGTAGCTTGATAGCTTATTCTTGTGCCATATGGATCAACTTAGGATCATGCATGCATTTAAAATTGGACTTGAATTTAAGTTAGAATGAATTGATGCTTTAATTCAGGAATCGGATGAACCAGAAGGCTTAGCGGTTGTGCGAAGCGCGGTTGTTCCGCGGCATGTGGCGGTTCAACCGTTAGCCTTTTAAATTGAAAATCAAGCGATCGTCGATCTCAATCTAACGGCTAGGATTAAGTGGGCCGTTCGGACCGTCCAAGTGGCAACGCATGTGGATCGTTGGATTAAAATCAAGCGGCTCGAGATCTTGTGTCTTGGACGGACCACTAGACGAGAGTCCATCGTGGCCTTCCACGTGTCATGATCTCGTGGTGATCGATTTGCGTGAAATGCGGTTGTACCGATGGCTTGAAGCAGTGACGATCGCATCCGGTTGTTCCGATTATTTTACGGGTTGCAAAATAACGAGACGAGTGTAATCTCCTTTGAAAACCTCGTTTGAGAATCGGTGTCATCGCACGAATAATCGGATGAACCGCATTACGGATGTTCAAATGTATTTGGCGGTTGTAAAATTCGAAACGGATGCAAAATCTACGGTTTAGAAACCCGAAATCGGACGATCCGGTGTTTGCTGCGGATGAACCGCAACTAAATCCAACGGCTATATCGGTGCATTTAATCGTGTAACATAGCGTTCTTGTGCATTGAGCATAGCGCGGTTGTACCGATGCTAACACGCCGGTTGTTCCGATTTGTGCTGAACTTTCGGGAACTTCTTCCCAACGGCTAGAATTGTTTGGTGGAGGCTATAAATACCTCCCCAACTGCACAAGGGACATGTTACAGTGCATTAAAGATATCTCAACCCTTGTGAGCATTGTGCATTCAATTCTACTCCCAATTTACTCTTGCATTCATTGAGAGGAGATCAAGTGCATTCTTCTTTAGTTGATTCATTGGCACTTGAGTAAAGTCAGCGAGGATCGTTGATCTATTCTCTTGGGGTGTTGCCGCACTCCTAGACGGCTTGGCGGTGAAGCACGGTGATCTTCTCAAGTGAAGCTTGTGAGAAGACCCGAGCAAGATTGTGAGTGGTTGGTGTTCACCATCTCCGGAGCGGAGGAAGAACAACCCAAGTGATCGAGGGAAGGCTTAATTCGTGGAGCCGGCTTGGGTGATCAAGCTTCCTCAACGTGGACTAGTGAAGACGGCAAGTCTTCGATACCACGGGAAAAACATCATTGTGTCTTGTGGTTATTTCTTGTCTTTAAAATTCCGCACTTATATTTCTAGCTTGCTTATTGAGATTAAATTGCCTAGCTAGGAGCATAACTTGTTAATTTGTTAAAAACTTTAAAAACCTCCTATTCACCCCCCTCTAGTCGGTTATCCTTGATCCTACACCATCTTATAATCAAACCTACAGGCAAGTGGGTCCAATTGATTAAAGAATCCGAACGGTCTGCACGCACTACTATTCCGCGTAGTAATAGTGCTTAAATACCCCATTATCTTTGAATGATAATTGCCGGTAGCGTGGAGAAGCCAATGCTTGGCGGTAATTCACTGCCATCATGCGCCCATTCTTGGCTCAATTAAGGCGCCTCTTCCGCAGGACAAAACGGCTACTCCTTCACGACTATATAAGGGCATCAGGGAGACAGAACAAAAAAAAGGAGAGGGGAAATACAAGTTCTATTCTCTGTAATAGTCTTAGCTTCTTACTCGATCATCAAGAATACACACCACACGGGATTAGGGTTATTATTCTCTCAGGAGAAGGTGCGAACTGTCTAAACATCCCGTGTCAACCACTCTGCGTGATTTCATCTCTAGGAGACCCCGAATCAAATAATCTTTACGTAAGATCGGTTCTAATACACCGGCAGTTGGCGCCCCGTGGGGATCTTAGGTAATCTCTTGTCAACATACTCTCTTTTCCAATCTCATGCAATCATGGCAAGGAGAATGGAGCGAGGAGAAGCTGGTTTGACTTGGCGATTCTGCAGACGTCGACATGGATGCGGTTTCGACTACGAGCCGAGTGATGCATCCGCCGATGGTGATGTTGCCTCGGAGATTATTCTCCGAAACCATCCCATTAATGGAGTTGATGAGGATCCTTATCCCCACAACGATACGTCCAACAGAGGAGCCAATTCCTCAAAGGACAAGGGTCAATCCGGCGTAACCGCTCCCGGAGGACTCACAACACGACGAGTTTTTTCTCCAAGTGTTCAAGTCCCATTAAGGCGGTCCGACTTGGTGAGTCAAGTTCAGGAGCCACCATTCCAGACTCCACCGGCATCTAGTGATCCTCTCTCTCGTGGTAACTCCGAGAGGGTGGGATCAAGCATGCTTTTCTGCAAATTCGGCCGTCTCCCGCAGATCTCATTTGCGAGCGGAGGCGATTATAACCGGAGTTCCCCTACGGAGGATTACTCCAAGTCACGAGATGGTGTCTCTCGAGCACTCCTCAAGCGGGAGGCCTCGGCGCAAGTGAGAATCATCAGCGGAGGTCTTCGTCCTTCCCCAAATCGTGGTCGACCTCATGGAGGCCGAGATAAGAACACTCCCGAAGATCACACTGCGCCCCTCGTGGTAATGGCAAGGGCACCACCATTGGCGAGAGAACCAACACTACGATGAGCGAGGGAAATCCTCGACATTCTCGCACTCCACCGAGAAGGCCTCAAAGACCGATGAGGTGGATTTTGATGTCGTCCAAGAAAGAAAATTGCGATCGTAAGAACTCGCTGGGCGCATTCAACATCAGTCGGAGGAGGTACAAGAACTCCAGGATATCAACGACTTGCTCGAGAATCCCAGCCAAGAGCTTGCTCGAACGCCAGGGTACGATCTCTTTTTTGAAGAGATTACGCAAAGACTTGAATCGTGATGACAAGACCGAGGTACCTCATCGACAACATTCGGTAGTCGTAGCAATCGACTTCCTCGGCCTACCGATCAATCGAATATTTCTCTACGTAGGAATCGACACGGCCATAAGTCGAATCGATCCCCTATTCGGAGAAATACATTTCGATCGGCTGAAGATCAAGAAGCCCCTCGGAGAGGTGATCATTCACCACTTCGACAAAGAAATTCACAGCGGTGGAGTACGAGGAGTATTCCCTCGTAGAGGCGAGACCTACTACGAGCAATTCGGTGTCACTACACGGTATCGTCGTATACGATCACTGGTGACATTAACCCTTCTTTCCTACAAAGAAGGCGTCAAGAAGTGATTCGGATCTCGCATTTTCGCCGACCTTGAGCGAAATTCACGCCACCTCATTTTCGCCGATAAACATGGAGAAATTTGATGGATCTCAAAATCCCATCGAATTTCTTGAGATCTATACAACAATTGTCCGCGGCAGGAGGAGGAGAGCATGTAATGGCGAATTACCTTCCGATCGCGTGCTCGAAGGATCCGCCGATCGTGGTTATTAAACCAACCACTCGAGTCGATCTACTCTTGGCAACACCTCTGCGATCTTCTCTGGTAATTTCCAAGGCACATACAACCGCCATACGGAAAGAAGACGACTTGCACCGGATAAAAGCAGAACAACAACGAGACTTTGCGCCAATTCATCAAACGCTTTAGTCGGGTTCGTAACTCAATTCCGAAATTTCGATTCCTCCGTGATCGGGGCTTTTAAGCAAGGAGTCCGTAGTAGAAGGATAACGGAGGACATTGCTTTGAATCCTCCCAACACTGTTGTCGAGCTCTTCGAGATGGCCGATCGATATGCAATCGCTTCGAGGCAATCGAGTGGAACAACACTATCGATCGAGAAACATAAACTCCTCGAGAGCCGTGAAGTTGGTAAGGATAAAAAGCAAAAAGTCCAAGAAGAAAATAAAAGTCAAAACCACAAACCGGTGGTTCCAAGGAGGTTTTGGCCGTGAAAGATGGAGTGCCCCAAACCACCAAGTCGCACTCGATCAAGGCAAAGGTAAGCGCTACGATCGTAGGAACGACAAACCAAGGTGGTGTCCTTTTCATAAAAGGAAGGACATGACCTCCAAGAAGCGCCGAAGTTTTCCAAAGAAAGCTCGAAGACTACTACAACTGCAAAGCACCACTCCCTACTCTCGGCGGGTAGGACATACGAGTGGCCAAAAGTCGATCGGATGATGAGGAGATGTCGTTCCAAGATCCGCAACATACCGTTGAGCACATCTACGGAGGATCATCGACATCGACTCCAAACGACAACTTAAAGTCACGGACGAGAGGTAAATTCCATATATACTCCTCTCGTCAATAAATTACCAAGTGGTCGGAAGTTACCATCTCTTTTGAGAAGGATGATCGCCCAATCACTACGAGTCGATCAGTCGATATCCGATTGTGGTCGAACCCACCATCAACAAGCTGTCGGGTCAATCGAGTGTTGGTTGATGGTGGCGATTCTTTGAACATATTATTTACTAATGCCCCGGACGAGATGCAAGTACCGGGACAAAGGTAAGGCGATGACGATACTCCTTTCATGGAATCGCAGGGGTCTTCACCAAACCTATTGGCCAAGTTTCTATTCCTTTAACATTTGGCTCACCAAGTAATTTCGGAGACGGAGAAAGTCTCCTTTGATGTGGTCGATTTCGACATAAGCATATAACGCCATACTCGGACGACCAACTTAGGCAAAATTCTTAATGGCTACTCATTATGGGTATCAATGTCTTAAGATGCGGGTCCCAAAGGAGTGATCACCATTGATGTGACAAAAGATGGCGTATAGCTGCGACCGTCGATCCTCGAGATGGTTGGTCAAATACCAACTCGAGATGAAAGTCGACCTTCGACTAGCAAGTCGGGCCTCAAAGTCGCACCAAAGCCGAACGACCAAGTCAAAGAGGTTCCTCCGACGCAGAAGAGCCCTCAAGATCGCTCGCATCGGGAGACTTCCGACCCCAAATAGGAAGACGCCTCATTACCTTCCTCCGAGCTAACGCAGATGTCTTTGCGTGGCAAACATCCGACATGCCCGAGTCCCGTGGAGGTGATCGAGCACAGGCTAGCTTTACGGCCGATAAAGTACCAGAAACAAAAATTACGAGATTTGCCCCGATCGGCGAGATGCTATTAAATCGAGTTGGATAAGCTACTTAAGCGGGCTTTATAAGAGAAGTCAACCACCCCAGTGGTTGGCTAACCTCAGTAATGGTCAAAAAGTCAAACGGCAAATGGCGTATGTGCGTGGACTTTACTGATCTTAATAAAGCTTGTCCAAAAGATGATTTCCCTTTACCTCGTATCGATCAGCTGGTTGATTCTACTGCAGGTTGTGAGATATTAAGTTTTTTAGATGCATATTATGGATACCACGGATCAATATGTGTTTAAGCGATGAAGAAAAGACCGCATTCATTACTCCATTTGGTACCTTTTGCTATGTCAAAATGCCATTTGGTCTAAAGAATGCGGTGCTTCTTTCAACGCCTAATGCAATCGACTTTTTCATCTCAATTAGGCTGGAATTTGGAAGCCTACGTTGATGATCTAGTCGTAAAAAGCATTAAGAGACTTAATCATATCACTGACCTACAAGAAATATTCGACAACCTCAGAAAGCACCGCTTAAAACTCAATCCAGAGAAGTGTGTGTTTGGAATTTCTTCAGGAAAATTACTTGGATTCCTAGTATCTGAACGAGGAATCGAAGCAAATCCTGAAAAAATAAAGGCCATCCTCCAGATGCGTCCTCCAAACACAAAAAAGGAAGTCCAGAAACTCACTGGGTGCATGGCGGTTTTAAGTCGTTTCATCGCACGACTAGGGGAAAAAGGACTACCTTTCTTTAAACTTCTCAGGAGACATGAAGGTTTTGAGTGGTCGAACGAGGCAAACACTGCCTTTGAGGATGTCAAGAGGTATCTTTCGAGTGCTCCTGTTCTGGTTTCTCCAAAGCCAGAAGAGACGCTCTTAATTTACCTAGCTGCCACGCCACAGCAAAGAAGCGCAGATTAGTCGTAGAACGTGAAAACGCATAACGGCCGGTTTACTACGCAGCGAAGTTTTACGGGCCTAAGGAGCGTTACCCTCAGTCCAAAAACTTCTATATGCCCTCCTCATGTCTTCGAGGAAATGCGGCATTATTTTCAGCGCACAAAATAGTCAGGCTTGCCCGAGTTTCCTTTGGGAGCAATCCTCCATAATAAGGAAGCAATGGGACGCATGGCAAAATGGTCATCGAACTTGGGAGTTCGACCTCCATTCGTGTCCCGAACGCCATAAAATCCCAGATCTTGGCGGACTTTGTCGCGAATGGACAAATCTGAACACATTCAGATCCCGAGACGATTCCACGACCGATGGATGATGTACTTTGACGGGTCACTTACTTTAAGTGGCTCGGGTCGGGTGGTCTGGTATCTCCTCTGGAGAAACCTTAAAGTATGCCATACAATTAAACTTTCGGGCCACTAATAATGTGGCGAGCACGAAGGTTTGCTAGGCGGCATACGAGCCGCGAAAGCACTCTCAATTAAATCGACTACTCGTGAGAGAGACTCTCAACTAGTCGTGAATCAAGTCGGGAAAGAGTACGGTGCTCTAGCTCGATAATGTCTCAATACTTATCGGAAGTTCGCAAGCTAGAAAAGCATTTTTAGGTTTCGAGGTACAATTCATCCTCGAAGGATAATTTCTCATGCACCAACTTGCTCGGATGGCTTCTTCCCGATCTACAGTACCAAAAGGAGTTTTCTTGGAGCAACTCCAAAAGCCGTCTCTGGTCGAAGAACCAGAGACACCTCCTATTGAGATGGCCTCATTAGACTACGAGGATACCTGGATGACTCCCATCTACGAGTATCTTCGCAAGGGTTCCATACCCGAAGAAGATCTTGAGGCAGATCGTTTATCCCGAAAAGCCAAAATGTATACTTTGGTCGAAGGAGTCCTCTACAAACGAGGAACCCAAGGGATACTCATGCGATGCATTCCATAAAACGAAGGAATAACACTCCTTCACGATATACACAGTGGCATCGTGGGACACATGCTTCCTGTGAACGTTGGTTGGGAAAGCCTTTCGACAAGGTTTTTACTGGCCTACAGCCCTGTATGATGCTAAGGAGGTGGTTAAAAAGTGTGTCCAATGCCAATTCCATGGTAGACAAATACACCAACCAGCTCAAGCATTACAGACAATACCTCTTTCTTGGCCTTTTGCGACCTGGGGTCTCGATATCCTAGGACCATTTCCCAAAGCTCCGGAGGTTTGAATTCCTTTTGTGGCTATTGACACGTTCACAAAATGGATTGAAGCTGAACTCAGAATCGATAACATCTAAGCAAACAAAAAAGGTTCATGATGAGATGCGTAATTAGCCGATTTGGAGTTAAGTCGGATAATTACGCATAATGGTAAACAATTCGCAAGTGCAAAATTTGAAATTTTGCGACGAGTTGGGTACCAAATTATGCTATGCTTCGTGGCACATCCCCAAAGCAACGGGCGGTCGAGCGTGCAAGCGGCCAAATAATCGAGGAATTAAAACCGAGTCTTCGACCACTTGTTAAGCGCTCGGGGCTTGGGTACAAGAATTACCCTCCGTGTTATGGGCGGTTCAGAAGACCACGATCGAGCAACGGGAGAAACACCATTTTTTTAGTGTTGAGTCAAGCCATGCTTCCTCGGAGCTAAAATTACAGTCGACACGAGTTGAAACTTTCAACAACTCGGACCAGAACAACTTCGAGCGATGACATTAACCTACTCGAAGAAAGGAGAAACCTAGCCTTAATCCGTTGGCGGTCTACTAACAAGCCTGCGCAGATACTATGATCGTAGGTCCAACCTCATGACCTTCTTGTAGGTGACTTGGTATTGAGGCTCGCCAATCCAAGTCTAATCGGAATAAACTTTCCCCAAATGGGAAGGTCCTTACACGATGGTCGAAGTAACTTGGCGAGTCGATGACGACTAGCGATGGAAGATGAACATGTTCTCTCAAACTCTTGGAACATCGACCAGTTACGCAAATTCTATGTGTGACCAATTTCTCAGGCAATAAAAGTCCAGGTTCTTTCTACTTCTCTTGCCTTATTTTTTTAGTAGTGCTTTTTTAATCTTTCGACTATGATACAAAAACACCCAGTTTTCTTTACACCGGTGAAAAACAAGTAACATCATCTAGTCGAAACTTCTCCTATCCGCATGTGGTTACGCCACTAGAAGGAATTTCCTAGCATCGACTCGTTACTCATTTTTCAGCCAATACAAAGAGCTCGGGTTCTATCCAGTTGAAATGTTCTCAGAGCCAACTCTCTCAATCTTAGTTTATTTTTTTCTGTGATTTCCAAAAAATATTCTAAGTAGAGTGCACTTGATACATTTATTCGACCACCTTTGATGTACTCGTTTCGTTTTAAGCTGGTGAAGGAAGAGACACACCTAGTCGAAGTTTTTCCTCTCTGCATGTGGTCCTGCCCACTAGAAGGAACTTCCTAGCGCTGCTCAGTCTCCTACTTTTGCTCTTTGGAAAAGACTTATCGAATCCATCGAGAAAGGGCGAACAATTATTAAAGTCCTCTAGACGCTTGCTTAACTCAAGTTCTTTGTTCTTGGTTTGATTAAACTAGTCGGAGATGGTAACATCACCTAGTCGAAGCCTTTCCTCTCTGCACGTGGTCTTGCCCACTAGAAGGAACTTCCTAGTGTCGAGTCGTTTCTACTCTTTCGACCAAGTGCTTGACAACCATAACAAAACTATAAGTTAAACAAACATCTCTTTGTTTTGTAAACCCCATTTCAAACACTATTTACTTAGATTGTCTAAACAATCTAAGCAAATAGTCGGGGGCTAGGATAAAGTTATTAATTTGACTTCAATTCTTAGTCTTTCATTCGTTTATTATCTTTTGAGTTACTAACTACTCGACAAGATAATTTTCAGGAAATAAGATGGATCATATATCACTCATCAACAGATATTGTCTGCCTTACAAAGTAGTTACAAGATTACTCTGAAGGGGGAGAGCCTAGCTGCATTTCCTCCGCCACCTTTTTGCCAACCGATTGCATTTCCTCAATCAGACGATTTGCCTCTGATTCGGAGCAATCGAACTCGGCTTCAATTGGTTGCACATTAAGGCGGGGATCTTGAGCTTTAAGTTTCGCCAAAGCGTAACTTACTCCAGCTTCGACTGCCTCCCTTATTGATTCAGTTTGATTAACCTTCAGAGTGGTCACCATTTCTTGCAATTTTCCGACTTGTTCCCCAATAGTACTTGTGTGAGCAGCTATAGTACCTTCTCGAGGAGTTTTTCCCTCAGAATGTAGCTCACTAAGCACATTGTTCAGGAGAGTGATGTTGCCTTGAAGACTAGTCTTCATCGACTCCATCTCCTGTTGGGTACAAGTCGAAGCCTCGCGAAGTTTCTTGTTTTCAACCACTTGTTCTGAAAAGAATAAAATCGGTCAAACGAAAATAAACTTCTGGAGGAAGATAACACAAAGATAATTATAGGTAAAAGCATTTCTTACCTACTAATTGAGAATCCAGTTTCTTAACCTCTTCTCGATGGGAAGCAATGGTTTGTGTGCTTTTTCTCCCATGCTCGATGTCCTCTGCATTCATCTTAGCGATGCGGATGGACTCATTGTAGATCAAGGTTTTCTCTTGGATTTGACCTCGAAGCTTCTCAATTGGACATCAATTTACGAACAAAAATTGGCATTAGAAAAGGAAAATACTCAAAAGGATAACGGTAAAAATTACTTACATTAATTGAGTTCTAAGACCCTCAAGTTCTTGATCCTTATTCGAGGTGTCTGGAAAACTCTGAATGACCAAAGCTTTTCTTGAACTTGATGCGGAGCTTCGCATCTCTTTTCTTTATCCGAGAAGAAATGAGAGTCGGGTAAAGGTTAAAGATCAAAAGCGATCTTAAGTTCGAACTTATCGTTTATTTTTTCCTGCAATCTTTTAGATGCAGCAGTCTCTCGAAGTCTATCAGGAGGACTAATACTTGTTCCTTAGCCTCCTCGACTCTTCTTTTCATAGTCGGTGAGTCATTAAGGTCTTCGTATCCCGTTTAACCTACAAAGAACAGAGCGAAGATAAATATCAGTAGAATGGTTGTAAGTACTTCTACAACCAGCGACCTAGTCGTAAGTTTTTCTACGACTACAACATGGTTGTAAGTCTTTCTCGACCACTACAGTGTCGTAAGTAGTCGTAAGCTTTTTACGACTAGTACTTTGTCATGAGTTTCTTCCATGACTATCCTCGTAAAACATTATCACGAGTATTTAAGTCGAAAACAATTATGAATGATAAGTGACTTACCATCTCTCTCGCCTCTGCAAAGAGTAGTTCTTTCTCTGTCTTAGCTCTAAAAGTTGTCGATGGTACTCACCGACAACGACAATTTGCTCGAGCTTCGCAAAAAGAAAGCAGTGAGAAGAGAAGGAAAGTCACATATATAAGTATTTTGAAGATACTTACATTCATAGTCGCCCTAGCAAACATCGAA
The DNA here is from genome assembly GCA_036346395.1 of Hsuehochloa calcarea. NCBI lineage: Eukaryota > Viridiplantae > Streptophyta > Magnoliopsida > Poales > Poaceae > Hsuehochloa > Hsuehochloa calcarea. The sequence goes on along the minus strand of CM070604.1, from coordinate 5,372,544 downwards.
TATACAAGGTCCGGTTCTGCGGCTTATCTATCCTCGCGACTTTGTCCCACCACACCTTCTCGAGGCGCTCGTTATCAAAAGTATTCTCCGTGATTGGGAATATCTTTGGGATGAGGACTCGGCCACGAGATCTATAAGCGAAGACCCTACGACGGAGGCAGCCCAAAGAAGTCACCACGAAGTTGAAATTTTCTCTTACGGTTCTCAGAACTTCTCTTTGGGTAGGGAAGGAACGCCTCCCGCAATTTCCTTCCTAGAGCGGTACACAAGTGGTCACCGCCTTGACCAGAGGCTTCCATAGCTGCCTGTTGTTTCTCGACCTCGAGAGTCGTGAGCGGCCACCTCAACGAATACCGCTACTTCAAGGGTCGTAGCTACGACTTCAGCAGATGTGGGAGTCACTGCAGGAGTCTCGACTTCATCGGCCACTGGGCCAAGGGTGATGCTTGACCACCTCCATTGCTACCTCCTCGATGGTGAAGGGATGGCAATGGACTTCTCGGTGGAAGCATTCCTGGAAATTTGAAGAAGTCGGTGAAATAAAGAAAAGCAAATCAGGTTGTGAAAAGAAAAGGTAAATGTTGTTCTTACACTTTAGTAAATTTCACATACTCGCACCTGGTCTTAACCAGGAATTTTGGAGCAATCCTCCCAACGGAGGACCTCTTCTTCTCGACGACCACGTCTGGTCGAGGTTCAACAATCGGCTCAGCTGCGACCACGTCTGGTCGTAGAGTTTGGACAGGAACCAGAGCTCTGGTTTCCTGATTCTCTGGATGGCCGAGATCAGTCTCGACCATCCCAAGAGCAAAGATCGCCCTCGATTGCGAGTTGTCTTGATCGAGATAAATCCTTCATAAAAGACACAAAATCTTTCCAATTCTCCTTTTCCAGTTGCCTGATAAAACTAGGAGTGGCAAAAACTGCGAAAGATTCTTTGTCATAACAGAAGGGTACCTTAGCCTTGCGAGGTTTGCGCTTAAGAAATTCAGCTGCCTCAACCTCCTCGGCTTCTATGGTCGGCCTCGGCGGATCTGACTACGGTACTGCCGCAGCCTTGTAGAGGGTCCGGTCGAAAGACCGAGCTTGAGCTTGCTCCCCTTTGTCAGATTTTACAAGACGGCGTCTCTTGGAGGGAGGAGGCGAGCCTTTGTCTTTCGACAACCCGGCGCCAATAGTCATCGAAGACGACTTCTTCGTCGTCCGACGATTTTCCATGCCTACTTTACGTGAAGCAAAGCGAGAAAAGAAGAATGACTAATTAGTCGTAAGTTTTTCTACGACTAGTGCCAAGTCGTAAGTTTTTCTCGACTCTTTCACGATCGTAAGATATTCTCGATCACCTTTAGTCGTAAGTATCTTCTCGACTATAAAGTCCTAAAGAAAGAATCAACTTTTGATTACCTTTAGGCGCTCTATCCTTTCATCTGCGGACAAAGCCGCAACGACTTGAGGAACCGCCCCTCTGAGTGGCGGAGACTTCTCGCGAGATGAGTCGACTCTAGAGTCAACCTCGGCTGTGAAAGATCCTGTAAGCAGATAAGAATATTAGACAAGATTGAGAAAGACCAAGCCGAGAGCTAAGTCGACAAATTACTTACCCTCCTCGTAGTCTCGGTTGGGTCTCCTCTTCCCGAGTATCTCCACATAGGAGATGCTCGTTTCTTCAGAGGACTAATTCGGCGTGTGATGATATCCTTCACCACATGCCATCCGGCCACCCTTCTTCCTTCAAGTCCTTAATGGCTTGAATATAAGGGCTAATCCGTGAATATCTTGGGTCGAATCCATGAAGATTTCTTTTCAGCGACCTTCCCCACAAAGAAAGGTGTCTTGAGGTGACCTTCAAAGAGAACCACCTCTTTCTCCGGCCCGCCACGAAGCCGGGTGAAACTCTGAATATACTCCTTCGACTTGAGTCGTGGAGTTTGAGCACCACGACTTCCGGCGATTCGGTTTGTCGAGCCATCCCATAATAATATTGGAGCGGCTCGAGATCCATGGAATCCCAGTCACGCCTCGACAGATATACGAACACACTCAACATGGTAATGGAATTGGGACCTAAGTTCACGGTTCCACCCCAAAGTGTTAAGTACTCTTTGAAGAAAGGGATGGGCGAGCAATCGAAGGCCGCACTCACAATACGCTTGGAAGGCGGGGATTTGCCCATTTTCCCCGATGGCGATCTTTGCCGATAGCGGAATCCACTTTACGAGCCTTCTCGGGATCTTCCGACATCGACCAAGATCTTGATCTTAGCGCATCCATCTCCGATTCTTCCCATTCGAAACTCTCTTGGCCATTTCGCTCAGAAGCAAGAAGTTTTTTGATTGGGTTGGCAGAGAAGATGAAACCTAGTCGAGGACGGAGAAAGCAAGAGCTCGAAGAACAACGAGTGATTTGAGGAAAAGGTAAAAACCCAAGTCTACCTCTGGTAAGTTTTATAATCAAGCATGATCTCCGCCGCCGGAAACCGTCTCGGCTATAGGTCTATGGGAGTTGGTTGTACCGCCGGAACCGCTTCATCGGACAAGTCTGTGAGAGCGGTTGCAATTCCCAGATGGTCCGTTCGAGAAAAATTAGGTGCGTATTATCACCTCCAAGTAAAATTACTTTCTTGACCAAAGTCTTTACGGTGAAGGAAGTATCAATCGGAAGGGTTTTTTCTCCGATTCCCTACTATGACCATCGGGGGGTCGTAGGGGTTTTATGACTTTTAATAGTCGTAAGCAATCTTCACGATTGCAATCGCTTTGGGAACCGTTTATCAACGGATCTGTGGAATTCGTTTGCAATTCCCAGACGGTCTGCTCAGAAAGTTAGGTTAGTTTTGTCACCTCCAAGCAAAATCACTTTCTTGACCAAGTCTTTACGGTCGAAGGAAGTATCGATCGGAAGGGTTTTTTTCTCCGATCGCCTTACTCGACCACTACACAATTGTAGAGGTTTTTATGACTTTTCGATAGTCGTAAGCAACCTTTCCGACCAAGCAAACTCTGGTCAAAGTAATACTCAAGTGTCGAAGAGTTTTCCTTCGACTATGGTTCTCGATATTTTCATAGTCGCAAGTACATTTGCGAATCCTTCCCCAAGTAAGTTACTTTCACTTGAAGCTGGGGGCTAGATGACGAGGATCTGATAATCCTCATTTTATCTATTATCTATAATTCTTATTATGGGTAAATATGATGTCACATAGTCTCGTAGTACCCTTCTTTTATAAGGAGAGGCCTACCAAGTGATTGTAAGATCTTCTACAATCACCCCCATAGTAGTAAGTCTTACTACGACTACTACCTAGTCGTAAGTCTTACTACGACTACTACATGGTCGTAAGTCTTTCTACGATCACCACATAGTCGTAAGACCTTTTACGATTACTACCTGGTCGTAAGTCCTCCTACGACCAGGCAAACCACGACCATCTTATAATCAAACCTACAGGCAAGTGGGTCCAATTGATTAAAGAATCAACGCAGTCGCACGCACTACTATTCCGCGTAGTAATAGTGCTTAAATACCCCATTATCTTTGAATGATAATTGCGGCGGCGGAGAAGCCAATGCGCGGTAATTACTGCCATCATGCGCCCATTACTGGCTCAATTAAGGCGTCTCTTCCGCAGGACAAAACGGCTACTCCTTCACGACTATATAAGGGCATCAGGGAGACAGAACAAAAAAAAGGAGAGGGGAAATACAAGTTCTATTCTCTGTAATAGTCTTAGCTTCTTACTCGATCATCAAGAATACCACACCACACAGGATTAGGGTTATTATTCTCTCCGGAGAAGGCCTGAACCTGTCTAAACATCCCGTGTCAACCACTCTGCGTGATTTCATCTCTAGGAGACCCCCCGAATCAAATAATCTTTACGTAAGATCGGTTCTAATACACCGACAATCACCTTCCAGCTTCCTTTTCAATGTAATCATTTGTTACATTAATTCATTGTTTTAATTGGTTCTTCCATGAAATAACTCACACAATGGAATAACTGGCTGCTTCGCAAGGCTTTAGCAGTGGGATTAGCTTCTATTAGCAATCCTTCCCTAGTTTTGGTTGATTCATGGCGTTACGCATGAGCCTCCCAAGATCAAGCATTATGCAGTTTAATACCCTTTATGTGCAATTTGTTTTAGTGTACTTGGAGTAGCCTACCCATAAATTTCTTGCTTGTGGGCTTCTCCCCTAGAAGACTACTAAACTACTTTAGATGAACTCTTGAGCAAGAAGATTAACAGTTCAGCTTATGATATAAATCTTATAGCTGTTTGGCAACAATTACCTTACAACAACAAATTTTAGAGAAAGTGAGAAACTTCACTTATAAACGAGTTGGGATACTTGGAGTGCTTTTAATGTTCAATTGAAACAATGTTTGATGCTATTGTAAGATCGAGGAGGCTGGCTAGAGGGGGTGAATAGGCATTTTAAAAATTCTTTTGGTTAAAATTGAGTTTTATACTGAATTGTAAATTAATTCGACTTTGCTCATTTAACACCCAAACCAACTAGACAATACTAAGTGTACCAACAAGCTAAGGACTAAGACAAAGATTACAATCATAAGGAGACAAGCAATCAATTTAATTCTATAAATGTAAATTGCAAGAAAGTAAAGCTCAAGAAAGCGAACCACAAGAACAGTTGAACTTTTTCTCGTGGTGATCAGAATCTTGCCGATTTTCTCTAGTCCACATTGAGGTAAGCTCAAACGAATTGGATCAGTTCCACAAATTAAGCCTACACCTCGAATCCACTCGGGGTTACTCTTCCTCCACTCCGGAGATGGCGTGCATCAAGCAACTCACAACTGTCCGGGTCTTCTCACAACCTTTTTTGAGAAGATCACCGGCACAACTCCTCCAAGCCAACTAGGTGTCGGCAAACACCAAGACTAATAAGTCGGAGGCGCTCACTTGAATGAATCAATGGTCTAAGCTCAAAGGATACATAATCTAACACCTAATGAAACACGTGCACTAGAATTTTGCTCCCTAAGATCACAAAGTGCAACACGTGCACAAAGGAAAGGCTGGAGAGGGCTTGCTCTTTGCTCTAGGGGAATGAAAATGGCACCAGCTCCACTCCCACAACTGGCCACAAGGGGTATTTAAACACCCACACACAAAAAATTAGCCGTTGGAAGAGAATCTGTAAAAGCAGGAAGGTCGGTTGGACCGCAGGCACAGGGCCGGTCAGACCAGACTATAGAAACTACTACAAAAAGGCTAATATTAGACGCCTTATCACAGACGGTTGACCAAAACCGTCTGTATTAAATACAATCACAGACGGTTTTGGTTTAGCGATCACCTATGTTACTGACTACGCTAAAAACCATCTTTTAAGAAGTAATATCACAGATGGTTGGTGTAGAAAACCGTCTATGAAGTATCACAGACGGTTCATACGAAGACCGTCTATGAAGTATCACGAACGGTTCTGAACAAACCGTCTGTGAAGTTAAATTCACAGACGGTTATTTATTGGAATCGTATGTGATTAGAAACAACTGATTAGCCGATTTCGATCACTCCTGATCGGGCCATATTGATATTTTAAAGTGGTCGAATTGAAGCTGATTTCCCCAACAGAAGAAAGCAGAAGATATGTAATTGTGCATATCATGGGGATATGCTCCAGATCTTAGGATGATGTGACAATTGGTAATGGCGTTTATGGTTTATCGTTTCACGTGTTTTCGACAAAGTTCGTAATCGGAGATGAGGATGGTCGACCGCCGTAACATGGCGGTCCGACCGGTCCCAAATCGGTCGGACCGGCCATGAGCGGTAGTCGGACCGACCGTGACCAAAAAGTGTCAAAATGAGCTGGGCCAAAAATAGAGGGTGTAGGGAAGAGAGGGGATTCTATTGCACTAGGTCTCATAATTTTTGGAGTCTCCAATCAAAAGTTCTATTCGTTTTAAATTTTCAGAAGGTTTCAGAATTTCAGGGCTTCAAATTCAGCTAAGTCCTTTTGGGCGGTCGGACCGGCCTATAGCTGGCGGTCCGACCGGCAAGGCTGGAGGTCCGACCGGCCCTGAGGGGCGGTCGGACTAGTTGTCACTTAAATGTCGGCCTTCGTGGCGGCGTTGTTCGTTGGTTAGGTCAAAGTCATGAGTTTGAGGGCATATCTATTGCATGATGCATGTTTTGACTAACATGGGTCAAGTTGTGAAGAACTTATTCCCAAAATCGGTTTACTTGTCTATGGTTGTGCAGGTTGCTTGGTGGTCAACGACGAGGATGATCGGGACTAGGCTTGGAGAGCTGAGGTCCAGAACGATCGACGATGCCGGGAGAGGTCAATGACTCATGCGTGACGCAAGATGGACAAGTGTGACCTATTAGCAAATCCGAGGTGTAAGATGGCGCTAGGTGAAGCTGTTTAGGTCAAAAGGTTAAAGACGACGCTTTGCGAAGCGTGCGTGTGTGACCCGTTTGTTTTGGGCCTTAACAGGAGCCTAATAGGATCAAACTTCTAGAAGGTCTAAGCCTCTACTATAAATAGGAGAGGGTGGTGGCTGCACCATCTCTTAACCCTCTTTATATTATAAAACCCTAATTTTGTTTAGGGAGAGCTAGGCGTGGAGGCTAGGGTTCTTGAAGGTTTGATTGGATTTTCGTGCTCTTGGATTGACCACTGATCCTTGATGGAGTGGGTGTAATACAACATCAATGACGTTTTAATCTATGCAAGGTTTGCTTGAGATAAGTCTCTTTTCGTTCTTGCTTTCAATTTTGTGATTTTAGGGCTTTCTTTGATCCACGAGTTTTTGCTTGATATCGTCATGTGGATTAGCTTCCTGTGTTGTGTGGGAACTCATCTAGGATCATCGTGATCATCAATCTCCCATGAGCAAGCGATTGGATTTAGTTTTCACTTTTGCTCGGTTTTAGAACCTTCTCCAATCAGATCGTAAATGATCTTTGTTTATCCAAAAATTATCATAATTGTTGATTGGAATAGGTCCTTAATATCATAGAAAAGGTGTATACCAAGTTTCGTGAAGTTTGGAGTTGAGAATCAAAAGTTAGATCTATTTGCAACCGTCATCTGGGTACATTCTTTGCTTACGGGCACAGTGGTCAGACCAATTTTTAAAAATAAGCAGAAAATCTTATATTACAATGCATCTTTTTGGATTTTTCATACCATTTGTTGTAACCACTTGTTGGAGTTTTCATATGAATGCAATATGACACAATGAGATGCAATTAAAAAGCCTAAAAACCTAAAAGTTGAAAAGATCACTAAGTTCGGAAAAGAACAATAAAAGATCAAAAGAACAAGGAAAGATAAGAAAAATATCAAACTCCCCTCAAACCAACCCATAAGGATAAATTACCCTAACTCGCTTCTTAAAGAGGAAAATCGGTTTGATCTAAAGGCTTGGTAAGAATATCCGCCAATTGAGCTTGGACTCTCTGAAGTGCATCACAATATCACCTTTTTCAACATGATCTTTAAGGAAGTGAAAGCGAATGTCTATGTGTTTAGTCCTAGAATGTTGCTTTGGGTTTTTAGCAATATTAATAGCGAAGTGTTATCACGTAAAAGAGGAACACTAGCAAAGTTTAACCCATAATCTTTCAAAGTGGACGTCATCCACAAAATCAGCTCAAGAACTAGCGTGACTACATACTCCGCTTCAAAGATGGATTGTGCAACAGTAAGACCGCTTCCTAGAGGACCATGATACAAGAGAAGTGCCTAGGAAGTGACAGTGCCAGGGTACTCTTCCTATCTAACCGACACCGCATAATCGAATCAAAACTTCTAATGGACAAAGTCAAGAGCAGAATACCAAATGCCATATAAGAGGGTAGAGTGTAAATACACGAATATGCGCTTAACGGCTTGGCGATGGGAAGTTCTTGAGACGCTCAAATCTTGCACAAAGGCATACTTGTGAAGTGAATGTCGGTCTCGAGGTCGTCAAATACGAAGGGGCCGATCATGCTGCGGTACTCGCGTTGATCCACGACTTCTCCTTCCTCATCCGATCCAAAGCAATGAGGTTGCCATGGGAGTGGAAATTGGCTTGCGTCACCCATGTTGAAGCGTTTTAGTAGATCTTTAGTGTACTTCGTCTGATGGATGAAAGTTCCTTCCTTGCATTGCTTGATTTGAAGTCCCAAAAAGTAAATAAGCTCTCCCATCATACTCATCTCAAATTCCACGGACATAGTGTCGTAAAAGTCGAAACAAGAGCATTAGAGGAACCACCAAAATAATATCATCTACGTAAATTTTAGCAAGGTGAAGTCATTGCCACGCCTAAGAATGAATAGAGTTTTATCCACTTTACCCATCTCAAAGTTATTTTTAAGCAAGAAGGTCTTAAGTCTATCATACCAGGCTCTAGGGGCTTGTTTAAGACCATACAATGCTTTAGATAGCTTGAAAACACGATTTGAATATTTGGGATCCTCAAAGCCAGGGGTTGCTTAACATACACTTCCTCATCTATGAAACCATTTAAAAGGCACTTTTAACATCCATCCGATATAATTTAAAACCTTTTGATGCAAAGAAATGCAAGGGAATGCGAATGGCTTCTAGTCTAGCAACAGAGCAAATGTCTCATCAAAATCTAACCCCTCAACTTGGTCAAACCCCGAGCTACTAATCGGCCTTGTTTCTAACCACGTAACCATCCTCACCTTGTTTATTCTTAAACACCCAACGGGTTCCTATAACATTATGACCACTAGGAGGTTCTACTAGGTTCCAAACTTTGTTTCTTTCAAAATTCTCTAACTCCTCATGCATGGCATTTACCCAGCTAGAATCGATAAAGCATGTGATATATCGCGGGGTTCAAAAGAAGCAACAAAAGCCGAATGAGAGTAGAGATTTGGATCATTATACCGAGCGAGTGACTCGCTCATGTAGATTACCTATTATCTTTTAGGAGGATCTTTGTCTCTGAATGCGAAGTGGAGCGCCGGGTGAGATGTCGTTTCTTCGACCTCCGCAGTATGGCGATGATGATGATGCTGGCGAGAGCCTCAATGAAGGTGAAGTAGACGTAGGTGTTCTTGTATCAATATGGGCGCCTCGGCGAAGCAGATGAGGGAATGACATTAGCCGTCCTCATCTTCCTCCACAAAAATGCTTTCACACTGTAAATCATCTCAGAGTAGCAATTGATCTAGCTCGTGGCTAGTCTCATCAAAAGTGACATTACAAGTCTCCGAATAATGTTAGTCTCAGATTAAAAACTCGAAAACCCTCGAATGAGCGGGATAACCTGTAAATACCCCATCAAAAGTTCTTGATTCAAATTTATCTAAGTTGCTGTCTTAAGGATAAAACATTTTGATCCAAAAACTCGAAAATGCGAAATGAGGGTTTTCTACCAAAACGAAGCTCATAAGGAGTCTTGCCTAAAGAAGGTCTCAAAAAGACACGATTGGCAATATGACAAGCAGTAGCAATAGCTTCGGCCCAAAATCTCCTCGGTGTGTTATACTCGTCTAGCATCGTCCTAGCCATTTCGACCAAGGTCCTATTCTTCCTTTCAACCACGCCATTTTGTTGAGGGACGTGTGGAGAGGAGAACTGATGCTCAATACCACGCTCAGCACAGAAAGAAGCAAAAGAAGCATTTTTGAACTCCGTGCCATTATCACTGCGAATCGCTCTCAAAGCACCAGGAAGCTCAGAAGCCAAACGAAGAACAAGGTCATGAAAATAACCAAAAGCTTCATCTTTTGAAGTAAGAAAGAACACCCAAGTATATCTAGAAAGATCATCGACTATGACAAGAATATACCATTTTCCACCGATCGACGGACTCTAGCAGACCAACAAGATCCATATGAAGCAATTGTCCCGGTCCGTCTACCATAACCATAGTCACGAGAAGGGTGTGAGGCAAAGAACTTGTTTGCCATGCCTACTGTGGTGCACATACAAAGATCTTTGATACTTTGAGTTTGGGCAAACCTCTCATGAGATCAAGGTTGCTAACTAGCCGATGATCAAAACCAATGTGCCCCAAACGTCGATGCCAAAGCCGTAAATCAAGAAGATGTAAGCAAACATTTAAGAGATCCAAGAAGAGATTACAAAAGTCGGCCCAAAAATTCTACCAACTCTAGAGATTCCAAACACAAGCTCACCAAGAGAATCAAGCACACGACAAGTATTTTTCTTAAAAGCAGTCTCATAGCCATCATCAAGAAGTCGAGATACGGAAAGGAGATTATACCTAAGCTTGTCCACAAGAGCGACATCCTTTAGAATGAATTTATTGTTTACCCTAATTGATCCTGTTCCTTCAATTCGCCCTTGTGTATCATCTCCAAAGGTGATGAAGTCACCACGCGTTGCAAGCGTGAAAGAGGTGAACCATTTTGAGTTTCCGGTCATGTGGCGTGAACATCCGAGTCAACGAACCACGTGTTCTTCCCCTTCCGCGGTAATCCGAAAATCAAGGAACAAAAGAACGATGTGTCTCAAATCTGGGTTAGATAAACAAGATTTAGGAATCCAAGATTGAGACACACGTCCGCAAGGAGTATACAAACCAAGTACTATCCTTGATTTCATCTAACATTCGGTTATGAGCAATGTTTAAATTAACATGAGACTTAAATCGTCCATGGGGTCGGCCGGCGTTATCTTGGCCGATCGGCGACCAAAACGTCGAGCCGGTGACCACCAATGGTCGACCGCCCGATCGATAAACATTAGAATTAGGATATCTAGAAACATAATGATTTGCATGAGAGAAAAATCCTAATCCGTGTTTATTCTTTTCAATGTTACCATGTCTCATAGAAGCTCTAGGTTGCATGAATGAAATTCTATCAAAATTTTTCTATCATTTTTCAACCTACACCAATGTAATTCAATCAAATGTCCACCTTTTTGCAATAAGTGCAATGGTACTTGGTACCACTAGAAGAAGCACTATTTGAATTAATACAAGGTTGGGCAAAACACGCAGATTTAAAAGATATTTTTGCGAGGTTGGGTTTTGAATTCAATTAAGCCTTTTCCAAGACTTGAATGACTTTTGGGTTTGAATTGTCTTGAAAAGAATTGAATCCTAAACCTTGCTTCTTATAAGGAGTTTTAGACTTGTCAAGAATCATGTTTAATTGTTTCTTACCTTTAGAAAATTTCTAATGTATCATGAAGGTAAGCATTTTCTTTCTCAAGTTAACACAAGCATCACAAGTTTTATTCATAGATTTCTCCTTATACGAAGCAATTTCAAGCTTAAAAGCGGAACATGAAGCACAAGTAGTATTTTCAATATTGTCCTTAAGCTTAGCATATTTGACTCTAGCGACTTCTAAGATATCTTTGATTTCACGTTCCTTTTCTAAACATGAAGTGCAAGGGCTAGATTCAAACACATCAAAAGCAATCAATTTACTAGATTCTAAACATTTTTCACAAGGAGCACTTTTAATTTCATTCGATTCAGATCTAGCATTCTCAAGTTGTTGTACGTAAATATTATGAGCGGTTTGTAACTTAGTAATTTCGAGTGCATAGCATGACAAGATAAACATTCATCGAGTTCAAGAGTCTTAGCATTTTTAAGCTCTACTTTCAGTTTGTTAATCTTTGACTCTAATTTCTTATTTTTGTCATAACAAATTCTAGCGCTTCATCTTGACTAAGCAATTGCTCAACTATAGAATCATATTTAGCGTAAAGCTCATCATAAGTAAAAGATACCTCATCATCATCAATGTCATCTGTCACCATGAAGCACATGCCGCTGAAGTCTTTGGCCTTCCCTTTCTTTTTGCTTTGAGGATCTCATCCTCCTTGTCCTCCTCACTCCCAAAGATCCACATCGCTCAAGGATTGATCCTCAAAAGCGGCAAGGACCCGATGAGCACCTTCACAAGCTTATTAGCCTCATACCTTGATTTGTTGAAAGGAGGCTTCTTCCAAGTCGGCTTTCCTTCCTTATGATTGTTCTTACCTTTCACTTGGGGCAATTTGCCTGATATGATTGAGCTCACCACATTCATAGCATGTCAGGACCACCTCTCTTTTGTTTCTCACATTATTGTAGGCCCGTGTGAATTTTTAGCTAGAAGAGCTAACTCTGTTTCAGAATACTTTCAAGTTCCTCTTCATGAATAGCAGATAAACAAGCAAATAAAAATCCGTAAGAAGATTCAAAAGAGTCATCAAAAGCCTTTTGAGAGGATCCGCTACCAAAGCTAAATTATCTTTCTTGGGATGATCAACTCTTTTAATTTCATGAGTCTTGAGTTTACTATAAAGCAATTCTAAAGTAAGACTTGAAAGATCAACATTTTCCTCTATAGCAAGAGCTTTCATCTCCCACTCCTTGGTGTTGATTGCGGCCAAGAGATGGGTGGCATTTTCAGATTGAGAATATTCAATATCAACGACTTTCATTTGATTAATTACTTTATTAAAGCGATGAAAATATCATCGATGCTCTCTCCAGACGCATCTCGAATTTATTGTATTCACGCTTGTAAACAGCTTGGCGCACCTTTTTGATTTGGGACGAACCTCATGATATGTTTCGAGAGTGTTCCAAATTTCATGCGCATTGAAAGATTACAAATTCGATCATATTCTTGTCTACCAAGTGCACCATATAAAAGATTCTTAGCCTTATTGTTGTTAGCCAAAAGAATTGCGTAGCGTGTGTAGCAATTTCGGGAATAACCAATGGCCTCTAACAACATCCCAAATAGCTTGTCCTCGCTCTCAAGAAAGACGCGCATACGATTCTTCCAATAGGCATAGTCGTGCCCATCAAGATATGCGGTTTAGTAGAAAACTTATCCATCGTCAAAGTTCGGTGACCGGTTAAGATCAAGATTGAACTAACCGCTCGATACCACTTGTTGGACCGCAAAGGCGACTAGAGGGGGTGAATAGGAGCACGCTCACTTTTTCACAAATTATGAACTCAATACAATTTCACTCCAAGAGCTATTAGAAAGCTATGAAGATCAATATACCAAGACAAATGGAAGACTAGTATTGAATCCAATTATACCCCTAAGCAATAAAACAAAATCAACTAAGATTACCAAGACTCACAAAGACAGGCGGTCGACCGTTGTACTCAACCGGTCGGACCGATTGCGGGCGATCCGACCGGCGTAGTCTTGGCGGTCGGACCGCTCAAAATCGGTCCGACCGGTGATGATGGGCGGTCGACCGCCGACTCGAACCGATCCGCAATGAAGAAAATCACCGATGACGGTTGCAATTAGGTGAAACTTTGATTCTCAACTCCAATCTTTATGAAACTTTGCACACACCTTCTATATGCTATTGGGGACCTATTCCAATCAAATATTATGATAATTCTTGGAACGATCTTGAGCAATTGTCAATTGATTAATGAAGGTCTAAAACAGGGCAAGAACGAAAACTTGATCCTAAAGCTTGTTCGTGAGAGATTGATGATCAAGATGATGCTAGATAGATTCACACATATCACAGCAAGCTAATTCACGTGAAAGAATCAATCACAAACTCGCGGATCAAAGAAAGCCCTAAAATCACCAAATTGAAAGCAAGAACGAAAAGAGACTTATCTCAAGCAAACCTTGCATAGATTGATTTCGTGATTGAAGTGGATTACATCCACACCATCATGGATCGAGAGACAATCAAGGATCACGAAATTCACCACAAACCATCAAGAGCCCTAGCCTCCACCTCAACTCCCTAAAGACAATTAGGGTTTTGAAACATAAAAGGCGAGAGAGCGAGAGGTGCAACCACCATCTCCTCCTATTTATAGTGGAGGCCTAAAACTCTTAGGGTTTGACTTAATTGGGCTCCGTTAAGGCCCACTAACAAACGGGTCACATACGCACGCCGCAAGCGCCGTCTTTAACCTTTTGACCTAAACCGCTTCACCATGCGCCATGGATTTGCCAATAGGTCACCATTGTCCATCTTGTGTCACGCTTGAGTCGTTGACCCCACCCGCATCGCCGATCGCTCGACCTCAACTCTTCAAGTCTAGTCCCGATTCTCCTTGCCGCTGACCGTCGTTGACCACCAAGCTACCGCACAACCACGCATAAGAAAACACGAATCGGGAACAAGTTCTTCACAACTTGACCCATGTTAGTCAAAACATGCATCATGCAAATCATATGCCATGAAACCAATGACTTTGACCTAACAAAACAACATCGCCACGGTTGGCCGACGCTCAAGTAGAAACCGGTCGACCCCTCCAGGTGAGCGGTCGGACCGCCCATGGCGGTCGGACCGCTCCTCGTGCGGCTCGGATCGCCCCTTGGGACTTAGCCAAATTCAACCTCCCAAATTCAAACCTTCGAAACTTAAACCAATAGAACTTCTTCATCGAGACTCCAAAATTATGAGACCAAGTGCATTGGGATCCCCTCACTTGCCTACAACACCTATTTTTGGCCCAGCTTATTTTGATCACTTTTGGTCATCGCCGGTCTGACCGCCCCACATGGCCGGTCCGACCGATTTGGGACCGGTCGGACCGCCGTGCAAGGACCGGTCGGACCGCCTCGACTGTAAAAACAGTAGCTTTGTCGAAAACGCGGGAAACGACAAACCGTAAACGCCATTGCCAATTGTCACATCATCCTAAGATCTGGAGCATATCCCCATGAAATCCACAATTTATAATTTATGAAAAAGTGAGCGTGCTCCTATTCACCCCCCCCTCTAGTCGCCTTTTCGGTCCAACAGTAATCCAGTAGGCACCTTGTTCTATATCATGTGTAACTTCACTGTCTGGACATGTAAGTTCCGATCAACAAAAGAATGCAGAAGTACTTCACGTGATTGATAGATCGAAGTTACACATCATAGACAGTGAAGTGCTCACCTAATCGTAGGGATATTATCTTCTACCAATTTCTTGAAGACTTCAAATCCATAGACCAAATTGACTTTTCGATCACCTAAATTGAAGTAGTCAATCGATCATCAATGGATTTTGATCTTCCATGCATGTTGGTCGAAAAGTCAAATTGCTTTGTGAATTTTGTCTTACTAACTAGAAGGGTAGGGAGATGAGAACTTCAAGAAAAAAATAGAAGTAAGAAAAGTTGAAAAGTTTGTGAGTGTTTTTTCTTAGTTTTGCGCGCCCTTTTGATGGTTATTTATAGGCTTAACAACTTGTGGCAAGATTAAATTAACGAATAAAGACGGAAGTTCGACGGATAGGATTTATTGGAATTTCTGCTGCTAATAAATCGTTGGTAACCAAAGTATCACTGTTTTTTTGGGAATTGTTTATCATAAATAAAGTTGACGCTCATTTTTCTATGTTTACAACTCAAGCTGGAGGGCTCATAACAGATGGTTTTTAATAAGAATCGTCTGTGATTACAAACATCACAGACGGTTTTTAAATATGACCATCTGTGACAATTCAATCTTTCGGCTTCCGCACGATACGCTCTTCGTCTCGTGCGCCGACGTTACAATGCGTCTCTTCGACATTTTAAAAGAATGATCATCGCGCACCATGGTGAGCACGCATCTTATTGAATACGTATACCATAGTGAGCACGCGGAGCATGACGGCAAGGACCAAGGCGAGGAGGTCGGCGATCGCCGTCGCTTTTCCTCACGATGTCATCGTCCACATCGTCGGCCTCGTGGTCGCGAGCTCTCCTCAGCCCATTGCTAACGTCTACAGCCTATGAGCCACGTATGTATTATGTTCTTTTGTTTTTGATAGGTCTGAAGGGGTCAATATTCTGTTCGATTTTTGTTCAGAGTCAGTTTCTAAAGATGACTGTAGCGTATCAAATCTAGTATGCAGTTCTAAACTGAATTTGACTAGCAACAACAACATTAATTTGATCTTTTAATATATTTTTATGGAGTACTTCTTGTATTAAGATTCTCATTGTCTTGAATTTTAGTTGCAAAGCCATGTCCAAGGCGTCCAAGGAGCGCGCCGTGGGGAGGCGCGTGGCGTTGGAGTGGGAGGAGGCGATGAAGTGGCAGGACAACGAGCGCTACCTAGCCGTCGTCAACCACCTGGCCAGCGCTGGCAACCTGGAGGCCTACTTCATCGTTAGCCTTGCGCTTGTCTTCGCACCCCAAGACATGCAGCGTGGCCTCATGTTCTTTGAACGGGCGACTTGTAAATTGTTGCATGGAGGCTTATTTTTAAATCCATTCTGATTGTCTAATTGTGTATTGTAGGCTCATTGGATGCTTTGGATGACAATACGATGTCACGACATGTTGACAAGAGGACATTTTGTTTGGTGGCCTTTCTATAATACAAGACCTTTTGTAAACTGTGAAGTCTATTTATGAATTAGAAGTTGGAACTCTTAATTAGAGATTAAGTGTTAAGCATGAACAGTTAAACATGACCCGTTAAATTATTTTCGTCATGTGGTTTGTAGTTTGAACTATTAATTTGGACTCTTGGATATTTTTATGTCTTGTTTGCAAAATCGATCGTATGATGTCGTATTACATTGAACACTTAATTGGATGCCCCTGTTCTGCAAGGATATTGTGATATATGGTATGTTCTGCATTTCATCCTTCTGGCTTTGTTTCTACATTCACTCGAGCCGAGCTGAGCCACCGAGCCAAGGGCTCGCAAGCCACCTCGAGCAAGCTTCGGGCTAATCAATTGCTTGGCTCGTGAGGGCTTGCAAGTCAGCTCAAGCTTGATTCCGAGCCTACCTCCTGGCTCGTTCCCAAAATGAGCCAAGTTGAGCCCCCTTTTCAACCGATCTTGGGCGAGCTTGGCTCGTTTCCAGCCCTATATATGACCCCAATGACCCTATGCATAAGACATGGTAGTACATAGGCTCGTACGAGGGGCACGAGTGAAGTGCTCAACCGCATAGGGCCCCCAAAATTTAAGGGCCTTCGATTTTTATCTAATGTTCAATTACTAGTTGTTAGTATCTCAAGAAAAAATAATGCTCTATAGTTGATCTTAGTATGAGATAGAGTTAAGCAAGCTGTTCTATTCCTTGTTCCTAAGAACTCCCTCCTGATGTCTACCACTATCCCAACCTCCATATCGTTCTCTTCATTCTCCTTTTGCTACCACACAACTACTATTCATATGAATCAACCCACTCTATGCTCATTATTCATTGCGTGTTTCTTTGTGAACTCAACTAATTTGTAATTTTGTATGCATACGGGACTATATATACCACAACAACTAGTTTTGTAGACCTATTTGTATCCACTTGGCATTGCCAAACTAGAAGCCTCAAACTTAATTTTGTTACTAAATTTTTCATGTCTACTATTGTTGTTCTTTCTTGTATTTGCACATTTGGGTGTTATTCTAGTTTTTAGTCATGTCTTTTACATTATGGAGGTTAATCTAGTTATGAAAGTGTAAGCAAAAAGGAACCAGACCTAACTTATGGTCAAATTTTAAATGAAATATTTTTTTATTTGGTAATTGTCCTTTCTAAACTGCAGTGCCTAACTTTAAGTTTAGCATAGGGCACCCAAATTCTAAGATACAACCGTGTTAGAACACTATGGGCATGTTTGGTTGCCTGCATAGGCTTGGCTTGCACCATCTGATGTAAGAATTTGGATGTTTGGTTGCCTGAATGCATTATTTGGCCTGGCTGAGTTTGTGCAAAAGTTGCTCCTGGGCCTAGTCCGAGGGAAACAAGATGATTGGCCTTTGCTCGTGAGCCGGTCCACAAGGATGCAGGCGCGCTCAACCTCGGGTTGCAGAGCTTGAATCCACGCGTGCAAACCTAGCATTAGGGTTACCATGTTGCATCTCGGGGACCTCACACCCCTCACTGCTCGCTCCCCTCACCTCGCTCTCCATCTCCTCCTCTCCCTCGCGCGACGCACCTCGCTCCCCTCACCGCTCGCTCTCCCTCGCTCCCAGATCTAGACATTGGAACCATGCATGCATACCTCTCGCCATCCCTCGTCCACTGAGCACGAAGGTAAGTCGGGCAGACGGTGGTTTGGCGGGTTGCCCTTCTAAGGAAGGTACGGTTTCCTCTCTCCTCCTTGCATGTTCCTCCCCCCCCATGTAGGGCCTTTCGTTGTAGATGATGGGTATCTTCTTTGAAGTATTTGCTTTCTAGGTGTGGACTCGTGTAGATATGGCCGAGATCCGGCCTTGGTTTATGGTAGTTTGTTTTTGTTGTTCACTTTGGAAGATTTTCATGGTAGCCTTGGCCTAGATTTGGTTTTGGTGTTAGGAAATTTCACTACCTTTGTCGAACCTCCCATGTAGATCTGAGCTATGGATGTTTTTCTGACGTGTAGTAGAGGTTCTTGCTGTGAACTAGTGGATGAAAATTTCTTGTTGTGAATTGTTCAATTTGCATGTACCACATTGGATCTGGTTTCGGTGTTTGAAAATTTCACTAGCCTTGTCGAACCTCCCATGTAGATTTGTGCTATGGTTGTTTTTCTCACATGTAGTAGAGGTTCTTGCTGTGAACTAGTGAATGTTATCTCTGACATGGATAGTAGTGGATGAAAATTTCTTGCCGTGAACTTGTTCAACTTGCATGTACCACAGATCTACATGGGATCTGGTTTTGTTGTTAGAAAATTTCACTAGATTTGTGTAAGATCGAGGTGGCCGACTAGAGGGGGGTGAATAGGTGGTTTTAAAAATCTTTCGCGCTAAACCAATAGTAAATGCGGAAGCTAATAGCGAATCGGTTTTGCTCAATTAAAACCTAAATCAACTAGGCTCAACTAAGTGCACCGACAATATGAACACAATACAATATGAGCAATCATACAAGATATATAAGCAATTAAAGCAAGAATGTAAATTGCTCAAAGTAAAGCACAAGTAAAAACAAGATGACACGATTATGTTTTACCGTGGTGTTCGGAGGCTTGCCGGTCTCCCCTAATCCACGTTGAGGTTAGCCCAAACAAATTGGACCGGCTCCACTAATTAAGCCAACACCTCCGAGGTAAATCCAAACACTTGGACCGGTTACTAACCGAACCAACACCTCACTCAACTATGGTTGCTCTTTCTCCACTCCGGAGATGGTGAGCACCAAACCACTCACAACCCGTCGGGTCTTCTCACAAGCTTCCCGAGAAGATCACCACAAGACGACGCCTCCACGCCGCCTAGGTGTCTGCAAACACCAAGAGTAACAAACCAACTTTCACTTGAACTAATCAAGTGTCAACGCTCACGTGGATACACAATCCACTACCTAAGGCAACACATGCACTTAGAGTTTACTCTCTAATCTCACCAAGTGCAACACATGCACAAAAGAGAATAGAGGCTTGCTCTTAGCTCAAAGAAAGAGTATATCACTTAACAATAGCACCAAAGAACCTCTCCCAACGGCCAAGGTGGCTATATATAGCCCACACACAAAAACTAGCCGTTGGGAGATAAACCCCAAAAATCGGGAAATCGAAAGTTCCGCCATGCAAAGGCGGAACTACCGCATGAGAGAGAAAAGCACAAAGAACGGCTATGTCGACGAGAAACTAGCCGTTTATTTAAGTCTTGAACTACCGCCAACCAAGTTGCGGAAGTTCCGATCTTCGGAAGTTCCGCTCAACACATAGCGGAACTACGCGACATCAAATTTTGGCTAAGTCCCCAAAATGGTGCTTCTCTAGAAAAAAACGAACACCGAATTTTGAGCAACCGATAATCGGAAGTTCCGCTCGTAACATGCCGGAACTTCCGCACTTCGAAAATCGGCTAAGTCCCTAAACCGGATGCTCTCTGGAAAAAACGAGCCGCTGGAAATCAGACCGTCCGGCCTGCGGAACTTCCGCCGTTAAGCCACCGGAACTTTCGATTATCCTGATTGAAAACAGCAATGGCTTTTTCAACAACTTCAATTGCAAAACACATTTGCCAATTGATAAGCCATGCCAACAAGGATCACAAGCAAGATTCCCAACAAGTTGCAAAACACATTTGCCAACTTTTGAAATCATACCACAAGGAAAAGGTACATGGACTTACACCATTTGCAAAACACATTTGCAAACTTAAGTCGCATGCTACAAGAAATCAAACATGAGCATCAACTATTTGCGAAACACATTCGCAAATAACAGCATCATGCCATAAGACTAAAGTGCATGGACTTCAACCATTTGCAAAACACATTTGCAAAGTATAGTCCCATGCTACAAAGATTGAATGCATGATCCTCGGCTATTTGCAAAACACATTTGCAAATAATAGCTCCATACATAGATGAGCTAGAGTAAACACAATGAGCTATCAACATATGACTAACTCATGCTACTAGTCAAGACCCCTCTTAATAGTACGGTAATCCTATACTAGCAATCCGGTCTATCAACCAAACACCGAGACTGGTAAAAGACTAGGAACACATCCTTAGCCCTAGCTAGTCATACCTTTGCCTTGCATCTTCTTGAAGCTTGATAACGCACATCAACACTTCAAGTCCGGGTCCTTGACTTTGACAATCATCAACTCATGATGATTTCTTCACTTCGGGATCTTGTCTTGAACATCATCAACACATGATGATTTCTTCATCCCGATTCTTCACATGCATCAACGCATGATGCATTCCTTCACTTGACCTCCATCAACACATGATGGGTCTTCTCTTGTCTTGATGATCAACTCATGATCATCTCTTCTTGATAAGCATCAACTCATGATGCATCATTTACACCAAGCTCTTGACTTGATGATCAACTCATGATCATCCCAAGTCTTCATCATCCTGGAACATAACCTATATATCCAACTCATGGAAAATGTTAGTTCCACAATGTGATCATCATTAATTACCACACCATACCATTAACTCATAGTGGTGGGACAAGATACCTCAATCTTTCCCTTTTTGGTAATTGATGATAACCACTTAATTTCTCATAAATTTAATGATGATAAATGAGAGAACAAATGAGTATATATAAACTACACAAGTTATATATACTCTAACATGAGTATACAAGAACTACACAAGTTCCATATACTCATAACATGAGTATGTACGAACTACACAAGTTTTGTATACTCAAAGGTTTTGTTTCAACGTAAAGATCATTAGTATATGTGGAGAATGGAATATGGATCAATACTAATGAAACCACAAAGTATAGGATAAAACTCCCCCTAAATATGTGCATACACAAATGTGTAATAAGGTCATATGCACATATTCAAGTTTAACTTATGGTTGAGTTCAATCCTATATTTTGGATCCGAGAAATGCAACAATATATAAGATTGAGATGTCGATTGCATACCTCGTTGTGTTTCACCTTTATATCCAAATGAGACTACACAAAGATAATACTTGACAAGAGAATTAGTCTCATATTTGGATTTGTCATTAATCACCAAAACACTCCATTAACTCATAATGGCGGGTCTAGATCTTTCAATTTGTCAAACCTCCCATGTTGATCTGTGCTATGGATGTTTTTCATCTAGAACTGGTATGCCACTGAAAATTTGTGGATATGTGAAGCATCAATTGATCGATGATGGTATGCCACTGGAGGAGCATCCCTAGGATGTGGCAGTCGTGGCATACATGCATGTAAACTTGCTGCATTCAATTGAGATTGCAATGGCAGTGTGACAACACCATCATGTAATAATGATATATTGGTATTGTGTTTGGTTCATAGATGGATGACTTGGCACGTAAACGACAACTCCTAATTGTGAGGGGTGCAGGTCTAGCTATTTTCATGCGTGCTTACATGCTTGCCATAATTAGAAGAGCTAGAGCTACATAGTCATGTGTGCCACAATGACATTGTACAAACATGGGCTCATATGAGGGATGACTTGGCTATGGAGATGTGGCACAATAGGGGTCCTCTCGTGTGTGATGATGTTGCATTTTGTCCTTTGCATCATGAACATTTGCACAATGCAACACGAACTGAGACTAATGGTTGTGTGCATTGATGGTGATTTCCATGAAAACTACCCTTGTCAAGATAATGCAGTTATGGTTCAACTTGTGGTGATCATATTTCTACTATTTAAATTGATGTAAGCTGTTGTAACATGAACTTTGATTTCCATCCGGATGAGCTGGGTTCATGGATTTCAATTAGTAGATTAAGTATTCTAATTGACATGCCAAGGATATAACCATTGCACTGCTTCTTTTAAGCATATTGATATATCAGATGAAAATTGCTTTTACTTGGGTAGAATGCTGACTTGGGTGGGAGAATCAAAGTTATGAAGTTAGTCGTTATATTCATTGAGTCATCTTGACCATTTTCACCTCTTTTTTATTTGCAAGCCTTTTTACAATACATTCTAATGTTTTTGGACCATCCAGTTATTTCAATCCAACCAACAAGATTAGTTAGGATTTTCTTGTATTGCCTTGTCAAGTAGACATTGAACCATATAACACTAGACAAAACAAGAAAAAGTTAACACATCTATACATCTTGCAACCATATAGTTTGGCTCGGCGAAGGATTGTAAAAAAAAATAGCCAGGACACAAAGAAATTAAAAATCTTACACGTTCATAATGTGGCACAACAAAATTGTAAAAGTGAGATCCTTCGTTTGTCTGCTTCGTAAAAAAAATCTTTTCCATTCATAATGTGGATGACCATAGTACAACTATCGTAGTTGTTAATCATATGATCCATATGTTAATATCAATATGATTTGTAGGATGACAACTAAAAGCCGTAAGATGTTTCTGTCAGTTGGTTGCGGAGAAAATTATGCAGAAAACAAACTCTAATGGCTAATTTGTGGTATAGTCGTGTCCTTAGCCATTTTTACAACCAACTTAAACATTCTACTAAGTGTGTATTCTCACCACCAACTAGAAGAGGTGAGCACACCCTACCATATGCAGACAATTAAACAGCCAAACATTACACCCAGTCATGGAACCAAACAATATCTCAGCACAGTTTAGTCCAATAAAAACATACAACCAAACAGCCCACCATTACATCCACTCAGTATGGCTAATTTCAACCTAGATTACCCATACGGGCTAAGGTAGAGACATGCATGCAACCAAAAACACCCCTACGCGTAGGCGGTGACCTCGATAACCTGGTGAATAACCCTAGTGACTGATTTTTTCCGGATCCGCCCTGATGACTCCATGTGCCACTCTTGTACTGTCGATCGCTGCATGCACGCGCTAGCCAGCGGCGGTTGATCGGAGTGTCGTCGAACTGTCTTTGGTACTTGAACCGAAGTGGTCCTGCGCGAAACTCTGCCTGCCTGCCTGCACGGCTGCATGATACGCACATAATCGGCGCACGTTGCGTACGTCGTCCGTGCGTGTTGCCATAGTGCCAAGCATCACGCACGCAAACATGCGTACGTGCGTGGCGCCGCCACCGTGCCACGGTGATTATTCCCGCGCGTGCGTGCGTGCATGCACATGAAAAGCCACCAGTCTCGCACTGTTCATTCAGTTCAGTTTTAACTTTAACAGCGAATGTTCCATGCAGAAGGAAGAAAGGAAGAGAGGAAAAAGGGCAGACATGGGGCTTCGAGGACATGCCATCGTTTCGATCTGTCCCCGGCCCAAACACGCATGCAGACATGGCCTTTTTTTGGGGGCATATCTCAAGTAAGCAGGCCGGTTTGGGGCGCCGGAGATGCCTGACAAGTTTGGTCTGGAACTCATGTAAATAAGCATGGATGGTCTCAGCCGTGAGTGAGTTAGGATTCCACATTAAATTTGATGACCAAACTTGTTCTTTCTTATTAGTAGCATATTTGTTCTTAAGAGCTTTCATTATTTGCTATTCTTTCTTATTAGTAGTACTACGTACGTTCTTTAATGCCTCTAAAAAGGCAGTATGTTCCGTAATAAACACGTGCGGCTTTCTTGATAAACAGAGGTGATGCAAGTTCAATTTTTATTTGGATATATCTATCTACAATTGCAGTTTTGAACTCTCAAGGTAGGCGCGCAATGCATATATAGCCAAATAGTCACCAAAACCAAAATGCACAATGGGAGTACCCTCTGTCCTCGGGAAAATGACTAGGAGTACGACAAAGGCAACAATGCATGGTGTGGGTTTACGCATGCATTTCCTTCTGTTATTCGACTCATGCATATTACACCATCTATCTATGCGATATATCTTGATTTCACAAACACAGCTAGCATATATAGCCCTTCGCTTATACTAGATAACCTTAATTAATTTGTTTCTCCCAAACCTCGCGCAAATGCCTAATTGATATCTCAAATTGGAAAAATTCCAGAACATCCATCGAATTACCTTTGCAAAATACAAACCAAACAGTCCTGACCTTCAACTACTTCACATCATGCAAGCCAGGTATGTACATACGTTACTACCAGCTAGCATGCAGCAGCTGCTCATGTGGGTGAAACCCTCACATGGCCATCCATAATTCCACAGGGTGTTTCTCTTTTGACTTGCATATATCTGAATCTGGATCTGGTTACTGGCGAGTAAAAGCCACATGCTTGTAAGCCTGAAATGCTCACCCGCTATGGCGCTAGGCATGCCAGAAACAAGCTTCAAGACAAGGCACAGTAACCATCCAGTCATATGGCTTGCAGTTATTGGCCATCTCCATCACATGTAGGAGTGCTAGTAGTGGTAGTATCTATCCAGGTAGCCACACTGCATGTGTTGCATCTACACTGCTTGCTGCATGCACTGATGATCCATCGATCTCTGAAGCCTGTCATCACTGCAACAACTGTGTGTTTTCGTCAGGTGCTTAATTTGTTGCTTATTATTGTGCTAAACGTTTGAGGACTAGCTAGCAGGCAGCAGCAGCTGGTTGTCACCGGCCGGCAGGTCCAAGCAGCAGCAAGGCTGGCTGGCTGCACGGACTAATCATCGAGGGAGATCCAACAGCGTTGTAGGTCAGGTGTGATGCCGTTGCGAAGTCGTTTCGTTCCCGGGGCAATCATGATGCATGAACGGTCGTCGTGCAAGTACAGCCTCCGTTTTGCACAGTGGGCTAACGAATTATTGCGTCTTCTCCTGGGGGTTTTTGGGTCTGTAATGTTTAGATAGAAACTGCAAACTTTGCTGCCTTTAGTGTTCACTGTTCAGTACTTCTTCAGAGCCCCTGGTGACAGTGGAAGAGCGGCATGTTTCTAAAGCATTTTTCTTTTACTTCAGGGCGTATTCATGCTCAGGCACAGGCCTTTGTGACTCTTTTAAGTCTCCAATTTTGTGATGGACAAGACCATAATAGGTATAATTGCTGATTTCTGATCCAGGGTTGATCGTACTGCATGTGTTGAGTTCTCTGCCTTTACGAAGTAGAGAAAAGAAGAAGGGTACTGCCTATCTCCATGGATCGAGAAATCGACAAATTAATTACACACAGCTGTAAAATTTGTAGCAGCACGTAGTACGTACGAGGGTACTCCACTACCCTAGGGGCTAGCTAGAGTCGTCACTACAGTACAAGAAGCTGGGGAAATGGGAAAGAGCTTTGAAAATTAGCGCAAGGAAGGCAAAGACGGCCACATAAAACAAGAACAGAGAAAGTACTAACCGGAAAGGCAGGGACGGTAGTGCCGCGCAAAATGAACAGCGGCGACGACGACGAACCAGTCAATCTCTTCGATCTTTTGGCGAATTGTGAAGCTGCAAATTAGCAGCAGGAATTAATGGGAAAACTATGCTGTGAAAAGGATGGAGGTTTGCACGAGTGATTGGTATACATGCTAGAATAGATTGCCGCTGGTAACTAGGTGGTAACCGATTGGAATTGACATATTTACGAGTAATTGATCTTGCTTCTCGCCGATATTTAACTTGGACAATTGTGCGTGTTTTAGATAAGAGAAATGTAAAGTTACACAAACTGTTGGTGGCATTGAGGGAATGTAAGGGTGTGTTTGTTTGATTGAAGGGGTGGAGTTGAATAGGATAAGATGACACAAGCTGAATGAGATGATTAAGATAATGTGTTTGGTTGGTTGTATAGATGATACGAGGTTACGTTTGGTTGGCTGTATGAAACGGTATACAATGGTTCAAGTTATTGTTTGGTTCGAGGGATAAAATATGTTCTAATAACCTCCTCTCTTGTGACGGTGTGATTACCACAAAACTTTTTTTTTCTATTATTTTCTTTTCCTTTACTCCTTTCATTTCTCTCTTTCCTGCTTATCTTGTCTTTTGGCCGCATGTCTCTTTCCCTCTACTTCTTTCTTCCTTGGCTGCTCTTCAATTGCATTGTTCTTTCCTTGCCACCACCGCCTCGCCTCGCCCTCAGCTACCGCAGTGCCTTGCCATCGGCTTTCTATAGCCACCACTGCGCCTTGCCCTGCACCTTCTTCTTTCCTTTCACCCCGCCGGTTGATCTAATTGACCATTACTACGCTGCCTCGGCTCCTGCTTACCTTGGTGTTGGGCGGCGTGGATAGGCAAGGCGATGGTGTCTGATGGCAATGCGGTGAAGGCGGGAGGCAAGACAAAGGCATGGCGTGGCGGCGTCGACAGACGAGGTGGCGGTGTCTGATGGCAAGGCAGCCGGCGCGAGTCAAGATGAAGGCGCGGCTTAGTGACATCCAGAGGCAACGTGGCGGCATTCAGAACGTGAGGATAGCACGAGAGGAAGGTGAGCGCATGCGAGCCAATGGACAAGCCCATCTCTGTACCGTGTGGTTTGACAGCTTTTAGCGAACGAGTTTGTTCAAGATCTGTGAAATATTCTCTCAACTTGAACCAACTCGTACCAAATGGTTTCGTTTCATTTGTCCTGTTAGAGATATATATTAGAGATAGAATAGGACTCTAGATATTATTTGATTTCCTTATCTGTAACATCTTCTTGTGTATATATATTGGCTCATTGGCCTCATATTGAATACAAGCGATATTCATAACATGGTATCAGAGCGTACCTAGGGTTTCGCTTCGCTTGTCGCCACGCCCACCGCCGCTCTGACGGCATCGTCTCTTGCCGTCGCCCGACGACTCCCGATCGGATCGCGTTGCCTCCTATCTCTAGATTCCAGATCGGATCGTCTCTTGAGTCGGCCGCCGACTCGTCGTCTTGCGCCATCACCACCTCGTTGGTGCCGCCTCGTCCACCAGGAGCAGGGGAAGGGGAAGCCGTGAAGCCGTCTCTGCCTCTCCATCTACCGGCGGGAAGCCGTCTCTGCCTCGACATCCTGGTCCGGCCGACGCGTGCTGCTCGCCATCCTCGGCCTGCAGTTCTTCCAGCAGGCGTCCGGCGTGGCGGCGCTCGTGCCCATCGTCATCTCCGGTCTTCCTAGCCCTCCGCCTCTCGCCCGACGCGACAGGGGAGCTCCTCCGCACCCACTGCCGCCGCCGCGAGCTCGCTTAGTACCACGACCCCGCCGAGCCTCGCTCGCGCCTCGCCGCCCAAGGCCCCGCCGCTCGGCGCGCCGCCACGATCGTCGCCGAGTGCTCGGCGCGCCGCACCGAAGCGCGCGAAGAACGGAGACGCCCGCGCCAAAGCCGCCGGCCTCGTCGACGATCGCCGCCGCCGAGCATCATCATCCTCGAGCCGCGCTAAGCCGCCGGGCTCGCCGACGACCGCCGCCGCCGCCACCGACGCCGGCTACCGCTCGAATCGCGCCCCGCCCCGCCGCTTATCAGAGGAGGGAAACCCTAGTCAGGGTTTCCCCCGTTTGGCACTGGGCCGATTAGAATCAGCCCAGTCGGTTCCTTTTTAAAGGAGCGAAGAAAAACGTCGGTCTAATCGCCGCGCCATCGGGCCGCCTATTAGACTACGTTATTTGCTTTCGTCGCGCCGCCCGTCGCCTACCAATGGGTACCGTTTCCCTCCCTCGCTGCCCGGTGATTTTCGACGGTGTTAATTACACCGACTTTGTGTCTCACATGCGCATCCACATGCGTGGTCTTCATCTCTGGGGCGTCCTCTCTGGCGATGTCACCGCCCGCCATGCCCTACTCCTCCGACGGAGTTTACGCTGCGCTTCCTCCGACGGTGACAAGGCGGCTATTGAAATTCTTGGCCTTATCGATGAGAAGATCGCCCCGCCTACCAAGAGGCTCGATTTCTACATGGATCGCTTGACTACCTACACTCGGTGCGACGACGACGCCTTCAGCTGCTTCTTTGTCCTCATCGCCGATGTCCGGCTCGATTCTCTTTTGAGATTGTGGGATTTTCTTCTACTGCTGGATGTGGACTCATCTTCGACATCGCTACGAACCCTCCGAGATGCCCTCTACCATCGATTTCGTCAGAGCACTCTCTTCGCAGGTGATGCTACCGTTGACGCTTTCTACGCCGAGTTTCGCATGCAGCGCCAATGGACTCTCTTCGCACTACTAGCCGCCGTTCTGCTCATCTCGCCGTCCGCGGCCGACTGGAGTTTGGCGTGTCACGAGTTCCTTACTCGTCTTCGCCCCGAAGTTCGAGCGCAGGCGTGCCCGGCTACTTGCACGCCACCTCGTGTCACTCTTCGGAGGCCCTTACCGAGATACGTGCGAGGAGACTCGCCCGAGTGGTGCCGGCCCGATGCCACTCCTCCGTGCTCGCCGCCCGTACACTGCTACACCGATCGCTTCACGCCAAGACGCTTTGCCTCCTCCGGCCGCCACAGTGGTGGTGGCCGCCTCCATCTGGCGGTGGTCGTCCTCGCCGCTCCTATCGCGACAAGATCGGCCACATTGAGTCTCGCTACAAGAAACAGCGGCATATTTCACGTTGTTCTTCTCCTAGCACCGCACCGGCACTTCTACAACGACGTCGCGATCGACTACTTCGCGTTTTCTCTCAGCGGCAGAGATAACCGACTTGACGACTACTTGCCGCTTGAGTTCTTCCTCGATGAGTTCTGCAGGTTCTCGCGATCGACTCTTGCACCGAGAAACCACCTCCTACACAGTGTACCTCCCGTGGATCCTTGATTCCGAGCATCCTTCCACATGACTTTCGATTCTTCCACTCTATCTTTGTTACACCTCTTGATTCCCCCGCCGGTGTTCTTACTGCGATGGTACCTCTCTTTCGTCTCGGTCGAGGACCTCTTAGCAACTCATCTTTTCATGTTCCTTCATTGCTCATGTTCCTCGCCTAACCATGCGACTTCTTTCTGCTTTGGATGACATCGACCTTGGTTATCGGATCATTCTTGACTCGACTCTTGTTGTGTTCGGGACCGCCACACGGAGCTCGTTGGTTTTGGCCTCGGCGCCTTGACTCGCAGCGTCTCTGGGAGCTTGACTGCTTCACCTTCCTTCCGCCGCCACCGCCGCGCGCCTCTCTCCGCCTCTGCCACTCCGTCTACCGGCTCTTTCCAACAATGGCATCACCGTCTTGGCCATCTGTGTGGCTCTCGTCTGTCGTCATTAGTTCATCGTGGTCTTCTGGGGTCTGTCTTAGGAGACGTGTCTCTACATTGTCAGGGCTGTAAGTTAGGCAAACGGCTTGACTTCCTTATCCTCATAGTGAGTCGGTGTCTCAACGCCCATTTGATCTTGTTCATTCGGATGTTTGGGGTCCGCTCCTTCGTTTGAAAGGGGTCATCGATACTATATCATATTTATAGATGATTTCTCTCGCCACACTTGGATATATTTCATGTCCTCTCGTAGTGAGGTCTTGTCTATCTATAAACAGTTTGTCACTATGGTTCGCACACAATTCTCCACTCCTATTCGTCTCTTTCGTGCTGACTCTGCTGGCGAGTACCTCTCTCATCACCTGCGCAGTTTCTTGCTGAGTAGGGCACTCTCGCTCAGTTCTCTTGTCCAGGTGCTCATGCTCAGAATGGTGTTGCTGAGCGCAAGCATCGTCACCTCCTTGAGTCGGCTCGTGCACTGATGATTGTCGCCTCTATTCCACCTCACTTTTGGGCGGAGGTCGTTTCCATCGCCACCTATCTCGTCAACATCCACCTTCTTACGCTCTTCGTGGCGCAATCCCTATTGAGCGTCTCGTGGTCTCCTTCCGACTACTCGCGCCTTCGCTCGTTTGGTTTGCGTTTGCTACGTTCTCCTCGCCCTCGAGAACGCACCAAACCGACCGCTCAGAAATTGAGTGTGTCTTTCTCGGGGTACAAGGTCGAGCACAAGGGCTATCGGTCTTTGGGATCTGTTGGTCGACGGATGCGGATTTCTCGGGATGTGACTTTCGACGAGTCTTGTCCCTTCTACCCACGCCCTGCTCTCCTTCGACTTCCTCTGTGGAGTCTCTCTTTTTGACCTTTCCAGATACACCTATCTCGTCTCCACATATTTCTCCTGTGGCTTCTCCGCCATTGTCGCCGCCGCTTGCCTCTCCTGCGGCTCCTCAGCTCCCCTACTACACTCGCCTACACTCGCCGATCTCAGATTGAGGATCTTCCGATGAGCCCACTTCTCCGATGTTTCATCTTCTTCGATGCTTCATCTTCCCCTGATGGGCCGTCTTCTCCTCGCTACGCTCTCCGCGATCGCCAGTCGATTCGGCCCCCTGCCCGTTTTGCCTTTGCTGGCGCAGCTACTTGTGAGCCTACCTCCTACCGAGATGCTGTTACTCATCCTGAGTGGCAGCATGCCATGGCCGAGGAGATTGTCGCCTCGAACGTCTTGGTACTTGGGATCTTGTTCCTTTTCCATCTCACTCTTGTCCCATCACATGTAAGTGGGTCTATAAGATTAAGACTCGCTCGATGGCTCTCTTGAGCGCTATAAGGCGCGTCTTGTTGCTCGTGGCTTTCAAAGGGAGCATGGTCGTGACTACTGACGAGACTTTTGCCTCCGTGGCCCACATGACCCCCGTCCGCACTCTTCTTTCGGTGGCGTCTGTTCGCCACTGGTCTGTTTCTCAGCTTGATGTCAAGAATATCTTTCTTAATGGCGAGTTGCGTGAGGAGGTCTACATGCATCCGCCACCTGGGTATTCATTCTCGAGGGCATGGTGCTGCCGCTTTGTCGCTCTCTCTATGGCCTTAAGCAAGCCCTCGTGCTCGGTTTGAGCGCTTCTCCTCGTGGTCACTTCGCCTTGGTTTTTGACAAGTGATCATGATCCTGCGCTCTTTGTCCACACTTCATCTCGTGGTCGGACTCTTCTTCTTCTGTATGTTGATGATATGATCATTACCGGAGATGACTATGAGTACATTGCCTTTGTCAAGGCTCGTCTTATTGAGCAGTTCCTTATGTCGGATCTTGGTCCTCTTCGTTACTTCCTTGGGATTGAGGTTACTTCCACTCCAGATGGTTTCTTTATGTCCCAAGAGAAGTATATTCAGATCTTCTTGATCGCGCCTCCCTCACTGATCAGCGTCCTGTTGAGACTCCTATGGAGCTCAATGTTCACCTCCGACCCTCTGATGGCGAGCCTCTTTCTGATCCGACTCGCTATCGCCACCTTGTTGGGAGTCTTGTCTACCTTGCTGTTACTCGTCCGGATATCACTTATCCAGTTCACATTCTGCGTCAGTTTGTTTTCGCTCCCACTCAGTCCACTGACCACCTTCTTCGAGTTCTGCGATACCTTTGTGGGACTATCTCTCGCCTCTTCTTTCCACGCCCGGCTCGCATGACTTCAGCTTATTCGGATGCTACTTGGGCCAGCGATCCCTCTGATCGCCGGTCTATCTCTGCTTAATGTGTTTTTCTTGGTGGTTCGCTTATTGCCGGAAGACGAAGAAAACAGACTGCAGTGTCCCGTTCGAGTGCAGAGGCTGAGTTGCGAGCTATGGCTCTCTTGAGAGCAGAGATTACTTGGCTACGGTGGTTACTTGAGGATTTTGGTGTTTCTGTTACTACTACCGACTCCTCTCTTGTCAGACAGTACAGGTGCTATCAGTATTGCCCGTGACCCTGTGAAGCATGAGCTCACCAAACATATTGGTGTTGATGCTTCTTTCGTGAGGTCTTGTGTGCATGATCAGGTGATTGCTCTTCAGTATGTGCCTTCCGAGCTTCAGATAGCGGATTTCTTCACGAAGGCCCAGACTCGAGCACAGCATGGCTTCTATCTCTCCAAACTCAGTGTTGTTGATCCACCATGAATTTGAGGGGGGATGTTAGAGATATATATTAGAGATAGAATAGGACTCTAAATATTATTTGATTTCCTTATCTGTAACATCTTCTTGTGTATATATATTGGCCCATTGGCCTCATATTGAATACAAGCGATATTCATAACACGTCCAACCAAATACATAGACCAGGACATATATATCCCAAATCATCTCATCTAGGTACCACCTTAATTATACACCTATTCGTCCAACCAAATGCATTTACCAGGGCATATATACTCGAACTATTCTATCCAGGTACCACCTCGCACACTTATCCAAACGCACCCTAAGTTGCGCCTTAAGAATCAACATCTCTATAAGACAGGAGTTTCATTTCCCCGGAAATAGAGTGCGTTGTCCTAATTTGAGTTGGCCAAGATCAAAATAGGGTAGCTCACGAACCATCAATAGGGTTGATATGTAAGCTGCTCAGATAACTAATCTATAATGATTGTATTTAGCTATCCTATCTGAGAAATAAAACCCTCCTAATTGTGTTCCTTTGTAGAGGCTCGAGATCACAAATCTTTACACTTGAGTTCCTTTGTAGGGAAGCCTGCAAGCTCATGTTTCTTCTTTGGTCAGAGTTGGGAAAACCACATGCCAAATTTCGGTTCACCTGATTGGGATCGGGATTTTCCAAATCGAAGCCAAAGCCTTGTCAGTTATACCGTGTTGGATCGGGCAATTCTTATTGATTCAGACTAGCGTGCAGTTGTTCTTCCCTCGGAAACGATAAGCTGCTGCTATGAGAAACAACAAAACAATTTAATTTGGATATGGCCATAAGAGTCTCAAAACAGACGGTTTCTAAATGCAATCGTCTGTGATACTTTATAAACGATTTTTATCACGAACAGTTCTTAACAAAAACTATCTGTAATAACTTAGATTATCACAGACGGTTCTTTTATCACGTACGGTTCTTAACAAGAACCGTCTGTGATAAGTATCTCATCACAGACGGTTTGTATTAAGAACCATCTGTGATGAGATGCTTATCACAAATGGTTCATGATACGAACCGTCTGTGATATGTCATCACAGACGGTTTTTGTATGAAACCGTCTGTGATTCGCAGCGTGGGAGTTCAAAAAATTTTGAACGCGTGCGCGGGAGGAAAAATATTTTGATGTTGTCTTTATAAATAATAACCGAGTCGAGGCGGGATGTGCTGGGGAGGGTGTTGAATCTGCGGGACGCCGACGTGTGCTGGACTTCGTCTCGTCGACGTGCTCCGGTCCAAGTTCGCCGTCATCGCATTTTTATGTGTGTGCACGTACGTAAATGGTAAATGAGTGCAGCAGCTCGCATCCACCATGGCTTCGCCGTCATCGCATTCGACGCCGTGCTCTACAACGACACCTCCACCGTCGACGTCGTTGACTCCTACTCGGGCCTCCTCTGCACCCTCTTCGTCGAAGCCATGGTTGAGATGGGACAACATCGGGTACTCACAAGGCACAAGGGGGAGGTTAGGAAGGTTTTTGTATGGGAGTGATGCCTTTTTCATGTATTTTCATGAGTATCTGAATATGAAAAACTCGCATAAACTGTGATGGTACCAACTATGAAATATTCAAAATTTTGATTTTTTTTTTGCAATAGAAAAAACTATCACAGATAGTTCTGAACAAGAACCGTCTGTGATAATTACTATCAGAACCGTCTGTGAAAATAGACTATCACAGACGGTTCTGAACAAGAACACAGACGCGGACGGTTCTTTTTCAGAACCGTCTGTGAAAATAGACTATCACAGATGGTTCTGAACAAGAACACAGACACGGACGGTTCTTCTTCTGTGAAAATAGACTTCACAGACGGTTCTGAACAAGAACCATTTGTGATACCTTTTTTCATAAACGGTTTAAAAATCGCCTGTGATGACCGTTTGTTATCACAGATACATGAATCCAGATGATTCAAAAAAAACCGTCTGTGATAATGGTTTAGAACCGTTTGTGATGAGGTTTTGTGTAGTAGTGACCACATGAGGCGTCGATTCTTTTGGTCGGGGTAGAAACAGTAATAGAAGGACAATGCAAGGTAAATTGGAATAAGGTTTGTCGACTAACAAAGCTCGCAAGTTGGGAATACTCAACCTCACCAAATTCGCAAGGGCTCTCAGACTTCGCTGGTTGTGACAACAATGGACGGCCGATAGTAAGCCGTGGGTGGGTATGAAATTAACTTGCAATGAGATTGACAAGCGCCTTTTCGACATGGCCACCTCGATCACAATCGGAAACGACCATAAAGCTAAGTTCTGGATCTCAAAGTGGCTAGGTGGTCACTATCTGCAGGAGACTGCTCCAGAGATCTTCCACCTCTCAATTCGGAAGCACAGAACAGTCCATGCGGCGCTGCCGGACAACCGATGGATACATGACATCAACCTACCGAGGGTCATTACGGTTCAGCTGCTCCAACAATTTCTACGAGTCTAGGAAAGGGTAAGCTAAATCATCCTGGACACATCTGCCACGAATGAGATCACATGGGGGCTAAACTTGCGGGGGCAGTACACGGCAAAATCAGCCTACGATATGCAATTCTTAGGTTCCACGGCCAGAGACTACAACAGGATAATTTGGTGATCTTCGCCCCCCCCCCAATGTAAGCAATTCGCGTGGTTGGCCATTGGCCTGGTTGTGTGTCGCTCAAGCCATCACACTGGGAACCGAGTCTAAATATCACAAACTGGTGGTGAGTAAATTGGGCCAACTGTCATCAAGAGCGATGGCCGCGGTGGTCATGCTAATCACCTGGAAGATCTGGAAGGAGTGCAATGCTATAATTTTCAACAGAAGGTTTGCCTCCACTTCGGAGTAGCAAGTCAAAGATAAGGGAAGAAGGAAAAGCCTGGACTTGGCAGGGGAGGGGGATTTGCATAATACTATGCAATTAAGCTGTAAAAATATCGGACATTCGGGTCTTTGTACTCTGTTTTCAGCTACATTAATTTAATAGGCAACCCTTGTGCCTATTTTTTAAAAAGAAAACAATTTAATTCCTTTGTGCTCTTACCGACAAGAATGCATGGTAAGATAATAACCCCCCATCCCCCCCCCCAAATAGGGTGCGCTTATGCATCTTTCGACTGTTTTCTCAACCTAAAAACAATCAAAATTTAGTTCATTTACAACTTCATTTTACATAAATTACAAGAATTTATGTATGTAATTTTTGTTCATAGTCACTGTAATTATTGTCGAAAGTCTTAATAACTTATATTTACATCACATGATTGAAAATCTAACATATACTTTGAGATATTTAGCAAAAACAAAGACGAAAATAAAGATAAAAAATAAAATATTATACCAACAAAATACGGTAATATGGTGAACCCATTATGGTAAAAAAAAATCATAATAAATTCGGACTCAATTCATCGTACGAGAAGAAGTGCAAATCTCAGAGCATATCGGACGAATGAAAATTCGACTATTTTAACGAAAAAAAACAGTTGAATGTTATTTTACAAATCTCCAGAGAAGACGGTGTTGCCGGCCGAAGCACGAATCTCTAAGCAAAATTGTAATGTTAGAAAATCGACTGTTTCCTTTTTAGCAATAAAAGCATGTGACAAGTTTTTAGCAATAAAAAAAAGTGGTTTTAGAGGGGAAATTGTGTGTCATTTGAAGCAACCGTTAATCGGAAACAACATATATTCGGCACCACGCGGTTGATCTCTAAGGTCTCTCTAGTTCGGACAACAGGAAGCAAAGAATGGACAAAAACGGTGAAGAAAACGCATCCTTATGCGTATCTCACGATTTGATCTAGACATCTAGTACATCGATGATGGATCATCCCATAGTGGGAGTACTAATCAGTCAAGACTCAGGTACAACTGCATTGTAGTATATGAATATCCCCAGCGAGAATTTTCCAGAAACCACCCTGTATCCGCGTACCATTCGCATCCGACCCCTCGAGGCTCTCACGAGACAAATCGTGGGAAACCCCCTGGGGCGCTGGAGCAATTGCAGAGCAGGTCCCCGACACTTGGACCGTGACGCCCAAGTGTTCCTTTGACCACAGAACCCGTATGTCGCCATGAGGCCCTGATGCCTTGACGCCATTAGCCACAGCTCACGAACAAGATCCATCGATACCTATCACTCTCTTTCTCGCTCTATATATAGACGCCATGGACTACTCACTCCCCTTGCGCTGATGCTCTCTCACCTACAAAGCGACCTAGGCTAGTACATCTGTATTATACACGCGTATACGAAGCTAGCTAGAGAGAGAGAGAGAGAGAGAGAGAATTGTAGGTGTGGAGAAGAAAGAGAGGAGAGTATAAGGGAGGAGGACGGGAAGAATTGGCGAGGAAGAAAGAGATCGATGGAGATGGGGATGAGGCCGGGTTGGGTGGGGAGATTGGTGGAGGAGAGCTTCTTCGGGGGGTGCGCGGCTCACGAGAACCGCAAGAAGAACGAGAAGAACATCTTCTGCCTCGGCTGCTGCGCCAGCATCTGCCCGCACTGCGCGGCGGCGCACCGCCACCACCCGCTCCTGCAGGTGCGCCTCGCCGCGCGTGTTCTACACTCCTACTCCTCATCCACCTCCTCCAATTGACATGCGTCGATCCTTAATTATCAACAAAAAACACTGATTCTTCTCTGATGTGTCTTTCCATGCATGTAGATATTCCTTATGTGCATGCCTTGTGCTCTGTTCTTAATTTGCATGTTAAGTTTTGGTTTGTGATAATTAATTTATTCTTGCTGGGTTTCTTCTCCTTTTGCGTATGTGAAGTAGGGGTTCGTTAAGGTAGAGTACACATGTGTTGCCAGCTTGTTAGGATTAGTCATCTGTGTTGGTACAATTCTCTGCTTAGAATTCGGTAATTCAGTGGTTCTGTGGGTGTAGGGACTCTTGTACGTACTTAGCCTAATTAATCAGCCTTTCGTCTGCGTTGTTCTATAAAGGAATTTTTAGCTGCCTCAAAGAACAAGTAAAGGAATTTAGAAGAGTAGTAGATGTGGGGAGGTTTAGCTTGTTTGAGCCCTTGCTACTATTAGAGACTATGCTTGTCTTCAGGAGCTACCATTGTTTCTTTCTTCCTTGATAATTAGATTTGGTTGGGCTTAATTCCGACGGGTTTGAGTTGCTGGCTACCAGTGTAGTGTCTCACTTAACCACTTGCTTATGCCCCTTTTAGAACCCTGTGCTCATCTTTCGGCTTCCCCTTGTCGTTTTCCGGGCTTCGGTTTGTGCTGTGTGCCGTGCCCCCTCGTTTCGTTAACCAACCCTATGAGCCCACCCAATTACTATATGTAGCTTAATTCGCACAATTTTACCCTTCCAAATTTCCATTTGTTCTGTTGCAATGCTGTCTCCTTTGCCAATTTACTGCACTGTTTCTTCCTTTCCTTTTCCTCTGTACCATCTGGCCCCTGTTTGGTGGCAAGTGTAACTCTTGCTCCATCAGGGAGTGTGTGTAGATGGAAAGAGAAGGAGAAAAAAAGCTGGAGAGTTACTGCGCCTTGGCTGCACACCCGAAATAAGCATAGTCTTATAATTAAAGGTGAATCCTTCCTCTACACCACCTCTGCCGCTGAATCATGTGCCCTTCTTTCGCTCACTCACCACCTGCAAAAGTTACAGCAAGGGCACAGTCATTTCATCTCTCTCTAGGCGCGTCTCACCTTTCCCTTTCACTCTCTCTCTCTCTCTCTCAGAAAGCTCTGGCCAGCCTTTTAACGGTGGCAATAGTGACTTCACTGTTCTGATTTGTTCACCCCTCTTCTGTGAACTGATTTCAGTTCAACTGAACCGAGCTGAATTATTGTGTGCTTCTCTTCTCCAGAGCATGCAGCAATTCTACGTAGCAAATTGCCCTGCAAATGGGCTGGGTTATCCAGATTGCTTTGCCATGTGTAGGAAAGCACCACTGCCTGATCTTGCTCTCCCTGCAAAGAGAGACGCTGCTTGGTTAGGAAATGGGTGGGCATCCTGGGGCTACCTAAGCTGCTCTGTTCAGTGTGCAGCAGCAGTCACTGCAGGTAGTCAGCCATGGCGAGGAGGTAAAAAGATTTACCATATGTGTGCATGGTAAAAGAGGCTGTCCTCTTACCAAACAAGGCCTCAATACTGTTGCTCCCCTTTGTATAATCCTGCTACCGTCCAAAGGAGCCTTGGTGACACTGTTCATTCATTCAGGTCACAGTGAGGCCGTAGTGGCTGGCTGGCTAGCGACGAGCTTTTTACCCCACCCCTCACCCCGGGTAACTGTAATTTCGATCGGTCAGTCGCTCTTTTACCTTTCTACCCTCCGGTACTTGCTTGGACTTTGCCGAAGAGTACCAAAGCGTCGAGGGGCGGTCTCGTCATTAGGGTTTTGCTATCTACCGCTAGCCTGCACGATGGGTGCACCATTGGTCTCCCACGATGCGGATGACGACGAGCCGCCGGTCAAAGTCTCGCAATTATTACTGGTGACTCGCCAGCCTTTGCATCCGGATGGAAGGTTGTATTATTACCTCATCACGTTCACACACCACCCTGAATACTAAATTCTAGAAGATTCTCTACTTACTCTTACTCCTAGTAGGATTACCGTATAGTATACTCAAATGTAGAGTGTAGTAGTAGTAGTACCTGTGTAGTTATGTCTGTATAAAAGAGGTCTGTGATGTATGCATAGGTGCGGAGGTACGTATACAACGACGTGGTGCGCCTGGACGATCTCGAGAAGCTCATCGACTGCTCCTTTGTTCAGGTGAGAGACAAGTCTACTAATTACTCCATTTTTTTACCGGTCTCCGAGAACATCGACGAACATCTGCTTGAAACTTGTCGCCTGATGTGTTTCTTTTCATCTCTTGTGCTGCATGCTGCCGCCGCATGCAGCCCTACACGATTAACAGTGCAAAGGTGATCTTTCTGAAGCCGAGGCCTCAGTCTAGGCCCTTCAAGGGCTCTGGCAACATCTGCTTGACATGTGACAGGATCCTCCAGGAGCCCTTCCACTTTTGCTGCCTCTCTTGCAAGGTACTACCACTACTGATCGTCCATCTACTGCCTTAAAAAATTGTACTAAAAATGTTGCATGCAGGTGGATCATGTGATGATGCAGGGCGGCGACCTATCCAACATCCTGTACATGTCCGGCGAGCCGGACATCGCCTGCTTCCCGCGGTTCGAGAACCTCCGCGTCGACGCGGCGGTCCTCCTCGACGACGACGTCGGCGGCCAGGTCACCCCGAACTCGATCCTCGAGGACCCACTGCACCACTACGGGAGCAGCGTCAGCGGCGGCTCGAGCAACGGCGGCGGCGACGTCCCGAGGAAGAAGAAAGGGGGAGGGTTCTTCCCCCAGATCGTCCTGTCGCTCAGCAACAGGAGGAAGGGTGCACCCCATAGGTCACCACTCGCCTAATGTTAGCATGCCATGCATGCATTCGCTACTCGCTAGTACAGATCGAACCCCCCGCCATATATGCGTTACTGTGTTGTTCATTACCACTAGCTAGCTAGTACTAGTAGTATTAGTGCTACTGTAATCCATGATTACCTTAATTGTAATCCTATGATTAGCTAGCCATGTAGAGAGAGAGAGAGACAGAAGGTGTTGATTGGTTGCTGCATGAGAGAGATGGATGTCAGTGTTTTGACGAGACTGGAGGGAGAGAGAGAGAGAGAAGCTTAGCTTGCTTGCAACCCCCCCTGTTACAGGACTAGGTAGGCACAGGCTTGTGTGGCCCCTGATGCAGGGTCCCAAAAGGTGCTACCAATTTTGTACTTGATGTAACGGGGGTTACGACTTGCTCGCAATCGCATGCATGCAATGTACACTTCCATAACTATATATATATCACCATCTCAATATCCCCCACATAACTACGGAGCTTGGAGATCGATCTGTTGTTGGTGTTAGTCGATCTTATGGACGACGAAAATTTGACTTGTCCCTCATTACTTCTAATTAACTAAAGTAATGTTCGTAGTAGAGATCAGCAGAGGGGGGGACTGGCAGGGCAAGGTTTATTATCTGTATTCTTGCTATTTGCTCTCCTCATATAGTATAATTTCGTAACATGGTTTATTCGGCTACTTTTATCTAAAATTTCTGACTCATCAGTGACCAGTGCTCGCATGCATGTTCATTGTTCGTTGTGAGACATTGATGGAAGTACTAAAGCTTGGATGCATGCTTTGGTCTCCATCCATACTTATTGTTTGTGCGTGTCCTTTGACCGGCATGGACGGGCCGACGAGCTCACCAGCCGTGCTACGTTGGATAAAAGATGTGCCCTTGAAGCGCCGGCCGGGCTGTTGATCTGTGGAGGTGCACTTGTGTCTGCCTGGCATGCATGTGCCGTGTACGGTGCCAAGTGTCGTCGTGATCGATCTGGCTAATTAGCTGCTACTACTAGTTCAGACTTCCCAGATAGGTACGTACGTAGCTCACCTGATCGAATTGAATTAATATATGCGTGTCTACAGCTACTACGTACGTACAAACGTTTTCCAATTCCCTTCTTCCACGACTACGTACGTACACAATTTAGAGCAGCTGGTTACACGCGTATAATTGCGAATGAAAAACTGTGGCATATACGCATAGTGTAGCAAATGATGTATAGGACTAATAGGAGTAACTATGAAGAGTTCGTAGCTAATCTAGGCTCGAATGTGTGATAAAATAAGTTTTTACCTTTCTTGTTTTTTTTTTACAGCAAGAGTACGTACGTAGTTGTTTAACACTTTAACTCGAGTTTAGCGTTGCGGTGAAGTGGCGACGACCATGCATGCATCTCAAAAGTCAGAATGCACAACGTACAGAGAGTGGTGTACTCGTACGTACGTGCAGCTCCTCCAAGGCCGAAAAGCAGTGCTTTTTTGGGGACTAGAGAAGTGTCGGCTTCTCGGAAAGCCACCTCAGATCCAACTTTGCTTCTCATCACTCCGTACTATGTCAATTCAACTCTCCTGCTTCGGCTTTTCATCTCCGCAGCAGTTTGGAACGTGAAAAATTTCTCCGAATATTATCAAAATTAAACTGTTTTCTATAAAATGTTGCAAAATATCTGTAAAATTCCTGCATCCTAGTCGCATGCGTATTCTATCGAATTAGGAGTGCTAGCCGTTTCAGAACGTGGGATCGTTAATGACAATTAGATAGGGTAAACAACTATAATCCACAATGAAATTTTTTCTTCAAATTTACTGTATTTTGATTTTTCAACCTGCTAATACAGTAAGAACACATGAACAAAAAGATACCAAACAGGAGGAATTTTTTCTCAGCACTGTAGCAACAGGCATATGTACTGTAACAACACAAGGTAATATATCGAACAGAGAAGAGTACTGTATCTACAGTATGTTTTACTGTAGCAAAATAAAAACGAATGTACTGCTCGCGATATGTGAAAACAAAAGCTAATTTGTAGCTTTCAGTGCTTGATTTGATTTTTCTGCCTTGCATGTTATCTCACGTACTAGCAACCAGCACATCCACCAAAGCTCTAAGGGGATTCTTCTAGAGTTCAGATCATACAATGCAAAAGCCTATTCTCATGTTCGCACAAGCAAAAACTACACCTAATCACCTCAAGCCGCCAGCTTTTAATGCTTGCCACAAAATCTCACGTGATGAAAAAATCAAGCCGCCGCACCTGGACGCACAAACAAAAAAAAAACAATCAACCAAAAGTACGATTCCTTGGATTAAGTCAATGCAAACAGACTCTACATCATGTTGCAAGTCACAGCCGTCAAAGCACGCCTCACTTTCACGTGCACAGCCGCTACTAGCCCTCACCTTCACATGCACACCAGTAGCACATCTCCAGCCGCCGCCACAAGCACGACACGTCACCCCTGTGCAGCCACTTTTCCCTTCACGCCGCTAGAGCCTTCACGATGTATTCTTCTATTTTTCTGCGTGAACGACCATAATACACAGCCAAACTCCTAATCCCTTTTATACCCATACAACCTCCAAACCATAATCACCCACGTACGACCCACTAGCCTTAGGGCCCAATATGTGGACTTAACACCTGATTACAAAATATTCGATTTTAGACACCGTAAAATTATCACGTGTCGTAGCCTCCGGACTGCACCTCCATAGCTCCAACACGCATCATCCATCTTTGATATCCACGCGCCCCAACTCGAGCTCGACCGTCTACTCCAGCATCCTCGACCCTCTGAACCATAATTTCACACCAAACCATCTCCCGGTCACCGCCATAGACCACGATCGCTTCCGAGTTACCTTGCACATGCAAAGACCAAAACAACATATTTTCCCGGCACAAGTTCTTCCCAACTTGACCGACATAAGTCCACATAACAGATATACCTCAAATAACATTATCAATTATTCATCAGCTAAAATTACTCTAGACCTAGCCACATGGTCTCACAATCTCCCCCTTAATGAACACATTGACAACACTTCAAAATTGTGAGTTGAATTTTTGAAAGCAAAGATTTTTTTTGAATGCAAAGCAAACAATTTTGACAAACCTCCCCCTCAACACAGGGGAAGCAAATTTCTCCCATGCCCCCCTTTGGCAATGTAAACATCAAGAATTTCATAGAAGGAATAATTCTAAAACAAAGTAGCAAGGAGAGTAAATATCAAGAAGCTTTGTAGATTATCCAAGTCACTTCGTATTGATTTAAAAAAGTAACCAAACCATCTTTCTTAGTAGGGCTATATATCTCGATCATATAAAGTCATATACCATATAACAATGTCAAAATAAGTCTTTAGAATGATTAAGCAAGTTAAATTAATGACAAACATCTCAACAATGACCAAACCGATTATAAAGAGCACAATGGGATATCACAATAAAAAGGTTAAGCCTAAAAGTGAAGCAAAAATTAAATCTAGATGAGCTAGAAGCCTCATGTAATAACCTTTCATTCCAACTCAAGTCTTAAACATGTGGCTTGCTTGGAGCATACTTCATTTTAATGGTGGCATACTTGTCGCATACTTCTTTTCAATTGTGGCATGCTTGAAGTATACTTCTTGCCATTTAAGCACATTTTATGCTCTTTTTTATTTGTATATATAGATATATATGGCATACTTGAAGCATACATCTTTTTAATTTTCTCTCATTTATTCTTTTTATAATATGCTATTTTGAGTGAACATAAAAATATTGAAATAAGAAATATACGAGCTTCATAGCCAAGATTTAAAATAAGACTCACAATCAAGCTAATCTTTTTCGATGCTTGAGAGTAAACAATGTTTTATCAACCTTACCCATTTGAAAGTCGTTTTTATGCAAACATGGTTTAAGCCTATCATACCATGCTCTAGGTGCTTATTTTAAACCATATAAAGCTTTCGACAGCTTGTAGACATGATCAGAAAATTTAGGATTTTTAAAATCAGGTGGTTGTCTTACATACACTTTGACGAGGATCTAATAATCCTCATTTTATCTTTTATCTATAATTCTTATTATGGGTAAATATGATGTCACATAGTCCCCAGAGGTACCCCTTATCTATAAGGGAGAAGCCCAACAAGTGATTGTAAGTTCTTCTACAATCACCCCCATAGTCGTAAGTCTTGCTACGACTATATCATGGTCGTAAGTCCTTCTACGACCACTACATAGTCGTAAGTCCTTCTACGACTGTTACCTAGTCGTAAGTCCTTTTACGACTGCTACCTGGTCGTAAGTTCTTCTACGACCAGGTAAACTTCGACCACCTTATAATCAAACCTACAGGCGAGTGGGTCCAATTGATTAAGGAATCGAGCGGTCTACGCACTATTATTCCGCTTATTAATGGTGTGTAACTACCCCATTATCTCGGAAGATAATTGCGGACGGCGTGAAGAAGCCGAGGCGTCGGTAATTACTGCCATCATGCGTCCGTTACTGGATTAATTAGGCGCATCTCCCGCAGGACAAAACGGCTACTTCTTCACGACTATATAAGGGCATCAATGAGAGAGATAAAGGGGGGACAACGAACAAGAGCTAGTCAAGTAGGAACA
The DNA here is from genome assembly GCA_036346395.1 of Hsuehochloa calcarea. Lineage (NCBI taxonomy): Eukaryota > Viridiplantae > Streptophyta > Magnoliopsida > Poales > Poaceae > Hsuehochloa > Hsuehochloa calcarea. Next base: position 5,328,562 of record CM070604.1, on the reverse strand, counting down.
CAAGTGCTATTCTCTGTAATAGTCTTAGTCTTTTACTTGATCATCAAGAATACCACACCACACAGGATTAGGGTTATTATTCTCTCCGGAGAAGGCCTGAACCTGTCTAAACATCCCGTGTCAATCCACTCTGCGTGATCTCATCTCTAGGAGACCCCCCGAATCAAACAATCTTTACGTAAGATCGGTTCTAATACACCGACACACTTCTTCCTCAGTAAAGCCATTAAGAAAAGCGCTCTTAACATCCCTTTGATACAACCTGAAAACCTTAGATGCAGCAAATGTTAAAAGGATTCTAATGGCTTCTAATCGAGCAATAGGAACTGGGCACCATTATCTGTGACTATACTACTGGGTACACCAAATCGTGTGATCATATTTTTTGTGAGAAACCTCTTAGTAGCTTCAGTTGTTGTTTTAACAACTGTCTCAGTTTCTATCCACTTGGTAAACGTGTCAATCATGACAAAAAGAAATTCAAAGTCCCTAGGTGCTCTTGGGAAAGGTCTCAAAATGTTTAGTCCCCAGGTTGCAAAAGACCAAGAAAGATGTATTGTTTGCAAAGCTTGTACCGGCTGATGTACTTGTCGACTATGAAATTAACATTGTACACAATTCGTCATGAGCTCTTTTGCATCATGAAGGGCAGTTGGTCAATAATATCCTTGCTTGAACGCTTTACCAACCAATGTTCTATAGGAATGATGTGATCCACAGACTCCTCCATGAATGTCGGATAGCAACTCAATGTTGTCCGTTTGAGATATGCATCTCATCAATACTCCGTAAGATCCTCGTTTACACAAGATACATTCGATCAGGCTATATGATTTGGCTTTTCGAGCAATACAATCAGCCTCTACATCATCGTCAGGAATAATGTCATGCTGAAGATAATTGTCGATCGACGCCATCCAATCTCTACTAGGGTCGTGTTTGACGACCTCCTGCGAAGCATCCATGTCCGTGGGATCGATTTGTACGAATTCCATTGGAACATATATGTCATCGGAATGCTCAACCACCGAGGGTGAATCGAGTTGCTCGAGAAAAACTTCGGGCGGGACAGGTGACCTTGTGGAGGCCATCTGTATCAACTGGTCTGCTAGAAAGTTTTTCTTTCTAAGAATGTGTTGGATCTGGAAACCGAAGAAGTGTCTTTTGAGTTTCCGTAATTCCACCAGATAAGATAACATCTTGGTATTTGAGCATTGATACTATTTCCCTACTTGATTCGTTACTAGTTGAGAATCGTATTTCACTAGTAATCTGTGAATCCCGAGCACTCTGGCTACTCGGAGTCCTGCTAGTAAACCTTCATATTTTGTCACATTGTTTGTTGTAGGAAAGTTTAGCTGAATAGCGTATTTGATATGTTCTCCAATATGGGATATTAGGACGACTCCAGCCCCCGAGCCTTTGAGCATCAAGGAACCGTCAAAGTACATTGTTCACTTGTCGTGGTGTTCGTACTCGGACCCTTGGGTGGGTTCAGGGTTTATCCATTCGGCAATGAATTATGCGATCGCCTGGGATTTAATTGTTGTTCGTGAGATGAAATGGAGGTCGAACGCCCCAAGCTTGACCGCCCATTTTGCTATTCGTCCTGATGATTCCTTGTTTCCGAGAACTTGACCAAGGGGATATCCAGTTGGTACGACCACTTTGTGGTCTTGAAAGTAATGCATTATTTTCCTTGAAGACATATGGAGACCATAAAGCATCTTTTTTATTTGTGGGTATCTTTCCATTGGTCCAAGTAAGACTCCACTTACGTAATACACTGGTCGTTGGACGTTGTCACGTTCTACGACCAGTACACCACTCGCTATTTGTGGCGTTACAGCCACGTAAATCAGCAATATTTCTCTTGATCTTGTAGAAACTGTGATTGGGAGACTCATAAGGTACTTCTTAAGTTTTTCAAAGGTATCGTCTGCTTCCTTAGTCCACTCGAAACTTCCATGTTTCCGAAGAAGTTTGAATAAATGTAATCCTTTCTCACCTAACCGTGTTGTGAAATGACTAAATGCTGCCATAGACTCGGTTAGTTTTTGGACTCCTTTCTTTGTGCTCGGAGGGCGCATCTGGTCAATTGCCGATATTTTTGTTGGATTTGTTTCAATACCTCTAGCCGAAACTAGGAATGCAAGAAACTTTTTTGAAAAACCTCCAAACACACACTTCTCTGTATTTAACTTAAGGTTATGCCTTCACAAGTTATTGAAAATCTCGTGCAGGTTGGAAATATGATCGCTAGTGTCGATGCTTTTCACAACCAAGTCATCAACATAAGATTCTAGATTTCGACCTATTTGAGGATTAAATGTTTTTTTTTTGCATCAATCTCTGAAAAGTTGCACCAGCTTTTTTAAGACCAAATGACATCTTAACGTAGCAGTAAGTGTCATACTGAATGATGAAGGAAGTTTTCTTTTCATCACCTTTACTCATATTAATTTGGTGGTACTATGAGTATGCTTCTAAAAAACTTAGCAACTCACACCCGGAAGTAGTGTCTATAAGTTGATCAATACAGGGAAGGGGAAAGTCATCCTTCAGACAAGCTTTATTAAGATCTGTAAAGTCAATACACATTCGCCATTTCCCATTGCTTTTTCTAACCATTACAGGGTTAGCGGGCCACTATGGGTGGTCGACTTCACGAATGAATCCAGCCTTGAGGAGCTTGTCGATCTCCAACTGGATTACCTCCTTTCGATCAAATGCAAAACATCTTAGCTTCTACTTGACCGGTTTTTTTGTCAGGTTGGAGATATAGCATGTGCTCGATCACCTCCCTAGGGACCCCGGGCATGTCGGACGCCTACCAGGATAATACGTTCTGGTTTGCTCGGAGGAAGGAAGCGAGCAACTCTTGCTATTTGGGGTCGAGTCCTGCCTTGACCAGTACCTTTTGGGTGGACACATTAGCATTTCCTGATACAGACGATGTGTTGGTGCTCTCTAGAGGAGCGCCTTTGCCGAGTGAAACCTCCTTGGTCTAGTCAGAAGGCTTTGGGGCTATCTTTGGCCTTGAGTGTTTAAACTGCATTGCAGGCGGATTAGTTTCTCTGGTCGGAAGCTCATCCACAAGTTCTTAGGATTTCTGACCAGATGCATAAGCCATTTTTCAATCTCCTACCGAAAATGCTCGGCAGCCCGTAATAGAATCGTGGTGCCTTCTCTGAAAAGGAGCCAGATTATAATCAGTTGGAGATCGGTTCCTTAGATTTGCATACCTAGGATCCGGTGTCCTAATTCGGTTGTGGACATTGTGATAACATCTTTGATCACCTGCTTAGTTCAGATGATGCCTGAGATCACCTAAATCAAGCGGTCACTCCCCTTGAGGAGGAGTGGCTATTGTGAAGAGCTGACTTCCCTCGTGATTTCTTGGTCGGAACCTACGCGGGAGTCTTGGTGCTGATTGGTCCTCGGCTCGGCCATGTTGTCCCCTACTGAGGGAGGAGTGCTGGGATGAAGTCATTTGTGTGACTTTGCGAATTCCTTTGCTCCCGGTACATTTTCGTACACCGCATGGTTTGCTGGAGGATTTCCGACACCTGACCGGCAAGCTGAGCATAACTTGGAGTTCCTGCAAAAGCAGGATCTGGATTATTCAGAATATCCCGAACTTGTTGCAGATTTTGTATCGTTACCGAAGGTTGTGGAAGATTCTTGCTTGTAGTGGGCGTTCGATGAGGTAAGTTTTCCCTCGACCTGCTGGTGTGCCCTGTCTGACCCCTTACTCGCACATCCATCAACTCGGTTGCCTCCGGTAGTTGGTGCTTGAGCGCCCTTAGCATTTCAACCAGCAAGTGGTTGGCCCACGGAATATGTAGGAGTCATTGGTAAATGCTGGTCACCCATGATAATATCGAGAGTACGTGGACTCTCTGATTGTAGCGCTAGGCTTTCGTTGCCGTTTTTGCCGGTCGGGTCGACTGGACTTGTAGAGGCGTTCGGACGTTCTGAACTGGTCAGAACGAGTGGTTCCTTTGAGAGCGCCATTGATGGCGGCGGTGTATCTTCATCCATCCGGTCGATTTCACTAATCTCTGCAAATGGCGAGCCGGTGGAGGAGGAGGAGGATGACATCTCATTTTCTTCCATGGTGTGCATACATGCGTCCATGTTCAGGCCGGAGTAGTCCGCCAGGTCAAACCAGTTTTCCTTATCCCAAGTCCTGACCATGTTTGCATGAGCGATGATGAGGCAAAGGAAGCGGATGAGGAATGCTTGAGCGAAGTAAAATTCAAGAACTTAACACCTTCTTCCCCACGGACGACGCCAGCTGTCGACGATCGAGTCGCCGATCTTACAAAATAAAACAGAGAAAAATGTCAAAGAGTTCTTGGGAGATGATGGGATTGATCTTCATTGCTATGAACCAGATCCTTTACAGGGGGTGTCCTTGACAAGGCAATGGACTAATCCTAATTACACTAAGTGTAATGATTGCCATGCTAATGCTTCAGATGAAATCCAATTGTCTCTTATCTTACGAATTGGATTCTGCTTCTCCTTTTTCTTCTACCGTTCGCGTTCTTTCTTAAGTAGTTGATGAAGTGGCAGCAGTTAATCCGGAATGAGGAGTCTATTGGAAGTGTCGCGACTGGTCGAAGCGAGGCAATGGTTGATGAAATATCAACCGTTCGACGGTTGATATTTGTGAGAGCTAAACCACACGGTAGTTTGTTGATAGTGTCTTAGGACTATGAAACATCGCGTGGTATTGAGTCAATATGACACGTGCTTTATTCATCACACAGTAAGAAATATGCTTAGAGCATAATCCAAATATAAGTTCATCGCTTGTATGAGTAGTAATCTGGTGGGGACTAGATATATGATCGTTTTCTACCAGGGTATTTATAAGTAACCTCTGGAATCCTTATGACCACAGAGGTCGTTAGCTTTAGGTGGCGATTCTTACGACTACAGATGTCGTTAGTGTAGGGGTTACAACCACAAAGACATATGATCTTTTAATTATGTATTAAAGTAATACACAGAGATTTTAATCCTCATCAGGTAGGAAGTGGCGGCGGAAGGAGAGGGAGAGCAAGCGAAAGGGAGGAGATGTCGCACGAGCAAGAGGCAATAGACTGAGGGGGCAAAAATGACTTTTCGTGTGACTATAGCAGGAAAACCCGTCGAATATTAACAAAATAATGAAAACACCAGATAGTAAAATAATTAAAACGGAGTGTTTAATCAACCAACGGACTAAGAAGATAGTAAAATACTAATTGCGTTGAAAAGGAGAGTAAAATCTCAAAACACATATAAGAAAAGAGTAAATAATCAATTCCCCGATTATTCGTACAGAACTACCGGACCTTAATTTTGTGCACCACACACTGATGCGCGGTTGCTAATGGTTGGTTGTTTTTTTACGAAGATAATGGTTGGTTTTGGTGGTTCTGTAACAGTAAGATATGACCTCGGTCCGCATGCCTGAGATAACATCAGCTAGCTGGACATACAGCCAGCTCGTAGTCCAAGAAACTGAGCGACAAGTTGGTGTTCTCCACGTGAAGACCAATGGCTTCGAGATACTAGTAGCAGTAGATGATGAGAGAGACGCAATAAATTTCACCGAGCGGGGAGCCGTGTTCGACTCGTCGTCTTTCTTTCTCATAGGGAGGTAGAATTGAAATATTAGGAAGACTAGAAAGGCAAACGAGTACGGGTACTACTCTGCGAGTGTTCTACAGTACAAGTAGGAGTCCTAGATAGCGAGCGTGTTCAAAACATCTTTCACGGGAATTATTGTAGAAAGTATTTTCTCTATCTCGGTTCAGAATTATTGTAGAACTTTTGCATAATTATGTAAGAATCATGCATTAATTTCAAATCGGGTCTGGGATCATTATTTTTTTTCCCCCACGGGGCGAACTAATCAAATCCACGCCGCACCAGATTCCGACGCGGCCCTAAGAACAGAGCCTAACACGGGGGAGCATTCGGAACCGCGGGGGCCCTGTCGGCGTGGGCAAGAGCCGAAAAGAAAGACGGAAATTGAAAAGCGTCAGGCCCAAATCTAGCTCTTCGGTTTCGCGACCTCGCGCGTGCAACCACGCAAAGCATGCGGTGCTAGCTGCTCTTCTGTTCGTGAACAACCTCCACTAACGTAATCACACCGACCTCGCGTGCAAATTGCAACGCATCCACGAGCTTTTCCTTGCGTACTTGTGTTTGGTCTTATCTTAGAGATCTTGTTTGTTGATTCCCTCCTTGTCTTGTCACGCTTAAAATGGCTTTCTTTGCGTGCTGTCTTTGTTTAGCAAAAAAAAAAACAAGAGAGATAGTGCTGTGTTAGCACATGGCCTATTATTAGTTCTATAGAGTGTTACTGTACTGGCCGAGTTTTCGTTGTGCACTAGAATATATATAAAAAAATGCACATAACCAGAGCGAGCGTGTGTGTGCATGCGTCCCAATTACCCGTGACCAAAGATCACTAAGTGAGCTCTCAGTTTCTTTCGCTATCTACGTATTGTCGTGAGTGAACAAGCTAAGCTAGAAAGTTTACGATATGGATGCACTTAAGTTTATTGAATGGATTCATATAAACTGGAAACATAGCGTGAACATATAAATGTTCCTGAGTTCCACTAGAAAAGGTGTTCTTTCTGGGTCAACCGGAGAAAAGCATACTGAAGAAATAGTTGCCTAAACAAACATCTTATCAACGGGACAATTCCCATGGTTAGCGAAGGGGACCAAAAACAGAAATTAAGATCAGTGCACTATACTACTTTTTTTTGTCGTATTGGACATCGATATGATGTCTAGTACACATATCTGACCATTACTTTTGTAATTACATGTTAGCAAAAATATTACAAATATAATTGCATGAAAGTATTTTTCATGATAAATGTAGTAGTACTATTTTTACTAGACAAATCTAAATACTTTTATACATATTAGAGATCAAAGTTTTTTAAAAACCAGTGTGTACATTCTAAAACGGCAAAGAACGGGAAGGGGTTAGCATAAAGCACATCAAAGTTCTAGCAATAGCAATAGCGTTTCAGGAGCTTTCAACTGAAAACTTTAACATTACTTATATTCCAAAATTAGCTAGTCACTGGTACTCTAGGTTCGCTGATGCCGATAAAAACAATTGGCCCAGATAGACGAGAGGACCTCTGCGTCCGTACCTCCTGTTTTAACGTGTGCCGTACACTCTTTTCTATCGCTGCCTTGAACCTGTGTGTGTAGCCCATGTGCCAAGCCGTGTCACTAATACTGGATGCTGCTCCACTGATGACTTTTGGGGGGGATCAATGAACGGCCTCTGTGGATTGAGATACTATTATGTGCAGGACTCCGGATATGGAAGCGCTAGTCGATTTGGAACGTAAGAGCATTTGACTTGTTTAGAATGTGAGAATTTTGCAGGGTTTCTTCAAACCTGAAGTGTTCCGTATGGAATACTGTAGAAAACATACAAATTCCACTAAAATACCCGTATAATTCCACCCGGATCGATTTTTCAATTAGCTACTTGAAAAAACTCCTTTCGTTCCCCGCCCTCCCCGCCCTCACCTTGGAATCCACCTAGCGTCTCCTTCTCCTCCGACCTTGCCCCCTCCCGATCTCCTCCCTTGCGTCGAGCGGGTGAGGGAGGGCGGTTAGAGTGCCGACTCTTCTTATGATTTTTTTACTACATTTCATTAGCATATATCGCTATTGCAATTTTACTAGGACTAAGTTTTTACTAATTCAATTTATGTGATTAAGTAACAATAAGCATGAAACTAAAAAGCTTAGGAATTAATTTGTGGCACATAAACCCATGTTATGTAGCATCTAGATTCTATTTTGTTCTTAAATTTTTAAGTTAGTATTGAGTCTAATTTGTACTGTACAAGTGCATGATATTTTATCTCCCTGCATGGTTACAATTTGATCAAACACTTTTTTATATAGCTTCGGTCACACATTTCGTAGCTCGATGAAGTGTGCATGTGCACCAAACTCCATCAAACTTAAGTTATCATCCATCATCTATCCTGATCATTATTTGTTTTCTATTGCTTTTTCGTATAAAACGTTTTCTCCTACGAAAACTTCTATTTTTTATAAAGGAAAATTAAGGATTTAAAACTCCTAAGCACTTTGATTTAGAATTTGACACACTTAAGTTTCTTCTTAAATGGGGGGAGGGGGTAAATGTGTTTTTTTCATGGTGGGTTTTGGTGCAAAATAAAAAAAAAATACTGGAATACGCCTGGAGTGTCAAATCATAGATACGTAGTGCTCAGAAGTAGCAAATTATCAGGAATAAACTTACAAGTGATAAATACTAAATTAAAGAGCTTAGGAACGATAAATCCTGACCTTTTCTTTTTATAAGTAATCTAAACTGAATGATAGTAAATCCAGGCCTGTTCTGAAGCTATCGTCTCTAGTTCCAATCCTGGCTCCGCCCATGTGGGATCCCTATGGTTTAACGATCTAATCCAGCGAGCGGGCAGTAGGGAGGACTGGCACCAACCTGAACTTCCCATCCAGCCAGCGACCGATCTCCCTCAGCGCAACTCTTTAACGAACTGACCAGCCGATCAAGATGGGTACTGCATGCGTCGCTTGGACCTTCCTTATGCAACCGTACTTGCTGCTAGCGTGGCAATGCTATTGAATGAACCTGACATGGCACGCATGAAGTGAGACCCTGCCGCAACTAGCTACCACCTAGCTGGCTATTCCGAGCCTGACGATCAGATCAAGAGCTCGACGGGTCACGGATAAAAGCCATCACCATACTACTGGTTTGCTTGCCCGAGAGAGAAGAACGCAGAGAGAAGGGTAGGGCAGTTGCAGTTGTAGTTGTAGTTGTACACTGCATGCAACTGCAACGGGGTTATGGGGATAACTCAACATGGCCGTCCGTATGCTCTTTGTCATGCTGCCTTGTGTCCTATAGAAGCTGTACCATGCAATGCAATACTCCTATGTGCTGTGCACAGGCAATCTTCCGGTTAAATGGAGGCACAGAGGCAATGTACTCTATACGTCCGCGTCGACAGAAAATTCTGGAACGGCCGATGCGGCTTCTTCCGTGTTGGAAACGTGGATAATATTTTAATTTTATATTTCATTATGAGATAAGAATTATAAATAATTAAAGATGTATAAAGCGATATCAATATCAGATAACTCATTGTACTTCTAAATATACTAAACAATAATATTATTATAGCAGAAAAACTGATCGTACGATCGTACGACTAACTTACAGTCGTGTTTGATGGAGGGGGCGAATAGGAGATTTAATTATTATTTTGGGGGGGCAAACTGATTTCTAATACGGAAGAGTAAGCCAAATCAGTTTGGCATAATTAAGACCTAAAACAATTAGCCTCACTAAATACACCAACACTATAAGACCATATCAATGATAGCAAATATACAAAGACATGTAAGCAATTTAATTCTAGGAATGTAAATTGCACAAAGTAAATCACCAGAGAACAAACCACAATGACTTTTTACCGTAGTGTTCGGAGACTTCCCGGTCTCCCCTAATCCATAGTAATCCCAAACTAATTAGACCGGCTCCAACACGAACCAATACTTCGATCCACTCGGGGTTGCTCTTGCTCCACTCCGGAGATGGCGAGCACCAAACCACTCAAAATCGTCTGAGTATTCTCACAACCTTCTTTAAGAAACTCACCAGCGCAACACATCCAAGCCATCTAGATGTAGGCAAATACCAAGAGTAATAGGCCGAAGATACTCACTTGAACGAATCAAGTGTCTAAGCTCAAGTGGATAATCCACTACCTAATGCAACACATGCACTTAGCGGTTTACTTTCTAAGTTCACTAAGTGCAACACATGCACAAAAGAGTGTAGATGACTTACTCTTTGCTCAAAAGAATGAATAAGGCACCAGCAACCTTGTTCACAGCCGAACAAGGTGGGTATTTATAGCCCACACATAAAAACTAGCCGTTAGAACAAACATCCATAAAAATCAAAATTACCGGTAATACCGTTGTTCAGGACCAGTACTACAGCAGTCGAGAACAACGGTCGACTATTGTGCATTTAATACGACTAATATAGCCGTTATGAAAAACTTGCGGTACTACCGCCAACTTAATATCGGTATTACCGCACTGCGGTAACACCGCTCGGCTATATTGGTATTATTGATTTTTAAAGGATAAAAAACACAAGAAAAATACCCTCTCTGGAAAAATCGTACCGCCAAAGAAACATCGGTACTACTGCACACCAGTAGTACCGCTCTGATCATGTGGTCATACCGATTCTCAGGGGAGATCAAAAACTCCCAAAAACACGCTCTTTGTATTTTATATATTAAACCACTAGTAATTGCTAATTCAAAACCTATTAATGGTTATTAAGTAGTGTTTATTGATACTGATTGTACACTAGTCTATATCTTCGGCCACTGATCCATAACTTTGACAGTGTATTATGACAACGCTGGTCTAAGGACCCGACTACTATTTTTAGACCACACTGGTCTACGTCTTCGACCATAATAATCTATAACTTCGACCATATTATTTCGACCATACTAGTTTATGCCTTTGACTAGACTGGTATAAGGCTTCGACAACATTATTACGACTACACTGGTCTATGCCTTCGACCACATTATTACGATTACACTGGTCTATATCTTCGACCACACAGGTATATATCTTCAACCACATTATTACGGACACACTGGTCTATGTCTTGATCACACTAGTCTAACGTTTCGATCACACCGGTCTATACCTTTGACCACATTATTACAACCAAACTGGTCTATGTCTTCGACTACATTTGTCTAAGACTTCGACCACACTGGTTTATGTCTTCAACCACACTGGTCTAAGGCTTTGATCACATTGGTTTATGCCTTTGACCACACTAGTATATGACCCATGGTATAAGACTTCGACCACTCTAATCTAAGGCCTTGCATGCTTTGGAATTTTAGTAATGAATGAGCATTTATACATATGGGCCCAATTCCAACACGTTCTTGCTCCACCTCGTCGTGTGTGCGTGCTTCCTCGTTTCCCGTTAGCTTGGTCTGGTCTTAATTTCCATTACGCAGCTCGTTTATTCGTACTCGTTAGTGTCGTCTCTCTTGGTTTCGTCTTTCTTCTCTCACCCATCGCGGTTCTCCCTCTCGGTTGTTGTCGCTCGATCTTTTCCTTCTTATTTCTTACGAATCTGTTCTCACTAGTCTCGCTTTTTCATTCCACCAGCTCTTTGTTCCTGCCTGCTTCTCTTGTGCACTCTTATTTGTCTGGGCAGCGGCTCTCTTTCCATAGATCTAGCTCCGTGTTTTCTCCATTTTGATGGTTGTCGATCGTCGTTCCTCCATTTTTCTTCCTCTTGGTCTCGCTAGTTTTTGGGGATGCTCCTTTATCGGTTTATTGTGTTTGTTCCTACTGATGCAGATGTGTGCTTGCGTCGCTTGCTTTTGATCCTTTTCTTGCCCGTTCTTGTGGTCTCCTTACAAAAATTTCATGAATTATTTTTAACTTAATAAAATTATTTACAATTTAAAGTTGGTTTTTTATTTTTGCACATAAATTATTTTAAATTTCCAAAAAATATAAAAACATTTTTAAATTTCAAAAATTCAAGAAATTAATTAAAATGTTATTTTTAACTTGAAATCCAAGAAAATCCCAGAAAACTCAATAATTTTGTTTTACTTTGATATCCAAGAAATTCAAGAAAACTAAGAAAACTCTTTTCAAACTCAGAAAATCTAATAAAATAATAATTGTATTATTTTTACTTTTAGTAATAGAACTTTGGATTGTTATAAGAACGAAGATATGATGAAAATTTGAACTTTATGTTCGTGACAAATACATGAAAGTAGTAGAAAATGAAGTCACGGGAACACCTATTAGTTGCTCCCCAGTGTACAACTCAATCAGAGCTCTGAGTAGGGCAGTAACCATAGTAAACAGCCAACGAAAGGTACATTCACTTCATAATTGTTGATCTCAACCATACAATCTTGCAGGTCTAGTTTTTATGATTACTACGATGAATGAATGTTTTTAGGAACTTCAAAGACAACTTGAAACAACCCAGAGAATTACTTCACTATGATCACTTCCTAATCTAGTTATACAGGGTATGTACAGGGGTATATGTAATATGTACAAGGGTCGGAGGGCCTGGCTCTAGTGGGTCCTAGGCGGTTGCTCCGCCCTCCCTCCTGGAACTGACTTGGGTGTATTATGAGTGTATAGTGCTAGTACTGCTGTATAGTGCTGGATGGTGTGTGTAGAACATCGTCATATGGCCATCTTCTAGAGCTCTTCTATGGTATACTTAATTCAATATAAGCCCTCCATTCTTTTTATCCAATAATTCAGATTAGTTAGGATTTAGTTATACTACATCTGGTAGTATGGGTACTAGAATCAAGAGGGATATAATTGTTGGGAACGCGGCAAGGCTATGATAGCACAAACAAAATTTTACCGCGCAACCAAGGAACCACCGCAAGTAATAGATCACGAGATTACCGCTAGACGCGCCGACTCATAGCGAAAGTAGAGTCGTTGTAGCGAGTTGATGCAATCGTAGTCATACTCACGACGCGTCCCCTCCTTCGAGTAGATGTACTCGTCGCGCGTCTGCTCCTCCGAGTGGTCGTACTTGTCACGTTACTTCTCCTCCGACTCCAGTAAGCGTCACGAGTTGCGGATCGTTCCAGTGCTGATGCTTCGCAACAACACCTCCGAGGTATCCACACGTACGGGTGTAAGATCGAGGTGGCCGACTAGAGGGGGGTGAATAGGCGGTTTTAAAAATCTTTCGCGCTAAACCAATATATAAATGCGGAAGCTAATAGCCAATTGGTTTTGCACAATTAAAACCTAAATCAACTAGGCTCAACTAAGTGCACCAACAATACAAGAGAGCAATCAAACAATGATATATATAAGCAATTAAAGCATGTAATATAAATTGCTCAAAGTAAAGCACAAGTAAAAACAAGATGGACACAATTATGTTTTACCGTGGTGTTCGGAGACTTGCCGGTCTCCCCTAATCCACGTTGAGGTTAGCCCAAACAAATTGGACCGGCTCCACTAATTAAGCCAACACCTCCGAGGTAAGTCCAACACTTGGACCGGTTCCAAACCGAACCAACACCTCGCTCCACTAGGGTTGCTCTTCCTCCGCTCCGAGATGGCGAGCACCAAACCACTCACAACAACGGGCCTTCTCACAAGCTTCTTGAGAAGATCACCGGCACGACGCCTCCACGCCGCCTAGGTGTCGGCAAACACCAAGAGAAACAAGTCTCAACGATCACTTGAACTAATCAAGTGTCAACGCCAAGTGGATACTCAATCCACTACCTAAGGCAACACATGCACTTAGGGTTTGCTCTCAACACTCACTAAGTGCAACACATGCACAAAAGAGATGAGAGGCTTGCTCTTAGCTCAATAGAATGAATATGGGCACCAAACAACCTCTCCCAACCGGCCAAGGTGGCTATATATAGCCCACACACAAAAACTAGCCGTTGGAGGCAAAGTTGCAGAAAATCAGGAAATCGGAAGTTCCGCCAACTAATATGCGGAACTACCGTTTTACTGTTCATGGGCGTCTGGTGCATAACGGCTCAAAAACTAGCCGTTAAAAGTTTGGTGCGGAAGTTCCAGAGACAAAAATCGGAACTTCCGATAATATCGGAAGTTCCTATTTTCAGGCGGAAGTTCCGCAGCTCAATTTCAGCACGCATTTACACTCGGTAAAAGGTCATAACTTTTGACTCCGATGTCGGAATTGAGTGATCTCGGACTCTATGGAAAGCTTATTCAGAGGGCTACACAACCCACCTATTTGATTGATCTCAAACACATTTGATCAAATCAAAAGCACAACTCAAAGAGCCACTATCATGATCTAAGTCCAAATAAATAGCAATAAGCAATCTTAGACCATGCCAAGGAATATGCATGAATCCCAACAATTTGCAAAACATATTTACAAACTTAGATCATGCCACAAGGTGTAGGTACATGGACTTCAACCATTTGCAAAACACATTCGCAAAAGTATAGTCACATGCTACAAGGATTAATCAGATAAGCCTCAACTATTTGCAAAACACATTCGCAAATAATAGCATCATGCCATGTAGAGCTAGAGCAAGCAAGATTGAGCTATCAACACATGATAAGACTCAAGCTACTAGACAAGACCCCTCTTAATAGTACGGCATCCTATACTAGCAATCCGGTCTTCCAACCAAACACCAAGACCGGTAAAAAACTAGGAACACATCCTTAGCCCTAGCTAGTCATACCTTTGCCGTGAGCATCTTCTTGAAGCTTGATGACACACATCTTCACTTCAAGTCCGGGTCATTGTCTTGACATGCATCAACCCATGATGCATCCTTTACTTGACCTCCATCAACACATGATGGATCTTCTCTTGTCTTGACGATCAACTCATGATCATCTCCTTCTTCGATATCTTGTTATGAATCAACACATGATACATCCTCTTCTTGAACCTTGACTTGATGATGATCAACTCATGATGTCATCCAAAGTCTTCGTCACCCTAGAACATAGCCTATTCATCCAACTCATGAAAAATGTTAGTCCCACAATGATTAACAATAATTATCAAGATATACATGCAACAAATGCTTCTGAACAAACTATTGTAGAAGGGTGCGGTACTACCGCCAACTATCATGCGGTAGTTCCGATTATCGGAAGTTCCGCTCATTTCATTGCGGAACTACCGCACTTGCGAAAATGGCTAAGTCCCTAAAAAGGGTACTCTCTGGAAAAATCAAACCGCGCATTTTTCGGAGCAACCGATTAATCGGAACTTCCACTCGTATCATTGCGGAACTTCCGCGCTTGAGAAATCGGCTAAGTCCCGAAAATGGATGCTCACTGGAAAAATCAAGCCGCAGACTTTTTGAGCAACAGACAAATGGAAGTTCCATGATACACATGCCGAACTTCCGATTATGTTCGAGAAAAGAATTTTGCTTTTGAAACCAAACCAAAAGAGAATGCATGATCCTAAGTTGATCTTTTACCATCTTTGCATTTCCTTTTCATGTCTTCATTCAGACTCCGGGACTAAGCCTTGAACACATCTTAGCACACACATTAGTCCCACAACACAATTGCAAATAATTGAATATAAAGCAATATGAGTATATATGAACTACACAAGTTTTATATACTCAAAGGATTTGTTTCAAAGTAATGATCCTTAATATATGAGGAGAATGGAATATGGATCAATACTTATGAAACCACAAAATATAGACTAAACTCCCCCTAAATGTGTGCATACACAGATGTGTAATAGACATATATGCACATATTCAAGTTTTACTTATGGTTGAGTTTAACCTATATTTTGGATCCGAGGAATGCAACAATATATAAGATTGAGATGTCGATTTCATACCTCGTTGAGTTTTCACCTTTATATCCAAATGAGACTATGCACTAAATATAATAACGGAAATGTTAGTCTCATAAATAGATTTGTCATTAATCACCAAAACACTCCATTAACGCATAATGGCGGGTCTAGATCCTTCAACGGGGTAGGATCACCACACGCTGGAGTGCTAGCACCGGCAGCGTGGTTGAGAAGACATGGCTATTAGGGTTTCGGGAGTTCTTCCAAAGATCATCCTCTCACTACTTCACCCCAAGCCACCGTCCCTCTTTATATAGGCATCCATGATAGGTCTCGACCTGGAGGCCTATTAGGAACTCGTGGCCTATACGAATTCAGATCACTATCCAAAACAGATCCTTGCCCTTTAAGTGTGCGATCCCATAGGTTCATGTGTAATTGGTTATGACCCAGAAACTCTTTTCCGATCACTAGTCGTTAGCGGTACCTAGCAGCACATAACGATTCTCAAATACACATAGAATATATCAGCCGAACCTTTGATGTAATATGATCTATGATCAGGTCCTCATCACTTACGACTAGTTCGTATCTCTATACGACCAGGTTGCAATTGGCCAGGACCAGTTCGTAACTCCTTACGACCAGGTTCTTACCATTATGTGTTTACGTTCGACCAATCTACGACCAGCTCGTATCTCCATACGACTAGTCCGTAATTGATCGAACTAAGCAACCTACTCAGTATTCTCTCTTTGCCTCACGATGTCTGGTTGAACTCCAGGTGAGATTAAGTGTCAACCATGGACTGTTCAATACTTTCTCGATCGAGTGTCGGATAACATCATGTGGTCGACACTTCGACCACTAGTGGCATGGCCATGCACTTTCTTTATCCGATCACCACGAGGGGCCCAGAGACATCTCTCCTGTTATGTTAGGAGGGGCAAATCCCATCTCGACCAGTCACATCCCTCCGCATGTTTCATAGCATACCCGAAAGCTACATTTATAACTACTCAGTTACGAGTAGTGTTTGGCAACCCCTAAGAGTGCTATTATACATGTACGAAACCACGCTGATCTCAGGTCTAAGGATTATACATCATCATTACTTGAGACCAACTAATGACACAAAGATTCATAACAATCTCAATAGTATCTCAATGATGGGTCTATCCAACACTATATCCTTTAACATATGCTCACATTATTGATTCGATATCTCCATATCCATGACCGGTGAAACCAGGTCATCAATCACTACATGTGCTAGTCATAAAGTCACTGGTGTTCCGACCAATGACCTCCGACCAGGGATACTTTTAGAATGACATCACATAAGTTAAAGAGTTCCACCAACAAGTCACATACTCATTGATCTATAACAAATGATCCATTCAAGGAACATGATAACATATTATCAAAAACATAAACATAATGAAATATCATCTCTATAATTGCCTTTAGGGCATATTTCCAACAATAATTTTAATTGCACATGTGGGATCTCATGATACAAAAATAATATTTTCAACCCTTGTTAGAAAAGTATGTAATACCCTCACAAATAAAATTATAAATACAAAGAAAAATCTTTATATGTCTGTTAACGAAATTTTTATGAAATTCTTGCATTCCACGATCTGTATGTGTTGTTTGAAATTCTTGCATTCCACGATCTGTATGTGTTGTTTAAGCATGTTTAGTCCGTTGTACACTAGCCTAAAATGTACGGGACAACATTCCGCCCCGATAATAACTGGTGTCTCAATCGCCTCTCAAGCTGTACTACTCCTACAACGGCGAAACTTGTTCCGGATCACGTTGCTCAGCTCGCTTACCAGTTCGCTGTCACGGGGCTCGTTCGGCCGACGTGTCGACGTCCAAACTCCACAGTAGTGCTCGTCAAGCGACTGTTGCCTGATCAATCTAATCACGAGCCTGCAGTGCCGTCGCGAGGCCGATCAGCCGGATGGTTGACGAACATTGCCGGCGACAGGAAAATTTCCAGTCGGCCACGGAGAAAATCACATGTCACGCGTACGTCGAACCTGACCCCGCCGGCCGTCCAATTATTTTACTACGACGCCTACGTACTACGTTGCTCGTCGTTGCGTTGTGGCGGCGGCCTTTACACGTTGCAGCAGCCGCACAGCGTACTGGCCGTGAACAGAGGGAAGATTACGTTGCTTTTTGGCTGCTTGTACGTTGGCTTGCCTTTTTTCGCTATGGGCTGGGCACGTAACTTTTGCTCGGCGCGTGCACGCACGCAACCAAGTGACCAACCGCGTGGCGCGGCGGTGGTGCAAAGCAATTAAGCGAGTGGGCGCGAGCAAGCCGTGCGGCCCGTGCCGAGCAGCGGCGCGTGGGCAGGGGAATTTGGCGTTTGACCGTGGTCGCGCAATGGCAAGCGCTAGCCGGAGCGAGATCGATCGGCCGTGCACCAATTTATGTTTGGGAATTGGGATCGATGCATGAGGTGGACCACGAATCATGACTCCGAGGGCGGGTTGAGCCCAACGCCATTTGGTGTATCGTACGCTGGTCCCGAATATGTCGTCGAGTCACCCCCATCCAGCAACGACGACCACACGCGCGCGCGCAACACACACTGCCAGTGCTGATGGTCACATACTCAGATCGATACACGTAGGAGCATATATCCACTTCATCGACGACCACAATGAAGTGCTCAGAGTTTTGCACTGTAACTGTTGCCTCGCCTGCACACTAATATTTGATTCCGAGAAAAGCCAGATCGTTGTGGCCCAACATGATCTACGAGGCTGGCCACCTTGCTCATGCGACGAGCCCACAGTCGCCTATGCTCAGCATTGCGCTGCGTTTTATTCTCTAAAACCCCGCCCTAAGCCTAAGATTTTTACATTTGACTGCATATTTTCGAACAATTGGCCGACACAGTAGTTCTATGGCCGTCCGTCCGTTTTGTTGTTGCACTCATTCACTATCGCACGTGTGACATTGTACTGGGATTTACGCCAGAGCATGGTTGTCAGATTACGGGGACAACGCTGTTATGAATAGCATTTGTATTCATTATGAGGTTAATGAGTCAATATATATACAAGTACAAGTGTGATATATATGCAAATAGCCCCTTATACAAAAGAAAAATTACACATGCAATAATACACATTTAACTCCCCTCTAAAACATATGGTGGACCAACAACAATAAGTTTCGAGAAATAGAAATTGTGCTGAGCTATAGTCTGCGCCTTTGTGAAGAAATCTGTCAACTGGAGTTACGAAGGCACATACTGAAGAGCAACAATATGATCCTGCACCTGTGTCTGCATGAGGCAGGAGGCGTCGGGCTCAGGCGACCGGCGACGAGCGGTGCCCAACTGCGACAAGGATCTGGAGGCGCGGTTTGGGCGACACCGACGGGCGGCGAGGCGGAAGGCGTTGGGCTCGGGCGACTCGCGACGAGCGGCGCCCGGTCGCGATGAGGATGAAGACAAGGCAACAAGCGCAGAGCAGAGGCAGCGGCAACCAGCGAATGAGGAGGCTGGCGTTGGTCACGTGGGAAAACCCTAATCCTAACCCTACCCTGGTACCATATTATGAATAGCGATTGTATTCATTATGAGACTAATGAGTCCATATATATACTAGTACAGATGTAACATATATGCAAATAATTATTTATACAATAGAGAAAATACATGAACAATAATACACATCTAACAAACGCAACCAACATTATGGCCCAATAAGCAATTGGGTCATATATATATATAAGTACATATGTGTCATATATGCAAATAATTATTTATACAATGGAGAAAATACATAAACAATAATACACATCTAACAAACGCAATCAATATTATGGCCCAACAAGCAATGTATAGGTATAGTATCAATGTTGTCTTAGTTAGGACTAGGAGTACTAGCAAGTGGCACATACTCCACTTTTGTACCCCAAATCAATGTTCGTCATCAGCAAAAGTATAATAACACACACACACACCCGCGATCATCGTTCATCAAACTCGCCAAGATAAAAGGTGGCCGTTTATATATCTAGCTGCGTGCTTTGGATTCCCTTGTGGTTTTTGCCGATCTTGGACGGGCAGCTGTAACGAGCAATAACTAATACTGCCTGCAATAACAAGGGAGTAGTAGCAAGCAGAGCACCGCTTCCTTTGCCCAATGATTGATGTGTTGCGAGATTGCAAGCCCCTGCCTGCTTCTGTCCCGAAACCTGAGGAATCTATCACAAACACCACCCTCTGACCGTCCTGCGCCTCTGATGGTCTCTTCCGACCCCGCTTTTCCCTACATCCCATGTCAGCTTTACCACATGCAACCTAACCAAACGAACCAAGTGACGGGCCAACCCAATACATGCACCCTTTCTTCTCCTCGACTTTCTCTCTCTGCGACACCTATCGATCAACAATGGATTCTGACAGAGTTCAAAGATTTTTCTACCAAAACCTGTGGAAAGGTTAACACATGTTGTTTCACTGTGCTCCAATGCCATAAATCCGGCTAGGATCCGTTGCGATCTACTAGTACCAGATTTCTCCGGAGAAGCTGGTGGAGAGGGGGTTTCTAACACAGGTTAAGACCCCACTCGCAGGCTGTTTTACATTGGGAGGGAGGGCTCGATGTTGATGATCTCGTGGCAACCTAACCTGAAAAACCAAGCAGCTCCAACACTTGCAATTTTGCAGCAGGAAAAGACTACACTAGCTACCACCGCTACAAGAACTGTTGGGGTTTCTTCTCCAGTAGTTTTTTCCTCGAGGATGGAACTGTTGTTGCTTTGTTGCACCGATCTCAGCGATAAGGCGGGGCCGAACAGGCGTTCGCAGGCTTTTCCGTCCCGCAACGACGAGAGGACCACGGCTGCCAGAGTGCGTGCAGGCCGTCAGTGTGGTGAGCTTGCGAGCCAACGAAATAATACTAGTGGGGGGAGGCTTACTGACTGATTAGTTTCCGACCCGGCTTGGACCATGGGTGGTGGTTTCTGGAGCACGGCCATGTCTCCCCTGCCACATGCACTCACGCCCCCCCTCCGTCCGTGTTTGGATCGGGCGCTTGACCGTGCATGACTAAGACCGGGCAGCCTGCCCAGGGAGAAGATATATAGGAGACTGCTCTGTTTCTGCATGTCTTCATGCAGGTAACCAAGATGTTCTAAGCAGCTCTTCGTATTCATGAGGCTTCACCGGAAATCAAATGCCTGGATCGATATCAATTCTTCTGTTCCATTTTCATCTCCATTATCCGAATTTTAACTGCTAGTTTGAAGGGGGTATCACGAGGATGTATAAATCCGGCTCATCACCGTGGATTCGTGGGAGATGGTACCATGTTAGTTGGAGAGCGGCCCAATAATGGAGAAGTGAAGGAGGTATGCAGAAGTGGTCCAATGGGCTTGCGTGCTTTCAAATGCTGCGCCCCCACGGGTTACTGCCTCTCTTGCAGGGGAAAGGGAGGCAGCGCCCCAGCTGTGCACTCAGATTACCCCCACCTCCCTTCCTCCTCTGCCCCATTGACCATTGGTCCCTTCCTCCTCTGCCCCATTGACCATTGCACCATTCTCTCTCTCTCTCTCTCTCTCTCATACGTTAATACGCACACGCACAAATGGTGGTCGTGGCTCGTGAGTCTTGCGGCGGTACATACTCGTGCGCGGCTGAACGTTGATACTGCTGACATATTACAAGCTTCATTTGCACGTGCCACTGGAACTAGATACCTACATGACGTCTTGGCTAAGCGTCCTCTGTGCTGTGGAAACTTGCCCCTGCATTTTGCCTCACTGTAGATCAGACAGCGGTCTGTTATTGGCTGCATATGTACTGATCCCTCCGCGACTTTTTCAAAAGTTCTGTAAGAAGCATTGCATTTTCTACATGATTGATCCCACATTTCGCACGCACGTTCACCTCAGAATGCCTGTTTTGGCTGCACTTGTTTAAGAAAGTGCTCTCTCTCTCTCTCTCTCTCTCTGCCCTTGTGTAATTGGAAAGCGAATTGGGCCCATCATTAGACACATATAGGCCGGTCCAGCCTATATATATAATATATATGTTGTAATCCGGCCTGCTGAAAACTGAAAACGCAAAGCTCGCTTAACTTGGCAACAATACTAATTTGCCAGGCCCAATTGAAGCTTCAACCGCGGCAAAGCGGCCGGTTGCAACACCGCTACAAGTGAGCACAATTGGCCCAGGACGCCTTTCGTGTTCGAGCCTTTATGGTAAGTAGTCCGTCTGGCCCGGCTGTCCAGCACGGCCCCACCACCTCATCTCTTCGACACGCGATTCCAGTTCCCAGCCGAGCAGCAGCACGGTAGGAAGTCCACGTCGGCGTCGGAAGTCTTTTTTTTTTTTTTGGTTGAAACGCATGCCGGCGTCGGAAGTCTTATTACACCCGCCAGTCTCCGCGCCACGAGCACCGGCGTGTCAAAACATTAATTAGTTCATGGCTTCCGGTTCGGGATAACCCTGATAACGCAATCTCGACTGAATGGGCCGTGGCGGCACGTCACTTGGGCTGATCAGGGCATCCAAGCACATATACGCACGGGAGACGTAGAATGGTAGGTAGGTAGGTTCCAGTCGTGACTCGTGCGTACGGGGGCCATCTGTTGCTCGATCGCTTATTACGCGCGTGTTTGATATAACTTTGATCGGTGCCGTGCCGTGCCGTGCCGTGTATTGAGTTGTGCGTGCGGCCGGATGCTGTACGGGCCTACGGGGGACAGGACACGAGAACAGCTCAGTTCGGTGCAAGTAAGAGGGGGGAAAACCGGAAAGAGAATGTCATATTATCCAATTCCTGTCACATGTGCGCCTTTGACGGGCTATAAAACCGAGTCGTAATCCATGTACCAACTAGCTGTAGAGAACTAGTTTCAAAAAAAAGAAAAAGAAAAAGAAAAAGAAAAAGAAAAAATGCTAGCTGATGCATATGAGGATAGCAAGTTCATAACTAGCTCGCATGAATAGTCTAGTGAAAACAATTACTACATGAATCCACGAGCTTTAAGCAAGGAGCCAGAGTGCCAAGTGCTGTGCTCTGCTGCAAAGTTAACGGTGTCTTGTTGTTCCATTCTTAAAACCTAATATTGCATTCAAATGACCTAAAAAATGCCATTCAAAGCCCTCTAGATGGAACCATCTGGTAGTGCTGTTGCCTTTTCTATAACCCTGGACACAAGTTGATGTTTGATGATTCGTCGTACCTACCAATTAAGAAAGAAAGTTCAGTCTTTGTAGGTTACTGTTGTTATACATTGCCAAAGCAAGTTCTGTCACAATTGTCAGCATCAAACCAATACACCGTTGGAACCGCTGACTGAATAAGAAATGGAGTGACCGCACACCATGGATTACTGATGTTGTCATGGCGACCAACTCTTGCCTTCAATGCTAAGCTGCCTCGGAGTTGGTAGTTTGGCAGCTTGATCAATTCGCTGCTTCCTTCCCACCTATCAAGGGTTCGAAGGTCAAATCCTTGGTAGGCCCCCCTGTCCACTCCAATGTCTAACCGAGGTTAATCCTTAACCTCTACCGCTATCTTACGTTCTTACTGGTACCAGGAATGAACTAATTGATGAGGACATCAATAGTCCCACGTATATGTAAGATTCAACTAATATACACCGTTCAAAGACACGCGCCTATGCACGTCATCTTGGACAATAGGTGAATTCGTTTATTAAGCAAATTAATTATTTAATTACAGAACTAATGATATTGTACAATGATTATTGTTTTTTTTTTGTTACGACACGCGATAAAATTATTAGAGAAGACGGTGAACAAGAATGGGCGCAGGAGAGGATGAACGCTAGTGATAGTCTATATATTATGCACCAAGAGGGAGTACAGAAGGAGATAGCAAACCAGCAAATTCCATTCTAAAATGGGCTGCTACCTGTGCATGCATGCAGCCAGAGAGAAAAGGAAGGAAAACTTGGTCAGCACACAACTATTTTACTGTGTGAGGATACATAGAATTTTTGCATGGCTTGCAAACTATCAGGGAGAGAGAATAATTGCACGCTATCTCCACCACCAAACCAGGAGAGAAAAGAGGGTCAATTTAATTTGTTGCCACTTTGCACATTTCCTATTTCTATGCACCAAAATAGGAATCAGATGCATGCAAGGAGACCCGGTGCACAACATGCAAAAGAATTAATATATGTTGGCCTGTGCGCCCCTCTGGATGTTCAGACTTTGATTTTGTTTTAGCTACTGCTGTTGTAAAGGAACTTTGCCGTAAAACTTAAAGTATCAATTCAATTATTCATCGTTGAATGATTCCTTCCGCTGTTGTTCTATCAATTCTCATTGAATCGTGAACATGTCAGTCATGTTTTGACACGGTTGATAACAAATCGAGGAATGGTTTAGCGATTGCGAGGTTGTTGATCGCATTCTCGGATAGTGGTTAGCCCCCCCTCTGTGAAAGTCACGACTCATCGCTCCAGAGATTTCTCTTACTACGGAAGATCGGACCAACTTGGTATATACGCACTAATCCACAGGCACGCGTGGTAAACTGGTTTCTTTGACAAGCAAGTGATGGTAGTACCCCGCAGAGGGTTACTCCAAATGGGTCTTTTTCAGATAGAGACACCATGTATCATTATACTGTGTTAGCTAGTCACCGTAATTTGCTTAGGAACGAATTAAGCCACTATAAATTGATGTCAAAAGATGAGTACAGGCGGTGCGCGCGCGCGTGTTGACCATTAAGTGGTTAAATACGTAAATGTCATGTTCTCTAGCTGCAAGTGTCGAAGCTGGGAACTTACAGGAGTAGCATGAACTTGTAGCCATGCATCATGCATCCGACGGTATACATGAGTCAGAGCTAAATAGTGACGAATCGTAAGTGGTAAGGTTGAGCCAGGGCAGAGTTGGGCTTGGACCAAAAGCAACTGGGACAGTTTTGGACGGCCCGAGGCTTGATCGTGGTTAGGTCCGCCCCACTGGTTGAGCCTGTGCTGTGCCCCTGTTCTTCGTACAAGCAAAAGAAAGCCCCTACTTCATATGACGACCATTTAACCACTTGCATTTGCATATTTAGTGATTTGAAACCTCATGTGGTAAGTTTTTCCGTTTTCTTTTTCTCATGGAACACGGTGGCTCGTCAGCGCAAGACATGTAAGAACATCAATTGACAGCAATAACATGTTAAAAGTCGGGAGAGAATATAATACACCACGTGAGAGGAGATGATGCATGGTACAGTCAATGGCTTGCCTGACTCGTGTCCTAGCGTCATCCCACACGTAACGGGATCCCCTGCTTCTAGAGATGTGGACCCACGGTTGCTACTTTATTTGGTACATACTAAAAGTGGATGACAATTCTTTAGTAGTTGCTAAGAAAGAAAAAAAGAAGAGAAATATGCCAAAATTCTAACAAAAAATAAAAACATCTAGCCCTTAATTTGATAGGTCTTAATTTTAAAGACTTAGGTTTGATAGTTGACTTAGAGATATAAGAATCTATCCATATTTATACTAATTATATCTTTAGAGAAAAGATCTAGCCATTTATCCGAGTTATCTGAGCAGATTAAAAGAAAAGTACATATCAAGACCGAATAAAAATAAGCACAAATTAACAATTTGATTTCTATACAACTTCTAAAGTAACGTTCATAAAAAACTAAAATTTGGAATAATAATTAATTGAAAATTAGCAAATTAAAAGAAAGAGTACATATCAAGCACAATCCAAACTAAGAAAAACTCGGAATAAAAAATATGAGTTGTTAAGATTAAAAGAAAGAGTACATATCTGGTTCACCACATTGTTGTATTTTGTTGGTATATAATTTTATTTTTTGTCTTTGTTTTTGCTCAACTTCCCAAAGTACATGTGAGAGATTTTGAATCATGTGATGGAAATATGAGTTGTTAAGATTTTTGTATGAGTTGTTAAGACCTTCGAGAATCGCTCAACCTCCCAAATACAGTGAGAGATTTTGAATCATGTGATCAAGAATCAAAATTACATAAATAATTTAGTGTAATTTATGTCTAATGGAGTTGTAAATGAAGTTTCAGGATATGACAGTTTTTTACAGAGAAAACAGACGAATTTTGGGTAGACTGGCCTCGTTTTTCCCAGGCAAGATACAACTTCCATCTATCTCTTCCGTAGTATTCTCTCCATATCACCCTTCTTCTTACGTGGACACTCTTAGAAACGATCCAGCCTGGAGCATTGGGACTACCCTTAGGCAGCATAATGAATGTGTTTTAAGATAAAATGATAAGAAGAAAATTAAAGTTAAAAGTAGGGTTTTACCTAAATAGACCACATGTGAACAGAAGAAAAGAACCACAACCCATGTATGTCTCACTCGGTCGTCTTTCCAAGCATAAATAAGAAAGCATTTTTGTAGCGAAAATAAAATAGAAAAAAGAAAATATTTTTTTTAAGAGGATACAAGGCCGATGCACAACAAAAAAAACACACACACACGTGTATGTCCCCTACACACGCAAGGTAACTTGGAAGCACTAAGGCGTCAATGAAAAATGGATTCTTCCATATGCGTATGTACCCAAATTAATTAGACAAGACTGAGGTCGATCCAGGTATCAAACCCGGGTGGGTGGGACGTTCCCCACGTCTCCACTACTAAGCCATCGCTCAATCATCCGGTGTATGAGAAAATGTTGTCTTTTGTTTTATTTCCAACTATATGGACAATACGTAATACATGTAGAGAGGACATCTAGGGTTAAATAGTAATAAATGTATAAAATACATCTACATTAGTGTTATTGGAAACTAGTAATATTTATGCACAAGTAACTACAATCTACCAATAAATAATGATTATGCTCGTGCAAGAGCGCATGCCATCTTGCTAGTTTACCTAAAATATGAACGAATCAGTGAAGTGCATCAACTTCGCAAGAAACACCATGTGCCAAACGCAGGGAATCAGCCACCTAAAAAAATACAGGGAATCAGTGATAGGCACGAATACTCGCCCCTTATGTTAGTACTGTGTTTTCTTCATGGGGAACATAATGGATCACCACAAGATGAATGTGTCCAGAACCAGGTCCATTCATGTAGAATACATATGTTAATTACCAGATATATATGACTTAGAGTATGTATAATGGTATAGATACCTGTTGTCTATAGTACATCTCCATATCATCTATAGATAGCACTAAAGACAACTCCCACAATGAGTTATTTTTTTACCTGTCTCTATAAACAATTCCTCATGTATAATATGTCTTGTTTCTCATGTTACAGTCAACTACTGCATGAGAGACGACACAATTATCTATGCCCCATCTCTCTCGTCCACGTCATCTAATGTCATACGTGGCAAGTCTTACAGACAGCTGATGTCATACTATTGTACATGCTCTTAGGACATGTATAATGGTACAGACATGTGATGTCTATAGCAACTCTCTATGTCACCTGTAGACAGAACTAAATATAGATCATATAGTGGGTTGTGGTGATACAGTCGGCTACAGGATTATAGACAACATGCAATCTTTTAATGCTTTCTGTTAAAAGATATCAAAAGAATAGTTTGCATCTGGCACACCATGTCTTTTATTGATTATCTATTTATATACAAGTATATAAGTATGAACACTACACAAGTACATAAGTGTGAACACTCACATGTGAACCCTACACAAGTACATGAGTGAGAACACTCTCACATGTGAATACTAAGCACTACCTCTAGTAGGAACATCAGCACTAATGAGAATACTAAACAACAGTAGAAATACAACTATCCTAGTTGTTTAACACTCCCCCTCAATCACAACCGGTGAGGTTGAGATTGTGTTGTAGGATCTTTAGTTGTTGTATTCTAATTGGTTTGGTGAGACCATCGGCCAATTGATCTCACGATGATACGAACCGAACCTCCAACATCTTTCTTGCCACTCGTTCTTGGACAAAATGAAAATCCACTTCAATATGTTTAGTTCTAGCATGGACCATATGATTAGCATAAAGATATGTGGCTCCAAGATTATCACACTATAGGACAAGCACTTGTGATTGATAAATTCTAAGTTCCCTCAATAGCGACTGTATCCAGATGATTTCTGCTGCGGTATTTGCAAGAGCTTTGTACTCTACCTGAGTACTAGATATCGCCACTGTGACTTGCTTCCTTGAACTCCGTGATATGAGATTGGAGCCAAAGAAAACTTCAAATCCACTGGCTGACCTTCTATCTTCTGCTGATTCTGCCCAATCTGCATCAGAAAAGGCACTAACCAAATTAGAAGTAGACTTGCAAATGTGGAATCTGACACTCACTGTGTGTCGTACATACCTTAAAATTCTTTTCACTGTTGTCCAATGATGTTCGGTTGGCATATGTAGAAATTGACACACCTTGTTGACCGCATATGATATATCTGGTCATGTCAATGTTAGGTACTGTAAAGCTCATACTATACTCCTGTACCGTGTTGCTTCTGCAGTTGATAACTCTCTCCCGCCAGACTTTGACAATTTTTCAGTTGTCGACATTAGAGAAGTTACTGTTTTGCATGCTGTCATACCGGCCCGTTGCAGAAGGTCGGTGGAATATTTGGACTGGGCAAGGATGAGATCCTCCCCTGATCAACAAATTTCGATGCCCAAGAAGTAATGAAGATCACCGAGATCCTTGAGAGCAAACTCCGACTGCAATTTCTGAATAAAGATATGAATAGCCCGAGGAGATGAGCTAATGACAATAATGTCATCTACATAAACAAGAATATATGTGATCACGCTACCATGATTATAGATGAACAAGGACGTGTCAGCTCGGGAAGGAACAAAACCAAGTTCTTGTAAATAAGAACTGAGTCGAGAATACCAGGCACGAGATGATTGCTTCAACCCATAAAGAGCTTTATCCAATTTGTACACATGATGTAGAAACTGTGGATCCTCATAACCCATTGGTTGTCGCATGAATACATCATCTTCTAGAACACCATGCAAAAACACATTCTGTACATCCATCCGCGTGACACTGCTAATGATAGAACAAGACGAATTGTAGCGGGTTTCACAACCGGGCTGAATGTATCTTCATAATCAATTCTGCAATGTTGTTTGAACCCTTTTGCAACCAATCTGGCCTTATAGTGTTCAATAGAACCGTCATCCTTCTTCTTCAATTTAAATACCCACTTGCAGTCAATGATATTGCGACCGGGCTGAGATGATACCAAGTGCCATGTCTTGTTCTTTAAGAATGCCTGATATTCAGCATCCATTGCCTCCTTCCAATTTACATCACAAAAAGCATCCTAAAGAGTTGTCGGTTCGGTCACAACATGAAATGCACACCGGTGGGCATCATATTGCACCGTGCTGTCGGTGTGAATCCTTGGTTGGCGAATGTTGTTTCACAGCCTTGTTTGCATGGGATGAGGTAGTGGTGCGCATACATGTATGGGGCTAGCAGGATCCTCCGCGAAACTCGTGCTGGTAGATGACAGGACATCTTGCGTCTGATCAGAGAGATTAGCGCCCCTGGGATCTGCGCCCGCAGCGCCCACCGAATCTCCCCCTAGGTTTGTCCCCGTATTATCCCGCCTGGAGTCATCGCTTGGATTTGTTGTGGGCGAGTTACCTGTAGCCTGCGCAAAGAGGGACGGCCAATCCGGCTGAATAACCGGGTCAGATTGCACAATAACATTTGAATCAAGTATACCAGTACCCGTATTAGTCTCCCTACCATCCATACGTGCCACAACTGGAGGGAAATTTTTGGAGTCCAAGGGAGGAAAGATCAAAATTTGGTCAAGCAATGGTTGATCCGATGGTGGTGATTTTTCATCAGCAAAAGGAAATTGTTGCTCATCAAAGACTACATCACGGGGAAATATAAATCCTACCCGAAGAGATATGCAAACATTTGTAGCCTTTATGAAGAGAACTATAACCAAGGAAAACACATTGTTTAGACCGAAATTGGAGCTTCCGATCATTGTATGGATGGAGACAGGTCCAGCATGCACACCCGAAAGTTCTAAGAAAGGAATAGTATAGAGATGTTCCAAAAAGGCGGTCTGGTGGAGTTGAATTCTATATTGTCCTGCTAGGGAGGCGATTTATTAAGAAACATGCTGTTTGGAATGCCTCGTTCAAGAATCTAGACCCGCCATTATGAGTTAATAGAGTATTTTGGTGATTAATGACAACTCTAAATGTGAGACTAACTTGTTTGTTAACTATGATATTATTTAGTCTCATTTGGATGAAAAATGTGAAAATCATAGAGGTATGCATTCGATATCATATTCTTATATCTTGTTGCATTCCTCGGATCCAACATATAGGTAAAACTCTACTAAAAGTATAACTTGGATATGTGCATATGTTTTTATTACACATTCGTGTATGCACACATTTAGGGAGAGTTCACTCTATGTTTTGTGGTTTCATTAGTATTGATCCATATTGTTTTATCCATATATATTAAGGATCTTTACTTTGAAACATATCCTTTGAGTATATAAAGCTTGTGTATTTCATATATACTTATATTGCTTTATATTCAATTATTTGCAATTATGTTATGGGACTAACGTGTGTGCGAAGATGTTTTAAAGGGTTATTCCCGAATTATGGATGACAACATGAAAATTTCAATGTAAAGACATCAGAGGGGTCATGGCTAATAGCGTGAGATTTATTTTGTGTCATTTTGATCAACCAAGTGTTATCCATTGCATTTGTTTTCCCTCTGGAAATCTCTTCAGCAATTTCGGTGTGACCGTAAGTGTTAAGCGGTATTGCCGCAAGTCGGTAATACCGAAACCTACATGGCGGTATGTATTTTGCAGAGAGCTTGTTTTTAGAAGATTTTATTGAAATCCCAAAATCGGTACGACCGCATTTGATGAGCAGTATTACCGCAAGTCAGTAGTACCGAAATCTAGTTGGCGGTATATTTTTAACAGATAGATTGTTTTTGGGCGGTATATTTTTTACAGATAGATTGTTTTTGGGAGTTTTTCTTGAAACCTGAAAATGGTATGACCATATTTCTTGAGCGGTACTACGGGAGTGTGGTAGTACCGAGTTTTATTTGGCGGTATGTTATTTCCAGAGAAGGTGTTTTTCTTGATTCTTTGATCCTCTGGAAATTGGTAGTACCGCATATGAGAAATGGTACTACCGGAGAGCGGTATTACCAGATTCTAGTTGGCGGTAGTATCGTACCGGGCAGTAATGGCTTGTTCAGAAGTATTTATGCAGGTATATCTTGGTAATTAATGTTAATCATTGTTGGACTAATATTTTTATGAGTTGGATGAATAGGCTATGTTCCATAATGATGGAGACTTTGGTTGTCATCATGAGTTGATCGTCATCAAGTCAAGGTTTAAGAAGAGGATGCATCATATGTTGATGCATATCAAGATCTCAAAGAGGAAATGATCATGAATTGATCATCAAATCAAGAGAAGACCCTTCGTGTGTTGATAGAGGTCAAGTGAAGGATGTTTTATGGGTTGATGCATATCAAGACATGACCCAGATTTGAAGTGAAGATGTGCGTCGTCAAGGCAAAGGTATAACTATCTAGGGCTAAGGATGTGTTGTCTTCTACCGGTCTTGGTGTTTGGTTGGAAGAACGGACTGCTAGTATAGGTTGTTGTACTATTAAGAGGGGTCTTGTCTAGTAGCTTGAGTCTCACCACGTGTTGATAACTCAATCTCGCTTTCTCTAGCACTCTGTGGCATGATGATATTATTTGCAAATGTGTTTTGTAAATAGTTAGGGCTCACACATTTAATCCTTGTAGCATGTGAATATACTTTGCAAATATGTTTTGCAAATGGTAGAAGTCCATGTACCTACTCTTTGTGGTATGATCTAAGTTTGCAAATATATTTTGAAAATTGTTGGGACTCATGCATATTCTTTTGGCATGGTCTAATATTGCTTGTTGATATTTTCTTAGACTTAGAATATGGTAGTGACTCTTTGAAAGTTTTTATGCTTTCTGCATTGATATAATGTGTTTAAGATCATGCAAATATATGGGTTGTGTAGCCCTTTAAATAATTTTTCCATAGAGTGCAAGAACACTCAATTCCGACATTTTTACCGAGTGTCATCTATGCAGATTTTGGGCTGCGGTTGTACTGGGCTCTGTGAGTGCGGTAGTACCACACCAAAATTTCAACGGCTAGTTTTTGAGCATTTAATACACCCTTTCCGACCGTTATACAATAAAAACCATAGTACCGGGTTTGTACAGTGGTACTACCTCAAATCCTGATTTTTGGGGATTTCTACTCCCAACGACTAGTTTTTATGGTGGGGGCTATAAATACCCCCTTGGCCGGTTGAGAGACAATATTTGGTATTCCATTTCACTCACTTGAGCTAGTGTGAGCTTCTCCTCTCAATTATACTTGTGTTGCACCTTGTGAGTAAGGAGAGAGGTCTCTAGTTACATGTGTTGCATCTAGAGTTGGATTTCGTATCCACTTTAGCTTATGCATTCGTTGCACGTGTTGAGAGTCAAGCAAGAGGCTTGACTTATTACTCTTGGAGTTTGCCGACTCCTAGACGGTGTTGGAGGCATCGTGTCCGGTGATCTCTTCAAAAAAGATTGTAAAGAGGTCCGATGTGTTATGAAGGTTGGAGCTCATCTACCCGGAGCGGGAAAGAGCTACCACTAGTGGAATTGAGGTATTTGGCTTAATTCGTATAGCCGGTCCAATTTGTTTGGGCTTACCTCAACGTAGATTAGGAGAGACCGATAAGTCTCTGAACACAACAGTAAAACGTCATTGTAGTTTTCTCTCTAGTAATTTACTTTGTGCAATTTATATTCTTAGAATTAATTTGCTTACATGTCTTTGTATGTATGCTATCATTGACATAGACTTAGGTTGTTGGTGCACTTAGAGAGACTAGTTGTTTTAGACCTTAATTGTACAAAACCGTTTGACTTACTCTTTCGCATTATAAACTCGGTTTTAGCCAAAGGAAATTTATAACTGCCTATTCACCCCACTCTAGTCGGCCCGCTCGATTTTACACTCGTCCCAAAAAGAACGGGCATGGAGGCATGGGCGAGTAAGGACAAGCCAACTTCTACGATATGGTGATGTTTTCTCTCTGCCGAACTATTTTTTTGATGAGTGTATGGACATGAAACATGATGAGTGGTTCCAATTTGTTGGAAAAAGGAATTCAACTTCTGGTATTCGCCTCCCCAGTCGGTTTGCATGTGTAGTATTTTTCTATCTAGAAGGCGCTCGACATGAGTTTGGAATTAGATGAATATGCGATAGACATCAGTTTTTCTCTCGAGACAATACAACCAGATGAATTTACTAAAATCGTCAATGAAACTCGTATAGTATTTAAAACCACCAAAGGAGGTGCACGCAGGCCCCCAAACATCGGAGAAAATAAGTTCAAGAGGTGATGATGACACACTTTTTGACCGAGGAAAAGGAAGCCGATGACTTTTGCCCTGTTGACAAGCATCACAAATAGAGGATTTGTTGGACTCATGAAAAAAGGTAAACTGTGACGCTGAAGTATCTGATCCACCACAGGGGACGAGAGATGGACTAAACGACAATGCCACCACTCGTGATTGTGTTTGATGACAGAGAGGGCCTTCATAGATGTAGCTAAGCTACTAGGAATGGGGTATAGGCCACCCTCACTAGGACCGTGAAGGAGCACCTTCTTTGAAGTACAATCCTTAATGAGAAAATAATCAGGATGAAATTCAAGACAGACGTTATTTTTTGCCGTGAGTTTATGAACAGATAATAAAATTTTATTTGTGTGGAACATGAAGAATATTGTTTAGGAACAAGTGTTTGTGTGACGTATGAATTTTAGAAGAACCAATATGAGCAATTAGCATACCTGAACCATTTGCGGTGTGAACCTGATCTTTACCGGAGTACCGCTCGTGTATCGTCAGCTTGTTCAATTCTCCGGTGATATGATTAGCCGCCCCAGTATCTGTGTACCGGGGCACGTCAAACCCTGATCCTGTGGTGACATTTGCCACCATGCGCTCCTCCTGCTGGAACGCGTAATTGAAACGCTTGTAGCATTTAAAAGCTACATTATAGATCTTTCCACACAATTGGCAACGGCCGATTGTCGAACCCCTTGTTGCCGCCATGATGATTGCCGCTGCCATGATGGTTGACGTAATTGGCGCCCTAGTACTGGTACTGGCCGCAGCCACCACCTCGACCGCGTCCACGTCTACCACCACCGCCTCGCCCACGCCCTCCTTGATTGCCTCGAGACACCATGTTCGCGGAGGGCTGGAACATGAGATTGCTTTCCTCGTGACGCATCTCATAGTCCAGCATGTGTGAGTAAAGATCAGTGAGGGCGATCGGTTCCGTTCGGGTGGTGACGGATGTTACTAGCACATCATAGGAGTTATCGAGGCCTGTGAGAAGATAAATTATGACCTACACCTCCTCAAGTGGTTTGACGGAGTCGGCGAGCCCATCGGTAAGACTCTTAACTTTGTTGAAGTAGTCGATCATCGTCATGTCCCGCTTCTGGAGTGTAGCCAACTGCCGTCGTATTTGCATAATACGCGCCTTAGATTGAGCTGCAAACTTGCGCTCAAGGGCATTCCAGACTGCAACCGATGATGGCAGAAACAACACGTGCCCCAACACCTCTGGCGAGAGGGTGGATAGTAGCAGGCTTTGGCATGTCTGATCTCGTTGGAGCCAGACCGTATATGCAGGATTAAGAATTTGTGTGACCCCATCTTTTGTCGATGCCACGATCAACTGGGGCGGCGCCGGATCGGTTTCTTCTATGAGACCAAGCCACTGTATGTCGAGAAGGACGGGAAGAACCCGCGCCTTCCAAAGTAGGTAGATGTTGTGAGACCGCTTCACATTGATAGGATTACCAAAGGATGAGTGGCCAGTGGACATCAGGACGACAGCTTGAGTGCCGAGTGATCCTGAGATTGACGAACCTAGGCTAGCAGATGTATTTGTATAAGTTATCATTGGATGAGAAGAGTAGGCTCTGATACCATGTTAAAAGATATCAAAAGAATGGTTTGTAACTGGCACACCTCATGCATTCTATTGATCATCTATTTATATACAAGTACGTAAGTATGAACACTACACAAGTATATAAGTGTGAACACTCTCCCATGTGAATACTAAGCACTACCTCTGGTGGGAACATTAGCACTAATGAGAATACTAAACAACAGTGAAAACATAATTATCCTAGTTGTTTAACATTTTTCTTGGTTCTGGTAATACAGTCGGATACAGGATTGTGGACATCATATTTCTCTATCTTTTTCTCTCTTTTATCCACGTTAACTTAAATCCTATATGATAAAGAGTATAGATAGCTGATATAAACCCATTGTTCATGATCTTTGAAGAGAACCCTGAGTTCAGACCGCATGAAAATGTGACAGAGAGTTAGACATAATTAACTAGATGGAGTGATCTGAGCGTGTAGTAGTAGTAGATGGTTGCAGACCGGGTGTGTTACTTGACGTACTTTACTGAGCACGCAAATTGCTTGGTGAAAAGGTCTATACAAATAGCATGACGACGGTTCGTTCCTCCAGAAGATGCTGTGTAAACGTGTTTGCGTAAGATCGAGGATAATAAGGCCTTTCTTATCCTTAGTACTTGTTCTTTTTGAAAAGGTAAAAGATGGCATATTCCACTGTTCGCAAGCTTTCGCACTAGCCAAAAGAAAATTCCAAAATTATGTACACTGGGCATAGAGTTGTGATTTGTGAAACTTGGTCGTGTAGATGACTTGAATGTTCTGAACTGTAGTCCATGCATGTAAAAATGTTTTTTGTATTTTTACTCTACGATTCCTTTTTAGTATCTATTCGAGCTACACGTACTTCAATAAGTCGAGTTCGATACACATCACGTTGAGGGCACTATGTGTGTGTATATATATATATATACAAAAGCCTATTTGTTACTCTCGGGTGTTGTTATTTTTAAATTATCTACCGTTGATTAACTCCGAGATACAGCCAATTAGATCGGGGTTTGGGTGTAAGCTTCACCATTTGTACACCCTTTAATGGACTATTAGCCAGAGTACCAACAAGATTTGCGGCGGCACGTGCTCAGTTCGTCAAGTGGGGTCTCGTTTAAAATTTGTACACCGAATTTAGTCTGTGATTTCCAGGGGACGGCAACGGAGTATCAAGTATATACATCCCATGTCTCCTAATATATTGATGGCATATCGATCAGGTGAGTTCATGTGCATTTACTGTGGTCAAAGGAGTATGTATACACTTTCTGAAAAGGAGTATGTATTCGTCCTCTTAAAAATACGTATAGGTAGTATACAGAAGGGAATATAACTACTTTATGAATGAGAGTGTACGTGCACATTGGTAGTATCTGCACTTTACGAATGGGAGGATATGCACTGCAGAGGAAGTATCTTCACTTTTTGAATGAGAGTATTACCGTGTATGTAATCATGGAGTATATAATTAGGGAGTATGTGCACTTTATGAACGGAGTATGTGTATATATATATATATATATATATATATATATATATATAGAGAGAGAGAGAGAGAGAGAGAGAGAGAGAGAGATGTTTGTTCAAGTGAATTAACAAGGGTGGAACATGATGCAACCTCCTTGTTTAGGGCTGCCATTCGCCACCAACTTGATATCTAGACCCTAAAAATATATTTGAAGACGAGTAATTTCTTTCTAAAATATATATACTTTAGGTAAGAGATACATTTTTACATAATTCTACATGAAAACGACACAAATTAAGCGTGTGTATGTGACGCATCAGTTCAACCAGGAGATTAATTCATGAGACACATCGGTTCAACCAGGAGATTAATATGAGTTGCTACATGTATTCACATTAGTAGTTGTTACATGTATTCACATTAGCGTCACCATTGTATATATATCATTGTACACCAATGAATCAGTTAAGTGCATCATATCTATGAGCCTTCATGATAGGTTACGATCTTGATCTCCTCCTCCCACCTTCTTTTCTCCTCCCGTCATGATGGTACACTTGACACTGCCGCCCTGGCCGCCGCGCCCCAGAAGACGCTGCGGCCAAGACCACGTTTTGGGCACAGGCGGTAGGCGTTTCCAGCGTCAAGCTCCTCGTCCCCATCACCCTCGACCTCCAGGCGGGCAACTATGCCCAATGGCGCGGCATGTTCAAGGTCACCTTCTAGAAGTACACTCTCGATGACCACATCCACGAGTCTTCCTCTTCGGCTCCCGACGTGCAGTGGACTCAACTCGACGCCCTCGTCTGTTCTTGGTTGTACGACGCCATCTCACTTGAGCTCCTCGTCATGGTAATGAACTCCTCGGCTTCCATGTACACCCTTTGGACGTGTATCGAAGGTCTCTACCGCGATAACGACGAGACGTGCACCATCTACCTCGAGCAAGAATTCTACAGGCTCATGCAGGGCTCCATGTTTGTGGCCGACTACTGCCGCAAATAGAAGGCTCTCGCCGATGAGCTCACAGCTGTGGGCACACCAATCGTCGACAAGAGTCTCGTCCTCAACACCTTGTGTGGGTTGAGCCCACGCCTCGCCTACATGCGCACGTTGTTGTCCATGCAGCGCCCCATGCTATCCTTTTCGACACGTTCCGCCCTCATGCTCGAAGAACACACGATATGGTCCAAGTCTTCCCCACCATCGGCCTTCATTGTCAACAATTGTAAGATCGAGGAGACCGACTAGAAAGGGTGAATAGACGGTTTTAAAATTCTCTTTGGCTAAAACCAATTTATAATGTGGAAGCTAATAACAATTGGTTTTGCACAATTAAAACCTAAATCAACTAGGCCCCACTAAGTGCACCAATAATATGAATATAATTGAATGAGAGCAATCATACAAAGATATATTAGCAATTAAAGTAAGTAATGTAAATTGCTCAAAGTAAAGCACAAGAACAAACCATAATGGACACAATGATGTTTTACCGTGGTGATCGGAGACTTGTTGGTTTCCCTAGTCCACGTTGAGGTAAGCCCAAATGAATTGGACCGGTTCGACGAATTAAGCCAACACCTCCGAGGTAAGTCCAACCACTTAGACCGGCTCCAACACGAACCAACACCTCGATCCACTCGGGTTGCTCTTCCTCCACTCCGAAGATGGTGAGCACTAAACCACTCATAACCACGTCGGGCCTTCTCACAAGCTTCTTGAGAAGATCACCGGTCCACACGCCTCCACGCTGTCTAGGTGTCGGCAAACACCAAGAATAACAAATCTTAACTCTCACTTGAACTAATCAAGTGTCTAAACTCAAGTGGATACACAATCCACTACCTAAGGCAACACATGCACTTAGGATTTACTCTCCAAGCTCACTAGGTGCAACACATACACATAAGAGATGAGAGGCTTACTCTTTGCTCAAAGAATGAATATTGGCACCAGCAACAATACCCTCCAACAAGCCAAGGTGGGTATTTATAGCCCACACACAAAAACTAGCCGTTGGAAGAGAATTTACTGAAAAATCAACACAAGTGGTACTACCGCCGTTCTATGGCCGGTACTACCACACCTACATGACAACAACAATAACGGTTATATCAGATGAGAAACTAGCCGTTGAAAAGTGAAATCCGGTACTATCGCTAACCAACTTGCGGTAGTTCCGCACTCCGATAGTTCCGTTTCTGATGAGTAGTGCTACCGCTTCCACTCAGGTCCAACACATGGTACCGTCTGAAAAATACGTACCGCGCACATTTTCGAAAGCACTGAGCTGCGGTAGTTCCGCGCCTAACACACCAATACTACCGCTCTTCCAAATGAACAAAGAATTCTCAAAGAGGTGTCTCTCTGGAAAAATGTACCGCTGAATTTTCGGACCAACCGGCATGCGGTAGTTCCACTCTCAACATGTCGGTAGTACTGCACAAAGGTAGTTCCGTAGGTATAACACCGGAACTACCGATTATCCTGGGAAAAATAGCACTGGCTTTCACAACAGTCTCAATTGCAAAACACATTTGCCAATTGATGGGTCATGCCAACAAGGATCAAATGCAAGATTCCTAACAAGTTGTAAAACACATTTGCCAACTTTAGAATCATACCACAAGGAATAAGATACATTGACTCAAACCATTTGCAAACTTAAGTCGCATGCTACAAGAAATCAAACATGAGCATCAACTATTTGCAAAACACATTCACAAATAATAGCATTATGCCACAAAGCTAAGGTGCATGGACTTCTACCATTTGTAAAATATATTTGCAAATTATAGTCCCATACTACAAAGATTAAATGCATGAGCATCAACTATTTGAAAAACACATTCGTAAATAATAGCATCATGCATAGATGAGCTAGAGTAAGCACAGTGAGGTATCAACACATGACTAACTCATGCTACTAGTCAAGACCCCTCTTAATAGTACGTTAACCTATACTAGTAATCTGGTCTTCCAACCAAACACTAAGACCGGTAAAAGACTAGAACACATCTTTAGGCCTAGCTAAGCATACCTTTACCTTGCATCTTCTTGAAGCTTGATGACGCACATCATCACTTCAAGTTCGGGTCATTGACTTGATAATCATCAACACATGATGATCTTCTTCACTTCGGGATCTTGTCTTGAACATCATTAACACAAGATGATTTCTTCATCCCGAGTCTTAACAAGCATCAACATATGATGCATTCTTTCACTTGACCTCCATCAACATATGATGGGTCTTTTCTTGACTAGATGATCCACTCATGATCATCTTCTCTTCTTGAACATCATCGACACACGATGATTTCCTTTTTCTTCAAACTCTTCATACACATCAACACATGATGCATCCTTTACTTGAATGTTAACTTGACGATCAGCTCATGATCATCCCAAGTCTTCATCACCCTGGAACATAACATATTCATCCAATTCATGAAAAATGTTAGTTCCACAATATGATTATCATTAATTATCGCACCATACCATTAACTCATAATGGTATGATAAGATACTTCAATCTTTCACTCTTTGGTAATAGATGATAACCACTTCAATTGCAAATACATTGAATGTAGATAATTTAATGTAACATATCATGAGTATATATGAACTACACAAGTTATATATACTCAAACATGAGTATACAAGAACTACACAAGTTCTATATACTCAAAACATGAGTATACAAGAACTACACAAGTTTTGTATACTCAAAAGGATATGTTTCAAAGTAAAGATCTCAAATATATGTGAAAACGAAATATGAATCAATACTAATGAAACTACAAAATATAGAGTGAACTCCCCCTAAATATGTGCATACACAAATGTGTAAATAGAAACATATGCACATATTCAAGTTATACTTATGGTGGTTTTCAACCTATATTTTGGATCCGAGAAATGCAACAATATATAAGAGTATAAGTCGAATGCATACCTCGTTGAATTTCACCTTTATATTCAAATGAGACTACACACTAGATATTGCAATAAAAATGTTAGTCCCACAAATAGATTTATCATTAATCACTAAAACACTCCATTAACTCATAATAGCAGGTCTAGATCCTTCAACAATTCCAAGAGCACATTTGGCGGCTCTTCATCCAACGCCGTTGGCAGCGGACAGTCCCACGGCACCAACTCCAACCGCAAATGGCAGCAGCAACTACTCCACCTACAACCGCCGCCACACCAACAACCGCGGAGGCAGTAGCTCCTTCAACGGTGGCGGCGCGCGCAGGAACTCCAACAACAATAACGGCAAGGGTTTCGTCCCCTAACCGTCACTCCAGAACCCGTGGGCTGGGTCCATCCAGATGTGGCCTGGACAAGCACCCCGACCCACCAACTAGGGCCTCCTTGGCCCACGTCCGCCCGCGCCTTCACCGCCACCGTCCCTCCACCTGTGCAAACCGGCGCTCTGACATACGCGGTTCCACCGCCCTCCTTCGCTCCGCCCACGTCTTGGGACCAGAACCAGCTGATGCACATGTTCAACACCATGACGCTGGCACCACCATGTTTCGGGTGGTACATGGACTCCGGGGCATCCACCCACATAACCTCGGAACATGGTAATCTCTCTTCTTTCTCCGTGTCCCTTTCGCTTCATCTCCATACGCTATTATCAGCAATGGGTCTCACCTCCCAATCACCCATACCGGCACGACCTCTCTCAAATTTCCTCATCATTATTTTCGTGTTAAACAATGTTATTGTGACACCGTCTCTTATTAAGGCCATGTTTAGTACAGCTTCCACTCTCGGCTTCTCAATCGATTCTCGTGGATTCGTACCAAACACCCTAATTCTCAAAACCACTAGATTCTGCTTCTCACGATGAGCTATCTCGAAAATGAACTAGCAACGAGAAGCAGTCTCCCA
Organism: Hsuehochloa calcarea; assembly: GCA_036346395.1. Taxonomy (NCBI): domain Eukaryota; kingdom Viridiplantae; phylum Streptophyta; class Magnoliopsida; order Poales; family Poaceae; genus Hsuehochloa; species Hsuehochloa calcarea. The sequence continues at coordinate 5,287,668 of CM070604.1, read as the reverse complement.
GCAGATTCTCGTGAGAATCCAACCTTCAGAAACAAAAATACCCTTTGAAGTTGAAGGTTTTTACCCGCAAATGCCACTGAGTTACACAAATATAATTGAAGTATTACACCCAGGGGTGATATGATCTATTTGCCTCTAATCCTCCATCATATAATTTTTGGAGCCAACCTACCAGCCAAACGGTTTTAAGAGACAGCTCCAGATTCTCAGAGAAGTGGATTATCATATAATCAGGAGCAGAATCTGAAGCTGTACCAAACAGGGCCTAAAAATCTTATTTCCGTTCGTTAGTTCACTTTAAATAACCACTGTTCTATTGAATTTGACTCTTATGGCCTTTTTGTAAAGGATCTTCACACCAAGAACGTGATCATAAGGTGCAATAGTCGTGGTGACCTCTACCCCCTTCACTGGCCGCCTCCTGCTACTTGCGCCTTCTACATTACAACTCCATCCTCTATAGTGTGGCATCGTCGTCTTGGACATCTTGATAATCAAGCTTTATCACATCTTGCTAGTGCTTCCTATATTTCATGTAATAAAATTTCCACAAACACCTTGTGCCATGCGTGCCAATTAGGCCGACATGTGCGTCTCCCCTTTTTTCCTTCATTCACTCGCACTAGTAAAGATTTTGATTTAATACATTGTGATCTTTGGACCTCGCACATTCCCAGTGTTTCGGCTACAAGTATTATCTTGTTATCCTCGACAATTTACATATTACTTATGGATGTTTCCCTTCGTCTTAAATATGATATTTTTACCACTCTTCGTAATTTCTTTGCCTATGTTGGCACTCAATTCTCCTCGTTCATTCTTGCCATTTAGTGCGACAATGGCGGTGAATTTGACAACTCTTCCATGTGCCATCACCTCCTCTCCCATGGCATTGCTCTCGCATGTCATGCCCACACACCTTCCAGCAAAACAGTAAGGCATAACGCATCATCCGCTCTACCAACGACATTCTCCGCTCTCTTCTATTTCAAGCAAGCATGCCACCTTCATATTGGGTCGAAGCTCTCCACACCGCCACAAATCTTCTCAACCTCCACCCCACTAAAACACTCAATTTCGGTATCCCCTACCAAGCTCTTTTCAGTTCAACTCCCGACTGCTCTAATCTTCGTGTTTTTGGTTGTAGGTCTTACCCTAATCTCTCAGCCACTGCCACACACAAACTTACGCCGCGCTCCACGCTTTGTGTCTTTCTCGGCTATCCTAAACACCATAGGGGGTACTGCTGTCTCGACCTATCCACAAATCGCATCATCTCATGTCACGTCATCTTTGACGAATCTTTCTTTTCTTCATCCAAGCAACCTAACCCGCGCAGTGCCCTCTGATTTTTGGCTTCCTTTCAGTCGTCGCTCACACACCCACGCCTGCTTCCTTTCCTATCGCACGACATATTACTCCCCTCGCCCAGCACCCTCACTGTTTCCCCTCGTACCTGCCGCTGTGCTCCCGCCAGCGCCGCCCCCCGCGTGTCCCCACATGATACCGCACCTGCGCCTGCACAACCCCCGCATGTGCCTGACGCCGCTGCTGCACCCCCACTGCCCCGATTGTCAACGAGCACTCTATGACAACCTGTGGCAAACATGGTTTTCGGCTTCCCGTCGACTGGCTCAACCTACATGTGGTTGTTCTCTCGCCGATCCCACGGACCTACTGCATAGCGCTCTATGACGAGAACTAGTGTCTCACCATGCAGCATGAGTTCAACGCCTTGCACGCAAACAACACGTGGGAGCTCGTTACACGTCCCGCTGGTGCTAATGTTGTGACAGGAAAATAGATCTTTCGACACAAGTTAAAGCCTAATGGCTCCTTGGATCGATACAAGGCTCATTGGGCCCTCTGTGGTTTCTCCCAGCGACCCGGCGTCGACTTCGATGAACGTTCAGTCCGGTTGTGAAACCGGACACTGTGCACACCGTCTTCACCATTGCGCTCGCCAACGAGTGGTCGGTACATCAACTCGACGTCAACAACGCCTTCCTCAACAGCACACTCGCCGAGACCGTCTACTGTTAACAACCCTTCGGCTTCGTCGACCTCGCACACGTCTTGCATGTCTACTGCCTCAATAGGTCCTTATACGGCCTCAAGCAAGCCTCACGGGCATGGTTCAGTCGCTTTGCGATCTACCTTGAGTCTTTGGGGTTATCCGCCTCCAAGGCAGACCCCTCATTGTTCATCTACAGACATGGCTCGGACACTGTCTACCTTCTATTTGTACATCGATGATATTGTCCTCACCGCCTCCTCGCCGGCACTACTTCACCAAGTGATCAATTCGCTTCACAGCGAATGCTCCCTCAAGGACCTTGACGATTTGCACTTCTTCCTCAGTGTCTCTCGTACAGCGCATCGGCTCTAGCTTTTTCTCTCTCAGCGTCAATACACTGGGACATACTTGACCGGCAGGCATGACAAACTGCAACCCTTATAGCACGCCAGTCGACACCAGCTCCAAGCTCCCCGGCGAACTGGTGGCCAATGCCACCGATTATAGGAGCATCGAAGGCACCCTTTAGTACCTGATGTTCACACGTCTGGACATCGCCTACGCCGTGCAACAAGCTTGTCTTCACATGCATGATCCACGCGAGCCGCACACCAATCTCCTTAAGTGCATTCTTCTCTACCTCAAGGGCACCATCGACTACGGCTTGCAACTCCATCGGGCTTCACCAACCTCTCTTACCGCCTACACTGAGCCGGCTACCCCATCACCCGCAAGTCCACTTCGGGTTACAACGTCTTTCTTGGCGATAACCTCATTTCGTGGTTTTCCAAGCGACAACAGTCAGTCTCGCGTTCCAGTGTCGAGGCTGAGTAATGCGCCGTTGCCAACGTTGTCGCCGAGTCCTGTTGGCTTCGTCAACTCCTCGCCGAACAGCATCGCCCTCTTCAACAGGCAACAGTTGTTTTTTATGACAACATCAGTGCGGTCTACCTCTCGACTAATCTCGTCCTAGCACCAACGGACGAAACATGTCGAGATTGGCATTCACTTTGTTCGGGACCGCGTCACTCTCGGTGAGTTCGGCGTTCTTCACGTACCGACCACCTCGCAGTACGCCAACATCTTCACTAAGGACCTTCCCACGACCATCTTCAAGGAGTTTGCTCTAGTTTGAACGCCAGTCCCGCTCCTGTTCCAACTGGGGGGTGTTAGCCTACCATGCGTGCGCATGTGACGCCTCAGTTCAATCAGGAGATTAATTCATGAGACGTCTCGGTTCAACCAGGAGATTAATATGAGTTGCTACGTGTATTCACATTAGTATCACCATTGTATATATATCACTGTATACCAATAAATCAGTTAAATGCGTCATTTCTATGAGCCTTTAACGAGGTCATGTTCAACATACAGAGATTTCGGCTGTAATTTCGTAGAAAAATACAGATTTTTTTGCGTGGCTAAAGCTTGAGGTATCCTGAATGTATGCCGGTATAAGTAAAAGAAGCACGTACGTATATACGCAAACAAGTGAGAAGCATAAATGGGGGAGTAGACCGAGGGGCAAGCAGAATCATTACAATCGAAGACATTATTTTTCATGTGGCCAATCGAGGAACTGAACTTAGGAGATTTGACTGCACATATTCTACAATATCATGTAATCATGAACATATATTTAGACCATATTTAGAACATGGGAATTTTCCAAAATTCCTACTAGAATCAAACTGTTTCCTATTACATCCCTGCGTTTATAAACAAGCCCTTAAGATGCTCAGTTGAAGTTGAATACTACAACATGTTTATCTATCACGGAGAGGCGAGAAATATATGCCAGACTGAAATGCAGTGGCCGGAATGTAAACACAATCTACGAGGACGATACTGACAGTGATCTCCGGTCCAAACGGCGCATGTGCTGAAATTTTCGTGGATTCTTCTATCCACACAAACGCATTTCCGGGGGCGTCTCCGTCCATCCATCCGCTAATTGGGCGGTTCTGCTCTTCGCAGTTTCGGCCGAAGCTTCCTTCCCGGCAAACTACTCGCCGCCTTCACATGCTGCGTGAGAGGCCACTGTTGCACCGATGGAAGAAATTAATATCCAACAGACATTAGGATCGCCCACCGTGCGTCGTGACAAAAACCGATCCGGACGGCGCGACGGCGGCGTTGTAGCTGCGTGGAACCCCGGCGAGGTGGTCCCGGAGCTCAGTCGAGTGGGCCCACGTGGCACGTGCGCTGGTCAACTGGCTGGTGGGTCGCCACCTCCTCTCGAGCGGACGGATCAAGGACGCTTCTCGGAAGGTGGAAAACCTCTCGATCACGGGTCAGCCACCTTCCAGACGGTGACACGTTGATAAAATCTGAACGTCCATCTCACCACCCCGTTGATCCAACGGATGATACTATCCCCCGGTCCTCCGTTTGACCGATCTCTGGGTCGCTATAAATAGCCCTCCTCTCCGCCCGCTCGAGCCCTTCCTCCCAAATTTTACGAGCAGAGCACTCCATGTCATCCATGGCGGAGAGTGACACTCGCTCGAGCTTGGCCCAATGGGCCGGGCTCTACAACCACGATCCCAGTCCGGTCCTGTCCCTCGGCAACGCTGACGGCGGCGCGGCCGACTCTACCGTCGTCTCCGCCACTGCTACCGCGACGAGCCCGACGTCGGCGGGGTCCGGCGGGAGCCCGATCCGGGCCCTGACGCGGATCGAGGGCCCCCGGGTGGGAAAGCCGGCAACGAGGCGTCGGTCAAGGGCGTCGCGCCGCGCGCCCGTGACGCTGCTCAACACGGACACCGCCAACTTCCGTGCCATGGTGCAGCAGTTCACCGGCATCCCCGCCCCCAACCAGTTCGCCGGGCCCGGCGGTGTGCCGGTCATTAACTTCTCCGCCGACTACGGCTTCCCGCCGCCAGCGGCAGTCGTGTCATTCGACCACCTCCACCAGCGGCAGCCGCCGTTCCAGGACCATCTCCTCCGACCACAGCAGCAGCAGTACACCGGCGCAACATTCGGTTACAGCAACCTGCAAGCCGGCGCCGGCGGCAACCTCGGCGACGTGTTCGCGCATGGGCTCGACTCGGCGGAGGACAGGTTGCTCCTGCAGAGCATGCAGGCTGCTCAGATGCCGGCGTCCACTGTTAACCACAGCGCTAATGGCTACTTTGCTTAATTGAGTAATCAATCAAGGTACGTGCATGGAATTAACAGAAGGGAAGCAGTGAAGATTAGAAACAGAAAGGTCACTCAGTGTTAATTAAGGTTCTCTTGGCATGCGTTCAATTTTATTCGCTTCTTGTTTAAGGCAGTTTAGTTATCAGCTGCAGCGATGTAAATACTAAATTTTGTTTGTACTTTGGTCGTTCATGTGGCTTGTGAGGCCTGGCTCAGAAGCAGAACACTGTATTTTTACATGATTCCTGTAGGAACTGAACTGTTACCATGTGAAATATTTTCGAAATTTCGCGATTTACTGTATTCCGAACAGCTTGAATTGTTGTACGATGGGTAGGAATCAATTATCTAGTGTCTTGTTTATTGATTTGCATCGGTTGGCTTGTTTTAGAAGCAAAGCTGAAGGCGGCTGCGTCGGTGGGCCACGCACATATCCAGTGTATCCTGATTTTTGATGCATTCAAAATATGATGTAAATGGTTATGAAAAATTTTGAAAAAAAAAATCTAGGTACATTATGATGCAATTGAATATCCTACAAAAAAAATCAACCGAAATCACGAGGTATATTAGGATCAAAAAAAGAAAAATTTTAGTGAATAGTAACTATATCTTTATCTTTTATTTTCAGCAGGATTTTTCTATTTTTTTTTCTCCATGTGTACGTTGAATTTATATTTGAAATTTTTGTAGTGTCATAGATTGATTTTATGTTAATGTTGTCAAATATTTTCAAAAAAAATCACGATCATTTGCATCGTGTTTTAACAAGGATGCACGGGATGATCCAAAAGTTAGCACGCAACTGGACATTTTCCTGGCCACGCTAATCACAAGTTGTTTTCGAGGGTTTTGCGTGCTGCTTGCTGCTTCCTTCGTCGGGTTTCTGCGAGGCGCCTTCGTTGTGGCCCGTAGTGTGCCCTGGGGTTTGTCGAGTCGAATGCCGACGGATTTGATTGATCGGCCGTCGGCGGACGGCAAGGCTGAGGGTCCCACGGGAACAGGAGCAAGCGTGACGAATTGACGGTGATGGGAGGGTCAAGGTCAGAGTTGTCATGCTGCAAATTTATACCGTGCTTTGAAAAGTCTAATACGAGATGAGCACCGTTAATTAGAGCCTAGGATCATCATCTAGAGTTCTAGAGTTCGACGTGCTCAGAGATGTATCCGGACAGTTCAGAGCATTCCACGCGAATGCAGACTTCGATCGAGTTCGATTTGCGACCCCCCCGTATCTGTGTGCTTGTGCGTCTGAGGCGGCATGAATAATCCAAGTGTGCTCGTGATCACTTGCATCTCTGAGTCTGAAAAAAAGATGATCCAGCAGCATTCGCTGATCTTTGTGCCATACCGCGAATAGCTGGGGAGATTATACAGCAGAAAGAGTTGCAGACAACATCACCAAAAAGTGAAAGGCTAATGCAGGTGCTCGATCTGATCGTTCTCGACTGATGTGGCTAAGGTGAACCGAATATGTATGTCTATTTTTGACTTGCTAATCGATTAAGTTGTTGCTTGATCAATCGAAGAATGTATATGATAGGGGAGAGTCCTGCGCTACCTTGAGCCGGCGGCATCCTCGTGAACCTGACACTCTGAACGAGGTCTGAAGGCTGATCCTGTGCAGAGTCCGAAGACCAACCTCATACAAGGTTCGAGACCAACAACCCCAGGCGGGGTCCGAGGATCGACCCCAGACGGAGTCCGAAGACCAACCTCAGACGAGGTACGGAGACCAACCCCAGGCGGGGTCCGAGGACCAACCTCGGGAGGCGTGACACATCAATGAACCCACCCCAGACCCGGTCCGGGGTAGCCACATGGCGAACTCCCGCCGACACCGCATATGTGGTGAGACCCACTTGACGTGATGGACGGAAGTGCCTCCGGAGCAAACTATGCCCCGAGGGCAACGATGTCATTTCATTGATCTCTCCATCCTCCTCTATAAATAAGACCTCTTGTAAATAGGGAGGGAAAACCATTTTGTAATTTCTATCACACATATGCAATACATTGGTACAGACCATCGTGTGTGATTCTCGTTGAGGTCCACCTCATATCCTCGGCGGTCAACGCGTCTGACCGATGGTGCCACAAGTTTACTATTCAATCCTGTATCGATGTAAATATCCTATCAGCTATTCTGCTGCTGCAGGTTTACCCTTTTTTTTTCTTGTGTTACTGGCAAGTTTTGTTTGGTAATTTTTGCTGCCGTAGGTAGAGTTTGGGTTCTTGTCAGTCAGTCAGTTTCTAGCCTTTCTGGCTTGTTTTCAGTAGACATAAATTTTGCTTTCTTCATTTCATTTGTCGGAACGAGGTAGTCTTGGCCGCTTGGCCTGCTTTGCGATGGGGTTGATAGTGTTGTATTTTTTTTTCCAGAGCTGTTAGGTAATTTCTCATTTTGAGAAAAAAAAAAAGAAAATAAAAGGGCCCACTTATCATTCAGATGAGGGGAGGGATAAGAATTGGAGATCTTATCTCCAACCGAAGGGAGCAGGCATTGGGGTGCTTGCCCTTCGCCCTGGTGGCGACGCATGTGGTTCGGGCGAGATGCGTGTCGGCTGTTGCCAGCGGAAGCGCACACTCTCATCCTCTTCAAATACCGACTCCTTTTGCCTTTTTTTCTCACCCAAAAACCAGCCAGTCCTCCCCTTTTTGGTTCCTACTCTTTCTGATTTGGCTTCGATCTTGGGCAATAGGAGCTACTGCATCGCCGTGTTGGTCATGGCGCCGTCGGCAATAAGGACCGGCTCCTTTTCCTCATTGTGCACCCTGATTTCTCTCTTGCGCCATCCCCTTTGTTGAGTTTGCATTGAGGGATTTTTTGGGTCCTTGCGTCTTTGGATATGGACCCGGCTGGCTCTTGATTGATTTGGGTGTGAATACCTCGGATCCACGGTGGTCTCTTGATCTACTCAGATCCATGGTGGTCTCTTGATCTACGGATGCATTCGGCCGGAGTATCTTCGGTTGGTTCTTGTGCAGCATACTCTATATCCTGACTTTGCAATTTGGTGTGTCTCAAATTGTGAAGAACGATATTGTATCACCGACGATCACGTCCTCTCTCTGCGGTACAGCGGGGCGTTTGGTTTTTTGAGTCAGTGCATTTGCATGCCTTGCCCGGTTTACTGCTCGGTGTCTTTGAGTGTCATCCACATCGTGAGTATCGTTGTTTTTCATTTTGTATTACTTGGCATTACGTGATGTGCTAGTTTAATTACATCATGTAACTTTGCCTAGTACCGGAAGACCTTGTCAAGTGATGTTTGTGGGATCGGTTTAATACTCGATGAGGAGTTGGGGTCATTGTGATAATTGAATACAACAATTGGATATACATAGGTCTTGAACTTGTAGATTACTTGCTGTTTTCTATTGTGCTATACAATTGTTTCATTCAGTTACTGCTAGCAGTCCACTGTGATTCATTTGATCAATTGCTTTCAGTTTACTGTGATTCACTCGGTTGCAGTACATTGTTTTGTGCTTCATTTATGGTCACTGTTATATAGTCGTGTCAAGTGATATATTATGTAGTTGATTCATTTGCCTGTTGAATTGTTGATTTGCTTTAAATGACCGATTATATGAGCAAGATTTTATTGAAAGCTCAAAGACTAATCATATTGAGTTGCATATACTAATCGGTTAAACTAAAAGTCGAGCGGACGAGAAAATACGAACAATTCAATTCACGTCGTACCCGTACGTACGTGCCCTTGTGCCGAACTGAAAAACAAAAGAGTTCGTTGATCTAGCTTGTGATATCAGTTTGTTATCGAGATTAACCGACGTAGACAAGGACATCAGATCACTTCGACAACATTCAAAACACACGGTCCCACTTTGCCCTTAATTTTGTCAAGAACCTAAAAGGATGAGTCCAAAACTGAGCATATATCAACCCGAACATGGATCTTGATGGTTTTGCATTTGAATGAATGTCACTCCAAACGAACTGAACTCCCTGTTTTGTCCCATTTCAGGCAAAACCTTCAGTCGAAACACCGACTTCTTAAGTGATCGGTCCGAGAACCAAATCTTCAAACAAAACCGCTCAGTACCAAATGAACAAAACACGAGGAAGAATGGTTTCAGAAGTCATGGAAACGTACTGTCTGCTAAAAGCTACATGGAGTATATTGGCTAAGTAAAGTTTGTAAAGATGACTCATGGCTGAAGCTAACAGCCAGCACTGGAAAAACTCCATGTCCACCGGCCGTGCTCGCTACAGGCGGCTTCTCACCGCCGCGCCGCTCTCCGGTGAACTAGGAAGTGGAGGTGGGGGCATATGAGCGTAGCCGGAATTGAGTTACAGGGGTTGGACCAAGAGCCAAATCTCTTCATTAACCACGAAAGTTACAATCCATCTGCACAGCTTGCGGTAGGAAGTCTGGAAGTTGTTCAATCCAGGTACATCTATGACTAAACGATCGAATTGATGATGCAAATTAGATCGATATTCGGTGGGTTATTGGCTGGCTTGAGAAATTGGAGGAGAGCGGCGAGCCAACAGTCAGTCATCTCTTCGAGTAAAATATTAAATTCTTATGATGAATTTTATAAGATTTATTTTTCTTGTATTTATAATAGCAAATTATGTTATATTTTTGGAGTATTTTATTTATATGTAGATTGTTTCCTACCTCATATTAATAAATACTTTATATCAGAATGCGTGTGACGTTCTATAGAGGAAGTGTGTTTAGCGGATAGCGACACAACGAATAACATCTTGAGAGAGACGAAATTCTTTCAGTCGACCATCAAGAATGCTGGTAGTCTAACGACAATCATGGGCAGCGATACTCGTATGATAGGCTCGGGAAGGGCCACAATTATACTCCGTATGGGTACAACTTTGGTCATTGAAGAAGTCTTGTTGTACCCAGAATCGACTAGAACTCTCCTATGTTTTAAGGATATTCGCACTTATGGTTTCCACGTAGAGACCAAAGAAGAGTATGATAAGGAATACCTACTTATTACAAAGCATGAAGAAAGTGGAAAAGTGTATTAAAACGACTTTCTTCATATGAAACTGAGCTATACTATACTAATATTAAGGCACCTGCAGCCTATACTGTCTTGAACTTTTTCTGTCTCTGGCATGACAGATTAGGCCACTCAATTCTTAGGATGATGAGAAATATCATTACAATTCCCAGGGATATAATATCAACGTAAATAAGTTCTTGACTAAAGAAGATTTTGTGTGCCCGGTATGTGCCGTCGGAAAATTAATTACTATACTTTCTGCTCTGAAATCGAAGGATGAAATCCCTGCATTTCTGGACCATATCCAGGGAGATATTTGCGGTCGTAAACAGCCCCTGTCAGGGCCATTTAGGTATTGGACTTGAGAATCTGCATCTCTTCCAATGCTCCCGTAAATAAAATATTTAAAAAACAACCTCCATCTATTAAGACTCGATTAACTTTAAAATTGTCAATAGTAGGTTCAACTACGATAGGAAACCTACCTAGTCGAGTCGACGGGACAGGACAGTCTTCTTTGCTGAAGGAGATTATAGTTTCGACCACCTGGATTGCTGGATAGTGATCAGAGACTCGACAAGGTTCACCTCTCGTTCCACGGCCTTCAGATAACATCTTGACTCGTACGATTTGACCGCTTCACTAGTGGCTGCATACTTGTCTGCCATATTGAAAAGTTCGACGATCGTCCATGGAGGATTTATTATAATATTCTTCGTAAACCGACGATTTCTAAGCCTGCTTTAAAAGCCTGAATGACAGAAGATTCCGCGATATCTGGGATAGAGTTTCGAACCTAACTAAATCTCTTGATATATCGTCGAAGAGTTTCGTTGGTTTTTTATTCATCAGGTGAAGATCATCCTCCTTCCTGGGACGGTCATACGTCCCTTGAAAATTGGCGATTAGAGTATCGCAGAGCTGCTCCTAAGTATAGATAGATCCGACTGGTAGGTTAAGTAACCACGAGCGGGCAGACCCATCAAGGACCACGGGCAAGTAATTTGCCATCACGTTGTCATTACCGCCAGCAGATTTGATGGTGGTAGTATAAATTTGAAGAAACTCTAATGGGTTCTGGGTCCCTTTGAACTTTTCTATGTTAGCTGGTCGGAACCTGTTCGGCCAACAAACAGCTTGGAGACTTGCCGAAAATGCTCGGCAGCCCGTAATGGAATCATGGTGTCTTATTTAAAAATGAGCCGGATTATAATCAGCTGGCGATCGGGTCCTCAGATTTGCATACCTAGGATCCGATGTCCCAAATTAGTCGTGGATGTTATGATAACATCTTTGACCACCAGCTTGGTTCAAATGATGCCTGAGATCGCCTGAATCAAGTGGTCGTTCCTCTAGATGAGCATGAGGAAGTGCTGCTGTGAAGAGCCGTCTTCCTTCATAATTTTCTGGTCGAAACCTACGAAGGGGTCTTGGTGTTGATCGGTCCTCCGCTCGACCATGTTGGCCCCTACTGAGAGAGGAGCGCTGGGATGAAGTCATCGTGTGACTTTGCGAATTCCTTTGCCCCCGGTACATTACCGTACGCCGCATGGTTTGTTGGAGGATCTCCGACACGTGACCTGCAAGCTGAGCATAACCTGGAGTTCTTGCTAAAGCAGGATCTGGATTATTCAGAATATCCTGGACTCACTGCAGGTTTTGTATTGTTACTGAAGGTCATGAAGGGTTCCCACTTGCAGTGGGCGTTCGATAAGGTGAATTTTCCCTCGACCTTCCAATGGGCCCTGTCTGGTCCCTTACTCATGGTGGGGTAGGAACAGTTAAATTATCTAATGCACGTCCATCAGCTTGGTTGCCTCCGATAGTTGGTGCTTGAGCGCCTTTACCATTTTCACTAGCAAGTGGTGATAAGTTAACCCGTGGAGGATCGTGCATGGCATCCGGTTTGGTAGCTTCAATTGTGTTAACTTTGTGGCGCCAACAGTGATCTTCCGATGAACTCCCATTGTAGCTAAGGGAGAGCTTTCCGGTACTTCTAAAAGGAGCCTCTATGATGGAGAGTGGTCGGAGCTTACTGTCTCTGGTGGGCTCTGTGGTGGACTCAGCCTGATTCGGTGAATTGCCAATCGTACACTGAGTTTCACCGTACCCACTTGACCTATGATCGGTGATAACTTCATCGATACCTTTTCCAGATGTCGGTTGCCCCAAATACGTAGGATCTGTTGGCAAATACTAGTTGCCCATGACAATATCGAGAGTACATGGACTCTCTGATTGCAGTGCTGAGCTTCCATTGCAGTTTTTGCTGGTCGGGTCAATCGGGCTTGCAGAGGCATTCGGACGTTCCGAACTGGTCAAAACGAGCGGTTCCTCTGAAATCGCCATTAATGGCAGCGGTGCGTATTCATCCATTTGATCGATTTTGCTAATCTCTGCGACTGGCAAGCCGGTGGAGGAGGAGGATGATGGCATTCCATTTTCTTCCATGGCGCGGATGCATGCGTCCATGTTGATGTCGGAATAATCCGTCAAGTCGAACCTGTTTTTCTCATCCCAAGTCCCTGTCATGTTCGCATGAACGATAATGAGGCAAAGAAAGTGGATGAGGAATACTTGAGTGAAGTAAAAGCTTCAAGAACTCAACGCCTTCTTCTCCACGGTCGGCGCCAGCTGTCCACGATCGAGTCGCCGATCTTATAAAATAAAACAGAGAGAAATGACAAAGAGTTCTCGGGAGATGATGAGACTGCACTTTATTGCTATGAATTGGATCCTTTACAGGGGGTGCCCTTGACAAGGTAGTGGACTAATCCTAATTACACCGAGCGTAATGCTTGCTATGCTATTGAATCAGACTTGAAACATGAATCTAATGATGATTACTGTGCTTCAATCTCCTGCTCTTGTTCCTCCATGCTCTATCCTTAAATAACCATTGAAAGGGTGGCAGTTATTCCTGGAGAAGGCGCCTGTTGGAAATGCCACGACTGGTCGGAGCAAGGCAACGGTTGCTGGAGCATCAACCATCCGGCGGTTGATATCTGTGAGACACTAAACCGCACGGTAGTTTGCTGCTAGTGTCTTAGGATTATGAAGTGTCGTGTGGTATGAAACCAATATGACATGTGCTCCATTCATCACACGGTAAGGGATATGCTTAAAGCTGAATCCATATGCCAGTTCTTTGCTTGTATGAGCAGTTATCTGGTCGGGGACTAGGTACAGGATCTCGTTCGACCAGGATACTTATAAGTAATCTCTAGAACCCTTACGACCACAGAGGTCGTTAGCTTTAGGGGTTACGACTCCTACGACCACGAGGGTCGTTGGCCTTAGGGTTTACGACACTTACGACCACAGGGGTCGTCAATCTTAGGGTTTACAACCATAAAGACATGTGATTTTTTAATTATGTATTTAAAGTAATACATAGGGATTTTAATCATCGTCATATTCCTTTGTGGTGGAACTATAATTTCATAGAAATCATCTAAGCAAAATCTTGTATCAACTTCGACGAGCCACTCGGAGATCATAGCACTGTACGAGGCCTCACGAGAATGTGCTCGGCTTTGGGATGATTCGTCACATCCAACAGTCGTGTGGATTGAATACCGCATAAACTCCTACTATTATTTATGAAGATAATACGGCTTGTGTTGCACAAGTGCAGATGGGTTATGTGAAGAGTTAACTCACAAAAGCATATCAACCCCAAGTTCTTCTTTGCTCATGAATTGCAAAAGATGGACGAAATTAAAATACTTTATACTAAGTCATGTGAAAATCTTGTAGATTTATTCACTAAATCACTTCCAGCGTCTTCATGTGAAAATGCATACGTGAAATTGGAATGATGAGACTTAGAGAAGTACAAAATTCAGGGGAAGAATCTTCACGACTTATTATTGAAACTTGTTCACGAAGATCGAGTACCCAAAGAATAAATCCTGGAGATTAAATGAAATTGGGTGGATTGTACTCGTTTTCCCTTGACGAGTTTTCCTGAAGTTCTCGGCTAAGGTTTTTAATGAAACAATTCATGCAATGCAACAGAACGTGTTTCATGTACTCTTTCTCCAAAATTTTTCCATTGGATTTTTATGGAGTTTTAATGAGGCATAACATGTCGGATGAGTGCCCAAGGAGGGTGTTAAGAAACCTGGGCCTAGACCTTCCAGGCCTGGCCCATGATGGGCTACCCATTAACCTCTAGACTATTTATAGGAGGGGACCACCAACCATTGTACGTGCTTTTTAGAAGAGAAATAAAGAGAACAATGAAGTCCTCCCATATATCTGTGTTCAATCTATTACTTGTTCTTGCATTGTTCTGTGCGATTCTACGCTTGTCTACGAGGTGATCGCTCGGATTGGACTCGCCAGCGACAGTTCCTCAACATGAACTACTAAGATGTACGGTGTGTAGGATTCTGCGCCATTATTATTCCAAGACCTGCTTCTGTGCGTAGTGCCCTGAGGAGTTTTTGCTAAAATGGCAGTTGCGCGACGAAATAGCAAAATAGTCCCTCCGTGAGTGAATTAGAAAAAATGACACCCGTGTCACGCTCAAAAGCCACGGCAGATGGCCTATCGCGCAGTAGGGCCCAGGTGGCGGGCTCCCATTCAGTAGGAGCTGGCTGCCGCGCACCCACCGAGCGGCAGGTGATGTGGGCAGGTCACTTGTCGCTCGGTGGGCACGCTAGGCCAGCTCCCACCGAATGGGAGCCCGCCACGCTGCCCTATCACGTAGGCCCCCTGTTGTGGCTTTTGAGTGTGGTACATGTGTCATTTTTGCCAATTGGCTCACAGGAGGGCTATTTTTGCTATTTTGCTTCAGAATAGTGTCATTTTAGTAAAAAAACTCTACAATGAGCGCCAGCTTGAGCATGCCATGCGCAGCCTGGTTTTGGTGGGCACGTACCTTTGTTAATCTGTTGGAAAACACTATGACACATACGTACGAAGCAAAGGAAAAAATCGGACACGTGTCCCAGCTCATTTCACTTTCACTTTTCCCCACCTGCCCATATGCCTCTCTCACCAGTCACCACTTATTTCTTATCTCTACTCATTCCTTATCTCCAGAGCAAGAACCACACAGGCTGACGTTTCACTCCGACGATCTCTTATCCATCCACATCACCCAAGGTTCAAACACCATTCACTCATTCTGAACTCTCTCTCTCTCTCTCTAGCTCCATGCCTCTTCTTCCCCTTCTCTGCTAAGCTCTCCCTCACGGATCTATCCGCCTACCAGAGCCTCTGATTCTCTTCTCCTCATCCCGTATGTCCTCCTAGCTTCCTCTCCAAAACAGCAGCGATCTAGGGGAGGATCCAGGAATGAGCGGCACTACAGACTCCATCCAGTTCAGGGCGATGAACTCTTCAAGCAAACATAGGTGACATGTGTAATGATGTGTCGCTGCAAAAGAAGGAATAGGGGAGGAGGGAGGAATCCACGACAGCAATCTGGAGTGGAAATAGAGGGAGGCGACATGGTGACGTGATGCTGATGCGTACCACCGACCACGTTCCTCCAAATACAACACCGGAGTTGCCTAGATCTTGTGGTGTTTGTTTCTGGTAAGATGTATTTTTTATGTTTGATTTGTTGGAGATTTGTTTTCCTCTCCGGATGTTTCCTTTTTTTGGTTTTGAGATGTTGAAATGTTGCATCTGTGATATGGTGCGCCTCGTTGGAAAAAATATTACGACCCGTTGAAACAAATATTGCGTATTGTTCTTTAAGATGTTTTGGCCCGTTGAAAAAAATATTGCGCCCCATTGAAAAAAAATGTTGCATCTGTAGAAAAAAAAATATTGCATACTGTTCATGGTGATGTTGCAATTTTTTCAACGTCCAGATGCTTTGTTTTCATGATTCTGAGGTTCTGATATTGATGTTGCGGCATGTTGAAATAAATATTTTGATCCGTTGAAACAAATATTACATACTGTTATTTGAGATGTTGTAGCCCGTTGAAAAAAAATGCACCCTGTTAAAAAAATATTGCATCTGTCACATACTGTTCACGGTGATGTTGTAAGATTTTTTTCTTATGTTTTGAACTACATTTCTGTTCTTCCCTAATCTCTCTCCTATGCTCACTGTTCTTCCAAAATCTCTCTCCCTACAAAGAGGAGATAATGTTGTATATGTTTTTTAAATATATTATAATAAGTGATAAAACATGTTAAGCTCGGACCGTATGTCTACGCGCGCATAGTGCATAAGAGGCTGTTAGCTCTTCGCTTTGCATGTGCATGCATTTCCTTCCCTAACGTACACCTAGAGGATCCTAACGAGATAGTACACATGTGGATGTTTATGTTTGCTGTGCGCACTGGCGCTTATAGATAGATATGGCTGTGTATTTCTGTAAGAGACCGACGAGATCGTCCATTTCCTTTTCATTTTGTTCCTAACCATCCATCTATTCTACTCTCCATCGTATGAGCGTACGGCTTTATGTCCATTCAGCTAGCAACAAGCCGTGGATATATGGGATTATGGATGGAGTAGGTAAGTCGCACTCGTGAGAGTTGACACAGTAAAGTGGGAAAATTAGGAGGTGATTCCCAGGGTTATATCTTGAGGGCGTGATGGAGAAACCACATGATGCAAGGCCGGAATAATGGGATGTGATGAGGGCGACCCTGCCGGAGATGGCTATAAATTCACGATGATTTCTGAATGCTGTACCGTGAACCGACCGGACGAACAAATGCTTCAGAGGCAGATAGATCGACAATAGACCAACCGTCGTCGTTTTCCACCTGAACACACAAACAAAACATGGATACTCGTCGTTTTCAATTATGAGTTCGACAGATCAACATGCTCATCATATGGTTTCAAGTCAACATCGATTGAGTGTGTTCATTGTACATATTATTCCAAAATGTGTAAAAAGGACATTCAAAACTGCAGCCTTCTCTTCCTACACTACGCGAGGATCCTCGGCGCTCAATATTATAGAGGTCTCAGCGCTTGGTGTTGACAAGAGCCATGCGCCCGATCAGATCCAAGACCCGGTTGCTGGAGCAAACATAACAGCATATTCAGTCCAATTAAAGATTTATGAAGAATACAAGGCTTGAGGCTGTTAAGTGGACACTTACCTGTAGCCCCACTCATTGTCGTACCAAGACACGAGCTTCATGAAAGAAGAACTGAGACCAATACCAGCCTTGGCATCAAATATGCTCGACCTGGGGTGTAGAGAGAAATTTAGCTATCCCGATTTCCTTGCAGCTAATGACAAATTATGTAAACAGATCTGAATACTTTACCTTGTATCACCAACGAAATCATTTGAAACCACATCCTCATCTGTGTAGCCTAAAATACCTTTCAACGAACATTCAGATGCTTCCCTGAAAACAAATATTACAAAATGGGAAAGCATATTGTCGAACTGACAAAGGTAGCACAAGCTTATGTAAATACGAATAAAAATTAGCTGTGGCACCTTTACATTCTTTAATTTAAGGAACTAAGATTGGCCTTAACTCATACCAAAATTGTTAAATCAACTAAGCTACGAAACCTACTTCTCCTCCACTGAATGATCAAAGGGAGCAGACAGAATGTAGATGAATGCTATTGGTTCCTGGACAGCACACACCCTTCGTTCCTTCTCTTATATTTATCCTCAAGTGCTATTCCAATATTAACGTTCAACATCTTGATAACTCTATTGTACTTTCAAATACAGAACAACTAATTTTATCACTCCTAGGCAGTTTGTGCCTTTGCTCACATTCATTAAATCCTCTCGGGTTCACTGTTTGTTATACATTAACAAGCTCCAGGATATCCTTTGAATAATTACAGTCAAAAGATAGCACACTAATAAGAAAACTTGGAATAGTAAAGTTGATGAGAAGTTAAATGATTGGAAAAAACAGAGCAAAGCACTGACCACAAACCGAGTGTAATCAGTAATCAAGAGATAACAAAGTGCAAGAACAATTAGAGTGGTGTACATACTTGATAGCTGCTTTCACATCTTCATAGGAAGCGCTTTTCTCAAGCCGGCAGGTCAAGTCAACAACAGAGACGTTAGGTGTAGGAACTCGGAAGGCCATACCAGTGAGCTTTCCATTTAATGCTGGAAGAACCTTTCCAACAGCCTGGTATCAAAACAAGTGGAACATAAGAAAGCTGCAACAACCAAGCTTTTTGCTCTTTCTCTTTGAGCACAGATAACCTTTGCTGCACCAGTAGAGCTAGGGATAATGTTTTGACCAGCCCCACGTCCTCCCCTCCAATCTTTCATGGAAGGACCATCAACAGTCTTTTGGGTGGCTGAACACATGTTACACATCAAATCAAGTTATTCCATGATAGTGCTAAATTGTATCTCTGCATGTGAGAACATTGGTGAATCCCTGTGCCCATGACAAGTATTAACGAGGAGAAATAAAACCTGTTGTGGCATGGACAGTTGTCATTAGGCCTTCAACAATGCCGAATTCCTCATGGACAACCTGCAAACCATCATACATACATAAGCATCGTCAACAAGGCAAATGTGACACTACATTTTGCAACAATGAAAATATGCTCAGTGTCAGAAACACCTAGAAGATACATATTAGCACATATAGGTATACCATATACCTACCATATTCTGTTCATATCATATAAAAGAAGAAAGGTGATTTGATTTTATGCTTCACCCAATAGTGAAAAGCAGGAAAATAACCTTGGCAAGGGGAGCAAGGCAGTTGGTGGTACAGCTTGCATTGGAGACAACATTCATGCTGGGGTTGTAATTCTTCTCATTTACTCCAACCACAAACATAGGAGCATCTGCTGACGGAGCAGATATCACCACTTTCTTGGCACCCCCCTACAAGGCAACGAAAATCTCAACATTTTTGTTGTATATAAACAGATAATTTGTTTTGATATTAGATAGAAATCATCAAACAGTTATGAAAATGAGAAAGTGAACCTTCAAATGTGCTGACGCCTTTTCGATTGTTGTAAAAACACCAGATGATTCAACAACATATTCAACTCCAAAGTTACCCCAAGGGATATCTGAGGGGTCTCTGAAATAAACAAGTGAAAACCCATAAAACAATGACAGCAAACAGAAGCATTAGGGCAGAAACAAATTACATGGCAAAAACAACATGGCCACAAGAGGTTCTGGAAAAACCATGGATTTAAATTTTTGGTGCAGTATGTGTAGCATAATTTTACCCCAGTGAGCTGTGTAAAGAAGACCTTGCTGCTTCATTTAGCAATGATTATAATATATGTATTCAATATGTATGCAACACTATCATACTGGACTAGCGCACATTAGGCATCAAGCAAAAGGTACATCCTTCTTTCTAATACACAAAGCTTTTGACAATACAAGAAAATATACCGACTGAACTAATGTTCACATATTCACAGTGCAAAGACACTTGATGTCTAAATCTAACAATAGTCAGGAACTGGGTATGAAAAAAAAAGGAGAAATAGACAACATTGAAAATAACATAAGTGCCGAGTAATTTAAGAAGTTTGTTGTCCAAACTTACAAGCAAAATTATAAGGGCATAAAATTCATGAAACAATCATTTTATGTAAAGAACAATTCCCACTAGAATATATATTCAGCTAAACCTGAAGCATTCCAGTTCTGACCTTTTGCTCGTAACTGAGATTTTCTTCCCATTAATCTCCAAGGTTGACTCATCCAGAACCTTTATCGTGCCTTTAAATGGACCATGTGTGGAATCATACTTGAACATATAAGCCTGGAAAAAGAAGAATATCACAGACGGACCAAATGGAAGCCTTCAGATGAAATAGGTCGCACCTAATACAGCTAGAGGTAATCTGTTGAATGAAATGAGACGGACCAAATGGAAGCCTTCAGATGAAATAGGTCGCACCTAATACAGCTAGAGGTAATCTGTTGAATGAAATGAAATAACAGAAGTAAAACAGGAAAAGTGACCATGCCAATTTTCTAATTGAGGACCGCACATAACAGAACCTAGGAGGCTAGGACCATGAATAACATAAGTTGAGCTCCCATTTTCGAGCAAGACACAAGTCCAACATGTTAGATGTGTATTATTACCTGCGTATTTTCCCTGTTGTATAAGGGTTATCTACATATATACCGTACATGTACTTGTATATATATTGGTCTATTGGCCTCGTAATGAAAACAAGCGCAATTCGTAACACAACATATGATATAGCTCACACCGGATGGCTTGTACAGCTCAAGACTCCATATAAATATGTAACTAGGACCATGAATAACATAAGTGATTTCATTTTTCAACAAAGATGCACTTCCAACATATAATGAAACTCACACCAGATGGATGTATAGCTCAAGATTGGTATATATCCAAGTCAAACGAGATCAACAAAGCGTGTCTTCATTAAGCTAAGTAGTACAATTATGCATGCTAGTCTAAGCAATATCTCTACTGGAAATGTCTACAGTGTTATTTGTAAATGGAATTTCAAAAGAACATTGAAGATCATCACTTCCCTTGCAACAGGTCATTAAAAAAGTTGGTTATGGAAGATTTGAAAACATATAATTGTTGTAAAATCACTACTTCCCCAAATTAGATATGCATCTCATGTGATGAAGAACCAAACAAATATAAGTTAAAAAATGGGGGCAATGGCCCAAGGCCTAGGATGAAAAGCTCATGTAAAAATCCTTAAAAAAAGAAGTAAAATGCGACTTTGGACCAGCCAGCCTGAGGCTTGGCCCGTGGCCGGCTCCACCCCTGGTAAAAAAACAATAGTCCAATCACTCATGATAAAACATAAGTTGCACATTGTCGATATCTGAAATGTCTAAAACACTCTTACTGCAGATATTCTGGGATCTAAAAACGAATCTTTTTGTGTTGCTTTCTTACCATGTATTTAGCATCAATAAACGGATCATTAACAGCCACAACTTCAATATCATCTCTATGGGTTGCAATTCGTAGAACCAACCTGCCAATCCGTCCAAATCCTACCACAACAAGAACACAAGAGTACCATTAGAAGCAAAGACTAAATTAATGGCTAACAACATAGATCACCTACAAGGCTACAACACGATGAAATTGAACAAGGGTTCAATTCTCTAATCCAAATCGATCACACTTAAAGCATAGCCCAACGATGCAAAACCAAAAGTGCATTTTTTAATCATTGTGAGCATTAATGCATCTCATCTACATTACAATCATTTGGTGACGGCGTTGTTTTACCTATTTATGCAAGGGAGTAAGGGACTCACCATTGATGCCGACCTTTGTCTTTTCCCCACTGGAAGATTCTATGGAAAGAGAAAAGGTAAAGTTGTATCAAACACCACTGCAGGGTGCACAAATCTGTTTCATGAATCGAGCAACTTACGAGGGGTGGCAGGGGGCGCCTGTGTGGCTGTGGCTCTTACAGGCTCAATGCTCCGAGCACTGTAATTCGTAAACAGTTAAAAGTTTTTAAAAATGCAATGTGTTACATCTAATATGCAGTGCGCATCAACTGGATTCGCTGCACGCGCTTAGGGCGGTCAAATCACAAAAACGACAAGCTGAGAACACGAGGAATCGGGGTTGCCAATTTCTCCAACCATCGTGATCAGTTGTCCAATTTGAACAAGCTGAATGAGAGAAGGTGACAAGAAGACAACTCACGGTGAAGAGGAGGCTCCGATGGAAGGGAAGCTGCAGGTAATCTTGCTACTCACGCACGACGCCTGCACCATATCAGCCGAATTGATCAACAGGGGAAACATACTTAGCGGTAACAGGTTTAAGTTGCAGAACTGCGGCAAACGCAACAAGAACCAATCTGCACCTGAATTCAGAAAAAGTATGGATACATTGATGCTACGAGAAAACCACATAAAAAAGGTGTTATCTAACAAACATTCGAGTGCTTTTTTTTTCGTTTAGAAAAACGCGGTAGAGACGGCGCTCATCAAATAGCAAGAGGGAAACAAGTTGGCCAAAAAAATGCACGAAAACTTCGCCATATAAAAGGCAGTTTCGTTGTACAAGCCAGTTCCACGAAACAGGGAATAAAAGAAAAGAGGAAAAAGAGGGAGATCGGGACGGCAGATGGGACCTTGATGGGGTGGGCGGCGCGGGATCCGCCGCCGCCGGCGGCGGCGGAGGAGCGGAGGGAGACGGAGAGCAACGCCATGCGGTGCGGCGGGGGCGAAAATCCTTGGCCAGCGGCGGAATGGAGGCAAAGAGGGATGAGACGGCGGCGTGCGCGATTGGAGTCTCGGAGAAGGGCGGCAGGAGCGAGGGGCCTGGGTGACCTGTGCAGCGCTGCTCGCCTGCTCCTCTCAGTGGAGTTGTTTATGCCTTTTTTTTTTCTTTCCCCTGGCCGCCACCCCATCCCCGGCACGCATCCTCTGAAATATCACGCGCTAAAGTACTGTGACGTTGATTTGTAGTCGTTAGATAAAAAAAGCAAAGACTAAGATCGTGTGGCATGCGCCACAACAATGCAGCGCAAAACACTGTAACATAAGTACGGGAGTGACACTGTAGCAGTTGAAATAATCTGTACTTCCTAAACCAGACGAACTCAAATCGTAGCAATGCCATATTACTATTACTTTTACCATTTCCTTTACAATATCTGAATCCCTTATCCTTTTGGATACATTCACGAGAGCCACCAGCTTCCGAACACCTAATATCCATAGTGTAATAATCTAGCTTAGTTTTACATGGCTTGTATGTTGAGTGTTAGCTCCGATACTCACTTCAGTCTTCGGTCTAGAATACATATAGTTAAATTGTATCAAATTTTGTTCAAAGATATTATTAAAAATATATAATTCGAATAAACGAAAATGATACAAGTAGAAAATTGTACTACATCGTGAGAGGTTTTCAAGCTAAATTATTCTGCAACACCTACTACTCCTAGTTTGCAACTTGAGTACAATCAACTTCACAGTGAACAAAACAAAAACCTGCACATTAAAATAGCGGGGCCGGGAGTGCAAAGGAAAAAAATGTGCGTGTGTACGGTTGGTTTGGTTTCGGGCAGGTCAACGGATCAGAAAAAGTGAATTGGGTGCGTCCGCCTGAAAGGTTTCTTTAGTACACGATGGACTCACCTACGCATACATATCACATGTACGTACACACATATGTAGATGTGTTTTTAACGACTGCTTAATCTAGAACGGAGATTAAATCTTACAGAGTGCGGACACACATTTTAAGCAATGAAAATAAATCCCTACCAGATGAGACACGCGTGCCGAACCAGAGACTCGAACGTGGGCGGCCTAAGCGAACATCCTCGCACCAAACCAACCAAGCACAGCTCGGTTCTCGTCCGCTCGAAGGTGGCCCAGCACCGCCCACCTAAACTCAGGCTGGCCCATTGGGCCCTGCGCTCGTCCGCACCACGCCTGTCCTGCGGCCGTAAAGCCACAACGACGAATATGCCAGCCTGCTCGCGTGTGAACAACTCCATCCGGGCATCAATCCCATCGTGATTGGCTGGTTAATTCACCAGCGCTTTGAACTTGTTGGAGAATCTCGAATCTTTTCAGTGGAAGCGGTCGTTTTCAGTAATTGATCGATTACTGATCGCGGTTGTTTCGAAAGCTCAAATTTCTGGATCCATTCCCGTGGATTCAAAATCCTACGGGGATAGATATTTAAAATCTTGGCTCATCCACAGAGATGGATGTATTTAGGTTTCCCAAATAAGCTATTGGAGTTTAGACTTTTGCTTCGTAAACTAAGATCATGTTTGGTACCGCTCCTACTCCTAACTTCTCATTTAGATCTTGTGGAGCTATACCAAACACCCAGCTTCCCAAAACAACCACTTCTCGCGATGAGTTGTCTCAAAAATGAACTAGCAACGAGAAGTAATCTTTCCGTGGATTTTCGTGGGAAGCCAACTTTGTAGAAGAGAAAATTACTCCTTGAAGTTGAATCTATTTACCCGCAAATGCTATAGACTTACCCCCTCCCATCCCATCATGAGACCCCCCGACTGTGTACCCCATTTTTCCCCCTCGCCTCCTCATATCCTCCCCCGGCTCTGGCGACTTGGCGATTTTCGCGCCGAGACTCTGGCGCGCCGCCTTGGCCCCTGTGTCCTCCCATGCCAGTCCTCCACTGCGTCGCCGCCGGCCTCAGAGTGCGCCACCGCGAGCAAACGACAGTCGGCGACAGTTGATGTCTTGATAAGAAGAAAGCACTGTACACCTCAATATTTAGCAGTTCACTTGCATCAAGGTTGAGAAAAAAATGTAGTGACTAATGAAGTAATGATAGAACATAGATAGATGTTCATATTACATAATTCAAAGGTGAAGCTTCAATTGCGCATTTGTACAGAAATACTTGTGTGATGCATGGATTACTACCCTAGGCAATTCATAACAAACTAAAATATGGCCTTAACAGAGCACATTTGCTCATGCACAGAAGCTGCAACTTAGGATTTACTAAAGAGAAAGGGATTGAACAAAGTGATTATCGCAACAGAGTGCAGACTGACAGAGCACTAGAGTGAACACTCAATTCCCAGACCCAAAACCAAGACCAGGGCTCCATTGGCACAAGTGGCTTAATACAATGCCTACGAGATTGTCTGCTCCTAAGAGCACCTCGACCTCTTCCAGACCCAAAACCAATACTAGGGCTCCTTGGAGAGACCTCAATAGTTGAATCATGTCGAAAGCCATCCACCTATTTCTTGCCTTTACCAACCTGAGCTCTGCCAATTCCCATTTCCTAGTTCATTTGCCTACTACAAGATTTGAGAGGAGAAGGGAACAGAGAAGGAAACACACCTGGCAGCTGGAGAGGAGGAAGCACCATCGGCCGCCAGATGCAGAGGAGGAAGCACAAAGGATCGCCGCCGTTGGCCGCTGGATGAGAGGGAGCGCAGAGGAGCGCGGAGGAGGGAACGTGGAGGACGGGGCGTAAAGGAAGGGGCATCGAAGGCCACCGGCCGTCGGTCACCAGGAGGCGCAAACTTGAGGCGCAGTGGTGCACGGCCGTAAAGCGCGGAGGAGGGATCCTAGAGGCGCACATGAATGAGCGGAGGGAGGCGCAGCATGGGAAGGAGCAGGTTAGGGAACCTCCCTTGATGGGCCATCGCGTTGGGCTAGGAACAGTTTTGGGCTGGGCTTCTTTCATGTCGTATCTCCATATCCTTATGTACCGACCATGTATTTTCTTTTTTTAACTAAAATATTCCTGATACGTATCGGGGTCGTATTTGTACCCGATACATATCGGGATACTAGTACGCTGCCTGCCAGGCGTATCGGTGCATCAGAGGCTACAACAATTCAAAAGACAACAAAATACATCTACCAAATCTAATTGATATGTATGATTTGCTCCCACTATTTCAAGCAACAATAGTACAAAATGGTATAGCTTTCATGTTTAGTTTTGTCATCAGCACTAATCAAGAATATCAATATAATACATTGTGACTGGCATCCACTTTGTTCTCTCTTAAGTCTGTACATAAGCAAAATTTAGATACATGTTGTTTTTCCTTTCTGAACCAACTAGCAGTAGCTAATGAGTGACAATGTACAGAATTCAGAACTGCTAGTCTGTACTGCTAGTTTTTGAATTCTTGGGTCAGAATTCAAGAACCTTTGTCAGCTAGTATTTGGTATCCATGTGTCATGTTGTTGAAGAACTCGAGCTTATAGATCCTTTGGTTGAAGATGACAAAATTGCATGGCTATCTAGTAAAAGTTCTTATACATTTTGGTGATCTCTTTATTCAGGCATATGTAACTTTGTTACAAATAATACTAGTACAATTGCCAAGAAAACCAAAATGAAAAGTTTCATGAAACCTCCATTTGTTTATTGTTCTTTGTTTTGCTACATGCAACTCTGGTCCAGCATTCTTATCTACGATTGTGATATTGAATTTGTATTAGCTAGCTCTGTAGGCATTGATATGAATCTGGGTTTGTTCCAGTAGCCACTTTTTGAACACGTGATAATTCAAAAGTCTAGGCGGCCATATATTGTAATTGAGAGGTCCTTTGGTGCATGGAAGATGAAATGGAGAATTCTTCTTGAGATGTCGAGCTTTCACATGTCCAAGCAAAGGATGATTGTTGCAGCAACCATGAGAATCCACAACTTCATACGTGAACATGCTTCGCCGGATATGCATTTTCGTAGGTTCGATCGGGATCCTAATTATGTGCCTACAATACCATCAAGATATGCAAAATATGTCATTTCTCAGGATGCATCGGATGCGTCAACGTCGCGAATGAGTGCTACATCTAGGGATACTTTCCATGATGACCTTGCATTAAGTGCAATTGCTCAATCAGGATTATGGACGCACTACTTGTGATATTTTGTGGTCTATTGTTATCACTCATTTATCATTTTAATACTTACACATAATAGCATTTAATTATCATTTGAACACTTATACGATATGAAATTACCTTGTTATTCCATGAAATTGAATAATGTTTGAGTACGTTTCCAATGAACGAGAGATTTCCTTGTCTAGTGATCCGTGTAGCAAACATTACAAGACACAATTGAAGTATTTGTACAAGGGGTAGCTTGGTCTATTTGCCTCTAATATTCCCTTATATAATTTTTTGGGCCAACCTACCAGCCAAGCGTTTTCAACAGATAGCTCTAGATTATCAGAGAAGTGGATTACAGAAGCAAAATCTAAAAAAAATGAGAATCTAGAACTCTACCAAACAGAATCTAAGAAAATACCGACTTCAGGTAATGCATAGGTGAATAGTAATAGAAAAAGGACAATCTCGTGGGGACATCTTTTGCGAGCACTCAATTTTTGGCAGGTTTGGCTAGGATCGGGAGAACGCTTGAGTTGGTTGGGGTGAGAAGACCAAACCCTCCACAACATAAGCCATAGAGTTTCAGGGACGTGCTCTACTACTATGCCAAATTGCCAGTGAAGCGCCATGCACGTCGACAGATCACTGCCATGGGAGACCGCCCACCTCGTGCCATTCTCTTTTTATATGTTGGATTCCCGTGCTGTGCCTCGGCACCAACCCAATTAACAAATTTAATAGAGCTCTTGTGACTTGCCCTAAAATTTTTTTGCCTCGAGGTGCCCATTGTGTGACATGACATGCGGTGCCCACATGAGATTGACTAATACTACTACGTACTCTTACCAATCTCCCACTTAGTTGGAGACTACTAGTAGGTAAGTACTATAGTGTGTATACGTGTGTGTCTTCTTTATAAGCGAAAAAATATGCCTGTGAGGCATTGGACGCTGGAGCCAAGAATGGGCAAACGTTTTGCTTCTTTCGTTCTCTTGTTTCTCCCCTACTTATGCGTTCAAGGATAAAATGCGTAGTCGCTACAGTACTGTAGACATTTTGGGAATATTATGTGTGTGTCCCGTAGGATTCCACACCCTTTGTTTATACTCTCGAAGTAGGGCCCGACTCTCATACAACTCGTTATTTAGATCTAACACAAACTCTCCATCACTCTCCCTCAAGATGGTTAGTAAAACATTCAGCCAATTATTCACCAGACTTGACATACTCCAACTTCAATATTCTATCATCGATTTTTTCCTTGATAAAAAATATATCAATCTCAACATGCTTGTACGATCATGCTGAACTGGGTTGTTAGCAATGTTGATTACAGATTTATTGTCACAATGCAATACCAACAGATTATTCCTATGTATTCGAAGCTCGAACAATAAACCCTTCATCCATATCATTTCACTCACACTCAATGCCATTGCTCTGTACTTTGCCTCTGCAATAGACCGAGCCACAACCTCCCGCTTCTTCTTCATGACACAAGGTTACCTCCCACAAAGCTGCAATATCCAAAGGTAGACCTCCTGTCATCAACACTGCTTGCCCAATCAACATCGCAATACACTTCCATATTCAGATGTTGATTCTTCCTGAACCAAAGGCCTTTCCCATGTCTACTCTTCAAATACCGTAAGATTCAATAAACAACATCCATGTGTTCTGTTCTGGGATCATGCATATATCGACTAACCACACTCACTGCATATGAAATATCATGTCTTGTATGACACAAATAGATGAGACGCCCAACAAGCCTTTGATAAACTTCATTGTCAATTGGATCTCCTGACTCGACGCATAGTTTGTGATTCCTATCAATAGGTGAAGAAATAGGGCGACACCCAAGCATACCTATTTTTATCAGCAAATCAAGGACATATTTCCTCTGGGAGAGAACTATACTATTAGAAGAACGGGAAATCTCAATCCCAAGAAAGTATCGAAGAGGTACAATGTCCTTCACCTCAAATGCCTCTCCTAGTTTTTTCTTCAATGACTTGATTCCTTCGGCATCATCTCCAGTAATCACAAGATCATCAACATAGACTACCAATATGGTGATATGTGATCCTCTATATCTATAAAACATAGTATGATCTCTATTGCACTGAGAATAGCGTATACTACAGACTACACATCTAAATCTATCAAACCACGTCCTTGGAGACTACTTCAGATCGTATAAAAGACTTCTTTAGTTTACACACCTTTCTCCCAGTCTGCCTGTTCTCAAAGCCTAGAGGAATCTCCATGTATATCTCCTCTTGTAAATCACTATGTAGAAAAATATTCTTCACATCCAACTGATGTAGGGGCCATTCGAAGTTAGTTGCACAGGAGATCAACGTTCTTATCGTACTCATCTTCACCACTGGTGCAGAGGTCTCATCATAGTCTATCCCATATATTTGACTATAACCTTTTGCAACCAATCGTGTCTTGTATCTCTCTATCTTGCCTTTAGAAGTTTGCTTAATTGTAAACACCTATTTGCATCCTACTGCCCCTTTTCTTGCTAGAAGTGGAACAATATCACATGTCTTGTTCTTCTAAAGTGCGCTACGTTCTTCCTTCAAGGCATCCTTCCACTTATGATTCTGCTTAGCAGCTCGCCAATCCTTTGGAACATGCACTGTCTGAATAGATGCAATGAATGCTTTCTATGCAGGTGAGATATGGGAATATGAGATGAAATTTACAATATCATGCTCGAAGCTATACCGGACTGGAACCTTTCCTGCATTAGCTCTAGTTTCCATACGTTGTGCAAGTGGTAACTCTAGATGGACGTGATTAGAATGAACATTACATCTCGCCCTAAGGGGAGGCAAGAAACTTGATGGAGAGACCCGAGGAGGGATTTGGGACTGGAACAACTGGCAAGGCTGTCTGTTTAGAATGTTGCTCAGGCTATGGCAATGCCAGCTATTCAGAAAGCTCCACCGTGGGTGGCTTAAGTGTTGACTGCTTGTCTCTCGACTTCTCCTCCTGTTTCACAAAGCGTCTTCACTGATAAACCTTTAATTCTATTTGGGTCTATCACATCTCTTGCATATTATGTTAGGTTTGGGCACAGAATTGTCCCCACAATGACTTCTCCCCCTTTCGTATCATCTTTTTCTCGTTTACACTCTTTGTTTTCCCCTTCTCGACTGTCACCCTCAATGATAGGAGAGAACTCCAAAAACTGATCAAGAGTACCTCCACTCATGTAGTAAGACTCAAACTCCCGGAATATCACATCCATAATCACGAACAACTTTTGTTCAACTGGGTTCCAGCATCTATAGCCCTTCTGACTTGATGAATAGCCTATAAAGATATATTTCAATACATGTAGATCCAGCTTGCCAACCACTGATCGGTGATCTCGTACAAAACACACACAGCCAAACACATTGGGATGCACCTTGAACTCCTGTTGACCCAAAAGAAATTCAGTTGGAGACCTCATCCAACTATTCGAGAAGGCAACATCTTCTTTTGGCAATTGTGGCATGCACAATAGGAATTTAGGGGTGAAGCTAAATCCGTTGGAAAGAAGACGAGATAAGATTTCCATCAAGTACCCGTGAACCTCAAACGGACTCTGTATGTGAAAATTATGCATGTTTGAATTTGGTGCTATCCCCGTAGGCCGGATTAGATTTCAAAACATGTCCAGCTTGAACTCTTGCTTGGATTGGACAAAAAGTGATGTGGTGCTGCACCAATATACATTTTTATCATTAGGTAGCACCATATAGTTCATATAATATAAAGACACTCCTAAAAACAAGCTCACCTGATAATTTAAATAAAGTGTATGAGCACTTATAATTGGAACAACAAGCACATCAAATATGGTTTTATCTATAGGGATCATGTCCTCATCATCCATACTGTGGAGAAGGACAAGAACAACTCAGATGTCCTCTCATCCCACAATTGTAGTACTCCCTATCATCTGGTATGGCGTATGCAGATATGACTGAGTTGTTGTTCCCCATTACTAGTAGTTGAACCTCCTCCTGCACCATAGCCGAAATAGCCTCCTTCATTGTAGGCAGGTTTGCTAAGTGAAACATGGCAGCCCTTCTGCTCTCAAATTTTGGGTTCAGTCCCTTTAGAAAGTGTGTAACCCGTCTGCATTGTAGCCACACCTTGCTAGCCTCAATATCACCAGCACATGTTAACTACAGTGGATTATAGTGATCTGAATTTGCTCATAGTGGCTGTAGTTCACTAGCATACTTCTGGATTTTCTTCTCCTCCTATTTCAGGGCCTCCACCGTGCCTTTGGTCTCCACCATTGTCATCATATTTCCCGCCCCAGAGTACATGTTGCTTAGCGTCTTCCACATCGCTGGTGCACTCTGCATCATCTCCATTATCCGAGCGATGGATGGAGACATCGACGTTATCAACTAAGCTACCACTATAGAGTTGTTGGTGTTCCACATCCTCCAATCCATACTCGTCTTGTCTGTAGGCTCAATGCAAGTCTCCCGTAGGTAGTGCTCCACCCTTTCGTCCTCAGAATTAGTTGAGCCTTTCTAGACCAACTCAGGCAATTCTTACTTCTAATTTTACATCATTCGACATCAGCTCTAGTTTTAAGTCAGATGTCCCTGCACCATCCCTCAGACCTATCATACCTGTCACGAAGAAGTCCTGTAACATGCTTCTCATGTCACCTTGAGTTACTAGCGGGGAAGTAGTCTCGATAATTGTCTTCCTATTAGCTTCTACCACCCTCATTGCGGCTTCTTTCTCCTTCCTCGCAGTCTCAATTTCCTAAGGGGTCATCTTCTCAAATAACCAAAGCAATGCTAATCACTACCAAGATATACCGCGCGTATCTCCCACGATCACTACAATTCTTCACGCATCAACGCTCTGCCAAACCTCAATGACTGCCTTCACGGTTACCCAAATCATGCAGATGCGTAACTTATATTTTTTTCTCCTCCCGAACTGATTTTCTCTCTCTTCCCACCAACACTTTTCCTTTTCTTCCTCGGTTCTTTGCTTTCTTCCCACGAAGAAAACAACTTCTTCTCCTCCTGGCTTCCCCAAGAAACCAAAGAACCTCTTCGGCTTCTTCTCGGCGTCTCTCCATTCCTCCTCTAGTGGCTCTTCCTTCTTCCTCCTAGGTGGATCCCCGACTCGCGTAGCCTGTGGGGCGGCGACAACCCGCACGCCCCGAGCTGCAGCGGCGACCTACGCGACCCGGGTTGTGGGAGCGACCCGCGCGACCGCGAGGTGTAGGAGCGGCCTAAGCGGCTGTGGTTCTGCCTCGCCCGCAAAGTGACGGCGTGAAGGAAGGTACGGCGGTGGCAATGGCAGCGGCGGCGACAACGAATGAGGTACGTGAGGACTAGGGTTAGGGTTCGGTGGTGGATGGGCACGGGCTAGGGTTAGGGCTCTGATACTATGTAATTTTTTAGAATATTGTGTGTGTGTCCTGTAGGATCCCACACCTTTTATTTATAGTCTCAAAGTAGAGTTTGACTCTTATACAACTCGTTATTTAGATCAACACAAACTCTCCAACAAGTACTTTGTGTTTAGGCAGAGACTAGTACGTAGCGCGTCTGAAGTACCGAGCTACTTGAGTATTTCTACAGGGGTCGTGGCATCTATAGCCTTTTGATTCTTAATCCAACGGTTGGGTGATTAATGCATATATAGCATGGCAAATTATGTCTGTATTTGTTTCCAATTATACAGACTACGTGCATGCGGCTACGTGAGATTGTTGTGGGCTGCCATGTTTCTGAAGGTCGAGCGTTGACATCGCATGGTACAAATGCAACTTGTCTTTTGCTTTGTGAAAACAAAACCCATCAACCAATATATTCTCATCACGCGTGGTCAACACATGCAACATATCAAATGAGCCCCAATGAGTGTCACATTATTGTACACGGAGCTAGAATTTTTGGCTAATATAGCACTTTTTGAACCCGTTTTGGCAGAATTGACCAAGCGCGAAACATATTTGCACATCTAACACCTGTTGCCGCATGACCACCGTGCGGAGTGGCCTCCCTGCCCGCCACGTCACCCATTCGCACGCGCGGCGTGTAACGCCGAAGCATCCCCCCACCCTCACGCCACGCGCTGTAATGCCAACGCCCTCCGCCACGTGTAGGGTTTAGTTAGCATAGGGTTTAGTTAGGTAGTTAGGGTTTAGTTAGGTCTTACTGCCACGTCGAATTTTTAAATATAGTAATGTAGCAGCCTTCCGACACGGCCATGCAACAACGCCCACAGGCCGCCACGTGTAGGGTTTAGTTAGGAGTTAGGGTTTAGTTAGGGTAGTTAGGGTTTAGTTAGGTCTTAGGCTGAAGTTTGTATGAATTTTTAAATATAGTAAATGAGTTAAAAAATTATAAAATTTTATGTAGAGCCTTCCGACACAGTCTACTTGCTTATATAAAATTTATATAATTTTATTCATTCAGATTTTTTCTTGCTATTTCGTATCAGTGTCCTGTTTGTATGAATTTGTAAATGTTGAAATTGAGATGCAAAAATTATGAATTTTATTTTGAAGGCTCCTCAAGCAGTGTACTTTATTATGTACTATTTGGACAATTTGATATGTGCTCTGGAATCGTCTCGAAAATTTAGGATTTAGGTCGCATAAATTTGGATTTTAGGATTCGAAAATTAGGGTTTCATGATTTCATGTGACTTGGAATGTATGAAAAAACAACATTGCAACTCAATTGGAGATGTGGGTATACAATATGGTGCAGAAGTACACACATAACAACCGAAATACACGTACAAATATAGCAAAACAAAATATGAATACAAATATAAACTGCTCTCTGCCTGTTGCAGCTGTGTCCACATGCGCGGCCTGGTCTTGCGTTGAGCATGTCCCGTGAAATACGTCCACGGTCCATAGAGCGTGTATCGGTTTAGAGGGGGGTACAGAGACCGTTGAGTGGGCGAGGTGGAGGAGAACCAGTAGGCTGACTCTGGCCTAGTAGAGCCTGGTAGGCGTACATGTCGTCGTGATGAGGCATGCCGACCTAGGGGACACTTTCGAAGAATTCGTTAACGACAGAATCCATAAAATCACTCCCGAGGTACGATGCCTGCAACTATGGTTGCGTGGATGAGCTCTGTCCTTGGATGTATGGGGTTCCCGTGTACTCGGAGGAGCTTTGGCCTTGAACGTGTAGTGGGGTAGCGAACCTGGAGGAGCTCTGCCCTGCGTACGCTCCAAACCCTGGCTGCCATTGTCCGTACCCTAGCGTTGTGGAACTAGAACGAAAATGACCGGGGTTCACTACTTCACCGTACATATAACAATATATATAATTTTTTAAGCAATACTATATTAAATAGTAATTTTGGCTGCAAGAGACCAGAAGTTAGGCTGAACCGGGTGCACAACTTTTGAATTAAGGGGTGCATGCATAGTATATACATGATAATATCTACTTAATTTTTTTGGGACCCGGTGTCCTGTGACACCGGGTGGACCGAGTTGCCTCCGCCCCTGCAAGAGCTGGAAAGCCCGTATCTTCATCATCGGTCGGCGTGAACTGGGCATCAACCCCACGGCCGTCACCCCCACAACCAACTAAGGCTGCAAGACAGAACGATGTTAATACAAATAAACACTCTGGATGTAAACTGAGAACCTCGTACCTCCTGGATGTGCAGTGCATATGACCGAGGGGGAGCGTTAGTCTGTGCACTGGGTGCGGATGGCAGAAGTGATTCATTCTGACGGACCTACGGTGGGAGAACGACATAATGCTAGCGGAACGTAAGGCATAAAAAAAATAGAATGTAGATTTGTACATAACTTACCTCCCCATCGACCTGGGTCGCGGATGACTGACAGGGAATGCTACGACGCCGGCTGGACTCGCTAGGCCATGGTGACCTAGCGGGTGAGCAAGACGTCGTCCGTCGAACGACCGTAACTCAAGTTCTTTATCAGCTTCTTCGACCGCGCCGAGATGTACTTCAAATTTTTTTTGATATCCCACCAGTGTGGTGTCTGGGTTATGGATGGCGACCTCCGATGCGCTTAAGATGCGGTGTGCTCACTCGAACTGTAGTGACATACATAACAGGTTCATTAACGTAGAGTACAAATATCATCAACAAAACGACCAGAGGTTGTAAGTGTCTTACGATGTCGTTATGCCGCGAAGCACTGTGATGATCGTACGTGCGGTGGAGGCTCTGCTGGTGCATCTCCGCTGTCACCTCCTCCGGGCGCTCTAGTGGAGGAATGGTGAGTCTTGCGCGCGTCCGTGACATGTACCACTCCATGTACGCATCGTACGTCTCAGGGTCGTACGGACGCCGCATGAGCTCATACAAGACATCCAAGTGCGCCCTCTGCGTCCATGTCGTAGTCCACTCGTGTTGGATTGGTCGCCAGTCCTGAATATGTCCACCTTGTCTCGATTACTTGCATTTTCGGAAGGATTGATGTTAGAAAAGAAGATGCAAGAACTATAAATATTACTCGGTTGAAGTTTGACCCATAGGTGTATGGCTCGTGGCAGGGGCTTGCCGTCCATGGGGCATGACCTGGTACACACCAAACTATTGCCTTACACGCGTCGGTGCATAAGGCTCCACCATATGTGTGAATACCGGGTTGCAGTCTGTCGTCCACAGTGCTATGTCCCGGATGCATTGCACGGACAGTCCGTGCAGCGCTACCGTGCACACGAACTGTGGATACCATGGATTCCATATGATATCGCTCTCGTGCAATGACTCAAACTCGTTGTGGTACAACGAGTAGCACCTCACTGATCTTTCGTTGGCCTAGCGCAGATGGCCAGAATTCCACTGTAAGCCCATGGTGGGTCCGTCTACTTTATCCCCAGCTGTATTGAGGCATCGACCCAGCCCCCGCATAAACCAAAGACTCTGCGACGCAGACGAAGTTGGGGTAGCAAAAATCGCCCTGTGTGGTTGGAAACATGACCCAACCAAAGAGCTGCAGAAGGTAAGCATTGAAGTGCGTCCTAACGACCTTGTGAGGTGCACCCTAGCCATATTCGGGGGACACCACGTACACACTCCGGGAGAGGTTGGCCGAACCTCTGTTCCAGCTCGGCCTTCCAGTCCGCACCCGGAGGGCCCGGAACAAATGACTCACCCCGAATCGGGAGACCGGTCAAGTGTGAGACGTCCTACAGAGTGACCGTGATCTCACCCCACCGAAAGTGGAAGGTGTGCGTATCGGGCCTCCACCTGTCGATAAGTGCCGACAGCAGGCTAGCGTCTAGGGTGATTCGACGGACACCAGGCTCACAAAGGGCAATAAGCCCGTGTCCTGGAGGATAGAGACGTAACGATTGTCCAGCTCCCAATAGTCCCTCCTCGCCGAAGCACTAAGGGCGGACGGCCATCGGCGTCACCGGCGATCCACAGCTTGCACCGGTGGTCATTATTGTAGAAGTGTTCGAGAAGTTCCGACACAGACATGACTTACAAACACATGTAATTGAGGGAATATCAGTGAGAAGGTGGCCAATGACCACAAAACATTGTAAATTAAATATGCTAGCTTTTTAATTGCAGAGTAGTTTTCCTAGGGTGATAAGCTACTTGATAAGCTAGCTTAATTAGATCATGCTCCTCTGTTCTTCGGTGAATACATTTCTTATTATTTGATTTCATTTTACGACCAAACTAATACTACAAATTAATGTACACTAATTTACTAATTAATTACTACTAACTATTTCTTAACTAATTAACACCGTAAATTAAAAATTACGACCAAACTACCTAGCGAACGACGGCAGTAAATAACACTGAAATTTCCCTAAATATATAAACGACAAAGCAAAAGAGCGAGTGGAAGAGCGAGCGAGAGAGCAAGCGACGAGAGAGCGACCGACTTCGAAAACGAGAGAGAACGAGTGAGCGAGACAAGGAAACTTAATCGTTCTCGCTCGTGATTTATAGCTGCTCCAGTTCTCTCATTTCTCTCTCGCATCATATGCATACATATACATGAGCACATGGATTAGACAGGGAAGTGATGGACTTGATGGGAGGGAGTGAACGGGGGGAGTGCTTTATGTGAAAAACACTTCACGCGTCAGCTGGTCAGGGAGCCCCTACATTTTTTGAATGACGTGTCTTTCCTTTTCCTGGGTATTTTTTTTTCTTGTGAGAACAACACAGAACACTTATACAAAATAACAAAAAAAATTCTGAATGAATAAAATTATAGCAAATTTACACAAGTAAGTACACTGTGTCGGGAGACTCCACATAAAATTTTATAATTTTTTGAACTTATTTGCTATATTTAAAAATTCATACAAATCTCAGTCAAAAACCTAACTAAACCCTACACGTGGCGGCCTGTGGGCATTGCCGCACGGCCACGTGTAGCAATGGCTGATGTGGCAGCGGTGGTCGGGCGGGGGATGCTATGTGGCGGCGAGGGGGGTATTGCCGCACGGCCGCCGTGCGGCAACGGTTGCAGCACGATGACCGTGTGACAACGGGCTGACATGGTGGTCGGGAGATCTCTCCGTACGATAACTGTGCGACAACGGATGTTAGATGTGCAAATATTTTTTTGCGTGTGATCAATCTTGCAAATACGAATTGAAAAAATACTATATTGAAAAAAAAATTCCGCGGAACCATCACCGTTCCCGTCGATCGATGGCCACATTTCGCGTCGCGGATTCACATGACCTGCGGGTGGACGATGATACCATTAGCTGTGTTCCCCCGGAAGGATGCACCAAAATAAGCTCTGGGCTTTGAGTCCTACAGTTTAAAGGCTCATCTGAAAAGGCAACGCCCCTAATTGGTCTTTATGTCGCACTTTGGCAGCCAGTAATAGTCAGCGTAACGATCGACATTTGAGTGCCCAGCAGATCACTTCACGAATCCACCGGCCCATATTTGCAGCTTGCATCTTCACCATCTTCTTCTTCTTTCTTCTTGTGGTTGTCTTATTTTCGTTGTCGTTTGTCATTGTTATTGTTATTAATATTACTATTAATCTCTCCTTTTCTCTGTGAGAATGGTTTCTACTTTCCGTGAAATAGTGGCCTGACTTTGGTGAGGTAGCAATATTTCAATTCTATAATTTCTACTTGCTAAATATAACAAACTTCTGTAGACTAGGATCCTGGCGGATACAACAAAACAAGCATGGGCTTTATTTTATACGCGAATGGTGGTAATAGTGTTACTACGACTCTGAGAATAACCATGTTGGCATGCTGCTATGGGCCTATGGGTTCAGAGCAGTGCAAATCCGAAGATGGCAATTGTGAGTCCTTAACTGACGAATCTGCTGATAAAAAAAAGGCCAAACTCTGCCGTTTGACCCGATCCGGCGATGCAAAGTTGCAAACCAACACAGCATAAGTACAAGCATTAGTTTGAGACACTGAGCAAGACGAATCCACTGAGGCTTCCTTATATCTTGACCACATTCAAGGGTGTCTCGTATACGATGCAGAATTGCATGTTACTATACTGACACAACGTACGGCGAGCAACGTAGTCTCACTAATTGTGAGCTTAAAAAGAGAGCTTGACCTGCGTGATGGCATGTGAAGGAGCTAGATCGATCCATAGATAGTTTGAGGACCGCACCTACGTAGCATCTAAAACGGTAAAGCAATTCAGCTAGCATGTGTAACCTAATCAAATGTGATTATCAAATAAAACTGTCCAACTCAACGTTCCTACTTTATACCCTCTCCATTCAAAAATATACAACGTTTTATAAAGTCAAACTATTAACTTTGATTATTAATATAAAAATATTTATATTGAAAATGGTATCATCAAATTAACCATAAAAATATTTTTATAGTACAATAATATTATTTTATTTTATAAATATATTCATATAAATAATAATAATCAAAGAAAGTTGCATATGTTGGAGAGAGTGTCAATGTCCAAAACTTCTAACGATTAGTTCGAGGACCACACGTACATAGCATCTAAAACAGTAAAGCATTCAGCTAGCATGTGTAACCTAATCAAAGGTGATTATATAAGTAAGGCAACTAAATGTCAGATCAAATAAAACTGTTCAACTCAACGTTCGTACAACATAATTCTGTGAAGTGTAGCATTTGACACTCATCAGCGTACCAATGATGGGCTCTACACTGCGATCTTGTCGGATCTCTTGTTATCTAACTAGGTTTAAAGCCCGAGGGCTTTTTTTACTGATCCGGACTTTACCTTTAAGCAATACCTTCTTTTGGAAGCAAATCCTTTAACATTAAGTGGTAAGGGTACGGTGTTATTACCACAGTAGACTGCTGGATTAGAAAAGAACATAGAAGATTTTATTGATTTTATTGTGTGCTGTAGTAATTGATGTAAACCGTTTTTCACAAATCGGATGACTCATATTCTCCCAATATCATGGTATTATACTCCTTTTCTATTGTATTGGTAATGGCAGAGGATGTCATTCCTTCTCCATGTGAGTTCTCACGTTGTTGATTTTTAATTTCGTAGGCGTCTACGAGTTTTAGGTCGTTTCGTCGCTAGACCATTTGATCTCACATGCAACATGTCTGCGTCCATGTGTCACAGCCACTCGTTGAGATTAGCTAGATTTTTTTCAATAAATAATGCAATACATGTGATTTCGGCCATTAATTTTTCAGAAAATTATCTCAATAACATTACAAACAATTACAAACTGAAAATCATATCTAATGCGAGGATGGCAATAGGGCCCACTCTCTGTTTTTTAACTCGTGGGAAATTCCCCTGTTAGGGGATGGGTATGTGTGTGATTTTATCCCCGCTACCTTATGTCGATGTTTTAATATCAAACTTATGAAATGAATGCTGGGGGCTCTTTAATTGAGACTACGCAAGATGATACACAATGATTTAGACAGGTTCGAACCTTCTCCTAGGAGAATAATAAGCATACTGCTGTGTTCTTGTATTGATTGTGTTACAACAAGAAAGAAGTTACTGAAGGTTAAAATTAATGACTCCTGTCTTGTTATGTTGCTTGTGTCTCTTGTCCCCTCTGTCCAGCGGCGTTATCTTTTATATAGCATATTGGGGGGGTGACAGTTGTTCATGCAGGAGGCGCCTTAACGGTTGATGAATTGCACATATTGATGGTGGTTATTGTTAGAGAGACAACCCCCACGTTCGCCTTGCGATTATGCTAGAGACAGAGATTAATATGTGCAGTTATACCAGAGGATAACGACACATATTTATTACTACATGTGATTAAACACAGTTTATAAAGTCCTTAGTCGATTGAGTCCGCATGTCTATAGTCCTTATCGACCATAGGGTGATCGTGATTGATCTGGTCGTAGTAAAGCTTACAACTATAAGGTGATCGTAATAGAACTTATGATTAGTAGGTAGTCGTAGAAGATCTTACAACCATAAGATGGTGGTAGAATGATTTACGACCATATATGGTAGTCGTAGAATACCTTACGACCATTAGGAAATTGTAATATACCTCATGATGAGGGGTACATTTGAAGGTTGTGTGAATACATTATTATCTATAACGAATATTATAGATAAATAGTTTAATTAATTGAGGATTACTAGATCATCATCATCTAGCCCCCAACTTCAAGTAAAAATGACTAACTTGGAAAAGAGATTGTACGATTATGGTCGAAGATAGAGTGTTTTCGTCTGGTATTTCTTTTGACTAGAAGTTAACTTGGTCAAGAAAGATATTTTTACTTGAGTTGTAAAAATAAAATCCCCTTTTCCCGAACGGATAGGATAGAGAATACCATCCGTCTCTTATAATTCTGTTCATTGGGAGTAGTTCCCGAAGAGATGACAATTGTTGGGTTCCCCACGATTTTATTTATTGAGAACAGTTTCCAATAGAACTCTAGCCATTGAGCTCCCGCTCATCTTTATCCATTGAATTCTGTCATGGATTGGTGGCTATAAATAGCCATCAAAAGAGCATAAACAAGGAAATATCATTCGTAATCCTTCTATCTTTTCAACTCTTGTTTTCTCTTAGAATTATTTTCCCAAACTTCTTGAGTCCGAATAGATTTCTTTGAAGAAATAGTCGGATCTAAGTTTGAATGGGAAGGATCAATGATGGATATGGAGAAAACAACCATCTTTGATGTGGCTAGAAAGATTTATCCAAGACTTTTGTTGGAGTGGAAAAGAGTAGATGATGAATGGTGGTTGTTAAAAGATAAAGGTGATATTTTCATCTTCAAAGCTTTCTATGAGTGTGAACTCAGACTGCCTTGGTATCCTTTCGTAGTGAGTAAGACAACAAAAAAATAGGATCCATGAAACATGATTTTCAGGTGGTCGAAAAGTCAATTTGTTCCATGGATTGAAGTCCACAAGAATTTGATGAAAAGATTCTGACGAGCAGGCGAGCATTTCACTATCTATGATGCATAACTTCCGATCAAGACAAAAGTTCATATCGGAAGGAAACAACATACTGGACAAGTGCTCACTAGTTTACATATCTTCTGCTTTCTTCAATTGAGGTCTCCTTTGACTACTTTGAAGAAAAAGCCCGAAGAACTGGTCGAAAAGAAT
The DNA here is from genome assembly GCA_036346395.1 of Hsuehochloa calcarea. Classification (NCBI taxonomy): domain Eukaryota; kingdom Viridiplantae; phylum Streptophyta; class Magnoliopsida; order Poales; family Poaceae; genus Hsuehochloa; species Hsuehochloa calcarea. Next base: position 5,246,622 of record CM070604.1, on the reverse strand, counting down.
AACCAGTCAGCAGAAAGGTCATAGAAGAAATGTAACTAGTTTTTTCCCGAGTAATTTGTAACATTTAATGTGTATTTTTTATCTTGTGGAATAAGGCTTCATTTCCTACAATTGCCTCTTCAAGTAGCTAGTAACTCATAAGACAAAGACAAAAAAAATGAGAATTGAAATATAAGACTACAAATTAAAGTCATAATTATAACTTTATCCTAACCCCCGACTTTTTGCTTAGTTGGAGTAATTGAACTAAGGAAACAGTGGAAAAAGATCTTGTTTAATACCTTAGTTTCGACCACATATTCTGAACTTAATCCCTTGTAGTGGTAACAAGAATAAAGGCCTGGTCGATGCTAGGAAGCTCTTTTTAGTGGGCAGGACCGCATGCAGAGGGGAGATACTTCGACTAGTCGATATTCTCATTTTCCGACCAGTTGTAAGGAAATTTAAGTGTTTGAAAAATGGTCAAAATTAAGATATTAAGTTTGGCTCACTAAATAATCACTTTGAACAACAACGCTGTAAAAAATAATCATGAAGAAGTTAAAAGTGGAGAAAAGAACTTGCTTAAGAATTCTTCGATCATGTTTTGTTAGACTTAGTCTCCTTGTATTGGCAGCAAGAGTTAGGAACATGCCGACTTTAGGAAGTTCCTTCTAGTGGCAAGATGAATATGCATAGAGGAAAAATACTTCGACTATGTGATGTTACCCTCCTTCGACCAGTGTAAGAAAGACAAATAATTGAAAACTGATCGAAAGAATATAAAAGCTTTGCTCTTTTATTAACTTCTTAACACAATAAAGATAGAATAAAACATAAACTTTATTGAGAGTGTAGGATTTACACATAATTTCCGTAACTAGTCGATATTCCATGAATTGGAGAGAATTCTACCATCTTCCATTGGCAATCGTATTGAACCTAGTCGCGTGACTTCGACTACCGTGTAAGGATCTTCCCACTTAGGGGAGAGTTTATTCCGATTAGACTGAGTTTGAATTTTCTTCAAAACCTAGTCACCTATAGCAAGACTATGAGGTTGGACCTTACGATCGTAGTATTTGTGTAGGGTTTGTTGATAGATTGCTGAACAGATTAAGGCTTGATTTCTCTCTTCTTGAGTATATTGGTATCGCTAGCTCGAAGTTGTTCTTGATCAAGGTTGTTATAGTTTTCAACCCTTGTAGACCGAAACCCTCTTCTATTCTATTTCGGCCCGTTCCCGTGAGCCCGCTCCTTCGCCCTCTCCCTGCGCTCTCCGCGTTGGCCCACGCGTCAACCGCCCTGCTATTTCACTGGTGGTGGCCCCTTCCACTGTGCATCTTCCCCCAGTTGGGATTCTCGTGTGTCGTGTTCATCATGAGACCGCGCCCGTGCTCCTCTTGGACTCTCCCTCCTTCGGCACTATATAAGCCCGGCCCCTGCGTCAAAATCTTCGCTCGTTCCTCCTCTTCCAAAACCCTAAAACCTCCGCACGGGTTTCGTCCTCGTCTCACCGTAATTGCCGAAGAACCGAGCCGGACGTCGAAGCTCTTCGTCGTCCAAATTCGTAGCCATCCGACCTCCTCCGCCTGTGCCGTCAGCTCCTTTGGAATTGCAAGCTCATGTTCTATGTCGTGACACCATCATCTTCGCCCGAGGATCGCCACTTCACTGTTGTCGGTTTCATCATCAAAATCCGATTACCACCGTCATTCCGATCTACGCTTCCGGTGAGCCTCGTGCTCTTTTGAGCGCATCATCTTGTGCTCCATGCTTTTCTCATCCAATTCCCTCTCCTCTCGTTGCTTCTCTTTCACCGAGATGCCACCGCCGATCATTTTCTCCATCTCTGGTCATCATCTCCTTGCCGCCGGTGTGGTCGATCTCCAGTCGTTCCAAGGGGCTCTCTGTAATCCTCATGCCGTCGCCGATCCGGTGCTCATCTCCATTTCCATGGGATGCCACTCCTTTGCCATCACCGCCGCAGCTGTAGAGTACCCCGCCGCCTTTGCCATCGCCGCCTTCCAGAGCACCACCGTGTCCTTGGCATCCCATTTTGCCACTTCCCGGCCGTTAGCTCGCCGTCGAGGTCGTCGTCACTGTCGCTGGCCAGAGTTTTCGTTCTCCGTCTCGGTTTTCTCTCTGTGCAACCGTGGCAAGCCAGCTCATCCTTCCACCACAGCGCCCACATCAGTGTCCACCTCAGCCCTTTTGCTTGTGTGGCATCTCCATCAGCGTCGTGTGATACTCCATCTCCTAACGAGATCTAAACCCTCGGTGGACAAGGTCCACGGTGAGCAGAGTCGCTGACTCGTGGGTCCCACCTATCAAATCAATTTCTTTTAATGATTTTTCAACTAAATTTTGTTGATGGCGTCAGCTGACGTCATTAATCGATTTTTTTAGTAGAAAAATAATTCAGTAAATCCATAAAATCTGATTTTATGTGATTTCAATTTCCAAAGCCCATATCTTTTGCATCCAAACTCCGTTTGAGCCCATCCAAATGTCTAAATTCATATAAATTTGAGCTCTATTTATTTGAGTTTTTTAATTTAATTTTTGGAGTTGACTTTGTCTCAGTTTTATATTTATTTAGTTTATTTACTTTGTTTGCGAATAGGCGTTGCTACTTCGGGCAATTTTGAGCAAGGAGGACTTCATCACGATCAAGACCAGTACCAGGATATATTCCAAGGTAAGCTATAGTTCTTTGATCATATTGTACCTATGATTTTAACAATTGCATGCTATCTTTATATCAACTATTTTGGGATTAGCTATCACCTATTGTCATTATGTCTCCTTTGATTATTCGAATGCCATGAATCATTTGTCACCTTAGAATAGTTAATTTTAGTTGGACAAATTTGTATCACCAACATGGGTATCATATTGATGCTTAGTTCAGCTTAGTTACGATTGGTTCATTATCACATGTGTCATAATAATTAATCTTGACTTAATAATATATGGAATTGTGGTGGTTAGCTACTGTTGTTAAAATTTGAGTACCAAGATAGGGGATGTCATTGGCTAAACAAAATGATTTTCGCTCAAGTGAGTGGATGGTGGATTGAGGGTGTGGATTTAACACGTTGTGGGTTGTGGTAAGATCGCCTGAGTAACTTGTCAATGACTTAATCTTATGCACCATTGAATTGAGCCTTAACCGTACAACCACATGTCATGTATGGACGGGACTAGGCTGATTAATTATTAATGTCTTAATTTCAGTTCTGTCTTAGAAGTGTGAGTTACGGGGGACGTACTTACAATGGCGCAAGAGGAGGCCATGTCTGGTCGGTTAAACATGTAGTGTTGAAACCTTAGTGGGCAGAACTAGATTAAGAAGGAGCTTTGTAAAGGCTTTGTCAAGTGCTCTAGACTGCTTATCTGAGGTAGTGAGCAGTGGTATCGATGGATGCCAAACAGACTAGAGAAGTCGTGTCTTGTGGGTCAAGCTGTACAACCTCTGTAGAGTGTAAAACTATTCAAATAGCCGTGTCCGCGGTTATGGACGTGCTCGGGGATTTCACACGAGAGATAGAGTTTCTTCAACAATGTGTCGGATTGTGAATGGGAAGTTCACTTGATGAATATAATGTTCGTTCGGTGAATGGGTAATTCGATCACTTGGTGGTTTGTATCGACTGGTGAACTGAGCATTCACTTATCATTCGTTTGGTTGGGAAGTGAATGTGAAATTCACTGGTTGTTTCAAAGCAATTATTTACTTATTTATTATTCTTTTCAAATACACATTTCAATCTATTTATTGTATTTATCGTAAGTGCTGCTTTCTGCACAAGAACCATACAGCTAAACTTTGCCAAGCCTTGCATGAATACTATTTGCATACATTTCCCTACAACTTGCTGAATTCTTTATGTACTCACGACTTATGTCTTTGTTGATCAGTTGAGGAATACCAAGCTGCTCAAGAGTTCTTTCAGAAGGACTATGAAGGTTTTGCGGATTATGATGCGTTCTCCACTCGATTACTGCGGGCATGTTGTTTGGCCTTTCCAAGTTTCCTATTCCGCTGCAAGAGTTTGTTTGTTTCTTTAGCCCTGCGTGGCAAGTTAAGTAAACATTGACTATAAGGTTCAGTTAAGTAAACCAACATGGACTAAAGGCGAAGAATACTCCCTTAGTATCCTCTTATTACCCTACTTCGGATGCGTGGAATCTTGAATGTCGATATGAGTGCAGGGATTCCTGTCTTGTATGACTCGGAGTTGGCCGGGGAGGTTGTGGTAGGAGTCCTCGAGTGTACCGAACCTTGATTCCAATGCCTTCTATTTTGCCCTCCACATCTTGGCATAGCTGATTGTGTACTAGAACCTTACCTCAATCGCCCTAATGATGGATCGTGGTTCAAAATTCAGATTATCCATGATCTCACCGTACATGATGTTCGTGATGAAGCCTGATGATAGGTTCTTGTAGGACTACATAGACTCAGCGATGACACATGTGTGAGAGACCACTATAGAGCATTTCCAGTAGGTGTCCCACTTAGACTGAAATGTGTGCAGTCACCAAGGACATCGCTCTATGTTGCACTTCACGTCGTAGCATCTTGGGTTATATTTGATGACTATGAATGTACGTCGCACTGACAAGACCCATAATTTGACCGCCTCCTGCACGGCCTCCTTGCATTTGTACATAGCTCCTTACCTAGCCTCGCTTTGGTGGTACTCCCACATCACACGAGAGCGTTCATTAATGATGAGGCTGTTGAACTGGTATGTATTCCACTCGGATTGAACCGCCTGATGTTCCACATCATCCTCGTCGTCGGATCCTTCATTTTCTGACAATGCCATTTATTCCTGGTCTTCGAGATCCATTCTTTGGACTAGGGTTTTCAGCTCCACACCCTCGTCAGCAGCCCACTAGCTTGCCTGACTGAAGGAGCTTCTTCCACAGGGTCTTCATTGACAGCATCAACAACTCCCGGACTTTCGGCCATTGTATGTGCCGTGCTATGGCTGGAATCCCCGACTACTTCTTCGGCATCACCACTCTGTTCTTGTATAACCACCGTTGCAGGAGTGGGCTTGGCATATGCTTGGGCCAGAAGGACTAGATCCTACCGTTCCTCCCTCGCCCTGCGTATATATGACTGCCATGACTTTGTTCCTTTGAACTGCACTAACTCCTAATAAGTGTCTTGTGGTGCTCGGTTGGCAAGAAAACTCAATCTAAACTCATACACAGCATGGTCCAAATCAAATATGTGGAACAACCACCGTATCACAGCGCCCCATTTATGTTGTTCTGGTCTTGTTAGGGTCACGGTCGCCTATTGGAAATAACGCAAATTAATCCCCTCGGGACCCTCAAGAATAGTCCCATAACCGTAGTAAATTTTGAAATTGGTGACGTCTGACATATTTGACGTATTGCACTGTAAACAAGATTTTCACGATTAACCATATATCTAAAACTAAATATATAACATACTGCACTATTTAGCCGTACATATAAAACTATGTAATCCATTCGATTAAAAAAATTAACTGAAAGGTGGACGACCGGACGTGCAGCGCTTCGCTAGCTTCCTCCTCCCTTCTACTTCTCTCTAGGCTATTCTAGGTTCTGTCGTTATTCTCTAGACTATTGTCGCCATTTGAAATGGCGAAATTTGTTATTTCGCTATTTCAAATGACGACAGTGGCCTAATTTTGTAAAATAATATTATTTCAAAAAGAAAATCCTCCTAAGCCTGACCTGGCCTAACCCGGGACTTGAACATGTTCGGTAACAGTACATCAATGTTATTTTCCAACTCATATAATCTTTGTAGTGTTAGTGAGCAATTTGCCTTGATCTTCCTATGATCTGCGTATGTTTTTCGCTCACGACATCAGTAGGGTGCGACAAATGACAAATCAAATGGCTATGGAAATGAGTTGGACTGGTCCAATGGTGTAGGATCTGAGGGAGCAACGGGGCGCCACTCTACATACACTAGTGCAACAAGAGTACAAGACCAATGGAATCATGGAGATAACGTGGTGTGGGGTATTAGGACATTTGTTTCCCTGCCTCGATATAGATCTGATGGTACTACTGTAACGTGGATGGGTGGGGGGCAAAAGAATCAGAATGTTGGCTAGGGTCGTAGTCATCAGCCTTCAGCCTTCAGCAGCCTTGCATGCCGTGCACTGTGCATGCATGTGATGAGAATATATATTATATACACATACACTACATACGTATAGCCGAAATAGGTAGATAGATATATATATCCTCTTGTTATATTCCTTGGTGACTGCCAAGATACTAGCATGTTGTGCTGACTGGTCAAACTGTACGAGGATGAACTGGTATTTCTGGGAATTGCGGGTGCAATTGCGCTTGTACATTGCTGTTTAAATCGTGTGTGTAACTCACCAGTTGTCAGTGACTCGGTGCCGGATGGAATAATCTTGGTGTTGCTATGTGCGTAGCTGACCGCGGGTGACACTGGCATGCGCTGGTACGCAAGCATGGGTTCTTTCAGGCCAACCATCTAAGTTTATAGTAGATCGATGGTAATTTTTGTACAAGTTTATAGAAATCCGGTCTCCTTTCTTTATATCTACTAATTGGAGATTCTCTCCGAAGCCCCTACATTAATTTTAGGAGGGTAAAAAGGTACACGTTCACACTTTAATCTGAAAAAATAAAAGTAGTTCAAAATTCTCACGTTAATCGGAGAAAAAGAAAACATCTCAAACATTAACCTTTTAGAGATAAGCTGACGCTGAGGAAGCGGAAGTGTTGCCCCAACCACCCACAATGGCACAAGCGCTCACCATGATCGAGCAAGGACAGCAGACGAACACTCTTCTACTGTAGCAATTGGTACAGAACACCTCCAATCTCGGCACAACTGCCGCGGGAGGTGGAGCTACTGTGAATCAATCAAAGTCAAGGATGGGCGAGTTCCTACCACCGACGTTCTCGAATGCGGTGGATCCCTTCGACGCTGACGACAGGCTTTGCTCAGTCGAGGGAAAGTTAGTCATTGCCAGTGCAATGACGATGAGAAGATGCTATACGTATCTTATCAGCTGCAAGGCACAACGGTTGCTTGGTAGGAAAACCATTAGGCCATCCTTTCGGATGGCCAGGCCATCACTTGGACCGCCTTCAAGAATGCATTCCGTGACACCCACATACCAGCGGGTCTCACGGACATCAAGAAGCGCGAGTTCTACGAACTAAAACAGGTAAACCTAACGGTGATGGAGTTCCTTCATGATACTGGACGAGATACCAGACGAGAGGAGGAAGGTCACTCTCTTCCGGGAGCGCCTCAATGATGAGATGAAGTGGCCACTCGCGGCCCACAATATCTCTAATTTCTAGACCTTGATCAACAAGGCGATTCGGGTTAAAGATAGCACTTGGACGGTGGTGAAGAGCCGAAAGTGCAAGTGGCTAGTGCAGAAATCAGCAAGCAGTGGCTCACTGAAACCGGGTGTTTGGCAACCGTCAAACGCATGTCCTTAGACACCACCACCTCCAAGGTATCAAGCACAAGGACCTCGCCCACAGCAAGCCGCAGTTCATCCATACAAACATGGAGAGCCACCATCCAGAAGCCAAAATTGGGCAGCGACCATCACTTGCTACAGCTGCAGTGAGCATGGGCATTTCGAGAATGAATGTCCGAAGAAGAAGCTTCCAGCACCTCAACGTCAACCCATTGGCATCAAGCAGCAACCCCAGGCCCTCGCACGAGGTCGAGGACATCAGCAAGCCCCCAAACCGGCGGAAGGTTTCAGGCGCAGTCCTTTGAACTATATGACCGCCGAGGAGGCCAACTTAGCATCCGATGTGGTGATGGGCACGATTCTCGTACACTCAGTACCACATTGGCATTATTTGATTCTAGGGCTTCTCATTCATTCATATCTAAATTTTTTGTCATGCAACAAGACATAAAAACTATACAACTAGAAAATAAAATGGTAGTCTATTCCCCCTGGTCTGTCATGGGGGCAAAACTCGGTTGTTTTGAAGTCTAAATTGAGATCAATGGGGTAGGATTCAAAGCCAAATTCTTTATGGTAGATACACCTGGGTTGGATATAATTCTTGGGATGGATTGACTATCCAAGCATAAGGGATGTATCGATTGCGCAGAACAGGTCATTTCTCTTGTTAACTCTAACAGAGAACATGTCATTTTCTCCTTTGCATATGACGCCCATCGCAACATCCCACGCTCAACTCCATCTCAGTTCCAAAGCTTAGTCAAGTGTCGTGGTATGTGAATATCTCGACGTGTTTCCGAATGAATTGTCATGAATGCCGCCGAACTGTGACATGGAGTTTGTCATCGATTTGCTACCCAGGACAGCACATATATCTAAGCGACCATATCGAATGGTCTCTGATAAGTTGGTCAAATTGAAGCAACAACTCAAACAACAATTGTGCAAGGGATTCATCCATCCTAGTTCGTGACCATGGGAAGCCCCGTGCTGTTCGTGAAGAAGAAGGATGATAGTTTGAGGATGTACGTCGGCTACCGTTCCTTAAATGAAGTCACCATCAAGAATAAATATCCTCTTATGATGATTGATTATTTATTTGATAAAATGAATGGTTCTTGTGTCTTTTCTAAGATTGATATGAGACTCGGTTATTTTCAACAGAAGATCAAGCTGGAGAACATTCCGAAATCTACATTAACCACCTGTTATGGCCTGTATGAGTACAATGTAATGTCATTCGGACTCACCAATGCTCCCGCAAGTTTCATGAATCTTATGAATAAGATTTTTATAGAGTATTTCGATTAGTTCATGGTGGTATTCATTGATGACATTATTATCTATTCCACGAGTACAGACGAACACGAGCAATACTTGCGTAAGATGCTCAACAAGCTACACAAGCACCAATTGTACACAAAATTCATCAACTGTGAATTTTGGCTAAACAAAGTCGGCTTCCTAGGTCATGTTCTTTCTGAAGGAGGTGTTGTCGTGGATCAGAGCAAAGTACATGTTGTGCTAGCCTGGGAGCAGCCCCGCACTGTTTCTGAAGTCTGAAGTTTTCTCGATCTAGCCAGATATTATTGTTAGTTCATCGAGAACTTTTCCATGATTGCAAGACCGATGACTCAACTTCTTATAAATGAGAAGAAATTTGAATGGTCAACGACATGCGAAGAAAGTTTTCAAGAACAGAAGAAAAGGCTCACATAAACTCTAGTTCTCACCTTTCCTGACATATGCAAAAGCTTCATTGTGTATTGTGATGTCTTTCAGCATGTAACATCCCAAAATTTGGGTTTTCAAAAAAATCCTTTGAGTTGTTTAGGTCCCTGAAAAACTTCACCAATCTTATTTGAATTAATAAATCTTAATTGAGAATTTTCAAAATTTAAAATATTTAATTTGACTAATGTGAACATTAATTAAATGAAAAAAATTTTAGTTGGGTTCCTTGTGTTCTAAGGAATTTTCTTGTATTTTCTTGGATTTGTCTGAGTTTGTTTTCTTTTTATTTTACCAGTTTTGAATTTTTAGTATTTTCTTAAATTCAGAAATCAATTCCTTTCCCTATTTCCTTTGTGGGCCGAATCCCTTTTGGCCCATTTCCTTTTCTCTCCTTCAGCCCATTCCTTCACCCGACACGGGGCGCGCTAGCCCCACCCGACAGCGCTGCTACTTTCCCGTGCGCACTCTGGACACCACCTCCTCGCCGCCACTTGGAGTCCGAGTCCTACATGACATGCCTGGATATAAAAGCCGCCGCCAACCTGCATCCTTGCTTCGCCTCATCCCGCCGCCCCTCGTGCCCAAGCCACCTTCTCCTAGGACGCCTCCTAGCGTCGCTGCTCCGGTTATCTTCACTGAAGCCGGCGCCACGCCTTCCTCGTCGTTCCTCCGCCGTTGAAGCTTCCTGAGCCGTCGTAGCTGCATCATTGGCTCTGCCTCGACCTCCTCCGCCGTTTTTGCTCAACCACCTAAGCCCCCATGCGCTACATTGCCAAAGCCATCTTCATCTTCTCTGCCTTCGGCCGTGCTCCATGACACCGAAACGCCTCCACCGCGTTCCTCGCTGCCTCGGTGAGTCCCTCGCCAATCTAAGCGTGTCACTGTGTGTTCCACACTCTGATCTATCCTCTCCATCTCTTGATTCCAAGATTTATTGACCGTGCGTCAAGATCCAACTCCTTCTTCAAGTCCGACCGCCGCCCTTCTCCACCTTGATTTGTTGCCATTGGTGAGTCCCTATCATCATTGACTTCATCATCGCCATCCCCATACCGTGTTCTACCCGGTGCTCCCCTCATCTTCACCAGCGCTTCGCCGCAATGCCGTCGCCGTCATTGTCGATCCATCGCCGTCACTTCCTTGCTCGCCACCAGCGATTGCCGTTGTCTTCCATCGCCGCACCTGTGTCACCTTGTTCGCATCATTGCCCTTTTTCCATTTTGCCCATCCTCTCGCGCTGTTGTGGTCTCTAGCTCGAGCGAGCCTTGGAGACCGAGCGCCGCTGTCCACGCCGTGACTTGCCCTTGCCATGTCGCCGCCACGTCCCTACCACCTCACCCCATTTGCTTGACTTGTCAGCCTAGTCATCTTCCACGTGGTAGACCAGATGGATCTCCATCTCTCTCTCTATCTCTATGTTAGCTTGACCCCACTTGGCATCCAAACAGGTCTAACCCTTATTATTTTCTCTCTTACTTGCGGGCCCTATTTCTCAAGTCAACCCACAATCAACTCAGCCGCATGAGCTTAGTCCACCGTTGACTAGCATCTCTCCGTGGACTTGGTCCATAGACCAGTGGCTCACATGTCAACCACTCTACCCTTTTTTGGAATTCTTTTAATTCTAAAATTTCATAAATATCAGTAGGTCCCGCATGTCATACACTCAACTATTTTCCAATATTCCCAAAATAAAATTTTTGAGAAAATTCTGTGGACCCCACCTGTCAGCTTCTCTCTCCCTTTCCGACCGAACTTCCGAGAGCTCGTTCTTCCTCATATGAACTCCGATTGAACACATTCAAGTTTCTAAATTAATATAAACTCAAGATCTACCTTACTGTACATTTAAATTGAAATTTGGAATTTATTTTATTTGTATTTTTGAGTTTTGTTTATTTTTGAGTTTTTTTCTCGTTAGACGTTGAAGTTCCGGAATCGTCCGAAGGAGCTGAAGATCAAGGAAGTAGAAGATTGAATATAAAATTAGAACATCATTGCTATAGCAAGGCAAGTTGTACATTTGACCATGTTGAACCTAGTTTTCCAAAATACCTTGATTCAAATTATTACATTCTACTCTAAATATTTATTTAAATATTTTGGGATTTGTTATACACCAATTTGATTATATCCACTTTGCTCATTATATTAACATGATCTTTTGTCACCCTAAATTGGTTAATTACTAGTTGGTATTCTCATAGCACCAATATCGGTTGGTTAGTTACGAATAGCCTGCTTAGCCATACAATGGGTCATTGATATCATTTGAGTTGCAAATATAAACTTGACCAAGTGATTATGGAACTTGTGTAAACTGTATGCAGTATGCTATTACTCGCTAATGACATGAGTTGAACTTAACCAACAGGGTGGGAAAAAATTTAGACTGAGGCGAGTGGATGGAACTGTGTGATATGGTGAATGTGTGACTAGGAAAAGTGAATGGTAATATGGTGGATGTGTGACTGGAAAAAGTTAATGGTGATTACTTAGTTAGAATTTTGGTAGTCTTGCTTTGGTAAATTAAGAACTTAACTTTGTACGACATTGAACTGAACCACAACTGTATAACCACATATCTGATGAGACAGACCTAACTTAGTAAGTTAAGGAGTTTTGACATTGACTACTCAGGTAGTTGGTTAGTAATGGGTAGATGTGTGGGCTACTATGAAAGTTACATCGATGGATGGTTCGCGTGTGTGTCGGACCAGTGAGTGAGGTTGGGTCGACTGTATTGCACATCAGGAGAGTGAATTATTGAGATGAAACTTTCAAAAGGTTTTGTTATGATTGCTCAATCGCGTACTTCTGTATGGCCAGTCATGACATGCATAATGAGTTAATTGTATCTTGTGGGTAAAGTGTACAACCTTTGCAGAGTGTTAATAATCTATTTGGATAGCCACATCCTCGGTCATGGACATGTTCGGGGAATTCACACGAGGGGTAGATTTTCATAAAACAATTAGGAACAGACAGTTGTGTGGGGAAACTTATGTAGCCGTGTGAAAGAAACTAATTAGATTATGTGAGTCTTGTGAAAACAATTGCCAAACTATTATTGTTATTTGTTTTAAATTACGCTTTCAATCTAGTATTCATATTGAACTGCACATGTTGCTTTTATGCAAAAGAACCATAGATGTCATATCCTTTGGAATAAGCTATCATCTGTAATTGCATTTTGTGGTGTGACTTGTTGAGTACTCTATGTACTCATTCTTGCTATAAACAATATTGTTCAGTTGAAGAAGGCTACATCAGTCCATCATCGGTCAACAAGGTCTACTTCAAGGATTGTGGAGAACTAGGTCGCGCTACCCCAGTCGATTTCCTGTGGGTATATGGATGGGATTCACTGAAGTTATTCCGTTACTTTCCGCTACAGCCTATTTGAGTTACTCACCTTCTGAGGTATTAATTGTAAGCTTTGACCTTAAGGTTGTTACTATGATAATTATTGTTATTTGTCTATTCCTTAATTATCTTTTCATATGGAATGATATTGCATCGATATTACCACTGTGTGCACTAGCGTGATTCTGGACTAGTGCAGTATACATAGAGGGTTCAGATTTGCATATTTGGGTTCCGACACGGCACAACCTCATGAAGATAATTACCTAACGACTTAGAATTAGCGGCCGTGGTTCATGCCCTCAAGATCTGGAGGCATTACCTCGTCGATATTCGGTGGGAAATTTACACCGATCACAAGAGTCTGAAGTATTTCTTCACGCAACCAGATCTGAATTGGAGGCAAAGAATATGACTTGAGTTGATCAAGGACTATGATCTTGGCATCCATTGCCGCCCTAGAAAATCCAACGTTGTAGCCGTTGCTTTCAGCCGGAAGCCTCATTGCACAAACATGTCAATCGAAGCAAACCAACTAGCGTTGCATGAAGAGTTCCAAAAGCTAAACATAGAAGTGGTTGAGGAGGGTTGTGTCACTTCCTAGTGCTGCAACATACCCTCGAATCTCAGATTAAGACTGCCCAACTAGAAGATCAAGCGATCGCAGAAATCAAGAGCAAACTGTAGAACGGTGAAAAATGCAATATCACCAAAGATACTAGTGGAATGATTTTGCACGGAAAGTAGTTGTATGTCCTGGATAATCATAATATCAAAGATCTAATCCTCAGAGAAGCTCATGATTCATTGCGCTCCATTCATCCTAGGAGTACGAAGATGTACCGGGACCTCCAGGAACAATTTTGATGGCCCAGTAAGAAGCGGGACGTTGCCACACATGTTGCCATGTGTGACAAGTGTCAACGCATCAAGGTGGAACACCAATGACCAGCAGGGTTACTTCAACCTCTGAAGGTTCCTGAGTGGAAATGGGATGATGTCGGTGTGGATTTCATCACCGGCTTACCGAAAACCCGAATCGGGCATGACTCAATATGGGTTATCATCGACCGCTTGACTAAAGTGACTCACTTCATTTTGGTTAGCACCGCCTAAAAGGGCGCTAATCTCGTGCAACTCTACATGAACAATATTGGCCGCTTGCATGGTGTACTGAAGACAATAACTTCTGATCGAGGTCCACGGTTCACCTCACAGTTTTGGGATAGCTTGCATGAGCTATTAGGGCTCGAGTTATTCTTTAGTACAACCTTCCACCCACAAACGGGAGGCCAAATGGAGAGAATAAATCAGATCCTAGAATATTTGTTGAGTGCTTGCGTGCTGTCCTACAACACGAATTGGGAGAAATGCTTGGCGTTCACCGAGTTTTTATACAACAACTTCTAGTCAAACCTCCAAATGTCACCTTGCAAAGCACTTCATGGGAGGAAGTGTAGAACACCTTTATTCTAGTCTGAGGTCAGCGAGAAACAATTCTTTGGACCGGCCATCATCCAAGAATCGCAAGAGCACGTTGACGCGATAAGAAGCCACTTGAAGGAAGCACAGTGTAATACTCCGAATTATGATAAGAAAGAAAGCTCTTAAAAGAGAAATTAGATATAAGAAAAAGGGGATTTCTGTAGTTTTTCGGCAACCTGGACCTCGTGCTTTGGCCCAGGAGGCCCATGAGGGGCCGGCCACGTATAAAAGGAGGGTGAAAACCCTAATAACATTGTAGCTACAGTGCATGCTGCCACTGTAGCAATCCCCCCTCCATGTTGCTCTACCAAGATGAGGAGAAAGGAATGAGAGGAAGGAAGAAGAAGAAAAGAAGAGGAAGAAAGGGAGGAGGGAAGAGGAGAAGGGCGCGTACACGCAGCGAGGTGTCGATCTCTAGTGATTCGTCAAGGGTAACCTCGATCCCCGGTCGCTCGGTAGATTATTCAATTCGTTTTGATTATGTCGGTAGTAGATCAGTTCTGTCCAGTGTGTTGCGCGGCCAGTTTCAACCTCTTACAGGCCAATCTGGAGGTTCTCCTTTGCAAGAGAATTGTAGCCACGGTTCTTAGCTTTCTATAGCCACTAAGATCACCAAATTGCGATCTGTGGTTCAAAAGTTATAATATATTCTTTATTGCTGTCCTAAGAAACCTGACGAGAATTGTCAGTATAGTTGTTTAATGAAATATGACTTGTTTAGGATCAGATTCAGATTTGTCATCCAAAACGATTTATATAGATAATTTTATCATCTTTCCATATTGATAAAGAACACTCAAATTAGATTTATAGATTAAAAGTTATGTCATATTCTTCGTTGTTGTTCCATTCGTCTGGACAGATATCTATTAGGCATGCTGAGGGTTTGGATAGACATGTTGCTGGACTTTTGCATTTAATCTGTTAAATTTCTGTTGCTATTTCTGATACTTGAACTTTTATTTGGTTGGCCGGCCCTTGTATTGTAAACTATGTAATCGCTTAAGTTTATGTGTCATATTTGTTTCATGTTGTATGTAATTGTGTATGAATGTGTATACCAATGTTGTGAATGTGTACTAGCCACTGATCATGAAACTAGTACGGTACACACATGAGAATTTCGGGTATTCAATGTTCGGGTCTTACACAAATAACTACAAGAAGTAAAATAAACAAATATATTATAGTAATTGCTAGCTGTACATGCAAACGGGTTGACGACTAGTTTACTTCTAATATAAATATACTATTTGCTAAGAGCATGTTCTTGATTCTTAAATTATGCTAGGTTTGATTCCATATTATTATTATTTAAAATGCTGGGTTTCCTGAAACAGCCTAATCCAACAGACAAACTAAAGCACTGATGTGGTGGCGTGCATCTCCCTATGTTGTTTTTCCGACCGTTGTGGGCCTAGACGGTTTATTCTTTGCAGGGACAAAACTGAGAAAACAATACTACTAGTCCAGTAATCCAGTATTAAACGCACAGCATGAACTGTGCCCGGCTACTACAATACACATGAAAGAACACCGTCATCTCGTTACGAAAGCACATATGAATCTCTTTGGTTTGCCAGGACTCGGTGTCATCTTAATATCGTTTGATAGGCCAGCTGTATATGTTTAGAGATCTAGTCTCATCCCCGCTAAAACTGGTAGTGCTAGCTGCAAGGACATCGCACATGCGCGGCGCGGGTTGGGTTGGGTCGCGTCGGCCACGTCGGTATTGATCGGACCAACGCTTGTGGGAGGATTGTAGTGGTCCGTATCCGTTAGGGCTCACACCCACACACCTTCTCACTACTACACAAAATTACATCACGGATAATTCAGAATCGTTATCACAGACGATTTTTAAACCATCTGAATTTTTATATCTGTGATAACCATTAGTTGTCACAGACAGTTTTTAGTTAAAACCGTTTGTGAATGACCACTATAACATACGGTTTCAACCAGGAACCTGTTGAAAATATGCTTTAGAGGTAATCATAGAGATTATGATATTTTATTATGTTCATGATTTTGATAATATGTTATCGTGTTCCTTGAATGAATCATTTGTTATAGATCAATAAGTATGTGACTTATTGGTGGAACTCTTTAACTTATATGATGTCATTCTAAATGTATCCCTGATCGGAGGTTATTGGTCGAAACGCCAGTGACTCTATGACTAGCACATGTATTAATTGATAACCTTGTTTCACCGATCAATAATGTGAGCTCATGTTAGAGAACATATGACTGGATAGACCCTTTATTGAGATACTATTGAGATTGTTATGAATCTTTGTGTCATTAGTTGGTCTCAAGTAATGATGATATATAATCCTTAAACCTAAGATTAGCATAGTTCCCTACATGTGTCATAGCACTCTTAGGGGTTGCCAAACACTACTCGTAACTGGGTAGTAATAAAGGTAGCTTTCGGGTATGCTATGAAACATGCTGATAGATGTGACTGGTCGAGATGAGATTTGCCCCTCCTATCATAACAGGAGAGATGTCTCTGGGCCCCTCGAGGTGATCGGATAAAGAAAGTGTATGGCCATGCCACTAGCGGTCGAAGTGTCGACCACGTGAAGTTATCCGACACTCGATCGAGAAAGTATTGAACAGTCTATGGATGACACATCATCTCACCTGGAGTTCAACCAGACATCGTGAGGTAAAAGGAGAATGCATGAGTGGGTCGCTTAGTTCGATCAGTTACGAACTAGTCGTATGGAGATACGTGCTGATCGTAGACTGGTCGAACGTAATCACATAATAGTAAGAGCCTGGTCGTAAGGAGTTACAAACTGGTTGAGACCAAATACGATATGGTCGTATGGAGATACGAACTAATCGTAAGTGATGAGAACCTGATCATAGATCATATTACATCAAGGTTTGTCCGATATATTCTATGTGTATTGGGAATCATTATGTAGTGCTAGGTAACGCTAACGACTGGTGGTCGGAAAATAGTTTCTGAGTCATAACCGATTACACATGAACCTGTAGGGTCGCACACTTAAAGGGCTAGGATCTGTTTTGGATGGTGATCCGAATTCGTATAGGCCACGAGTTCCTAATGGGCCTCAAGTTTGAGACCCGTCATGGATGCCTATATAAAGAGGGGCGGTGGCATGGGGTGAGAGAAGATGATGATCTTTGGAAGAACTCATAAAACCCTAATAGCCACGCCTTCTCAACCACGCTGCCGATGTTAGCACTCCAGCGCGTGGTGATCCTGCCCCGTACGTGTGGATACCTCGAAGGTGTTGTTGCGAAGCGTCAGCACTAGGACGATCCGTGACTCGTGTCGATCACCGGAGTCGGAGGAGAAGTTGTGTGGTGAGTACGACCACTCGGAGGAGCAGACGCGCGGCGAGTACGACCACTCGAAGGAGGAGACGCGTCGTGAGCACGACTACAACTGCATCAACTCGCTACAACGACTGTACTTCAGCTTCGAGTCGACGCGTCTAGCGATAATCTCGTGATCTATTACTAGCGGTGGTTGCGCGATAAATTTTGTTTGTGCTATCGTAGCACTGCCGCGTTCCCTTCAGAACCATGTGTGAAGGGCCACTATCATAGACGGTTAGTAAATAGTGGCCCTTCACAGACGGTTTTTATTGAAATCGTCTGTGATATTACTGTTCCCAGGCGGTCCCAATCAAAAATCGTATGTGATAGTTCTTTATACCTATTTTTTTTAATTTTCGGCTAGCCTCGGGAATTACTAGCCATGCCCTCTGAAAACTAGCAATCAGAAAACAGATACATCACAGATGAATCAATTGTTGACAACTCAAAGTGATCATTTAAAACTCAAAATTAATTACAAAAGATTATGTTGAAGTATCGTCGCTAGATTTACAATTGAATTACAACTACTCAAAATGATCAATTACAATTAAAAATATATGACATTGCACAAAAAGCTGCAAAGGACATAGTTTCGTCGATTCACCTGTGGCCTTAGAGGTCAGCCAAGATTAGCAGAGCTAGCCGGAGTATAGGGAGAAGCATGTTTGGATAGGTGTTTACAAGGGTTTATTCACAGATAGCCAGGTATAAGAAAGAATAGATGTGTGATAGGTATAATAGAGCTCATAGGCAAGTATACAAGCATGAGATAAAGTAGTAGCGTGAAGCAAAGAATAAGCATATGTTTTTTAGACATAGGTCAGGGCTACCAGAGCCAGCTACTAAGTAATACAAGAAATAGGTTTACCGATATATGTGTTTGAATAGGAATAAGCATGAGGTTGTTTCATAAGTCGGTCAAGATAGGGTTTACTGGCGCGAGGAGCAGAGACGTACCTGGGAGGTGGCTTAGGATGGCGGAGACGTACCTTGGGAGGTGGCTTCATGCGGGGAAGGGGAAGTCCAACTCAAACCCTTGAAGAGATGGTCAGAGTTGTGTCAAAGTGGGAGAGATCGGAGATGGATCTCACGAAGATTACAGCTCTGGTTATCATGGAGAAGATTCCGAGGCGAGCTCTGGTGAAGTGGTCTTAATTTGATGTTCAATATTGGCCCTCGGAAAAGGAGGGAAGGATCCTCGTCTTCCAGTCATACTGCGAATGCGGCCTTCGACTACTTGGTCACCCATTCCTAACGACCGTGCTTGAGCACTTCGATGTGGAGTTGCTGAACTTGGTTCTCAACTCCATCACAAAGCTTAGCGTATTTGTGTACCTGTGCGAGGCCTATCTGGGAATCGCTCCAGATTTGGATCTCTTCAGGTACTATTATTGTAACGTCCCAAAATTTAGCTTTTCAAAAATATTTTGAGTAGTTTAGATCCCTTGAAAAATTCTCAAATTTTATTTGAATTAATAAAAGCTTAATTGGGAATTTCTTAAATTCAAAATATTTAATTTGACTAATTTAAACATCAATTAAATTAAAACCAGTTTTATTTGGCTTCCTTACATTCTAAGGAATTTTCTGGGATTTTCTGTGATTTTTTTAGTTGGTTTGCAATTTATTTGGCCTCATTTGGATTTTCAGCTTTTCTTTAATTTCCAAATCTTTTCTTAATTATGAAAATCCTTGTGAGCAGAATTTGGTCCATCCCACTTCCCCTCTCTCCTCCGCTCAACCCAGTCTAGCCCGCATCCCCGCCGCCAGCCCAACCGCGCCACCAAAATTAGATAATAACCCAACTCCCGTGTTGTTGTATAGATTGTGTTTACAACAGGGAAGAAGTCAGTAAAACTAGAGCTTGATGACTTCTATCTCTCATTGTATCTCCCGAATCTTCTGATCCCCTCCTCTGTCCATTGAATTTACTCCTTATATAGTGCATGAAATGATGGCAGTTATCCATGTCAATAGGTGCCTTAATGTTTGATGCAATGCGCACGTTCAATGATGGTTATTATCAGAGACATATCACCCATGTCGCCTTGCAGTTATGTCAGAGACAGAGGTTTAATACGTGCAGTTATCTTATAGAATAATGACACATATTAGCTACTGTGTATTAAACACAGTGACAAATATCCCTAGTCGATTGGGCTCACATGTCTGTGGTTCTTATCGACTATAGGGTGGTTGTAAATGATTTGGTCGTCGTAAAATTTACGACCATGAGGTGATTGTAGTAGGACTTTCGATCAGTAGGTGGTCGTAGAAGAACTTACGACCATGAAGTGGTAGTAGGACGACTTACAACCATATCGAGTGGTCGTATAATAGCTTACAATCATTAGGTTTTTATAATCTCCCTCATTGTTGATATTGAGGGGTACCCTTGAAGATTGTATACAAGACATTATCATCTATAATGAATATTACACATAAATAATTTAATTAATTGACGATTATTAGATCCTCATCAGGTTGATTCGTCGTCAACCACATGCCCAACTGAAGGATGCAAGATGGAATGATGTTAGCATAATATAAGGAGAAATCAATAATCAAGACGTAAATTAAGCATAACTTACCTCCTCGATCTGCAGTGTGGATGACTGATGGAGAGCGCTGGGACGGCTGCTAGTCTAACTGGGTCGTGCGAACGTTGATCGCAGCAGTGATGCATCATGACGGACGTGCCGCTGGAAGACGGCATATTGTTAGCACAACCTAAGGCAAAATAAATAATCAGGATGTAAATTGAACATAACATACCACTCCGATCCCCAATGTGGATGACCGACGGGGAGCGCTAGGATGACCACCGATCTCACTAGGTCATGCCGAGCTAGGAGGTGAGCTAGGTCGGTCTACTCGGTGAACAGCCTAAAGAACGTCATCTCTCGTCCGACCGAAGCTCATGTTCTTGATGATATGCTCGGTATCCTCGTAGATGGACTTGAGAGTCCAGAGAATCCCCCAACGGTGTGATCACTCTCGCGGAGGGCGGAGCCGGATGCGCGTGAGATCCACTGGACCCGGTCGAACTGAAGTGACAAAGAAGAGTTGTTCAGTAACAAATAGTACAAATATCATCGTTGCAGTGAGCATAAGTTGTGAGTGTTTTATAGTGCCGTCACGCTGTGAAGCTCCATGTAGATATTTACTTGACTTGCGTGCACGTCTTGTACACATGCGAGCATGGCTTGTACATGAACTTTGGCTTGCTACGGGTGCATGTAGCCACATCATTGAGGGTGCAAGCATGCTTGCTATTCCCCTGGCATGACTATTGTGAGCACCGAACAACAACACTTGAAGCCCTCTATGGCCTAAAAGCATGCCCAGAACACACAGTCCAGTATGTAACAATTAGGGTCTCCATCAAGATCTTCTCTTTTCATCTTGTTTATGTATGTGACGGGGCTTGCTTTAGCAATATGGTGAAGCATCCTTGGCACAAGGTTGTGCGCCTCCTCATATATCCGTACATAGCCTCGATCACCTTCTGCTTAGCTTGTCGGACCTTGTTATAACTGACTGGATAACCAATCAGATTGTCAATTTTTGACAACAACAACTAGGTAGCTGATGTGGCTTGACACATATGCGGAAGTCATATTCCAATGTTGCTGCAGCGGCTCACTTAGCTCGCTAGTGTGGTCGATCACCTCCTTGACCGTGAATACTGTGACATAGTCCTTCGCCTTATGAGCACTGGCCTTGCCAAGGCAGCCTTCCATTACACACTTGACTGTGTAATGGCCTGGGTTGGACTAGTGCACCAGGTACACACAGCTAATGGACACGGCATACCATGTTATAGCTTGCTACACGGTCACCTTGCTTAGGAAGTGCTGCCCAACTGACAAGATGTCAGTATCAAATCCCCACTATGACCCGTCTTCCAGTGGCAGTACAAGCGACCGCACTGTGAGATCATCCAGTCTTGATGACACGTAAGGCACCTCCGATGATATAATTTCGCTGACTGGACCACCAACGCCTGCACCCTGGGTGCGTCCTCCTACTACCATCTGAGCCTAGGTCAGTGTCCTCGTCAGACTCTAACTCAGTCAGCTGGTCCGGCATAAACTCGTGGTTGTCAATGTGGGCCGACCACCATTGTCCCGCCCCTCATTTTGCGCAAAATTATATGCAACTTTTCTCTCATAGTAGTCCTCCAAAATCGCACATTTTTTGCTCCTGTCTTCACGCACCACCTGCGGCTCCCCGCTTCCTAAGGCACCAGCATCATCAAGGTTTGCAGGCACCCTATGCGCAAAATTCACATAGCCAATCGAGCTCCCTTATATCGCTACATCGGGCATGGCAGCAATCTGCATGTACTAGCCCCATGCAACGCTACCATTCACCTTGTGTAACTCCCACACACCCTGCCCTTCCATATTCGTGCAGGTGATCGCCTCGATGACAAGCCTCTTCGCCATTGCCTCCGCGTCGAACTCTTTTTAGATGCAGCTCCTCAACTCGTGAATATTCATCGCATCCAAGCCCTCCGCCTGGACCACCTTGAGCTAGCATCTTGACATATCCAACCAACTCGGTCCACCTCGTACGAGATCGTCACCATAAAACACAAGCAAGTCTTGCATGCTGGACATTCACGAAAGCCACAACAACCCAATGCATATGTTACCAATAATTCCTCGTCCTTGATGACTAACTAACTTCGACTAATTAATTACGACTAATTAACTACGACTAATTAATTATGAATAAATTAATTACGACTAACTAACTACGATTAACTAACTACGACTAATTAGCTACTAGTGATTAATTATGACTAAATTAATTACAACTAATTAACTACAACTACACAATTACGACTAAATTATTTATGAATAATTAATTAAGACTAATTAATTAGGACTAAATTAATTAGGACTAATTGATTATGATTAAAGAATTACGACTGGTTAATTTGGACTAACTAACTACGACTATTTAATTGTGACTAAATTAAATTCAAGTAATTAATTACATCTAATGAATTACGACTAAATAATTATGACTAAATTAATTTCAACTAATTAATTACAACTTATTAATTTTGACTAATTAATTAAGAGTAAATAATTATGACTATTTAATTATGGCTACTTAATTACGACTAATTAATTTAACACTAATTATATTGTTAATAATCATAGTGCATACGAAAAATTACATATTGTAGAAGATCTTCGCTTGCTGTCGAAATTTCTCTACTAATACGACCGCTAAACACAACTCTAAACACTCTCAAATCGGAAGCAAATTCAGAACTAATTTCGGTTGATCGTGCTACCTCTCGATCGCTCGATCCTCTCTATCTCTCTACGCCAAACGGAATGGTTTTGGTGTATCGAATGAGAGCGATGTGCGGGTTTTATAGCCACGCGAGGGAATGAGTTCGACCGACTGCAAAGCGATAGGAGGGAATCGGATTTGTTCCCACGGGCGACGTGCGGGTTTTTTCCCGCATAGGGGGGCAACGAGAATCGGGTGGGGCGATGTGACCAAAGACGGGACAGGAGGGAATCGATTCCCTTCCAAGGGTGCGCGGTACAGAGGGAGAAATCGGGCTAGGGGGCGTGTTCGTGCCTCTGGCACACGGACTCAGTGGCACCAAGCCACGGGAGCGCACATGCGGCGGCACCAGATCACGAGCACGTGGACATGATGGGGCCGGGCCACGGTCGTGCGGACGAGGCAACGTCGGGTCTGGGCACGCGAACTAGGCGGCTCCGGTCCTCTAGCGCGTGGACGAGGCGACATGTTGGCTGCCGGCGAGTACACGATTCTATTGTTGACTTTGATCGCCGGATGGAGTTAGATTTGCTAATGCGCTCAACAGTACTATTTTAGCAAAAAAAAAACATCCCTTATCCTGGTAGTTCAAGCCATTTCAATGTATCATCTTAAAAAAAAACAGAAAAGGTCACACCTACTACTCTACGTACACTCGCTCCATCCAACTCGCAGTACAGTAGTATTCTATTCGCGTACGTCCGGACCACATGGAGACGGGAAACCGCTTCCCACCATCACCACCACCACCACCACCACAACCGGTTTCCTGCTTCCCACAGCTCCACTCGCTGATAACCAGCTCCTATAAATCGCACCACCAAGACCATTCACCCACCTGCACTACACACTGGAAGTATCTATCCAACCACCCACCGCTCACACTCGCCCAGATTCGCTTGGGATTGATAGGAGGAAATGGCGGAGGGGAATGCCGCCTCGGCTGCGCGCCCGGCGTCGTCCTGCCGCGGCCGGGGCGCTGGAGGGTGCGGGCTGGCGCTGGGCCGGCTGTTGCGGAAGCTGCGGAGGCAGAGCAGGCTGTTGTGCGCAACCACGGCCAGCAGCGCACGCCCCGCGGCCGCGGCCGCGGCCCGGTGCCAGTACGACCCGCTCAGCTACGCGCGCAACTTCGACCGCAACGGCTTCGGCACCGCGCTGGACGACGACGACGTCTCCGCGCACCTCTACCACTACACCTTCGCCTCCCGCTTCGTGCTCGCCGCCTCCGCTCGGCAGCCGCAATAGGCCAGATTGCCATTTGACGCATGTATGACCTGTTAGTGTTGCAAGTAGCTAGCTAGCTAGCCATTAGAGTTAGATGCGCCCTTTTCTTGGTTCTTTTGTGCTGCAGGCCTGCAGGGGAGTGTGTTCATATGAATGAGATGGGAGTGATGCTTGTAAGAATTTCCTAGCCTCCTTGTCCGCTCCTTTAATTTGGGTCGCTTGGGGAGCTGGAGGAAATTAGTCAAGTTGAAATTAAAAGTTCTAAATATATTTAGGGGAGATTGTGGTATAATTTCTGGGCTTGATTTCTTGATGTCCATGCCCATTTCTAACGCTCTCCACACAATTCTTTCTTCATAATGTTCCGAAATTAATCGGTTGATAGTAGAAGCTGGGAAAGCCCACGGGGAAAATTTAGTTAGCCCAGCCAGCGTGCTATGTGGCAGATTCTTGGGCTTTTTCCAGGGAGGTAGCTCATACGTCACTGACTGAGGTAGACGATACGGAGCTTATCAGCTTACCGAGAGATGGAGGAATCTCTGGCAATCTGGCATGGCAGGAGACTCAAGATGAGGCGAGGCTGGCAAGTTTTGATCGCATGAATTGAGTATAGTTGGTGGTGGTACTCCAATTATTGCTCACGGCGTCGCTGCTCCAGCTCCTGTCCTGCTGCGGCAGAGTGGAGTTACAGTCAGCAGTGAGGCACCACCGTTGTACCATTATTCGCGTGGGAGACCGCTGTACCATTATTCGCGTGGGAGAAGGTGTTGGATATAAGTGCACAATATATTTTAATTCCTAAAAAAATAATGAGTATAAAAGCAAAACCTATATGCGTTAATAAAGAAAAACCTGTTATATGAATTCTATTAGCAACAGTAGGGTATCATCAGTGGCGGATCCAGAATGAAAATGATCGGGGGTCCCCACTCCTCATACATATCATACGTGTTTAATTATCAAGCAATGTTGTACTTAATAGCAATGTGTTCAACAATTCAACATGACTAGATAAAATAGTAGCGACCAAAGTGCTTACCAAAATGAAGTCTTACAAGTAGTATTGGACTATTGGTTAATTGCAGCAAAGTAGATAATTATGAATAAAGGTCCAACTCATGAACAAAAGACGGCCGGTATCGGCAAAACACAACATCCGACCTTGATAGCCTACCAAAAAAGAGAATAAATATTTAGTAAAATTTTATGTAAAAGAATCATGTAATGATCGAATAAAGATAAGTACATTACATTTTATACTTTGTTTCGACGCTCTCTCAAGTTTTGGAAGCGGCGAATTACAGTATCGTTGGTAATTCTCTCCATTTCATGTTTCTCCACATAGCAAATAAGGCTATCACGCAAGAAGTCATCGCCAATGCGATTGCGCAAATATGTTTTCACAACTTTCATAGCTGAAAAACATCTCTCAACAGTAGCAGTGGCAACAGGTAAAACTAGTGCTAGCTTCAAAAGGCGATAAACCAAAGGATAGCAAATATGTTTCCTTGTCTCCACCATTTTTTGAGAAAGCTCACTAATAGTCTCTATGTTAGAGAATCTATCTTCCACTTGCACATCGGCAATGTAGAGGCGAAGATGATGGCTAAGGTCCCTCAATTCTCCATCATCAAAATCACTGGGATAAAGTTTAGCTAGACTCATCAAATGCTCTAAATTAAAATCGCGAAATGATTCTCTTGGACTCAAAGCAGCCGAGCAAATGAGCAATTCAGAGGTTTTCTCATTGAAGCGACTATGGAGCTCTTGAAGTAGCCAATCAAGAACATCATTAAAACAATCCACTTCATAATGATGCTTGTTGGTAATTTCAGTTTTTTGGCGTGGCTTCTTTGGATTCACATATGCTTCTCCCATTTCCAATTTGGAAATGTCATGCTTCTCATAGAAAGCATATACTTCACCTAGAACAGATTCTCATTCATGCCTGCTAAGTTCATCCAAATGGCTTTCGGTTGATTTCACACATTTAATGGCACTCACAATGTCTTGATCCTTCCGTTGTAGAGTTAATGACAAGGTGTTTGTGATTATCAAGATAGTCAACATAAGTCGCAAATAAAACACAAAATCAAAGGATCGAAATAAACTAGAAGACCCCATGCTTGCCTTCTATTTTGTCATCCCCGTCTTCTTTTTCCATATATTCTAGCACTTTGACAATCTGTTGAAACAAATCAACCAAACTCTTAAGAGTCTTGTAGTGAGAACTCCAACGAGTGTCTCCGGTCTTTGAAGACACAACTCTTGATTTAACCTGTCCCAGCTTTTAAGTAGCCCTGACCTAAGGCATCATGCACTCGTTCTCGGTTGATATCTCTAATCATGTCCCTTCTCTTGGAAGATCCACCCACCACATTCAACAAAGATAGAAATCATATCAAAAAATTACCAATGCTTTTATGCTTTCTTACAATGACCACAACAACTAAGCTCAAGTTGGTGAGCAAAACAATGAACATAATATCTTCGAGCTATTTTCTCTCATAATCGTGATTGCAAGCCATTGAACTCACCTCGCATATTGCTCGCACCATCATATCCTTGGCCTCTAACTTGCTTCAAGCTTAGCTTATATTCTGCGAATAAAGAATCAATAGATGATTTGAGGTACGAAGAAGTTGTCTCTTTCACATGAACAAGGCCAACAAATCTCTCTTTAACAATTCCATATTTATCAACATATCTTAAGACCACCGCCATTTGTTCTTTGCAAGCCACATCCCTGGATTCATCAACTAGCAAGCAAAACACATCATGTCCAATTTCTTCAAGAATAGAATGCAATATTTCCTTTGCAAAACAATGTACTATGTCCTTTTGAATGTTTGGAGACACCATCGATTATTACTGGAGCATTGTTGCCCACAACCTTGCCTACAGATGGATTCTGTTCTGCTGTATAAGCATGAAATTCCTTAAAATTTCCTTTATTGGAGGACTCCTCAGACTCATCATGGCCTCGGAAAGGCAATCCTTGTTTTAATAATATTCTAGCAACATCAATTGAGGCTTTTAGTCGAGTATAATAAGCAGTCTTGGCAGCATTACTTTGGTTATTCAAGGCAACGTAAATGTGTTGGTCTTGTGTCAACAAAGCATCACAATCTCTCTTTGCTTGGTTGTGAACACTATTGACATCTCCTACATGCTCCTTTAGTCTAAATTTTTTATTCCAACTAGACCAACCAGTTGACACAAATGCATCATACCCAGCTTCCTTCTTATTGCGGCCTCTAAACAAGAAACAACAAAAGCAATATGCTTTATCTTTGGACTCACTATACTCAAGCCAACTCCCAAACTCATCAAACCATTCAGGATTAAACCTTCTATTTTTACCACCAATCGATGTATATGAAAAATCAAAAGTGCGAGGTTGGCAAGGCCCATTATCCAAGTACTTTCTTCTTACCACATCCTTTTGATTAGGAAGGTACTCCTCTATTCTTTTTCTTTTGCCCGGATTGAATTGAATCTCATCTTCCCAATTGATCTCTTCTGATGGTGAATTTTCTGCATTAGTGACATCATTTTGTTCATGTGATGGGGCATTATTATCCTCCTGTGGTGGTGCTTTCCTTTTAAGAAACCTTTCCATAAATTTGCCTGTCATTTGTCAATTATTGAATATCCCATTAGATATCTGTAGTGCTAAATAATAGATGCACACATGATAGATACATAATTATGTTCATTAACAATTTCAAATTGCAAGGCTTACTTGACATTGTTCTTAAATATTCAGTTGGTCACATAGATCACTCACAAGTTGCAATTTCGCTTCCAATTTATCACTGGGGTATTCCAAATACTATCACAATTGAAACCGTAACCCTATAATTTAGGAAAAATTAACCAACGATCAACAAATTGAATTTCTAAAACACAAAATTAGTTATTGGACTTGAGATAAATCAGAATTATTTAGGGAAATTGGACTCACCGAGGACTGCCTGCCCTGCGTCCGGGACTTCAAGGTTCAGGCGTCGAGGGAGACAGGGAGTCGAGTGCAGAGCGTGGCCTACTTGCGGCCGGCCCAGGCGCCTAACTGAACTGACGATTTGGCGAAGGAATGACGGTCGATGGTAACTGGGGAAGGAATCGGCACTGGACAACGAACAGTCGGGAGACAAACCGACGAGGCGATCAGGGGACGAAGAGAATAAAGAAAAGTAGACGGTGTGCTGTGTGCATGTGCTCAGTGCGGCTGTGCTGCGTGAATCGGTCAATGTGATTATCTGAATGTGATGTGGGCCATGAGCTTGTGCTGTGCGTGATAATGTGATGGACTGATGGTTTGGTCATTGGTATTTGGTATGTGGGCCATGTGCTTGTCAGCTTGTGCAATGTGCTGTGCGATAACGTGATGTCTGATGGACTCATGTACATTGATTGATGGCAATTTGATGTGGCTTATGGCTCAGCTGGGCGCCTGGGCCTGGGCCTCGGCAAATCGGCTGGCCAGCGCCGTGGAATGGACTAAGAAGTTGGGGTGTCCTCCTGTATTAAGTTAGGGGTGTCCACGTATATATACATCAAATATACATCGTTATTTTTTAAAAATAATTTTTAGACCCGGTGTCCTGTGCACCCTGCTGAGCTACAGTGAATCCGCCCCTGGGTATCATCATCATATGACTAAATTCTAGTAAGATTTATCTAGGACAAAACAGATCACCGGACTTATAGAGAATCGCTCCGGCAATGGTCGTGGTAAAGTCAGATGCGAAGACGACGCGAAGTCGATGATGAGGGAAGCTGTGAGCAATCGTGCGAACGCTTTTAAAAAAATATGATACACCCCAACCTGTACAAGATCACGAGGTACGCTGGCTTCGAAGACACTACTCTCCCCGCGACAGTGCACGCCGATACAGGGATGGAGTAGTCAATAACAGTGCATCGTAGAGGAGCGAAGGACAATATTTTTCTCTCTCGAGATGCATCTGGATCGAGGGGACATCTCCTCGTGTAGACACGGATGAGCTAAGAAGGAAGGCAGATCACCGCGCAGTAAAAAATTGAAAACTACATTAAAACACAATTAATGCGTGTCATAACACATGTGCAGGAATAATGTGATTCAGACGTTCGGTTTGAACCGTTCTTCTCTTTTTCAATTTGTTGCATGTGGATATGCCATGTCATCATGCAGGTCTATGAGGTGCAAAAAGAACATATGCAAGCGATGGCAAAGCAAGCATGTGCCTGTGTGTAGTCTTCTTTTACTTGCTTCAACTAGGTAAGATTAACATCACTTTATAAGTTGATCTCTTTCCACCTAGAGTAGCAATATGATACTAAATTTTTCATCTTCTGCAATGTGTGACAAGACATTTAGGATTTTCTAGGATCTACCATGAATATTATTTTGACCAGCCCCTAAACTCCAACAGAAGGACTCCCCGTGCCTCCCACGGATGATGCGTTAGCCGATCAGCGGCGATACGCAGGGGATGGTCCTTCATTTCATCGTTTCACGGCTCCTGTGTTGATTCGAGGAGCGGATGGGCAGTGAATGCACTGCAGTTGGACATATTCGCTTCGGCCCTGGAAGATGCGTCGTTTTTTAGGTTCGATCACAACGTGGACCGCCTTGTTCTGAGTGGGATTCTGCATTAGTCTGGCCCATGAACGAATACGAGTATACTTATAATATTTTCGGTTCTTTGGCACTTGGCAGGCAAACGCGACACTGAAAAATTGCTGAAGGAAGCATAGAAAAAGAGGGAGCAATGTTGGAGTGGAGGATACAGCGTCATTGTTTGCGATTGCGACGGGGAGGGGCGGTTCCAAAGTCAAAGTTCAAACCATACGTAGGAAATTCTTGAGCCCATGTGGCTAACTTGGAATAGTAATACTACTATAAGGTGAGATTTTCCACACGGTAAAAATAAGGGCTATATTACGGTGCACTTAGTTTAATACGAGTCATCCATTATTTTTTATTTAATGGTTCAGATTAGTTAGGATTTAGTTATACTACATCTAATAGTATGAGTAGTAGAATCCTGAGAGGTGGAATTGTAATTGCCAATAGGATCACATGACACAAGAGTAATATTTCCATCCCTAGTTGGGAAAATTCATAATATCCTCACGAAAAAAATTATAAACACAAAAAAGTCTATTATACCATTAACAAATCAATAGTCAAATTTGATTTATAATACCATCATATACTAATAATAGAATGTACCGTAAAATTTCTCAAAAATAAAGTTTTGTCGTAGTTTAACCGCCACTAGCTAACCTGGAATAGTGCAATCCAGGTTTGATAACTCCTAGAAAGACTAACTGATTACATACCATACTCAAGTCAACACCCTGTGTCCCTGTCGCCTGGCTAGTATAGTAACATCAATTCATTTGATCAGGGGCGGAACCAGATCGAATATTATTAGGATTCACCGCTTTACCATACATATAACAACATATATAATTTTCAACCAACATGGTACTAAATAGTTATGTGTCCGGCAACTTTTAGCATCAATAATTCAACATAACCAATGACATATGCAATGATAAAGGACTAGCGATCAAAATGCTTACCAAGATAAAAGAAACTCACTTATAATATTGGTTAATTATAGAAAAGTGAAGCAACTAAGGGCAAAATTATAAACAAAAGATAGCCAGCATTGGCTAAATACATCATCCGACCTTAATGACCTATACAAAAAAGTACAAAATGAATTAAAATTATCAAGTAAAAAAAAGTAGAATGATCGAATGAAAGTAAATACATTACTTTTTAGTATTTACGTTCTTTCAAGTTCATGAAACGATGAACTACGGCGTCATTGGTAACTTTCTTCGTTTATTCTTTCTCCACATAGCAAATTAGGCTATCACTCATGAAATCATCACTGATGCGATTGCGCAAATAATTTTTCATAATTCTCATGGCTGAAAAACACAACTCAACTGTGGCAGTGGCGACAGACAATACTAGTACTAGCTTCAAAAGTTGATAAACCAAATGATAGCAAATATATTTTCCTGTATTGGACCGAAATAGTGATTAGAGGGGGGTGAATAGGAGCACGATCCCTTTTTCACCTTGATCGGATTCAACATGTTTTTCACTCCAATAGCTATGAAAGTTATGAAGATTAAAGTACAAACATAACATAAGAATTGTATGGAATCCAATCGAAACCTCGAAGCAAAACAACCAAAAACACCAAAAACACAATTCACAATGAGTTGGGCAGTCAGACCTCTCAACATGGGCGGTCTGACCTCTCACAGGGGGCGGTCTGACCTCCAACACAATGAACAGTAAAATCAGCCCGAAAACGAAATCACAAATAGGTCTAACTTTTGATCCACAACTCCAAACTTCACGAAACTTGGAACACACCTTCTTTAGGATGTCAGGAACCTATCCAATCAAGGATCGTGAAGATCTTTACCAAAGTTTTGATATTTTTCCGTTTGAGTGAAGGTTGCTCCAAAATCGAGTCAAAACCAAAATATGATCCAAAAACTTGCTCTTGTGTTAAAGATGATCAAGATGATCCTAAATGTATTCTCACATACCACAGCAAGCAAGATCCAGGCCAAAAACCGAAGAGAAACCGAAGGATCAGAGAAAGCCCTAAAATCACAAAATAGAGAGTAAGAACAAGAAGAGGATCATCTTCAGAAATCTTACTTGGATTGATTTGAGATAGATGTTGGTTTACAGTCACTCCATCGTGGAGGACGAATACTCAACACTTGAGCACACAATCAATCCAACTTGCTAGAACCCTAACCTCTCCACCACCTCTCCCTAAACACAAACTAGGGTTTCTTCAAATACAAGGGTTGGGAGGTGCACAACCAGCACCCTCCCCTATTTATAGTGGAGGTTAGCTTCTAGAAGGATATTCCTAATAGGCACCCGTTAAGCCTACACACAAACGGGTTTAACTCACACACGCATTTCAAAGCGTCGTCTTCATCTTCTCTTGACCTAAACCACTTCTCATTGTGCCGTCTTGTCTGCGGTTTAGCCAAAAGCCATCAAGGCGGTATTTTGGTGAAGTTACCAAAATCCCATTCTCGATCCTTCTCCAAAGGCCGAGTCCAAACTTCATGAAGCAATCCCATGCTTTGCCACGTGTAGATTGATCAACGGCTCTCTTCATGTCGGAAAGTCTCTCATATCCGGCTCCCACCAAAACCACCATGGCACTTGTACCGACCCCCGCATCGCTTGATGTAACCCGTCGCACCGAACTTTTCGCTCGGTTATCCTTGTCCATTTTGCGCCATACTTGAGTCCATTGACTTCACCCCGCATCCTCGATCGTTCTGAACCTCAGCTCTCCAAGCCTAATCTTGATCATCCTCGCCGTTGACCGTCGTTGACCCGCAAGCCTCCTGCACAACAATAGACAAAGAAATCGATTTCGGGAACAAGTTCGTCGTAACTTGACCCACATTAGTCAAAACATGCATCATGCAACACATATGCACTGAAACCCATGAACTTGACAAACCAACAAACATCGCCGCCAAGAAGGCCGGCGAACAAGTCAAAACCAGTTAGATCGCCACCCATGCCGGTCTGACCGCCCAGCAGGGGACTTAGCCAAATTTCCTCCCTGAAAATCCGAGACATCTCTGGAAATTTCAAACAAATATAACTTTTGACTTGAAGCTCCAAAAATTATGAGACCAAGTGTAGGAGAATCCCCTTTCTTTCCTACACCCTCTATTTTTGGCCCAGCTCCAAATTCATAGACAATTAGTGGCTGGTTAGACCACTGCCTATGGTCGGTCTGACCGCCAGCCTCTAGGCCCGAGGCATGGTCGGTCGACCTTGATGGTGGCTATTCGACCGCCACACAGCCGGTCGATCACGCGCCTGGCCGGTCGACCGCCAATGACCGACAAAGACCAAATTTGCTGAAAATACGTGATTCGACAAACCTTCAACGGCATTGCCAATTGTAACATCATCCTAAGATCATGAGTATATCCCCATTATATCCACATCTTGTCTCCACCATTTTTTGAGAAAGCTGACCAATAGTCTGTATGTTGGCGAATTTATCATCTGCTCGCACATCGGCAATGTAGAGGCAAAGGTGATGGTTAAGGTCCCTCAATTTCCCAAAATCAAAATCATTGGGATAAAGTTTAGCTATGCTCATCAAATTCTCCAAACTAAAATCATAAAATAAGTCTCTTAGACTCAAAGCGACCGACCAAATAAGCAAGTTAGAGGTTGTCTCGTTGAATCGACTATCAAGCTCTTGAAGTAGCCAATCAAGAACATCATTAAAACACTCCACTTCATAATGATGTTGGTTGGTAATTCTAGTTTTTTTATTTTTCTTCTTCTTTGGATTAACATAAGCTTCTCCCATTTTCAACTTGGGGATATCATGTTTCTCACAAAAGGCAAACACTTCACCTAGGACAGATTCTCAGCCATCTCTTCTAAGCTCATCCAAAGGCACCCCTAGTTGATTTCACACATTTAATGCTATTCACAATGTATTGGTCCTTTCATTGCAGTGCTAATGACAATGTGTTTGTGATTATCAAGATAATCAACATGAGATGCAAATAAAAGACAAAAATCAAATGACTGAAATTACACTAATAGACCCAATGCTTGATCTCTATTTGTTATGTCCTTCTTTAACAAATTCTAACATTGTGACAACTGTTGGGAACAAGTCAACCAAACTCTTAAGAGTTTTATAATGAGAACTCCAATTAGTATCTCCGAGTCTTTTGAAGACATTTCTCTTGATTTAATCTTGTCCCAGTTTGAAGTAGCCCACAACCTAAAGCCTTATGCACTTGTTCGTTGTTGATATCTCAAACCATATCCCTCCTCTTCGAAGATCCAGCCACCACATTCAACAAGAGATAAATTATACTAAAGAAATTACTAATGCCCTTATGCTTTCTTACAACAGCTAGGACTACTAATTGAAGTTAGTGAGCAAAACAATGGACCTAATAAGTTGTGTTACTTTCTCTCATGATCAATGACTGCAGGTCATTGAACTCACCTTGTATATTGCTAGCACCATCATATCCTTGGTCTCTAACTTGCTTCAAACTTAGCTTATACTTTGCAAATAGAGAATCAATAGAAAACTTGAGGTAGGCAGAAGTTGTCCATTTCACATGAACAATACCAACAAAAGTCTCTTTTTATAATTCCACAACTATCAACATACCCTAAGACCACTGTCATTTATTCTTTGCAAGAGACATCTCTTGGCTCATCAACAAGTAAGCAAAACGCATCATGTCCAATTTCTTTGAGAATAGCATTCAATATGTCCTTTGCAAAACAATAAGAAATCTCATTTTGGATGGGAGGAGACACCATAAGACAATTACCTGCAGCATTTTTACCCACCACCTTGCCTGAAGTTGGATCATGCTCTGCTAAGAATTCATAAAATTCTAAGAAATTTTCTTTGTTGTAGGACTCCTTCGACTCATCATGACCCCGAAAAGGCAATTCTTGCTTTAATAACACTCTAGCAACGATAATTGCAGCATTTAGTCTAGTAAAATCAACAATCTTCAAAGCTTCATTTTGTGTATAGATAGCAACATCAATATGTGTTCTATTTTTAACAAATTATCGTAATTTTTCAATACTTGGTTGTGAACTCTATTCACACCACCTACATGCTCTTTTAGTCTAGCTTTTTTGTTCCAACCATTCCAACCATTTACAACAAATGCCTCATACCCAACTTCTTTCTTGTTGCGGTCCCTAAACGAGAAATAACAAAACCAATATGCTCTATCTTTGGACTTGCTATATTCAAGCCAACTCCCAAATTCATCAAACCATTCAGGATTAAACCTTTTATTTTTAACCCCAAACTGTGTATATGGAAAACCATAAGTACGAGGTTGACAAGGCCCATTATCCAATTATTTTGTTCTTGCCACATTTTTGTGATTAGGATGATAGTCATCTATCATTTTCCTTTTGCCTGGATCAAATTAAATTTTCTCTTCCCAATTGATATCTTATGTAGGTGAATTCCTAGCATTAGTAGAGCTATCGGGTGCTTTTCTCTTCAAAAACTTTTCCATAAATTTGTCTGCCATTTCTCGATTATTTAAAACCTCAATTAGATGTTGTCAATTGCGATGTTCAATAACAAGAACAATAAATTACACACATCATCAAACATACGTGCAAATAGGTGCTTTTACTTAATTGACATTGGTTGAGCACAGTAGCATACAATGGTACGATGTACAACTTGGCCGGTATTGCAAATTCCATTTTCGATAAACCCAATTTGAATCCCTAAATTTTAGGTTTATAACCTTAATATTTGATGGGAAAAAAACAACAATCCTCAAGTTAAAAAAATCCCCTTTTCTTCAAAGAAATTGGAAGAATTGGAAGGAAATTAGTGGAATAAAGAAGCAATACCGAACTAAGCCTTGTTCAGTTACTTGTTCCTTCCTTTGATCCTTTCCTTGGTCTGGACCGAGACGATTGACCATCCAAGGCGACCAGGAGAAGCTCTGGTTGTCGGCGGATGAGGACATCGACGTGGCCGGCAAGGTCTTCAATGGCCGGGCGGTGTTGGCCAGGCGAGAGGCGGTGGCCTGTGGCTGTGGTTTTACTTTTTCGTGTTCTCTGGCTCGCGTTGCTCTCGATCTCAGCAGAAGCAACTAAAGGGGCGAAGGCCAACAGGCAAGGGCGCAAGGCATTCGCGTGGGGCGTGGGCCGCTCGCATTGCTCTCAGTCAGACGCAACTCGCAAGCGCGTGGGCTGGCGTTGGCGCGTTGCTGCCTTGCTGGCATTGCTCTCGCCTCTCGACCAGACGCAAGCGCGTGGGCGGCTGGGCGCATGGCCGCAAGCACGTGGGCCGTGGGCGCTTGGACGCAGGGCGCTGGCGTGTGGGCGGGAAAGAGACCTGGGAGCACAATTTTGGGGCTCGGGGATACACATATGGTACATATAACCTGATCTCCACTATTTGTTTTAACTTGTTGTCCTGTGACACCGAGTGAGTTTCTTGGGCTCTGCCCTTGCATTTGATGGAAAACAACCGCCTAACGTCCTAACCCATCAACTCTATCAGTTGTTGTCTTACCAATTGTAGACTATGTGGTTTGGTTTTACATTAGGTGATGAATAATTAGTATTATTGTCAAAGAGTTTGAGGAGTTAGTTCTCTGTTTTGCAAAAGTTGACCTATACTTAGAAGATAGGCGGTTTGACCAGCCTTGGTTGACCGGTTTGAATGGCAATTAGACCGGCGGCGTAGGCTTGGGGTAAATGGATATCAAATACTTGTGTAGACGTGTTTAGGGATGTGTTTGTACTAGGTATCATTGAAAATAGAAATATGGCCTGAAACTAGATAAAATTTAACTGAAAAGTCCAAAATATATGTTTTCTAGTAAAGTAAAGCGGTTAGATCGGTCACCATGCGGCCAACTTGAAATAGTAACAGTACTACGAGGTAAGATTTTCCACACGGGAAAAACAAAGCTGTGCTGTAGTTTAACATCCTCCAGCTAGCCTGGAATTGTTCAATCCTCCTGGAAAGACCGGTTACAGACCATAGTCAAGTCAACACCCTGTATCGCTGTCGCCTAGCTAGTGTAGTAACATCAACTCATCGATGGAAAACAAACGCCTAACGACCTAAGTACTCTAGGCAGGCAGCGACTGACCGGCACTCGAGTCAATGCTCTACTGGCAGGCACTCGAGTCAATGCTCTACTGGAAAGGCAAGCTTACGACGAAGTCACCAATCAAAACCACCTCCCTACTGGAAAGGCAAGCTTACGACGAAGTCACCAATCAAAACCACCTCCCTGTCTGTTTGCATGATCAGGCACCAAAAAGATGTAGTATCTAACGAGAGAAGAACGCTGTGAAAGTCACGCTCAGTCACTCGCACTAAATTTTTACCTCCACGGAATGAGCCAGTAAAAAAAGCATTAGCGACAACTTCACACCATCACCGACATGTGGACCCACGATACCTCGGACCCACATGTCAATGAGCTGTACAGCTCGAGTAAGTTTTCTCAAGTGGACAAAGAGGGGTGGGGCCAGGGTGTCCGGCAAAAGTAGAGTTTCATCGGTAGTAGCAGACTAGCAGGCAGCAGCAGCTCTGTCCATTACTCCATTGCTTTCTTTCGCGCTGATTCGGTTTGTAGCAGACTAGCAAGCATACGACCACGTCATCTTTCATCAATCAAATCTAAGCTCCGTGTCTGCAGGATGGTAGGATCAGGCACCAAGGGTAGTACTAGTACTGCCAGTTTTTGCAACCATAGGCGTTTACACCAGATCGTGACTTCGTGAGTATCTAACAAAGCAAACTGACCGTATAATGTAGCTAGCAGCATTCCACCCCACTCGACACGGCAACACGCGGTACACCAAACTGAATCGCATTGGCATTGGCATTTGGCATGCCGCCACGCCTATATAAGCCATGTACATGCCGGGTTCTTGACCAGCTCATGACCTCACAAGTCACAACCTCTCTTAACCACCGGCACCGTAGTTGCACTGGCAAGAAGGAGAAAAAAACTGTGCAAAAGCAAGTGCGCAACAGAGCCGTGACGAGCATGGCACGGCGTCTCGAAGCGCCGCTGCTGCTCCTGCTGATCATACGGCTAGCCGCTGCCAACACCGAGCGGGACGCGCTGCGGGCGTTCAGGGCCGGCGTGTCGGACCCGTCGGGCGCGCTGCGGTCGTGGAACAGCACGGCGCACTTCTGCCGGTGGCCGGGCGTGACGTGCACACACGGGCACGTCACGTCCCTGAACGTGTCGTTCCTCGGCCTCACCGGGACCATCTCCCCGGCCGTCGGCAACCTCACCTACCTCGAGAGCCTCAACTGATAATCTCTTTTGATCCTTTGGATCTGGGTTCTTGCTTTTCTGGATCGGGTCCGAGAGAACCGAGGGAGAGAGAGAGAGGGGTTACCATCGGAAGTAGATGAAGACGAAGGATTGGCCATCGTAGGTTGCGGTAGTCGAGGCGCCGGTGGTCGATCCGCCCTCGGGTGTGGCCGGCGCCGAGGCGAATGGTCGAGTCGATCGGCCGGCGGCCGGTGGATCGCCCCGTCGCTTCAGCGCACCCTCGGATCGGATTAGGGTTGTGTGTTAGGGTTTGTGGCGGCGCGGTCAACCTCGTGATCGCGTGCCGCCCCGGTCCCCTCTCTTTTATAAGCGGCTGGCGACAGGCCCACCACCATCTTGGTCGGGCGCCTCGATCGTATGCGCAGATCGGTGTGGGGATTGGGCATTTGGCGTTGGGCCAAATGCCCGAGATCAACTCTAACATTCTCCCTTGATCTCAATCATGCTTTATCTTTAATTACTTTTGACTTTACTCATTCCATCACAAATTGGTGCATAGAACGTGTCTCATCGTCACGGTCAATCGCCGATAGATTCAACGACTACAATACACCTCCTGCTCAAATAGTTACTTTAATCTTTTGGGCCATCTTTTAGTCCAGAATCATAGGCTTTCCTTAAACCCATGCCGCTATATGTTCTCTCAACACGTTGGGTGGTAAGCCTTTAGTAAGCGGATCCGCTAACATCTTTGCGTGTACTTATATGCTCAAGACTTATAATTTGATCCCGAACTTTATCTTTCACAACATAGTACTTTATGTCAATGTGTTTGGCGGCACCACTTGACTTATTGTTGTGGGCATACATTATGCTGGTTCATTATCGCGATACAACTTAAGTGGTCTATTGATGTCGTCAACCACTTTTAAACGGGTATGAACTTCTTTAGCCGACCACCGCCTGTAGCCTCATAACATGCTACAAACTCGGCATACATTGTGGACGATGTAGTGACGGTTTGCTTTGAGCTTTTCCACGATATAGCTCCTCCAAATGAGAGTGAAGACATATCCGGATGTCGACTTTCTATCATCTCCCGCAAAATCGAATCAGATACCCCACTATATGGAGTAAATCGATCTTCAGTATGTCATCATGAGGCCTTTTGTTCCTTGCAAATAACGCAAGACTTTCTTTATCAATTTCAATGTTCTATTCGAGATTGCTCGAATCGCCAAGTAACCCGGTAACAAAAGCTAAGTCGTATGCGTGTACACTTGAGCATACCGTAAGCTTCCGACACCAAGCATATGGAACCGCTTTCATTTGATCGATCTCATATGGTTCTGGGGCATTGAAAATCCCCATATCCGTCGCCTTGACTATAGGTGCGGTGAAGGACTACATTTATGCATCCCAAATTTCTTTAAGACTTTCTATATATGTCTTTTGTGATAGTCCCAATATCCCTTTGTTTCTATCGGTGAATTTCGATCCCTAGAACGAACGAAGCTTCACCAAGATCTTTCATATCAAAGTTTGAGGACAAATCTCTTTGTCTCGAAGTGCATCGACATCACTACTAGCTAGTAGGATATCATCCACATCTGAGATTAGGAAGATAAATTTCCGTCTTTAAACTTTGTATAGACACGCTTGTCTTCTACATTCTCTTTAAAACCAAATTTTCTTATTTATCTTGTCAAACTTCAAGTACCACTGTCTTGAAGCTTGCTTTAACCCATAAATCGATTTCTTTAGCGGCATCCCATTCTTTCATTTTCTTCCATGACAAAACCTTTTGGTTGTGCCATGTAAACATTTTCCTCCAAATCCCCATTAAGAAATGCCGTCTTTACATCCATCGATGTAACTCTAAATCATAATGTGCTACTAATGCCATTATGATTCGAAGGAATCTTTACATGAGACCGGAGAAAAGTCTCATTGTAATCAATCCCTTCTCTTTGAGTAAAACCTTTTGCCACAAGTCGCGCTTTGTATCTTTCTACATTCCCTTGGGAGTCGAGTTTTGTTTTGTAGACCCATTTTGACCTCTGTTTTGGCTCCTTTAGGAATAATTTCCAAGTCCTGCACTTTATTAGCCTTCATGGACCTCATTTCCTCTTCCATAGCTTCAAGCCATTTTGAGGAATTTTCGCTTCATGGCTTCTTCAAATGAGGTGGGGTCATCCTCCATTTGAAATTCCTCAGATGATAAACTGATAATCATCGAAATAGCCGATCTTCTTACTCTTTGAGACCTCCTGGGCCTCCTCATTTGGAATATTTTCTGCTTGAGGTCTTTGTTGCTCCCCTCATTTGTGGCAATGGGTTCTATAGGATCTCAAGAACAGTTCCTCATTCTCATTCAATGTTGCCACGGGAGAAACAATAACAGTCTTGGCACCACAAGATCTTGTACCGTCGGTGCAGCGACAGCAGGTAGTGAGAAGAGTGGCTCTTGAATCATCGGAGTGGGCACATATACCCGCTTCTCTTCAAGATCAATCTCTCGAGCTACCATGCTCCCCTCATCATTTCATCTTCTAAGAAGACAGTGTCTCGTTTCTACGAACTTTGTATATCTGTCGGACAAGAGAAACGAAAACCTTTTGACTTTTCAGGTAGCCAATGAAATGGCAACTTCTTCGCTTTGGGATCTAGCTTCCCAAGGTTTGGGTTAAATACTTTAGCCTCAGCAGACTCCCCACACACGTAAGTGGTTTAGTGAGGGAACTCTTCCTGTCCACAACTCGTACGGTGTTTTGGGCACCGACTTACTAGGCACTCTATTGAGAATATGAATGGCGGTTTTTAACGCTCCATCCATAAACTCAATGGGAGTGTGGAGTAGCTCATCATGCTTCGCACCATATCCATCGAGTGCGGTTGCGTCTTTCACTACTCCATTTTGCCGAGGTTCGCGGTGTAGAATATGGCTACTATGCCATTTTCTGTAAGAACCTCGCAAAGGTCCAGAACTTGTCCATATGGGGTATGTCGATCGTAGTACTCCCCCACGATCGATCGAACTATCTTAATCTTTAAATCGTGTTGGTTTTCAACTTGACCTTAAATATCTTGAATTTATCCAAGGCTTCATTTCTTTCTTTGATTGGATAAATATATCCATAACGGAGTAGTCATCGTGAATGTTATGAACGAGTCATAACCATCCACACTTTTCACAGAAAAGGACCACAAATGTCTGTGTGAACAATTTGTAGAACTCTGTGCTTCTTTTTGCGCCTTTCTTTATTTTCTTTACATATTTTCCTTTAATGCATTCTCTGCATTGTTCTAAGTCAGAGAACTCTAATCGAGGAAGAATTTCATTCTTAACTAGTCTTTCTATTCTCCCCCTCGAAATATGGCCTAAACGCGGTGCCATAATTTCGACGATTCATTATGAGTTCTCTTCGTTTTCATTTACGTTAGAGACGAGGATTCAATCACTTTCTCGCACGCGACGTTCTCATTATCGCATACGACATTCACATCATCACACAATGATAACAAATAAAGCTCATTTTGTAATATGGCAAGACCAACACATTCTTTATTAAATATTATTTCGCACTTGCCATTTCCAAAATTACAATCATAACCATCTTTATCCAAATTGGAAACACTAATCAAATTCCTCTGTAAAGAGGGAACAAAAAGAACATCTCTAAGTAAAAGATTGGAGCCATTAGCTAATTCTAATGAAAGATCGCCAACGGCTTCAACTTCTGCTTGGACTCCATTTGCGACTTTAATGCATCTTTCGTTTCTTTGCGTAGTCCTCGTCGAACGGAATCCCTGTAAGGAATTAGCAACATGAACAGTTGCTCCTGAGTCAATCCACCAAGTGGATTTCGAATATTGCACATACAAGCATTCATTTATAAATGTAATAATATTCTCACCTTTCTTTGCCATGATCATCTTTAAGTAATCAGGACAGTTCTTCTTGTAGTGTCCTGTCTTCTTGCTGATGAAGACACCGATCTTTGTCTCAAAGAAATTTATTCTGTTGAGGTTGATGGATGATGCTTTTCCTTGTTTCTTGAGAAGGAGGTACTGTGGAAGTTCTTTTTCTTGTTATCCTTCACATAGTTGATAGATCCACCATGTGAGGATTTAAATCTTTCCTCCTCTTGAACACACATAGCTATGCATTTTCTAAGTCCCATTTGTCTGGTCAGATATTGTAATTGACAACAAAAGTGTCAAACTGTTCTGGCAATGAAGCAAAAATCAAGTGAATAAGGAACTCATCCTTGAGTGCCAAATCCATTGGTTTGAGCTTGGATGCCAAGTTGCTCATCCTCAATATGTGTTCTCTTATCCCACCACCGAATACTCTCTGTCACAAGTCGCTTAATCACCGTGTTGCATATGTCTTTGAAGAGCCAAGAATGGCGACTCTTTATTTTATCAAGGTATTCGTGACAAGAAACATAGTCTGCGATTGAGCCCACAATTGCGGGCTCAATCGTATTCTTTATCACAGCCATACATTTCTTGTTGGCTGTGGTCCATTTCTTATGCTCTAGGTCATAAGACATCTGTAAG
Organism: Hsuehochloa calcarea; assembly: GCA_036346395.1. Lineage (NCBI taxonomy): Eukaryota > Viridiplantae > Streptophyta > Magnoliopsida > Poales > Poaceae > Hsuehochloa > Hsuehochloa calcarea. Next base: position 5,204,233 of record CM070604.1, on the reverse strand, counting down.
GGAGCATGATCTCTCTGTCTTTTCTCGCCAAGCAAGATCATCCTCGCTTGACCTCACTTTGGTGCCAGAGGCTCGTTGGGTCGTCTTTGTAGTGAGGACCCACCCACCTCGGCTAAGATAAACGCTAAGTCTATCTTTTCTTCCACTCTCCATAATTATCTCCTTTGAGAGTGGGTATTTCTCGATACAACTCATCAAGTTGTATCCTCCCAAAATGTAGATCAAATAAAGTGAGAACGTAACATTAAAATTATATGCCTTATTTCCAACGTTGGTCAAAAAATATGACATACAACTAAAACAATTTTATCTATACATTAAAACTATATCACCGTTGGGCAGAAATAGAAACAATGTATAAAAAATATCAATTAGAATTATAATACTGTTATTATCAACTTTGGTCAGAAAATAACAATATCATAATTCACAATAAATTCTTAAAAATTAAATTATCTCGTTGGTTCGAATTTAATTAAAAGAATTATCTATATTGAACTTTTGCAGCGGAAACTGTAATTAATCTAAAATAATTCATTATCAGAAGCATTACAACTATACACAATTAATCTCTGGAAATAATAACACGTTGGCGTAAAATTTACAGAGATTTTATACAATTTTTCTATTCAAATTCACTCAAAATTACTTCTGAAAATAAATTAAATTCAATTTTCGTATTATTTATTCATAACCGGCCGGAAAAACTGTGCAAAACCGGCCGATTCTCAGGTAAACCGCCATCGGCCGCATGCTGCCACGCCCATGGCGGCTGTTCGCCACGCGGCCACACGCTCCTCGCACCGCAGCCTCGACTGGCACAGGCGGGAATTCAGCAGCGCGCGCTCCGCTCCGCCTCAGCTCATCCCAGCCGATGAAGCAAATCGGACGGTGGAGCGACGATCTCGGCGGAACAAAAACCGCGAGCGCTGGCGCTCAAACCCTAACCTCATTCTCTTCTTTCCCTCTCTGTCTCTCTCGCTTCGCTCCCGAGTGGCGGAAGAAACCGAGGCGATGGCGACATCGTCCACGTCGCCGGATAAGAGGAAGAAGGCCGGCGCCGCCATGGATCCTCTTGCCGGCGTGCGCGCTCCCCTGAGAGGGAGCGCGCCGCCGTCAAGCGGCTCCGTGTCGGCGCCTCTCCCGCAGCGCTCGGATCTGCTCTCATACGCCGACGGTGGCCCGTGCGTGGAGCGCCGGCGAGCCGCGGCTCGACCGATCTCCTGCGACCAATGAGGTGAGTGATTTCTTTTCGATCTAGGGTTTTCCCTTCTTAGGGTTTGGGTTCTTTCTTTTTGATTTTCTTTTTGCCGTCCGGATCTGAGCCAATCATGGCTCTGATACCATTGATAATCTCTTTTGATCCTTTGGATCTGGGTTCTTGCTTTTCTGGATCGGGTCCGAGAGAACCGAGGAGAGAGAGAGGGTTACCATCTGAGTAGATGAAGACGAAGGATTGGCCATCGAGGTTGCGGTAGTCGAGGCGCCGGTGGTCGATCCCGTCCCTCGGGTGTGGCCGGCGCTGAGGCGAGAACGGCAGTAGTCGATCGGGTCGGTGCAGTCGGCGGTGGATCGTCCCGTCGCTTCAGCGCACCCTCGGATCGGATTAGGGTTGTGTGTTAGGGTTTGTGGCGGCGCGGTCAACCTCGTGATCGCGTCGCCCGTCCCTCTCTTTTATAGCGGCGGCGACAGGCCCACCACCATCTTGGTGGGCGCTCGATCGGGCGCAGATCAGTGTGGGGATTGGGCATTTGGCCGTTGGGCCAAATGCCCGAGATCAACTCTAACATCAACCTCAACAGGAACGCCCTCTCCGGGAGCATCCCGGGGAGCCTCGGCGGGCTGCAGCGCCTGAATTACCTCGGCCTCTGCGACAACGGCGGGGTGAGCGGGGAGATACCCGACAGCCTCCGCAACTGCACCAGCCTTGCCGTCGCGTACCTCAACAACAACAGCCTCGCCGGCGCCATCCCCGACTGGCTCGGCACGCTGCCCAGCCTCTCCGTGCTCTGGCTCAGCCACAACTCGCTGTCCGGCGAGATACCGCCGTCGCTCGGCAACCTCACAAAACTCCAGAGCCTCATGCTAGACCAGAATCTTCTGGAAGGCACACTCCCCGATGGCCTCTCGCGTCTTACTTTCCTCCAGCAACTCTCCGTCTACCAGAACCGCTTCCGTGGTGACATCGCACCTGGATTCTTTAACATGTCATCGTTGGTAGACATTTCCCTCGCCAACAATGAGTTTAGTGGGCGCCTCCCACCGGACGCAGGCGCGCGCATGACGAACCTTGGCCGCCTACTCCTCGGTGGGAACAATCTGACGGGTCCGATCCCGGCATCACTCGCCAACGCCTCCGTCATGGCGTACCTCAGCCTGGACAACAACAGCTTCACCGGACGGGTGCCTCCCGAGATCGGCACGCTCTGCCCATTGAGTTTGGAGATGTCCAACAACGAGCTGACGGCGACCGACGATGGGGGCTGGCAGTTCTTGGACGGTTTAACGAACTGCAGCTACTTGGTGGTTCTTTCTCTGGAGGGCAACAAGTTTAGTGGCACGATGCCAAGCTCCATTGGCAACCTCTCGAGGAAGCTTCAGGTGTTGAACCTCGGGAGTAATCGCATATCCGGGTCGATTCCTCCGGGTATCGGGAACCTCGTTGCGATGCAATCGTTGGGGCTTGACTCCAATCTCCTCACCGGCGCCATCCCGGAGGGCATCGGGAAGCTCAAGAACCTTACAGAGTTGTCGTTGCAGGATAACAAGTTAACCGGGCCAGTGCCATCCTCCATTGGCAACCTGACCCAGCTGCTCAAACTTGCGCTGAGCAACAATGCGTTGAATGGATCCATCCCTCCCACTCTCGGCAACCTACAGGATCTGACTCTGCTCAACCTCTCCGGAAACGCGCTCACCGGCCACGTCCCGAGAGAACTCTTCGACTTGACATCGCTGTCCGTGGCAATGGACCTGTCGGATAACCGGCTTGACGGCCGGCTTCCTCCCGACGTTGTCCGCCTTGGGAACCTCGCGCTCCTGAAGTTGTCGGGAAACCGCTTCTCCGGCGAGGTACCGAAGGAGCTCGGTGGTTGCCAGAGCTTAGAGTTCCTTGATTTGGACTGCAACTTCTTCAACGGAAGCATCCCGCCGTCTCTGGGCAAGCTAAGGGGGCTCAGGAGGCTGAACCTGACGAGCAACAGATTGTCGGGGAACATCCCCCCGGAGCTCGGCCGGATGTCCGGACTGCAGGAACTGTACCTGTCACGGAACGACCTGACAGGAACAGTCCCGGAGGAGCTGGAAAACGTGGCCTCCTTGATCGAGCTGGACCTGTCGTATAATCATCTCGACGGCCATGTACCACTGCACGGCGTGTTCGCGAACATGACCGGGTTTAATATCGCCGGGAATGGTGATCTCTGCGGCGGCGTTCCGCAGCTCCATCTGCCGCGATGTCCGGCGGCCAGGCACGCACAGCATGCCCGTCGCCTTCTTCAGGTAGCGGCACCTGTCTTAAGCCTAGCTCTCTTCTTGGCCATACTCTTCGCCATTTTTCAGTGCCGCAAGGGAAAGCCAAGACATGCTAAAGCTGCAGCCCCAGACGTACTTGACGGCAAGAATTACCAGAGAATCTCCTATGCCGAATTGGCGAAAGCCACGAACGGCTTCGCGGACACCAATCTGATAGGCGCAGGAAAGTTTGGCTCTGTGTATCTGGGGACCTTGCCCCTGAAAGTGAAGGGTGCTTTGGTACACGAGAACGTCGCCGTCGCGGTGAAAGTGTTTGATCTCCGGCAAGTCGGCGCCTCCAAGACTTTCCTGTCGGAATGCGAAGCCTTACGGAACATACGACACCGGAATCTCATGAGTGTCATCACTTGTTGCTCCAGTGTGGACACAAAGGGCGACGACTTCAGAGCTTTGGTGTTCGAGTTCATGCCTAATTACAGCCTAGACAGGTGGCTGCATCCGAAACCTGAAGCGCTCAATAATGTCAACAGCCTAAGTGTAAGCCAAAGGCTCAACATCGCTGTGGACATCGCCGACGCGTTGCACTATCTCCACAGCAGCTGCATACCACCAATCATACACTGTGATCTCAAGCCGAGCAATGTTCTTCTCGGCGAGGACATGACGGCATGCATCGGCGACTTTGGCCTCGCAAAGCTGCTTATTGATCTGGGGAGCCATGACGCTGCCAACACCGAGAGCACCATCGGCATAAGGGGCACGATTGGCTACGTTGCACCAGGTAATTAAACTCCAACCTTAGTGATTAAGTTTCTCGTGCATAGTGGATGCTGGTATTTCTTAGCCAGTTTTCCGTTATAAGTTACTATAACGTAATCTAAAGAAAGTTCAGTACTTGTCTCTAATAATGTGCAGAATACGGTACAACTGGGAAAGTGTCAACACACGGCGACGTCTACAGCTTCGGAATAACGCTCCTGGAGATCTTTTCGGGGAGGCCGCCGACGAACGACGCGTTCAGGGACGGCCTGACGCTGCACGAGTTCGTCGGCACTGCGTTTCCTGACGAAATCGAGCAGGTCCTCGACCCCGCCCTGCTGCCCGTATTCGACGGTGGCGCGCTCGTTTCAGTGCACGATTGCTTGGTTTCTGCCATTAGGGTCGGGCTTAGCTGCACGAGGCGAGTGCCGTACGAGAGGTTGAGCATGAGGGATGCAGCCGCGGAGCTGCGTGCGATCAGAGATGCTTGCGCTCGTGCCTGAGGTGAATCCCAGGCGTTGGTTAAGTTACCGCCTTTTCCTTCCTCCCTTTTAGCTTAGTGTTGGACGGTCGTGTAATGCAAGTGCCAAGTGCTAGCTGGGTATGTGCGTGCTCAGATTTTAAACCGTTTTCGTATAAGAAAGAGATTATTCGTCGGTTGATATCGCCTCTCTGTGTGTTTTCCTTCAAAGAGATTTTTGCGCGTCACAGTTTCTGCTCTGCATCTGAAGCCTTCATCCTGGTCACCTATTTGTACTCTTGTCACGGACTCATCGGCCAGACCTAACTGAAAACAATCACCGGCCAGTCTGATACGCAACACCTAGCAAAATTTACGCGGGCCTTATAGCTGCGGTTGAATTACAACTAATCACAACCTTTGTTGACTGAGATCACTCGCTCGTTGTGATTTCCCCCCAGAATTCCGGCTGTTTCTTTCTTTCCACAGCAGCCAAAGGACCAAGATAATCAACGCTGCAATCCCCCCTTTTTCGGTCTGAGGATGTTTTGTCAAAGAGCTGCACCCACCAATCGTGAATATTTGTCACCCCCAACAAACTCTACTGCTGCGGTGATAGCTCATGGCAATCTTTTCCAATCGAGATTGTATGGATCCAAATGTCTACATACCTAGATTGTGTTCATGGATTAACGAAAATATACAAATGCTCTATTTGCCTCTAGCCTTCTATGAGTCGCTTTTTGCATATGGCACCCCCACTCCCTTTGGCAGCATCTACTAATTCAGAATTTAATTTGAAAGTCATATTTTGATCTGAACGTTTTTTGGATGCTTCAAATAACCAACGAATGGCAAGTGTTATTCCTTGTTTAGATGTATTTCAATCGGAACTTTCCGTGTGGACAAACTGGCTTGGAGCAACTAGTAAGTGCATTGCGTGAACGGGTCAAGCCGATTCCCGACGATGTAGGCAAAAATGGCAGGACAGTTAACTCTCCCATCCTCGTGCGTGTAGCCTATCGGTCGTATGTAGCTTGTTTTGGATCGCCTCCACGCAAAGAATTTGTATTTATTTTGACGGAGTCGCTACACAATGTGATCTTATTGTGAGGCTCACTCAATGGTATGCAATTGTCTGGGTTTGAACCTCCGTTGGAAGAGCCAGCTATGGTCAGCACATGAGGATAACGATCACAATGTTTTCTTATTCTAAATAAAAAAATTATTCCGTCAAGAAGGAACTTAAACTTGTAGTATGAAACACGTCAGCACTTGATCAATATAAAATTCTTCACATTTTCTTTACCCATAACATGTGGACTGACCGATCAAGTTTCATGAAACTTAATGAAACTATATAAAACTCAATGAAACACGATGAAACTTGGGATGAAACTTGACGAAACACGATGAAACTTAATGAAACACGATGAAACTTGGAATGAAACTTCATGAAACTTAGTGAAACTTCATGAGACTTGGGATGAAACTTGGTGAAGCACGATAAAATTTGGAATGAAACTTGATGAAACACGATGAAACTTGTGATGAAACTTGATGAAACACGATGAAACTTGTGATGAAACTTGATGAAACACGATGAAACTTTGGATGAAACTTCATGAAATTTGGGATGCAACTTTCAGGAAACACAAGGAAACTTTCAGATTTTAAACCGTTTTCGTATAAGAAAGAGATTATTACATCACTTTGTATCGCTATGGATCATCGGTTGATATCGCCTCTCTGTGTTTTCCTTCAAAGAGATTTTTGCGCGTCACGATTTTCGCTCTGCATCTCAAGCCTTCATCCCGGTCACCTATTTGTAGTCTTGTCACGGACTCATCGGCCGAGCCTAATCGAAAACAATCACCGGCGATCAGTACGCAACACCTAGCAAAATTTACGCGGGCCTTATAGCTGCGGTTGAATTACAACTAATCACAACCTTTGTTGATGAGATCACTCGCTCGTTGTGATTTCCCCAATTCATTGTTTCTTTCTTTCCACAATGACCAAAGGACCAAGATAATCAACGCCGCAATCCCCCTTTTCGGTCCGAGGATGTTTTGTCAAAGAGCCGCACCCACCAATCGTGAATATTTGTCACCCCAACAAACTCTCTCTGCGGTGATAGCTCATGGCAATCTTTTCCAATCGAGATTGTATGGATCCAAATGTCTACATACCTAGATTGTGTTCATGGATTAACGAAAATATACAAATGCTCTATTTGCCTCTAGCCTTCTATGAGTCGCTTTTTGCATATGGCACCCCCACTCCCTTTGGCAGCATCTACTAATTCAGAATTTAATTTGAAAGTCATATTTTGATCTGAACGTTTTTTGGATGCTTCAAATAACCAACGAATGGCAAGTGTTATTCCTTGTTTAGATGTATTTCAATCGGAACTTTCCGTGTGGACAAACTGGCTTGGAGCAACTAGTAAGTGCATTGCGTGAACGGGTCAAGCCGATTCCCGACGATGTAGGCAAAAATGGCAGGACAGTTAACTCTCCCATCCTCGTGCGTGTAGCCTATCGGTCGTATGTAGCTTGTTTTGGATCGCCTCCTACGCAAAGAATTTGTATTTATTTTGACGGGAGCTGCTACACAATGTGATACTGTTGTGAGGCTCACTCAATGGTATAAATTGTCTCATTTGAACCTCCGTTGGAAGAGCCAGCTATGGTCAGCACATGAGGATAACGATCACAATGTTTTCTTATTCTAAATAAAAAAATTATTCCGTCAAGAAGGAACTTAAACTTGTAGTATGAAACACGTCAGCACTTGATCAATATAAAATTCTTCACATTTTCTTTACCCATAACATGTGGACTGACCGATCAAGTTTCATGAAACTTAATGAAACATGTTAAACCAGGATGAAACTTAATGAAACTATATAAAACTCAATGAAACACGATGAAACTTGGGATGAAACTTGACGAAACACGATGAAACTTAATGAAACACGATGAAACTTGGAATGAAACTTCATGAAACTTAGTAAAACTTCATGAGACTTGGGATGAAACTTGGTGAAGCACGATAAAATTTGGAATGAAACTTGATGAAACACGATGAAACTTGTGATGAAACTTGATGAAACACGATGAAACTTTGGATGAAATTTCATGAAATTTGGGATGCAACTTTCAGGAAACACAAGGAAACTTTGGATGAAACTTTGTGAAACTTAATAAAATTTCATAAAACTTGATAAAAATGCATCTCCGCACCTGCAGTCTCCTTACGCCGTCCTGTGCTAGCACCATGAACACGCTTGGATCGGTGCGCTCCAGGCTGCCCATCACCCGCGTCGGCTCGAGGCACGGTGGGTAGTAGTGGCACGCCATCCGCCACCCCTCCACCTTCATGGTCCGCTCCGCCCGACGAGAGCCCTGAGCACAAGACGCCATCCTCCTTCCCGAAACCCGCCAAGAGCCGCTGGTACTCCAGTAGTGCGTCCTAGCAAGCCGCGGGGACGTGCCCAAGGTTGGGCACTGTCGGGCCGAAGCGTACTCAAAGCGAGCCAGGCTAGGGGAGGATAGGAGCGGCAGCGGGCTGGCCAGCCTGGTGTGATGGGTTGGGGATGGTGGAGTAAGTAGTGCCTCTGATGGGCTCAAAGAAGTAGAACACCGAGCGAGTAGCGTGGGGCAGCTCGTGGAAGGCACGGACGGCGGAGCCAGGGGAGTCAACGGTGCCGGCCGGGATGCCATGGTTGGTGACGTGGAAGAAGCTGAAAGAATGAGTGGCGGCACAGACGAGCGGGGCGATCGCTGAGTACGGAGAGAGAGGTCAACGGTTGGCATGGTCCTTCATGGAGGCACAGAGAGATAGTGAAAGCAGGATGAAGAGGAGGGGGATAGAGGAAGAAATGGTTGGTTCGTATGAGGGGTGGATTGTATTAGACTGGGGAGAGAGAGAGACGAGGACGGTTGAGGAGGGGAGGTGCATACGGGGGAGGTAGGATGTGGTCTGATTGTATGGGCTATTTCGCTTCTACCGGTTTCTATCGCGTTTGGTAGCATTTTCCTTATTTGACACCCATGGTTTCCAAATCATTTCTACATAAGGTTTTTTCGTACCACGAAACAATTGACAGAGGTACGCTGTGCTAGTTGAATACTCTCCATCCCCAGTCCAGCACCAAACCAAATCATCCTGAACTTCGTCTCTCAATTTGATCATTCTAAGAGCCCTCCCTAGCTTTGCATATTGAGCAAAATTTCCCCCATGTACAATATCTCTTGTGTCTCGAATCCACTTTTTGTTCAAGAGCGCTTCCGACGCCTTCCTATTCTTCCTTCGTGAGATACGGTATATGTCCAGTTATTGCGATGTCTTTGGTGCTTCTTCATGCACCATCCGCTATGCCAAAATTCACCCTTTTGTCGTCCCCAATTGAGATCGTTGTTGAAGCTGCAAAGAGCTCCTTATTCGTTTTGTCTATCGGCAAGGGTGTTCTAGTCCAAGTCTTTTCTGGTTATTTCCATTCATGCCAAAGCCATCTCAGTGTCAATGCTCATCCGAAACACTCAAGATCTCACAATCTAATACCTCTATCTTCTTTTGGTCCGCACACCCTTGCCCAATTGACCTTACACTACCCTCCCTTGACATTCTCTCCACCCGACCCGACCATAGCCGCGCATGCCTATTTTTGTTTAGAGAAATACTAACTAATGCTATAGCGTTTGGAGGTAGCAAAACGGGATAGCAATCTACCGTTGGATCATCCCCATATATGTTGATGTCCACCACAACCTTATCCACTCCACACCTAAACTCCCCCAATTTCCTCTCTTCTCCATCCTGTCTGTCCTAATCCTCCTATTGCATCTTTGCCTCCCCTCAGTTCTCGCCGTTGACGACGTTATTCCTGGTGCCCCCGGCTCTATCAGCCTGCACATCTTAGCATCACCTTGCTTCAATTCTGCCTCGAAATCTATTAGCAGTGTGTTCTACTCCAGAATGCATACATCCGTTGATTAGTTTCAGCCGACTTCCCATCCACCAACCACTAGACTAGTACTAGTGTATCAACATTTAAAGCAAACAATCAGGTTCAGCCGACGTCCATGGAGTCGCAGATCGCATCGAGCGACGTGGACGAGAAGAACGGCTAGTCGGCCTGCCGCTTCGGTCTCGGCCGCACCGGCGCCCACCTCATCTCCATCCCGCTTATGAGCAGAGCTGAGAATCGTCTCGGAGAAGTCTGGGGGAGGGACGTAGATCTACTACGAGTGCGATGAGCAGGGGCTCGGCTGGGCGTACCAGTGCATCCCCTGCGGCTACGAGATACACCTCAAAGTCTGGTGAAGCGTGGAAGGTGCAGCAGCAGAGCTTGTTAGCACCGAGCAGAAGCACGACATAATTGGTTAGCTAGTATATTGGACTTAATATGGTGTGTGTGTGTGTGTGTGTGTTTATGTTATGAACAAAGTTCAGCTTGCTCTCATGGAGTTTTTTTTTTGTATAAGACAAGTTTTCAGTAGTGACATCATGTTTTATGAAGTTTCATCCCATATGAAGTTTCATCCCAAGTTTTATTAAGTTTGATCGTGTTTCATCAAGTTTCATATAGTTTTATTAAGTTTCATAAAGTTTCATAAAGTTTCATCCAAAGTCTCATGAAGTTTCATCCCAAGTTTCATCGTGTTTCATTCCAAGTCTCATTAAGTTTCATGAAGTTTTATCCCAAGTTTTATCGTGTTTTATCAAGTTTCATCTAGTTTCATTAAGTTTCGTCCCAAGTCTCATGAAGTTTCGTCGCAAGTTTCATCGTGTTTCATCAAGTTTCATGAATTTTTTCATTTCAAGTCTTATGAAGTTTCATCACAAGTCTCAAAAAGTTTCATTAAGTTTCATCCAAGTTTCATCGTGTTTCATCAAGTTTCATTAAGTTTCATGAAATTTTAATCACAAATAACTGGATGAAACTAATTTCTATGTGTTTCATGAAGTTTCATCCCAAGTCTCATGGAGTTCTATTTTTTTGTATAAGATAAGTTTTCATTTGAAATTCATTGAAACACACTAAAACACTCTAATCATGCACTGAAACATTATGGAAACTATTTTGAAACTCTATGAAACCTAGTGAGACTGTATGAAACAAGGATGAAACTTTTGCTTGAATTTTTTTAACTTCCTCGAAAGATTTTAGAACTTCATTTTTTTGTAGAATTTGATGAATTGACTTGAAACTTTTGTTGAAACCTTCTTGAAACTTCGACCGTTTAAAACTGAAACTTCCATGAAACTTTTGGAAGTGCTATATGATACATTTCTATATTAAAACTCTATAGTGTTTGTTATATTAAAACTTTTGGAAGTGTATTAAAACTCAACAATACGTTGCTATACCGTTGGAAGTGCTTCCAATGGTATAGCGTTTTGTAGTAGCTCCCTTTTGTTTATTGTCTTGATCGCCCACTTTGGGAGTTCCCAGAGGGTCATATGGTAAATAGGTATTACCGTCAAACCTGATTTTAGCAATATCCTCCTTCCTCCCTTGGACATCAATCAGGCCTTCCATCCTGCCATCCTGCTAGATAGTCGATCGAACAATGGTAGTAATTGTGATCATCTTAGTTTGCGCAACGATAATGGGAGACCCAAATATTTGCACACTAGATGTTTTATGTTTGCTATTAACCCTACAATATCTCTTCCAGATTGAGTTCATTACATCTAATTGCGATGGCCGATCTCTTTTGAACATTTGGTTGGAGTCTAGTCGCCTGGCCAAACCATCGCAGCATGTGACCAAGTGCTCTCACTTCCTCCTTTATTGGTGCAAGCATAATCACAACATCATCCGCATACAGTGATACAACCCTCTTCTTCTATAGTTGTCTCTACTTTTTTAGAAGGGGGAAAATTATATTCCTTTGCAAATGTTACAGATCCCTGATCTGCATTGCAAAGTGACCTCTCCGACTCTCCCTCACACTGCAAAGTCAAAACATACCCTCTTATGTCAATGCCATCACCTCCGTTAAATTTGTTTCGTCAACATTTTCCAAATTACCCAAAACATCCTCATTTCTTTCTTCTCCTTCCTTTTCTTTTCTTCCCATCTTGCTTCTCTCTCTCCTCCAATTCACTCGACGTCGCTGCCTCTCTCTGCCTTACCACTGTCGCCCTAGCCATGGCGAGCTCCTCCACTGTGGCCGCCTTCCCCTCTCCTTTTCTCTCTTTCTCCCCTTGTGTGTTGGCCCTTTATGGAACCAATAAATTGTCCGGGCGCCTTTCCTGTTTTCTTCTATGTCGCTAGTGAACCCTCTTTATCATCTCCTGTTTGGCTCTGACCCTCTGTCCCCGTCTTCGATCCGGTGACGCCACCCCCGAACCACCGCCGTCGCACCGGATCTCTACCGACTTGAGCAGCGCGCCTCCACCTCATCCCGGCGCCATCTTCGCTGTCAATCCTCACACCACCCCATTGTCGTCGTCGGCATCAACGTCGTTGCCGATCTCCACCATCGTCTTGCTCGCGCCCATCGATGGAGCCTGCACCGCCCACCCTTCGCTGGAGCCAGCACCGCCCCGCCCTCTAGTGCCTTCACGCTGAGTTGTCTCCATGGACTTTGGTGCCCTCTTCCTCCCCCGACATCCTCCTCCATCTCCGGCGTGGATCGAGCCAGCGGTGTCGTCCTTCTCCACCCAGTCGTGGGTGCACCCGGCTGCCGCCTCCCTTTCGTCGATGTGAGACTGAGCGGCGGTTGCCTCCCTCGGCCGAGACGGCCCGCTCACAACTGGATTTGGCTAAGTGAGAGTGAGAAGAGGGAGTGAGAGGAAGAAGACATCAAGGGTAAAATAGTATTTGCGCAGCCACTTCATAGCTTGATTGATCAACAATGGAATAAAAGGTATGTTTGAACTTTGCAATGGTATGTGAGTAAGGCTGGAAAAAAAGCTCGCGGCACGCGAGCCGGCTCGAGCTCGTTTTTTTTCGAGCCGAGCCGAGCCGGACTTCGAGCTCGGCTCGAATCTTCACCGAGCTCGAGCCGGCTCGCGAGCCAAACGAGCCAGGCGCAACCCCATATAATCACATTCTGCTTTTATTTCTGGGCTTGGGGAGCCCCTATGAATCTATGTTGAATGGTTGTATGGATTATGTATTGTTATATTTCTCGCTTTGTTTATGATGATTGGATTTTGAATAGATGATAAATGACTCATATAATCATATTATTCTACCTTTGTTTTTGAGCTTGAGGAGCCCTGGCTTGAACGAGCCAAACGAGCCGGCTCGAGCTTTTTTTCGAGCCGAGCCGGCTCTCGAGCTCGTTTTCCAAACGAGCCGAGCCTGGGCGAGCTTGGCTGGAGCCGGCTCGGCTCGTTTCCAGCCCTATATGTGAGGGAGAAATTCCTTTGCAATGGTAGATCAGGGATCCGGAATATTTGTAGTGGCATATAATTTTTTCCCCCTTTTAGAACAGTAATTAAGCTCACCTTTGAGCTCTTTGTTGGGTTATGCTCAAATTTTCCAAACTGAATTTTCACACACAGGCTGCAAGTGCAATCTCATATTAGTATATCCCACGTATCTGCCTAAATTTATAGCGATGTCGGTGTCTATAACACCCCAAAATTGGGATCTAAAATTTACAAAGTTAAAAATATGATATTTTTAAAACTTTTGTGTGTTATTGGTTATCAGCTTGTGTAAAACTTTGCTGAGTTGTTTTGAAGGCGATCATGCCCGAATTAGTTTCTCTAAAAGATTTGATTGCACCAACGAACGCATAAGAATATTGAATGTTCAATTCATGATAAAAAATCGGAACCTTAACAGTGGAATTTCAAAACTTGAAACCAAAGTTTCATATGTAGGTAAATCCGCTAAAAATATCTAAAATAGAAATCCATGATGATAACATATTCCAAAAATTAAGCCATCGTTTTTTTCCCGATTTTCCTTTTCCTATTTCCTTTTCCTCTTTTCCCCTCTCTTTCTTTCCCCTCCTTTTTCCCCAACCGAAATTGACCTTGGCCTAGCGCACCCTCCCCTTGGCTTTCCTCTCGGCCTCGGCCCACACCGCACGCACCGGCCCAGCACATCCCCCCGGCCTCAGCCCATTTTTCCCTCGGACCAGCCCACCCTCGCCCCCTCTCTTTCTTCCACGCACCAACACCGCACGCGCACCCTACCGGCTTCGTCCTTGCCTCCCCCACCGCCACACCTGCCCATACTGGCGCCACACAGAGATGACACCCCCCTGCTATTCATCGCGTCACGTGTTCCCGTGCCGTCGCAAAGGAGCAGGCGGCCAACCCGTCTCTTTGGCGTCCCTCCATGCTATTGTTCCCATACCGCCCCGACGTCACGCTATCCCGTCAATTCGCCTCCACCACCGACCCTCCACCCCCTCTCGCCTATAAATGGCCACCTGAGACACCTTTCACCCTCCCCGGTCACTCTCCTCCACCTCTTCTTCTCCACCGAGCACGCACGTGAAAAAGGCGCAAGCGCCATTTCCAGCCGCCGCATCACCATCGCCTCCCCGCCACTCCGGTGAGCTTCTCTCTCCACCACCCGCGTCACCATGTGTTCCGGAGCACGAGCAATCTTCCCCCCATTTAATTTCCCCTTTTGTCCACAGGATTTCGTCGACGACTTCGTCTTCTTTACTTCCGGCCGAAAGCTTCCGTTTCCGCTGTCGCATCCTCTCCGGTGAGCCTTTCCCCAATTCCCTCCTATTCGCCCATCTCCTCGCCTCCTTCATGCATCCTCACAGCTCACGACCCCCTTTCTTCACATGATGTCGCCGCCACGTGAAGGTTCCCCTGCCGCCTCGGGTCATCGCCATTGACCATCCTTCGGCCGCCTCCATCGCCCCTCCACTCCAGTAGGCTCCCCTTCTCTTGTAGATACTCATGCGGGCGACGGTTAGCCAGAAGCGTCGTCGGAGCGTGTAAGTCCACCGTAGCCCAAAAGCCGCTGCCGCTAGTAGTCGTTGCGCTGTTGTTATGAGCCACCCAACCCTCGCCACTCGCACCAACGAGTTCGCATGCCCAAGGAGAACCCATTTGTGGCCTTGTCGGTCACCCCCGTGGCCTGGCTCGCCAGTGACGACCACGGCCCGAGAGCGCCCCTAGCTGCTCTGTCCCGGTCCAAATAGGACCAACACTGTAGCTAGTTATTAATGTGGCCATTAAGGTATCATTAGGACAGAGCAGTCATTAGGACTGAGCTAATTAAAGCTCTATTAGAATGAAAGGTGGGCCCCCTCTATCTATCTCTCTCTCTGTATGTATGTTTGTATGACCAGTGGTCCCCCCCCCTCTATAACTCCCTTTGTGTTGCCCTCTCTCTCAGCAACTGACCAGTGGACCCATTCCAGTAGATTGTCAGTTAGTTTGTGGATTGGAGATTGATTAGTGTTAAGCAAGGATTAAGGTGGATTATCAATGTAGGTTTCAATTACCATACACTTCCTTTAACTAACCCAATTAGTGAATCAATCGGGTGGACGATTCGAGTACGTACAAGCCATTAGCAAATAAAACACGATATCAAGCGGCCAGTGATCAACACCAGTTAGTGTTTAGTAAGAATAACGTAGTTAGTCGAACTCTTCATTTGCAATCTAAGTCAAATCTTTAACGAAAGATCGAACAGTAAGTAAACTAACTAAAGGATAAAACTAAAATGACCAACTTAGGTAGTTAGAACCTAAAATGATATAGACATGTTTAGGCATGTACATACACACATGATCCAATAACTAGTAGGCCCTAGGCCATTATCATATCATGATCTAGTCACATCATGTATAAGGGTAAATCTTAGTATAGTAATCCAGTAGTGAGATACGTAAACTCACATATACTTAGGACATAGAATAAGCAAGGAAATAAAAGTATATGTATATGCATGTATGTCATTGGCATATGGACCATGCTAGTAGTCGATTAAGCAACCAAGTATGTCCTCGATATTTAGAACAAAATACCAAGTAAAGTGTAGTAGCGATAAACCTTGATGCAGGTTAGCGATAACTGTGACCTAACTTCATACTAGTAATAGTAATCAAGGTGATAGAGTTGAACGCCAAGCAAGGACTAGTAGGTAATAACCCATAGGACTTGTAATATAGTTATTTACTTAACGAGAAGTAGTCATTAGCATGTGCTATGGCTAAGGATCAACCTAGTATGATAGATTCACTTTAGAGTATGTCAAGCCACGCAAGTAATGAAGCTAACTAAAGATCACATCATATATGAACTCAAAACTGTAAACGCCCCTGATCAAGTTATAGGCTGGTATCTAGCCAATGCTCAAAAGTTCCAACTAAGGATCATGGAACTTCCTTGATAAATATCAAATAATAAAAGAAATCATTAAGTGAAATAGACCCCATGTGTCGGTGAGACTAATGTCTACCCAGAGCGAATCTTATACCTATGCATAGGTCTCACCTAACAATCATGAAACTTCCTCGTTAAATAGGAAGTAATAACAAAATAAATCATTAATTCAACTAGGCATCGTGTGTAAGCATCAATGAGGTGTTCCTAGGTGATAATAATCAACCACCAATCAACCTTGTATAGAATCCAGCCATCACCTATCACTATCTATTCCCAGCAAAAGGACCATTCATGACTAGAAGGTGGGTCAGAGAGTTCGACCTAACTGGATGATCTCTCCTATCTAGGTAACCGATGCGAATATTCCTATGAATATTCTCCCCACCCCGTTGGAGTCCTAACTCTTCGCACCAGCGGACTTTCTGAGAGCCCGACCCCTCTCGCCCTCACTCCGGATCAAACAGTTACATAACCCTAAGTTTGACTATCAACCAAAACCCCACCACTAGACTAAACAAATAGAGTTTGGATTTATCTACTTTGGTTTGAAGTATTTTCTTTATTCCAAATATTCCTGGATGTACTTCATTCATTTGAAGTATTTCCTTCATCAACTTCCTTTAGTTATACTTCATCTGAAGTATTTTCTTCATCAACTTCCTTTGTATATACTTTATCTGAAATACTTCCTTTATCAACTCCACTAAGTATGATTAGTTTCATCTAGAATACCTCCTCCTTTCAAGATACCGTTAGATATACTTAGTTTCATTTCAAGTATTTTCCTGCTTCGCATACTCTTGGGTTGATTGATTTTCATTGAAGTGTTTCCTTTGTTACTTGCCTTTGTATTTATTAGATTTCATTTTGTTGTCTTTCAGATGCTCTTAGGTTCAATCATATTCTGCGTAGTTAGAATCTAAAGCCATGACAGGAACAACAGTCCCAACAAGAACGAGATCAAGATCAAGATTATCAGAACATTGAGTAAAGCGAGTCAACATTTTGCACCTACTTTTGAAATGCAATTATATTATTTTAAAGTTATGAAATTATATTGTTATGATTTATACAAATATGTTAATTTAGCTCATAGCTAATACCTTAATGATAATTGCATATAGACTTCCTATCATTGAACTTGGACACTATCAATTGTTACCCTAGACTAATAGTATACATACTAGCTACTAAGTATGTATCTAAATATGATACTTAGCCTTACTTAGGTACATTGGTATGCGGGCAATAATTTTCCCCGACATAATTTAAAACTTGAAACTGGATTTGGGTAGTCGAGGTTGGAGCCTGACTGGTATGTTGACTAGAAAAGTATTTCAAAACAAAAGAAAACCAAAAACAGATTTTGACTCGAGCGGTTGGAAAGCGTGACAGGTGCTAGAAAGAATACGACAGAGTGGGAATGGGGAAGTACCACCTGAGTTAATTAAGGACCCAGATCTTATGATGACCTTTCGTGTAAAAATAATGTAACCACAAGTCTATGAATACAACCTGGCTGACTAATTTGTTCACCTCATCACAAGTTCACCATTAGTGGGTGTGTGGTGTGGATTAAGGGTAAGGGAGCCACCAAACTACACAACGCAAGTGGGTGACTTCCTGGGGGCGCGGCCCAAGGAGGTGACACCTTGTGATGGAGTTGTGTTGAGGTGGGGCATTGTAAAAGTCTTGTGACAATTATCTTTGTTGCACACCTATGTAGGTGTGTCAAGACGGATATTATATGTTGATTGTCTCTTGTGGGTAAAGCGTACGAACTCTGCAGACTGAGAAAACTATCTGGATAGCTGTGCCCACGATCATGGGCGATGTCTAGAACTTGCATGAAGTAGATTTTATTTTTATAAAACAATTTGTGGGAGGGAATTGAAAGATGGGTTAGAGCCCAGAGATTTGAGATGGTCTGGTTAGGAACCAATAATAAGTACGAGATGTGACCCGAGAAAGAATATGAATATTGGGTGGATGGAGCCACTCAGTGATCTAGGAGGTTGAAGCACCCACTAGTATTTTTAACAAAACTCAACTTTGTTAAAATCTGTGTTAGTTAAAAATGCTAAGTCTCATAATTTGCTACTACATAATCTATTTCAATAAGTGGTTTTAGAACCACAAGTCATTTCTTTTATCAGCCTTGCATATTATATAAATGTATTCTGTGTGTTAGCTCGCGAGTACGGTTGTGTACTCATGCTCGCTCAATATATTATTATTCAGTAAACATAAAAGAAGAATGCTACATGGACACTTATGCACATTCTTCAAGACTGAAAGACAAGAAGGCCAATAATTAGGTTGCGGGCCCCAGTCGATTGACCGTGGGTATATCGTGAGGGTTTTCACGTGTTGTACTTTAAATTCCACTTCCGCTGCTGATTCTTTAACAATATTTGGCCTGGTCGACCATTCTGAAAGACAAAAGTCATAAGGTATATTTACGCTTGTTTATTATTATACAATAGTTTTACATTTTCGTGATATGTGTTTGATATCCACTGATATAATTGTGAGCACTAGCTACTCATCCGAGGACCGCATTGTGAACACAGAAGATTCCAAATTACAAATTTGAGATACGACGGTCTCAAATTCACAAATGGTTGGCACCAAGCTCACAATCAAGTCAAACACGGTGTAACAACCATACAAAAGTCAACTAATTGACTAATGGAACAAAACATGAACGACCTGTCGACCCGGCTGCTACGAGTCCTCTGAAAAAGTTAGTGCATCGATGCAAACAAGTCGTAGTACTCATGTATACCCACCCAGTCTTCCTTGCACAGTTGCTGGCAACTAGTGACTTGTTAATGTATGTTTTGATAAAGTCAACAAGCAAGACCAATCTGGCTATTATCAGAATCAACTCCCCCAAATTTTCAAGTCGCCTGTTGATTAGTTGGTTTGAGTATGACCTGTCTGCTTTCTATAGCGCCAAGTCGTCAGCAAGAGAGCAGATTAATTCGACCGAATGCATGACTATACTTGCTTCTTTATTTATATGTAGCGACATGTTCAGTTGGTCCATCGCGGCGCCGGCACAGCCAAATCAGCTGAACATTTGGCTACTTGGCCTCTCCACTCGCTTGAGCCGTGTCCATGCAACTAGCGGCGGCGGAAGATTTGTAACAAGCATGGCGACGGCAGTTGAGGCAGTGGTGTTGCTTTTGTTATTGCAACTAGCGGCGGCGGCGGCGGACACCGACCGGGATGCGCTGGTGGCGTTCAAGGCGGCGTGTCGGACCCATCCGGCGCCTCGGTCGTGGAACGACACGGTGCACTTCGCCGCCGGGCGGCGTGAATCGCACCGCTGGCGCGTCACGTCCTCGGGCGTCTCTCGCGCCGCCTCACCGGAGATCCCCGGCGTCGCCAACCTCACGTACCTCGAGGTTTTCAATCTCACCACCAACGGCATCTCGGCGGCATCCTGCGAGCCTCGGCGGCTCGGCGCCTCCGTACCTCGGCCTCTGCGATAACGCCTTCACCGGCGAGATACCCGGCGCCCTCCGCAATCGCACCGGCCTCGCGTCGCGTACCTCAACAACAACAACCTCACCGGCGGCGTCCCCAACTGGCTCGGCACTGCCGAACCTCACGGTCCTCCGGCTCGGCCACAACTCGCTCTCCGGCCGCATCCCACCCTCGCTCGCGAACCTCACGAGGCTCCGGCAGCTCGAGCTCGACCAGAACCTTCTGGAAGGGATAATCCCGACGGTCTCGCGGGTCTTCCCGGCCTTCTCTTCTTCACCGTGTACCAGAACCGCCTCGCCGGAGAGATCCCGCCGGGGTTCTTCAATATGTCGTCGCTGCAAGGCATCTCCCTCGCCAACAACGAGTTCCGAGGGGAGCTCCCGCCCGACGCGGGCGCGCGTATGCCGAACCTCCAGTACCTCTTCCTCGGCGGCAACCGCCTCGCCGGGCCGATCCCGGCGTCGCTCTCCAATGCCTCCAAACTGCAAGTTCTCAGCCTCGCCAACAACAGCTTCACCGGGCAAGTGCCCGCCGAGGTCGGCAAGCTCTGCTTGTTATCACTGCAGCTGTCCAACAACGAGCTCACGGCGACCGACGCCGGCGGCTGGGAGTTCTTGGACAACTTAACCAACTGCGGCACGCTGGTTGAAATCTTTCTCGACGGCAACAAGCTCGGCGGCACGATGCCGAGATCCATCGCCCGCCTCTCGGAGCAGCTCCAGACGCTGAATCTTGCAACCAATCGCATATCCGGCATGATACCGCCGGACATCGGGAACCTCGCCGGGCTGCAAAAGTTGGTCCTCCGGTCTAATCTCCTCGCCGGCGATATCCCGGAAGGAATCGGAAAGCTCAAGAACCTTCAAGAGTTGCAGTTACAGGAGAACAAGTTAACCGGACTGTTGCCATCTGCCATTGGCAACCTCACGCGACTGCTTAGCCTCGACCTGAGCAATAACTTACTGAATGGATCTATTCCTCCGAGCCTCGGCAACCTGCAGCAGCTCACACTGCTTAACCTCTCGGGCAATGAGCTCACCGGCCATGTCCCGAGAGAACTATTCAGCCTCTCGTCGTTGTCATCGGTGATGGACTTGTCGGATAACCAGCTGGATGGCCTGCTCCCTCGAGACGTAGGCCAGCTAGGGAAACTCGCATTCATGGCACTGTCTGGAAACCGCTTCTCGGGCGAGGTGCCGGCCGAGCTGGGGAGTTGCCAGAGCTTAGAGTTCCTTGATTTGGACAGCAATTTCTTCACCGGAAGCATCCCGCCAACGTTGAGCAGGTTGAAGGGGCTCAGGAGGTTGAACCTGACAAGCAACAGACTATCCGGGAGCATCCCGCCGGAGCTCGGCCAGATGCCGGGACTGCAGGAGCTGTACCTGTCGCGGAACGGCTTGTCGGGCGGCATTCCGGCGGGATTGGAGAACATGAGCTCCCTCATAGAGCTCGACCTGTCTCACAACCGTCTCGACGGTCAGGTTCCGCTGCACGGCGTGTTCGCGAACACCACCGGGTTTAGGATGGTCGGGAACAGTGCGCTCTGCGGTGGCGCTCCGCAGCTCCGGTTGCCGCCATGTAGGCAGGCCAATTCCACCCGACGCGCTCATCTGTTTCTCAAGATTGCGTTACCTATCATTGGCGTAGCTCTGTGCTCTGCCATGTTGTTTACTGTTCTCCAGTGGCGCAAGAGGAAGTCGAGAATTGCAAACGCCGCGGCGCGAAGCGTACTCAACGGCAACTATTACCCGAGAGTTTCTTACGCCGAACTGGCGAAAGCCACCGACGACTTTGCAGACGCCAACCTCGTCGGCTCCGGAAAGTATGGTGCCGTGTACCAAGGGACCTTGTCAGTGAAGATGAAAGGGGCTTTGGTGCACGAGGACGTCGCCGTCGCGGTGAAGGTGTTTGATCTCCGGCAAGCCGGCGCCTCCAAGACTTTCCTGTCGGAATGCGAAGCCTTACGGAACATACGACACCGGAATCTCATGAGTGTCATCACTTGCTGCTCCAGCGTCGACGCAGAGGGTAACGACTTCAGAGCTTTGGTGTTCGAGTTCATGCCTAATTACAGCCTAGACAGGTGGCTGCATCCGAAACCTGAAGCGCTCAATAATGTCAACAGCCTAAGTGTAAGCCAAAGGCTCAACATCGCTGTGGACATCGCCGACGCGTTGCACTATCTCCACAGCAGCTGCATACCACCAATCATACACTGTGATCTCAAGCCGAGCAATGTTCTTCTCGGCGAGGACATGACGGCATGCATCGGCGACTTTGGCCTCGCAAAGCTGCTTATTGATCTGGGGAGCCATGACGCTGCCAACACCGAGAGCACCATCGGCATAAGGGGCACGATTGGCTACGTTGCACCAGGTAATTAAACTCCAACCTTAGTGATTAAGTTTCTCGTGCATAGTGGATGCTGGTATTTCTTAGCCACTTTTCCGTTATAAGTTACTATAACGTAATCTAAAGAAAGTTCAGTACTTGTCTCTAATAATGTGCAGAATACGGTACAACTGGGAAAGTGTCAACACACGGCGACGTCTACAGCTTCGGAATAACGCTCCTGGAGATCTTTTCGGGGAGGCCGCCGACGAACGACGCGTTCAGGGACGGCCTGACGCTGCACGAGTTCGTCGGCACTGCGTTTCCTGACGAAATCGAGCAGGTCCTCGACCCCGCCCTGCTGCCCGTATTCGACGGTGGCGCGCTCGTTTCAGTGCACGATTGCTTGGTTTCTGCCATTAGGGTCGGGCTTAGCTGCACGAGGCGAGTGCCGTACGAGAGGTTGAGCATGAGGGATGCAGCCGCGGAGCTGCGTGCGATCAGAGATGCTTGCGCTCGTGCCTGAGGTGAATCCCAGGCGTTGGTTAAGTTACCGCCTTTTCCTTCCTCCCTTTTAGCCTAGTGTTGGACGGTCGTGTAATGCAAGTGCCAAGTGCTAGCTGGGTATGTGCGTGCTCAGATTTTAAACCGTTTTCGTATAAGAAAGAGATTATTCGTCACTGTATACTGCTATGGATCATCGGTTGATATCGCCTCTCTGTGTGTTTTCCTTCAAAGAGATTTTTGCGCGTCACAGTTTCTGCTCTGCATCTGAAGCCTTCATCCTGGTCACCTATTTGTAGTCTTGTCACGGACTCATACGCAACAGCTAGCAAAATTTACGCGGGCCTTATAGCTGCGGTTGAATTACAACTAATCACAACCTTTGTTGACTGAGATCACTCGCTCGTTGTGATTTCCCCCAATTCAGCTGTTTCTTTCTTTCCACAGCAGCCAAAGGACCAAGATAATCAACGCTGCAATCCCCCCTTTTTCGGTCTGAGGATGTTTTGTCAAAGAGCTGCACCCACCAATCGTGAATATTTGTCACCCCCAACAAACTCTACTGCTGCGGTGATAGCTCATGGCAATCTTTTCCAATCGAGATTGTATGGATCCAAATGTCTACATACCTAGATTGTGTTCATGGATTAACGAAAATATACAAATGCTCTATTTGCCTCTAGCCTTCTATGAGTCGCTTTTTGCATATGGCACCCCCACTCCCTTTGGCAGCATCTACTAATTCAGAATTTAATTTGAAAGTCATATTTTGATCTGAACGTTTTTTGGATGCTTCAAATAACCAACGAATGGCAAGTGTTATTCCTTGTTTAGATGTATTTCAATCGGAACTTTCCGTGTGGACAAACTGGCTTGGAGCAACTAGTAAGTGCATTGCGTGAACGGGTCAAGCCGATTCCCGACGATGTAGGCAAAAATGGCAGGACAGTTAACTCTCCCATCCTCGTGCGTGTAGCCTATCGGTCGTATGTAGCTTGTTTTGGATCGCCTCCTACGCGAAGAATTTGTATTTATTTTGACGGGAGCTGCTACACAATGTGATACTGTTGTGAGGCTCACTCAATGGTACAGCTGTCTGGCTGAACCTCCCGTTGGAAGAGCCAGCTATGGTCAGCACATGAGGATAACGATCACAATGTTTTCTTATTCTAAATAAAAAAATTATTCCAAGAAGGAACTTAAACTTGTAGTATGAAACACGTCAGCACTTGATCAATATAAAATTCTTCACATTTTCTTTACCCATAACATGTGGACTGACCGATCAAGTTTCATGAAACTTAATGAAACTATATAAAACTCAATGAAACACGATGAAACTTGGGATGAAACTTGACGAAACACGATGAAACTTAATGAAACACGATGAAACTTGGAATGAAACTTCATGAAACTTAGTGAAACTTCATGAGACTTGGGATGAAACTTGGTGAAGCACGATAAAATTTGGAATGAAACTTGATGAAACACGATGAAACTTGTGATGAAACTTGATGAAACACGATGAAACTTTGGATGAAACTTCATGAAATTTGGGATGCAACTTTCAGGAAACACAAGGAAATTTTGGATGAAACTTTGTGAAACTTAATAAAATTTCATAAAACTTGATAAAAATGCATCTCCGCACCTGCAGTCTCCTTACGCCGTCCTGTGCTAGCACCATGAACACGCTTGGATCGGTGTGCTCCAGGCTGCCCATCACCCGCGTCGGCTCGAGGCACGGTGGGTAGTAGTGGCACGCCATCCGCCACCCCTCCACCTTCATGGTCCGCTCCGCCCCGACGCCGAGAGCCCCAGACAGCAGCCCGCCATCCTCCTTCCCGAAACCCGCCAAGAGCCGCTGGTACTCCAGTAGTGCGTCCTAGCAAGCCGCGGGGACGTGCCCAAGGTTGGGCACTGTCGGGCCGAAGCGTACTCAAAGCGAGCCAGGCTAGGGGAGGATAGGAGCGGCAGCGGGCTGGCCAGCCTGGTGTGATGGGTTGGGGATGGTGGAGTAAGTAATGCCTCTGATGGGCTCAAAGAAGTAGAACACCGAGCGAGCAGCGTGGGGCAGCTCGTGGAAGGCACGGACGGCGGAGCCAGGGGAGTCAACGGTGCCGGCCGGGATGCCGTGGTTGGTGACGTGGAAGAAGCTGAAAGAATGAGTGGCGGCACGGACGGCGGGCGATCACGAGTCACGGAGAGAGAGGTCAACGGTTGGCATGGTCCTTCATGGAGGCAGAGAGATAGTGAAAGCGGGATGAAGAGGAGGGGATAGAGGAAGAAATGGTTGGTTCGTATGAGGGTGGATTGTATTAGGCGGGAGAGAGAGAGCGAGGACGGTTGAGGAGGGGAGGTGCATACGGGGGAGGTAGGATGTGGTCTGATTGTATGGGCTATTTCGCTTCTACCGGTTTCTATCGCGTTTGGTAGCATTTTCCTTATTTGACACCCATGGTTTCCAAATCATTTCTACATAAGGTTTTTTCGTACCACGAAACAATTGACAGAGCTACGCTGTGCTAGTTGAATACTCTCCATCCCCAGTCCAGCACCAAACCAAATCATCCTGAACTTCGTCTCTCAATTCGATCATTCTAAGAGCCCTCCCTAGCTTTGCATATTGAGCAAAATTTCCCCCATGTACAATATCTCTTGTGTCTCGAATCCACTTTTTGTTCAAGAGCGCTTCCGACGCCTTCCTATTCTTCCTTCGTGAGATACGGTATATGTCTGGTTATTGCGATGTCTTTCGGTGCTTCTTCATGCAGCCATCCGCTATGCCAAAAATTCACCCTTTTGTCATCCCCAATTGAGATCGTTGTTGAAGCTGCAAAGAGCTCCTTATTCGTTTTGTCTATCGGCAAGGGTGTTCTAGTCCAAGTCTTTTCTGGTGATTTCCATTCATGCCAAAGCCATCTCAGTGTCAATGCTCATCCGAAACACTCAAGATCTCACAATCTAATACCTCTATCTTCTTTTGGTCTGCACACCCTTGCCCAATTGACCTTACACTACCCTCCCTTGACATTCTCTCCACCCGACCCGACCATAGCCGCGCATGCCTATTTTTGTTTAGAGAAATACTAACTAATGCTATAGCGTTTGGAGGCAGCAAAACGGGATAGCAATCTACCGTTGGATCATCCCCATATATGTTGATGTCCACCACAACCTTATCCACTCCACACCTAAACTCCCCCAATTTCCTCTCTTCTCCATCCTGTCTGTCCTAATCCTCCTATTGCATCTTTGCCTCCCCTCGGTTCTCGCCGTTGACGACGTTATTCCTGGTGCCCCCGGCTCTATCAGCCTGCACATCTTAGCATCACCTTGCTTCAATTCTGCCTCGAAATCTATTAGCAGTGTGTTCTACTCCAGAATGCATACATCCGTTGATTAGTTTCAGCCGACTTCCCATCCACCAACCACTAGACTAGTACTAGTGTATCAACATTTAAAGCAAACAATCAGGTTCAGCCGACATCCATGGAGTCGCAGATCGCATCGAGCGGCGTGGACGAGAAGAACGGCTAGTCGGCCTGCCGCTTCGGTCTCGGCCGCACCGGCGCCCACCTCATCTCCATCCCGCTTATGAGCAGAGCTGAGAATCGTCTCGGAGAAGTCTGGGGGAGGGACGTAGATCTACTGCGAGTGCGACGAGCAGGGGCTCGGCTGGGCGTACCAGTGCATCCCCTGCTGCTACGAGATACACCTCAGGTGCGGCTGAAACGTGGAAGGCTGCAGTGCAGGAACTTGTTAGCACCGAGCAGAAGCACGACATAATTGGTTAGCTAGTATATTGGACTTAATATGGTGTGTGTGTGTGTGTTTATGTTATGAACAAAGTTCAGCTTGCTCTCATGGAGTTTTTTTTTGTATAAGACAAGTTTTCAGTAGTGACATCATGTTTTATGAAGTTTCATCCCATATGAAGTTTCATCCCAAGTTTTATTAAGTTTGATCGTGTTTCATCAAGTTTCATATAGTTTCATAAAGTTTCATCCAAAGTCTCATGAAGTTTCATCCCAAGTTTCATCGTGTTTCATTCCAAGTCTCATTAAGTTTCATGAAGTTTTATCCCAAGTTTTATCGTGTTTTATCAAGTTTCATCTAGTTTCATTAAGTTTCGTCCCAAGTCTCATGAAGTTTCGTCGCAAGTTTCATCGTGTTTCATCAAGTTTCATGAATTTTTTCATTTCAAGTCTTATGAAGTTTCATCACAAGTCTCAAAAAGTTTCATTAAGTTTCATCCAAGTTTCATCGTGTTTCATCAAGTTTCATTAAGTTTCATGAAATTTTAATCACAAATAATTGGATGAAACTAATTTCTATGTGTTTCATGAAGTTTCATCCCAAGTCTCATGGAGTTTTATTTTTTTTGTATAAGATAAGTTTTCATTTGAAATTCATTGAAACACACTAAAACACTCTAATCATGCACTGAAACATTCTGGAAACTATTTTGAAACTCTATGAAACCTAGTGAGACTGTATGAAACAAGGATGAAACTTTTGCTTGAATTTTTTTAACTTCCTCGAAAGATTTTAGAACTTCATTTTTTGTAGAATTTGATGAATTGACTTGAAACTTTTGTTGAAACCTTCTTGAAACTTCGACCGTTTAAAACTGTAACTTCCATGAAACTTTTGGAAGTGCTATATGATACATTTCTATATTAAAACTTTTGGAAGTGTATTAAAACTCAACAATACGTTGCTATACCGTTGGAAGTGCTTCCAATGGTATAGCGTTTTGTAGTAGCTCCCTTTTGTTTATTGTCTTGATCGCCCACTTTGGGAGTTCCCAGAGGGTCATATGGTAAATAGGTATTACCGTCAAACCTGATTTTAGCAATATCCTCCTTCCTCCCTTGGACATCAATCAGGCCTTCCATCCTGCCATCCTGCTAGATAGTCGATCGAACAATGGTAGTAATTGTGATCATCTTAGTTTGCGCAACGATAATGGGAGACCCAAATATTTGCACACTAGATGTTTTATGTTTGCTATTAACCCTACAATATCTCTTCCGGATTGAGTTCATTACATCTAATTGCGATGGCCGATCTCTTTTGAACATTTGGTTGGAGTCTAGTCGCCTGGCCAAACCATCGCAGCATGTGGCCAAGTGCTCTCACTTCCTCCTTTATTGGTGCAAGCATAATCACAACATCATCCGCATACAGTGATACAACCCTCTTCTTCTATAGTTGTCTCTACTTTTTTAGAAGGGGGAAAATTATATTCCTTTGCAAATGTTACAGATCCCTGATCTGCATTGCAAAGTGACCTCTCCGACTCTCCCTCACACTGCAAAGTCAAAACATACCCTCTTATGTCAATGCCATCACCTCCGTTAAATTTGTTTCGTCAACATTTTCCAAATTACCCAAAACATCCTCATTTCTTTCTTCTCCTTCCTTTTCTTTTCTTCCCATCTTGCTTCTCTCTCTCCTCCAATTCACTCGACGTCGCTGCCTCTCTCTGCCTGCCCAGCCACCGTCGCCCTAGCCGGCGGGCGAGCTCCTCCACCTGTGCTGCCCTTCCCCCCTCTCCTTTTCCTCTCTCTTTCTCCCCCTTGTGTGTTGGCCCCTTTATGGAACCAACAGCTGTCGCTGGCGCCTTTCCTGTTTTCTTCTATGTCGCTAGTGAACCCTCTTTATCATCTCCTGTTTGGCTCTGACCCTCTGTCCCCGTCTTCGATCCGGTGACGCCACCCCCGAACCACCGCCGTCGCACCGGATCTCTACCGACTTGAGCAGCGCGCCTCCACCTCATCCCGGCGCCATCTTCGCTGTCAATCCTCACACCACCCCATTGTCGTCGTCGGCATCAACGTCGTTGCCGATCTCCACCATCGTCTTGCTCGCGCCCATCGATGGAGCCTGCACCGCCCACCCTTCGCTGGAGCCAGCACCGCCCCGCCCTCTAGTGCCTTCACGCTGAGTTGTCTCCATGGACTTTGGTGCCCTCTTCCTCCCCCGACGTCCTCCTCCATCTTCGGCGTGGATCGAGCCGGTGGTGTCGTCCTTCTCCACCCGGTCGTGGGTGCACCATTCTGCGCCTCCTTTCGTCGATGTGAGGCGGCGGCGGTTGCCTCCTCGGCCGAGACGGCCCGCTCACAACTGGATTTGGCTAAGTGAGAGTGAGAAGAAGGAGTGAGAGGAAGAAGACATCAAGGGTAAAATAGTATTTGCGCAGCCACTTCATAGCTTGATTGATCAACAATGGAATAAAAGGTATGTTTGAACTTTGCAATGGTATGTGAGTAAGGCTGGAAAAAGCTCATGACACGCGAGCTCAGCGTTTTTCGAGCTCGAGCTCGTTTTTTTCGAGCCGAGCCGGACTTCGAGCTCGGCTCGAATCTTCACCGAGCTCGAGCCGGCTCGCGAGCCAAACGAGCTAGGCGCAACCCCATATAATCACATTCTGCTTTTATTTCTGGGCTTGGGAGCCCCTATGAATCTATGTTGAATGGTTGTATGGATTATGTATTGTTGTATTTCTCGCTTTGTTTATGATGATTGGATTTTGAATAGATGATAAATGACTCATATAATCATATTATTCTACCTTTGTTTTTGAGCTTGAGGAGCCCTGGCTTGAACGAGCCAAACGAGCCGGCTCGAGCTTTTTTTCGAGCCGAGCCGGCTCTCGAGCTCGTTTTCCAAATGAGCCGAGCCGAGCCTCAGACCGAGCCTGGGCGAGCTTGGCTGGAGCCGGCTCGGCTCGGCTCATTTCCAGCCCTATATGTGAGGGAGAAATTCCTTTGCAATGGTAGATCAGGGATCCGGAATATTTGTAGTGGCATATAATTTTTTCCCCCTTTTAGAACAGTAATTAAGCTCACCTTTGAGCTCTTTGTTGGGTTATGCTCAAATTTTCCAAACTGAATTTTCACACAGCAGAAGCCAGCAAGTGCAATCTCATATTAGTATATCCCACGTATCTGCCTAAATTTATAGCGATGTCGGTGTCTATAACACCCCAAAATTGGGATCTAAAATTTACAAAGTTAAAAATATGATATTTTTAAAACTTTTGTGTGTTATTGGTTATCAGCTTGTGTAAAACTTTGCTGAGTTGTTTTGAAGGCGATCATGCCCGAATTAGTTTCTCTAAAAGAATGGATTGCACCAACGAACGCATAAGAATATTGAATGTTCAATTCATGATAAAAAATCGGAACCTTAACAGTGGAATTTCAAAACTTGAAACCAAAGTTTCATATGTAGGTAAATTCGCTAAAAATATCTAAAATAGAAATCCATGATGAGAACATATTCCAAAAATTAAGCCATCGTTTTTTCCCGATTTTCCTATTTCCTTTTCCTCTTTTCCCCTCTCTTTCTTTCCCCTCCTTTTTCCCCAACCGAAATTGACCTTGGCCTAGCGCACCCTCCCCTTGGCTTTCCTCTCGGCCTCGGCCCACACCGCACGCACCGGCCCAGCACATCCCCCCGGCCTCAGCCCATTTTTCCCTCGGACCAGCCCACCCTCGCCCCCTCTCTTCCTCTCTTTCTTCCACGCACCAACACCGCACGCGCACCCTACCGGCTTCGTCCTTGCCTCCCCCACCGCCACACCTGCCCATACTGGCGCCACACAGAGATGACACCCCCCTGCTATTCATCGTGTCACGTGTTCCCGTGCCGTCGCAAAGGAGCAGGCGGCCAACCCGTCTCTTTGGCGTCCCTCCATGCTATTGTTCCCATACCGCCCCGACGTCACGCTATCCCGTCAATTCGCCTCCACCACCGACCCTCCACCCCCTCTCGCCTATAAATGGCCACCTGAGACACCTTTCACCCTCCCCGGTCACTCTCCTCCACCTCTTCTTCTCCACCGAGCACGCACGTGAAAAAGGCGCAAGCGCCATTTCCAGCCGCCGCATCACCATCGCCTCCCCGCCACTCCGGTGAGCTTCTCTCTCCACCACCCGCGTCACCATGTGTTCCGGAGCACGAGCAATCTTCCCCCCATTTAATTTCCCCTTTTGTCCACAGGATTTCGTCGACGACTTCGTCTTCTTTACTTCCGGCCGAAAGCTTCCGTTTCCGCTGTCGCATCCTCTCCGGTGAGCCTTTCCCCAATTCCCTCCTATTCGCCCATCTCCTCGCCTCCTTCATGCATCCTCACAGCTCACGACCCCCTTTCTTCACATGATGTCGCCGCCACGTGAAGGTTCCCCTGCCGCCTCGGGTCATCGCCATTGACCATCCTTCGGCCGCCTCCATCGCCCCTCCACTCCAGTAGGCTCCCCTTCTCTTGTAGATACTCATGCGGGCGACGGTTAGCCAGAAGCGTCGTCGGAGCGTGTAAGTCCACCGTAGCCCGAAAGCCGCTGCCGCTGCCGCTAGTAGTCGTTGCGCTGTTGTTATGAGCCACCCAACCCTCGCCACTCGCACCAACGAGTTCGCATGCCCAAGGAGAACCCATTTGTGGCCTTGTCGGTCACCCCCGTGGCCCGGCTCGCCAGTGACGACCACGGCCCGAGAGCGCCCCTAGCTGCTCTGTCCCGGTCCAAATAGGACCAACACTGTAGCTAGTTATTAATGTGGCCATTAAGGTATCATTAGGACAGAGCAGTCATTAGGACTGAGCTAATTAAAGCTCTATTAGAATGAAAGGTGGGCCCCCTCTATCTCTCTCTCTCTCTCTCTGTATGTATGTTTGTATGACCAGTGGTCCCCCCCCCCTCTATAACTCCCTCTGTGTTGCCCTCTCTCTCAGCAACTGACCAGTGGACCCATTCCAGTAGATTGTCAGTTAGTTTGTGGATTGGAGATTGATTAGTGTTAAGCAAGGATTAAGGTGGATTATCAATGTAGGTTTCAATTACCATACACTTCCTTTAACTAACCCAATTAGTGAATCAATCGGGTGGACGATTCGAGTACGTACAAGCCATTAGCAAATAAAACACAAT
The DNA here is from genome assembly GCA_036346395.1 of Hsuehochloa calcarea. Lineage (NCBI taxonomy): Eukaryota > Viridiplantae > Streptophyta > Magnoliopsida > Poales > Poaceae > Hsuehochloa > Hsuehochloa calcarea. Next base: position 5,172,937 of record CM070604.1, on the reverse strand, counting down.
ATCAAGCGGCCAGTGATCAACACCAGTTAGTGTTTAGTAAGAATAACGTAGTTAGTCGAACTCTTCATTTGCAATCTAAGTCAAATCTTTAATGAAAGATCGCACAGTAAGTAAACTAACTAAAGGATAAAACTAAAATGACCTACTTAGGTAGTTAGAACCTAAAATGATATAGACATGTTTAGGCATGTACATACACACATGATCCAATAACTAGTAGGCCCTAGGCCATTATCATATCATGATCTAGTCACATCATGTATAAGGGTAAATCTTAGTATAGTAATCCAGTAGTGAGATACGTAAACTCACATATACTTAGGACATAGAATAAGCAAGGAAATAAAAGTATATGTATATGCATGTATGTCATTGGCATATGGACCATGCTAGTAGTCGATTAAGCAACCAAGTATGTCCTCGATATTTAGAACAAAATACCAAGTAAAGTGTAGAAGCGATAAACCTTGATGAAGGTTAGCGATAACTGTGACCTAACTTCATACTAGTAATAGTAATCAAGGTGATAGAGTTGAACGCCAAGCAAGGACTAGTAGGTAATAACCCATAGGACTTGTAATATAGTTATTTACTTAACGAGAAGTAGTCATTAGCATGTGCTATGGCTAAGGATCAACCTAGTATGATAGATTCACTTTAGAGTATGTCAAGCCACGCAAGTAATGAAGCTAACTAAAGATCAAATCATATATGAACTCAAAACCGTAAACGCCCCTGATCAAGTTATAGGCTGGTATCTAGCCAATGCTCAAAAGTTCCAACTAAGGATCATGGAACTTCCTTGATAAATATCAAATAATAAAAGAAATCATTAAGTGAAATAGACCCCATGTGTCGGTGAGACTAATGTCTACCCAGAGCGAATCTTATACCTATGCATAGGTCTCACCTAACAATCATGAAACTTCCTCGTTAAATAGGAAGTAATAACAAAATAAATCATTAATTCAACTAGGCATCGTGTGTAAGCATCAATGAGGTGTTCCTAGGTGGATGATAATAATCAACCACCAATCAACCTTGTATAGAATCCAGCCATCACCTATCACTATCTATTCCCAGCAAAAGGACCATTCATGACTAGAAGGTGGGTCAGAGAGTTCGACCTAACTGGATGATCTCTCCTATCTAGGTAACCGATGCGAATATTCTTATGAATATTCTCCCCACCCCGTTGGAGTCCTAACTCTTCGCACCAGCGGACTTTCTGAGAGCCCGACCCCTCTCGCCCTCACTCCGGATCAAACAGTTACATAACCCTAAGTTTGACTATCAACCAAAACCCCACCACTAGACTAAACAAATAGAGTTTGGATTTATCTACTTTGGTTTGAAGTATTTTCTTTATTCCAAATATTCCTGGATGTACTTCATTCTGTTTGAAGTATTTCCTTCATCAACTTCCTTTAGTTATACTTCATCTGAAGTATTTTCTTCATCAACTTCCTTTGTATATACTTTATCTGAAATACTTCCTTTATCAACTCCACTAAGTATGATTAGTTTCATCTAGAATACCTCCTCCTTTCAAGATACCGTTAGATATACTTAGTTTCATTTGAAGTATTTTCCTGCTTCGCATACTCTTGGGTTGATTGATTTTCATTGAAGTGTTTCCTTTGTTACTTGCCTTTGTATTTATTAGATTTCATTTTGTTGTCTTTCAGATGCTCTTAGGTTCAATCATATTCTGCGTAGTTAGAATCTAAAGCCATGACAGGAACAACAGTCCCAACAAGAACGAGATCAAGATCAAGATTATCAGAACATTGAGTAAAGCGAGTCAACATTTTGCACCTACTTTTGAAATGCAATTATATTATTTTAAAGTTATGAAATTATATTGTTATGATTTATACAAATATGTTAATTTAGCTCATAGCTAATACCTTAATGATAATTGCATATAGACTTCCTATCATTGAACTTGGACACTATCAATTGTTACCCTAGACTAATAGTATACATACTAGCTACTAAGTATGTATCTAAATGTGATACTTAGCCTTACTTAGGTACATTGGTATGCGGGCAATAATTTTCCCCGACATAATTTAAAACTTGAACTGGATTTGGGTAGTCGAGGTTGGAGCTGGTGGTATGTTGACTAGAAAAGTATTTCAAAACAAAAGAAAACCAAAAGCATTTTGACTCGAGCGGTTGGAAAGCGTGACAGGTGCTAGGAAGAATACGACAGAGTGGGAATGGGGAAGTACCACCTGAGTTAATTAAGGACCCAGATCTTATGATGACCTTTCATGTAAAAATAATGTAACCACAAGTCTATGAATACAACCTGGCTGACTAATTTGTTCACCTCATCACAAGTTCACCATTAGTGGGTGTGTGGTGTGGATTAAGGGTAAGAGAGCCACCAAACTACACAACGCAAGTGGGTGACTTCCTGGGGGCGCGGCCCAAGGAGGTGACACCTTGTGATGGAGTTGTGTTGAGGTGAGGCATTGTAAAAGTCTTGTGACAATTATCTTTGTTGCACACCTATGTAGGTGTGTCAAGACGGATATTATATGTTGATTGTCTCTTGTGGGTAAAGCGTACGAACTCTGCAGACTGAGAAAACTATCTGGATAGCTGTGCCCACGATCATGGGCGATGTCGAGAACTTGCATGAAGTAGATTTTATTTTTATAAAATAATTTGTGGGAGGGAATTGAAAGATGGGTTAGAACCAGAGATTTGAGATGGTCTGGTTAGGAACCAATAATAAGTACGAGATGTGACCCGAGAAAGAATATGAATATTGGGTGGATGGAGCCACTCAGTGATCTAGGAGGTTGAAGCACCCACTAGTATTTTTAACAAAACTCAACTTTGTTAAAATCTGTGTTAGTTAAAAATGCTAAGTCTCATAATTTGCTACTACATAATCTATTTCAATAAGTGGTTTTAGAACCACAAGTCATTTCTTTGATCAGCCTTGCATATTATATAAATGTATTCTGTATGTTAGCTCGCGAGTACGGTTGTGTACTCATGCTCGCTCAATATATTATTATTCAGTAAACATAAAAGAAGAATGCTACATGGACACTTATGCACATTCTTCAAGACTGAAAGACAAGAAGGCCAATAATTAGGTTGCGGGCCCAGTCGATTGACCGTGGGTATATCGTGAGGGTTTTCACGTGTTGTACTTTAAATTCCACTTCCGCTGCTGATTCTTTAACAATATTTGGCCTGGTCGACCATTCTGAAAGACAAAAGTCATAAGGTATATTTACGCTTGTTTATTATTATACAATAGTTTTACATTTTTGTGATATGTGTTTGATATCCACTGATATAATTGTGAGCACTAGCTACTCATCCAGGGACCGGTACTGTGAACACAGAAGATTCCAAATTACAAATTTGAGATATGACGGTCTCAAATTCACAAATGGTTGGCACCAAGCTCACAATCAAGTCAAACACCGTGTAACAACCATACAAAAGTCAACTAATTGACTAATGGAACAAAACATGAACGACCTGTCGACCCGGCTGCTACGAGTCCTCTGAAAAAGTTAGTGCATCGATGCAAACAAGTCGTAGTACTCATGTATACCCACCCAGTCTTCCTTGCACAGTTGCTGGCAACTAGTGACTTGTTAATGTATGTTTTGATAAAGTCAACAAGCAAGACCAATCTGGCTATTATCAGAATCAACTCCCCCAAATTTTCAAGTCGCCTGTTGATTAGTTGGTTTGAGTATGACCTGTCTGCTTTCTAGAGCGCCAAGTCGTCAGCAAGAGAGCAGATTAATTCGACCGAATGCATGACTATACTTGCTTCTTTATTTATATGTAGCGATATGTTCAGTTGGTCCATCACGGCGCCGGACAGCCAAATCAGCTGAACATTTGGCTACTTGGCCTCTCCACTCGCTTGAGCCGTGTCCATGCAACTAGCGGCGGCGGAAGATTTGTAACAAGCATGGCGACGGCAGTTGAGGCAGTGGTGTTGCTCTTGTTATTGCAACTAGCGGCGGCGGCGGCGGCGGACACCGACCGGGATGCGCTGGTGGCGTTCAAGGCCGGCCTGTCGGACCCGTCCGGCGCACTCCGGTCGTGGAACGACACGGTGCACTTCTGCCGCTGGCCGGGCGTGAACTGCACCGCGGGGCGCGTCACGTCCCTGGACGTCTCCTCGCGCCGCCTCACCGGGGAGATCCCCCCTGGCGTCGCCAACCTCACGTACCTCGAGGTTTTCAATCTCACCACCAACGGCATCTCCGGCAGCATCCCCGCGAGCCTCGGCCGGCTCCAGCGCCTCCGGTACCTCGGCCTCTGCGACAACGCCTTCACCGGCGAGATACCCGGCGCCCTCCGCAACTGCACCAGCCTCGTCGTCGCGTACCTCAACAACAACAACCTCACCGGCGGCGTCCCCGACTGGCTCGGCACTGCCGAACCTCACGGTCCTCCGGCTCGGCCACAACTCGCTCTCCGGCCGCATCCCACCCTCGCTCGCGAACCTCACGAGGCTCCGGCAGCTCGAGCTCGACCAGAACCTTCTGGAAGGGATAATCCCGACGGTCTCGCGGGTCTTCCCGGCCTTCTCTTCTTCACCGTGTACCAGAACCGCCTCGCCGGAGAGATCCCGCCGGGGTTCTTCAATATGTCGTCGCTGCAAGGCATCTCCCTCGCCAACAACGAGTTCCGAGGGGAGCTCCCGCCCGACGCGGGCGCGCGTATGCCGAACCTCCAGTACCTCTTCCTCGGCGGCAACCGCCTCGCCGGGCCGATCCCGGCGTCGCTCTCCAATGCCTCCAAGCGCAAGTTCTCACCGCCAACAACGGCTTCACCGGGCAAGTGCCCGCCGAGGTCGGCAAGCTCGCTTGTTATCACCGCAGCTGTCCAACAACGAGCTCACGGCGACCGACGCCGCGGGTGGGAGTTTTGGACAACTTAACCAACTGCGCACGCTGGTTGAAATCTTTCGACGGCAACAAGCTCGGCGGCACGATGCCGAGATCCATCGCCCGCCTCTCGGAGCAGCTCAGACGCTGAATCTTGCAACCAATCGCATATCCGCATGATACCGCGGACGTCGGAACCTCGCCGGGCTGCAAAGTTGGTCCTCCGGTCTAATCTCCTCGCCGGCGATATCCCGGAAGGAATCGGAAAGCTCAAGAACCTTCAAGAGTTGCAGTTACAGGAGAACAAGTTAACCGAACTGGTGCCATCTGCCATTGGCAACCTCACGCGACTGCTTAGCCTCGACCTGAGCAATAACTTACTGAATGGATCGATTCCTCCCAGCCTCGGCAACCTGCAGCAGCTCACACTGCTTAACCTCTCCGGCAATGAGCTCACCGGCCATGTCCCGAGAGAACTATTCAGCCTCTCGTCGTTGTCATCGGTGATGGACTTGTCGGATAACCAGCTGGATGGCCTGCTCCCTCGAGACGTAGGCCAGCTAGGGAAACTCGCATTCATGGCACTGTCTGGAAACCGCTTCTCCGGCGAGGTGCCGGCCGAGCTGGGGAGTTGCCAGAGCTTAGAGTTCCTTGATTTGGACAGCAATTTCTTCACCGGAAGCATCCCGCCAACGTTGAGCAGGTTGAAGGGGCTCAGGAGGTTGAACCTGACAAGCAACAGACTATCCGGGAGCATCCCGCCGGAGCTCGGCCAGATGCCGGGACTGCAGGAGCTGTACCTGTCGCGGAACGGCTTGTCGGGCGGCATTCCGGCGGGATTGGAGAACATGAGCTCCCTCATAGAGCTCGACCTGTCTCACAACCGTCTCGACGGTCAGGTTCCGCTGCACGGCGTGTTCGCGAACACCACCGGGTTTAGGATGGTCGGGAACAGTGCGCTCTGCGGTGGCGCTCCGCAGCTCCGGTTGCCGCCATGTAGGCAGGCCAATTCCACCCGACGCGCTCATCTGTTTCTCAAGATTGCGTTACCTATCATTGGCGTAGCTCTGTGCTCTGCCATGTTGTTTACTGTTCTCCAGTGGCGCAAGAGGAAGTCGAGAATTGCAAACGCCGCGGCGCGAAGCGTACTCAACGGCAACTATTACCCGAGAGTTTCTTACGCCGAACTGGCGAAAGCCACCGACGACTTTGCAGACGCCAACCTCGTCGGCTCCGGAAAGTATGGTGCCGTGTACCAAGGGACCTTGTCAGTGAAGATGAAAGGGGCTTTGGTGCACGAGGACGTCGCCGTCGCGGTGAAGGTGTTTGATCTCCGGCAAGCCGGCGCCTCCAAGACTTTCCTGTCGGAATGCGAAGCCTTACGGAACATACGACACCGGAATCTCATGAGTGTCATCACTTGCTGCTCCAGCGTCGACGCAGAGGGTAACGACTTCAGAGCTTTGGTGTTCGAGTTCATGCCTAATTACAGCCTAGACAGGTGGCTGCATCCGAAACCTGAAGCGCTCAATAATGTCAACAGCCTAAGTGTAAGCCAAAGGCTCAACATCGCTGTGGACATCGCCGACGCGTTGCACTATCTCCACAGCAGCTGCATACCACCAATCATACACTGTGATCTTAAGCCGAGCAATGTTCTTCTCGGCGAGGACATGACGGCATGCATCGGCGACTTTGGCCTCGCAAAGCTGCTTATTGATCTGGGGAGCCATGATGCTGCCAACGCCGAGAGCACCATCGGCATAAGGGGCACGATTGGCTACGTTGCACCAGGTAATTAAACTCCAACCTTAGTGATTAAGTTTCTCGTGCATAGTGTATGCTGGTATTTCTTAGCCAGTTTTCCGTTATAAGTTACTATAACGTAATCTAAAGAAAGTTCAGTACTTGTCTCTAATAATGTGCAGAATACGGTACAACTGGGAAAGTGTCAACACACGGCGACGTCTACAGCTTCGGAATAACGCTCCTGGAGATCTTTTCGGGGAGGCCGCCGACGAACGACGCGTTCATGGACGGCCTGACGCTGCACGAGTTCGTCGGCACTGCGTTTCCTGACGAAATCGAGCAGGTCCTCGACCCCGCCCTGCTGCCCGTATTCGACGGTGGGGCGCTCGTTTCAGTGCACGATTGCTTGGTTTCTGCCATTAGGGTCGGGCTTAGCTGCACGAGGCGAGTGCCGTACGAGAGGTTGAGCATGAGGGATGCAGCCGCGGAGCTGCGTGCGATCAGAGATGCTTGCGCTCGTGCCTGAGGTGAATCCCAGGCGTTGGTTAAGTTACCGCCTTTTCCTTCCTCCCTTTTAGCTTAGTGTTGGACGGTCGTGTAATGCAAGTGCCAAGTGCTAGCTGGGTATGTGCGTGCTCAGATTTTAAACCGTTTTCGTATAAGAAAGAGATTATTCGTCACTGTATACTGCTATGGATCATCGGTTGATATCGCCTCTCTGTGTGTTTTCCTTCAAAGAGATTTTTGCGCGTCACAGTTTCTGCTCTGCATCTGAAGCCTTCATCCTGGTCACCTATTTGTACTCTTGTCACGGACTCATCGGCCAGGCCTAACTGAAAACAATCACCGGCCAGTCTGATACGCAACACCTATTTGTAGCTAATGTTATTATTTGTTGCAAGGCACCAGGGACTACAAAGCATCCCTGGTAGCTAATGTTCAAGTGCATGGGTGCGTCCATATTCTTGATGTCAGATTTTCTATTGGTTCTTTGTGTTTTGAAGCATGTAAGTATCATATGTGTGTTGAAGTAACACAACCTTTTTTTTGTTTATTACATCCCTTTTTATGTACAGTTGATATACGTTGACTTTGTACATGCACCGAGCATATTGACCCTGTGAGGCATCCTACGCATGGAACATATTACGACTGCCCATCTCAAGTCTTTGAGCTCATTTGATGTCAAGTCTTCAACGAGGAAGCACACTGGAGAGGTCAACGAGGGAAAGTCAAATCTAGCGGCGGGGAGGTGGATTTGGCCGGGGTTGGTCGATTGGACCGGCGGTGGAGGCGTCACCGTAGGTGTGTCACGACGGTGACACTGCACAAGACTCTTACAATAAGAGTGTCTTGTGCAGTGAACCATAGTGTCACAACCGGCGGCGACGAGAAGAAGGGTGGTGTCGGCGACGGGCTCAGGGAGAAGGCATGACTTGGGGGCGACCGTCGGGGAGAAGGCTTCGGGTGGCGGCGTCGAGGTCGGGGGCACTCGGGTGGGGAGGGGACGGTTTAGTATCGATCTTACGAATGAATTTTTAAGGGTATCCTAGAATTAGAACCACACAGAGAAAGACACAGGAATTTAGACAGATTTAGGCTTTCTCCGGAGAGAATAACAACCCTACTCATGTGTTGACGTACTTACTATGCTCTTTACAATTAGGAAGAAAACTAATGCCTAATGTCTCCTTTTGATCTGCCCCAATGTCCACGGACTTTTGCCTTTATATAGTGCATGAAGGGGTGATAGTTACTCCAGACCAAGAGGTGCCTTAACACATACAAAATGCGCACGTTGATAGAGGTTACTATCAGGGAGATAACACCCCACGTCACCTGGTAGTTATCATCGGAGATAGAGCGTGTGGTACATGCTATTATACCAGAGGATAATAGCGTATATTAATTGATATGCATTGATTGTAGCGCATAAGAGTCTCTAATCGATTGGGGCCACATGTCTGTAGGCTTTATCGATTTTAGGGTGGTCTTAACCGACCTGGTCATAGAAATGCCTACAACATGAGGTGGTCGTAGAAAGGCTTATGACCACGAGGTGGTCATAGAACATCTTACAACCATACAAGGTGGTTTATAACTGATTATCTTAAGCTTCTTCCTTATGAACGATAAGGGGTATACTCAAGACCACCACGAGGATATTGCTATCTATAATAACAATTACAGATAAACAATTTAATTAATTAGGGATTATTTGATCCTCGTAAGTGTAGTTTCTCATTATGTTAACGTCGGCTGGGTAATGGAGAAAAAAATATAGGTTTCAAATTAATTGATGTAGCACACACGGGTGTGAATATTGCGAACTGTATTATCAAAGTCGTGGAAGACTTTGGTCTTACAAATAAAATATTCTTAATTACTTTAGACAACACCGCTTCAAACTCTAGGGACATGTATATTCTTACTACAGTGTTGAGTACATACGTCGATTCCTTCTTGCTACATCAGCGATGCACTTGTCATATTATTAACCTTATAGTCAAATATGATTTGAAGAGGTTGAATTCGTATATTAAAGTTTTTCACGATGCGATATCTTGAATAATTTTAACGTAAGAACAGCAGCATATAAGAACTTCTACAGGGACGGGTGTGCATCCAAGAAAGTTCGGTTTAGACATGCTAGTAAGATGAAACTCTACTTACCTGATACTTAAGAGTCTTTTACCATATAAGAGCAATTTTTCTGTTTTTATTCACACGTACTATCAGAACACTGACGGTAGTATACTATTGACTGAACAACATTGGTTCGCTACTGAGAAGATACTACAGTTTTTAGAAGAAAAAATTTATAAGGCCACTGTTGCTTTGTCCGCTGTCTACTATCCAATATCTTCTATTATTATGCATAGTATTTCACAGATTGCAACTCGATTGAAAATATATGAAAATGACTCAGTTTTACATAAGGCTATTGCTGATATGAAAACTAAATACCTTAAATATTGAAGAGAAATCCCTTTCCTATATGTATTTGCATTTATTTTAGATCATAGAGGTAAAATTAAAGCATTTGCTAATGTTCTTGATCTTCTTAGTGATGCTACAGGGCTAGACTATTCTAACTATTTTGCAGAAGTTCATTCTCGATTACATGAGATTTACCAAAGGTATGAAAATAAGTTCACAGGGGTCCGATTGCAATGACCTCCAGTAGCCCTCATGTCAAGTAGCAAAACAAATATGTGGGGCACGATCTTTGGTGGCTCTTCCTCCAAACCCAGGCCTTCTTCTACAGCATCACCTGCTCAACCAAGAACAACCCCAAGGTATGTAGAATTATCCACCTATCTGGACAGTGTTATGGTAGATTTCAACTCATAAGGCTTCGAAATTTTGCAATGGTGGCATGCCTATAAGTTAGCATATCTCGTACCATCCATACTTGCACGTGATGTGTTAACTGTTCCTATCTCGACGGTTTCCTCCGAGTCTGTTTTCAATCTTTCTGATAAGAATATTGAAGAAAAGAACATGTCTCACAAGTGAGATGATAGAGATACTTTTAACTGTAAAGGATCGAGAATAAGTTGATTCACGAACACAACACTTTATAAAAAATCTAAAGTTGTCAGAGATGTTCGAAAATCTATACTTAGACAACAACACGTAAAACAAGCATATATGTAGAGCTGTAGGTTGTATTCTTTTTCTTTTGTCAAGATTTTCTTATGTTGAGTTTTTACTTAGCAAATGTTTTAACGAAACAACCACTTAAACATTAATAAAGCTATTTATTACATTTTCAATATGCTTGTCTTTTTTTTTACTATTCATATCTATTTCTAAATTCTACACACATTTTTCTAATTTTTGGATTTTCTTGAATTTTTCGGAACTAACAAGCTAAGTGGGCTTCAACTGGCCCGTCGGACCAAATAGGCTCGGATTGTACTTGGTCCGCCTCCCACCACATGAGACGACACGGCACAACCCATTGTTTTGCGAGCCAGGATGGGCCAAGACGAGATAGGGCGGGCCTGCCGGCCGTGCCCCCCACCTGTAGTATACCAAAAATCCGGCAGGTGAAGTAGAATTAGGGTACACCAAGAAACGAAAATATGAACATCTTACAACAACAAATTTTACCCCTACAAAACTAGGCGAGTTTAGGCAGGAAGAGCTGCCGGAGTGGGAGGAACCCGGTTCTCATCAGGGATCTCCACAAACTCCGAGAGAATCGCCCGGAACTCATCACCGCTCAGTGTCTCCTTCTCAAGGAGCACCTCCACGATCTTGTCAATGGCCTCCCGGTTATTCCTGATGTGGCTCAAAGCGATCTCATAGGCCTCATCTGACAACCGCTTCACAGCTGAATCAATATCCTCTGCGAGCTTCTCTGACATGGAGTTCCTCGCCATCATTCTCATGATGACATCTGCGCTCTGTCCTCCCGAGTCCATCAGAGACCACGGACCGATCTCTGACATACCGAACGTGACAACCATCTGCAGAAGCATTGTGATCTCAGTACGATCGGGAACAAATATCAACAGTTGGGACAAGAAGTCTACAGATCGCTGTAAATTATAGCAGGTTGCAGCTCTTCCAGTACGTGAGTTTGCTTTAAATTTCTGTTGATAAATTAGCAAAGTTCTACAATATAAAGGGGGTATACCTGCTTGGCTAAGCCGGTGATCTGCTGCAAGTCACCAGCAGCTCCTGTAGTCACCTCAGGCTCTCCAAATATGACCTCCTCAGTAGCCCTACCGCCAAGGCCACCAACGATTCTGGCAAAGAGTTGCTGCCGGGAGATGAGCGTTGGGTCATCCATTGGAATGAACCAGGTGAGACCACGAGCTTGACCCCTTGGAATTAAGGTAACCTTTTGAACAGGATCATGGCCAGGCGTCAAAGTTCTGCAAGGAGCAACATTTCCAGATGTGAATGAGGTTGTACGTAAATTCGACATGGAAGTAACAAACAAAGCATGAGAAACAAAAGCTACACCAAATAACTCACAAGTGAAAGCACAAGCATACAATATCCTTTTCAGGAAAAAAAAATAGTAGTAACGGAGAAAAGGTCTCTTAATACACCCACCCAATGGGCAATGCATGCAAAAAAGAGGTTGGAGAGTTTATTACCAACACCAAAAATTCTTCTGTAGTCCCCCCAATACCCGGGCCATTTCAGACAATAAATTTATCTAGCATGCTTAACAAACCATATTAACACATCCATGTATCTTAATATTTCAAATGCGCTACAGGAGGAATTGCTGAGAAATTCATCAAATCCAAAAGCAACTCACTCCTAATGCAGTGTTCAACCAAAAAAAGAAAGAAAGAAAATTAGATATAATCTGCAAAGCTGCAGATTATCTCTTACCCGCAAATTGCATGCCCAACTTCATGGTAAGCAACCAGGCTTTTGCTCTTCCCATCTGTCATGACAGTTCCTTCCATACCGGCCACTATTCTGTCAATTGAATCATCTATCTCTTTTGAGGAAATTGCTATCTTCCCACGTCGGCCCGCCAGTATGGCTGCTTCATTCAGAAGATTTGCCAAGTCTGCTCCACTAAACCCAGGTGTTCTCATTGCTATGACATCAAGAGAAACATCCGAATCAAACTTCTTGTTGCCACCATGCACCTTTAGAATTTCTGTCCTTCCACGTACGTCAGGAACATCAACACTCACCTGTGCAACAAGTTACGAGGAATATCCAAAATGTTAGGAAGGTCCTGAATATGCAGAGATATATTCTAGATGATTTGAACTTTTAAGACACTGGAAGATAACACAAGCTCTGAACTAAATGCATCAAAACAGATCAGCTAAGAAGCTACAAAGGAGACAAGCTGGGTCACTTTTGGCATACAAGCACCCAAGAACTTCACTAGGACAGATGTTAACATCTATAACTGGAACGTTTTTACTTAATTGTGATATAGTTGAATGAATTCACAAATAGGATACAAACAGAAGTTAACATCCAAATAAAAATTCAGTGGATAAAAACTAACCTGTCTGTCAAAGCGTCCAGGTCTAAGTAAAGCAGAATCCAAGATGTCAGCCCTATTGGTGGCAGCAATAACAATGATTCCAGTGTTCCCCTCAAAACCATCCATCTCAGTCAACAGCTGATTCAGAGTCTGCTCCCTTTCATCATTCCCACCACCAATACCTGTTCCTCTCTGCCTTCCAACAGCATCAATTTCATCGACAAACACTATGCAAGGAGCATTCTCCTTGGCCTTCTTGAAAAGATCACGAACCCGCGAAGCACCAACTCCAACAAACATCTCCACAAACTCAGAGCCCGATATTGAGAAAAATGGAACACCAGCTTCTCCCGCAATTGCCTTGGCAAGCAAAGTCTTACCAGTTCCAGGAGGACCAACAAGCAGAACGCCTTTAGGAATGCGAGCACCAACAGCAGTGAACCTTTCTGGTTTCTTCAAGAACTCAACCACTTCCATGAAGTCTTGCTTTGCTTCATCGACACCAGCGACATCATCAAATGTAACACCAGTGTTGGGTTCCATCTGAAACTTGGCCCTAGATTGACCAAAACCAAGGGGAAAGCCTGGGCCATTAGGTCCACCAAGGCCACCTGATCCTCTTCTTGACAGTAAAAACAAACCACCAATAAGGATGAGTGGGAAGGCCAAGTTTCCAATCAGATTGAACAGAGGGGAACCAGATTCCTCCTGGTTGCTGTGTGCAGCAAAATCAATATTCTTTTCCCTCAACTTCTGAAGAAGCTCCTGGCTTAGACCGGGAAGTTGCACACGAACTCTCTGCACGCGATTGCCGAGCTCAGGAGAAATAGCCTCTACGATAGCAATTGTCCCATTCTCAAACAAATCAACCGTCTTCACTCTGTCCTTGTCAAGATACTCGAGGAACCTCGAGTAAGACATTCTCGAGGAAGAGACACCTTGCTCATCGGCGAGAGCTTTCTTAGTACCCAACAAGGTGGGCAACCCAACTCCAAGGTTTCCAAGTGCAAGCTTTAGGAACTTCCTTCTAGCATCATTAGTCCTGTACTCCAGGGAAGCAGTCACAGACACTGGCCTCTGTGCAACGCCATTTGAAGGAAGTGCTGAGAAGGGAAGCACCCCTTTTGCAGCAAGACTCATGGATGTCGGTGCCATCTTTGCTCACTGAAAAAATAAATCAATGGAGATCCCGTCGTGAAGAGAAAATATCACATATCATAAAATTCAGTCCAATTGTAGCAAGCACTGCTACCAGAAGAAGTCACAATGGCACTAAAAAGGCATGTATCAAAAAATTCTTAGCAAGAGATTAAAATGTTAGTATGATCACTAACTAAGAGTATGTGATTGAAAGGAAGCTTCCGTAGAAATAATTACAATGAAATACGACTAACTGCAAGCCCCCCTCCACCATTTTAATCCTTTCTCTAACTGCAAATAACTACAAGTGAACAACATCGTAGCTTATACTTGCCGATTGACCTATTAATTCATGTGAACAAGCTAACGAATTCACTATCCTACTGGCAAGACCTGGATTAACACCAAACATCACACATGCTCTGGCAGTTGCAGCTTCCCAGCCCGAATTCCTCCCCCCAAACACACACTCCAAAAGCACCAAAAAAAATTGAAGAAAAAAAAACAGCTTCAGAGAGCGCACGCACCTGTGTGGATCGGACCCGGGAGGGGAGGGGAGGGGGAGGCGGAGTGAGGCGGGGGAGGGGAGCGAGCGAGTGGTGTGTATAAATAGCCGACACTGACGACTGACGAGGAGCGCAGATTTTTCTCCTCCGCCGTTTGTTCCGTTTCGTTTCCGCCTCCTCTCGGGTGCGCAGTTGCGTGGGGATTTCGGGAGGAGAGGGGAGTGGCGACGTGGCCGGCACTGCGCCCACACTCCACACCACAGCCTCCTTACGGAAGAGATGAGCCCACATGGATGGTAGCCCAGGCCCCAGGGTGACATCTCTCTCCTGGTCCGAGCAAAACCTCGTCTGTTTCTCGCCGTGTTATTTTCGTGGCCAGTGGCTTCGAATTCCGAGTTTTTTTTCGATGCCGTGGCTGCTAAACTCACGTAAGATTACATTCAAACTTGGACTCTTGGAGAAGCGTCGATGGAATGGTTGCTCTTGCTAGTAGCATTAGCTGGCTGTAGCCTATCCGTTCATTTTTCGTGAAGCCCCGCGTGAAGTTCGTCATAAACGCAAGTGGCTAGGATGGCACCTGCCGACTCAAAATTTCACATTGGTTTGTCCAATCACTGACTGGCTCCAAGTGCTGAATTCTTTTCTTCTATAATATAAGTATTATTCTCTCTATCTGCAAGCAATACAGTTACAAGACAAAACTCATTGTCACCAAAAAGGAAAAGAGAAGGAAGAAGGGAAGTTGAAGCACATATGCCAAGCACTCACAGGAGCAATTGCTCAGGGATATGGGGAACTGGGAATACATGAATTTACAGAGCTAGGATTTGAAAAATGTCGGGGTAAAGACTACAACAACCTTGTATCACTAATCTAACGAGATGCGCCGGATCTTGCAGACCAGATGGGCGGTAGGGAGGTCGAGCTGGCTTCCGCCGTCTGATTTGATCAAGTCGCGAACCTGGTCTCTCGGCGTCGAGATGCAGGCGTGGAAGGTGGCGAGGAACGGAGGGATCGGCATTGAGAGCGCAGAGAGGACGTTGTTCAGGTACTCTATGTCCGCTGCGAGCTGCTGTGCGCCTCGGTCCGTGATGTAATGTATCCCACGCAGCTGCTCCATGAACAGAGCGGTAGCACCCTCGGCGACCTGATTCATGGAAACAGAGATTAAGAACAAGGACTAGAAAGAATCCCTTGCATGTTTAGATTCAAAGCATTAGATTTTTTGTTATGTATTCTGTATTTCTGAAAAGATTATTATGGGGATTCAACAGTGGCGGAGCCACACGGTGCGTGGGGGTAGCTGTACCCTCAAAATTTTTGCATGCAAACCCTCTATACAGTATATATACCTAGTATAATACCCAGGTTATACAATAAATTACACTGTGTTATTCTCAGCAATCAATAATCAGCAGCCCACCAACACAAACTATATTTTGTGATGTTGACTGTATAGAAACATGTAATTTGTTTCATTTGAACTTTTACTATGTTATTTAAATTTTTATGTTAGAATGTGTCATTTAAATTCGTACCTTTATGCACATGCGAGTGCGCTTTCAGTAGAAATTTTGTAAGGTTACGGATTTATTCCCGGCTTTTGTCTTTCCAGACGTGTGCTAAGGAGGTGCAGTCGCGCACGTGCGAGTGTGGTGATGGTATGTGTACATATGTGTCTTCCTTGTAATCGCAAAAAAAAGGTTTGCACCTCTATTGTCAAAATCCTGGCTCAGCCACTGGGATTCGATGTAGTGTTCTATTCAAATGTTATGTGCATAATCTATATAATTCACTCTTCCCTACACAATTTGCAAAGTTAAGCATTGAAGCATGGTCGATTTTGTTGATGGCATATTTTACCATTACACAGGGTGATGGACAGTCTTGTTGAAGATGCTATAATATAGATCTTGTGCAAAGCAGTAGAAAGGCTTTGTATATATTACCTTAAATATCCACTCACTCGCAAAGAACTGAGCCTCATCGTTGCCAGCCTCACTGCCTGAGATACCTTCTGCAAGTGGCTCCAGTTGTTGGGGTAAAGTGAGGAGATACTCCCCAACACTGGTCACATATGCTTGTGGGTAGGCACTGAAGCTTGGAAGAGGAAGACCACTCTGTTCCTCCACGGATGACCAGATTGGGAGGCGAGCAACCTCACTGAGACGCTGCCGAACTTTAGATATGAGCACATCAAACACAAGTTCGTTTACTGTGTCTGAGAAGGCCGCAACTCTTTGTGACGTGACAGGAAGAGCATGGAACCTTGGATCTTTCGACTGTACAATAGAAATAATTTCTTTAAATGGATAGAACATGAAGGCAAATAAAGCTGCATGTGCAAGAAATTAAGCCGACCATAAATAGGTTCTATGCCACAGACGAATAACTTAATAGTAATTCCATAACAGAAAAAAAGCAAGTTACTCCTGAATTTCCTATGAAGCCAGAGATTCTAAACAAATCCTACAATTGTACTCCATATGTTTGAACTCAGGCTGTTCAAGCAAGTAATGGACTTGATCAAGATCAGCAACAATATAGCTAAGCATAGTATCAACAATATGAGTAGAGTTTATCTATCTAGCAAGTTTTATTCAGTGATGACTGCAGAACAAGCATCATTTTTTGCTAGTTCAATTACAAGCTTATTCATATGTACAGTTGCAGTCTGAGAGAAGCGATGACTCCTGTGTTGTAAGTTGTAACACTACATGCAAGAAAATTTAAAACCATATAACTTGCCTGTTCTAGTACAGTGAAGAGTTTCTTAGACTTGTCTGGTAGATCTGTGAGGCGAATGGCCGCAATATCAAGTGCTGCCCTCCCAGCCAGAGGCACTTCCACATTCTCATCAGCAGTTGCTGCAGGTGATTTATCCAGGCTGGAACCAAATCCGGAAAGAGAAAAATTTGTTCCAATCCTGGCAAGAGTAGCCCTTAAAGAAGCCTCAAAAACTGAGGTTCTACTAGTTAGGCAATCAGCAACTGTAAGAATCTGCAAAGCACCCTGGACAATAGACCATTCTTCCTCTTCAGAAACATCCACCAATCTTTGTGCTTCCTTTTTCTCCAATCCTGAATCTGTTTTTGAGGCATCACTATGTGCAGTATTATCCAGCCCACATACTGTCCTCAGGGACTTCAAAGTTTCTTGTAGGTTAGATATGTACTGCAGCATGATGTCATCAAGAGCCAGTACCAGCTCATCTGCCTCTGAACCGCCAGTAAGACTAATGCATCTCTCAACAGCTGCTTCAAGAAGTACTATCATCTGCGGGATGGATTCCTCCATTCTCCGGACAGTTTCGCTTAGCTCTATACCCTGTGCACCTACACCACGAGAGACAGCCCCACGGATATCTATACTTGCCATCTCAGCAGAAAGTATAGCACACTCCATCTGCCCGTACCTACATGACATGAAAAATAGTATGCAAAACCAATTGCTTAACTTTTTTTTGGTGTCTGTATTGGATATATAAAAAATAGTATGCAGAACCAATTGCAGACATCAATAGCAACAAGGAGTTGTTGTAAATACAGGTGGTAACGAGATGCACATGACTTATTTTTGGTGTCTATATTGGATAAAACAGCTTAAGTGTTTACCTCACTTTAAAGGTTTCATATGGGGAATAAATAGCTTTCAATGTATTCAGCAAAACTGCAAGATCTGCTTCTGAAAATAAGTGTTGAATGTTCCTAGCAAAAGTGCCAGTCATGTTGTGCAGTTCTATTAGTGCTACAAGATGCTTATTCTGCAACTTGGTACTTTTTGGCAAGTAACCTGATAGAACATCCAGTATACCTGGGCACAGAGAAGATAAAATCAATTTATTGAGGAGAAAACTAAGTGTGCTTGTGCAACAAACAAGCAATAACTAATGAGTTGTCAAATAGAGAAATAAATATGCAATGCAACCATGAAATAAATAGTACCTTTTGCAACAGATCTAGTTTCAGGAACAACATCTCCAGTTGCTAGGTTGACACGAGAGACAAAGTTTGAATTCAACTCACTCATGATCTCAACAAGTACTTTCGGGACTAGTGATTTGTATTCTTCAGGGAAAGCAGTCAAGCACCTGTGGGTATTAGCATTTTAGAACATCTATAGTTTAAAGAGAGTTTCAATGGGACAAAACAGTGTTTTCTTTAGTGGGCCAAAGATATTTAAAAGCTGCTGCCAAAACTGGTTTATAAAGACAAGTATTTGTTAATTTAAACAAAAGAAAACGGTATCCCATGGACATACCACTTCCATTCTTGTTCGAGGTAAAGTAGTGTCTCATCATAGAAACTTGGCAGCCAGCTTGAGAATGAAACACTACTTATGCTTGCACCGCCATGCTTCTCCATCTCTAACCTGGTGGCTCTTTGCCTTAGGTCAAAATCTTCCCAAAGTTTCTTTAGAGGCTTGACATGGATCTTAGTGTATTGCACCTCCAGTGACTTAAACCTCCCAATACGTATCAATATACCACGAAGATCTTGCACAGCATCAACCTTTCAACCAAAATTTGCACAGTAAAATAGAGATATTTCATGTACTGTTAATACAAATGAGCTAATTTTGCGAGGAAAAAAACCTTGCGGTTAGAAAGGGCATCCAATAAACGAGGTTGAACCATTTCGTCTAGCCTTTCTTCCAATACTTCAAGCTGCTTTCTCACGTTAGCAAACTCTGCAACCTGCAAGAAACATTTTATAAGCCAAATGAACAGCTCCTGTTTATAAGTTAGCTAGAGAGAGAGAGACTACAATACCTCGCCAACTGCTGACAAGCAATGTCTCATGGTTGCCAGGGTTTCTGCAGCTTTCGGAAGATCACCACTAGAAAACACATCCTCAACACTTTGGCTCAACTGAGCTAGTCCAGCTGCATCCTGCCATTCCGTCCAACAAGCTCTTACAATTATTAGATAAAAACTTACCACTGTGAGTAAAACAGATACTCCAGTGACATGTGACATGGTCCACATACACCTTACCTGCAGTGTTCCGTATGCCGCTTCCATGCGTTGTTTCACAGTATCAATTCGTGCTAGTGCAGTTATAGACTCAGCAGATGAGCCCTCGGCCTGGTTGGAGAAATCATCATCGATACTTGGTTAACGAGCACATTTGTGAATTGTGAAATGTAGCTGGAACTGAATGCCTACTTTGTTTCTCATAAGAATCACTGATTCCAAAAGAAGAAGAAAAATCTAGTACTAGTTGAATCCATTTCTATTCTACAAAAGGTCAAACAAATTGTTATGTAGTTACGAGAAAGAGAGATGATTACATTGCAATAAGTACACACTTGGTGGGAAAAAAAAATGTTAGGTTTGCGATTTTATTTTGCATCTCGTACTACAAGATGCTGTCATCTGTAGTAAACTAGAGCTAGCCTACATGCCTCAGTATTTTATGATAAACACGTACAGGACATCAGCTCTGAATCTGTGAATTTGTATGGACCTTGTGCAGTATACTCAGTCTCCATGTGCATAGCTGTGATGTAACATGTTAGCATCCCAAACTAAGCATAGACAACACATGTCGGGTTTTTTTGCAACTCAAGTGCCAGAATCTAGCTTGGTTTTACCAAACCCAGGCAAATTCGGGGATCTTGTTTCAAATAACAACAAAGCCACAAAGGAGACAACGCGGCGCCACTTCCGAAGCCCAAATAAATCAAACTAAATCCTCAGTTGTGAACTTGGCAGTATTTTGTACTAACAGTATTATAGTATGCTCTGTACAAGGCGCAGCCCACACAGATAAAACTGACATGACTAGAATAGATACGGAAAGTGAGATCCAGATCCAATTGAAAACACGGTATTGATAGTGGAGGAGACCGAACTGTAATCATAATCGAATCAAACTAAATAGCAGTATGTAATTTTTGACTCAAAATTGTCACATTTATTGCCCCATGAACTATTGCATAGCCCCTCCAAATCCATCTCGATTTCGCGTAATACATGCACGGGGAGTGTGAGATCCAGATCCAATTGGGAATGAGAGGGGGAGGGCGGTCACCTGAGAGAGGGACTGGAGGACGGAGGCGAGGTGGGAGCGGAGCGTGACGGCGTCGTCGCGGAGTCGGAGCGCATCGCGGCACGCGAGAGGGACGCGGCGGAGCGCGTCGGCGCTGTCCCTCTCGAGCGCGGCCGCGGCGTCGTCGGCCGCGGCCCGGAGACGCTCCTCGGCGTCGGCGAGGAAGCGGTCGAGCGGCTCCGACTGGTGCCGCGCGTCCAGCGCCGCGTTGATCCACCGCTTCGGGTCGAACCCCTCCGCCCCGAACTCCGACGCGTCGACCACCACCATTCCCGCAACGCCCGCTGACCCGCACCCGCTCGGGTATCCCTCCTACTACCCTTCCTCCTCCTCCTCCTCGCCTCGTCAGAGATTTGGGAGAGACGTGAAGTGCGTTGGATTTTGGGGTTGCTACTGCTCCTGTTTGGCACAACTTCTGCTTTGACTTTTGGGTGAAAAAAGTCAGAAGTCGAAATAAACGGTTGGTTTTTTTACTGACTTTCGTCGAAAGCTCAAAGCCGTTAATACACATAGAACCCGAAAGCAAAAGGCCAGTGCTGAGGTGCTTCCCACCTGTTCCAACCCCTAGCGTTTCAAAAGTACCCTCAAACTTAACAAAAATTACCCACTTCATACCTAAGTATTTAAGCAAGACCGCTCATTTTCCTCCCCATCCCGCCGCTCCGCTCCTCTGGCGTCGTTCCCCTTCGCGTTGATCATCTCGTCCCGGGCGGGCTCTCCACGGCGGCGCCGTCTCTGCTGAACCAGGCAAGCTTCGGTCATTATCCTCGCCTCCGCGGGAACGGAATGGAGGCCACTGCACTCGCGCTCTCCTCGTCCCCTGCCGCCGTCCGCCGCTCGCCGGCGAAGGCAACCGTCGCCTCCCTCCACCTCCACCTCCACGGCTCCCCCGTACCACCATGCCATGGGGTCACTTGTCAAATCCCAACTCTGGATCTGACTGAATCAAAATGAAAACAAAATGGAACAGAGAGGAACTAAGATAAACAGCTAAGAATCCTAAAAGCTAAGAAAAACTAGATATGGCATAATACTTTTGATGCCTTTTCTATGGGTGCGACTAGCGCTCGGACGTACAGTCCGAGCCCTAGCGTCGTACATTGTTGCATTCAATATTTTATTGCAATATCTGGAGAACGGGAGGCGCCATGGTGGCTAGTTGGCGTTGCGAGAGGCACAGGAGGCTTGTTGGCGGCGCGAGGTGGAGTTCGGGCTCGGGGATGGCCGAGGGGGCCAAGGTCACCGACGTCGGGGGCGGGATCGATGGCGCCGTGAACATTTAGAATCAAAACAAAACATCTGGAAAAACGTGTTGAAAAAATATTGCAACATCGCTGTAAACAGTATGAAACATTTGTTTCTACAGACACAATATTTTTTCTACTGATGCAATATTTTTTTCTACAGGGCGCAACATCTCAAAGAACAGTATGCAACATTCTTTTCAACATAACGCAATATTTTTTTTCAACATGTCGCAACATCAATATTAGAACTAGAAACCGATGGCAACCCGAGAGCACCAATATGTACAGTGGTAGGAGGAGGAGGTGCCAAACCTTCTTCGTCCATCCGGAGGGCGCCGCGAGCACGGCAGCGGCGGCGTTGGGCTCCCCCACGGGCACCCAGCTTGGTCCGCCTGATGATTGCGCACAACGTCTCGTCCTCATCTGCCTCCTCATAGACGCCGCTTGTCGCGCCGACCGGGGGCACATTAAAGATGGGCGTGTGCTACGAAGAGGTCGGTGATGGAAAGCTTCTTTGGGGCTTTCAGCTGGATTGGGAAGGAGGAGAAATGAAAGATGAGCTTTGGGGGAAGGGACCAAGGGGGAGAGATAGGCGAGCTGGAGAGGGTATGGGAAAAAAATTGATGGAAAGCTTCTTCCGGGCTCTCAGCTGGATTGGGAAGGAGAGGAAAAGAAAGGTGAGCTTTGGGGGAAGGGACCAAAGGGGAGAGAGGCGAGCTAGAGAGGGTGTGGGGAAAAATTGAGCCATTCGATGCAAATGTCCAATCGGACGTAAAGCTGGCATCGTTTCCCCTTTTCTATTCTATTATCCAGGTTATATTACCAGCGAATACATCCATTCTGCAAAGAGCATCCAATGGAGTGCCATGAACATTGATTGTTTACTGTAAGCTAAAAATGAATACGACAATAAGGTAACTATTTGGTTGAAGCTGGGCCGTTGATCTCTAACTGAAACAACATCCTTGAATCTCAACCATCCAATTTTCTTAGCGCGCCCTTTCATTGTCCTCTGCCTCTGCGTATTCATAACTCAGCTTGTCCTTGAGTGTTAGCATTAGGGAACCATGATTTAATGGTCCGGGAATATAACTCTAGGAAGGTACTCTTGATGAAGTTAGCATCCTCCCAAGTTGCATTCTCTAAAGGTAGGTTAATACATTGAATTAACCACTGTATTACCAGGATATTACCCCTGGGCAGTTATCGAGTTTCTAATACTTGAGTTGGTTCAGTCTTGATTCTCCTATCTTCTCCCACTGATGGCAACTTAGGACTGGGTATATCTTTTGACCCGTAGTGTTTCTTGAGTTGGCTAACGTGGAACACCAGGTAGATTCCCGCATTTGAAGGCAGCTGTAACCTGTAAGCTACCTTGCCAACCTTCTGCATCACTCTAAAAGGCCCATAGAACTTGCTAGCAAGTTTCAATGCATGCACAAGTCCTATATGGTTGTATCTTCAAATATACTATATCGCCAACAGAGAATTGCCTCTCACTCCGATTCATGCCAGCATACTTCATCCTGATTTGAGCTTGATGTAAATTATCCTTGAGCCTATTCAGCATGCTTTGCTTCTCAACCAAAAACTCTTTTGCCTTTTCATCCTCGGGTCCAGGAATAGCCACTTCATTGATCATAGGTGGGGGAAATCCATATAGGGCTTGAAAAGGAGATACCTTGAGTGAAGTATGGAAGGTTGTATTATACAACCACTCAGCAAGGGGTAACCAAGAGACCCATTTCTTCGGTTCCAAGAATGTCATACATCTCAGATAAGATTCTACACATTGATTTACTCTCTCTGTTTGCCCATCAGATTGGGGGTGGTAAGCCGTGCTGAATCTCAGCTCAACCTTCAAAGCTCTAAACAGTTCTTGCCATAGCTTGCTGGTGAAAATCATGTCTCTGTCAGACACAATGGCCACTGGAAACCCATGGAGTTTGAAAATGTGATCAATGAATGCCTGAGTTACAGACTGCACTGTGTAAGGATGAGACATTGGCACAGAATGGACATATTTGGTAAATCTGTCTACCACTACAAAAATCACTTCCTTCCCTTTTGAGTTAGGCATTCCCTATATAAAATCCATAGAAATGTGAGTCCATGCCATGTCTTGAACTGGTAATGGCTCTAAAAGTACAGGATAATGACAATGCTCAGTTTTGGAGCGCTGGTAGATTGCGCATTCTTGAACAAAAAGATGGGTTTCTTTCTTCAATCCCGACCAATAAAACAAGCTCTTAACTCTTTGGTTAGTTGTGACTTGCCCTGAATGTCCACCCACTGCTGATGAATGAAGAAACCCTATAATGTTCTGTCTCAACTCCTCATTACCCACATAGATTCTGCCCGATACCTGAGCACTCCTGAATGGTATGTATATCCCAAATCAGGGTTAGGGTTCAAAGATAATTGCTCTATTAACTCTTTGCAGTGTTCATCATTGAGATAGCTATTCTCCACTACCTCTATCCAAGATGGTACTGCCATTGATATAGAACTTACTTCTGCATTCCTCCTTGATAATGCATCAACCACCTTATTTTCCTTCCCTTTCTTGTACTCGATGACATAAGTGAATTCAAGTAGCCTTAGCAATAGCTTATGTTGAATCCCTTTGGATACTTTCTGTTCAGCCATAAACCTCAAACTCTGTTGGTCTGTCTTGATTACCAACTATGTTCCTAGGAAGTAATGCCTCCATCTCCTTAAGGATTCAGTTATGGACAGGGCTTCTCTGTCATAAGTAGATAAAGTTGCTGATCTACTGCCTAAAGTTTTGTTGAAGTAAGCAATGAGTCTTCCTTTTTGCATTAAAACTCCCCCAATTCCAAATCCACTTGCATTTGTCTCCAAAGTGAAAGGTTCTGAAAAATCTGGTAAGGCCAGGACAGGAGTAGTGGTTAGGCTATGCTTCAGAATTTCAAAAGCTTCATCCTGTGATTTTTCCCATTCGAAACCCCCTTTCTTTAACATTTCGTGCAATGGCCTGCATATAGCCCCATAATTCTTCACAAATCTCCTGTAGTGCCCTGTCATGCCCAAGAAACTCCTCAACTGAGATACATTTTGTGATTTTGGCCATTCTTTAATAGTAGTAATCTTGCTAGGATCAGTGGCTACTCCTTGTCTAGAGATAACATGACCAAGATATTCAACATGTGGAGCTGCAATCACACATTTGGAAAATTTTGCAAAAAATTGATGCTGCCTCAGTAACTCCAGCACAGTTGCTAAGTGAAAGTGGTGTTCCTTCTCACATTTTCTATATACCAGGATATCATCAAAAAAACTAAGAGGAACTTCCTAATATACTTAGCAAAAATATTATTCATCACTGATTGAATGGTAGCAGGGGTATTGGTGAGACAAAATGGCATGACAAGGTATTCATAATGCCCCAAATAGGTACTAAAAGCAGTTTTGTATATTTCATCCTTGCTCATTCTAATTTGGTGATAACCTGACCTTAAGTCAAACTTGTTGAAAACTGTAGCTCCATTTAACTCATCCAATAGATCTTCAATCACTGGGATGGGATACTTGTTTTTAATTTTCTTAGCATTGAGTTTTCTGTAATCAATGAAAAGTCTCCATGAACCATCCTTTTTCTTAACTAAAATAGCTGGTGAAGTATAAGGACTGGAGTTGGGCCTGATTATGGAAGTTTCAATCAATCTTTGTATTTGCTGCTCCATTTCTTCTTTTGGCTTATGAGGTACTCTGTAAGGTCTAATGTTGGGTGGATCTACCCCATTTTGGACCAGAATGGTGTGGTCACAACTTCTTTCAGGTGGTAGTTGTTTAGGTTCTGCAAAAACATCATGATAATGTTTAGGCTCTGCAAAAACATCATGATAAGAATGAATCAATGGTTGGAATGATGAATTCACCTGGCTGAAGTCTTCATCTTTCTTCTGAGTCTGTAACTCAATCACATATCCAGTGACTCCCTTGCCTGACCACTTGTTGAGCTCATTTGAATCCAACATCTCGAGATGCTCAGACAATGAATTATCCCCCAGAGTTACTTCAGTGTTGCCATCTTTCAATATGGTCACTTTCCTTGTTTTGAGATCTAGGCTAATTGGGCTGTGCTGGTATACCCAATCACAACCTAATATGATATCATAGCCTGTCAACTGGATTATCTTGAATGTATTACAAAATCTCGTCCCATTGATACAATACTCAGCTTGTGGTATATGTGACCCTGACATAATTGTTCCTCCTCCTGCCACTGTAATATTTTGAAGTGAGTTACTTGTGATTTTACAGCCAGCCTTGATAGCAAATCTCAAGTCCATAAAAGTATGAGAGCTTCCACTGTCTAGCAATGCTACTCCTCTTTTTCCACCCATACTGACCAATAAAGTATATGTAGTCACCTTTGACACTCCTTGCATAGCTTGAATTGAAATCCAGATTAAGTGTTCTTCTGGCTCAGGATTAGCTGGATCTTCTTCAGCATCATTTGGAGGGGTCTCCTCAGTCTCAGTGACTTGCTGTGGTTCTTCTTCATTTTCAGCAACCATCAGATTGAGGTTCTGGTATTGCTTGCATCTATGCCCCCACAAACCATTTGCCTCCACAATATCTACAAATGCCAGGGGTGAAAGCTGTAGGTGGCTTACCATTAGTTTCCTTCTTCTGAAAAGTTTGGTTGGTTTGAAGTTTTCCTTTTGCAAGAGTGGCATTATAACCTCCCTTTTGCTGCCCAGCAGGAGCACCAGTGAAGTTTCTTTTAGCCATAGCTCTAGCACCCTTTTCCATATCCTTAGCCATCCAATAGGCTTCTGTTACGGACTCTTTTGTAGGTATTCACTTCCAGCGCAAGAATAAAAGGCATGTTGATTTGGGAAGTTAAACTATAGAGAGAGTTCCAATTCGAGTTGTATTCAAAGAGGACTGTTATAGTTTGGTTATGGAAAGTTTGGCTATTACAGGACATTGGATAGAAAGTTATTGTATTAGGAAAGGAGAAGACTCAGTATCCCTTTAGGATACTCCAGCCATCTCTATATAAGATGAAAATCGTTTGGATGAAAAATACAAAGTAGCTTCTTCCAAGTTCCTCTTTCTTTCTATCTAGCTTCTCATCCATATCATCTTCGTTCTTCATCGAGAGGAGTGTTCCTAACAATTTGGTATCGAGAACCGATCCCGCCCACCATGCCACCCAAAAGTGATTGCGGATGCAAGGCTCGACGGATTGGAACCGCCCAATCGGAGCTAGCCATCACCGGAGCGAGCGGCGCTTTCGGGAGCAACAACTAGCTTCCGATCGGCGATTGGACGGCTTGGCCAAAGAGATGCGTACCAGTGAAGTTTCTGCCGCTTCCGATCCGCGCCTTCGACGCGCGTCCGGAACCACATCCGAGAGCCGGTTTCCCAACGCCCGGTGGAGGTTCATCGAGCACCGGGCCATAGAAGCGAGTTCGACGAGCTAGCACCGACACCAACCCGACGGCTATCGAGCCCTAGGCGGATTTGCGGCCGGGCGAGGAAGCGGCGACGATATTGAGGAACGCCAGGCTACCGACACCAACCCGGCGCGCCGAACACATCTCGATCGGCCCGCCTACCGCGCGCTGGACCTACGGTTTATGACGGCCTGGTCGATCCAATGACTTGGCTCACAAAGTGTGATCGGTATTTTCGTGCACCACACGTTCCGAAGAAGACAAAGTATGGATGGCGGCGTTCCACCTATCCGAGATTGCCCACTCATGGTTCTATCGGTTAGAACGTGATGAGGACAAATTCCATGGAGCGTGTTCAAGCATTATTGTACAATGCGCTTTGGGCGACCATCGGGACTAATACTTTGGGCGCAATCAAAATGCGCAACAAACGGGAACCTTGGCCAAATATCGCCAGGAATTCACGGATCTTCTTTGCCATACCAGCGGGTTATCTCGTATACATCGATTGAATTGTTTCTGACCTACCTGTCTCGAACCAATTCGCACTCATGTGGAACTAGCGGCCGACATCATCGCAACAAACACTCAACCTGGCGCGCGCTTATGAACCGGCTCCATCCTCCGATTGCCCATCCAACAACGGCAGGCCGACAGGGCACCACCACGCGGCCGATGGCTCGAGCTTGGCCATCACCATCCTCCCGCATCTCACCTGCCTTCCCAACGCCAGCAACCGGTTCAATACCACCCGCAAAGACCAACAACAACCGAGACACGACGGGCGTTTTCGCCGATCGTATCTCCGGTGAGATGGCGATCGCCGCCGGTAGCGGATTGTGTTTTAACTGTGACGACCAATTCGTTAAAGGTCACCAATGCAAACGACTGTTTTGGCTCGAACCGGAGTTTGACCAAGTACCTGTGGACGTCTCGGATGATCTATTGCCGGAGACGATCGAACCAGAAATTTCTTTACTCGCAGTCACCGGTATTTGCACGGCTCAGACAATGCAGATGAAGGTCCGTATCGGCGCACGCTCGAGGGCATAGCTTTGTTTGACATCGCTCAACTCACAATTTCTCAACAAAGCTTGTGTCGCCGTTGTTGACTCGCCCATCCAACCTCACGTGGGCTTCGGGTCAAGGTAGCCAACGGTGACAGGTTGGACTGCATGGGTCTGTGCACTAATACACATATGACAATCGCACCATCAACATTTGCCGTCGATTTCTACATCATACCACTGTCCGGATTTGATGTTATACTGGGGATGCAATGGTTGAGCACATTAGGTTTCGATCTTGTGGAACTTCGCATGATGCGATTTTCTTATTGGGCGCATGACACTCGGATTACTTGGACAGATTGCAAAGATCCGTCAAGATCCGCAACGCCTTATTATGCATCGTGGAAGGCACCGATCCACTGGACATTCTTTTGGCCGAATTCGAACACCGATTCTCGGAGCCTCACGGATCGCCTCCTACACGGTCATGCGATCACGCGATCCGGCTTATCACCAACGCCTCGACATATCGTGCGCCCTACCGTTATGCACACATTCGTAAAGATGAAATCGGCGTCGGTGTGCTACGATGTTGGCGCAAGGTATCATCCGACCAAGTTCATCACGCTTCGTCACTGTTCTCTATCAGCGCAAGAAAGATGCCTCGTGGCGATTACGTGTGGACTACCGTGCACTCAATGAACATACAATCAAGGATAAATTCCCAATACCGCATGTGGATGAGCTTCTAGATGAATTGGAGGGTTCTGTTATTTCACCAAATTGGACCTCCGTCAAGTTATCATCAAATTCGCATGTGCGGAGGATGTCTTGAAACGCGGCATTCGCGACTCACCACGGTCATTTTGAATTCTTGGTTCTTCCTTTCGGCCTATGCAATGCCCCGTCCACCTTTCGTGCAATGATGAATTCAATCCTTGATCCTTCCTCCGCCGATTTGTCCTCGTGTTCTTCGACGATATCCTTATTTATAGCAAAACTTGGGCGAACACCTTCACCATGTTCGCCAAGTATTGCGACACTTTCGAACATCGGCTATTCCTTCACAAGAAGAAGTGCACATTCGGACAACAAAGATATCGTATTTGGGTCATGTCATTTCCATGAGGGGTAGCTATGGATCAAGCAAAGGTTTCTAAGTTGCTCGATTACACGCCCGCAACGCACGATGCTTGCGTGGATTCTTGGTCCGGTGGTTATTATCGCAAATTCATACAAGATTTGGCCATATTGCGGCACCACTTACTCAACTCCTTTGCAAAGAAAGCTTTCGGTGGGTCGGAATCTTCGACGGCATTTGACACGTTGAAGAAGACCATTGCTTCCGCACCCGCCCTTCAATGCGGATTTCACAAAAGATTTCGTGATTGACCGTGATGCGTCTGGTTCGGTTTTGGCGCCGTGTTGCATCAAGGAGGTCGTCCCATTGCATTTTTCAGTAAGGCCGTAGCGCCTCATCAAGCAAAACTTCCGGCTTATGAACGCGAGCTGATTGGCCTCGTGTTCGCCGTGCGGCACTGGCGGCCCTACGTTTGGGGGCGTAAGTTTGTGTTGAGACAGATCATTATAGCCTCAAACATTTATTGGATCAACGCTAACAAAAGGTCGCAACATCATTGGATCCCAAGCTACTCGGGTATGATTTACGATTCACTACAAACCGCAAAGATAACGTCGTGGCGGATGCACTATCCCGGCAACATGAAGAGGCCTCCTTGCATGCGTTATCAACTACCGAATTTGCATATTATGATGATCTTCGTTGTCAACTCAAATCTCATGCATCTTGGACCGACAAACACAAGGAATGGAGTGCTGGTGCTTTACCGACCGATTGGGAGTTTCGCGAGGGACTTTTGCTCTTTCGACAACGTATATTTGTCCCAGTTGATTTCCCAAGAATCCAACAGATATTTTCGGTTGCCCATTCCGTTGGTCATGAAGGTATCACCAAAACTTTGCATCGCATTCAAGCAAGTTTTTTATTCACGGGCACGACGATTGCTTCAAGAGTTTATTCGATCATGTGTCACTTGCCGAAGCACAAATCGCAACATTTGCATCCGTGGATTACTTCAACCATTACCGGTACCACATCGTGTTTGGGCCGATATAAGCATGGATTTTATCGACGGGTTACCCAAAGTTGCTACCAAAACAGTCATTATGACAGTGGTTGACCGATTTTCCAAGTATGCTCATTTTCTTACTTTGAGTCATCCATATACCGCTTCGATCATCGCGCAAGCATTTTTGATGGCATTGTGAGATTACATGGGTTTCAGAATCTATTGTTAGTGATCGTGACAAGATTTTCACCACCACTTTTGGACGACTCTCTTTGGCTCACGTGTCAAATTACACATGAGCACGGCATATCATCCGCAGTCGGATGGACAAACAGAGGTCGTTAATCGGACAATCGAAATGTATCTTCGTTGTTTATGTGGAGATCGTGTACGGTCATGGCCACAATGGTTGCCTTGGGTGAATTTTGCTACAATACATCCTTTCATTCCGCTCTTAAATCCACTCGTTCAAGTCGTCTATGGTAAGCATCCTCCTTTGATCCACCAGCCGGCAGATACAACGGACGCTCCTGAAGTTCAAAAGATGATGGCAGACCGTGATGAATTTCTTCAAGAAATTCGTTTACGGTTACTTCAATCTCAACAACATATGAAGAGCTTGGCGGATCAGGAGCGCAGAGAACTAAATTTTCAAGAAGGTGATTGGGTCTGGTTACGATTACATCAACGACAACTGTCTGCTATTTCACCTGGTCTAAATCAGAAATTGCGACCTCGCTTTTTTCGCCCATACAAAATTCTTTCTACCGTCGGTCAAGTTGCATATAATTTGGAACTTCTGCATGCAGACAACCATTCATAATGTGTTTCATGTCTCAAATCTCAAGCCGTTCCATGGTAATCATCCGGATATTGTGCCTGCATTACCTCCTCTTCATCATGGGAAAGTTCAACTTCAGCCAGTACGTATTGTTCGCGCAAGATTGAATCGTGGTGTGTGGGAATTACGGGTTCAGTGGCAAACCGATCCTACGCAAGAACCCGAGGAATCATGGATCAAACGCGATGATTTCGGTGAGAATTTCTCGATTATCATTTCATGGACGAGTGTTTCAAAGGAAGGGGAAATGTTACGGACTCTTTTGTAGGTATTCACTTCAGTATAAGAATAAAAGGCATGTTGATTTGGGAAGTTAAACTATAGAGAGTTCCAATTCGAGTTGTATTCAAAGAGGATGTTATAGTTTGGTTATGGAAAGTTTGGCTATTAGTTGTCCCTTCGGGACATTGGATAGAAAGTTATTGTATTAGGAAAGGAGAAGACTCAGTATCCCTTTAGGATACTCCACCATCTCTATATAAGATGATGCTTATGTAATCGTTTGAGGGATGAAAAATACAAAGTAGCTTCTTCCAAGTTCCTCTTTCTTTCTATCTAGTCTGGCTTCTCATCCATATCATCTTCGTTCTTCATCGAGAGGAGCTTCGGTTCCTAACAGCTTCACACAAGTTTTGGGGTTTCAAGGGCTTAAGATAATGCTTGATCTCTTATCTCAACCCATTCACAAAACATTTAACAAAGAATTGCTCAGCTTGCAAAGGATTTTTTGTTTTGTACACTGCCATCAGCTCTTCAAATTTATCAATATATTCATATATGCTGGAATTATATTGCTTCACCAAATAGAAATTTCTAGTACTTCATAGCCACTGTATTAAGCAAATCGATCACAAATCATACTGCAAAAGGTATGCCAAGGTGGTGGATTCCACAATAAGCCTGTGCTTCGAATCCAATTGTCAGCTCTACCAACCATGTACATTTGAGCAAAATCCAATCTGGCTTCCTCAGGGATGTTGGCCACAGCAAAATAGGTTTTGCTTTGTCTAATCCATTCAAGAGGATTACTACCATCAAATCTAGGAAAATCTATTTTAGACCCTTTTGCAATAGATCTATAGAAGTTATTGATCCTCTCATTACTCGGATTTGCATTCCACTACCTAGCATTGTGGGTTTCTCTACTAGGATCAAAGTTGTTCAGGGTTGGAGACGCTGGGGTTGAAGGGGAGACATATTCTGTCCCCAATACACAGGTTCTGCTGAATGTCCAGTGGAAGGGTGGTGTGGATTTACCTCTGGATGGAAGTGGATTCCCTGGGTACTATTCGCTTGGTGGAATACCCGAGCTCTGCTCATCATCTCCAGTTCCATTTCATTTTGGGGAACTGGATCTGTAGCCACTCTTGGTGCTTCTTCGCTTCTGATTTGGCGAGTATTGGCTCCCCGTAGTGATTCCTGATTCCGGACTTGCATCCCCGAAAATCCTTGTAACAGAGACTCTATCCTATTCATCTGATCTTTTATTCCCCTCACTTGTGTTTGCAGATCCCCAATCTACTGTTCAACCACCTCTACCTTGTTCTTGGCTTCAATAGCTTCTTGTCTCACAGAAGATAACTCAGACCCCTCTATTTCAGTTCTTGCAGCCTTAGTCATATCTTCCTTCAGATCTGGATCCAGATAATAGGTTTTCTCGGTCTAACTCAACTGGGGATTTTACAACGATTGAGAACGCCAACCCAGATAATCCAGATCGATTCCAATTGTCAAATCCCAACTCGGAATCTGACTGAATCAAAATGAAAACAAAATGAAACAGAGAGAGAAACTAAGATAAACAGCTAAGAACCCTAAAAGCTAAGAGAAACTAGATGTGGCATAATACTTTTGATGCCTTTTCCATTCCATTTTCCGGATTATATACCAGCGATTACATCCGTTCTGCAAAGAGCATCCAATGGGGTGCTTTTACCTGAACATTGACTGTTTACTGTAAGCTAAAAACGAATACGACAATACATTAACTATTTGGTTGAAGCTGGGCCGTTGATCTCCAACTGAAACGGTATCCTTGAATCTCAACCATCCAATCTGTCCATTCCTCGTCCTCTGCCTCTGTGGATTCAGAAGTTAGCTTCAGAAGCAGTTTTGACATTACTTTGGTTGAGTTCATGGGGTTGGCTGCGAAAAGGACGTCTTCTACGAAACCACACGTAGTCTTTGTAGTGTGTTTTTCCTTGCGGAAAGGCGGAAAGAAAGGCGAGAACCATGTGCAGGGTGGCGTATTCGCTTGCATCTCTTGCTGTTCTTTAGACTACATACGCTAAATAAACAGCGGCGAAAATGGCAAGGGCATATTTGAAGCTAGGAATTTCAGAGGAAGAGTTCGACTCCGCAGAAAATTAGGAAAGTTTTTGCGTTTCAAACGGAGCTAAAATGTTAACTACAACCTACACCTGGACGGCCCTAAGTACAGTAGTTTATGCATTATTTCTTCCTCGGAAGAACATCAGTTTATGCACTCTTCTCCTTCCTTTTTCTTGTGTGGATAATGCATGATGCACGTCATTTTCAGACACACAGGAGTCAGGACAACAAAAATCTACAGATTTCACCTGGTCACAACTCTCGAATTGGAACTTTCCAACAGAACTTTATCCCAAACACGGTAAAAGAACATATACTTTGCTGCTGGTCGTACAGCACCAGTTCTGTGGTGGATATTGACTTTCTGAGTACATATTACTGACTGCACCGCTAAGTGAACACTGAACAGAAGGAAATCAAAATATCAAATGACAGCAATACCAACTGCAAACTCAAATGAACTTCAAAACGAACAGGTCTCAATAAGATTTCAATACAGTTTTAAGGCAGATCCATAATTCAACTCTCCCATTATATAGTAGTAGGGCACATTACATTATACTAGAGAATACACCCGACTGGATTATTCAGTATATTATTACCTTAATCAAAGACTCACGGTATCTCAAGCATTACATAATCACAAATATTTACATACATGCATACATAGATGTATACATACAAAAACATATCGAGCTATGCCCCACCCGAGGAAAAAAGAATTGCATGAGCACACAAAACTGGCTATCTACATGAGCTTGATGAGCAAACCTAGCCTAGGGTTAGAGCATTATTGGAAGCTATACAGATGTCATTGCCACAACACGTCACTAGCATTCATAAACTGGCAGACCAGCCGTCCACAACTCCAGTACAAGGAGAACACAAGAACGTCCCGTGGAAACAACTAAAGCTTCAACCGCAAAGGGGCAGTGCTCTCTCATTCACTTGTTACCCTGGAAAATGCAAATGCTCTTTGTCGATGTCGAGATGCAATATAAATCAGGTCACAAGCACATGAACAGGGAGAGTAACTGAAGTGTTACATGAATGGAAGATGGCAACTCTGAGGAGATCCAAGATTTTCCATGCCTTCAGATTTAATTTGATCTCCACCAGAACTATGAGATGATAGAAACTTCCGCTGCAATCAGGGGGTGAATCGATTACGATTTCAAAATAGTGCATTAGAACAAATAAGAACTGTTCCATGTCATGTAGAACAGAAGATATGCCCATTATCAACATGGTTAATGTGTTCTAAGGGTATCTTAGGAAACCACAATAATATCATCTTTTCGAAGTTATTTACTATTTACGGGATAATGTTTCATAAGTTGTTTCTATGGTCACAGACATTACTAGAATCCCACGTTCGGATCAATTCATCTGTGGAAAGCTTGAAAAGATGTGGATGCAGTTCCCGTAAGTTAAAAATTCACAGGAAAACCAATGCAATAGCGCAT
Source organism: Hsuehochloa calcarea (assembly GCA_036346395.1). Lineage (NCBI taxonomy): Eukaryota > Viridiplantae > Streptophyta > Magnoliopsida > Poales > Poaceae > Hsuehochloa > Hsuehochloa calcarea. Next base: position 5,138,209 of record CM070604.1, on the reverse strand, counting down.
AGCCCCAAAACAGATCAGCAAGATGCTAACATATCAAGCAAGAGTTTTTTAAAAACAGAGATTCCCAGGTGAAAATATGGCAGGAGAGAAGATGCCACTCAAGGAAGCTAAACAAGGAACTAACAGACAGTTAATACGAATATACATATCAAGGGAGGGAGGATAATTAATTAAAGTAATAGTTTTCACCTCTCTAAGAAATAACCTTGCAATCTAGATCATTTCGTTAGCAATCTAGATCGTTCCATAAAAAATAACTTGCAATCTAGATCACTATGATAATCACAAAAATAGCCAGATAAATATTTGTTTTATAAAATTTTACTAGCTAGCACAAACTTAAAACAAAAAATTAGCTAACAATAACCTTAACTGTGCACTAGCTAGAGAGGCCACGTGACTTCAGAACACCTCAGGTCAGGGGAAAATTTTCCATTTCCATTATTATTGTGAAACATTAACTGGAATTTCAGGGAGTTGAGTTCTAGGGTATTACAACAGTGATAACAATATCTCAAAGCACTATATTATCATCAGAATCACTGCATCGAGTGAAAGTATGCTAAACCCTAATGTTAGTATGGTACAAGTATTGGAATTCACTCATAACATGCTTAGACAACTACAAGGTGCAGAAAGCTAAAACAGAAATATGAGTGGAAAGAAGAAATAAATAAAACAACTTACATGTGCCTCAAAGTCAGGACTAGTCAGGTTCATGGATAGATTTCTCATCAGCAGTAGTACCTGTAGATTAGTCAATTCAACAGACCAATATTCATTGTAAGTGAAATAGCACAGTTGTGTGAACAAATACTAATAATGATACAATTGTCCATAGAATACAAGAACACAAATTGATAACGAGAAACAAAACAAAACTAGAAGGTAAGTGTAATACCCCATTTAAATAAAAGGCCTTGAAAAGAATTAAGAGAATAGAGGAAAGGAGAAGGGAGGGTCCGGACTGGGTCGGGCCAGGCTGGGCCGACGCCGAGTCGGAGTCAACGTGCGGGCTCCCGTGTCTATAAGAGAAAGAGGGGGAAGCCAAAACCCTAGCCGCCATCATCTCCTGCTTGCTGCCCTTGCTGCGTGCACACAGCCACCGCCATCGTCTCCAGTTTGTGCCCTAGCTGTTGCTGTCATGTGGCCCTAGCTAGCCATTGCCCCTAGTGCGCCGCCGCCCATGCGGCTGTCATCACCCTGTGATGCTGCCGTGCCATCGTTGCCAGACGCCAGTGTCGTGCCCTGCTGCTGCTGCTGACTGCTCTGTGTGTGCTGCCCGCGCTGCTTGTTCCTGATCGCTGCTAGCCGCCTTGCGCCGCCCGGAGATCGCCGTCGTGCGCCGCCCAAACCCTGTCGCTGCTGCGTGCTAGCCGACGCTGCATGCTACTCATGGATTTTCCTGGGCCATGCAAGGCAGTCGTTGCATGCATGTGCGTAAGCTGCTGCTAGCTTGTGCGGCAGATTAGAGAGGAAGGACGACAATGAAGAAAGAAGGGCGAGAAGGAACCAGCGGAGAGAAGGGAGGGAGATTAGGGTTTCATGATCCAATCTCCTTTGTCCATTTTCGAGAGGTAATGATATGGAAATCCTTACTACGTTGTTAGATTGTCGCTTAATCATAGTTGAGGGTAGATTGGCAGAAGAAATTGGTATTGTTGTGATGCCCTGTTCCATTTAATTGTGCTACTGAGCTTTGCGAGGAAGTTTTGGGGTATCTACGTCTTGTTTCATAACAGTTCCATGTTATGAAAGTTGCAGATTATTCTTTAAGCTTTTCATAGAGTGCAAGATCACCTGTTTTGGTCGAGTATATTAAAAGCTATAATATTTGCAAGTCGGTTGTTCTAAAGATCGTCGCGATTGGACAGTGACGTGGTAATTATTAGATTAAAATTACTACCTTCCAGAATTATGGTTTTCGTATAACATGAAAATTGTAGGTCATTGCCTAAGTTTTGCATAGAGAGCTAACTCTCTGGAGTCTGGGTTTAGCTATGCGGTGTAAAAGTTATAGCTTCTGGAGTGTTGCTATCCAAAATTCCATTGCCGTAAACAACAATCGTCTGTTTTGCTTTATTACGTATGCAGTGCATGTCAAATTAAATTATGGTCATAACTAGGAATAGTTAGATAAATTTCCATGGTTTCCATAAGTAGTAGGGTTTGCTATTTTTCATGTGGTAGAAATATAGATATAAAATTGTTAAGCTTGTTCTATAATGTTCCAGATTGACCTTCGGGGTTAAAAACGGAGATTTAGACGACATAATTAGAAAAATTGTATAACTAGGAAAGTGTAGCAAATTTGGTGTAGATTCCAGAAAATATAGATGTTACTATGTTTAGATTCCAGGAGTAAAAGTTATAATTGTTTAATCACCGGGACAGCGGGTGCATTGTCCAGCGAAGAGTGGTTAATTGCGTCGGGTTTGCCCGTAGGAGCGATGTTGAGTGGTTTTATACTCTTGTACTGTTGTTGCATGTTTTCAGGTGAATTATGAGCTTTGTTAAGGAAGTGTTGCTTCGAATTCGGTGTCGTATTTCCATCATTCCAGACTTCCAGTTTCCATGGCTAAAAGACAAGTTCATGGTACAGCAGTAGACATCGGTTTGTTTGTCACATGTCTTCATATTTAAATTGCCATGACATTTATTTATGCGTATTTAAATGCCATGGTAATGATGTTGACATGATAATGATGATGGTATGGTAATGGTGATAACATGATGATAATAGATCATGTTAATGGATAACAGAAAATGTTGCATCAATTGCATTCATCATGACAGGATTGCATGAGCCTAGTCGGTGACAAAGTCATGTAACTATTCCAGTGAGATCGGTGAGAAAGTTATATGACTAGTCCGGAGAGCTCTAGATAAAATTCTACTTCGGTAGGGGCTCAATAGGATGGGGGATGGAGTGGTTCATCGAAGAGTGGTCACTTCGCTATACCGATATAAACTGAAAAGGTGCATATGGGCATATAGCATAGCCAAGCATTGCATACATAAAAAGAGGATGATGTTAAATGATTACATGAAAAATTATGATATTAAATGAGTATATGGTAGAAGATGATAATGATCTAATTTGAATGATAAGTTGTTTGTTTATTGTTCTATTACGTGCTTGCTAAGTCTTGGACTGGCCTTGCTTTGTTGTTGTTTTTAGTTGATCAATGAAAGCGATACGCATGAGATGAAAATAGTACATATGCATCACATGCTATCAATCACATAGACGTTATTAATTAGTTGCTACCATTTAATCTAGAGACTTGGTACTTTCATCTAGATTTGACTTGTGGACATGGCTATCATTAATTTAATGATAGGAACTTGGCTAATTTAAGTATGGCTTGTTTATCTCGTTCGGGCGCATGGTTCCGGCGTTCTTGAGCGCATGGTCCTGAGCAGGGGGGAAAACCGGCAGGTAACCGGATTTCCCGGTGGGGTCCGGGATCCAAAATCCCGACCGGTTTTCCCGGGTTTTGCAAGTTCAAATTTCAAATTCCGAATTTCAGCTGGTTTTTAAGCAAATTAAAGCGAAATTCAACCGGATTTTTTTCCGGAAAAACCGAGAATCACCGGTTACGCCGTTTTTTACTAGCCGCCGTGGATTTCCCCTGCATCGGTTTTGGATCATTGGTCCCCCGAGTGTTCTTGGGCGCATGGTCCAAGTTGTGTGAAAGTTAATCACTTTATGCATTTATATTGTTATGGTTGTTGAAAGGTGACCCGTTGTGGCTTTTACTCCATGCATTGCTTGCATGAATTATAGGTAAATGTGGCTTAAATTAAGAGTGAAAAAGGTATATACATGACATTCTGGGCTCAGTGCTGAGCCGTGGTGTTACAGAAAGTTACAGTAAGAAAGCAATCAGGAGTCAGGACCTAGGAGATTGTCAAAAATAAAGGGAGAAGTCAAGGCAAATGCATGCAATTCAAAGTTAAACAACATAACATATCTAAATAACTTCTTTTCGGAAAAAAGAACTCATACAGTAGGTAAATTTTCAGTTAAGAGTGTTGTGAAATGTGGACAACGATTACGTCAACAGGATGTTTGGGCCTCCAGAGTGAAAAAGGTTTGGTGTTTCTTATATTGTGAAAATAGCAAGAGTGACGCAAAATGTTGGTGACACTTGCCCAAAAACTTAAAAGTTATCTAACATTATTACTGCTAGATTTTTATGGTTTTTATTAACATCCTAACTACTATATTTTTATTCCAACTGTGCTGCAAAAAAAAAGATAGAACGTTCAGAAGTTATATTTCAAACTCATGAATGCACGCTATTTATGATCACGTTAATAAAAACATCAAAAGACGTGACTATTAGTCTTCTGTAAGCCACTAACCATTTCTACCAGAGAACTATAGCCAAGACTACAGCAGAAACTAGCAAATAAAAACAGTAATTAGGCATATAGGCATAGACAGGTTAATAACATTGAAATAGGAGAAGTAACACAATTGTAAATGAAAAAACTGTCTCAATTTACTTCATCTTTCTAATAAAGCTGGGCAGTTTTGCCTTTGGTCTAAAAAATAAAACAGTTCCAACGAAAAAGTAGAGCTTGCAGAAGACATACCGTTTCAACATCAATCGGATCCATCGCCTTTAACCTCTGCAAATGCCCACTAGTATCTGGATCAAATATGCTTCCCAGAAAGTTGTATACTTGGGCAAAATCTGGCATAGCTGCATGTGTAACCAGGGAGCAGCAGACGTAAGGTTACAGTGGTAAAAATGCACTAAGTCTCACACAGTCACACCAATATCTCTATTTAAAGAGATATATAACCAACATAACAAGAGATCATATTTCATAATATGGTAATAATTCAAGGTCAGACCCCTAATGGAGCAGATTAGGACATGATAAATTTGCATGTCTATCATGTAAGACCAAAAGGTCAGGCTTCTAAAAAAAGGCCAGATATCTGAGAGGCTTGAAGTTGTTAATTGTTACTAATACGTTGGTCTATGTTTGTAAGTCAATTCATAAGACGACACAATTGGGCATACTTAAGCCTTCGAGGGCTAGGCTCTCAGTTGTGGTTTGTAAAAACAGTCCTATTAAATATACAAATGAGAGTATGAGACAACTCGGATCCTCAGGGATTTCTGTGTCAAAATCATATGTATTGTCATCTTAAATTGCACATGTGAGAGTGAGACTAGACAAATCTTCACTAGGGAAGTGAAAATGTGAAATACCCTTAGTGCTCTGAAAGATTCAGAACACCAACCCAATCTCAAATGATCTAGCCTGCGTTTATCGCTGTATGTGTGTTAGGATGTCCAAGAAGGGATAATGTGGCTGTCATTAAACAGCAGTGCCTCTACAAGTTTACTATTCTTATTGCAGCAATTTAAAAACTAAGACGATCTCCAGTGGAGAGCACTAAGCACAGAGCGCTATGGCAAAGAGATCAGGCTCTCCCCAATTTTACTGGTTTTCCATTGTTTGTAAAAACTTGGAAAACAAATTTGAGATGGCATTGTTGACCAAACCTTAATTTAAATGTAACAGAATTTTATGCAATATGACTAAGCTGTTGGTCTACAGAACAGTTGCAAGGGTGGATTTGCGTAGTGATGCTGCAGAAGAGGGAACTCACTACGGAGTGGTGGAAGCACATTTTCTTGTTCGACTGCTTCAGAAGTTGGCCAAGTGCCAGATGGGCTCTCTATGCTACTAGAGCAGTTATTTGTTGCAACAGCACCCGTACCTGTCAATATGTGAAACCTTAGTATTTCCTCCACAAATCATTAGTCTTCAATGGAGACTATGATGATAGTAAATAACAGACCTGGTGTATGACTTGCACTGACAGGTTGAACAAGGGCATTGTCCCAGGAAGGTACAGCAGCATTTGCATTTGTGTTTCTAACATCGGTAGATGTATCCATAGATATAACACAGCCTTGCTCCCTCAGAGGAGGAGGTTGTGATAAAACAGCTTGAGATACTGCATGGACTAAATAAATTCCGGCTACTACTCGTCAAACTAGAAATACTTCATGACAATGAGACCAAGAAGTTGAATAATACACACCATTTTTGGAGGCCTTCTGTGGATATGGATGAGCTGCCTTGCGCTTTGGCCGGGGTGGGGGCAAATGTTCGCATGTACCATTCTTTTGAACCTTCAAAAAGTACTTCTGCGCATGGCTCCTTATCTGTCAAAAGTTTTTTTTTTAGATTGTGCACTTTGTGTCAAGAGATACTAGAATGATAAATTCATTTTACTTAATGCATGGACCTCTTGAACTGTTTGGAAGAGGATTTAACTCTCTAGTTTTCTGTATAATGCAGTTACACCTTCTAATGAATACAAGTATACTATTTATTCAACTTTTCAATAAATTCAACATGGTTGACTTGCAAGAACACTATAAAAATTGAGGAAGGTGTATATGGATGCTTGTTACACCAAAAGGCACAAGTGAAACCCTAAGCATAAATTTGCTTATTATCCACCATAGCATTTGCAAAGACAAGTAGCAGATTTAAGACTGAAACTGGATTATTCATATCAAGCATAAGATTCTAGTTACCAATAAGATCAATCAACAAGGAACAGCATAAAGTATGTTAAGTATTTGAAGAATATGTGACATTGTCTACCAGCTGAAATATTGAATATAGAATACCTCGAATCAAAATGTCACCAGTGTTAAAATTTGGTAGAGAAGAGAGGAATAAGGGTTGAATTGTTGATTCTATTGCAAGAACCCAGGGGGCTATGTATAGTGTACAAGAAACCCTAGACAATTACGTAACTACCCCTAACACTTACATGACTATTACACTTCCACCACACATTACATTAGTACCCTTAACACCCCCACTCAAACTCAATACGTATGCAATAGCATTGAGTTTGAAGAAGACAATACTAAAATAAAAGAGAGATAGAGAGATATGTCAAATCAAGCCGATGAGGAGAGAGAGAGACGATGACACAAACCAGATCCGCCCAACCAACAAGTAAGGTGATGGTGTCGAATTTGGCGTTTGACGAAGGCAAAGATAACGGACCAGATCCGCTCACCCAAGATGTGAGGTGGCGGTGTCGAATTTGGTACCCGGCGAAAACAAAGATGAAGAGACAGTTGATGATGACGACGACAAAGAAGGCCATTGGTCAAGAGTCGCAACGATGCGAAGATGTGTAGCAAGATGGCTACAAGAGAGGACCAAGAGGGCAAAGTCGCATCAACAACAATGATGGGGTGACTGCACTCGATCCAATGGATGGACAAGGCAACCCGAAAAGGAAGAAGCAATTGGCTGACCGACAAAGGATATGATGAACTAGCAACGCTTCGATGAAATCAAAAGAGAGATACAGTGGGCTTGGATGGACTCGATGGAAATCAAAGGAAAATAGACTTAGGATACTAGCAGAAGCAGATATCAGCAGGAGGATACAAGCAGTAGATACTAGCAGCAGCAATGATCACACGAGCACCAACAATAGCAGCTCAGAGCACACAATCAACCAATAGCGCAAGAATGGATCTCACCCATCAAAAAAACCGATGAAATTCGTTTGAATTTGAGAACCAAAGAGGACAACATGGAAGATGAATAAATGAGGCTGAAGATGACCACGGGATTTTGATCCGATGGAGAACCAAAGAGACAACATGGAAGAGATGGTCAAGATGCGATAGGAGTCAGGCTTTGGAGACGATGAACGATGAAGCCAGCGAGATGGCCAACACAAACTGGCAAGGCAGAGAGCACAACAGAGCACTGAGCCAAAGCAGAGGCGAGGCAGCAGAGTAGCCGGAGCAGAGTACCAAGCAGTCGGAGCAGAAGACCACCTTAGAGAGCAAACGAGCCAGATTGGAGGATCACCTCAAAGAGCAGAGTAGCTAGAGCGTAAGTGGAAGAGGACACGGCCCTCGACGCCCAAGGCCGGCAGACATGCCGACGGCACGAAAAGGGAGAGATACTCGATGGCGTCGTCCCACAAGCTCCTGGATCTGGTGATCAAGTTGGATGGCGGCGCGAGGAGGACATCGCCAGCAACGATGGATGTGAGGAGGCCGGATCCGGCAACGCGGCGACAAGATGTCCTTGATCCGAGGTGAACGATGATGAGGCCAGCCGAGATTCGTAGCCGGCAGCGATGGATCGTGGCACTGACGACGAGGATAGACCGACGGCAACGAGCTGTTCCAGATCCGGCAAGCCGTGCTTCGCCATGTACACGCTCTCCTCCCGCCTTGGCTCCGCCGGTGACATGGTTGCTCACTTGCTCGCGCACAAAGGGTGCCCAGCCCCGTCATCGCGTCGTAGAGCAGAGGAGGAAGGCGTAGCCACTGCACGGATCTAGCCAGGAGCAGAGCAACCGAGAGGTGGCGGCAGCGCTGGATCCGTCGAAGCAGAGCATAGGAGGGAGTCGGAGCCGGAGCAGGCGAGGCGGGCAACGCGGTGGGAGCTCAGCAACGAGGAGGACATCGCCGTCGACCAACCGGATCCGGTGGTGATGAGGCACAACGACGCGAGAAGATCACACGTCAGCTCGAGTAGGCGAAGACCTAATCTAGATGGGATCTAGATGGCGACGACGAGTAGCGAGGTGAGGCGGGAGGCGCCGTGGTGGCCGTCGTCTCCGCCGCCGTGACGGCCATCAGCGAGCGTGAGGAGGGCCTCCTTGAGGTAGGAGGCGGAGCTGCGCGAGGAGAGGCTTACACTATGCAAACCACCAAGAAGGATGTAGTTGAGGTCTTGAGGATAAGGAGTGCTCACTGTTGCTGCTACTACATCTCGTTGGATTGCTGATGTGCTACTTTGACATTAAGAAACTATAGATATACTAAAGATAAAAACGAGGTTGGGTGCCGCCCCCGGGAGTGGAGATTGCTCCTCAAAGGGGCGGCAGTGGTGGAAGAAGATGGAGGCTAGAGTTTGGATCTAAGCTTTGATACCATGTTAGAATTTAGGAGAGGTGAGAGGAATAAGGGCTGAATTGTTGATTCTATTGCAAGAGTCCAAGAGGCTATATATAGTGTACAAAAAACCCTAGACTAGAAATCCTAGACAATTACAAATCCTAGACAAGAAACCACTAACAATTACATGACTATTACATTTCTACCACACATTACACTACTACTCTTAACAACCAGCACTTCCGAAAGCTAGAAGAAAAGAAGAAAATGTTAGGATAGCTATCAACTATACCTGTATCACAGTTTTTGAGCCAACATATGCTTCAATCTTTTTCCAATCACGATCAAACCTACAACAGACAAAATAAAGAGGCAAAATTTTGAAATGCAGATAGACCATCCAAGTTCTCACAAAAAGCACTACAGAAGTAGGATTAATGGATTAATCTACAAAAGCATTTGTTACAATGCTACAGATGGTATGATCTTTAATTCTAATTTTGCTACTAAAGTTTCAAACTACATATTTTTTACAATCAATAAATCAGGAGAAGATAGTGACAGACAAAAATAAATAAATAAAACAGTCACATAAATAATATGTAGCTTGAAAGTTTAGCGGCAAGCCAGCAAGATTAGAATCAAAGATCATACCATGCAGAACAAGCTCACAAAGAAACATCACAAGCTCACAAAGTATGTTGTTAATCAATCATCATCATCCGATGGCAGCTCAGTGTGAGGGAAAAGGATAAAAAAGTATAGTCCAAAATACAGGAAATGCTATTATCGGTGATGATTTTAGACGGCAGCAACAGCAAGCACAAGAACCATTAAGCCCGATTGTGAGGTTAATTCCACATAGATCCAAAGATAGGAATACCAGCGGCTATCTCCTCACTTTCTACTGCAGCAAACGACATTATAAACACTAACTATTGCAGCTGTAATGCCTTATCAAAATCACGGTTCTACTCCTACTTCAATGAAAGATAACAGCCTGCTAATTTCCAACAAAAAAAAAATCACGGTTCTCCTGTCTTCCCCAGCTTCAGACACACCGTGTGCTACCAAGAAACCCCAAAACACCTACAATTCATCAAAAATCAGTAAATTTTCTGAGTTGTACCTTTGCGATGTAACAATGTATGTTTTTCGGAGTTGTACCTTTGCGACGTAACAATGTATGTTTTTCTGAGTTGTACCTTTGTGATGTAACAATGTATGTTTTTCGGAGTCTCGCCTTTGCGGCGTTGCGATTGGAGCGAGGGGGAGGCGAAGCATGCGCCGTCCCCCATTCTTTCTAGTTTGGACTCCGGGGGCCCTTGCAATTGGAACGAGGGGAGGCACAGCCTGCGCCGTCCCCCATTCTTTCTAGTTTGGGCTCCGGGGGAGCCCCTTGCGATTGGAACGAGGGGGACGCGCACTGCGCCGTCCCCCATTCTTTCTAGTTTGGGCTCCGGGGGAGCCCCTTGCGATTGGAACGAGGGGGAGGCGCAGCCTGCGCTGTCCCACATTCTTTCTACCTTGGGCTCCGGGGGATCCCCTTGCGATTGGAACGAGGGAGCGAAGCATGCACCGTCCCCATTCTTTCTAGCTTGGGCTCGGGAGCCCGTGCGATGGAATGATTCTTTAGTTTGGGCCCGGGACCCGCGACTTGAGCGCGCGCGCCCCCATTCTTTCTAGTTTTTGGGCTCGAGGGGAGGCGCAACGCTGCCGCCATTCTTTAGTTTGGGCAGGAGCCCCTTGCGATGGAGCGAGGCCGCCCTCGAGCTAGAGTGCAATTGGAACGAGGGTAGGCTCGGGGCCCCGTATGGCGTCTTTACGAGTTATTGCGTCTATTCACGGGCCGTAGGGCCATGCTGTGATGTCGGCTTATACACTTCACACCCAAGAGGTGAGTTAGTGTCTTGCTGGGCTTGGGGTCCCATATGGCGTCTTTGCGAGTTATCGCGTCTATTACCGGGGTCGTGGGCCATGCGCGGTGTCAGTTTATACACTTCACACCCAAGGGGTGAGTTAGTGTGCGCCGGGGCTCGGGGCCCCGTATGTCGCTTTTGCGAGTTATCGCGTCTATTACCGGGGCCGTGGGCCATGCGTGGTGTCAGTTTATACACTTCACACCCAAAGGGTGAGTTAGTGTCTTGGCGGGGCTCGGGGCCCGTGATGGCGTCTTTGATATCGCTCATGGTCAGATATTGCTTTGTCAAAATGTGCTTTACATGGGGAGAGGGTTGTGCTGCGTACACCCGGGGAGGGACGCTATCCGGGCGTAGCCGGTGTTTTCTAGGGGTAATACTTCCGGAGGCTCTTGGCGTTCCATGTGTGATCCAGCTGTTGTCCTTCTGGTGTCGCTATGTAGTAGGACCCTGCCCTTGTGCTTCGTGTGATGATGTAGGGCCCTTCCCATTTTGATTCGAACTTCCCAGTCTGCTGCGTTTGGCTTTTGGTACCCTTTTGAGTACCATGTCTTTGTGCATGTGATCCGTGAGCGACCCTTCAAAGATACGGATCGACCTAGGAGATCTATTGAGGCGCTTCTTCCTGCGGTTCGAAGAGTCCGCGATCTCGATCGGGTCACCGCTCGCGAGCTTAAAGGGGCGAAGCTTCTTTGCCTGGGACGTGCGGAGATACTTGGCCATTGTGGAGATTGCTTGGCACGCCACGACCCATTCGACCGGTGCTCTTTCTAGGAGATCTATTGAGACCCGCGATCCTCTGCGCTGCGCCGCCGAGGCCGTGATTTTGGCTGCGGTTGCGGAGAGATCTTACCGATGGCGATCGGAGCGCAGTCGCCATTGGCGCGGGTAGGGGCCGATGATGTCGAGGGATTGCCCCTACCGGGAGATGCACCGCAGAATGGGGCGCAGACACCTCCCTTGTATAGGCGGCCGTCGATGATACGAAGAGTTGTGAGTTCGGTGCTTTTGGCGGGTTGCCTCCGCCGTCTTGACTCTTTTCCTTCAAGGTAGCTTCTGATAGGTCCCACCATCCGCAGACCGACTGCAGAACCATTGCCGCGACTCGGGCCGATGACGCCCCGGTGCCACATCCATCGCCGTTAAGCCCTTGTGTTTCCGGCGGTTGATGGTTCCCGCACCTAGAGTATAATACATCCGTGGGGTTTTCGTTGGCGCCGCTATCTTGGCTGTACCCGACCGCGTCATTGGAGTTGCGCGGATGCTTTGGACGGTGATGTCGTGGAAGTTGTTCCTTCGGCCGACCGCCAGTACCGGACATCTCCGGTCCTTGCTATGAATGATTTGTCGGTGCCTCGCGACGAGGCGAATCGCTTTTGATTATTATGCGCCACAAGACAATGTTTTGGCCTTCCGCAGTCGGGCGATATGGCCTCGTATTGGCGCGTTGTTGTTGGCAAGTCCGAGCACGCACAGACGAGATTGTGCGCGGTCGTCCGGCCACGGCCAAGATACGGTGGCGCTACCCGCAGCCGCACCACGAACCATCGATGGTAATCACCCAAGGTGCCTCTACCTAGCTCGGGCGCTTGGTCCGCTTGTTGCGGGTCCACTAACGACGGTTCGCGAGCGCCGCGATTTAATTGTTGTACGCGGCGGCGAAGGTAACGCCGAACGGAGCCAACTCTACGCCGCCACTTGCCTATGCGACGGATGCGCCCTTGTTCTCAACATCAAGGCCAACGGGTAGGATGTGGGAATTACAATGGCGTGGGCGTAAAATAATTACGAGCTTGCGGGAGGCCATGAGGAGGACGAGGCTAGCTTTTCCACCAGATATCACGGGTTCGCGCCGCAAGGCCTCTGATACATAGTACATCGGGCGCCGAAGTTCCTTCGTCTTGAACGAGGAGGATCGCACGACGGCAGCAGACGAGGTCGCGAGGTAAAGCAAAAGAGTTGCTCTTCCGGGCTCGCTAGGCTAGGAGCTTGGCGAGGTATTCTTTGAGCCGCTGGAATGCTTCTTGGCAATCTTGGGCCCAATCAAGGGCTCCGCTCCACCTGAGTGTTTTGAAGAACGGCAATGCCCGCTCCGCCGAGCGTGACAGAATCGCTAAGCCGCGAGGCGCCCGCGTGAGTTTCAGTACCTCGCGCCGCGTGGGTGCCATCTCTGGATAGCTTTGATCTTCTCGGGTTTGCCTCGATGCAACTTTGCGAGACCAGAAGCTGGCGCTTTTTCCTCCGAACGCCGAAGGCACACTTTTCTGTTGAGCATTATGCCTTCATTCCGAGGTTGGCGAATGTTTCTTGGAGGTCTGACACGTGGGAATCATGAAGCTTGCTCTTGACTACCACATCATCAACATAGGCTTCAACATTCCGTACCGAAATGGTCGGCCAGACTTTGTTGACGAGTCACCAAACGTGGCTCCCGCGTTCTTCAGCCGAAGGGCATGCGAGTGTAGCAAGATGTGCCGATGGGTGTGATGAAGGTCGCCTTGAGTTCATCCTCCTTGCCATAATACTTGGCGGTAACCGAGTAGGCGTCGAGAAGCTCATTAATTCGCACTCAGGGTGGCGTCCAATAGTTGATCGATGCGCGGGTAGGGAAATCATCTTTGGGTGTAGCCTTGTTGAGGTCGGTGAAGTCGACGCACATACGCCAGTCCCCTTCCCCCTTCCGCACGAGGACCGGGTTGGCTAGCCATTCTGAGTGTTTGATCTCCCGACGATCCGGCCTTCAAGAGCTGGCGACCTCCTTTTTGCGGCCTCCAGGCGCCCACTAACATGCGACGCAACCGCTTCTTGGCGCGGCGTTTCAGAATGTCAATCGGTGCTCAGCAACTTCTCGTGGGACCCCCGGATTGTCCTCGGGGCCCCAAGCAAAGATATACTTGTTGCGTCGGAGCACCGTAAGTATGTCTTCGCAGGCCTTGGTTGATAGCTCGGCGCCGAGGGCCACCGTTTTGTCTGATTCATCTTCAGCGATGGGCACCCGTAGGAGCTGGCCTTCGGTCTTGGCCTTCGGCGCCCATCTTGGCGGGGTGCCACTTGGTCGCCGGCACTGCTCCCACCGTGTGGACATGGCGGGCGGGGATAGTGCTTCGAGTCGTCGCGCTTTGCTAGATCTTGATCTCCTCACCGTGACTACCCCTTCTTGAGCGGGATCTTCATGCAAAGGAAGTTGCGCGCTATGGCACCGAATGCATTTAGCGTGACCCGCCCTGCAATAGCGCAGATCGATACGGCATTTGGACCACATCAAACGTGATGACTTCCATGCGGGTTCGGTGACGGCTAAGTCGATCTGCCCCAGTGCTGTTACTGGCCTCCCGCCGAAGCCTACGAGGGGGATGCTTGGTGGCGACAGCCGGTCCCTCGGGATCATCATCTTGTCGAAGGCTTCCGCGAACAATAGGTCCGCGGAGCTTCCTCCATCCACCAGGACGCGGCGCACCTCAAAGTCCGCGATGTTTGCCGAGATGACCAAGGGTCTTGGTGAGGAAGTACGCCTGGCGTCTTCAGGCCAAGGTGATAGGTACTTTCGCCAGGCGTGGCGGGCTAGAAGTTGCGCACATCGCCACATGGTGTATTTGGCGTGCGTAAGCCCGCCGTTGCCTTTTTGACGAGAGGCCAGGTGATGAGCCGCCCGCAATCATGTTGATGATCCTCTGTCGCTGCTCTGCCTGTGTTCCTTCAATGCGAGGCCTGGGGGGCGAGGCGGGTAACTGGGTCCGTGGCCTTCCCCCGTCATTTGGCCCTGCAGAGCGATCGCGACCCATGTATTCTTGCATGGCAGCGATTGTGCGGCAACGCTGGGTAGTGTGGGAGCCTTCACCGTGCAGGTCACAAAACAAGAGTGGCCTCTCCTGACCGTCCCAGGGGGTTCGGCATTGCAGCGTTGAGTGGGACCCTTCGCCATGTAGGTCACAGAACAGCCGTGCTTCGGTGTGTCTTCCGTCTTGTCTGCCGCGACCACGCCCCGGCGCGCGCCCAGTGGGTCTGGCTCGCCGCCGCCCTTCAACATTGTACACGTCCGCCTTGGCATGGGGCGTCATCGCTCTCGGCAGGCGGGCGGCTTCTTCTTGCCGTCGAGGCTCTTTCGTGGGGGCGACCGCCATCGCGGCTTCCGGCGGAGGCGGCCCGAGGCACCTCCCGCCAGTGTCTTGTCTTCCTCCGCCCGCATACTCTTCCATTTTGTCGAAGAGCTCGCCATCGAAGCAGACGGGTTTATGGCGAGGCGCCCGCCAGGGGCCCTTCGAGTCCGCAAGTTGCGGCATTGATCACGGTCGTCTCGTTGACCCTCTTCACCAGCATTTGACCTCGCAAACCTTTCAAGAAGCTGCGGAGGGCTCGCCGGTGCATTTCATAGCGAATAAGTCTCCTGCGTCCTTAGGTTCGGCGTAGTTTCCTTGGAAACTGTTGCGCACCATGTCCCGCAATTGCTCCCACACATACACGGAGCGCGGGGGGATGTTAAAGAACAATGTTAACGCTATCCCCCTCAAAGCCAGGGTCAAGCTTTTTGCTTTCGTGGTGTCATCTCCCTGCCGCCTCTATGGCGGTTTCGTAGACGCGGAGGAACTCTGACGGGTCCATCGATCCTTCGAAGGGTCGGACCTCCGGCATCTTGAAGCCCGGGGACCAGCGGGCTGCCTCTAGCCCCGCGCTCAAGGGAGAGATAGGATCTCCCCGATGTATCGGCTCAGGAGCGGCGGCGGAGGACCCCGTCGTCGGGAGCTCCGATTCGGCGACGCGGCGCCCGTGGCGACGGCGGGCCGCCATTGTCGGAGATCGAGTAGTTCCCGGCGGAGATCCGCCGGCTCTGGTGTAGATCGCGAGCTTCTTCGCACGCCGCCGCGGGACCGGAAGCGAGCGGTTGGCCGACCGCCGAGTCTCAGGGGCATCTCGCCACCACGGTGTCCGCCGAGTGCTCGATTTCCTCTTGAGGCGGCCGCGGCTCGCGGCACGGGAGGTTCTACTCGCTTAGCCCTCGTAGCATTGGGTGGCTCGGCGGCTGCCGGTGCCCTGACAGCAGCAGGCGAGGGGCTCTTCGAGGTGCCATTCTTGTATTTGAGTACGCAGCGACTTGCTTGTCGGTCCACGGACGGCGCCAACTGCAGTAGCAAAAACGAGCTATACAGTAAAAGAGCGGGGACCCCGGACAAACCCAAGAGGGCTCCGGGGATCCTCAAGAGAGGGGACTATCCAGTGACAAGAACGAGATTGTTATTGCTAAGGAATTCACGCTGCACTTTTTTCTCTCAAGAAGTGACCCCTATTTATAGCCCCCATATGAGGGTTTTGTACATTACCCTTCTGACCCTACAATGGTATTGTATTCGTATGGGTTGCAAGGACATTTCCCGCCCCTACGCCTAGGCCTTGGTCCATGGTACGCGCTCCTAGACTCGGTTCACCCTAACAGAGCCTCCGGTCCAGGAGCGGTAGCAGAGGCCTCGGATTCGCCCTGAGGGTCTCTCTGCTCCGGGACTCGCGGGGCTTCGGGGCCCTCTGGGCATGCCTCGGCCCCGCCCCTGGGGTGGCCCGGAGGTCTTGCAGCTCTGGGCCTCACGGGGCTCGGGGCCTCCGGTGCTTGGCCTGCCCGGGTGGCAGAAGGTCTTGCTGCTCCGGACCTCGCGGGGGCTCCGGGGTCCTCCGGGGTGCTTCGGCCCCGCCCCGGGGGTCGCCCGGAGGTCTTGCTGCTCCGGGCCTCGCCAGAGCCTCGGGACCCTCCGGGTGCTTCGCCTGGGCGTTGTGGCCGATGGGGCCACCCTACGACAAGGACCAACCCCCATCACTTAATCCTATTGTTACACCAATTGGACATGAATCCATCCTTAAACATAACATCTCTCAATTCCATTGAAACTACAAACATGGTAAATAAGCACGCGTATCAAACTACACGCACTACTCAACCCGAACCCAACCCCCAAAAACTTGCACCACGTTTCAGCCAAAGAGCGAATCAAAATCCAAGAGTTCGTGAACTACCCAAAACGCGAGACACTGAGAAAGATCCTGCCACTGCCAACCACGACTGCGCAATTTAACAGATTCGACAAAAACGGCAAAACCTCACGGTCCTCACCATCGAATTCGACACAACAGGCAAAACCTATCCGCAATTGATCACCTCCACCCCAAAAACACCCTTTAAACAAACCAGAATTAGCATTTACATGGCAGATGCACCAACAAATGCAATTCCACAACGACAAAGGCGGCGCCGCCGCGTAAGAAAGAAAAGGAAGTAAGACGAAAGCGCCACCCCTATAACGACCAAACTTTCCGAACTCAGAGCGCATGGAGACGGGGGAGAATTGGGCACTCACAGCTGCAGCGCCTCGAGGAACTTGTCGTGCTCCGGCTCCGTCCAGCTCTCCCTCGACTTGGTGATGGTGTACGGCTTCCTCACCTTCCTGACCTCCTCCTCCGCCGCCGAGGCCGGCACCGCCATAGGCGGCGGCGCCACAACCACCGCCTGCTGCTGCTGCTTGTCTCCCCCTCCCTCGTCCCCGCCACCACCTCCGCCTGCGACGGCGGCGGCGGCGTCGAGCGGCTTGGGCGTCGTGCTCATCCAAACCATCAGCCGGCGCGCACCTCGCGGGGGATTCGGGCTGACCTAGGCTGCTAGGTTTTTTGCCCCCTCTCTCACACACACACGGTCGCTCGTCTGCGTGCACGTCGAAGCGAAATGGGCTGTGCGACGTGGATGTGAGCAGTTTTTCTGGGCCGCAGATTCAACTAAAGAGGTAGTAAAAATATCTGAAATATTTTTTAAAATAAATAATAATTTATTTAATATTATTTAACAATAGTTAATGATAATTAATGGTATTTAATAATTTGCGATAATTAATGATAAATTGACAACAATTAACACAATTAGCGAGAATTATTGTAATTAACGACAACTGCCGCAATTAACGATAATTAACTGTAATTTACGATAACTACCGTAATTAACGATAATTAACGCATTTGGTTGGAATTTAACGGCGACTATCGCAGTTAACAACAATTAACGTAATATATCGTAATTAATGCAATATACAAATATTACATAAATAATTATTAATTAAAAAATGTTACAATGAATAATTATTACAAACAATTACTTTACAACAGAAAAAAAGACTATCGTGCCACTGACCTACGTCAAAATACCTCCTGATTTATCCATATATACTCTTATTCCATTTTTTTCTTGAAACATATACTCTTATGCCATTTCACCTTCATAGAATACTCTGAGCAAATCAGTCATATTTTACATCAATGATACATATACTTCATGAGCACATTATTTAACATACATTGAACAATCCCACACCAAATCAACTTGTGCCTAACAAATTTAACTACTACTCAACAATTTATACATCTGATTAGCTGAACGAAAGAAGAATATCATGATAAAAGATATGATGCTGAAGCTCCTGCTAGCAGAACATCACAAACAAAAGTAATTCCACACGGATTTTTTTAGTAAGTATGAATCGCCCGATTGGAACTCCCAAAGTCCCAAACACCTACCAGCTGAAGCACAAATCTCCCTGCCTCAACATAAGTGAGATTTTCACCCATAAGACACCTGAAAGAAGAGAAATCAAGCCAGCAATTAAAAGCGATGAAGAAAATACAGAGAAGATGGCTAAACGTCAGCGAATAAATACTTCTTCATATAACGGATGTTAATCCTGCTCATTTGTATTTTCAAGTGTTGATCAGCCGGTCATCAACACATACTCCTACTAACTAGTACATCAGTTCAATGAGAGGATTCGATTTTTGTGAACTCATATGTGGACTGACATGTAGGTTTCTCTGTCGTGACGAGTAGTGAGCCAACTTACATCCCATCTGTCAGGGTTGAAGGTGAGTGGATCGTCGTAGTATTTTGCATAAATTTGTGTAACATGCACCGAAAACTAGTCCTACCATCAAACCATAAAAATGGATAATGTAGAGACTGAGATGCTCTAAGCAACAGTATCTACATCCTCTTGTAAGATGGAACCTGGAACAAAAAATCTTGTGAAAAATGCAGACTGTAAGATTTCGAGGAGTAACACCACCACCAGCATCCATGTCAAAAAAGGATCATCCCAAAGGACCTCACCTACCTAAGTATGCGATCCTACCTAAGGGATTTCTCTTGTTGGACCAAACATGAGAATGCAAACATCATCCAGATAAAAGGAAGTTCATCATAAATATGTTCAGTCGGCAACGCTTACAACTACATATTCAAATGCACATTTTGTGATCATACAGTTGAGCAATCATTTCTGCATCTCAAAAGAAGTAATAAGACGCAATTACCAGCAGCGGCGAGGTCACACGTTTCTCGACAGCCAGGACAACACCATCCTTGGTCTTCAACCCAATTGCAGTCGAACCCAACTGCAATCCATAGCGGCAGGATCAGCATCATAAACACAACTTACATGCAGCAAGGCGCACATCAAATTGACGAGTAAAAGCAGTGATATATCACACTAAAGCCTAAAGGTAGCAATTCACATACCAAAAACCTCCCAACGAATCCCAACCAAAATTCAGAGATACACAGTTCCATCCTAAAAATCCAACCACCTGGGGTTCAGATTTGCACCCAAATCACCCTCCAAAACCTCACAAATCTAGCGTCTTCCCACACCCCAGTGTCTCCACAGTTCGGATTTGATCCAAGAAACTAAAGAAGAAGAAAGAAATCTCACCTTGATGGCCTCAATGGCGTATTCGACCTGGAACAGCCGCCCCTCCGGCGAGAAGGTGTTCAACCCGCGGTCGTACTCCGTCCTGCGCCCACACACACAACAACAAAAAAACACCAAGAAAATCCCAAGAAAAATAAGCCGCGCCATAGCCCAACACAACCAACCACAGATCGAATCTAGGTACAGATCGAATCTAGGTAGGGAAAAACTGAAGCTTTCCTGGGAGAGAATTCGATTACCTTGTGAGGAACATGTTGTCGGCGGCGGCGGACGCGGAGATCAAGCAAGAAGGTGAGTGGATCGCACTTGTCCTCCCACGACCGCAGCGCCTCTGCTACGCGCGGCTGGACGACCCCCGCAATGGCCCAGAGGGCTGCGGCGGCGGCGGCGGCGGCGGGGCCGAGGAGGAGGAGGAGGACCGCGGTGTCAAGATCAAAGCTGAAATGAAGTTCAGTCAGAGGAAGGTGAAGAAGGAACGTTACGAAGAATGGATGGCTGGGATGGCTTGATATCGTTTCACACTCAGATCAATGACTCAGTTAGACTTTGGTAGCTACGACGTCTTTTCGTTTTACTTACGGTGAATAGTAAATGGCGCGGGAAAAGAATCTATGCTTTTGTTTTGTCTTGTAGCTTTCTTTACATCAGAAACAGTTGTAATGGAATGAAAAAGACAACAAAGTATTATGCAAATATCTAGTTTCTCTTAGTTTTAGGGTTCTTAGTAGTTCTTTTCTGTTTTCTCTTTGTTCTTATGGATTCAGACTCAGGAATTGACAAACTGGTATCAGAGCATCTCAATCCTTGGAGGTGAACAGATCTAGAGTAGCTGGGTGGCGACCCAAAAGCGCAACAAACCCCAGTTGAGTCAGATCGAGGAGCGAGGTAACTGGAGAGGTTTGGGACGAGTTCCTGAGTAAAATCCCTCACCGGTTTCAGTCTGGGAAAAGAAGGTATGACTAAGGCAACGGCAAGACCTGAGGTAGAGGGTTCAGAGTTGATATCTGTAAGGCAAGAAGTGATTGAAGCCAAGAACAACGCCGAGGTGGTCCAATAGCAGATTGGAGAGTTGCAAACTCAAGCTATGGGGATACAAGACCAGGTGAATCGAATGGAGTCTCTGCTGCAAGGATTCTCGGGGATGCAAATCCAAAATAATGAATCAAACCGAGGTGCCAATGTACATCAGGTCAGAAATGAAGATGCACCATGATTTCCAACAGATCCAGTGTCACCCAATGAAGTGGAATTGGAGATGATGCGAAGAGCCAAATTACTCAACCAAGTGAACAGTACCTATGGAATCCACTTCAATTCAGAGGTAACTTTACATCATCCTTCCACTGGTCATTCTACAGCACCAGCACTTTGGGGATAAAACATCTCCTCATTCGACCCCAGTTTCCCCAACTCTGAACAACTTTGACCCAAGCCGAGAATCTCACCATGCTAGGTTGTGGAATCCAAACCCGAGTAATGAGAGGATAAACAACTTTTATAAATCTATTACTGAAGGGCCTAAAATAGATTTCCCCAGATTTGATGGCAGTAATCCTTTAGAATGGATTATACATAGTGAAGCTTACTTTTCTATGGCCAATGTTCCTGATGAAGCTAGATTGGATCTTGCTCAAATGTACATGGTTGGGAGAGCTGATAATTGGATTCGTAGCACTGGCTTACTGTGGAATCTACTACCCTGGCGGACTTTCTATAGTATGATTTGTGATCGATTTGCTCAATATAGTGGCTATCAAGTGTAGGAAAACTTCCATTCGGTGAAGCAATACAATTCAAGTATCTCTGAGTATATTGATAAGTTCGAAGAGTTGATGGCAGTATACAAAACTGAAAATCACTTGCAAACTGAACAGTTCTTTGTCAAATGCTTTGTGAATGGATTGAGACATGAGATCAAACATTATCTTAATCCATTGAAACCCCAAAACTTGTGTGAAGCCTATTGGATGGGCAAGGATATGGAAAAGGGTGCTGGAGCTATGGCTAAGAAAAATTACCCTAGTTATAATGCCACAATTGCTAAAGGGAAACCTCAAGTTCTGGAAACTCGATCCTTGCCCAGAAGTAATCTTTTGGTAACTCGGTGGTTAGTTTAGTGGCTAAACCTACCACCGGAAAACACAATTTGGGAGGATGCAGACTTTATCATAAATACCTTTCCGGAGTTCTATATCCATACCATTAAATCATGGTTCCTAGATGCTAGCACTTAAGGGCAAGTGGGAATTTGAGGGGGAATAACTGTCAAGATCAAAGCTAAAAAGAAGTTCCATCAGAAGAAGGTGAAGAAGGAACGTTATGAAGAATGGATGGTTGGGATGGCTTGATACCATTTCACCCTCATATCAATGACCCGGTTAGACTTTAGTAGTTACTGTTGTCGTCTTTTTGTTTAACTTATAGTGAATAGTAAATGGCACAGGAGATGAATCTCTGCTTTTGTCTTGTAGCTTTCTTTACATCATAAACAGTTGTAATCAGCTATAACTATGAAAAATGGAATGGAAAAGGCATCGAAGTATTATGTCAATATCTAGTTTCTCTTAGTTTTAGGGTTCTTAGTAGTTCTTTCTCTATTTTCTCTCTGTTCTTGTGGATTCAGACTTGGTATTTGACACGCGGCGGCTCGTGGAGGAGGAGGTCGGCGTTGGGGAAGGAGACGCCACGTCAGGGGAGGAGGACGATGGTGGCACGATACGGCAGAGGAGGGAGCCGAAGGCACCGAGGAGGAGGGCACCGGGGGACGGAGGAGAGCGGCGGTGTCTAGATCTGGGCACATGCAGATCTGGGCGGGGAGGAGGGAGGAGGACGCGGTGGGGCAGCGACGCAGGTAAAGGAGGAGGGAGGAGGATGCAGCGGTGCGGGTGCGGGTGCGGGTGCGGGAGGAGGGAGGGGATGGGCGCCAGGGGAGGGAGGAGAGAGCCGGGCGTAGGGGAGGGAGGAGGGGAGGGCTAGGGTTTCAAGAGAGCGACGCAGGGAGGAGAGGGGTTTTGTTGAATGGCAAATGACAAGTAATTACCCTCAACATCGGGGGTAAATGTAGAACGGGGGCTGCGGGAAACCGTGGGGAAAAGCGGAGGAGAAAAGCTAAGTATTTGGAATGGCTTTTGCCTTTTTCGAGCGAAAAGTCAAAGTTGAAGACGTTCCAAACACACCCTTATGCTTCGGGGCGCTTTGCTACTGGCCACAAGCGTGCCCCTTGAGCCTGATGGGTGGAGCCCACAGTTCAGTGGCCCAGGAAGGGAAGTTAGTCAGGTTTCCACTTTTCTTCCAAAGCTCTCTCGCAGTCTGACTCTTCCGTCCCACGTTCCCTCTTTCAGGGCCGCGCGGTCCCTCTTCAGGGCATGTACAATGTATGGTAGACCTAGGTGATGGTTTCATCCTCCATCTAAGCATAAGCCATCGAAGACACCACTCAAGATCCTACCCTTCCAATGCATGATAGCTTCAAGTGAGACATACAAAATCCGAGGACACCATCCAAGTACCCACCCTTCCGATGCATGGTGGTTTGATGGTTGAGGAGTATAAATAGATAAATGCATGTAATTGTGAAAAATGTTTTTTAATTGCAGAAAAATATTTGAGTCTATAAAATTTCAGACACTACAATATTTGTACATCTCAAGCATAGTACGTCTTGCACATGATACATAATTCCAAATGCATGAAACTAAAATAGGGATTATCGCTAATACATTATGGAGCAATTCTAGATAGAAATTCTCGCTACTACAACACAATACTAGAAAGTGGTAAAAAAAATAGAATACTTGGAAAGCATGAAAGTGGTGCATCCTTGCTACCATAAAAGTCATTCTAGCTATGCCTACGAAGTGCTTTCTACAACACATGACATGAAAAATCTAAACAACAACTAATTAGTTGTATTGTGACTAAATCAATCCCAAATGTGTTCAACCAAATCCCCTTTGAGCCGAGCATGCATGGACCAATTACAAACATCAACATCTCTTCGAATGACATCGGCGAATGAAGGTGTAGCCCCGTTACTGATCTCCGGCAGTAGAGCGGTAGATGATCCAGGAGTTTCATTCGAATCATATTGTGTAACCATATCCTTCTCATCCTCAACTATCATGTTGTGTAGTGTGATGAAAACCCGCATGGTTTTGCCAATTTCTTTATGTTCCCACAGTCGTGTCGGTTCAACCACAATTTTAAAACATGACCGCATGACTCCAAAGGCTTGTTCGACATGCCTCCTCGCCCCTATTTGGTGTTGTGCAAACAATTGGTCCTTCTCTATTTGAGGTAGAGGTATTGTCTTTCACAACGACTGCCCATTCTAGATAGATCCCATCAGCAAAGATAATATCCCATGTTCTAATGCTTCTCGTTGATGAAGTACTCTACCGGAGGAGCATTCCCTTGCAACACCTTAGTGAACAACACCGACTGATTGTGCACATTGATGTCGTTGTTAGACCCTGCAACACCAAAGAAAGAATGTCATATCCATAGGTCATGCGAAGCTGTAGCCTCAAGGATGATTGTAGGAACGCTGTAGTCACCACGAGTATATTGCCCCCTCCATGCAACCGGGCAATTTTTCCACTCCCAGTGCAAACAGTCTATGCTTACTAGCATGCCGGGGAAGCCAAGAGCCTTGCAAATTTCTAGCAGATGCCTACATGCCTTCACTAGTGGGCATTTTGTATAGATAGGATAATCAGATAAGTAATTGGACATGAGATTTTGGTGGTATACCTCTCTATTCCTTTCTATGTACCTCCTGGTGGATGGTCGACGCCTGGTACATGGAGCTCCCAGTGCAGCCTGAATGTTGGTGACTATTTGTGTGGCAAAGTTGTTGAGGGTATTCTGTTGCGCAATGTAGTCTTCCAAAGTGAACACCTCATTCGGGTCAATGATGCCATCATCGGACTCATTGGAGCTCGGTTGTGACATATTAAAATTTATCTACAGTTTAAATGTCACGTAGCATGAGCAAGGGTGAACTAGTATTTGCTACTGATTATAAATCAAATGTGTACGCATCTAGACAAGGTTCATGTACAAGAATGAAGCAAGTATTATAAACAAGTCACCAATAAGCATAACAAAATGTCTACGCATCTAGACAAAAGACAGAAGGTTCACTGATGAGCATGTAAAGGTTCACATGTACCTGATAGTTCCAAGTAACGTAAGATACAAGGTTGAAGCAACTCAAGAGCTCAGTGCAAAGTTTACAAGATAAGAACTCACTGCATTGCCATATTATCTAGTAGTAGCACTACATTGCCATGTATTATTGTGAGCTTCTAGCCATTAATTGAAGTACTAGCTCAGTGCATACATGTCAATTCAATGGAAAGATCTCAATCAGCAAGATATTATCTATAATAGCATTCAACAACAAGATATCTCACTTTCAGAACAATAGATATCACAACATCACTTTGTCCCAGCTCAAATCAATATGTTTTTTTTTGTGAGATGAAGCATAACTCGGTGGATTGGAGAAACTATTCAGTAAGTACTGTTAGAGATATATATTAGAGATAGAATAGGACTCTAGATACTATTTACTTTCCTTATCTGTAACATCATCTTGTATATATATTGGCCCTTTGGCCTCATATTGAATACAGTGCTATTCCTAACATGGTATCAGAGCGTACCTAGGGTTTAGGGTTTCGCCTCTGCATTATTTTGTCGCCGCCAGACGGCATCCCCTCTCCGCCGCATCTCGGTTGGCGCCGCTGTCGGAGCCGTCGCCTCCTCGCTTGCTCTGGCCGCCGCTCGCTGGCTCGGCGTTGCTGCCGACGCCGGCCTCCTCCCGAGCGGCGGCCCCCTCCGCGTCTTGGCGCTGGGCCGCGATCCGTCGGATCCGGAGCCTCCACGCCTCCTGGTCCGGCCTCGCTCGGCTCTGTCTCCGTGGCCGCCCGCCGCCGAAGGGCTCCGTGGCCGCACCTCCCATCACGGCTGGCCGCCGAGGGGCTCCGCTCCTCCCGAGGCTCCGCCGGCCACCATCTCGCGAGCCGACCGAGGAGCCGCCACCGAAGTCAGGCGGCGACCGCCGCCACCGAGCCGTCGGGTGAGGAGCCGCCACCGAGCCGTCAGGCGGGCAACCGCCGCCACCGAGCCGCGGGCGGCGCCTCGCCTCTACGAGCGCCGCCGCCTTGCGATTGTTGCCGCCGCGCCGCCGCTTTGGCCAGCGATTGCGCTGCCGCTTAGCGAGGATTAGGGTTCCTAATCCCTGCGTGTGCGTGTGAGAAGTGGGCCGGCCTGTTTTAAACAGGCCGGTTGAAAGTTAGAGAAAAAAAAAAAGAAAAAGAAAGAAAAAAAAAAGAAAAAAAAAAAAAAAAACGTCGGTCTAATCGCGCCGCGCCGCCCGCCGCCTATTAGACTACGTTATTTGGTCGCCGCCGTCCCGGGCCACGCCTACCAATGGGCACCGTTTCCCTCCCTCGTTGCCCGGTGATCTTTGACGGTGTTAACTACACCGACTTCGTGTCTCACATGCGCATCCATATGCGTGGTCTTCGTCTTTGGGGCGTCCTCTCTGGCGATGTCACCGTCCGCCATGCCCTACTTCTCGACGGAGCCTACGTCATTGCGCTTCCCGACAAATGACAAAGGTCGCTATCGAGGTCTTGGCTCATCGATGAGAAGGTCGCCTCGCCTACCAAGAGGCTCGGACTCCTACATGGATCGTTTGACTACCTACACTCGGTGGTGTGGACGACGATGCTCGAGCCGCTTGTCCTCATCGCCGATGTTGACCTCGGTTTTCTTACGAGATTGTGGGATTTTCATCGGTACGTCCGGATGTGGACTCATCTTCGACAATTCACGAACCCTCTGGAGATGCCTCTACATCATGAGTTCGTCAGAGCACTCTCTTCGGCAGGTGATGCTATCGTTGACGCCTTCTACGCTCGAGTTCAATGATCAAGCGTCAATGGACTCTCTTCGCCTTCTTGGCATGCCGTTCTGCTCGTCTTTGCTTGGTCGTCCGTCCGATCTGGAGTTTCAGCAGATCTACGAAGTTCCTTACGCGCCGCCCCGAAGTTCGAGCAGAGGCGTGCCCGACTACTTGCACGCCACCTCGTGTCACTCTTCCGGAGGCCCTTACCGAGATACGTGCGAGAGGAGACTCGCCTCGAGTGGTGCCGGTCGATGCCACTCCCCTCCGCACTCGCCGCCAGTACACTGCTACCGATCGCTTCACGCCAAGACACTCGCCTCCTCCGGTGGCCGCCACGGTGGTGGTGGCCGCCCTCCATCCGGCGGTGGTCGCCCTCGCCGCTATCTGCGACAAGATCGCCACATTGAGTCTCGGTGCTACAAGAAACAATGGCATATTTCACGCCGTTCTTCTCCTAGCACCGCACGGTACCTCTACATCGACGTCGCATCGACTACTTCGCGTTTTCTCTCACCGAAAGCGGAGATAGCCGGACTTGACGATCGCTTGCCGCCTCAGTTCTTCCTCGATGAGTTCTGCAGGTTCTGCGACCGACTCTTCTGCACCGAGAAACCACCTCCTACACGCAGGTACCTCCCGTGGATCCTTGATTAGGAGCATCCTTCCACATGACTTCCGATTCTTCCACTCTATCTTTTGTTACACCTCTTGATTCCCCTGTCGGTGTTCTTACTGGCGATGGTACCTCTCTTTCGTCTCGGTCGAGGACCTCTTAGCAACTCATCTTTTCATGTTCCTTCATTGCTCATGTTCCTCGCCTAACCATGCGACTTCTTTCTCACGGGATGACATCTTGACCTTGGTTATCGGATCATTCTCGACTCGACTCTTGTTGTGTTCAGGACCGCCACACGGAGCTCGGTTGGTTCAGCCCTCGGCGCCTTGACTCGCAGCTCTCTGGGAGCTTGACGGCTTCACCTTCCTTCCACGCCACCGTCGCCGCCAGCCTCTCTCCGCCTCTGCCACTCCGTCTACCGGCTCTTTCCAACAATGGCATCACCGTCTTGGCCATCTGTGTGGCTCTCGACTGTCGTCTTTAGTTCGTCGTGGTCTTCTGGGGTCTGTCTCAGGAGACGTGTCTCTACATTGTCAGGGCTGTAAGTTAGGCAAACAGCTTCAGCTTCCTTATCCTCATAGTGAGTCAGTGTCTCAACGTCCATTTGATCTTGTTCATTCAGATGTTTGGGGTCCGGCTCCCTTCGTTTCGAAAGGGGGTCATCGATACTATATCATATTTATAGATGATTTCTCTCGCCACACTTGGATATATTTCATGTCTTCTCGTAGTGAGGTCTTGTCTATCTATAAACAGTTTGCCACTATGGTTCGCACACAGTTCTCCACTCCTATTCGTGTCTTTCGTGCTGACTCTGCTGGCGAGTACCTCTCTCATCACCTGCGCAGTTTCCTTGCTGAGCAGGGCACTCTCGCTCAGTTCTCTTGTCCTGGTGCTCATGCTCAGAATGGTGTTGCTGAGCGCAAGCATCGTCACCTCCTTGAGTCGGCTCGTGCACTGATGATTGCCGCCTCTATTCCACCTCACTTTTGGGCGGAGGCTGTTTCCACTGCCACCTATCTCGTCAACATCCAGCCTTCTTCTGCTCTTCAGGGCGCAATCCCTATTGAGCGTCTCTGTGGTCTCCTTCCTGACTACTCGCGCCTTAAATCATTTGCTGCGTTTGCTACGTTCTCCTCGCCCCTCGAGAACGCACTATTGTTGCTCGATCCATTGAGTGTGTTTTAAAGGGTGCAGTCACGAGCACAAGGGCTATCGGTCTTTGGGATCACATTGGCCGTGGATGCGGATTTCTCGGGATGTGACTTTCGACGAGTCTCGTCCCTTCTACCCACGTCCTGTCTCTCCTTCGACTTCCTCTGTGGAGTCTCTGTCTTTTTTGACCTTTCCAGATACACCTATCTCTGTCTTACCCTCGTCCACCCGTCCCACTGAGTCTCCACATATTTCTCCTGTGGCCTCTCCGCCATTGTCGCGCGCCGCTTGCCGTCTCTGTGGTTCCTCGGGCTCCCCACTACACTCGTCTACACTCGTCGACCTCGTATTGAGGCTCTTCCAGATGAACCCACTTCTTCTAATATTTCATTTTCCCCTGATGGGCCATCTTCTCCTCGCTACGCTCTCCGTGATCGTCAATCGATTCGGCCCCCTGCCCGTTTTGCCTTTGCTGGTGCAGCTACTTGTGAGCCCGCCTCCCACAGGGATGTTGTTACTCATCCGAGTGGCGACATGCCATGGCCGAGAGATTGCGCCTCGAGCGCATCGGGTACTTGGGATCTTGTTCCTTTTCCATCTCACTCGTCCCATCACATGTAAGTGGGTCTATAAGATTAAGACTCGCTCGATGGCTCTCTTGAGCGCTATAAGGCGCGTCTTGTTGCTCGTGGCTTCAAATAGAGCATGGTCGTGACTACGACGAGACTTTTGCTCTGTGGCCCACATGACCACTGTCCGCACTCTTCTTTCGGTGGCGTCTGTTCGCCACTGGTCTGTTTTCTCACCTTGATGTCAAGAATGCCTTTCTTAATGGCGAGTTGCGTGAGGAGGTCTACATGCATCCGCCACCGGGTATTCTGTTCCTGAGGGCATGGTCTGTCGCCTTCGTCGCTCTCTATGGCCTTAAGCAAGCCCTCGTGCTTGGTTTGAGCGCTTCTCCTCGTGGTCTTCGCCTGGCTTTTGAGCAAGTGATCATGATCCTGCGCTCTTTGTCCACACTTCGTCTCGTGGTCGGACTCTTCTTCTTCTGTATGTTGATGATATGATCATTACCGGAGATGACTCTGAGTACATTGCCTTTGTCAAGGCTCGTCTTAGTGAGCAGTTCCTTATGTCGGATCTTGGTCCTCTTCGTTACTTCCTTGGGATTGAGGTTACTTCCACTCCAGATGGTTTCTTTATGTCCCAAGAGAAGTATATTCAGGATCTTCTTGATCGCGCCTCCCTCACTGATCAGCGTCCTGTTGAGACTCCTATGGAGCTCAATGTTCACCTCCGACCCTCTGATGGCGAGCCTCTTTCTGATCCAACTCGCTATCGCCACCTTGTTGGGAGTCTTGTCTACCTTGCTGTTACTCGTCCGGATATCACTTATCCAGTTCACATTCTGAGTCAGTTTGTTTCTGCTCCCACTCAGGTCCACTACAGCCACCTTCTTCGAGTTCTGCGATACCTTCGTGGGACTATCTCTCGCCGTCTCTTCTTTCCACGCCCGGCTCGCTCTGACTTGAGCTTATTCGGATGCTACTTGGGCCAGCGATCCCTCTGATCGCGGTCTATCTCTGCCACCGTGTTTTTCTTGGTGGTTCGCTTATTGCCTGGAAGACGAAGAAACAGACTGCAGTGTCCCGTTCGAGTGCAGAGGCTGAGTTGCGTGCTATGGCTCTCTTGACAGCAGAGATTACTTGGCTACGGTGGTTACTTGAGGATTTTGGTGTTTACATTACACCGACTCCTCTCTTGTCGACAAGACAGTGCTATCAAGATTGCCGTGACCACGTGAAGCATGAGCTCACCAAGCATATTGGTGTTGATGCTTCCTTCATGAGGTCTTGTGTGCATGATCAGGTGATTGCTCTTCAGTATGTGCCTTCCGAGCTTCAGATAGCGGATTTCTTCACGAAGGCCCAGACTCGAGCACAGCATGGCTTCTATCTCTCCAAACTCAGTGTTGTTGATCCACCATGAGTTTGAGGGGGGGTGTTAGAGATATATATTAGAGATAGAATAGGACTCTAGATACTATTTACTTTCCTTATCTGTAACATCATCTTGTATATATATTAGCCCTTTGGCCTCATATTGAATACAGTGCTATTCCTAACAAGTACAACTTTGTCCCAGCATTCAACAGCTAGATATCAAGCATCTATCTACCAAGTACTAGCAGTGCATAACTCAATTCTGCAAAAAAAAAAATCAAGTACAAACAGGGGACATCTTGTCACAAAAATAGCTGCCATTTGTTCTCAACACTTTGCATTGCCATCTCTTTGTTCGATGCCAAGAGATCTTATAAAAAAACATGCCATCTCCTCCAAACACTGCTACATTGCCATCTGTAAATAATACCAAATAGCAGGTCAGGTGATCACAGTGATATCCAATTGAATGCGCAAGATATACAGTCCTATGATATCTCTATACAACAGAAAGTAAGTAGAAAAAGAGTCTCCATCAGCCATTGATATTTGAAGATGCAATCAAGATTAAAGTACAATACCATATCTCTGTTCAGGTCAATCAAGGTAAAAAAGTTAGCTATTATGTATGAATAGACATTTTGCATTCACATGTACACAGTTAGCCTACGGCTGTTGCATATATGCAGATCCCCTCATTGTAATTCTGTCAAAGCAACTTATCAGTTACAGTGCTAAGCTACTATTAAGAAGATGACTGAAACTAGATTGTTTTGGGGGCTTACCAGTCTGAGGCTGTCAGCAAGGTTTGGATCTTGGAGAAAGTTAAGAAACCCACCAGGGGGACGAAAATCCATCGCAAAAAGAGGATCATCGCTGGGAGGAGGAAGAAGATGATGGATAGAGACCGAATCATTTGAAAGGATATGAGTAGGCTACGTTAGCTGTTAATTTAATTTTTAGAAAGCAGTATTGACATTAAATACAATATGTAGATTGCAAAGCATAATTCAAAAGGATTAATACATAAGTAATCAAGTTCTTTGAAATAACCAGTGAACACCTCGTTCACTTTCAAACCATTCTAACCAAACTATTCTAACATTGTTATAAAAATCCACCGTGGTGTGAAATCACTAGGGACACAGCTATTCGAATAGTTTTTAACACTCTGCTGGGTTGTACAGCTTGACCCACAAGAGATAATCATCTTCATAAACACACGTTTTCTTATACATGTGAATAAAGGGAGACTATCACAAGGCTTTTACAAAAATCCGTTTTGACTCGGTTCTGCTCGCTAAGGATTCGCCACCCTGGCCCCCTCTTGCACCACTTATCAACCCAAACAGAATTGAAACAAAATATTGCTAATTAGTTGGCCAGATCCACCCCCATAAATGGACGTGTGGTTGCACGGTAAGGTCCAGATCAATGTCACACAAAGTTAAGTTCTTAGTGACTACTCAGACGAGGCAACCACATCCCAATGTGCTTCCTGCACCCCTTTTACTGCACAATCACTCGCCCGAGTATAAATAATTTTTGGTTCAACCCGACCAAATGACAACCCTTATCATGGCACAACATCTTTTAACAACAGTGGCCGCGCCATAATTCCATCTTTCATTAAGTTAAGTTTACACATTTAAGCATGTGATCATGAATCCTATCGATTAGCTAAAGCATGGCTAAGCATATACGATACCCAAGTTGGTACTAAAATATGTCCAACTAAAATTAAACCAATCTATGGTATCCAAGGATTTATGTCATTCAAGGGAACATGTTAATAGCAATTATTCAATGTGGAATAATGACAAATGGGTATTTAACTATTCCCAAAAGTAGGTATCATAAAACTAGCTATGCATGTTGATATAAAATAATATAATTTTATAAAATAGTTACAACATGATCAAAGGTCTATGACTTACCTTCGTTGAAGAGCTGTGACGCTTCGGTCGACGGGTCCAATAACTCTTTCGAAACGCTGGAATCTACACGTGCGAAAAAAACCAAATAAATAAAATAATTTCAAATAAAATCCAAAAATTAACAAACTAGAACTAAATGAAAGGTACTGAATTTAGATGAATATAAAAATTTGAATCACTCGAATCGGAACTCGAATGAGGGAGAACGAGCTCAAAGAAGTTTGAAAAACACATAAACTCATGAAAATCAGGATTTTCGGAATTATTTTTCAAAAGGAAAATCATTTTATTGCATCAGCTGACGTCGGTGACAAGAAAAGATTTTTCAGCCGAATTATTTTTCAAAAGAAAAAGGTTTTGAGTCGCTGACAGGTGGGTTCCACGTCCTATGGACTGAGTCCACGGGTGGGCATCGGTCCACGATGAACCGGGCGCACGGGAACAATGGCGCTTGTGCACGCTGGCACAAGGTGCCACGCACGCATTGACACGGCTACCATGCGTGCGATAGGGCTGAGATGGTGCCGAGCTGGCGTCGCCATGTCGGCACCGAGCTAGCGGCGCTCGGGGCCCAAGGGTCGCCGGCGAACGGCGGGGATCTGGTTGGTAGTGGGGACGCTGGTGAAGAGAGGGGGCGAGGCGAACTCAAGGCTCACGGTTTTGGCGACAACACGCAAAGGGAAGGGCGACGGCGAGGAGGAAGAGCGGCCGCGGTGGCAGTTAGAGGTGGCGCATGGGTTCCAGTGGAGCTCCGATGAGGAAAGGAGCACGGGATAGAACGTGGTGTTGTGAAGCCGAAGGTGAAGACAATGTAGACGGAGAGCCTTTGACGGCGGCAGAAACGGTGGCAGAGCAAGCTTCGCTCGGCAGGATGAAAACTTGAAGCGCGGCGAGGAGGCGGCGAAATAGAGGGAGGGGAGCGGGGGAAAAGAAAAAGGGGAGAGAGGGGCGCATGGGACGTCCTTTTATAGCGGAAGAGAATGCCCAGGCGAGGAGATCGGCGGCGAGATTCGCGGCGGGCTCTTGCGTGCTCTGGCGATTCCAGGCGGGATTTGTGGCGTCGGCTTGAAAACGGGGAAGGAGAGCAGGAATCCAGGGCGGAGAAGCGGCGACGGGACGGGACGGGTGCCAACATGTAGTTGGTATTTAATTCTTTTAATTAATGCCTCTGCTAGTCCATTCTGGGTGTGAACATGTGGTACAGAATGTTCAACGTTAATTCCCATTGCCATACAATAATCATCAAATGCCTTTGAAGTAAATTCTCCGGCATTGTCCATTCTGATGGGCTTCAGATGATGATTAGGGAAATTATTCTCAATTTTAATTATCTGCGAGATCAGCTTTGCAAAAGTATGGTTTCTCGTAGATAATAAGCATACATGCGACCATTTCGAGGAAGCATCGATGAGCACCATAAAGTACCTAAATGACCCTGACAGGGGCTGTATAGGACCACAAATATCTCTCTAGAAATGGTTTAGGAATGTAGGAACTCCATCCTTTACTTTTAGAGTAGAGGGTCTAGTAATCAGTTTCCTGGTGGCACATGCGGGGCACACAAAATCTTCCTGATTCGGGAAATTCTTTACATTAACATTGTGTCCTTGAGAATTAGTAATTATATTTCTCATCATTTTAAGATCGGGGTGGTCTAATCTATCAGCCAGAGACAAAAAAGTTCAGAGCTTCTAAAAGTGGTTTTTAGGACAGTATACGCTGCAAGTGCCTTAATATGAGTATAGTATATCCCAAATTCATACGAAGGAAGTCGTTCTAATAATCTTTTCCTATTTTCTTCGCGCTTTGTAATGAGCAACTATTCCTTACTATACTCTTCTTCAGTCTCTACGTGGAGACCGTTAGCATGAATATCTTTAAAGCTTAAGGTGAATAAGATTAATGTTGGTAACTTGTATAAAATAGTTGTAAAAATTCTCATAATGTTCCCATATTTTTCTATGTATTTATCATAATTTACTATAATTTCCAGTGATTAAAAGCAATATAAACAATCATAAATAATCAAAATAGTAAATAAATTGTATAGAAATAATAATAACAAAGTTAAACATGCTTTAAATGCTAAAACTGGTTCAAAATTTAAATTTTGAGACCTTTTTCTGCTGGAAAAAGATTTTTTAGTGAATTCTGCAATTTCTAGGGGTTAAAATGTGAAATTTCAGTTATAGGAAAAATTTGCATGTAATTATTAGATTTCCTGAGGGTTTTTTGCAAAATTCCTTATTCGCGAAAGAATCTCATAATTTTTTAGAATTCCAGAGGCCTTTTTGCAAAATCGCCTTTTTCTTCTTTTTTTTCCCGATTTTGCCATTTTTCAGCCCATCCAGCCTTTTCCGGCCCAAAAACCACCGGCCCACTTCGGCCGGTTCAAAAAGCCGAATGGGGTACGATTTCCCTACTCCTGTTCAGGGTAGAGGCGGCGTGTGGTGAGGTCCCTTGTGTAGCGGGCGAGGCATGGGGCGGCGGGCCCAAGCGGCTAGCGTCACGGCGTGGCTCATGAGGTGACCATGCGGTGGGGCGCCACGAGCCGGTGGCGGCCATGCGGAGAATGGGTCGTCGGTGGTCAAGGCATCAGCGGCGGCATGGGCAGAGCGCAGCGGCACTCGTCTTGAGGGAGGGATACGGCCAGTGCGGCCAGTGGCGCGACCGCGGCGCGAGTCAACCGGAGTGCAGCTACAGGTGGCGGCTTCATGTGGGCTGGGCGGCGCTCCAAGCAGTGTGGTCCCACTCATCCTCCCCCCATTTGCATCGGGCGGCATCGTGCGTGACGGCTGTGGTGCGTTCAGCCAGAAGCGTGAGGCGAGGCGGCGCTGTCTCTGCGGGGCGGAGGCGGGCAAGGAGGACGGCCGGTGCAATTATTGTTCACTGCGATTACTACATAATTACTATTTATTCGCAATCCACCGATCGGTATGGACGACGACTTCAAGTTGGCTCGCGGTAGATTAGAACGGATTTGCCTATTCCAATCTATAGTACAATCGACATCCACTTTTTCATACAATCTACCAATCGACATTGTGTCGGCGACTTCAAGTCGGCTCGCGGTAGATTAGAGCGGATTTGCACCATAGAGAAAAACCAATATAGAAAGCTAAATTTACATAATTGAAAGCAATCTAGAAAATACGATTCGATCTACGAGCGTCGTGCTACGACGGTTACCTTTTGATCCGAGGAGAGTCGATCGTGCTGATAACGTATTGAGGAACCGTCGTTGGGGAGTCCAGTCCGAGCGATTACCTCGTAGACAAAGTCAGAATCGTAAGAACAATACAAGAACGTAAGAACGGAATAGTAGATTGAACACAGAGGTATGATGAAACTTCAAACTTCTCTTTATTGCTATTTTGAAATGAGTGTATAATGTTGAGAGTTCCCCTTCCTTTGTAGGCAACAGAACAGATGAAGAACCCACTTGAATTAGAACTCTTTGGTTCTAAGCCCAGTTTCTTAACGGAATCCATTGGTGTGTTGTGGGTGGTGGGATCCGTTGTGTACAGGAGAAGAGGTTTTAATTTGCTTGCTTTTATAACCAACAACCCTACATACACGAGAGAGAGAGAGAGAGAGAGAGAGAGAGGAGCTACCAGCGCCCAGAGCCAGCACAGGAGAGATGGAAAAAAAAACGAGCAGGTTGGGAAAGTGAAAATAACTCCGATAAAATCTCTCACTCTGTACCTGTATGGTATTGTTTCCAAAAAAAATTGCAGGTGAAAGAAATACTTGTGCGGTGAAGGGGATAAGCACCGGAAAATTCGAGTGCTGTTTTGTTCCAGAAGGAGGCAGTAATATTTGCATTTTTTATTCGTTAGTTTAGTGGTCGACCCATAGGAAAGGCGTCACAGAGAAGTAGAGAGCACAAAAGCATCTTTTTGGGCTGTAGGCACGAAGGTGCTGCCCTCTTCACTCCAGTCCTGCCTTCTGTCCTTTCTTGCATATTGGTCCCCGTGAGTGCTACCAACCAAACCGCTAGATTCAGTATAGCTCATGACAGGTAATTCCTAGGCACACCCGAAATGCAAAATTTGCATTTGTGTACTTAAAAAATCTCAAAAATTTTATAGATGTAGAGCATGCTATATTATGTGCACCTGCAGAAACTAGAGTACATGTGCACCCATGGTACAAAATCTGCACTCGCTCGTGATCATATGTTGTTGAACCTTCTTTCAGCAATAGTGTGCTACTAATTCAGCTATTATTTGACACCAGATACCGTTCCAATGGATGTGCTGTGGATTCTATTGTTTAGATTAAACATGAGATTTTTTGAGCTAAGCATATAAGAAAATCAGTAACATTTAAATTGCTTAGATCAAGTACGGGGCAACCACAGTAAGGCGTCTAAGCTAACCGAATTACATATTTTCCGAGCTAGCTTGTCTGGTTTAGCTCTTCATTCTCTGTTGATTAGGCTTGGTTGGGTAGGTTTGGCTTGCCGGTTCCAATTTTCTTCAAGCTAGGAGGGGATAACCCTGTTTGTAATTGAATCTCAAGTCTCGCTAAGCTCAACCCCAAGCCTGAACTAGGGCTCATCACTCATGTTTGGCTAAGTCTGTCGTGCTTAAAGCCTTAGTAAAGGACAAAATTGCTTAAGTTTTTGTTAAACCTGATGATAAACTTAATGACGAGTATGTGAAATTATGGAAGCATGATTGATTTATTTTACTGATGAATGCATCAAAATAATGGGTGTTTGTGGAAATCTGACTGACTTATGGGGGTATGTTTACAATTTCCCCAAAATGAAAAACTAAAAGAAAAAAGGAAAAAAAGGCGACATTTCTCTCTCTCTCTCTCTCTCTCTCTCTCTCTTGCTATCGCATTGCGTCCGACAGGAAGTGTGAGCTCTTCTCGCGCGTACAGCGGCCCTGATCCGAAAAGTTAGTAAGTTTTCTCGCTCATCCGATCAGTTCATCCGATTTGCGAGCTGTTTTTTGCGCGATCGCGATTCGGCTCCATGAGCAGCGTGCTGCCGACCTGTGAAGTCTTGCTTCTTTACTGGTTATTGGATGCCTTCTTTACTTGGCTATTTTGCTTGATGGTTTTCTTTCTGATAAATAGCAACAATCCATGTACTTTCCTTGAGCTCAATTTTGACCGATGAGTAAAGATCGCCTGGTGGTTGGTTCTGACTGATATGTAGAAAAATAGCCTCTTTAGATTGATTCATCCAAGATCCGATTAGTTGATTGTTTAACTTAATTTTGGAACTAGCTACTTATCCAGGTGAGGTTATTGGTTAAAAAAGGTGGGTTCTTTGATCCTGGAAAGCTAGGGCATATGAAGTTCAGCTTATTTACAGCTATTGTGTTTCTTATCTGTTTATTGATTGATCGATCAGTTTGATTCCTCTTAAAAACATCCCTTTTTGGTTTTGGAATACCATTGAAGCAAAGAACTGATCACCTTAAATGATGCGTCGATCGTATAAAGCTAGTTTATTTGTTGGTTTTGGGGATTATAAAGTGAACAGGTTCTGGGAGTTGGAAGTGTCTGAAATTATCAGAGGCAAATGGATTACTGTGAAAAGATACACACTTATGAGTGTGTTGGGGGACCCTCCTTTGCTATGATGAAAAATGCTCTGTTGTTTGCTTCTTATCCAGTCCATTATAGCTTAGTCCCTTTCATGTGCCATTTGCTTATTGGAATTGGAAGTGTCTGGAGAAAAAACAGTTTTCAGCATTAACTATGAGATATAAGGAAATGGAGAAACCAAATATGATCTTTATGTCTCCTTACTGGGCGGTTAAGATTTGTATATGTTTCCATCTCGTATGATAAGAACTAGGAATTTGTGTGGTCTAACATCACTCTTTATGTAATTCCTAGTACCAATCAGGTAAACAATGAAATGTTTTGATGTGTAATGCTAGGAAAAATGAGCTTGTGGTTGCCATAAGTTGCTTTGAAACTTTTATCTAGCATTTCTTGCTATCACGTGAATGCATGTTGCCTGAATCTTGCAATAATTTACTTCTACTTGCTTTCCTTGAAGCCTACTGTCGGTGTAAGATCTTGTCAATGTTCATTTGGCGGTAGCATGTCCGAACAACAGGATCTTGTTAGTAAAAGCTCTAGCTCAAGCATCAGCAGCAGTACTCAAGAGAGTGAGGAGGAAGTAACTATAACTATAGGAAGCCTCATAGCCCAAGCAAAGAACAACAGTGGACATACTCTTGGGAAGCGCCTGTCTCATTTGGGTTCAGTCCCGGTAATCAAGAGTCATTCAATATTCCTTTTTCTTCAGTCTTCACAGTTTTGGTGCTATTTGCCTCCTTTAACTTTACCTCTAGCTTTTATTGTTTCTCAACTGAGCATAAATTTGCCGGTATAGTAACTAGTAACTAATAGCGATAACTGGTCTAATTTTTAATTTTGCATTGTTAAATCAAAGAATAATGTTCTGAAGTCCTTAGATTTACAATAGTAGGTCTTCTGCTAAATTTCATGATCAAGTTACTAACACCCTCCTTTATGGCAGCACACTCCTCGAGTTAATGGAAAGATCCCTAATGTTGATAATGCAACCTTGGATCATGAAAGATTGTTGGAAAGGTCAAAATAAGATCTCTCTCTGTAAAAAATACAACACGAGATTTTTTTAAAGAATGAGTCATGTAAAATTGTATGTGTTGTTGCCTTCTCTTTTCTACTTCCATGTTCATTTACCCTTACCTTTTCTTTTGACAGGTTGGGCACTTATGGTTTGGCTGAGTTTCAGATAGAGGGAGATGGGAATTGTCAGGTTTGTTTTACTAGTTTAGTAGAAAGTACCATTCCATTTATAAATGATGGCACATCATCTGCGCTACTTCATACTCATATTTGGAGTCAGCTAGATTGCTCGTGAGTCGTAATTTATTGTTTTATATGACTACTATTGTTATTTTATACTGCAAAATTAATTGGCCTCTGATATTTGATCTCGATACTATTGAACTGTTTAGCAAGTAATGCATCCCCTTTACCATATTGTTACAGTTCCGAGCTTTGGCAGACCAGATATTTTGTAATCCTGACTATCACAAACATGTGAGAAAGGCAGTTATGAAACAGGTAGTTTTCTTGCCTTAGCCATGGACTTCTTCCAGCAATAAATACATTACTACGTTGCATATTTGATCATATAGTTTCATGGATATGCAACTATGCTGAAACACTATCCTGTTTTTAGCTAAAGGAATTCAGAAAACGTTATGAAGGGTATGTACCAATGGAATATAAGGTGTACTTGAAGAAAATGAAAAGGTTCCGATTGAACACAGATTTGAGCTGCTTATAATGTTCACAATTTAGAGATAAATTTGGTTAGTTTTTGAGTTATCCATAGCTTCTTATGTATCTCCCTGCAGATCTGGGGAATGGGGAGACCATCTGACCCTACAAGCGGCTGCAGACCGGGTAACATGGCACTTCCAGTTTCAAGATGGTTGAATGGTTTTTTTGAGTAAAAAATTTAACTTTTTATATGGGGAGGGTGAAACCTTTTAATTGCAATTTTTTTTGCATAAATTTTCTTGTGGTTTCTCTAATTCTGATTTTAGCTTAAACTTGATAATCCTTCCTACCTTATAGCAATTCCGAGATGTGAAACTAATAAATTTGTTTGATGCCATTGACTCACTGTTGATGGAACTTCATTAGACAATCCTTGTCAAAGATGCCTGGACTCTCTCTGTTTGTTTGTCATTCCTTCATACTATTGTGTTGAATCATACAGTAAGAAGTTTAGCCTTAATGACCAGTCAGGTTTTCATTTGTATTAGTACTCCCTCTTGGAACTATCATCTCCTCATCAGTGCTCATTGTTACAGTATTAGTTTTTGTCATGCTTGCAGGTTGTCTAACACCCTTTTCCATTTGTATCTGTAATTTCTCACAGTTCGGTGCCAAAATTTGT
Organism: Hsuehochloa calcarea; assembly: GCA_036346395.1. NCBI lineage: Eukaryota > Viridiplantae > Streptophyta > Magnoliopsida > Poales > Poaceae > Hsuehochloa > Hsuehochloa calcarea. The sequence goes on along the minus strand of CM070604.1, from coordinate 5,098,131 downwards.
TTGCTGACGTCTTTTAGAGATACCTGCTTAATTGAGATAGTCCCCAGGGACCTGACTCCCACAAGAGGTGAGAACTCGGATGCTGCGCTGTTCAGTTCCATGTAGAGCTTTTAACTCACTAAATGTCTACTAATCTGTCGAGATAATCCTGAATTCTAGAGAGATTTGCATTTCCACAACAGTATACGTAAGAATTATGTATTTAATCCTTCCATGGCACACATTTACAGAGCTTTGGCTAAGCTTTTGGTGTGAAGTACACTACAATTCCTTATATGCAACTGACGGTGAGTGTTTTGCATCGACCTGCTGAACTACCAATTTGGATTTCATTTTTTACATAATTGAATTTTAATGATCCCTACCATGATATTTCTGCACTATTCAGTTGACGGTTAGTTCTAAGTTAGCTCCTGTTCTGTAGATCTCCTTACTCGCAAAACTAAGAAGCACTGGCTGTCTAGGATGGTTCTGGAGCTCCTTTGAGCTGCTGCTGTTCGGAAACCCTTCAGCCTAGCGGCATTTGCAGTACTTACTAGTTACTACTATGGCCAACATTGTAATATCCTAAGCTCAGTTTGTGTAGGCTTATGAGCTTATGTACAGTCAACTTCAATATTTCTCAACGAACAACACATGGAACTGTAGAACTTTCAGCTCCATGAGTCTTATGTTCTACTTTGCGAAGTGGTTTTGCACAGTACGAGTTTATGATCTTTCCATGTGCTTGCTTAGCATATTTGCTGGTGCCTTGTCTTGGACTAATCAGTAGAGAGGCACACTGTAAAACTTGGACTTGAAGCCGTTTCTTCCAAAAAAAACATGGAGTTGAAACATGTTTGGTGAGTGTGTAACATATAGCATCAAATCTTTCAGCATGTATGCTGGCAAAACTTACTATGCATACGTCTCAGTTAAATCCAGAATTCCAAAGTTACATTGCCTCAGTGAGAAAATGAATGGTAGTGTATATGTGAAATGAAGCAACCAGGACGGAGCTAGAAATTTTTACCAAAGTTCATATGGTCCTGATAATACAAGTCAATATTCCAACAATAATTAAATATTGAGAGATGCAAAGTATAAATATTTTGCTACTATACATGAGTAAATTAATAACTATATAAAATCTGTGTTCAATCGGAACATGATAAGCAGCTCAAATCTGTGTTCAATCGGAACATGATAAGCAGCTCAAATTTTTACCCCTCTATGGTCGGGATTTCCACTGGTCCCTCCTATCTCCATCCTTTCTTGAAACCGCTGATGTGAGCCTCCGATTGTCATTGGTAAAAAATGTAGTTTTGGTACAATCACTTCAGTACATTTGCCATCACACATCTATTTATTGTTATTATTACTAAAAGTCGATAACAGATGTTTTAGAGTTGTTATGAGAAAAAAGAAATAGCTAAAAATTCTAAAAAAAAGGAATACATCTGACGCTTGATATCGCGTACCTTGTTATAGTTAACAAATTATAATAACCCCGCGCATCATGACCCTAGCATACGGTGGCAACAGATCTTGTAATCAGTTCACGTGCGTACAACTTGAAACTCCTTACCAATTTCTTTCTTCCTAAACTCCTTAATCCCGTAATCTGTACATGCCATACCCGTATGTCCGTCTCTCTCCGTCCATTGGAATTTGGAAACCCAACACACGTACAAGCATCAAACACAAAATCTAATGTACTATATATAAAAACGAGATTCGCTAAACAACATTCTATTGTTTTCTTTTGTTAAAATAATTGATATACTTTGAGATTTGTACTTCTTCTTATCTAATGAATTAAATCCGACTTTATTGTGATTTTTTTCCTCATAATATAACGGGTTCACCACATTACCGTATTTAATTGTTATAATTTTTTTTATCTTTATTTTTGCTCAATCTCTCAAAGTATATGTTAGATTTTAAATTATGTGATGAAAATATGAGATATTAAGACTTTCGAAAATAATTATAGTGATTAAAAATAAAAATTATATAAACAATTTACTATAATTTATATATATTAAAGTTATAAATAAATTAAAATTTGACTTTTTTAAACTAAAAAAACACTAAAATTTTATATATACGAAACCAAAAAGGCAAGCACACCATCTCCTCCTGCGACATCACCTCAGCCACCGCAGGACTGGACTACTTTGGACGGGAGGAAGTTTTCTAGACACTAGTAGGATGCCCATGTGTTGCAACGGAACCTCAAACCGTACAAAATAATATTTTCCTTTAACACATAAAGCAAATCAAGCAATGAAAAGATGATTTTACATATGGACATCACAATAGTGTAACATGAAAGAACAAAAACTCTGTGCAACAATTCTAGAAATGAACTGTAGAAACAATATTTTCCCATAATTTACTTCAATACATAAATTAACTGACATATGTGTACCAAATATTAGTATGCAATGCATACTAGTTATGTCCGAAGCATACTATTCTCTTGAACGTGCAATCATCAAATTTTCAAGTCATTTCATTGAGAAAGAAACCTCGTATTCATATGGAAAGCACAATAACATATTTTCTTTCAAAACCATAATAATCATAGTACAGTATCATCCAAATCATGCCAAAATGCAACAGAGCACACCATTCAATTTTTCTTGCAAAAGCTACATGATTGCACGCACATTAAAAAGTCATTCAATACTAGATATTAAAAGTCTTCTGCTCCAGTTTATCATATTTTAGTGTCCAGCTTATAATACTACACTAAAATGTGATAAATTGGAGCAGAAGACTTCCATTAAAAGAAAAAGGAAAACAAAGAGTGAGATGATAAAGTACAATTGAGATGAAATTATGCAAAAACTAATGTCAATTAAAATCATATTTTGCACATAGAACTCATAAGGTTACCTAATTTTCATGTAGTACATAAATATATTAATAAAAATACATAATCATCTGTCTGTTCAATTCTGATTAATCGTTCAGCGATACCCCATCCGGCACATACCGTTTTGCACATCACTGGTGCTAACAGCTAAGAGCGGCATCTAAACAAACTGCTAAGTGTAGCAAATATCTCCGTCACTAACCTAGCGATCTTTGTCACTCATTGGAGACTTGAATCCAACGCTGTGTATTATCTGTTGTCCAACGGTCCGTGTATTAATTATAACCAGTAATCCAATACAAGAACATATGTAGGTGCCCCTGCTGGATTTGGATCCCCAGAACAGAAAACGGGAGATATTACTCTAGTCTATCAAAAGATTGAAAACAAATACATGTCAACCTTTGAAGCCTCAGGATGTGGAATTACAAAACCATCTAGCCAGGCTAAAAGAAACAACGTGATACAAACAGTTCTAAAAGATTACAACAACAAAAAATGTTTGGTAGAGGTTGAGCACTTCATCTAACCAGAAGCTGGAAGCGGTAGAAGGGCTTTAAGGGGATTCATGATTACTCCATCAATAAGGCCATACTCCTTTGCCTCTTTCGCATTCATAAAGTAGTTACGGTCAGTATCTACGTTGATCTTATCCAGGGGCTGCCCAGTGTGGTATGCTAGGTACCCATTCAAGTTAGCCTTGTGGTGCAGCATCTCATTGGCCTGAAGAAAATAAACTAATTTAGAAGGCAGGCAGCTTCTGGTGATACAAATAACCATTGTATTTCTTAATCCTTTGTAAACAAAAGTGGCTCATTGGCTTGTAAAACCAAGTAATTTTTACAAAGAAAAAGCATAAGCCAGCTAGATAGGAGTAACGAGAAAGTAAATATATTCCTCCTCCTGTTCAGACATGCATTTATCATTTGATAAACTTTGGGAATTTACCATTTGATAAACTTTGGGAATTTACATACAAGGAGCATAAGCCAACTAGATAGGAGTAACCAAGTAATGTTTTCTTTACTCAGGTGCTGTCCTGGTCTAGAATGAGCAGAGACATCGTTCCACTTTGGGAATTTACCTGGATTTCAAGATCAGTCTCTTGTCCTTGGGCTCCTCCGAGAGGTTGATGGATCATTATCCTTGAGTTAGGTAAGCTGTATCGCTTCCCTGCATTACATTCACCAGTTCTATGACTTCTATATTGAAGCATGGAGGTCAATCTATCTATAGACTACACGTAGTGCTGGAGTAGCAATCAATAGCATTACCTTTGGTCCAGCACTAAGTAGAAAAGCTCCCATACTGCCAAAAGAAAACAGCAAAAAGGAAAGTGTAAGAATCTTTGTCAGCTAATGCAAGACAATATAATGGAAGACGTTAGTATGAAACTAAATGCATTACATTCCTCAGGGCATAATAGGTAAATGGTTGAAGACTTGCGGTTATTAATCATTTTGTTATCTTTAGCCATAAAATGTGTTCAACATGAGGTCCAAAACAATAACAAAATATAGATGGATAAAAATGTACCTCTGCTATATTCTTCACTATGATTTACTTTTCGGCAAAAGAAGCAATGGCAACTGTCTCTTCATGGGCATATTTTCCATGAATAATATAAGTATAGTCACCCTTCTTGTGCTTTTCGACCATGTTCCACACCTATATTCAATTATGGAGTTCATCAGCCTGATATAAGTTTTGACTCTTGAAAAACAGAGGGTGGCATAGTATGAAAGAACAGGGGGGACTTTAAAAGGGGAAAATACCTTTGAAACCCAAGGGCACGTTGTATCAACTGTCTGCACTTTCTTCTCATTTAGTGTGTACATCTCCTCCACGGCTGCTCCAAATGCAGGCAATACGACAACATCGCTTTGTTCAACAACATCAAAATCCTTATTACCAACGTCAACAGGGATGTTTTTGACGCAGAGAATAGCAGATCATAATGCAAAGTATAATTCTCATCCCATTGAGGTCGGCAGTAGGCCACCAATAGACATATTTATCTAAATTGTAGATGCATGTATCTGCAATTGCTTTGCAAATTTCAAATTTTCAGACTCTAGAGGCTGTTGGAATTGCAACTTGTATTATCAGGGGCCAATTGGCCAGTATATATACACAACACATGTTACAGATAAGGAAACCAAATCAAATCATATCTCTAACTATATCTCTAATTATATCTCTAACACCCCCCCCTCAAACTCATGGTGGATCAACAACACTGTGTTTGGAGAGGTAGAAGCCGTGCTGTGCTCGAGTCTGGGCCTTCGTGAAGAAATCCGCTATCTGAAGCTCTGAAGGCACATACTGAAGAGCAATAACCTGATCATGCACACAAGACCTCATGAAGGAAGCATCAACACCAATATGCTTGGTGAGCTCATGCTTCACGTGGTCACGAACATCTTGATCGATGAGGAGGCGCGATCAAGAAGATCCTGGATATACTTATCTTGAGACATAAAGAAACCATCCGAGTGGAAGTAACCTCAATCCCAAGGAAGTAACGAAGAGGACCAAGATCCGACATAAGGAATCGCCACTAAGACGAGCCTTGACAAAGGCAATGTACTCGAGTCATCTCCTGTAATGATCATATCATCAACGTCATGAGAAGAAGAAGGGTCCGACCACGAGGCGAAGTGTGGACAAAAGCGCAGGATCATGATCACTTGTGAAAAGCCAGTGAAGTGACCACCAGAGGAGAAGCGCTCAAACCACACGAGGGCTTGCTTAAGGCCATAGAGAGAGCGGCGAAGGCGGCAGACCATGCCCTCGAGGCAGAATACCCGGTGGCGGATGCATGTAGACCTCCTCACGCAACTCGCCATTAAGAAAGGCATTCTTGACATCAAGTCGAGAATGCAGACCATGGCGAATGACGCCACCGAAAGAAGAGTGCGGACGGTGGTCATGTGGGCCACGAGAGCAAAAGTCTCGTCGTAGTCACGACCATGCTCTCTTTGGAAGCCACGAGCAACAAGACGTGCCTTATAGCGCTCAAGAGAGCCATCGAGGCGAGTCTTAATCTTATAGACCCACTTACATGTGATGGGACGAGAGTGAGATGGAAAAGAACAAGATCCCAAGTACCAAGACGCTCGAGGCAACAATCTCCTCGGCCATGGCATGCGCCACTCGGGATGAGTAATGAGATCCCTGTAGGGAGGCGAGCTCACAAGTAGTTGCACCAAAGCAAAGGCAAACGGACGGTGGCGAATCGGTGGCGATCGCGGAGGCGTAGCGAGGAGAAGACGGCCCATCAAGGGAAGATGAAGCATCGAAGAAGATGAAACATCGGAGAAGTGGGCTCATCTGGAAGATCCTCAATCACGAGGTCGACGAGTGTAGTGGGGAGCCGAGGAGCCGCAGGAGGCAAGCGGCGGCGACAATGGCGGAGAGGCCACGGGAGAAATATGTGGAGACTCGGTGGGACGGGTGGACAAGGGCAAGAGCAGAGATAGGTGTATCTGGAAAAGTCAAAAGACAGAGACTCCACAGAGGAAGCCGATGGAGAGACAGGGGCGTGGGTAGAAGGGACGAGACTCGTCGAAAGTGACGTCGAGAAATCCGCATCCGTCGACCAACGAGATCCCAAAGACAAATAGCCCTTGTGCTCGCATCAGTATCCCGTAAAGACACACTCAACAGATCGAGCGATCGGTTTGTTGCGTTCTCGAGGGCAAGGAGAACGTAGCAAACGCAACCAAATGCAGACGAAGGCGAGTAGTCGGAGGAGACCACGAGACGCTCAATAGGATTGCATACGAAGAAGCGAAGAAGGTTGGATGTTGACGAGATAGGTGGCGATGGAAGCGACCTCCGCCCAAAAGTGAGGTGGAATAGAGGCGGCAATCATCGTGGCACGAGTGATTCAAGAAGGTGACGATGCTTGCGCCAAGAACACCATTCGAGCATGAGCACCGGGACAAAAGAAGCGCGAGAGTGCCCCGCTCAAGAAGGAAGCTGTGTAGGTGATGAGAGAGGTACTCGCCACAGAGTCGACCACGAAAAACACGAATAGGAGTGGAGAAGCGTATGCGAACCATGGTGGCAAACTTTATAGATGGACAAGACCTCACTACGAGAAGACATGAAATATATCCAAGTGTGGCGAGAGAAATCATCTATAAATATGATATAGTATCGATGACCCCTTTCAAAAGCGAAGGAGCGGACCCCAAACATCGAATGAACAAGATCAAAAGGATTGAGACAACGACTCACTATGAGGATAAGGAAGTGAATCATTTGCCTAACTTACGTACGACAATCTAAAGAGGCGTCACCGAGGCAGATCCTAGAAGACCACGACGAACTAAGGATGATGAGGCGAGATCCACAGATGACCAAGGCGGTGATGTCTTCTGGAAAGAAGCGGTAGACGAGTAGCCAAGCAGAGAGGCGGCGGCTACGGGGGCGGAAGGAAGGTGAAGCCGGTCAAGCTCTCGAGGCGTTGAGAGTCAAGACGCCAAGGGCCGAACCAACGAGCTCCGTGTGGCGGTCTGAACACAACAAGAGTCGAGTCGAGAATGATCCGATAACCAAGGTCGATGTCATCCGGCGAGAAAGAAGTCGCATGGTTAGGCGAGGAACATGAGCAAATGAAGGAACATGAAAAGATGAGTTGCTAAGAGGTCCTCGACCGAGACAGAAAGAGAGGTACCATCGCAGATAAGTACACCGCGGGGAATCAAGAGGTGTAACAAAAGATAGAGTGGAAGAATCGGAAGTCATGTGGAAGGATGCTCGGAATCAAGGATCCACGGGAGGTACACATGCGTGTAGGAGGTGGTTTCTCGGTGCCCAAAGAGTCGATCGCAGAACTCGCAGAACACGCCGAGGAAGACCCTTAAGCGGCAAGCGATCGTCAAGTCCGCTATCTCCCGCTCGATGAGAGAAAACGCGAAGTAGTCGGCGCAGACGCCGATGTAGAAGTACCGGTGCGTGCTAGGAGAAGAACGGCGTGAAATATGCCGCATTGCTTCGTAGCACGAGACTCAATGTGGCCGATCTTGTTGCGATAGGAGCGGCGAGGACGGCCACCGCCAGATGGAGGCGCCACCACCACCGTGGCGACCACCGGAGGAGGCAAGCGTCTTGAAGCGTGAAGCGATCGGTGTAGCAGTGTACGGCGGCGAGCACGAGAGGAGTGGCATCGACCGGCACCACTCGACGAGTCTCTCTCGCATGTATCACCGGCAATGAGGAAGGGAAGCGATACCCATTGGTAGGCGGCCTGGGCGCGCGGCGACAAGGTAACGTGGTCTAATAGCGCGGGCGGCGGCGATCGATCAACCGTTTTTCTCTCTCTCTCTCTCTCTCTCTTTTCTTTTAAATCCGGCCGAAGCAGCTGGCCCAAGTACTTTAGGCGCGGGCGGGTGTTTAGGTTCCTCCCACGCCGCAAGCGCGCAGCGGCGCGGCGACGCGACGCGCGGCGACCAAGACAACGAGTCTAACAGCGGTACCGACGCGCGGTTAGAACAACGTTTTTCGGCGGCTCCTTTAAAGGAGACGGCCGCCGGCTTTACGACCATCGCCGAAGCGGAAACCCTAGTTAGGGTTACCCGTGTGACGGCGGCGGCGGGTAGTCTCCGAGGTGGCGCCGACAGGTAGTCTCTGGCGGGCGCGCCGTGCTTTGGCGGCAAGCTGGCGGCGGCGGCCTGGCGGCAGTCACGGAGGCCATGGCGGTCGCCGACAGGCGAGCTCGAGACAGCGTGCGGCGGAAGGTGGCTCGGCGCTGGCGCGGCGGCGAAGATGCGTATGCCGCGGCAGCGACGACGGCGAAAGGCCGGAGTCCGAAGGTGGCTCGGCGTCCACAGCGTCCGGCGGTGAAGCAGGCCGAGCGGCCGGCCGAGCGCAGGCTTCGGCGAGCGGCGGCGACACGGAGCTTCGGCGAGGCGGCGGCGGTCGGATCGAGCTGCCAGCCCACACGGAGCGAGAGGCGGCGGCGGCCGGCGGCGGCCGCGTCTGGCGCAATCCCGGCGAGTCGTCGGGTGTTGAGGTGGCGAGAGCAAGTCGGAGGAGAGGCCGACGGTGGCGGCTAAGAGGAGGAGGCGGCGGCGGCGAGTTGCGTGGAAGAGAATAGGTAAACCTAATGCTCTGATACCATGTTGGAATTGCAACTTGTATTATCAGGGGCCAATTGGCCAGTATATATACACAACACATGTTACAGATAAGGAAACCAAATCAAATCATATCTCTAACTATATCTCTAATTATATCTCTAACAGAGGCAACATAGCAATGTGATGGATATTGGCTTTTGTTGCATGGCCTCACTCTGCTGCTCATATACCTACCTCATATGGTAACAAATGCAAAACATATATTAAAAAACAAAGAGTTTGAATGACATGCCTTTCGCCATATGAGCTTCTAGACAGGTGATAGGTGAAAGTGTAAAGTGCAAACTTAATCTTCAAGGAGCAAAGATCTAATCGACCAATGTGGATTCCATTCGTCTTCCACAATCTGCCCACTGGAGATCAATCACCTACCCCTGCAATCAAATTATGTGCACATGATGTTAAAACTCGCAACACAACCTTATATAACAAATGCAGAACATATATTAAAAAACAAAGAGTTTGGATGACATGCCTTTCGCCGTATGAGCTTCTAGACGGGTGATAGGTGAAAGTGTAGAGTGCAAACTTAATCTTTCAAGGAGCAAATGTCTAATCGACCAATGTGGATTCCATTCGTCTTCCACAATCTGCCCACTGGAGATCAATCACCTACACCTACAATCAAATTATGGGCACATGATGTTAAAACTTGCAACACAACCTTATATTGAGACAGTGAATGCAGTTTGGCACTACTCACCTGAGACAATGCTTTTGGTAGTTTTGACAGGGACAATAGAAGTAGTTATCACATAACTGGCATTCTATATAAGGATTGATGAACATATCAAGGCATGGCTTTGCGGCTTCCGGCGAGAGAGCACGTGCCCTTGCGGCTTCCGCGGTAGCGACTCCATGGGAGGGACTCGGAACCCTAGGTGGCGGCGTTCTTGCGCCTCTTGCGGATCATGGGGGTGGAGAACTGGAAATCGGGGGATGGATCGGGAATGTTGGTGACAAGATAGGATGGGGAGGGGCTCAAGGAAGGGGAAGGAAAGGGGGCGGTGGTGCTTGTGTCCCCTCCCCACAGCCGTCGACGTCGCGGAGTCGGCGGTCGACATGCAAGAACGGGACGCCGATGACGCCTTCGACCCAGACTGAGCATCCTCGTCCTCTTCCACAGGATCACGAGGAAGAAGGGCGGTGAGGAGGCGGCGGCGAGTAGGAGAGGAGGCCCGGCGACTGGGGATAGGGAGATAGGAACTGGTGGGGAGAGGCCGGAGGGCTGACGAGGTGGAGAGAGAGAGCCGAGGGAGGGTCTATAAGGCGACCAAATCAATCAAATCATCGGGCGGTTGGCTGCATAACTCTCGATGTCGTGGCCATGGTGGTTAACGCCTAGGTACATGGTGGACATCCTGTCGGTGGAGACGATGGCGAAGAGGCCCGAGCTGTTGTTGGTGTCGAAGAAGCGCCCGCACTTACCTCGGCCGCATCGCTAGCGTTCGCGGATTCCCCCCTCTCCGCCCTCGCCGCACGTACTTACCTCGGCCACATCGCCAGCGTCCGCGGATTCCCCCCTCTCCGCCCTCGCCGCCTCCATCCCAGACTACCATCTCGTCGTCGCCCCCCTTCCTTCTCCCCTTCTCCTTCCCCCGCGCCGCCGTCGTGGTAGATGGACGAGACGGCCTGGAGCACAGCGAGGGGGGGGGGAGCGGGAGGTTGTGGGAGAGCAGGTTGAGCGCGTCGATGAGCATCCTGGCCTACTCCGTCGCGCCGTCGTCGACCTCCTCGGGGGCCACGGCGGGTGGGGGAGGGTAGATCCGGCATGCGGCGTGTCGACGAGGTCGGGGCTGCAGGTGGGGAGAGGGAGAGGGAGGTGGGAGGAAGGAAAGGAGGAAGGAGAGGAGAGGAGGTGTGGGGCGGCGGTTGTGGGGAGGGTGGGTGGGGAGAGGGAGGGAGGAGGAAGGAAGGAGGCGGGTCGGGGCGTGGGGAGAGGGGAGAGGAGGGGAGGAAGGAAGGAGGCCTGGGCGGGGCCAGGAAGGGGAGGAGGAAGGAAGGAAGGGGCGGGGCGGGTCGGGGCGGGGGAGAGGGAGAGGGAGAGGGAAGGAAGGGAGCGACAGTTGTGGCCAGGCTGGCGACGTGCGTGAGTAGTGGTGGTGGTGGGGTGTGGGGGGGACAGGCGCGTGAGTGAGTGAGTTGGGAGGGGGACGAAAGAATTATAGTAGTTATATATATATATAGATTGCTTTGCAGAACTGCCAGAGTCGAGTCATCAAAGGCTCGAAGCCACGGCTATTGCCCCGCGCAGCCGCTAAATTCGGGCTGCGAGTTTTTGCCTACTATGGTACCGTACCGTAGCAATTTTGGTTGAACCGATGTTAATACTAAAATAGTATCATAGAGCTACCGAGGGTTGATACGTAACCAAGTACAAAATCTAAAATTAGGCCTTAGGACACAGACCAGGATAGTCCAGCCCTAGGAGAACGACAAAGGGTAATGTCGTGCCCCCAAGCCACAGACAAGGGGACTATCGTGCCACCAGGGCACGGCAGAGGGCTTCGCGCGGGCAGGAGCAAAAAAAAGATTTGTTGATACTATTTAAAATACCATTTAGAACTTAAAAAAAATATTTGGTCTTCGAATTTTTCTTTTTTTTTTACCTCGTAGATTCAAATGTATTATCACATGTACCAAAAAAATTTACACAATTTTTTTCATATGAAATCACGGCGCGACACTGCATACACAGCTTCAAATATAGGTGTCAACCGTTGCCATCACCACCCTTCGCAGCCCACCTGCAATCCTACGACTACCATATTTGTGTGGTTTTTATATATTCTATTATAACAAATATATATCCATAATCAAAACACACTATTATGAAAGTATTCTCCAGAATTAATCTACTAATTATTTTGATATCTCAAATGTAAAAAATCTAAATAAATTGTTGGCCACATATAGAATAGTCGACTATAAACATTAGACCCCTGCTGCTTTAAATTAACTAGAGTTATTATTACTATAAAGTACAAATTCATTTAAAATCTTATTAAAAAATTCTACGTTTTTCCTACGAGAACCCGTTTGGTACAAAAGAATTTTACATGAAAAAAGATGATGCATATACAAAGGGGGTGTTTGGGATGGCTTCGACTTCGGCTTTTCACCCGAAAAAGTCGGAAGCCATCCCAAACGGCTGGCTTTTCTTCCTGCTTTTTCCCGAAGCCAAAAACTTTCTAAAACGTGTGGAAGCCGAAAGCCAGAAACCGACCGCGAGGAGCTTCCTGGCTTCCCTCGTTTCCCTTCCAAAAATGGCCCTAAAGTTGCATGTTAATTACCTGCTCCATACCTAGTATAAAAACCTAAGTTCATCCCATTCTCCCACTCCCCACCTCGACCGAACGCCTCTCGCGGCTCCCCCACCCCGACCACCACTTGGTCGCCCTCTCGCTCCTCCCCCTCCCCCTCCCCTTCCGGCGGTGGTGCCGCTGAAAGATCTAGACCCGCCATTATGAGTTAATGGAGTGTTTTGGTGATTAATGACAAATCTAATTGTGAGACTAACTCTCTTGTCAAATATCATCTTATGTAGTCTCATTTGGATATAAAGGTGAAATTCAACGAGGTATGCATTTGACTCATACTCTTATATAATGTTGCATTCCTCGGATCCAAAATATAGGAAGAACTCCACCATAAGTATATCTTGAATATGTGCGTATGTTTTCTTTACATATGTGTTTGCACACGTTTAGGGGGAGCTCATTCTATATTTTGTGGTTTCATTACTATTGATCCATATTCCATCTTTCACATATATTTGGGATCTTTACTTTGAAACATATCCGTTTGAGTATATAGAACTTGTGTAGTTTGTGTATACTCATGTTTGAGTAGAATAGAACTTGTGTAGTTCTTATATACTCATGTTGTGAGTATATGTAACTTGTGTAGTTCATATATACTCACGTTGTGTTACATTTATCTTAATTCAATTTATGTGTAATTGAAGTGGTTATCATTAATTACCAATGAGGGAAAGATTGAAGTATCTTGTCCCGCCATTATGTGATAATGGTTTGTTGTGGTAACTAATGGTAATCACATTGTGGAACTAACATTTTCCATGAGTTGGATGAATATGTTATATTCCAGGATGATGAAGACTTTGGATGATTATGAGTTGATCATCAAGTCAAGAGCTTAGCGTAAAGGATGCATCATGAGTTGATGCTTATCAAGAAGAGATGATCATGAGTTGATCATCAAGTCAAGAGCTTGGTGTAAAGGATGCATCATGAGTTGATGCTTATAAGAAGAAGAGATGATCATGAGTTGATCATCAAGACAAGAGAAGACCCATCATGTGTTGATGGAGGTCAAGCAAAGGATCATCATGTGTTGATGATTATCAAGTTAATGACCCAGACTTGAAGTGATGATGTGCGTCATCAAGCTTCAAGAAGATGCAAGGCAAAGGTATGACTAGCTAGGTTAAGGATGTGTTCCTAGTCTTTTACCGGTCTTGGTGTTTGGTTGGAAGACCGGATTGCTAGTATAGGTTGCCGTACTATTAAGAGGGGTCTTAACTAGTAGTTTGAGTTAGTCATGTGTTGATAGCTCAATGTGATTGCTCTAGCTCATCTAGGCATGATGTTATTTATTTGCGAATGTGTTTTGCAAATAGTCGAAGCTCATACATAACCCTTGTAGCATGTGACTTAAGTTTGCGAATGTGTTTTGCAAATGGTGTAAAGTCCATGTAACTTATACCTTGTGATGCGTATTCTAAAAGTTGGCAAATGTGTTTTGCAACCAGTTGAGAATATCATATTGGAACCTTGTTGAAGTTGCACTCAAGTTGGGCTAATGTGTTTTGCCAATTGAGTTGATCCAATGTGTTTGGTCTCTGGAGCCTGGCGGTCTGACCGCCAGGGGTCACGGGTCTGACCGGTTGCCAATCGGTCGAACCGCCATGTGTTGGGCGGTCGGACCGATTTCCTCTGTGTTGATTCTATGTCTGGAAGTTCCGCTGTTGAGAAAAAGGAACTTCCGATGTGAGAAAGTTCGGGGTTTGTGCGGAACGTTTATTCCAGAGAGCGCCCATTTTTGGACTTAGCCAAATTTCCATCGGGCGGTCGGACCGGCCAGTTGAGGTGGCCTGACCGATTTGGCGGGCGGTCCGACCGACCGAAGGCCCTACGGCTAGATTTATAGCCGTTGGAGGCACGGGCGGTCCGACCAGCCATTTGTTAGCGGTTAGACCGGCCCTGTGCTGATTCAAGGGAATCTTCTCCCAACAGCTAGTTTTTGGGTGTGTGCTATATATAGCCACCTTGGCTAGTTGAGAGAGGTTGCTGAAAATTGCTGGTGCTATTGTTGAGTGCTATACTCATTCTTTGAGCTAAGATCAAGTCTTTCTTCTCTCTTGTGCATGTGTTGCACTTAGTGAGATTAGAGAGCAAACCCTAAGTGCATGTGTTGCCTTAGATAGTGGATTGTGTATCCACTTGAGCGTGACACTTGATTAGTTCAAGTGAAAGTTGAGATTTGTTACTCTTGGTGTTTGCCAACACCTAAACGGCGTGGAGGCGTCGTACCCGGTGATCTTCTCAAAGAAGCTTGTGAGAAGGCTCGACTGGTTGTGAGTAGTTTGGTGCTTGCCATCTCCGGAGTGGAGGAAGAGCAACCCTAGTGGTGCGAGGTGTTGATTCGGTTTGGAACCGGTCCAAGTGGTTGGACTTACCTCGGAGGTGTTGGCTTAATTAGTGGAGCCGGTCTAACGTGGTTGGGCTTACCTCAACGTGGATTAGGGGAGACCAGCAAGTCTTCGAACACCGCGGTAAAACATAATTGTGTCATCTTGTTTTTACTTGTGCTTTACTTTGAGTAATTTACATTACATGCTTTAATTGCTTATATATCATTGTATGATTGCTCTCTTGTATTGTTGGTGCACTTAGTTGAGCCTAGTTGATTTAGGATTTAATTGTGCAAAACCAATTCGTTATTAGCTTCCGCATTATATATTGGTTTTAGCGCGAAAGATTTTTACAACCGCCTATTCACCCCCCTCTAGTCGGCCACCTCGATCTTACAGTCGCCCCGCCTGCTATTCCATCCTCCTCCTCCTCTCTTCTCCCTCCTCCTCTCTTCTCCTCCTCCTCTCTCCCCGGCCAGATCTGGCAGCCCCCGCCGCCGCTGAGCTCTCTCCTCCTCCTCCTTCCTCCCTGGCTCCCTTCTCCGCCCGCCTCCCTCCTCCCTCCTCCCTCCTCTTCCCTCGGCACCAGCCAGATCTGGATTTGGTGCCTCCGCTCGCCTCCAGCTCCCTCCTCCTTCGCCGACTCCAAATGGCCTCTAACTATTCAGATAACTGACCGAGATAGCTCTTGCAATGTTGACTGCATGACATAGTCAGTGCATAATGCATAGTTGCACTTGCACATCATTTTCTTGGGACAACCTGATCAGGAGAATTCACTTCGTAGTTACACATTTTCCAGGTAACGGGAATGATGGTAAGCAGCGGGTGCTTGTTGATGCGATGAGATTTCGTCCCAACATTGTTATTTCGGGGTCGACTCCATACGATGAGGATAACTAGAAAAAACTTCACATTGGGGAGGCCTATTTTACGGTAAGCATTTTTGCCCTCCAGATCCCATTGTCAGAAGAGAATACTTTGGCTTGTTTGCAACTGCTGAATTACTGTTTTCATCTTTCTGGATGGTTCGTGTGCAGTCCATGGGAGGATGCAACCGTTGCCAGATGATCAACCTATACCAAAACTCAGGGCAGGTGCTCAAGTCGAAGGAACCATTGGCAACTTTAGCATCATATAGACGAAAAAAGGTGAGTTCATGTGCAAATTGCTTGCATGTCAGTGGGCCGCTACTTATTTTTCCGCAATGTATCCCAACGTTCTTACATGTGAGCAGGGGAAGATTTTGTTTGGCGTCCTGTTGAACTATGAAGACGGCATAGATGGTGAAAATGAGATCGTCGCAGAGAGATGGCTCCAAGTGGGGCAACAAGTGTACCCTTCCACAGAGTGACTTGTGTACAGAGATGGACACAGCAGTTAACATCAGCAAGATACTTGGTAATGGATGTTACATGCAGAACATGTGGGCACTCGAAATATTTCCAAAACATAAAAATGGAGAGATTTTAGTTAGAATGAATACAAAAGATACTTTTACATGTATCATGTATGTAAACTTCCTGCGTGTTTTTCAGACAAAAAGAAAAAAAGAAACTGAAGGAAAAGGAAAATGTATAATCAGAGATGATTCAAATTGCAGAGTTTCCAAGTGCTGCTGTTTCTCTTAACAACGTACCAGTGGTATTCGCAACCGTTGTAAACTACTGAACATGTAAAAACCAAGTCTGGACTTAAAAGAACCACTCATCTCATGCTAATTCCACTCATCTCATGCTAATTCCAGAACTGAATTTGGTATCTCATGCTAATCGCCGGTGTCGAGCGGGAGGGGTCCCATCCCCTTAATAGACCCCTCCCCTATCTCCTCCCTGGCTAATCGCTGGTGTCGAGCGGGAGGGGGTCCCATCCCCTTAAGAGCATCCACAGTGTTGGTACCTCTTTAAAGGGGTCTAAACTTGACACGTTGGAATGGATCTAAACTTATGCAATTTGCTTTAATGTGTGGTACAAGTGGATGAGACCAAGTTCAATTAAAAAAAGAACCGACTCACTCTCTCCTCTCTCTTTTCCAACCGTTCCCCTCTCTCTCGATTCTTTCACCGCGCTCTCTCTATCTCTCTTTCTTTTCCCCTCTTTCTCTTGATTCTTCCGTCGCACTCTCTCAATCTCTCTCCCCAAGCGAAATCTCCTTCGTCTATTCCCCCCCGAAGTGAGTCCGACGCGCTGAAGAAGCAGAAGGCGGCGGGGACGGCGCGTCGCGAGTGGGGCTGGATGGTGTGCTCACGAAGGGGGTGGAGCAGGCGCTATCTCCACAGCCGCCCCCTGCGAAGTGTTCGTCGGAGTTGGGAGGAGGGGAACACTGGCGATGCCACCACATGCCCGCCTCGCAGTGGCCGCCCGCGATGCTCAGCACTTCCTCCGCCGCCACAGTTGGCCGTCGATTCTGCGCCTCTACCATGGCTTTGCCCCAGCACTAGCGACGAGCCTGATCTGTTCTCCATAAACTTTGTTTTGAATCTTCCATCTAATCTGTTGTTTTTCTGTTTCTGATCTATTCTTCTGACTACTATTCATGGTGTTGGCCTACTTGACGCAGATCCGCGAGCGTCCACACCCTCGACAACAGCGGCCACTGGATCCGCGAGCGTCCAGGGCGTGGTGGGTGCGTCACCCTGCTTCCTCGGCAAGAGAGATCACCGGATCGTGGAAAGAATTGCACCTTGGTTGAAGTAAAAGCTTTTGCCACGGGTATCAGAAGAATACAATAAGCCTTTCCCCCTTTTGCCATCGGAAACTTTTTTCATAGTGTTAAACCATAATCTCATGGTTGCATGTTCTTGCAACAATCTCTGAGGAGCTTTCTCAAGATAGCATTTTTCTTATCTATATATCAGCATCAGGTTCCTTTTTTATCTAACATTATAATTTAATGTGCACTCTTGTTTTAATTAGTTGTTACACTTTTTAACTTCTGTTATTATCCTTTCAGGCTTTCCTGACCTGAATATTGCTTGTCAAAAGCATGCATCTAGCTCATCACATGCAAGGGTTGCTTCTGCTTTTCCTAATGATAAGCAAAATTCACATACCGGTTCAGATAATCATCTATGGCTTGGTTCTTGTGGAAGTGGAGGTAAGCTCCTGCCTTCTCATATGATTGTTTTCTGGAATTATATCTCAGGGCAATGCTAATATTCAATAAGTCCACTTGTCATGGTTTGTTAGTTTGGTGAATGACTAGATTGATGAAATGATCTCTAGTTTCCGTGAGGATAGCATGGCATGCATTTGCTCTTGTTGACATGATTATCATTTTGCTAGGTCCAAACAATCTTTACCCAGAGGATCTGATTTCGTTTACAAGATATCCACTTTTCCTTGTAATTGATAGAGAGAATAGACATGTGTTCAAGGCATGTTTGTCAGAACTTAATCTTGGCTTAATATGGTTATCAACCTATTAATTGGTCACCACAGATGATAAATAAGGACTGATGTGTAGCATTGTGAGAAGGTTGGCTTCTAGTTGGGAGTGAACTCAGTATTATGGAACTCTCTCCTTTTCCATTTACTTTGAATAGGTGAAATCTAGCCATACCTTCTTTCATACGGAAAACACCAAAACATACTCATGGTGATAGTCTGTGAAGTCATCATATGACTTCCTTAATTCTTTAACTATAATTTTTTTTTGCATAAAGTTGTATTACTATTGATAATGAATTATATATGTTGTGAAATAGAGCATCTTGGTTGAAGTAATAAGTTTTTGCCACGGGTATCAGAAGAATACAATAATTTTTTACTATTACACATGCTTACATAACAAGATAATTACTCGAACTACATTAGGTTGATAACACAAGCATTGTAAAGAAGAACTAGGTTGATCGCCCCCAAATTTTTGCCATATGTGCTCTATCAAGTCAGCCTTGAGACGACGATGTGCTGGTCTATCACGAATAGCTCTTTCTTTCTCGAGTACCCAAGAAAATCCATGAATTGGTCCATAGTTAAATGTCTGCAATGGCGTTGAAGGTCCCTGCTCATAGTCTTAATCAAACCGCACCTCATAGGCATCTCTCTCATCCTCCACTATCATGTTGTGCAATATAACACATGCATACATCATATTAGCAAGTGTTTCCCTATTCCAATAAAGTGCTGGGCCACACAAAATTGCAAAACGAGCTTGCAAAACTACAAATGCCCTTTCAACATCTTTTCTTGCCGCCTCTTGTTGTTGTGCAAATAATTTGGCTTTGTTGGTTTGAGGTAGAGGGATTGTTTTGACAAATGTTGCCCACTCAGGATAGATACCATCTGCTAGATAGTATCACATGTTATATTGATTGCCATTCACCGTAAACTGAACTGCCGGAGCTCTTCCTTGCAATACATTTGTAAATATCAGTGATTGGTTCAAGACATTGATATCATTGTTAGAACCAGCAGCACCGAAAAATGCATGCCATATCCAAAGATCATGTGAGGCAACAGCTTCAAGCATGATTGTCGGTACTCCTTGATCACCACGAGTAAATTGGCCTTTCCATGCGACCGGGCATTTTTCTCATCCCCAATGCATGCAATCAACACTTCCTAGCATGCCAGGGAAGCCACGAGCTTCAGCTATATGCAACAGCCGTCGAGTGTCTTCTTCATTAGGTCTTCTAAGATATTCTGCTCCGAAATTCTCTCTAACTCCTTTCACAAACATGGTCAGACACTCGTTTGTTGTGCTTTCAGCAATCCGCAAAGCATCATCAAAAATATCAGCGGAAACACCGTAGGCCAGCACACGGATAGCCGCTGTGCATTTCTGTGCATCTTCCAATATTGTTCACACTTCTTTGAGTTTCCATCAATTGGGTCATTGGAATTATTTAACCAAGCACTAACCAGCTGTAAGTTGTCTTGTTCGCTCCATTTCCTACGACCTCTATGCTGTTCTTCATTTTGACTAGTATCACTCCATTCCGGGCTGCTAACTTCAACATTTCTTTGATGTGCAGCGGACGCTGGAGGCGCCCAACCTGAACCACCAGCACCTCCACCCAAGGTTGTTGATTCAACCGGCGACGACGAGAGTCTACCTTCATCACCTCCAGAAATTCCATATGGAGAGTGGCTCGTATTGGCTTCATATGGACCACCATGAAGAAAAGATGTGTACTGGTGATAGCTTCGGGGTGCTGGGGCTGGGGGGACACCGTATGGATGAAAATGCTGAGAAAATTGTGGGTGCAAGTGTTGGGCATACTGAAGTGGATAATTGATGGGCATGTGTGATGGTGGAAAGTTTGGAAAAGATCTACTTATTTGCTCTTGAGGTGGAGGTGGTGAGGAGCTAGAAGAGTTGAAACCAGATGGTGAGTGATCCATGGAAATTTTTGGTGTTGTGTAGTTTGTCGAATGAAATTTGCATTCTGTACATTTGTTTATATAGATGGGAATGTGTGGTGCTGGGGCTAGAAACAACGACTGGGGCAGGAAACAATGGCTACTGAAAATTTTGGTGGGCAATGCAACGGTCACCTGCCACACCTTTTTTAAATTATTTTTTTAATTATAAGGAACCAATACTTGTTGAAGGATTGGGTCTTGTGATTTTAGCTAAGACCCTTTTGCTTGTAATGTGTAGGACTGGATCTTAATTGTAAAAGATTCTCTAAGACCCACTTATTTGAACACACTGTGGATGCTCTAATAGATCTGTAAATTAGTAGCTTTCTTCTTCCTCTTTTGTACAGTATTGAGCTCGCCGGATCTACATGCTGCTGGGGCTTCTCCTCTGCGACGCCACCAAGCTTGTGGAGCTTCCGAGCTCACCGCCGTCCACCACCCAGGAGTCTAGCATCTGGATGGTGATGGTTTCCTTCTTCGGCGCTGTGATGCGAGGTACTCCTATCCCCCCAAATAAAGTTGTTCCCTTGTGGAGTTTGCGTTTATCGTCGTGCCTTCCGACGTGCCGCCTCTTTCCGGCTGCCGTGTGTTTCCTCCCCACTTTCGCTCTAGATCCATGAATCAGAGACGACGACATCACCTCAGTCCAAGGACTCAAGCCAATGGGATTGAAGACCACATTATCAAATGTTCCCGATGGCTTACGGGATCCTCGAGTGCATTGTCGGGTCTTCCCGTCGCCGATCCTCTGGACCCCTACTCAACCTCCATGCAAAGGAGGCCCCTTCTCCTCCCGGCTCGAGCACCGGGCATCCATGGCGTCAGGAACTGCAAGATGAGAGGATTCAATTGTAATTTTTATTTTCTTCCGAGTCCTCTTTTCATGTATTTTGGACCTTTCTTCAATTTCTTATCTTTAGCGGGTCATTTATGTATCTTTACTATCTCTTTAATGGAATGCCAGAGTTAGCCCCTCGGGATCGTTTCTCTTCAGAAAAAACAAAAACAAAAAAACCGAAAAATGGCATCTACTATGAAGAACAAGAGAAAACGACATGCTCAAAAGTCTTAGTTGGACTCTTAAGTTTGCCCTATGCTAGTTCGACGGCCCCCGTCGAGTGAGTTCAATATGTGGTCGTATCATATGGAAATAATGGAATCCACGTAATCGTACACATCTAGGATTCGCATGGTTGTGAACAGTTGGAAGCTTCAACAATGCTGCATCAGCAGGGGAAAGGAGGACAGCTAAGTACAATTTCTTAGATCTTAAGCATCTATCAGCAGTTGGATGTTCATAGCAGCTATAGCCTATACCATTTAAACAGAACGTCACATCTCGCAACAACAGGGAACAAGCAAAAGCAGTGACAGGTATATGGTGATGTAAGAGAAAATTACAATATCAAGTTTGTTCTTCCGACCCACTTTGTGCAAATGCTATGCTGGTTGCCTGGTTCAAAAACGTGCAGCTTCAGAGATTGACAACAGTTTTTTCAAAAATTCTGGGCTGATATCTCGCCAAATGTCCCGCTATTCAGCTTTCTCCTCAAGATGGAACAACCTTCCGCGGACAAGTTTCCTGCTTTAAAAACATGATATTGCCATTAGTAATATGAACAGCGGGTTTCGTGGTAAGTAGCATGGTGCATGAAAAAATGTTGGATAAACAAATTTGGTTTAAGTTCAGTATGCGCAGTACTCGAAAAGAAAAGTTCAGTGCGCGCCAATAGACAAAGGAGAGTTTTGGTTAATGTACAAGCAGTAACGGACCTTGGAGGGCACGGGTTCTCATCAGATAAAACCTTCAACAGCCTTTCCTCAAATGGTGTAGTATGCCAGCTGACTTTTTGGTCCTAATAACAGTAATATCTTAGAACAAGCAGCACATATGACGGAAAGTTAAGGAAGACAACAGTAGATAAAACATAAACGATAAGTGTATACCTCCTTGTACTTGGTGGTTGTGTTTGGAATACCATTATCAACCCATGCCTTGGGCAACCTGGGAGTGGGATTCTCGACATCCCAGTTCATTTCAGAAGCTGTGAAGATAGGTCTCTCTGTGAAAACGCTGTTCTCATCATACAATTGATCCCCCGCTGCACACTTGACTTCGCCTTGATTCTCATCGTCTGTGGATGAAGGTTTCAGCCAGTGAGACAGACTCAATACAGCATGCTTTTCTTCTGAATTGGATTTTGATAGCTCTTCACTATCGAATAGATTTGGGCTGCCTATCTGACACTTCGACTCCTCCAGAGAGGGTGTTTCTTTTTCTTGGCATGAAGCATTATCATCAGGAAATGAAAATGGTAGGCATTTGAACAATCCTTCCTTAGCAGCTAAATTCGAAGAGGTTTTATGTGGCTTCTTGATATAATATGCTCCCAAGTTTCTCCATTTAGAAGGATTGGAGGGTAGCATTGGTGAATAATCTTCTATCAGTTCCATCCGCTGAAGTTTGTTCTCAATGGGTCTCAGGACAGGATAGACGAATTGTTTGCGGGTCCGCAAACGCTTTCCAGACTTAGAAGACCCTTTATGTGAAGTATAAACTGTTCCAGGGGTCTGCATGTCATGCCTGAGAACTAAAGGAGTTGGGAAGGGTGAATCACTGAAATCAGGCAGCCTGTTTTTGATGCTCTGAAATGGGGACTTCTCTCGGAAAGCTGATTGAGGAACTGATTCAAATCGAGGAAGATGTTCAGTATCTTCAATGTTAAGTTCAGGCCTCAAATTATGATCCTCCTCACATTTGAAACTGCATAATATGGCATGAGGCATCGAGTATATAATCTCTCAGTCATCATGATAATGTTAAAAGATTTTTAGACACTGAGGAAAATTAGGGCAGTTCTTACCCTTCAGATGAATCAACTTCAAATACAGATGTTTCTTCCGTTGCAAGTGTACTGGTGGGCATGTTATCACACTGCATGTCCAAAACGAAGATATCAGATAATGAAACTAATAACAGAATGATTTCATAAATGCATTCCCCACCTCATTAGTATTTTGCAAATTGATTTGATATGACACATTTCGAAGTTCAGCTGGGGTTTCAGATATTGTGCCACATAACTTGAGGTAATTTGCCTGGGTAGAGTTACGAATGCCGTGAAGATTCAGATTAGAAGATAATAAATGTCTTAGTCCTTATAGTATATCTTGACAGTTAAGTAGTTTACATCTTTCCCAAGGTCTAAAAACTAAGATAGGTACTGTCAAAAAGTGAAAAGGAAACAAAATAATGTAGAAGATAAAAATTGATGAGTAAGGAAAACACATGCAGACCAAGATATGCAGAACAAATTTAACATCAGTGAGCTTTTCCAACTAGTTAGGAACTTCGGATGGAAAATTCTGGACCAAAACCATATGTCCTAACCTTAAAACATAAAGTTATTATCAGCAAGTGCAATGGTCATAACTCATAACCCCTTTAAAAATGTCAGATTTACTTATACAGCTACAGGACAATTAAAAATCCTTTTTTACAGGATAGATCTTACTACAACATATCAAAAGACTGATTAACCATATACCACACCCACTCCAAGAAATTCCACAACCATGCTAGTCTTGTCATAACATAGAAGTGCAGCTGGCCAGCAACCATCTAATCGGAGAGCACATTTGACAACAAAGAACTTGTCCGTTGCCAAAGCATTTTCCATGGAATTTTTTATGCAACAGCCAGTAGGTCCAGTGCAGCACTTCACGGTGTAGTCTAATATATCCACATACACAACATGCACAGCGCAAACACATACACAAACAAAATCAGTCTAAACTACTACCATGGTAGTGGTTGGAAAGCTAAAGATTACACATACACAATCAGAAGATCAACCCAGAAGCTATAAAACTAGAATGTGACAGTAGCAACCTCACACAATAATCGCGCAACGATCCCATCCCAGTCCACACAAAAAATTTAAGAAAAATCATTTATCCCTACTCTGGTACGCATACCTCTCTCCTAAGCTCCACATCACTGCCACCACCATCAACCAAATCCTCGTGCGATCCTCTACTCCCACCGAAACCTATAACAATAGCACGAACAAAGGGAGCAACACCGAGATTAACCAAACCATACCGCAAATCCGATCGAAACATCTAGGATAATGGGCCAAAGGGACTGGCTACCTTGCTCGTCATCCGCGAACACCTCCCCGAGCCGATCCTTGGGCACGAGCGGATCCTGCACACGAGAACACCAAAACGATCACCAACTCGATCCAAAGGCCGAACCGACCAATCCAACGCGAGGGACGGTACGGAAGCTGACGGGAGGGTTATGGTTTCCTTACGCGTTGGCCGGGGCCGGGGCGGAACCAGGAGAGGAAGCAGCCAACGAGGACGGCGTCGAGGAAGGCCACCACCACCCTCGCGATGGCGTCCCCCGAGAGGCACATCGGAGAGCGCCGCCGCGCGCGCGAGCGGATCGCCCGGCCGGGGCTTAGGGTTTGGCGCCTCGCGGGGATCGGGAGGCGAGGCGAGGGGAGTCGTTTGAAATGGGACTATGGGAAGGGAAGAGGAGGGAAGCGAGACAGTCTGAGAGGGAGTAGAGCTGGTCAAGCGGCCGGTGACTGTCGGGTTGGCTCGAGATACAACACCGTTGGTCATTTGAGTTGTGTTTGGTTATCATCCTAGCACGACGAGTCACACGGTACAGTATAAATTGTACCAGACCTAGTCCGGTATAACTTAGGTATGACACGACTCATTAGGTAATATACTGTTTTAATATATATATAGTTTTATTTTTATTTATTAATATTTATATGACTTCCTTTCCATTATTAATACTTATATGATTTTGTTTTGTAGTTTTTAAATTTTATATAGTTTATTTTCTAAGTATATATAAATTTATTTTGGTATATATATATATAAAGCCTTTTTCCTACTCCTAGGAGTAGTTACTCCCTATTTCGTATCTCACAACATAGAGAGTATTTTGCGCAACCGAGAGCATGTATGTGTAGTATACGAGTATATAAGACCACTTAGGTGGTATTCACACCTTTTCAGGGGTGGTATATATAATTTTTTAGATATACACCTTTTCAGTGCAAATATAAAGGTATTTACAAAATATGCTAAAAACTAAGGACTTTCTTACAAATTTTTCATGTAGTTCGCATTGGAATATCTTATTATTAGTATATGAGTATACCCAAAGTGATAAAGGAGTATGTCAAGTTCTTTTAGGTGGTATATAAAATGTGAGAGTAACTACATCCGGGAGTAGAAAGTATTATATATATATATATATATATATATATATATATATATATATATATATATATATATATTCTAGGATTGTTTTACATGTTTTTCAAATTTTCATGTCTTATGAACTAAATAACAAATATTTTAACGAGCTAACTATTTAAATATTAATAAAATTCTATTACATTTTCAATATGTTTATCTTATTTTTACAATTTTTATAGGTATTTTGAATTCTACATATTTTTATGATTTTTTGAAATTTTTTTGGAATTTTCTATTTTTTTTGAATTTTTCGGGTTAACAGTTCAAGTAGGCTAGAATTGGCCCATTAGACTAAACGGGCTTAGACCAACACCATACGGCCCGAAAGGTCGTCAGGTTGTGCCTGGACTGCCTAGTCGGCACATAGACCGGCATGACACAATCGATTTAGTTCGCATGCTAGAATGGGCCGTACCGGGCCGCTCTGGGAGGAGACACCGATACAGGGTGGTATTGTTAATGGGCTGGGCTTCTGTAATTTTAGCCCGATTTCGGTGATGGACTGGGCCTTGGAATTCCCGCATGGCGAGGCCTTGAGATCCCCTCTGTTCCGAGCAAATCGCGCAAAAAAAAAAACGGTTTGGATTCTTCGCAAACCGCAATTTCGGCTGCGAGAATTCAGCGTTTGGGAACACGGAGCAACACTGCAGCTGCAAGCGAGAAAATTCGCAGGAATGACTTTTCGCCGCGAGCATTTGCCTGCAGATCTTGGCGACAAAGCTACTACACAGCTAGGCACCGCCCTTTTGACAAGCAGAGGGCAGAGCCGCGAGAAGAAAACAACGCGGTCGAATGATTAAAAAAAAAAAAAACTGAACGCTGCTCCGATTCAACCCGTTTACATGTGGAGCACGCGATATTTACGGGCACCGCCCGTACTCGTCCGTCCATCCGCGCGCACAGTAAACCCGGCCCGGGAATTTGTCTCGTTCTCTCGATCGCAAAAAGGACCAGAGGACGCATCCGTACGAAAGATTATGCACGGGGATTCTCGCGGATTGAACTACTACCTGACAACCCGCGTAAATTCCACCAGGTACGTGTATGGTTTACCCGTCCATTAATACCCCGTTTAGAACATGGACGTTTTCTCAATTCCTGCAGGAGAAATTGAACTTTTTTTGGCTGCAAAATTGCTTTGATAATCCCGTGTTCCAAATTGAGACCTAAATTTGCACTATTATTATTAGCGACCCCTGTAAATGATTTTGCTCACACGCATAGCTTAGCATAGCCGTGCCGCCCAGCACCATTGCACCAGCGCACCGTATAGCTCCCCTGCAGGAGACGTGTTGGTCATCTAGCAACTTAAACGGACAGGAAAGCCCTAGCGCAGGAGAATGAGTCCACATTATATGTTGGCTCTGCAAAACTTGGCATGATCGATCGAGATAGGGGGAGGGGGGGATTCATTAATAGTAACTTCAGATGTACGCATCTGGTTGACTTGCCCTCTAGCTTCTTCGATCGAAGATTCAAATCGGGTCTGATGTTTTGGTGTCGATTGATCAGTTCTTGGCCAAGGAATTGGTATAGCTGTACAGCTGCAGGATTGAAAAATAATATCCGTCGAGACAAATAGTTTCTGGAAGGGAAAGCTTGGATTGTCGTTGTTTTAGGTAACTGTAGCAGCCAACTCTTTTGTGCTCATCTTGGATACCCGGTCCATCTCGCCCTTCTTTCTCTTCTCCTCCATGTACTTGGTGATCATGGTAGAGTAGAGTACTCTATCATTTGCCATGGCGAGCAACACGTTGCTTATGTCAACAAAGTAATTTGTGGTACCACGGAAAATTACCTCCAAAATACCAACCAAAGATAGGCATCTTGAGCCGCGCATGACCCAGTTGTACACCTCAGCTAGATTAGTTGTCATGACACTATATCGAGCACTGCCCCTATCATGTAGCAGCGACCACTTCTCCTTAGGCTTGTGCTCAATACAGTCCGAGAAGTATTTCACATGTGCCCTCGTCTTCCTCGCCGCACTAGGACCATCTGTGGGTAGCTGTGGCAATGCTTTAAGGCCTGGTCAGCGCTTGTAGCGGCTTTTTGTTGCCTCTCTTCTGTGCGTCTGGGTCCGCTCATCCAGAATTATCTAGAGTGCGTCAAACTTTCGCTGCTAATTTCGGTTGCACAGCGGCTTGAACAGGTTCATCAAGTCCTTTTTGCAGAACTGCTTGCAGAAATTTACACCCAAGTGCCTTATGCACCACCTGCTTTGCAAATCTACCCATGGAAGTGGTTCGTTCTCTCCTTGTTGTAGCTGAGTTATTGCACTCAATAGGCCCACATATCGATCATGTATGATGCATACGTTAAAACGGCCATATACAACAGAAATCCTTGAATTCCTCAGGAACCACAACCAGCTGTCCATGTTATCGCTTTCAACGAATGTGAATACCACGGGAAGAACTTGATTGTTCACGTTTGTCGCTATTGCAGTCAGTATCTGGCCCTTGTGCTTTCCAGTCAGGAATGTACCATCCACGCACAAGATTAGACGACAGTGGTGGAATGCATTAATGCATGGACCAAAGGCGAAGAATGAATGCTTCAATACCCTCTTATTCCATCACTTCGGATGCGTGGAATCTTAAAAGTCGACATCAGTGCCAGATTTCTGTCTTGTATGACTCAGAATTGGTTGGGGATATTGTAGTATGAGTCCTCTAACGTACCAAACCTTGATTCTAATGTCTTCTGTTTTGCCCTCCACGCCTTGACATAGCTAATTGTGTACTAGAACCTTGCCTCAATCGTCCGAATAATGGATCGTGGCTCAAAATCTAGATTATCCACGATCACACCATACATGATGTTCGCGATGAAGCCTGATGACAGGTTCTTGTGGGACTACACTGACTAAGTGATGACACATGTGTGAGGGACCACTATAGAGCATTTCTAGTAGGTGTCTCACTTAGGCTGAAATGTGTGCACTCACTAAGGGCGTCCCTCTATGTCGCACTTCATGTTGTAGCATCTTGGGTTAGATTGATGACTGTGAATGTACGCTGCACCGACAAGGCCCATAATTTGATCGCCTCCTGCACAGCCTCTTTGCATTTGTACATAGCTCTTTGCTTGACCTCTCTATGTTCGTACTCCCACGGCACACGGGAGCCTTCATTAACGACGAGGTTTTCGAACTGGTATGTGTTCCACTCGGATGGAACCGCCTGCTTTTCACAACATCCTTGTCGTCGGATCCTTCATCTTTTGACAATGCCATATAGTCCTCGTCTTCGAGATCTATCATTTGGACTAGAGCTTCCAGCTCCCCACCCTCATCAGCAAGCCCACCAGCTTGCTTGACTGAAGGAGCTCCTTCCAAAGGGTCTTGATCAACATCATCAGCAACTCCCAGATGTTCGGCCATGGTGTGTACCGCGCTGTGGCTGGAGTCCCCGACTTCTTCTTGGGCATCACCACCCCTTCTTGTTTTACCGCCGATGCAAGAGTGGGCTTGGCATATGCCTGAGCCAGAAGGACCAAATCCCACCATTCCTCCCTCGCCCTGCGTACATATGACTTCCATGACCTTATTCCCTTGAGATGCACTAACTCCCAATATGTGTCATGTGGTGCTCGGTTCACAAGGCAACTCAATCTCATATCATACACATCATGGTCCAAATCGAACAACCACCGCATCACAACGTCCCATGTACGCTGTTATGGTCTTGTTAGGACCACGGTCGCCGATTAGAAATAACACAAATCAATCCCATCGGGATCCTCAAGAATATTCTCCTGACCGTATTAAATTTTGAAATTTGTGGCGCTCGATATATTTGACGTATTGCACCGTAAAATAAAATTTTCACGATTAACCACATATCTAAAACTAAACTACCAGCTGGAAAAAATTATTTACAACATACTACACTACGTAACCGTACATCTAAAACTATGTAATCCATTTGTTTTAAAAAATTACTTGAAAGGTGGACGGCCGGACAGGCAGTGTTTCGCTAGCTTCTCTCCTCCCCTTTGCTCCTCTCTGCTCCTCTCCCTTCCCCCTCTTTCTCTTTTTTCTGAATAAAAGTGTGTTATGCTAGATTTTGGGGTCTTTTATAGGGTAGATTGTGCCGTCATTTGGAATGATGATAGGGACTTGCGAGATCTCTATCACCATTTGAAAATGATGGTTTTCGTAAATTTTAATAATAAAAAAATTAGAAACTTGCGGGATTCATGTCGCCAGTTGAAATAGCGATAGGGTCCTGTCACCACTGTCACCATTTCAACTGGCGACAGGGATATGTCTGCACTGTTGTAGGCTTTGTTGCCATTGTAGGCTTTGTCGCCATTTGGAATGGCGACAGAAAATTTTTGCCATTCAAATTGTGACAATAGCCTAGTTTTGTAATTTTTTGGACTATTTATTTTTGTAAATTTTTTACAATAATATTATTTTAAAAAACTATTTGTTTAGAACCTATGAATTTTGCGGAAAACATGTATGCACCCGATACATTATCTTATTCCTTGAAGCCAATGCTACTAAGACAAGTAAGTGGGACTTAGATCCTTTGCATTGGAGGTCTAAATGCAGAGGATGAACAATCCTTTACATTAGAAGTGTCTCTTAACCATTCGATCGAGGAGGTTGAAGACGGCACATGCTCCAGCCGGCGGCGAGGAGGTTGAAGGTGGCACGGGCTCCAGTCGGCGGCGGTGAAACTCGAAGCACAACGAAACGAGCGAGAGAGAGAGAGAGAGAGAGAGAGAGAGAATGGGAGAGAGTTGAGGAAAGCAAGAGGAGGGCGAGGCCTCCATGGTGCTCTATTTATAGAGGAAGGAGGAGGTCCATGCGACAAGATGGAGTGGCGGGATTATCGACGGCGCACGAGATCGACGATAATTAATGTGCACATCACTGAGGAAACAATGACATTCAATGTGCATGTCGCTGAGGAAACAATGACATTTAATGCGCACGTTGCTAAGACAACAACGATATTTAATGCACACAGTGCTGATGAAAAAGGGGGTGAGCAGGGGGCTGACAGGCAGGGTTGGTCAAAACCGAGAGGCTAGTCGAAACTAAGAGGGTAGTCGAAATCGAGAGGCGGTCGAAACCAAGAGGATGGTCGAAACCAAGAGACTAGTCGAAACCAAGAGACTAGTCGAAACCAAGAGGCGGTTGAAACCAAGAGGATGGTCAAAACCAAGAGGCTGGTCGAAACCAAAAGGCTGGTCGAGACCACAAGGCTGGTCGAGACCGAGAGGGTAGTCGGCACCAAGAGGGTAGGGATAGGAACGGGCCGACATGAATTTGGAACCACAGAGAAATGGAATTGGGGCTGTTTGCAATATTTACCAAGCTGAGAGGGCTTTTTGAAAAGCTACCATTTTAAGCCTCTTCCCCAACTCGAATCGAGTACCTCGTGGTATGAGACGTTTCGCCCGCCATTGCGATTAAGTGGGCGGTCGTATGGGTATTGTCTTGTGGCGACGTCACACGACTGAGTCGCGCGTGGTGGGTTGGCTAGGTGTAGAATAACTATTCTACGCTCGGCTACAGAATAGTGTATGTGTCTATATATATACTTCCTACTTTCAATATACTACTTAAACGAACATATTATACTTCTTTATCATTGTCAGTATACTAAATATCAATTATAAGATACTTCAATGTGACTTGATTGCAAAATTTTCATTGGAGCTCTTTGTTTTGTGCTATATACCCCTTTTCATATATAAAAGTAGTATATACACAAATTTTGCTATAAAAAGTGGAATTTACAAAAAAATAATAATCATGGAACTCACTTGAGAGTATCTTCTAATTATTATTGAAGTATGTTCAAATAGATAAAGATGTATCATCATACAAGTTAAGTGGTACCATACTATATATATATATATATATATATATATAGGACGCCCGTTTCGTACTCCTGGGAGTACATACTCCCGCTTCGAATATACCACTTAAATAAATATATTATACTTCTTTATCATTTTCAGTATACTTAAATATCAATTATAAGATACTCCAATACGATTTGATTGAAAAATTTTCATTGGAGTCCTTTATTTTTGCTATATACCTTTTTTCATACATAAAGGAAGTATATACACAAATTTAGCTATAAAAGGTGGACTTTAATGATTTTTTTCATAGAACTCACTTTGGAGTATCTTATAATCATCATTGGAGTATACTCAAATAGATAAAGAGGTATTATCATCTGATTTAAGTAGTATATGAGAGCGAATCATCTTCTCGGAAATCCAAACCATTTTTATATATATATATATATATATATATATATATATGCGCGCACGCGCGGCGCCGTAGAAGCTTTGGAGTTTGGAGTCGTGCGAGATGCCGACCGGTACGGCACTAGCCAAGTACGACCTCGGCGAACTACTTTTTTTTTTTGGCTTCTGGGTCTTGTCCATTTTTTTCCTGTCGATTCGGCAGGATAAAGTCATAAGTTAGTGAGATTAGTCAGAATTTGTATCGAACACACAACCTCGTGCACGTGTACGTAAAAAAGCTGCGATCAAAAGTGTCAAACTCGATCAATTAAGTTACGTGTGTGCACGATCAACTAGCTTAGAATCTGCATTATTAATCTAATAAGTACAAGTTTCTATAAGGAATATTGGACAAGCATGAAAGAGAGAAAAAGTTAAAGGACATGTAAATTGTGTTGTCTAATCCAGCATCACCCGTCGAATAATCGAGCTTGATAGAAGATTGTGGCACACGTTTGCAGACTTGCGGAAAGCGAATGACGGCCGGAAAGTATATATGAGTGGCCACTGTCACACTAAAACCATGTGATTGATTAATTATTAACATAAGAGTCTAGATTATTAAGGGTCACATGCATCTATACATATGTTTAGTATATGAGTTGATGATGAGGTGTACACTCCCCGGATAGAGCTTATCTTTAATTGATAACATTCTAGCTACCATCGTTTTGTTATTGCATATATTAGCTTATATGCTGCTCCTAATTCATTCGCCAACGTACTGTATAGATGGGATCTTACGTAGGTATAGGTTACTACCCTTTGTAACAGTCTCAATTTTCAAATTTCAGCCAAAAAATATTATTTATACCATTAATGAATTTCTGAGCAAATTTCTGATTTTTATGAATTTATAAAAATCTTTTCTTATTTCTACCGAGCCTAAAATATTTTTTTGTATAATTAGTAAAACAATCTGAAAGTCTGCAAATATTCTTACCTGATTCAAAATATTTTGAACTGCCTATATGAAATTTTCTGGAATTTATTTGGTATTTTTTAGAGCTCAAAAACATTTTATGGAATTTCCTAAAATCAAAAATGAAATTTAAAATATCCAAATCCTTCTCGGCCGAAATAGTAGAGTTAGCCCAACCCGTTTGCGCTTTTGGCCGGGCCAACAATGACCCGACTCCATCCCTCCCCGCTATGCTCCATGTTCCCATTTTGCATGTGCGAAAGCGTATTCCAGCGTTTTACGCTTCCCCTTAACTTGACAGCTAGGTCCGGGACCCACCTTTCATTCTCTCCTCGGTGCTTCTCTCTTCCTTGCTAGCACACACTGACGCCTGGGGCCCACGAAACAATGTCGTCCCCTTCCTCACGACGGAGTCGCGTCATAGGAGCACTGTAGCAGCTCACGCTCACCATGATTCTCTTCCCCGTATTCTTCCCACGACCCCCGATTCAATTCGACCCACCTCGCCTTTCCTCATCTACTAGTCTTGTGGCGATGGTAAAGGGTGTCCATGCCTTGAGGAATCCCCGGGAAGGTTGATGTTAGGGTTTGGTATTGTAAATGCATTGTTATGATCATCTTCGTCACACCCTATCATGTTGAGTGCATTGGCCAACAGATTAAGTTGATCATATCGCGTGGGTAAAGTTGTACATCATCTGTAGAGTGATAATCAAATCTATTCGAATAGTCGTACCACAGGTCATGGGCACTGTAAGGAAAGGCCACACTTGGTTAGACCTTGATATCAGAAAATGGGCTCCTAGAAATGTTTTTGGACTCAATTGGGTAGTTGTATATGGTGCACAATGGGCTTGTGCCATCTTGGAACGTACCTTTCAAATTATTATCATTACTGGTTATGTACTTACCTTTTGTTAATTACATGCTTTTGTAAATAATGTTTGAAAATTACTAAAGCTCATATTTAAACTGGAAATTGGCTTTGGGAAAATAAGACATGTAGCCTCCTTCGAGTTACCTTACATGTAGCTAATAGCATTTGCAATAGTCTTACTGAGTACGTATGTACTCACTGTTGCTTGTTGAACACTATTAGTTGAAGAGAAAGATCAGGCAATTGGCTACTTCTACATTGCTGGATTTGGCGAAGACGGTGAAACTAGATACTATGTCACGATCCCCAGTCAGTTGCCTTTGGGCTATGGCAAACCACGGGGGCTCATCTTTTTCATATATCTTCCGTTGCAAGTAGTTGGTGTTTGCCCATACAACCTGGTTTGTATCACTTGTACCATGTAAATACCTCGTTATTAATAAAAGTATGACTTATGATGTTAGTAATTACATATGCTAGCCAGTAGCCACTGATCATAGGATTGTTATAGATTACACAGGATGGTCCGGAATCATCGAATGCCGAGAGAGCCGCACCCTTCATTCCAAAATGTATAGATTTTCGATTGACCTTCCTCTTTTTTCAAAATATATGATCACTCTACGTAAATTGAGGGAGTATTGGTGAGTATTTTTCATAGATTAATAGGTAGAGATATCGAAACTTACGTGCATGTTCCACAATCTTGATGTGTCTGTATAGCATGGAGCTAAAACGATATCTAAATGAGACCAGAGTAATATATTATTTGGGGAAGCTTTAGCGACTTGTAAGCATATATGTTGAATTATGTATTCGCAGTTAGGCATACTATTACGTGGGCAAGGTGGAATATTGGAACTCCTTTTTTTTTGTGAATCTTGATTAGAAGCAACCAAGTTAATTAGTGCGTGCGTGTGTGTATTGGTCATATATGTTGGTTTGATGGGATGGGAGTGCCATCATCCCATGGATTTGTTCTTGATTACTATATAACAAATATTATGCCACCTTTTTGCGACCAATCTATGATTACTGCATGATTGATTTCTTCCAACTTAGATCAAAAGGATACTTCACCAAACAAACTAATTAATTTGGTCAATAAGGGTTTGTCTGATCCCTTGTCTGAAACATCCAGGAAATTACATCGAGTAACCCAAAATCACGAGTTTATTAAACGGAGTATGTAGCATGGTTGCTCGGATTGGAACCCTAAGTAGGATCATTCTCATGTTAACATGGTCTATCGGGACTACCGTGCATGGGGTCATTTCTTGAAAATCGTAGTTCTAAATATTAAGATATATAATTTGAACACCACTTTTTTTATACTAATTGATCTACCTAATTTAGATCCTATGTAGGATTGAGGTCGGAATAGTCATGTATGCATAATATTTAACCTATATATGGTACATATCATGTTACTAAAAATCTGGAACTCGATTGAGTGAAGCTAAAGATCGTATCGATCATTTCGCTCAGTTCCTTTCCTATATATGCTGCCCTCTTTCTGTAGGAGCTAAGCAGAGCAGGGAGATATATACTGTACATATGTACAAGAAATTTAATAGTAGGGAAGGGGAAAGGGTGTAAATTCTACAGAGGAGAACCTCCGTCAGACCCTTCTCTCCTCATCGTTGGATCTTTACACATTGTGCGAGGCCCCGATAGACGGCGGATGGGGGACCTCGCGGAGGCCGGGCCTCAGAGAATTTATTTCGGGCGTGGGGGTGGGGGTGGGGGTGGGGTTAGGTGTAGTAGTGTGGAACACGGCAGAAAGGCAAGGATGCATCGTTCATGAGCCAAAGTCCATAAAGAATTAAAGAGGTCGGCACCGGTCTTCAACTGACATGAGGATGACGGCAATAGTACTAGTAGTGTAGCTAGTACGTAGTACTTGCATGTGATATGCAGGCCCCTTTAAAATCTTATGCCTAGACTTACGTACTAGGGCGCACGGATCTTAATCTTCTTTGCTCTTAATCCTTTGAATTACTACAGTGTATATAGTACTCCACTTAGGCTTGCACAAGAGCTAGGGAAAGAAGAAATCCGCTGTAACAGCCAAAAAAAATTAATTTCTCTGTAATTTATGTTTAAAATATTAAAATATTTATTTACAAGATTTTCTCTGCATTTTGGTTATTTATTAAAAAACATTTCTCTAATAAAAACTGAAGGAAATGAATTTTCTCTGCATTTTGGCTATTTTTGCAAATTATTTGAACCTCCTCTGTTTTAATTTAAAATTAAATCTTTCCTCTCTCCTGCTGTTGTGCGTGGGCCGAAGGCCTGCCTTCGGCCCATCTACGTTCGTCCACGCCCGACACCACTTCGGCCCAGTGCTGGCCCATCTCCCCTGCTTGCTCGCTACCTCACCTCCCTCTTGCCGACGTGCGGGACTCAGCCACAAGAGTTGTCGTCCACCTCCCGCACCGACCGTGCGCATATCGCAGCGAGCTCGCACGTGTGCCCACTGTTTCTAACCGTGCCACCCACTGTTTTGCATGTCCTGGCAAGTTGTTGCCTTCGCCTCGCCCCGTCTCGTCACTGATGACGCATCAAGCTGCCTTGTTGTCTTCGTTTGTCCCGTTCTGGCGGAGAGGGAGGGCGCGCTCAAGTTCTGGTCATGCCTGCGAAATCTCACAAACTCCTCCCACTTTTCTCCCATCCATTTAGGCCGATACATTCGCGACATACTCTTCAGCCCACCATTTCCAGTTTCTCCACCCACTACTACAAAACATGCTATACTAGACACCTGATAAAATTATCACATACGGTTCTTCGTTAACCGTCTGTGATAAATAAGTATCACATAGAATCGTCTGTGAAGTATCATAGACGGTTCGTATAAAGAACCATCTGTGATTCTATGTGTTATCACAGACGGTTCTTTACAAGAACCGTCTGTGATATACAAGCACTATAAATAGATGCTCCCGACAGATCCCCTTTCCATTCCATTTGGGCGCCGCCACCTGCTGCTTCTTTGCCTCCTCCCCCTCCACCCGTTCTTGCCTCCTTCCATGCACATTCTTTGCCCATTCCGTTTTGGTTATTACCCTGCCTCCTCCTCCCCATTCGGCACCTCTCACGCCTCCTCCCACATTGCGCTACCTTGGAGAGAAGGGTAACGATATGTAACCCTTTATTTTTACTCTAGACTAATCACTAATGTGTAACGATCTGTAACGCTTTATATTTGCTCTAGACTAATCACTAATGTGTTTGGTCATTATGAAGGGTACTTGCGGTTTATTAATATAATTTAACACTAATTAATTTGTTATGTGTGTATACGTGTAGATGGACCAAGCTGGATATACATTGAGAACCGTGTGAGTGAAGAGTATATTAATGGCGTGTTTGCTTTTAGAAGAACCAGAAGCGGGATATGTTGAAGAAGGGATAAAATTTATGTACTATCCATGCATTGATTGCGGTAATATGAAAATATTTAACAAGCGTGCAGATCGAAGCTCACTTAATCGAAGGGGTTTCAAAAAGGATATACATGTTGGGCGATCCACGGTGAAGAGCGATTATACCGAAAGTCAGTAATGACGACATCGCCGAGGAAGTCAACGATATGCAGGGTATGGAATGTGCTTTTGATGAGGATAGGTCGCATGATGACAATCTGGATCAGATGTTACGCGATGCAAGAAGGAACTACGGTGAGAGAGAGTTTTGTAAATTCGAGGGCTTAATGGAGGACTCGGGAAACCTTTGTTCCTAGCCGCAAGCCGGAATACACAAGGTTGTCAACCGTGCTTGAGCTGCTGAAATTGAAGGCAAGCAATGGTTGGTCCGACAAGAGTTTTATGGCGTTGTTAGGTCTCTTAGCTGACATCCTTCTGGAGGGAAACGTGTTGCCCAGCACGACCTACCAAGCTAAGAAGGTTATTTGTCCATTGGGAATGGAAGTAGAAAGAATACATGCATGTCCGAACGATTGTATCCTCTACCGTAAAGACTATCTGAGACATGCATGTATGTCCGTGTGCAAAGCATCCGATACAAGCGTAAGAATCTTGCTAAGGCGAAGCAAGGACCTCCTGCTAAGATGTTATAGTATCTGCCTGTGATTCCACATTTGAAGCGTTTATTTGCGAACCGAAAGGAGGTAAGATTGATGCGTTGGCACTCGAAGGAGCGTAAGATAGATGGGAAGCTCAGACACCTGCGATTACGCGGTGGAGAAACTTCGATCGGAGCTTGAAGAGTTCGGTGGAACCGAGGAACACAAGGTTAGGGTTGAGTGCGGACGGAATGAATCCTTTCGGTAACATGAAGCGTGAGCATAGCACTTTGGCAGTGAATCTATGTATGTACAACCTTCCTCCTTGGCTATGTATGAAGCGGAAATACATTTTGATGTCACTACTTATCCAAGGGCCGAAGCAAGCTGGGAACGATATTGATGTGTGCCTAGCACCATTGCTGGAAGATCTTGTGACACTTTGGAACGAAGGGGTACAAGTATGGGATGCGTACAAACGAGAGAACTTCACTTTACGCGCTATGTTATTCTGCACCATCAATGATTTTTCTGCCCTTGATAACCTGTCGGGGTTCAGTACAAAAGGAGGCAAAGCATGTCCGCACTGCTTAGATAGAACCGAGAGTGTATGGCTGAACAACTCGCGTAAAACTGTGTATATGCGCCACCGTAGGTTCCTTCCCAGGATTCACCCGTACCGCAAGATGAAGAAACAATTCAACGGAAATAAGGAGGACGGTTCAGCTCCAAGGGCTTTTAGAGGGAAAGAGGTCTATGATATGGTTAAGGATATCGATGTTGTGCTTGGAAAGGGACGTAAATTAAGGACCCCTCAGAAAAACATCTGGAAGAAGCGGTCAATTTTTTTGGGACTTGCCTTATTGGGAGCACTTAGAAGTTCGCCACTGCATCGACGTCATGCACGTGAAGAAGAATGTATGTGATAGCTTGATTGGTCTCTTACTGAACATTAGTGGCAAAACAAAAGACGGTGTTACGCATGCGGCGTGACTTGGTTGATATGAACATAAGAATCAAGTTAGCACCGAAAGAGACCGATAAAGGATTAACGTACCTTCCCCGACTTGCTACACTTTGTCCAAGGTGAGAGAAATGAAGCGTGTCAAAGCTTGCATGGTGTGAAAGTTCCGTCCGGTTACTCCGCCAATATTAAGAAACTTGTTTCCATGAAAGATTTGAAATTAATTCGTATGAAGTCTCATGATTGTCATGTGCTGATGACACAGATGCTTCCTGTTGCAAATAGTAATATCTTGTCAAACAAGGTCCGAGTGGCAATCTTTAGGCTGTGTTATTTCTTTAACTCAATTGCTCATAAGGTCATCGATCCCGAAGGACTCGACGCTCTGCAGGCCGAGGTGGTGACGACTCTGTGTCATCTTGAGATGTATTTCCCTCCGTCATTTTTTGATATAATGGTCCATCTCATTGTTCAACTTGTGAAAGAGAAAAAGATATGCGGCCCTGTGTTCCTACGTCATATGTACCCTTTCGAGAGATACATGAGAATTCTGAAGTCTTACGTTAGGAATCGATCTCGGTCGGAGGGCAGTATCATCGAAGGTTATGCAACCGAAGAGGTCATTGAGTTCTGCGTCGACTACATGGCTCAGGTGGAACCGATAGGTGTGCCTCTATCTCGTCACGAGGGGAGACTGGAGGGTATCGGGACCATCGGGAGGAAAGCAATCACTCCCGATCTAGATACATACGCGTAGACCCATTTCACGGTCTTGCAACACATGACCCAAGTGTCCCCGTACATCGACGAGCATAAAGACATGGTACGCCAACAGAATCCAGACCGGTCAGAGGTTTGGATAACGAGAGAGCACAACCGTCGGTTCAACGAATGGTTAAAGATGCGATTCACTTGGAGGTCATCAAGTGATGAAACACTGCTATGGTTGGCCAAAGGACCAAAGTTTACAATTGTGACATGGCAAGGATACGACATAAATGGGTACACGTTTTATACGACAGCTCAGGATAGGAAGAGCCTGATCCGAGCGGTGGTGTCGCATATATGCATTTCACGAGGGGTTCAATACCGCGGGGCACGCGGGTTGAACTCGTACTATGAGTTCGTAGAGGAGATTTGGGAGCTCGACTATATACTTTTCAAGATCTCCTTGTTTCGATGTCATTGGGTTAAACTTCCGCAGGGTGTGAAGGTCGACAAGTACGGCGTCACTACTGTGGACCTCAAACGTGTCGGATACAAGGACGAGCCATTCGTACTCGCTAAGCAAGTTGTTCAAGTTTTTTAATGTAACGGACCCAGCAAATAAGAACCGTCACGTAGTTCTTCTTGGGAAAAGAAGGATTGTCGGAGTTAAGAATTTCGTGGATGAGGAAGAGTACAATCAATTTGACGAGTTGACTCCTTTCGGAGACGGCATCAGACTGGAGGAAGAACCCAGTGAGGAAGCTAGCTATATGCGCGTCGATCATCATGAAGGACTATATTTCAATTAAGCATGTATTCTATTGTAATTTGATGTTAACATGTGTTATGGACTTATCATCTCTAATGTTGATGTTAATGCGGACTTGTTAGAGTTATCAACTTGTTGAGAATATCATCTTTGAAACCTTGTTGGAAATACACACAAATGGGCAAATGTGTTTTGTCATTTGAGCAAAGTTAAAAGTGCATTGCTTACGTGGCTGGCGGTCGGTTGGTGCTAAATCGGTCGATTGTCATGTGTCAAGCGATCGGACCAAGCCACCCTTGGTGATCGACCGATTTGGCGGTGATCGGCCGGCAATTAGTTGTGTTTCAAATGTATGAAAATATGGACAAATTAAAACTTTTGGATGCATCCTTGTTGTCATTTGAATTCTCTAGAATTTATTTCCTTGAAATGTAGACTTCAAATTCAATTAATGTTATTGACTCGAAGTGTTGCAATTCAAGGTCTTCTAGTCAAACCTTGTGATCATCCTCAAAAAATATTTTTCCTAAATTCTTGATCATCTGGGTAACCTCCCTGAGAAATTTCATAATTTTTAAAAATTATTTGCTATTTCTTAAGGGCTGATCAAACCTGTTGTCTCCCTAGTCAAACCCCCTGTCCAGCAGCTTGTGAATTTTCTACCGGGCAATGCACTACATGAGAAATTATAGAAAATTCATACACGGTTGATCTTGAAGTCAGGATCACTCAGTAAAAATTTTAGAATTTTTGGAGCTGTGGAGCTACCTCTGGAAATTCTCAAATCATCTCAGCCTTTCAATTCAAAATCTGGAATCACTGTTCCTCGGGTTCGAACCCGAGTCTCGCGGTTTAGCTCAACCGCCTAACCGCGTCGTGTGTGAGCCGTCCGATGGAGATCCTCCGGTCCAGATCTCGTACCCGTTCGGACCACTCGAGCCTTCCCGCTCGTGGATCCGAGCCGTCCGATTTGGAGATCACGGCCTGGATTGAGTGGCCGATCGCCCCTTTCACTTGAACTATCCAATTTGGATATCAACGACCTGGATTGAGTGGCCGATCGGACCGGTCGATCGCCCGTTCACTTGAACTGTTCGATTTGGATATCAATGGCCTGGATTGATTACTCACATCACAGACGGCTCCATTAAAGAGCCGTCTGTGATGTTAGTCTATATAAGTGGTCCGGCACTTGCTCTAGTTCTTAACACTTGCCCTAGTTCTTCCCGAATCGCCCAACACCGACCAACATCCCGCCTCCCGCCCCCCGGCGCCACCCAACGCCGCCTCCCCTGCGCCACCCAACGCCGCCACCGGCAATAAAGCCACCAACGCCGCCTCTGCTCCGGCGCCACCCTGTAACGAGATCCGGCTTGATAATGTTCAAGAATTTCTTGTAAAACTCATTGGTGAATCCGTCGGTCCTAGACTTTTGTTGTTCAAGAGTGTATAATTGCCTTTGCTATCTCTTCCCAAGTGAAGCAATCGGAGAGAGCATGCATGATTGTCATCTTGTTGGTAAAGATATGCAAGGTTAATTGTTGGAGACCAAGAACCTTCTATACCGAGGAGATCTCTAAAATAATCAGTCGTAATTTTTAATTTGGAGGTATTGTCGTAATGCTCAATTCCATTCTCCACAAGGACCTCTATGTTGTTCCTTCTGTGGTTGATAGATGAAGTCACATGGAAGAATTGTGTGTTCTCATCCCCAACTTGCACCATTTAACTTTACTTGACACTTCCACTTTAGGGTCCGAACTAGATTAATTCTTGAAGATGTTTTCTGACATTTTTCTGAAAATAAATTCTAGTGATGTGAGTGGTCTCCATTCCTTCATACTATCAAAGTACTCTAAAGTGATCTTAGTATTGTCAAGTTGAGTTGGCAGGCTGTGATTTTTGCCCGTAGTCGTCTCAGATTGAGATTGGCTATGGAGACACTAGCCAAGTTTCTAGTCCCTCGTGTCCAGCTTTGAATTACTAAATTTTCAAAGTCTGGCATATGAAGCCAGTAATTTTCCATGCTATGACCATGCTCTGATTTGTGATACTTTAGCTCTGTTAGTCATTTACTTCTCTGTTGACTGAAATGCTATAGTTTTGATTCTGAAATTAATTGCACTATTAAGCAAATTGAATTCTCTGTTAGCTGATAGAATAACTTGTTATATAAGAGATTAACTTTTGACATTTAGGAGGCCAAGATTTCATCTCGAGCAGCCCGATATCTGAGAGCAAATAAACAAATATTTAAATTTGAGCATTATGCTAATTTTGTATGTTTTCGAGTCCTACCTTTTGAGCATATTATATTATTTATTTGACATGAACAAATTACATGTTTATATATATCATTTTTGTTATTTATATGATGTTGGAAATATGCTTTAATAACACATAAGATGAGAGGTAAGAATGTGTCGTGCCGTTACATCCCTGTATGTGTGTTTGTTTGTTTACAATATTTCCTCCTCCTTTGCATTTTTTTGTGCAATTTTATATATTTTATTTA
The DNA here is from genome assembly GCA_036346395.1 of Hsuehochloa calcarea. Lineage (NCBI taxonomy): Eukaryota > Viridiplantae > Streptophyta > Magnoliopsida > Poales > Poaceae > Hsuehochloa > Hsuehochloa calcarea. The sequence continues at coordinate 5,055,737 of CM070604.1, read as the reverse complement.
CTACGTATCATATATTTAGGTTCAATGGGTAACTTCTATTAGATTATGTAATCATTGCGTACATAACTTATATAGATGGCAGAGGCACCGTCTTCGCCGCCGTCAGCAACGTCGTCAAATGCATCTAGATCTCCGATCAAGGTGGTACGTAGGCGAGAAGGCAGAGGAATCTCCAAATTGCCCTTGGGCCGCATGACGATCACATAGGCGATGGCGCCGAATCCGCCGAGTCCCAAGAAAGCGTTGCGAGATTCGGACCGTCTGCTGGGTACTTGCAAGGAACGGTCCCCATCCCCACCCAACACGAAGTCTCGGCGGATGTACAGAGAGACCGGTTGTGGTGAACTTTCGTCTCGTTCACTTTCCCCGGCGTACTGTGCACGCGTGTGCGATGCGCTGTACGCCGCGCGATGTCCCACGCGTGGAGGACCTTCAAGAGCCTGCTTGTCACGCAGTACGTGAACACGGGTTGGACGCCCTTCATGACGTATTAATTTTTGTCGCGGGATACATGGGACGCATTCGTGCAGATGAAGACGATGGCCGAATTTCAGGAGCAAAGTGCGGCGCACAGAGCTATTCAGGCACAAAATACTCACCCCCACAGACTCGGCACCGCTGAGTGCACGCGGGTAAAGCCACGCAATGGGCGGCGGAGGACGAGCTATTTGCCCGACCGTTCTTGAGATCTCGACGAAGCGCGCTCGAGCTAGTTAAGAGTGAGGGCATCAGCCACATCTTCGGGCAGCATCTCTTTCACAAACCCGGCAGACGAGGCAGTGTCTCAACGCCTGGTAAATTTGTCGAACCACTTAATTGTTAATAAGTCCATAACTTCATGGTGTCTACAATAACAAGATGTCCTCTTGCAGGAAGCATTGAGTTCTGCATCTTCCCAAGGTTCCTTCGAAGTAGACAGGGAGAAGGATGTACTGTCTACGGCCCTGGGAAACAAGGAGCACCCGGGTCGCACACGAGGTGTTGGGGTTTACGTACCTTGGAGGGATGGATTCCCACACAACTCCGATACATATAGGAGTAGGAAGAGATCCAAGGACCAGCACGACGCTCGGTTGGAACATGTGATTATTGAAAAATTTCAAGAACAAATAACAAACTTGCTGAACCAAGTAAATCAACTCATGCAGGTGCAAGCCGCCCCTGTTAATTTGGGAGAAAGTCCTGCTCGACATCGGAGTATCGTCGCGTCCACACATAATTCTGGACATGACGATGTGCAATTACCGATCGACGACATCGAGATAATGTACATCTCTGGAATACTCCAAAGATAGACCTATAGGACGCCTTAGCTAATTGTGTACCGTTTTGTAGGGGCCGATGCCCTGCAAGCTCCAAGTGAGGATGGTTGGGTCGATTCCTATTGAAAGGGCGGGTATGGTGTATCCATACCAGAAGGGCGATCAGAAGACACGGTGCCAGTGGCGCAGGTTACGCTAAGTGCGGTGGACATGGTACATGATAATTTCATGGCCATCCCGCTGGAGATTCCCCCGAATGAAGAAATCGGAACACTAGGAAATGCCATGTACACTTTTATCCAGTGGCCCAAGAAGGACATCGCACTGGACCCTTCAGTGACGCGATATCGACTGGACCCTGCCTCTCCAATAGGACCTTCAATGAGTCCGCCTTAACCAAAGCTTCAGAAGGCCGCCACATCGCTTCCCGTCGAGAAGACGGCGAAGGGACAAGAGAAGCGTGTCACCATATCGGTCGCTGAGGCGTCTCACGGGAAGACGTCCCTCAGCCGCCTCGTTAAGGAGAAATCGAAATCGAAGAACATTAAGGCACCTCTCAAACCCATGAAATACTCCCTCAGAAGTCCGTTGGTCTCCGGCGCAGAAATAAAGTGCTCAGGACTAGCTTGTCAAGCTTTGCATGATTGGTACTTGCGCAAGACCTGAGAGGAGGGGGGCCATACTGGAATCACCGTAAGATACGGGAGGAAGCATTTTCTCCACGAGCCTGGCCACTTCGTCGTGGGCTTCAAAGACTTATTTGACATATACAACCTAACTGCCCTCGACGCCTCACTTCCATGATGCTGGACATTGTAAGTGTGTACTATCAATTTCTACACTCACGTGATACCGATAAATATCATAACTCATTGCTTATGTACAGATACATTATGAAATGTGCCCGTCGAATCGAAGAACCGGTGGGTTTCCTCGACCCACACGTGGTCTCTGAGCAAACAATCAACCAAGACGCATCCTACGTTGAGAATTACATAAAAATAGGATTGCTTGCTCTGGACGACAAGGACTACATAATGGTGCCCTACAACCAGAAGTAAGTGCTTAATATTTGCTATACAAATTACGTTTCAACATAGGTTTATGACTATAGCGACATACATGAGTAGGTTCCACTGGATTCTTCTGATTCTTGTGCCAAAGAGGAACATGGTATTGTACCTTGATTCTCTACTCAACAAAAATCACGACTTCACCCTTCTTAAAGGAATACTCGACAGGTATGTTCATTTCCTCCGCACACAACTCTATTGTAGTCTTCCTTCGTTTGAAATGGACAAGGATAACTTTTTTGAATCATGTAGGGCGTTCATCTGCTATGTTGCCGAGGGAGGTTTATACAAGGGAACAGCGCCACTAATCGACTCACGAGGATGCGATTTTCGGTACACGCTACAACACAATAATCATATATCATACTCAGTAATATTGTGTCCCGAACTGACTGTACATATATATGTAATTCTATTTTTGCAGTGCCGCCAGCAAAAACGAGATCACCTATGCGCATTCTACGTATGCCATCATATGCGACTATTGATTGCTTCTAGGGCGACGATCCCGTGTTTGTCAATCTCGTAATAATTATTTCCTAATTATAAATTTAAATATATATGCTTACTACTTTACTCCTGGTAGCGACAGGGCTTGAACATAGAGTTAAATGCACTCGAGATGGACCAGGTCACGCACGTTCGAGGGGAGCTCTGTGTCTTCATCAAGGCAGACATAATTAACACCACCGGAGAGTTTCACGCCGTTGACACCGATGAACGACCTCGAAATAATTGATTCAATATTGTAATTCACTTTGACTGGTTGTAATTCAATTTGTAACTCTAGCGACAATATATACTTGAAACATTCTTTTGTAATTGATTTTGAGTTAGATGATCACTTTGAGTTGTCAACAATTATCTGTGATATGTTTCTGCTTGTTAGTTTTCAGAGGGCATGGCTAGCAATTCCTGAGGCTAGCTGAAAATATGATAAAAATTAATTAGGTCTAAAGACTTATCACAGACGGTTCCAACCACGAACCGTCTGCGTGATACTCTGAATCACTGACGCGGTTCGTGGTTGGAACAAATCGTGATAAGACTTATCATAAACGGTTTTTCAACCGTCTGTGATAACCGCCTGTTATCTCAGACATAAAATTTCAGACGGTTCAAAAACCGTATGTGATGACTGTTACGAACCGTCTGTGATGAGCTTTTCTGTAGTAGTGACCAAGAACCAGAGTCTCTGGTGTTGTGGTTGTTGGGAAGGACATCGTCTTCCTCAGTGCCTGCGAGCACACCACAACATTGTTTCTTCTCTGGTGAGCTTCATTGCTCGTCGTGTGCGTCATATTCCGTCTAGAACATTACTCATCCCCTTCCTGTGCTTGTTTTTGCAGTTGAATCCGTGGAGAGCTAGAACCACATCATCTTCTCCACCTCTCACGAGCACACCCATTCCAGGCCACCGCACCTTCCCTGTTCTGGCGAGCCTTCCTCTCTCTCCCTCGTGTCACCTTGTATTCCACCTTTCACTTGTGTGAACCCCTCATTCAATTTCCTTGTCACCGCAGTGTATCCTTGAATCCACATCGTCTTCCTATTTTCCAAGAAGATTAGCCGCCGTGCGCCATTACTCTCCTCGTGGTTAGCTCCTCGTCGACTCCTTCCATTTAAACCAACTTCGACCTTTTCCTAAGCCAGCGCACCCTTTTTTTTCTTCTAAGCTTCACCGTGCAGTGCTACCATCGTTGACCCCATCACCGCTGTCACTGTCCACCATCGTTAGAACGCACCAGTCCAACTGCGCTGCCTTAATCGTCGTTGGTGAGCTCCTCGAAGTCCCTTGGTGCAGTTGCGCTTGCGGCTTTTGCACGCCATCGTTGTTCGCTTTGTCTCCACCATGGTCATCTATGGCTCCATCACACTTGCATGTTGTCGACGCAGCTCCGGCGACCTTAGTGAAGGGATACGGGTAAACTATGCTAGCTAATAATTCAAAAAATTTACCACGTAAACCAGGATATCATGCAAGCAAGACATCATAGATCGTTACCACTAGACGCACAGTGCAGCGAAAGAAGAGTTGGAGCAGCTGGATCCAACGTAGAGCGTGTCGATGAAGTGGTCACAGTCGATCGTCCAGCGTTCTCGGTGTCGATCGTATCTTCCAGCAACCAATCGCGTTCCTTGCGAAGTCGTGGATTGTCCTTTAACAGCAACCAAAGCAGTGTCTCTACTGTATCCATACGTTCAGGAATGGAACACCAAGAGTCAGTGTGCTAGCATCAACTCACACGGTAGTTCTCTCAAAAAGATGATGGCTAGGTTTCGGTGGAGCAACTCACGTTGTATGTCACGTCTTTCCAACAGCCTCATGCATCCCCTTATATAGAGCCCATGATAGATCCTATCTGAATACGTTTGTTCCAACCTGTTAAGTGTGTGACCCTATAGGTTCATGAGTAATCAGTTGTGACTCGGAAACACCTTTTCGACCATAAGTTGTTAGCGATTCCTAGCAGGACATAATAATTCCCGAATACACATAAATTATATCAAACGAACCTTAATGCAATATGACCTACGACCAGGTACTTATGACCTGCTCATATCTCTATACGACATGTTCATATTTAGTCATGACCAGTTCGTAACTCTTTACGACCAGTTTACGACCACTTAGTGATTATGTTCGACCAGTCTACGACCAGCTCGTATCTACACACGACTAGTTCGTATCTGTTCGAAATGAGCGACCTGCTCGTGTGTTCTCCCTTTGCCTCATGATATCTGGTTGAATTCCATATGAGATAATTTATCATCCATGGAGTGTTCAATACTTTCTCGATCAAGTGTTGGAGAACTTCATGTGGTCGACTCTTCGACCACTAGTGGCATGACCATGCACTTTCTTTATCCAATCGTATCGAGGGGCCCAGAGATATCTCTCCTGTTATGTTAGAAGGGGCAAATCTCATACCCGACCAGTCACATCCCTCTGCACGTTTCATAGTATACCCGAAAGCTACATTTATAACTACCCAGTTACGGAGTAGCGTTTGGCAACCCCTAAGTGTGCTATTACACATGTAGGAAATTATGCTGATCTCAGGTCTAAGGATTATACATCATCATTGCTTGAGACCAACTGATGATACATAAAATCATAACAATCTCAACAGTATCTCAAGGTGGGCCAATCCAACACCATGTTGTCTAATATGTGTTCACATTATTGATTCGATATCCTTATATCCATGAATGTGAAACATGGTCATCAATCAATACATGTGTTGGTCGATAGAGTCACTAGCGTTTCGACCAATGACATCCGACCAGGGATACATTTAGAATGACATCATATAAGTTAAAGAGCTTCACCAATAAGTCACATATTTGTTCATCTTTATAACTAACGATTCATTCAAGGAACAGAATAACATTTATTCTATTACTCATAAACATAGACGTGATACAATCATCTTTATGATTACCTCAAAGGCATATTACCACTTAGGTCTCCGTGTGCTGCCATTGGCATCGTCATTGCCTCCCGAGCCTTTATGTGCATGCTTTCATCCTGTTTTTGTCTCGTTCGTTTTTGCCCTCGCGGCCGTGCCCATCTGCCGCCACATAAGTCATTGCCACCGACGCTCTGGTCCACCTCGAGCCCACCATCGCCGCCTTTAAGGCTGCCGTGACCTTGCCTCTTAATTTTTTCACTTCCCTAAACCGCATCGTCGCTGCCCCGCCGCCGCCGAGCTCGGCCACTGCATCCTCTGTTCTGCCTGTCCTGCTCTATTTCTCTCTCTCTCTCTCTTCTGGGAACCACCTGTCCGCCGGTTAAAGAAAAGAGAAAATATATTTAGTAGTTAATTAAATTTGGGTTAAGTTTGTGTGTGTTTAGCATGTGGACCCACTTGACTTTTTTGTAATTAAAATGAGACTTAAGATATGTGAGAATGACATGTAGGACCCACATGTAATAAAAATGATTTTTGGATTTTTTTTAGAATGTAAAAATCTGACGTGTGAGGCCACTAGTCAACACCGTCAATCCTTTTTCTTTTTATGCATTTTCTTAGCCTAACCAGCTTCTAATGCTATAACTTTTGCATATGAATTCCAAATTGAGTAAAACTTGTTTCTATTTTTTTTTAATAAAATCATGAACTTTTGTAATATGCAAAAAAAATTTTGAATTTTCTCTCTGCTTGAATTTTGTTGGCTCTTATTTGTGTTGCTTGGCTTTTACTGATTAGATATCGACATTTTGGAAATCTCCAAAGTCGATTCCGAGCATGACCAAGAGTTCAACGAGCAAGCAAAGCACCCCATTTGACCATATTTGATCCCATATTTTTACTATTATGTATGTTGTATTGCAAAACTATATGCTTGTGTGTATTTTCCATAAAAGTGCTATTTTGGTAAGGTTGGTAGCTATACCCATATGTTGCATGCAACCTATCTTGATAAATTTGATATTATCATTGTTGACATGCGCCATATAAATATTATCAATTGTTGGTATGTACATTTGTGGAATATTAGTAGTGGTTCGAGTAGGTGATGCTTAGCTATGCAAATAGACCAGTACTAGAACTGATAGTTGGAACAACTTGATAAATTGATCAATTAAGGTAAACACTTGTATACATGTCCAGAGGAGGTACCTCTGTTATGTTGGTTAACTAAAACTTGTTTTCGACTTGGCCGAGTGTATGTTGGGACCGGTGCAGGTGCACGAGACTTTGGTTGTGGTTCTCGCCCGGGTCACTAATGACCGATCTATTGTGCTATAGACCCAAGTAAATTCATACAACCACATGTGTCTCTTATGGGTAGGCCCTAGCATAATAAGTTATCGTGTTATGGCAATCAAACCACATGTGGTAGAATGTAGGTTGAAAATTGGGCTAGTGCGGACATGGAATGTATTTATGTTCATAGGGGCTTTGCGAGCACCGCAAAGCTTTCCAACATAAAGTATGAGTTATTAGTATTTTAAAGAGCTCTCCATATCTTGAGAATGTATCATAGCATGGTTTTTGTTGTTAGGACCGGTAATGTAAAATCTTTATCATGAACTCTCAAATCGGGTACATTTGGTGTCGCAGGACATGGTTGGTATGGTAAGATGTTTATATCACGTGGATAAAGTTATACAACCCCTGCAGAGTATAAATCTATTTGAATAGTCATGTCCCCAATTACATACATCACTTGGTTATATGTCGCAATAAGTAGTTTTATGTTTTGCAGAATGGTTCGGGTGATGTATGGATAGGAACTCTATGCATAGATTGTTCGACAAAAGGATTTTGCCACTGTTTTTGACTTTATGGCAGCAAGCCATTTGTTTATTTATGCTATTATGCTTTATTAATATTTGTTTATCAATATCAAATGCTCTTATAACTTTCGATTGCAATCCATTACTCGTTATTATAAATGAAAACTTGCTTTATGCAAAAAAAAATATGATAAATTGGTAGGATAATCATCTCGTTTGACTGGGCCTTACATATTATATAATCTTTGCTACAAAGTCTTATGGGTTATAACGTTGTACTCATAATTGCTTGTTGAACAAATTCAGAAGATGTGGACGGCTGAATTCAAACTGTCATTGCTGAGGCGACAAGTGTACGTACATGTATGTGTCGACCATTTCGGCAACAATTCAATGCCAAGCTCCTTCCGACTGGTTCTCATCCCGTCCCGAATGTAAGCCTAAGTATCTGATCTAGCTAGCTACTAGTTCACTGTAAAAGCTTCTAAATGTATAATGAGGGTCAAATCCTGCTTTGGTGTGCGCTACAAGTAAATTACTAATTAAATACAATTTGATTTGCAAATTAAATACCCTTGCTGCTTTCTTCGTACGTACTTTGCGTGAAAGTTTATAAAAACTACTTCATCCATTCTTTTTTCACTTACATTTATTATTTTTTATAGTTTTCGAGATGCGATTTTGACCGTTATTTTTTATAACTTTACATTAAGATGTACTAATAAAATTAAAATATTATGAAAGTATTTTTAACTACAAATCTAATGATATTATTTTTATATAGCCAATCTAGATAGTTGGCACAAATTCTAGGACGTCAGGTAAAAATGAAAAAAGAACGGAGTGAGTATCATAAACTACTAGATATGTACATAGTGGACAAATGTTTTAGGATCTGTAAAAAAATTCAAGCTCAAACTCGACCAAACTAGGACAAAAAAACATCGGTAGAGAAAAGGAACAATGAATGTATATGCAAGGTACGTTCAGCAAGTTTACAATGAGAATATATATGAGGTAATTAGATCGATGAGATAACATAACAATGGTAATTGATATGCTTTTCCACACATATAGAAACTTCCTTACACAAGAATCTTTCAAGATCTGATGTGTATGGATCTTTCATATTTATGGCATTCTCAAATTTTTCGAGATGAGAATTTCTGGATGAAACTTACATGCACCTATATTTACAGACACACATATATGAATTAATTTATTTTTGAGTAAAAATGCCCCAGCTGCTACTATGAAATGGTGCAGGAAAGAATTTCAAAAGACCGTGTCCTTGTCCCTATCCATGAGTAGAAGTGAACTGAGGAAGCATCCATGAATTTCGATTGGTTGGGATTGGATGGGACATGGATGCAAGCTTTTTCTCTCCCCTTTTTTAGCGGTCCATAAGTCCGCAATATTTCATTTCCCATACGTAGAGAATGCTTGGCTCCACTCGTTCTTTCATTTTCTTCGTGATGTCACTGGTGCAATGTTGAACTACTACCTTGACTTCATAGCATTTTATCATGCAAGGTTGCAACAGCAGCCACAGAACTATTCATCAGGGCTTGCCGACCAAACACGTATTTATCAATTTATCGTCAAGGATCGATCGATGCGCATCCAAAGAGGAGAAATTTTGTAGCATCTCCCTTTGAATAATTCAAATGACGTAGTGTGATTTTGCCAAGTCATATATATGTCTCCCGTGTATAAATCAAGCTAGATAGGTACACTGCTATAGAAAAGTTCTTCACAAACGGTTCAAAAATATTATCACAGATAGTTTCATGAGCTGTTTAAGTTTATGGGTCAGTAATGACATGATGTTATCACATACAGATTTTGAACCGTCTGTGATAGCTTATGTATCACATATGATTTTATCTACAAACCGTCTGTGATGATATTTCTCTATAAAATCTCTAAGCAGTGGCTGCTTTGTAGAATCCTCTTAAACCACAGCTTCAAATACTTGTGAGGCCGTGGTTTAAGAGGATTCTATAAAGCATTTAGAGGATTGGCATGAAGAAAATCACACACTCCAGTGTGTCAGGTTCGATGAAGCAGGTCATGGTTTCTCTTGCACGTTTAGGATGAATGCCCAAAGAGCAGCTAGCTAGCTGAATTCAGGCCTCGGGTTAGATAACAATGGACTACGAACTGCTTGGAGATTTTATATAGAGAAGAGATCAGGAATGGAAAGGTAGGACGTACCTGAGACTCAAGAGAGGAGAACTTGACCAGCATAAACACGGTTACATAGACAAAAGTGAAATGAATGGCGAGAGGCTAGTTGATTACACAGAGAGAGGTAAGATTAAAAAGATTGATTATTGCTCTCAAAATAAAACTTGCTAATATATTAAGACTAGTTTAAGCAAATCATCCAAAATTAACTTGTTGTACACAGGAACAAAATCTATCAAGATACTATCAACTGTGATGTAGGACAACAAGTATATCAAAAAATATAAATTACATACTCGAAACAATACATAACAGTAGGTAATCTGACAGCTCAAGGCACAATCTATACACTCCAATCGCATTTGTGACATCAATTCATCATAGAGCAATTCACGAGACCACAAAAAATCCTTCACCCATCACCAATTTGCCATCAAACTCCCCATGTGAACCAACACTAAGCACAAAGAGCACCCCAGTAGCATCACATTTCACAGGAACACTTGACACACTAACAGTAGCATCCCCATCCTTCACCAACATCTATGGCATCACAGAACAAAAGGAGGGAGTAGTAGAAGGGGAGTATACCAGTGTAACGAGGCAACCGCGGTAGCAACCCACCTTCATCAAACCATCACAAGGCCTCCATCATTTTCATGCATAGGCAGCATCAACCCACATCCCTGCACCATTCACATGTGCATGCATATTAGCCAACAACACATCAGGAAGAAACCAAGCTAAGCTTTAAAATCGAACTCATAGTAGGGAAAGCAAAAATAGCAAGAAAGAAAAGAAAGGGGGGAAGGGGACCGAGCCGGAGCGGCGGCACCATGGCGCTGGGCCAAGCGGGGCCGAGCCAAGCTGGGGAGCCACAGGGGCCCCGCGGGTAAGAGGGAATCACCGCAGCTACCATGGCTACCACACAGGAGGCGGGCAAGCCAGGAGCCAGGGGCGGGCGGGCAAGCCAAGCAAGCCACGCGCACGGGAGGGCCGTAGGTGCGGGCAAACTCTAGAGTTTGAATATATATAAATATGGTTGGACATCACAGATAATTCTAAAGTAGAACCGTCTGTGGTATTATTTTTTTACAGACGATTTTAAACAGGAACCGTCTGTGATAAATATACATCACGGACGGTTCCAATAAATAATTGTTTGTGATAACATACATAAATACAGATTCACACATATGACACATTCTCATATACATAAATACAAATTCAGAACATATGGCACATAGACATGTATTACATGTTTTCCACCGGTCAGTAATGCGATCATGTCATTATACTGAGACCGTTTACATATATAGAAGATAGTAAATACAAATTCAATCGGTTTTCTTGTAATTATATATGGCCAAACAGCGTGGCAGTCGCTTCTTACAATGATTAAAAAAAGTAGAAACCTAAATAATTAAAGTTTTTCTAGTGGTGGAGGTAACATATATACTATCTCCGTCTTCAAAACTTTGTAGGGTTTGAGATCATCAAACGAAGCCCAAAATGCGTCCACCCACTGACACTATCGTTCGAGTGTCTCCCGAAGACCCTCCGACTGTTGAATCAAAAAGAATTGAGCCCATAGGCTCTCTTCCCTTGCTTAAGGGGTCTCAGCAAGGTCGAATCGGTCGCCCGCCTCCTCGATTAAGCAGTCTAAGCGACGGCAAGCCTCTTGGAGACGTGCAATGTTGTTGTGGAGGACCACGTCGATAACGAGGTTATTTCGCTGAAAGTGGGAGATCACCGAAAAATGCGGCGGAGGGGGATGTCAAGACGGTGGAAGGTGGCCGTCACCTGCTCTGGCAAATCCTTTGACAGAGGAGGAAGGACAATGTTGACATAGTATCATTCCGCAGCATCCGCCAGCGTACGGCCGAAGAGGTGCTCGTACAGTATGGCTAGGTAGGCCATCAATGTCGGCGACAAGGAAACAGAAGAGGTAGATATTTATGCTTTTAGAGTACATATAGAGTGATGTCCGGATAATCATCTTCAATGGCAGATTATCTTTTTTTATAAAATAAGGAATAAATTCGGCACGTGTGACAAAGAGACGCATCGAGGAGCCGAAGCGGCATTGATGCGAGCGAAGAGACACATCGGCGATGAAGAAACTCATCGTGGAGCTGAAGTGATATTATCACAGACGGTTATAGTTAAAAAACTGTTTGTGAAGTCTACGATTATCACAGACGGTTCATGTTTAGAACCGTCTGTAGCATGAACCGTCTGTGATATTACGTCTTCACATATGGTTCTTGTGATATTACGTCTTCACATATGGTTCTTGAGCCGCTAGTATTAACCTTTTGTAGTAGTGGTATACATCAATCGCCTAGCTAAACATGAAAATTACGTCTTCACATATGGTTTTTAGCGCGACTGATACATATTTAATATTTAATAAACCGTCAATTATGCGTGATAAGCCGTCTAGTATTAACCTTTTTGTAGTAGTGGTAGGCACAAATTGATCTCAATCTGCCTATCTTATTGCTTGTGTTTTCGCGTGAAAATTCTTTGCCTTGCTACTCTTTTTCTCTCTATCCAATACAAGGAAATAAAGTTAGCAACTTGAACTCTATCACTAACAAGTAGTCGAAGCCGAATTTCTATGGGATATGCCCATTTCTACATGCTTTCATACATGTTTTTCACAAGCATGCAAGAGTAGCACGGTGCTAGCTACTTGTTGGGCATGCATGTGCAAGACATATCCGTTTCCCATTTTCTTGGGGAAATCCATGGAGAAGAGTTTAATTGACTTTAAATATTTAAGTTTGATGTCTACTTCTGAATTAAATCTCTACAGTCTGTACTTATCAATAAGCGAAAAACGTACGGGCGTAGACAGTTACTACTACTAGTTTTCTTGAATAAGTTTGTCAAACCTAGCCACACATAGACAGAGATGGCTAATTAAAGTTGCGTTGAACAAATTAAATTAGCCAACCAAATCGACAATATTTTTTTTGTCAAACAGGAGAACTATTCATCACCGGTCATTTCAGGTTGACCCAGACAAATCAATTAATAGTGTGAGCTCGTTCGATCCATATATATGCACAAAAAAATGTGAGATTAAACTAAGGATAATGACTTGATTTAAACACATATAAGCTTAGATCATAGATGAACATCATGAAACATTAATGCGGAAGTGTGAGTGTATACCCGATGATGAAGATGCCATCTGGACCGAGGTCGGTGACGGGGTTGAGAGTAGTAGCGTCGGCCTTGGACGAAAGCAGAGATGTGAGGGAGTCCGGTGATGGCGGCGGCTTGGGAGTGACAATATCGACCTCGGTTTCGAGTCTTCGCCCACCTGAGCGCTCTTGATAGATCGGGTTGTTTGGGGCTTTCTTAGGCTAGAACCACACACGAGCGAACCTGCATGCCGAGCCCCCTTTTGTTTCTTATAGCGCAGGTGAATGGGACCAAACCATATTGTTGGCTGCGCCCCCGATATGTCGCGAGTGGGCAATACCCCCCGTGAATCTCGGTCTCGGCAGTTAGCCGAGATCAACCCAACATTCTCCCCTTTGATCGTAAGGCTAATATCATAAGTCCATCCTCAAATAAAAACAGCATACCAAAGTAATGTGTGGCATGACCAATGAAGTACCATACAACCTCAGTACCTATAGTGTACTATTACATTTTGAAATGGATATTCATTATACCCATGTGTGGCATGGTCAATGTGTTTGGCAGCACCACTTGCCTTGTTGTTACTCGCATAAAAGATTGCGGGTTCATTATCGCAGTATAAGGTGAGTGGTTTAGATATGCTGTCTACCACTCTAAGACTCAGAATAAAGTTCTTAAGCCATACAGCCTGTCCGATAGCCTCATAACATGCCACAAACCCAGCTTGCATCGTTGAAGATGCCGTAAGGGTTTGTTTGGAGCTTTTCCACGAGATAGCTCCTCCAGCGAGTGTGAAGATATAACCTGACGTTGATTTCTTAGTATCAACACATCCCGCAAAATCTGAATCTGAATAACCAATAACTTCAAGGTTATCAGAATTCTTATATGTGAGCATGAGATGCTTAGTAGCTTGCATATAACGCAAGACTTTCTTAACGGCCTTCCAGTGGTCTGGTCCTGGATTTGAGTGATATCTTCAAGCATTCCGGTTATAAAAGCTAAATCAGGGCGTGTGCTTACTTGAGCATACATAATGCTTCCAACAGCTGAAGCATAAGGAACCGACTTCATCTGATCAGTTTCATATTGGTTCCTTGGACATTGAAATATCCTAAACTTATAGCCCTTAACGATAGGAGCAGGCGAGCCAGAGCACTTATGCATATTATATATCTTCAGTACTCTGTCAACGTATGTCTTTTGAGATAAACCTAATACTCCTTTGGACCTATCTCGGTGAATTTCAATGCCAAGAACGTAAGAGGCATCACCAAGATCCTTAATATCAAAATTGGATGAAAGAAATCTTTTGGTCTCAAACAACATATCCTTATCGCTGCTAACCAATAAGATGTCATCCACATAAAGCACTAAAATGGTAAATTTACTCCCCCTGAACTTAACATATATGCAGTTATCAACTTCATTTTCCTTAAGTCCAAAATTTATTATAACTTTATCGAATTTGAGATACCACTGCCTCGATGCTTGTTTTAAGCCATAAATAGATTTCTTAAGTCGACATCCCATATGCTCATTGCCCTCTATGACAAAACCTTCCGGTTGAGCCATGAAAACGTTTTCTTGCAAGTTGTCATTAAGGAATGCCGTCTTAACATCCATCTGATGTAGCTCTAAATCATAATGAGCTACAAGTGCCATAACGATTCTGAAAGAATCCTTAGTTGAGACGGGAGAAAAAGTGTCATTATAATCAATTCCCTCTCTTTGTGAGAAGCCTTTTGCTACGAGTCTTGCTTTGAACCTTTCGATATTTCCCTTAGAGTCATGCTTGGTTTTGTAGACCCATTTACAGCCTACTGTTTTGACTCCATCAGGAATTTCTACTAAGTCCCATACATCATTAGTGCTCATAGACTTTAGTTAATCCTTCATGGCATCAAGCCACTTAGGAGAATGTTCATTCATCATGGCCTCCTTATAAGAGGTGGGATCATCTACCTTCCCTATATCATTAATATCCTCATTCATATAAACAATATAATCATTTGGGATGGTAGATCTTCTCTCCCGATGTGATCTTCTAATAGGTTCAGCAGCTATTGCAGGAGGTTGCTGAGGCGCAGGAGACTACTGAGGCCCGTCATTAGGTACGACATTAGGAATTTCTGAGACCTCAACAGTGGGTGCATCAACAGTATTTGGTATTGGAGATGCAACCACCTGAAGCGCAGGAATAAAACTCTCTGAGATAAGCGGTGAAGGGACGTAAACCTGCTTCTCTTCAATATCTATTTTCCTAGGCTCCAGGTCCTCGTTATTTTCTAAGAACACGGCGTATCTTGTTTCTACAAACTTAGTTGTCCTATCAGAACAATAAAACCGATACCCTTTAGATCTTTCAGGATACCCAATAAAATGGCAACTTACTATTTTAGGATCTAATTTTCCAATATGTGGATTAAATATCTTAGCTTCACACGACAACCCCACACTCTTAAATATTTCAAGCTTGGTTTCCTCCCAGTCCATAATTCATAAGATATCTTAGGTACTGATTTACTTGGAACCCGATTAAGAATATGTGCGGCTGTCTTTAGTGCCTCCATCCATAAACTAGTTGATAAACTAGAATAGCTAAGCATGCTCCGTACCATATCCATAAGTGTATGCGGTTATGCGTCTCGGCTACCCCATTCTGCTGAGGTTCACCTGGTGTAGAATATTGGGCAACAATGCCATTTTCCTGAAGAAACTTAGCGAAAGGGCCAGGAATTTGGCCATAAGGGGTATGTCTCCCATAATATTCTCCCCTACGGTCCGATCTTACCACTTTAATTCTTAGGTTGTGTTGATTTTCAACTTCAGCCTTAAATATCTTGAATTTATCAAGTGACTCAGATCGGTCCTTAATGTGAAAAATATAACCATAACGGGAGAAATCATCAGTGAATGTGATGAAAGAATCAAAACCATCCACTGATGTCACAGGAAAAGAACCACAAATATTAGTATGAATTAACTCTAATAGTCATGTGCTGCGAGTTGCTCCCTTCTTTATTTTCTTTACATATTTTCCTTTAATGCAATCAATGCAGTGGTCTGAGTCAGAGAAATCTAATGGTTGGAGAATCTCTTCCTTAATGAGACGCTCTATTCTCCCTTTTGAAATGTGGCCTAAACGACAGTGCCACAGTTTTGAAGAAGTCTCATTACGCTTAGCATCACATACATTCAAAGATATAGAAGATTTATTAAGGGAAATCATATAGAGCTTGTCTTGTCTAACAGCAAGACCAACATCATCTGAATGAAATTTGATAACACATTTATTGTTACCAAAATTACATTTAAATCCATCATCGTCCAATAAAGAAACTGAAATTAAATTCCTCCTAATGGAATGAACAAATACTACATTATTAAGACGAAATGTGAAGCCGCTATCTAAAACTAATGAAACAGATCCAACTGATTCCACTTCGGCTTCTTTTCCATCCGTGACTCTAAGACTTCGCTCCCCTTTTCTTAGTGTTCTCGCGGTATGGAATCCATGTAATGAGTTGGTAACGTGCACAGTTGCACCTGAGTCAATCCACCAAGATTTAGTGGAAAATCAGCATAAAGAGTTTCATCAATAAACATTATAGTATCATTACCCTTCTTGGCGAGCCAATTTAGAAAACCAACACAATCCTTCTGGAAATGCCCTGGCTACTTGCAGAAGTGACATGCATTCCCATTAGGTGCTTTAGCAGGAGCAACATAGGGCTTAGGTGTATTTTGCGCCTTAGGCCCTGATTTATCTGAATTAGGAGAGTAGTGCAGCCTTTTCTAGGATTTGAAGTCCCCTGAGAACTTCCTTTTGCTAGGACCGCCAACTTGATTCACTAAATCTTTCTTTTCGGTCCTTATTCTTTCTTCCTCCTGGACACACATGGCGATAAGATCGCTCATGCTCTATTTATCTTTTGAGTATTGTAATTTATTTTAAAAGCAGTGTACTCAGAAGGAAGAAAAGTCATAATAAAGTGGACTAGGAAACCATCGGATAGCTCCATGTCCATGCCCTTGAGTTTTCCAGCCATATCAGTCATCATCATAATATGCTCTCTTATGCTGTTGGACCCGTCATACTTAGTCGATAAAAGTATCTGGATTAAAGTACTAGCATAAACCTTAGTGGAGCTTTTGAATTTCTCCTCAACTGAAGCCAGATACTCTTTAGCATTTTCAGAATCTGGGATTGCTCCCCTGATCCCAACTGAGATAGAGGTCTTCATGATCATTAACGACAGCGGTTAGACCGCTCCCATTTTTCAGCATTAGCATCATAAGTTTTTTTTCTCATCATAATTATCCTCACCGTCGGTGGGGAATGGGACAAGTCACCCTTAACGCATAGTCAATGTCTAAAACTCCAAGGACAACTGAAATTTTTTCTTTCCAAGCGGGGAAGTTGCTCCCCGTAAGCTGCTCAATGTTGTCAATTGTAGTGGCAACATTCGAAGCATTTATTGCTGAACATTAAAATACATGGAAAATTAGAAATCATAAAAAGTATTGCATGCAATTAACCCTACGTTGGTTTGATTAATAACATACAAAACTATAGTTTCAATTCATATCACCGTTAGGCAAAAATGAAAATAATTTCAACAATTAATGTGGCGACATACGATTACAAACAACGTTGGTCAGTATGTAATCATGTGTATACATAATGCCAAAATAAAATATAAAAATCTCTAATCAAAATATCTCGTTAGTTCAATTTTAATTAGAGACAATAACACACTGTTATTGCATAATTAACATTAATTAAAACAGTGTATAAAAAAGAACTTAATCACCAAAATAATGACTTAAAAAGAATAAGTGTACTGTGCAGTCGGAAGGACAGTCATCCACGTCCCGGCCTGCGTTCGGCCTGATCTGCGCAAAAGCGCCGGCCCAAAAAGCTTGGCCCAAAATTCCGAAGCAGACGAGAGCCGTTGGATCTAAAAGGACGGCCGAGATCATCGCGCGACTATTCTGGATCGAATCGGGACGAAACCGAGCCGCCGGATGGGATCGAACGGTCGAGAACGTCGCCGCGCGATATAAAAGGCGACAAAAACATAAACCCTAACCCTAATCCCATTTCCCCGTTCCCCTCCGAAGCAATCGCGCGATGGCGTCGCGGAAGTGCTCGCGTCGTGCGAAGCGGCGGGTGGAGCGGCGGCCAGCGGCTCGGCGGGGCGGGCGGCTAAGGAGAAGCGGCTGGTCAAGACCGAGCGGTGTGGCATGAAGAAGCGGCGCCCCCGTAGCCCTCCTCGTCGGCGCGCGATAGCGACCGAGGTCGCGCGTGCAGCCGTCTAGTGGAGCTGCGGTGGCGCCCGAGACCGGAGCGGGCTCCAGATCTACAAAAACGTAAGTATTCCACCGCCCCTTTTGATCTCCGATTCGAGTTTTTGAGGGGTCCGCACCTTAGGATTCTCAGAGTTCCGATTTTGGGGGGGTGGGGGTTCTAACTTGGGGATTTTCGGGATTACTTTAGGGATTTCGCAAGGACTTGAGATCCCCTCCTTCTAAGTGCTAAAACCGAGCCCTTTAAACATTAGATCCGGGCAAGTTCAACCTTCGGTCGGGACTAATAGGGTTCAATACGATCTAGGCTAAGCTCTGATACCAAATGTGATATTAAACTAAGGATAATGACTTGATCTAAACACATATAAGCCTAGATCATAGATGAACACCATGAAATATTAGTGCGGAAGCGTGAGTGTATACCCGATGATGAAGATGTCATCTGGACCGAGGTCGGCGACGGGGTTCAGAGTAGTAGCGTTGGCCTTGGACAAAAGCAGAGACGTGAGGGAGTCCGGTGATGACTGCGGCTTGGGAGTGACAATATCGACCTCCGGCTTCGAGTCTTTGCCCACCTGAGCGCTCTTGATAGATCGAGTTGTTTGGGGCTTTCTTAGGCTAGAACCACACGCGAGCGAACCTGCCTGCCGAGCCCCTTTTGTTTCTTATAGCGCAGGTGAACGAGACCAAAGCTATAGTGTTGGCTGCGCCCCGATCAGAGCGCGAGTGGGCAATGCCCCCCATGAATCTCGGTCTCGGCAGTTAGCCGAGATCAACCCAAAAAAAAAATGCAAGCACTACTTGATTGTATTATACTTCGCTGTCTCATGAACCTGGACAGCGCAACTTTTGTAAAACTGGGGCTACCTTTTAATTTTCTTCTCATCATAGTTCAGTATTATACCCTTTTGGAGAGCAAGTGAGCATGTATGTTTGACTGTACTAGGTCCCCCCTCTTCACACATTCGATCGGCCATATATTTCTGCACGGTAGGCAACAAAGAAATACTAGTGGGTGTTCATCATCGTTTGGTCAAACTCTCTACATATATAGGTGCTTAATTTTGTAGTACCATCGATCGATCTGTGTGTATTAGAGAAGGTCGAGATCAGCTGAAGGGTAGAGGTGAAGGCTCAGGAGCTGAGCAGGCAGGAGCTAGGCCGGCCGGGAGAATGAGAGGGTTTGAGAGGAGAGGAGTCCGGCAGTACAACCGGTCCGACGTGCAGCGGATGCGGTGGACGGAGGAGCTGCACCGGCAGTTCGTGGAGGCCGTCGAGTGGCTCGGCGGTCAGGACGGTGAGTTTTGCGATACCTGCTTCCGCCTCCACATGCTTGCATGTATGTGTGCACAGCTACACACAAGGCCGGCAGGCTAATTGGTGATATGTAATTTGATTTCATTAGCTTTGAGTACGGACCAAACTATATATTATTGTTTTAAGGAAATGGATTAAGGATAGTCGTTCTTTAATTAATTTTACTTTTCTTTTTGGTTTGGATCTCGATCCTTAGTTGGTGTAGGTTAGGCAGGAGTCTGTTAATGGAGTCCACCGGGGAAAGGAAAAGAAAAACACGTGTTATGCATGCATGATGAACACCATGAGAGTCTCTCCTCTTTTTAATTTTTTTTTTCTTTGGATCTGTTGTTTGCGGACGATAATAGTGGTACAAAGGATGATTTACACCTTTGTACTTCCGTCACAAATCAGTGGATACCTACAAAATGCATAGGCATACAAAGTTTGATGAGTTAGTTACTAGTGCAAGACAATTTCATTTCCAAACTTCAATATAATATTTGTGTTGGTTTATCAAATTTTCCTCTGAAATTTAATCAACCCGATCTTTTCTATGTTATTTAGTTTCTTGTATGCTTTAATTTGCATGTTATGGGAGAATAAAATGAGTAGTAATTCATTTGCAAAAGTTTCAAGTAATATTTTTATCTCGTTATTGTATTATTTTCCATCTAGCAACCTGTCTGTTATTACTAGCCTAGAAGCGTATGTTTGACAACTTATGCATGCATGTTTGACACATATCTTGCGATGTTGCAACTTATTACTAGCTGGTAGTCATGTGCCTTTCCAACTGCATAAATAAGTAGCTAACACACGTGTGTTTTGGCTGCATCGTCACACGAAAACATCATAAAATGCACACAGTTCTCAGAAGAAGAAAAAAAAATCGGGATCTGCCTATATCTAGATTTATATGCAACTATCTGAACATAATTCAATGATGGTGTTCAAGAGAATACAATCATATAGATTGAACTATAGCCATTAATTAATTTTCAGATAAGGTCGATCCATGGAATAACAACATATATATGGATCCACACATTCTTTGGCATTCAGCCATCTAATCAAAATTTAATTCGGAGCTAATTCTTCAGAGTTGTTACGGTGTTTGACAATCTCCTCTTCTGTCTGCCAGAAGCAACACCGAAGCGAATTCTTCAGTTGATGGGCGTGAAGGGAGTTAGCATATCTCATGTCAAGAGCCATCTGCAGGTACTTTTATATAGGATTTTGCATGTACATATATATATATATATGCCATATTACATTGTACGTAGCACAAGTACATATATCTTGCCATGTGTGTGCTTTCTTTTTCATATTTGTATGCTAATATTAGCTAGCTTTAATTTATCAATGACCCAACCTTTTTTCTTAAAAAATGATCAGATGTACAGATCAAACTCTAGCAACAACAGTAACCACCCGGTCAGCCTCCATAAATTTATGGCAACCACTGCGAGCAACATTAACAAACGTGTGTTTGTGAATCGTGAAGATCACTTCGTTTTCGCGTCACAGGATGGAAGCACCGCAGCTTCAGACAAGAACGCCATGCTCCGCAGCAGCCAGTCATCATCATACCAATTGTGAGTGTGAAGCAGTAATTAGTCTGGTCTCAATGCTCTTTAATTTGTACAGCTATATATATATATATAGTTACATACACATTTCAGCTGTTAAATAGTGATTGATACATACTTGCAGACCATCAATAGAAGAAGTTTTCAGAAGCTGGGAACGAAGTAGAGGGCGTCTTCCATGGAACTCCAATTTGCTTACAACAGAAAAGGTAATTTATTTCATTAATTTTTTTCTTCCAGGAACACGTGATCATCTATGCATTTTAATTGTTCCGCATTTTTTGTTTCCTTAGTCTAGTCTCCATGACCACGCCAGGGTTTTTTTCTACCGGAGAGTTTTTTTTTACCGGGGGTGGCCGGTAAGGCCGAAAATCGGGAAATTTCGGGGCGAAATTTTCAAAAAAAAAATGAATTATTTGGATTTTATTTTTATTTATTTTTTTAAAAAAATCAAATTTGAACAAAATTCAAGCAAATTTGAAAAAAAAAATGGACGAATTTCATCCAAACCGGGATTTTCGGAGCTGATTTGAATTTCTACCGGTACCGGCCGATAGAACCGATTTTACCGATAATCGGCCGATTTTCGGAACCCTGGACCACACACATATATATCCAGTTCATGTATACCAGTATGGAGATGTAAAAGACTATGAATAAATTCAGACAGTTTATTTAAATAGTTTATCTTACCATCTTACATGTGCTATTCTCTAGAAGCTTTCATTTTGGTTATATGCATTAGGTCATTAGGTGGCAGGCAGCAGGTTGCCAAACTACCATACTGCCGTGTATGACTGTTCATACCTTCATGTGCATGGTCCAAGCCCCTTGATCTAGCTAAACTTACTACCATACTGCCGTGTATGACTGTTCATACCTGCATCTGCATGGTCCAAGCCCCTTGATCTAGCTAAACTTTCTCTACAATGTATATATATTTTTCTACAGGAGTGCTTGCAAAGTTGCATTGTTATTAGCAAGCTTAACACTGAAACATATATTGATGCCGTTTATATATACTTCATAATAATTAATTGGTAGACTTCATGACCTGGCTATATATATATGTGACGTTGCTGCAGGCAATTAGGCCATGCCACACTACTAACAAGAAGCCTCAGAAGCAAACGGGCTGCGACCTGACGCTGTCAATCGGCATGTGGGAGGAAACGAGCTGCGACGCCGACGGCTCGAGCACGATCAGCGAGGAACTCGCCGCGCCGTCGAGGGACGAAGGGTTCGGCTCTCCGGCAGCAGGTGGTCTTCACTTCGCCGCTACTGTGAAGGAGAGCAACCCGCCGGCTCTAAACTTGGACCTGACCATTTCATCTTCTTGGCTCGCCTGATGACCCTGGGCCCTGTATACCTAGCTGCCTGCATTTGTGTATATCTATGTACACACACATAGAGCGGACACTGTCAGGTGATTATGTGTTATGGTGTCGATGTATTGTAGATCGTAGTAGTAGTAGTAATTTGAGAGATTTCTAACTAACTAGGTTGCTTGGATTCGAATCCTTCGCCATACCATTTAGCGACACTACTACAGAAAAGGTCATCACAGACGGTTCGTAACAGTCATCACAGACGGTTTTTGAACCGTCTGAAATTTTATGTCTGAGATAACATGCGAAAATCGTCGTGAAGTTTTATCACGCGAGATAACAAAGTAGAATCGTTCGTTGTTGGAATGATAAGTCCTTAAACCTAATTAATTTTTATCGTATTTTCAGCTAGCCTCAGGAATTGCTAGCCATGCCCTCTGAAAACTAGCAAGTAGAAACATGTCACATATAATTGTTGACAACTCAAAGTGATCATTTAACTCAAAATCAATTACAAAAGAATGTTTCAAGTATATATTGTCGCTAGAGTTACAAATTGAATTACAACCAGTCAAAGTGGATTACAATATTGAATCAATTGTTTCGAGGTCGTTCATCGGTGTCGACGGCGTGAAACTCTCCGTTGGTGTTAACTATGTCTGCCTTGATGAAGCCACAGAGCTCCCCTCGAATGTGCGTGACCTGGTCCATCTCGAGTGCATTTAACTCTATGTTCAAGCCATGTCGCTAGCAGGAGTAAAGTAGTAAGCATATATATTTAAATTTATAATTAGGAGATAATTATTACGAGATTGACAAACCTAGGAATCGTTCGTCCTAGAAGCAATCAATAGCTGCATATGATGGCATACGTAGAATGTGCATAGGTGTTCTCGTTTTTGCTAGCGGCACTGCAAAAATAGAATTATATATATATATATATATATATACAGCCAGTTCGAGACGCAATATTACGGAGTATGATATATGATTATTGTGTTGTAGCGCGTACCGAAAATCGCATCCTGTGAGTCAGTGTGGCGCTCGATCCCTTGTATAAACCTCCCTCGGCAACTGTGGATATCGTGAGGATATGTGCACGATCTCAGGATGATGAGTCAATTGGCAATGGCTTTGTTGGTTTGCAAAATCTCGCGTTTTCGGGGTTTGCTTCAAGCTGTCAGACCACGGGCGGTCTGACCGGCGTTGTTGGGCGGTCAGACCGCCCGTGGAGAGGTCCGACCGGCCATGGTGGCCGGTCCGACCGATTTGTTAAAAAGATGTTTTTGGAGCTAAGCCAAAAATAGGTTGTGCAGGCAGGTGAGGGGAGTCTCCTGGATGTGGTTGCATCATTTTTGGAGCTCCCAGTCAAAAGTTCTATTGAGTTGAAAATTCCAGAAGGTTTCGGATTTTCAAGCTGGAATTTTGGCTAAGTCCTTTCGGGCGGTCCGACCGCCGTTGTGGAATCGGTCCGACCGGCCTGGAATTGGTCGGACCGGTGGTGTGGGGCGGTCAGACCGCCGTTGAATTGAAGGGGAGCCTTCTTTGCATTGATGTGTTTTGATTGTGGTTTATGTATGGTTGTCAATGCTTTTTGTTGCATATTGCATTGTGGAACTAACGTGGGTCAAGTTGTGAAGAACTTGTTCTCGGAAATAATTTATTTGTCTATTGCTGTGCAGGTGGCTTGCAGGTCAACGACGTCAACGGTGAGGTGGATTGGGACTCTGTTGGGAGCCGAGGTCGAGCGATCATGGATCCGGGTGGTCGTGTGACTCAAGCATGGTGCAGAATGGGCAAGATGGATCGAATGGGTAGTTCGGTACAGCTGGTTGGATCAGGCGGTGCGGATATCGGTGCGAGTCTCTGGGAGGTTCCGATGGGATTCGGACAAGAGAGGCTTGGCGACGTGATGAGAACCGCTGATCAAGCTACACGTGGTGAAGCAGGCGATTGCTTCAATAGTTATGTGTGTGTGGGTCCCAAAAGTGTAATCCTAGTCCTCTCCTATAAATAGAAAGGGGGGAGAGGGAAAACCTCTTGAAGCATTCATTTGGAACTTCCTTAGCCATTTCTAGGGTTAGGGTTTGGAGAGGAGAGGAGAGGGAGAGATTGTGGTTGCTCCTTGGTGAGCTCTTGTCCTCCTTGAGGGAGTGGCTTTGTAAGCATCTTGTGAGATCAATCAATCTTGTGATGCTTGCTTGAGAGATCAATTGTCTTCTTTGTGTTCTTCTCTCTTTTGGATGAATTTGGTGCTTCCTTGATTCAAGTGTTTAAGCTTGGTCTATTGACCCATTTTGTCTTGCTTTGATGTGTGGGAATACTCCTAGAATCATCTAGACCATCAACCCCCACAAGCAAGTCTTGAATCAAAGATTTTCATATTTCTAGGGTTTGTACACTTCTTTGGTAAAACCTTAAGAGATTGATTCTACGCAGTGGATCTGAAGGATCGTCGCTAGAAATAGGTCTCTAATATCATTAGGGAGGTGTGCTCGAAATTTGGTCAAGTTTCATTGGTTGAATCAAAAGTTGGATCAAATTTCGTTTTGGATTTGTGCTTGTTTTTTTGATCTCGGGTGAACCGGTCGACCGATTTTATAACGGCGGTCCGACCGCCGCATTCGAATCGCTAATCTCGCGGGTAGAACCGATATCCAACGGTCCGACCGCCGATTAATGCCGTCCGCCATTGGTTGACCGTCGGTCGATCGCCCTTGGTAGCGGTCGACCGCCAGTACCGATTCGAGCAGTGAGTTCTTTTCTCCACATTTGTGTCGTGTGGTTGAGGGGTTTATCAAATTCAGCACAAGGCTTCCACTGTGTGCTTACTGATCTTCTTAGCTTTCATAGCTAAAAGAGAAAAGTTCGTGTTGTATTTGATTTAGGCGAGAAAGTTGAGAAAGCGCCTATTCAACCCCCCCTAGTCGCCTTTCCGGTCCTACAGCAACATAGCCGATGAACGCCCTACATGATTCAAAAAAGTTATCCTTGTCCATTTCAAACGAAGGAAGACTACAATAG
The DNA here is from genome assembly GCA_036346395.1 of Hsuehochloa calcarea. Classification (NCBI taxonomy): domain Eukaryota; kingdom Viridiplantae; phylum Streptophyta; class Magnoliopsida; order Poales; family Poaceae; genus Hsuehochloa; species Hsuehochloa calcarea. Next base: position 5,030,249 of record CM070604.1, on the reverse strand, counting down.
AGTTATATGCGGAGGAAATGAACATACCTGTCGAGTATTCCTTTAAGAATGGTGAAGTCGTGATTTTTGTTGAGTAGAGAATCAAGGTACAATACCATGTTCCTCTTTGGCACAAGAATCAGAAGAATCCAGTGGAACCTACTCGTGTATGTCGCTATAGTCATAAACCTATGTTGAAACGTAATTTGTATAGCAAATATTGAAGCACTTACTTCTGGTTGTAGGGCACCATTATGTAGTCCATGTCGTCCGGAGCAAGCAATCCCAATTTTATGTAATTCTCGATGTAGGATGCGTCTTGGTTGATTGTTTGCTCAGAGACCACGTGTGGGTCGAGTAAACCCACCGGTTCTTTGATTCGATGGGCACGTTTTATAATGTATCTGTACATAAGCAATGAGTTATGATATTTATCGGTATCACGTGAGTGTAGAAATTGATTGCACACACTTACGATTGTCGGCATCGTAGAAGTGGCGTCGATGGCGCTTATGTTGTATAGGTCAAATAAGTCTTGAAGCCCACGGCGAAGTGGCGTGCTCGTGGAGAAAATGCTCCCTCCGTGTCGGCGGTGATTCGATATGACCCTCTTCTCTCGGGTCTTGCGCAAGTACCAATCATGCAAAGCTTGACAAGCTACTCCTGAGCTCTTTAGTTCTGCGCCGGAGACCAACGGACTTCCGAGTGAGTATTTGACGGGGTTGGGAGGTGCCTTAATGTTCTTCGATTTTGATTTCTCCTTAACGAGGCGGTGAGGGCGTCTTCCGTGAGACGCCTCGGGGACCGATATGGTGACACACTTTTCTTGTCCTTCGTCGTCTTCTCAACGGAAGCGATGTGGCGCCATCTGAAGCTTTGGTTGAGGCGGACTCATCGAGGTCCTATTGGAGAGGCGAGGTCCTATCGATATCGCGTCCTTGAAGGGTCGGTCGATGTCCTTCTTGGGCCTTTGGATAAAAGTGTGCGTGGCATCCCCTAGTGTTCTGATTTCTTCGTTCAGGGGAATCTCCAGCGGGATGTCCATGAAATTGTCATGGACCATGTCCACCGCACTGGCGTAACCTGCGCCACCGGGCACCGTCTTTGATTGCTTCCCTTCTGGTATGGATAAACCATACCCCCTTGACCTCAATAGGAATCGACCCTACTATCCTCACTTGGAGCTTGCAGGGCGTCGGCTCCTACAAAAGGGTACACAATTAGCTAAGGCATCCTATAGGTCTATCTTTGGAGTATTCCAGAGATGTACATTACCTCGATGTCGTCGATCGGTAGTTGCACGTCGTCATGTCTAGAATTATGTGTGGACGTGACGCTACTCCGATGTCGAGCAGGACTTACTCCCAAATTAACAGGGGCGGCTTGCGCCTGCATGAGTTGATTTACTTGGTTCTGCAAGTTTGTTATTTGTTCTTGAAATTTTGCAATAATCACATGTTCCAACCGAGCGTCGGCTGGTCCTTGGATCTCTTCCTACTCCTATACGTGTCGGAGTTGTGTGGGAATCCATCCCTCAAAGGTACGTAAACCCCTACGCCTCGCGTGCCACCCGGTGCTCCTTGTTTCCCAGGGCCGTAGACAGTACATCCTTCTCCCTGTCTACTTCGAAGGAACCTTGGGAACATGTGGAAGTCAATGCTTCCTGCAAGATAACATCATGTTATTGTAGACACCATGAAGTTATGGACTTATTAACAATTAAGTGGTTCGAGAAATTTACCAGACGTTGAGACACTGCCTCGTCTGCCGGGTTTGTCAAAGAGATGTTGCCCGAAGGCGTGGGCGATGCCTCGCTCTTAACGTGCTCGGCGCTTCGTCGAGATCTCGACAAGCGGTCGTGCGGCGGTCTCGTCCTCCGCCGCCAACTGCGTGGCTTTACCCGCATACCAGCGGGTGCCGAAGTGCGTGGGGTGAGTATTTTGTGCCTGGATAGCTCTATGCGCTGCACTTTGCTCCTGAAATTCGGCAGTCGTCTTCATATGCACGAAGGAGTCCCATGTATCTCGCGACAAAAATTGATACGTCGTGAAGGGCGTCCGACCCGTGTTCACGTACTGTGTGACAAGTAGGTTCTTGAAGGTCCTCCACGCGTGGGACATCGCCAGCAGCGCGTGCCATCGCTGCGTGCAGTACGCCGGGGAAAGTGAACGAGGTAGAAAGTTCAGTCCACAACTGATCTCTCTGTACATCCATCAGAGACTTCCAGGTTGGGGTGGTGATGGGGACCCGTTCCCTTGCAAGTACCCCGCAGACGGTCCGGAATCTCGCAGCTGCTTTCTTGGGACTCAGCGGGATCCCGACGTCACTGACCTCCGTGATCGTCATGCGGCCCGAGGGCAATTTGGAGATTCCTCTGCCTTCTCGCCTGCGTACCACCTTGATCGGAGATCCAGACGTATTTGGCGATGTCGATGACGGCGGCGAAGACGGTGCCTCTGCCATCTCGCTTACTTGCTATCTATATAAGTTACGTATGCAATTATTACATAGTATATAATATATAGAAAATTGCACAAAAAATATAAACAAATAGAATCAACGTTTGCCATCTCTGCCCTTTTTTATAGTAGTGTCATACCATAAAGAAACAAAGAGAAGCAATAATCATAGTAAAATAAAATAAATTGCCGTCAGTGTACCATAAGAATCATCACAGTTCTCAGGTTTACCTAGATTAGTCAGCACCCTAAGTATCGAGACTACCCACACCAACCTAGGTTAACTGGCATCTTGGTTTTTCAAGTCACCTAGGCTAACCCAAATTAGTCGGTACCGGGATACCCATGATACCTAGGCCAACCTAGTAAATCGGCACCGTCTTATTTCCATAGGTTTTCATCATTCGGCATTATTACAATTCAGCACCCACTTTCGGCAATTGCCGTAATTGCGGTCAAATCCTACAGTTACACAAAGAATGAGCCAGAGCTTGGCCAAACTAGCCTGGTTTTGCCCATTTCAGATGATGCTCTCAAGTTACACAAAGAATCAGACCGTAGTTCCAGATCATATTAAGCTCCAACTGAGCCATAGATTGGAGACAATCCACTATGTGGAACTTTGTGTAGTCATATCCATTAACTTCAAACTTACATATATATATTATAGCAACAACTTTGAGCACGGATGGCCAATATTTAACAAAATTTTGTAAGCTAACAATATACCACATTTTTGCCGGTTCATCCCCCTGGCCGAGCAAGCACACAGAGCCTCACCCCATTTCAAACAAAAGCACAGCAAAGTAAAACATCTAAAGGGTAAAATCGACATAAACCCTCGGGTGCTCGGCGGGCGGGGCGGCACCGAGGAAACCCTCGGGCTCTCACAGAGAGAAGGGGAAGCGCGGGAAAACTCACCGGGTGCTCGGCAGGGGCGGGGGCGGCACCGAGGTAAACCCTGCTCTCACGGCAGAGAAGGAGGCGGCGCTGGAAACTCACCGGGTGCTCGGCGGGGGGCGGCCGGGCTGGGGCTGGTCGGGCGAGGGCGAGGAGGCGGCTGGTAAACCCTCAGCTCTCACGGCAGAGAAGGGTGGAAAAAGACTAAGGCAGAGTGTGCACAACCGTTCGATGATAGTACAGACTTATATAGCTGGATATCACAGACGGTTCCATAAACAAACCGTCGTGATGTTAACTATCACAGACGGTTCTACTATGGAACCGTCTGTGATAACTTAACAGAGAAACTCTAATTTTAATATCACAGACGGTTCCATAACTGAACCGTCTGTGATATGTTGATATCACAGACGGTTCAAAAATAGAACCGTCCGAGAAGGATTATTTGTTAACTGAAAAATGCAATTAAATTCAAAAATGCATAACTTTTTCGCTGTAAACTATTTTTGAGTGAATCCAATTTTGTTGGATTCCTCTATTAATGAGCTTACTGTGAAAATTAGTTTTGAACATGTTACTATTTCCAGAAAAGTTTACTTATGCATTTTACTTTTGCTCATTTCGAGGCTTTGAAAAATTGTAGAAAGTGCATCATAGCTCCAAATGAGATGAATCTAATTGGGTTGTTCATCTCATGAGGTGCTTGATTCACTGTATCATAGCTCCAAATGAGGTGTTTTGCTCATATCTTTTGCATTACAAGTCTGATAAACCGGGGTCTCACACGACCAACCGAGGCAAATTGACCGATTTAGCACTGTCCATAACACGTGACGCGTTTCCATGTTAACATCAAATTAATTACAATGGAATATATACATGCTTAAGTGAAATATAGTCCTTCATGATGATCGACGCGCATATAGCTAGCTTCCTCATTGGGTTCTTCCTCCAGTCTGATGCCGTCTCCGAAAGGAGGCAACTCGTCAAATTGATTGTACTCTTCCTCATCCACGACATTCTCAACTCCGACAATCCTTATTTTCCCATGAAGAACTACGTGGCGGTTCTTATTTGCTGGGTCCGTTACATAAAAAACTTGAACAACTTGCTTAGCGAGTACGAATGGTTCGTCCTTGTATCCGACACGTTTGAGGTCCACAGTAGTGACGCCGTACTTGTCGAACTTCACGCCCTGCGGAAGTTTAACCCAGTGACATCGAAACAGGGGGATCTTGAAAAGTACATAGTCAAGCTCCCAAATCTCCTCTACGAACCCATAGTACGAGTTCAACCCGCATGCCCCCGCGGTATTGAACCCCTCGTGAATTGCATCTATGCGGACACCACTATTCTGGACTGTGCTCTTCCTATCTTGAGCTGCCGTATAAAACGTGTACACATTTATGTCGTATCCTTGCCATGTCACAATTGTAAATTTTGGTCCTTTGGCCAACCATAGCAGCGTTTCATCACTTGATGGCCTCCCAGTGAATCGCATCTTTAACCATTCGTTGAACCGACGGTTGTGCTCTCGTTATCCAAACCTCCGACCGTGCGGATTACATTGGCGTAACATGTTTTTGTGCTCGTCGACGTACAGGGACACTTGGGTCATGTGTTGCAAGACCGTGAAATGGGCCTGCGCGTATGTATCTAGATTGGGAGTGATTGCTTTCCTCCCGATGGTCCCGATACCCTCCAGTCTCCCCTCGTGACGAGATAGAGGCACGCCTATCGGTTCCACCTGAGCCATGTAGTCCACGTAGAACTCAATGACCTCTTTGGTTGCATAACATTCGATGATACTGCCCTCCGGCCGAGATCGATTCCGTACGTAGGACTTCAGAATTCCCATGTATCTCTCGAAAGGGTACATATGACGTAGGAACACAGGGCCGCATATCTTTATCTCTTTCACAAGGTGAACAATGAGATGGACCATGATATCAAAAAAAGACGGAGGGAAATACATCTCAAGATGACATAGAGTCGTCACCATCTCGGCCTGCAGAGCGTCAAGTCCTTCGGGATCGATGACCTTCTGAGCAATTGAGTTAAAGAAATAACACAGCCTAAAGATTGCCATCGGTCTCTTTCGGTGCTAACTCGGTTCTTATGTTCATATCAACCAAGTCACGCCGTGCGTTAACGCAAATCTTTTGTTTTGCCGATAATGTTGATGAAGAGACCAATCAAGCTATCACATACATTCTTCTCCACGTGCATGGCGTCGATGCGTTGGCGAACTTCTAAGTGCTCCCAATAAGGCAAGTCCCAAAATTAACCGCTTCTTCGGATATTTTTACGAGGATTCTTAATTTACCTCCTTTCCAAGCACAACATCGATATTCTTAACCATATCATAGACCTCTTTACCTCTAAAAGCCCTTGGGTGAACCGTCCTCCTTATTTCCGTCAATTGTTTCTTCATCTTGCGGTATGGGTGAATCACAGGAAGGAATCTACGGTGGCGCATATACGATTTTGCGTGAGTTGTTGATCATACACTCTCGGTACCATCTAAGCGGTGTGGATAGGCTTTAGCTCCTTTTTATCTTGAACCCGACGAGTTACCAAGGGCGGGAAGTTTCTCCTTTGGCGAGAATCGCAGGTGTCCGAGCTTTCCATCTTTCTTACGCTCCTCCGAGTGCCAACGCATCAATCTTGCCTCCTTTCGGTTCGCAAATAAACGCTTCAAACGTGGGATCACAGGCAGATACCACAACATCTTAGCAGGAGGTCCTTGCTTCGCCTTAGTAGTATTCTTACGCTTGTATCGGGATGCTTTGCTTTACGGTAGAGGACATGCATGCATGTCTGCATACTCTTTACGGTAGAGGATACAATCGTTCGGACATGCATGTATTCTTTCTAGTTCCATTCCCAATGGACAAAGAACCTTCTTAGCTTGGTAGGTCGTGCTGGGCAACACGTTTCCCTCCGGAAGGATGTCAGCTAAGAGACCTAACAACGCCGTAAAACTCTTGTCGGACCAACCATTGCTTGCCTTTAATTTCAGCAGTTCAAGCACGATTGACAATCTTGTGTATTCCGACTTGCAGCCAGGGAACAAAGGTTTCCCCGAGTCCTCCATTAAGCCCTCGAATTTACAAAACTCTCTCTCACCGTAGTTCCCTTCTGCATCGCGTAGCATCTGATCCAGATTGTCATCATGCGACCTATCCTCATCAAAAGCACATTCCATACCCTGCATATCATTGACTTCCTCGGCGATATCGTCATTACTGACTTCCTGTATAATCTGCTCTTCACCGTGACTGCTCCAACATGTATATCCTTTTTTGAAACCCCTTCGTATTAAGTGAGCTTCGATCTGCGCTGGGTTGTTAAACATTTTCATATTACCGCAATCAATGCATGGACAGTACATAAATTTTATCTCCTTCTTCAACATATCCTGCTCGGCGGCTCTTCTAAAAGCAAACACGCCATTAATATACTCTCCACTCACACGGTTCTCAATGTACATCCAGTTTCGGTCCATCTACACGTATATGCACGTAACAAATTAATTAGTGTTAAATTATATATTAATAAACCGCAAGTACCCTTCATAATGACCAAACACATTAGTGATTACTCTATAGCAAATATAAAGGGTTACAGATCGTTACACATTAGTGATTAGTCTAGAGTAAAAATAAAGGGTTACAGATCGATCGTTACCCTTCTCTCCAAGGTGGCGCAATGTGGGAGGAGGCAGCAGAGGTGCCGCAATGGGCCGGGGGAGGAGGAGGCAAGGGTAACAGCTCAAAATGGGGGAGGAGGCAGCAGCAGCAGGGTGGCGGCGGCTCAAATGGAATTAATGGAAAGGGGGACTGTCGGCATCATCTACTTATAATGCTAATATATCACAGACGGTGCTTTTAAAGAACCGTCTGTGATAGTCATGTATCACAGACGGTTAATTTTATCACAGACGGTGTATTTAGTATAGCATATTTTGTAGTAGTACGACCACATGCACACGTTTATAGCATTTGTATAGTTTTCTTTTTGCCCGTTCGATTAGAGATCGTGACTTCAGACGTAGACGGGTGAGAAATTTTGACTCTTTTTCTCTTGATGGATTGTTTTCATGAATCTCTCACCTTTCATCATCTGGACTGTCCTGTTTCTGATCGAATTATTGTACCTTAAGACACTGATAAAGGCATGCATGCTATATATTAGTGCTAGCCATTCCAATGAATGAGAAGATACCTATCTTGACAGCTTAGTAGCTATCTTGACTCTATTATTTTAATTTAGTCGGCATTCTCATTTCTCGTAGACAATGTATCAATCCTTTAACCTTTTGATCTCTCCTGACTTTTTCGAGAATTACTACTGTTATGTACCTCACTACTAATTTGTTTCTAGTACCTTAGCATAAGACCTTCACATAACAATATGACCATGAAATCGGGGGAATAATTTACTCGAGAAAAAAGCCATCTGCTTGCAGGTAGCTGGTACCCGTAGTCCCGTACCCTACCGCCCTGGAAAAAAAAATCAGAAGGGAGGTATATTTTGGTGACCTTAGCCAAGCCGAGGTGGACCTTAGCCAAAAAAATATATCAAAAGACTGTCCCTCGAAGTTCGTAATTAAGTTTCCTGCCTCCAATGCCAAGCACCGCTTTCAAAACATCCGCTCCACACAGCACCCATTCTCATCGTGGATGAATTGTATCACCGCGTCGCCGCCGGCGTCCTGTAAAATTTCAAATATTCCTGAAATTTTAAAGCATGTATAATTTAATTTTACGTTAGTTAGCTAAGAGAGCAAAAATGTAAATATCGTTTCTTGCCTCCTTATAAATAATGCCCCAAGGGCATGTACAAAGAGAGGTTTTCCCTCGTTCTCTCATTCATACATTCAATACAATATCAGAATATCCTTTGTTTATGGCTCCTCTCTCCTTCAGTCTCCTCATAAGACAATGGGTACTCTCTGTACTCATTGTCTATTATTTTCTTGCTACGACAAGCATCCCTTGACCAGAATAATCCTTTACCAGTAGAGTACTCACTGTCTATTCTTTCCTTGCTACGACAAGCATATCCCTTGACCAAAATAATCCTTTACCAGTGGTGGCCTGTGGAACTTGCTTCTCATAAAGTTGTTGCCAGAGAAAATTAACCCATGGAATGCCCATTTTGTTATAGAAGTTATGAAGAAGCCTCAATAGCGAATTTTACTAGTAAATTTGATGTCTCTTGTTAGTTGTTAGTATTCACTATTCAGATAGGTAGATTTTCTGTCTTGTTTTAGTCACTTAGTTGCTTAATGTTACAAAGACGTGAACCCAATAAGTGGTCAATCGTCCAGGATATATATTTGTGCACTAAACCAGGACTCAGGATCAGATCTAATTTGTTAAGACTTAACAGCTTTTGATGTCTATTCAAAATTGTCACACAAGCATGTCATCTATAATTTCTTATTCAAGCATCCTTTATAGATCCTCAAATGAAAACTATATGATACTTCTCTTTCTCATTGCAGATGGGTGTGTCGAGTGTGGTGCCCCGGATCACCTAGCCCGGGATTGTGATCAAGGTGCTGAGCGGAAAAACAAAGGCCCAAATTATGTTTTGAAAGATGAAAACACTCAGCGAGGCGGGAATAACCGTCGAAGGACGTCACTCTCCCATCTCTTCTCTTACACAAATATTTTACAGCATTGGTACATGCTCTGATAATATACTCTCTTTTTGCAGCTACGATCTTGTCTTTTGACGATGATGATAGTGCTAAATATGCTGATCGGCAAGACCGTCGAAGTGCTGACCGAAGAAAGATTCGAACAGTAGATGATCGGAGATCAGAGCTACCACCTCGGGGTGATAGTGATAGGAATAACGGGGAGAGAACTCACAGTGATGAGAAAGGAAGCAGGCAAGGGAAAGAAGATGATAGGAGCCGAGGGGGTCGGAAGTACGATGACTACAACAGTTACGATAAATCTGATGATCGAAGCTCTAGTAGATACGATGATCGTGACTATACCAAGCACCGGAGCAGGAGCAGACATAGGGGTGATGATGAAGCGATGGCAGACGGAGATCAGGAGTTAGTAGATAAGATGGTACACTATATATATTATCTTTTAAGCTCTTGCAATAGAACGAACAATTCAACCGTCGTCCCTCTCTTCTCTCGCAAATTCTAACAATGCAATGATCAAGAGTACGAGAGAGCAACAACCGAACTGAGCCTGGAGAAGTTGCAAAGCTGCCGTCTAGGTGAGCATGGCATGGCATGGCATGGCACCTTTGCCGTGCACCAAGCAAGGGAGTAGTAGAACAGAAATATTGGAACGCATCTCAGCTTCGCGTTAAGGCCGACACTCGCGTCGGACGCCGCTTGCCGAGCTGGGTGTTTTGTACGCGCGCATGGGCTTCCGGTGCGGGAGGCGGCGGTCGGCTTTGCGACTTCGGCCTTTGCATAATGTGTGGCACCGGTACCCTGTGCGCCAGACCGTAGGTGCACGTTAGGATATTGCTAATAGTACATTTATTATCGTCTTTCAATTATATTACGTTAGTAAAATTTTATGTGGAGGAAAGAGGAAAAGAGGGGGAGAACACACGTCGTCTCTTCCTAAGGAGATTGTCGTGCACTCGAAACAAGATATGATACATTAATCTACTCTAACTGACATTTAAGCTCGTTTAAAAAGAAAATTATAAAATATAAATATTGAAGAGTGTACTAGAGACTATATATTAGAGATGATATCGCTAAAAATGATATAGTATATATTAGAAATAAGGTTATCAATAACTATTAGAGGTAACTATTAGAGGTGCTCTTAGTCTAAAACAAGTTTTTTTGGTTCCGTATTAATTCGCCGGGGGGCAACACAACCTCCTGCGTCCACACGGGAGACTGTTGCGAAGCAGCGCGAGCTGAGCAGCGGAATGTAAGTCCCACACTGCTCCTTCTGAAAGAGAGAAACCCAGCGATTGCGCTTCTTATAGACCAGCAGTGGCGGCTTTGAAAATTGAAGCAGCTGCGTGGTGAGCGCAAAAACGAACTATTCTTTCGCTTTTTACTAAAGAATATCGTGTGCTCGTCAAAGCAAGCGCATACCTTTATTTTTGGAGGGCTTTCTCTTTTGGTAAGCGCCCAATAAATCAAGTTTTAAAATTTGAGTTGGATTTTGTAATTTAACCGATTTTTGTAGTACTTTCTGAAGAGAAAAAACTTGCCCAACGTAGGTGAGTGTTCTTTTAATTAGCACAAGGAACAGCTAACAACTCTGGGCTACAAACAGGTGAAATAACTAGCATAACGAAGCCAGCAATCTGTCAACGTGCACTCCTCCCTGATTAACACCGTAGCCTAACAAATTTTTTTAGTGACTATATGATAGGCATTGTAGAATTTTCGATAACGTATAAACTGAAAGAAACTGGCATGTTTCTGAAAAAACAAAGAAGATAAAAGCTACCACTATTTATCCATATTTTCTTCTTTTTTTCCCTTCTAATTTCTCCCTGCACGGAGCACACTCGACTTTGAAATTTTACGCAATGTTGAACCTCTGTATCCCCATCCTAGTTCCCTACGATTTTTTTCGAAATTTTTCGTAGTGATTTGATCTCTGTAAAAAAAAGGCCGAAGAAGTCTGCCAGGCGTCCAAGAAACAAAAGACATTGACCGGGCTTCACGGGCCACCCGGCTCGCGCCCGCGCGACTCTGGAGGGTGCGCGGCCCGGTGCCGGCGCGCAAACGAGCCCACTGCCCACGCCGCGGCGCCAAGTGGGCTCGACATCGTAGGCTTCGGTGGCACCGCACCGTCACGATTACGCACGCGCGCACATTGACAAAACGCCCGTCTCCGGCCGGCCGGCCGGCCGTCGGTTGGTTGCGTACGTGCTTTTCCGCGGGGGGCAGGTTGATGTGATGTCGGCCGTACACGTCCAACAGCGCAGAGTACACACGGTTCACGTCATCGTCGTTCGGACTTGGCAAGTCAAGAGTTCTGGACGGACAACGACATGGAAGGATTAGCAAGCATCGTCCGTAGGCAACGCGGCCATGTCTGCATTTATGTGTACATATTTGTTCTGATTGTGCTTTGCTTTGATGATGAACACGGAAGTCGCGTCCGATGTCGTGAACGTGACTTTTATGTAGGATCGCCAAGTTTATCCTCTTTCTTCGCAAAGAAATTTTGCTTTCTATGCTCTGCTCAAAGTTGAAAAGCGTAAATTTTAAATCATCGCTGTTGCGTGTCTGAATACTCTGATTTCTTACAGACATCTTGCAATGTTTTTCTTGAAGAAGGAAAAAGGCACCGTATGCGTGGTCTGTTTTAAAAAAGCAGAACTTGCAAGTAATCAAAATAATCCAGGTGTTAAGCGTGTCTCGTAAACAAATAGGAAATGTATTTTCTATCACATCAATGGGCGGCAATGATGTGCCCGTATGCCAAAAAGGTGCGGTAGTATTGTCAACATAAGCTTGCCATTTGCTCTAATAAAAAAGGCTTGGCTTTGTTGAAACAATTTTCTCTGAACTTGCATGCATTTCCCTTTCGGTATCCCCATAGTCAACCGAAGAATAAATACACACACACGGTCATATCCAGATTGTATCAGTACTAGAAGTAATGCCCTGAATCCACCAATTCAGTCTGGGCACTATACTATCAGATTGCAATTTCTCTCCATTCGTCACTTTGATTGTCACAGCAGGAATCGATTGTAATTCGAGATTAGTACGGTTGACAAATTGTCAATTGACAAAATTGTGTGGACTGCCAGAATCCACTAATATCAACATGATTTGATTCCCCACCAGTGCTCGGAGCCGTACCGACTAGACTTCCTCTGTTCCTGCCACTGCATGAATTGATTGTTTGAAACATTCTTCACTTGACTCCGTCAGGTCCATCGCCCGAAGTGTTTCCTTTTACAGTACTTCCCCGAAATCTCCAATTTCAATTGTTAACAACTGCATCGGTTTCTTGCATTGGTGCTCCTTACTATACTTGTCACCGTATTTGAAATAGAGGCCATTGGCACACCTGTAGTCGCGCAGTTGGCATTCTCGCTAGAAATCATCGTTCCCTTGCTTCTTGAAATCTCCACACACTGTTGCCAATATTCGGGGGCGACACTGTAGCTGGTAAGGTGACTGCCGCTCTTGACAAATTTGGGGTCCGATGGCGTGGTCGGCTTGCTTCTAATTCCTCTTATTGAATCCTTGGTAATCGTAAACCTGCTGGTGATTGCAAGTGCACGGCTCCACGGATTTCATCTTTCAGTCTGAAAAAGAACTGTGTGACAAAGAACAGGCTGTTCAGTGTAGCGTCGAGGGGCAGCAAGTGATACATACTCGCTTCAAAGGCGATCCGGTACTCGGTGATGGTGTTTGGTTTGTTTGAGTTGAATTAGCTTGTTCATCTTAGCATTGTATTCATTAGATCCAAATTCCTCCTCTACCGCCTGACAGAACACATCACATCCTTGCAGCACATGATGCCATTTATAAGCGTGCAACCAGAGTGTCTCTTTGTCGGACCCGGATTTTGTAAACCCGAATCCTCTATGAAACAATGTGCTACTCCCTGGATCAGTAGGTAGCACTCACATGTACATTACTGGTTCATCTCATACATGCGTGAAATAAGACCAACATATATATTACAGACAGTCAAGGTAACATAGACCACATCGGGTCAGGTTTTTACAGAAGTGCTGTCAGGCCAAATATATTACATCACAAAAGTTCATGGCTACAGGAAGCAAAAGGGGATGGAGCTCGTCTCTCCACAGCGGCGACCGGGGTGTCTTGTGTATGACTAATATTATCCAAGGGCTTGGGTAATATTGGTTATACGTAAGCACCGACAAGTCTACTAGACTGAGGCGAGACCTATACTACAGAGCTACACTACTCTTCATTGCATCTTGGTCCAACAGCTTTGGGATCCTCATAATAGGCGTAGTCTCCCTGGTCCAAATCATCTGGAGGGTTTGGGAAGAGCGAGTGTGAGCACAACTACCGTGCTCGCGAGCCAACATAACAGATGCAATAATATACATACACAGTTTAACAAGGATGGCTCGGGTTCTTTTATTTGTGTAAAGCAATATTTATAAATACAAATATTAGGAAGTCCTATCACTTAGCACTTTTAACAAAATTGCATTTTTAAAGAGATTAATTGTGCAATAATTAACAATAGCAGAGGTTCCCTCCGTCGAAAACTCTGTCTCAAACTTCTTTTTTATGGTGGTCATACCCACCTATTACCAACACTGGGTAAGAATACCCAGGGAAAACCAAATCAAGGGCTAGGTGAGCCCTGCATATTTTTAACCCACCCACAAAAGTTTTGAAATAGAACTATATCTTGTAAGTTCCTATGCCCGCCCGTGACCGTGGGCACACTGTTCGAACAGTTTTTATTCTCTGCAGAGATTGTACATCTTTACCCACAAGAGATAATCGTTTTGATATGTACACATATTACCTTTGACATGTGAATCAAGGGGAGATTATCACAAGGCCTTTACAAGGCGTCCCTTGGTATTTGCTACACCCGCTAAGGTTTCACTTGAGTAGGGTCTCGGTTACTAGGATCCGACAACCACTTACCCAGACCCCCTCTTACGCCGTATGACTTACGCCTAGGGTCCCGCAAGTCGCATACCCCAACCCGTAGCCTCGTGGGCTCACGGTGAAGGGGAGTCCCCCAATGGTGCAGCGCGTACCGACGGTCACCAATTAGTTAGCCAGGTCAACACCATTATAGACTGGTGGTTGTACTGTTTTTACAATAGGAGGTCATCACAGGATTAACTCCTTAAGATTATCTGAGCAGCTCTTACCACATACCCACCACAAAAATATCATGGGCTACATTAGCACCCAACCATACACCCTCCAGCTTACCATCCGCCCAGATGGGTATTAGCAAGTTTTTAGAGTTTTGGAGAAGTATAAAATAAATTATCACAACTAATTCAATCATTCTCCCCAATGACTTCCCAAAACAATTGTTATGATTTAAAGGATGATGATTTGGGGTAGGTAATACCCCGGTAATTAAACAAGTCTAGCATGGCGTTTAAGTACGACCTATAACTAGCAGGTTACCATATATTTACTAGGATGATAAGGGTTTTTGGGAGTTCAATTATCAAGGACATGGTATAATTATTATTTAATCATCAAATAGGCATTTAACTACCTTAAGGTGTTTGACATACATTTGCATAGGAATTAAAGCATGCAACTTGATACTTTAAAAGAACATAATTTGTATAAAATGTAGGATCAATATAATCAAAGTGTTGACTCGCCTTGGTTATAGGTAGGAGGGTCTAGGTCTTCTTGAGCTTGTCCGAGGTGGAGGTCTCCCGCGTCCTCGAACCCTAATCGGATGGTCGTACCGGAAAAGACACAATAGAAAAGAGAGCAAATAAATACAAATCACCAAGCAAATAAACTCCAAATTAAACAAGACCAGTGCCATTAACAAGATCTTGATTTTATAAATTTTTAGGAAAAATATTCATAATTTTTGGAGCTATAGTGAGGAGGTTATGGATTTTTGAAGCTTTTAACAGAAATTTAAATGGAATGGAAAATCATAAAAGGTTGATTAATCTGGAGTTGACACGTGTCGACCTTCACACAGAATGCTGGTCCATGGGTACTGTTACGTGGGCCAAAGGCCAACACACATAGTCTCGGTCCACGGGTGCACCAGTCCATGGAATAGTAACACACATAGTCTCGGTCCACACGTCGGTGAGACAGAGGGGGATTAGCGCCTGATTAAACCGGGATTAGCCCTTAACATGCACAGTGATTGCCGCAAACGAGCTACAGTACTGGGTTTCATCCGACAACGGGACAGAGAGAGCTGGGGGCGGCGCGGCTCGTAGCCGGCGGAGGGAAGGGTGGCGGCGCCGGGGGTTACCCAAAATGGGTTCCCCTCGGTGAGGCGGTCCCAGTGGTGGCAGCGGCGGCGCTGGAGTTTGGCCGGAGTGGCGGCGCGGCCATGGGAGGCGGCGGCGGGAGCTCGGCCGGAGGTGGCGAGGACGCCTGGGCTTTGCACTCTGGAGAACTGAGGGAGCATGGTGTCTGTGGAGGCACTAGCAACTCACCAAGTCAACAATGGCGGCCAAGACGAGCGGGTGAGAGAGATTGGCGGTGGAGAAGGAGGCGGCCGGAAGCGAGGAAGAAGAAGCCGATCCGGAGCTGCGGTGGTCCGGAGGCGACGGGGTTGGAAGGGAAGCCTCCTGGGTGGGGGTGGCGCACGGTGACGGGGGTGGTGGCGCCGGGAGATCGCCGGAGGGGAGATCGGCGGCGGAGGTGGATTCGGCCGATTGTGGATCTTCGGCAAAATGTGGTGGCACTTACATGGAAGCGAAGGGGTTGAGCAGGGAGGTAGTGAGGGGCTCCTTCGGGGTTTTATAGGCGGCGGAAAGGAGGGGCAGGTGCTGGAGGGGCCCGGGTGGCACCGTGTCCCGAGAAGGCGGCATGGGTGGCAGCTCTTGGAGAAGACCGGGCAGAGGCAGGTGTAGCAGCGGCATGGGACGACGAAGACTCCGGGGCTCGCTGATGTGAGGCTGGCGGTGGTGGCGGAGGGCCGACGCGGCGCCGCCGGGCCGAGGCGGAGGGGACTTCGGTGCAATGACATGGGCGAAATGGCGGCAATGGGAGCTGGTGGTGCAGAGGCCGGTCAGAGGAGAGGGGATGGGAGCAGCGGGAGCCGGTGATGGCAGGGAGAGGACGGTGCTTGCGTCGACCTGAGCACGGGAGAGAGAGTAGGTGGAGACGGCGCCCGTGAGAGAGAGAGAAGGAGAAGGAGGAGGCTCGGGGGAGAGAGAGGGACACTGGGCTGAGCTAGTTCGGGGGGGAAGACAGCAGGCTGAAGCCAGGGGAAGAAACGGGTCGGCCCGGGTTCGGGTGAAGAAGAGAGGGAAAAAGAAGATGTAACAGGCTGGGAAATGGGTTGGCTGGGCCAAGGGGAGGGAGTGGCTGGCCCACGGGGAGAAAAGGCTGAGCCCAGAGAAGAAAAAGAAAGTTTGCTAAAATGGGCAGGAGCTCCAAAACCGAAAAGGAGGCAAAAGATCTGAATTTGAAAATACGGGAAGATTTGAAACACAAATCTGAGCTAAAAGAAGTTTCAAATTTTTTTGAAAATACTGCAAATTGCAATTGTGAATCGAAAACAGGGGTTGAATAGTAAACACTATTCCTTATTCAAAAACGGAGTATTACACGCTTGTCCTTCCATATACAAAGTTGCCATCGACACCCATTGCAACACTAGCACTCGATACATGTCGAGGTAAGTGCAGCACCGATCTAATCACAAACGAGGGTTCTCACCGAAGAATTTTGGAAAATCTAGTTTTTGTGGTTTTGTGTACCCACCATTTTCAGCCAGAGATGTTGGTGTGATGACGACGCCATATGACCATTATACACCATGTGGCTGAGAAAGCAGCGGAGGTCCGAGGTTTGTGAGTGCACCTGGAAGGATCACCGTGATTGCTTGACCCGCTCCCATGGGCAGATTCAGAGCTAGGGGTTGTTGTGGCCGCAGTGGTGGTGGTGGTGGTGGTGGTAGGGAGGGTGGCTAGCGCAAGAACTCCGCCTAAGTGTGTTTCACTTCATCTAGTCTGTCTTGTTGGATCTCCACTTGTTGTCCTAGGTTCTTCATATCTGTAGACAACCGATCAAGCTTCTCTGCTTAGGCATCGAAGCGAGACAAAATCTTCCGCAATGTTGTCTGAATCTGGCCGGTATTTTTTTCAATCGCCATGATGACTTGGCGAGATTGAAGCAAAGGTTTCTTGGGCGTTGTGGTGACTTCTTCCATCGACCCAACCTAAGATCGGGATTACAGGACCGATTGGGTCTCCAACCTTTCCAAGGAATTTACAGATTGAACGAAAAGAATTTGTGGCTCTGATACCAAGTTGTAATGTGCCAGTCGAGCTATGAATAAATGCTAATGATAGGAGCAATACATTTTGGCAAGAAGGTAGCAATCCCAAAGGACTTTAGGAAGAACAATGATGAGAACGAGAAAGAATAAGATGGGGAAAGCTTGATATCAATTCTTCAATCATGTGTTTGTATGTTCTATAGCAGATAATTTAAACCCCTCTTAACTTAGACTGACGGGTGGGTCCTTCGGCCTATGCACCCGACGCACCCACGCCGTTGCTAAGCACCGACAGCTCACCACAGCACACACGCACTCCACACCCTGGCGACCCCACTGTCAGTCGCATGGCCAACCACCTGGTAGGTCTTTCTTCTTCATCATCTTCTTCCGTTGCGCGTGCGTCGCGCCTCTTGTGTCCACCGCCATGGGTGACCTTGAGGATGGCGGTGTGATAAGCTGCTTATCTCATTGCAAGGTCTCAATTTGTTTTCTTGATACCTAGGGGCAGAGCCAAGATTTGATCATAGGTGGGGCCAAGCCATGTAGACATCAATGCTCGTAGAAAATTTAAATCTAACCATTGCTTTTTTTGCAAGTAACATAACATGCTTATCAAAATATAGAAAGACATGTTTAGAAAATACAAAAGAAAATTATATGTCTACCTTTGACATGAAAAACTACATCTCCGTCAACTTGAAATTAGCAAGCAAACCTCGACATTCTTTATAATTTGTATATGCTCCTGTTACAAAAGAGCCACGTTTTGGGATATGTGCAACCAAACTTTCTAAATTTTAGCTACCAACATATTTTCGTATTTAGATTGGGGGTATGAAAATAATATGTATAGATTTATTTCAAAAAATACTTTCATAATATTGTAATGGTTTTATTAGGTTTTATAAGTATATTATAATAATAATAATTGTGGTAAAAATCGTGTTTTGGGACCATGTCGATATCCAGCACATTACTCATTTGAGATCGGAGTAAGTATATATGTGAGGCATCATTCCTAATTTGCATTCTAAATATATCATGAACTCGATATAAGAGAGTAAAGCACGGATGGAAACAGAAGACCCTATTGCTTTTGGTTAGGTTATTTTAGCATAAATAATTCGGTGGTGATTCCCTAATTCTGAAAAATTAGTTCAATTATTGGGCCTTGTCCTCAGCCTTTGTTGGGACTGTACCTCGATGTTTCTTAGTAGTAAATTGGCAAATTCATTTGGAGAGAGTCCAATGTGCAATACTTTTGAAGCTTAATAAATCATTAGTATTCAGTACTAGGTCCAAGATTGCATCGGCCATGAGAGGACCAGGACCCTGCCAGCCCCTCTCCCTGGGTATGACTAGGATACTGATATATAGCTGTAGGTACAGCTTATAGCCAACTGTTGGGAATGACAGCTATATGCAATGGTGATCCGGATGGAGAAGTGGGAAAAGGTGTGGACGATGATCTTGTCAAGCTTTGATGGCTTAATTGGTTGGAGCACTGGATATCTACTACCGATGACAACCCTTCGATGAGCAGTTGCAGAGGAGGCCATTGACATGTCATTGCTGGTTTCTTTAATTTCAGGGGCCAAAAAGAATGACATGTAACTATAATCTTCTTGCTTGAAGTGGGCATGGCAACATGGAGCTTCTGATGAAAGGTGGCCTGTGTAGATCGAACAAGTGGATAAAGTGTGTATTGATCTTGCAAAAAGCGCATGAAATGTGCTCGTCAAATGGCATTGTTTCCTTGAGGTAGAAAGCAATATTAAACGAGACAGGAAAAAGGTGGGTGTCCAAAAGAGAGAATGGTTATGTTTGACAATGTGTTATTGGCTGTTCTTCCTGATTAATCCTTTTTTAAATAAATAAAAAATTGTTTCAATCGAATCGAGCTGGACACAGAGTAAGCTATTAGTAAAGAATTTGAAATCGATCGACCTGGAGCTCATACTTCACTTCAATTCTCCCGTTAGTACGTCTTGAAGAGAATAACTCTTCCTGCTAAAAAAAACAATACTATCACTGAATGTAAGACGGCTACTTGCGCATTTGGCTTTCAAGCATGAAACAAGGATACCCATTTCTTCCACGCCAATGCAGTGTCGCACGAGCTAGATCTCGATCGCGCCTGACACCACTACAGCAGCACAACATAACGCTGAAATCAATGTGTAACGACCAACTCCATTTCGCGCGCACCTGATTCTGCAGATATCGCGACCTGAACACAACTGCACATCACCTTTGCCGGCTCATCATCAATCATGAGAGGCCGATCTATCGTTTAATTCAAGAGGCATTGAGTTGCCAGATGCGGATTGGTATGCTTCCTTGCACAGCGCAGATAAGAGTTCCTGCTCGTCTTCCTGTCACGGACGGCACTTTCAGTTAAGGGACGGCAGTGCTGCGTTAGTCTCATATCCATACATCCTGATTTGTTCAGTCGACGGCTGGCTGTGCGCTGACCGTTGGATCAAAAATTGCCGCTCTGTGATTGAACACTGCAGGAACGTGCAAATTCGATTCTCTCGTTTCTATGTTTTGAAATTTCAGGAATTAGTTAAGTTCAGGGAGGTGCTCCAGGGCTCTCGCACTCTTTTTCTTTTTCTTTTTTGAAAATTGAGCGTCTGATTTACAACCTCGCCCATAGTCTGAATGATACTGCTTCAAGATTTGTGTAATTTAGAAATGACCGGCACAATGATCATATTCTGAAAGGAGAACTCCACGTTGGATCCTGCAGTACTAAGTCTACGCGTACTTACTACTACTATCATATGAATATGTGATGGTCGAGTACTGTTACACAGCTAACTCTTAACTATTGTTTGTATATTATGAGACGGTAGTTGCATTGCAGCACCACTGATTACATGTCGCGGGCTACACACAACAAACCACATAAATGGCTATCAAGGACAATTATTAGCTTGCAATTGTTGGCTCCGAGAACAATCAAGACTTTTTTGTACTTTTACTAGTCTACAAGTCTTCTTTCTTTCTTTTCTTTCTTTCTTTCTTGAGGGAGAGAGACTGATAGAGAGAGAGGAACCAGCCTACAAGTTCTAAAATGCATAGAAGACGAAGGGGAAAAAACAGGGTTGAGTTTGCATGCCCTAGCTAGCCGGAACATGATTGGATCACAAGACAGATTTTGTTTCCTCTCAAAAAAGAAACTAATGGAATCGTTTCTTCTGGGAGCTGCCATTTTTCCTGTAGCAAGCACGATGTGTGCCGAAGAAACCTTCTTCACTCTTCAGTTTGCAGACTGCCGATCGATACATCAACGTGCCCATGAATGTTTGAAGCAGTTTGGTCGCATTTGGAAAGAAGTACTCTCTCGGTTATTAAACGCTACCTCCGGTCCAAAATAGATGTCCCTTTAGCAATTTGATTGTACTTTACAAATACTTGTCGTTTTGGTAGCGAGAGTACTACAAATTTGTATCAAAACTAGTAGGGTATCCTGCGTTGCAATGGATTTTAAATAAATAATATCACAAATGTTAAATTATGTCAATGTTTAACCCAGTTATGTTATGACTGAATAATATACCATTGGAATTTGAAAACATGTCAGGCTGCTCCCAATCTTTGGTTCTCAACCTACCTTTACCGCTCTTATCGTATCAAAAGGAGAAAAAATCCCCACTTTTACTACTCAGTCTCTTTTCATTACATGTACCATAAATAGTTAATATCCAGAAATTTATCAGTTTACATAAAAGATCTTTGATAATAATTTTGCTCAAATCTATGCAAAGATCACTTTATGAAATCAAAGACTAATACCACAATGATACAAGCTATTTCTTTGATAAAATATAGCACTGGATTTCATTGATAGAAAAGGGAATTCACAAGATTTCAACTGTCTACAATTGAACAGAGCAAAAATTGATGAAATTTTCTATCCCAAAGGATGAGGAATTTACTCAAAATTAACACGTTTATTATACCTTGTTAGCACTTGCATTCATTGAAGCCCAAGCATTTCTATGCATACTGCCTCCACATCAATTTCAACTATAGTGACATAACCCATGTATATACACCATTACAGAAATAAAAGGACCATTTTCCACAACCCATGTATATGCCGGTGGGGTTGTCGCGCATCCAGTAGCCGACGTAGACTCTGCCGTCATCGGCGGGCCTCCCTTCGTCGTCGGCGGGCCGCATGAGAAGACAAGATGATAACCTCCGTGAGTCATCGGTGCTGGGGGAGGCGACAAGAAGGAAGGCGAGGACGGAACGGTGCCCTCACACAGCGGACATCGGACGGTGCATCGTGACGGAGAAGCATGAGGGGAAGAGGCGGGGGGCGGCCCTGTGTGGAGTCGATGGCGCCTGAAGGAGGTAGGGGTGGAGCGGAGCGGCACTGGCAACGGCACCGAGAGGATGGCGGGCGCCGGCCACAGTGGCTCTGGGAGTTGGCGGCGACCAGGGAGAGGAGGGCAGAGCGGTTTGGCATGGGGTGGGAGGGGAAGAGAAGCGAGGCGGCGGTTTGGTGTGGAAGTGGGAGGGTAAACTCAAAATTATAGTAGTTAAGATAGTAGAATAACATATATTTAATACTAACAAAATGAGAAAGGTTAAATGGTATATACTCTAGTAACCAAGGGAGTGATGTACCAAATAAGGAAAACGTAGAAATTCGCTATGAAAAACATCACGTCGAGGGTTTGTTTGGAATGAAAATGATCGGGTCCAAATCTAACCCACCCGCCACCATCTTTATTAAATATTATTCCAGTTCAAATAGATAGATGTCGTTTAGAATTTAATTTTTGGTTTACATATACTAATCACCATCCTGGCAATAAATGTGCTATACATGTATCTCGAAATGGTAGAATGAAATGTACTCTACTAATGGAGGGACTGGTAGTACAATGCATCAAGAATATGGAGACTGGCTAGGAAACAAGATTGCATTTAGTGTAACCAGAAAATGCTCACTAAAAAATATCGATGTGTCACCGATAAATGATAAATAATCAATTAATCCAAGTTCTACAAGAAGATGTATCAACAATAAATGAAAAAAAAAGAGAGGAAAAACTCCTGACATGGCTCTACATATGAACCTTCAGAAAAACTTTGCCATCACAGCTTTAGTAGCATTCAATCGATCAGGTTGAATGAAGTTAAGGTCATGGTGATCATATGATGAGCTAATCAATGATTTGCTAAGCTTCTGCAGTTCCTCGTCTTGGGGTTGCGTGGCCCGGGGTGCGCACTGATTTTTACTACTGACCTACGCTTTCGCCGTAGTCTCCTCCACCTGTCGATTCATTTTGTGGTTGCAAATTGACTTAGCTCTCCTTTCGAGAGGAAAATTCGTCCCTTTGCTCAACTGTAGCTGTCCTATTCGGTCGAGATATACACACGAGTCATCCTACATGTATTTATCGAAACTTTCTTGAAAAAACTGGTTGAACTTGGACACAGGACGGCTCAAGATACGCTGATGTAAATGAAGTCGTATTGGTTTGGATATGATAAGAGTTTATGAAGTATATCTTTCTCTTTTTTTGCGAGAGAATTCCTTAAAGATATTGATCAGATATTTGCCAAAGAAAATTGTAAAAAGAAGCTTTAAATACATACAATTATTAATTGTGTGTTTCGTCACATGTCCCATAATATAGAACATGGATGACAAGATGTAGACTTCTTACACATGAAGCAGAAATGAAGCAATAAGTACGCTATATTTTGTCAAAAATTGTCTTAGTTTTTGAAGTCAAAACTCAAGTCTCTAGGCATGCTCAGTCTAACTAAAGCTTCTACAATCGTATACTCTGATACCAGCTCTCTTGGACCCAGATTTCAAAAATCTAAATCATATGTAAAACACTACACTATTCTCTAGATCAGTAGATAGTTCACACAAATACATCACTGGATCATTTCATACAGGATGTAAAATCATACTCAAACATTAATTAAACAATATCATAGTTACATAGACCACATCGGGTCAAGTTTTACAATAAGGACTGAACATACCAAATGATACATTACATAAATTGCAGAAGCGGTAGCGGAAGCGGACGCAAAAGGGTGAGAGCACATCTCTCCACAGGCAAGCGATTGGGGTAGCCTATGTACGTCTGATATTATCCAAAGACTCGGATAATATTGGATGTACGCAAACACCGAGTGAGCCAGTTAGACTAAGCCGAGACCTAGACTAATAGAACTAAACTACTCTTCATTATTACCTTGTCCGTCGACTTCTGGATCATCGTAGTAGCCGTAATGTCCATGATTTTCTACTTCTGAGGTTTGGGGGGAAGAGCGAAGATATGCACAAACAACCGTGTTCGTGAGCCAACACACTGAATGCAATAATATACATGCAATGCTTTAACAAGGATGGCTCGGGTTCTTTTATTTGCTAAAAGCAACATTTTCAATTACAACATTTAAAAATTCCTATGACTTAGCAATTTAACCAAATCTCATTTTATTAAAGAGATATTGTGCAATATTTATAACGACGAAAGTTACCTCCACCTTATGCTTATTTTTATATTGTGGTTACCTCCACCTATTAACATCACTAGGTAAGACTACCCAGGGAAATCCAAATTCAGGGTTAGGTGAACCCGACATATTTTTCATCCCACCCACAAAATTTTATAAATAGAACTAACCCTAGTAAGTTCTCATGTCTGCATTTCACTATAGGCACGGCTGTTTAAACAATTTATACTCTGCATATGTTGTACACTGTACCCACAAGAGACAATCAACTCGTTGTTCCACATGATTCTTTGGTCATGTAGTTGAGAGATCATCACAGTAATCTTTCAAATTATCCCGTCCCTTCCATCATCTCATCCATATAGGCTGCTCCCACTTGCAGCGGGTCCCATAAGTTGTGCGGGATGTTCACCGCAACACTAGCGCAGGTGGACTACAACGTTCCACAATGGCTAGCGCAACTGGCAACTTCACCTTTGGTGTCCCATTCAAGCTGGAACGTATCCCACGCTTGCACTACTTCACTCCTCCACCAGCGAGATGATTTTCATGGTTCAATAAATTTACTAAATCAAGTTGTACTTTACAGACTTATGGTTGTACTTATTTTACAATGGAATGTCATGACAAGATTCAGTCCTTAAGGTCATTTGGGCGATTCATACCACATTCCAACCACTCTCGTGCTGCGTCAGCACCCACCGTCATACCATCCGTCCAGATGTGGTAATAGCAATTTAATAGGGTTTTTTGGAGCAAAATACATTATCTTCAACACTCCAGTCATTTACCCACAATGACTGCCCAAAACCACTTTCATGATTAAAAGATAATGGTTAGGGTATTTAATACCCCGGTACTTAAGCAAGACTAGCATGACGCTTAAGTTCGACCTTATAACTAGTAAGTTACCATTTAATATCTAGGGTGACAAGGATTAAGAAATTCAAGTTGTCAAGGATAGTATATTAATAGTTAATTGCCAAGTAGGTATATAACTAACCCTTAAGGATTTGACATATATTTACATAAGGAATATAACATGCAATTTGTTATTTTTTAAAATAATTTGCATAAAACGTAGGGTCAAAATAATCAAGTATTGACTCACCTGGATTGAACGTAAGAGAGTCTTGGAAGTCTTGTGCTTGATCAAATTGGAGATCTCCTGCTTCTCCGAACTCTACTCGGACAAACGCGCTGGAAAAAGAACAAACAAGCCAACAAAACAAATAAATATACAAGAAATGATAAATGAACTCTATATTAAATAAGACCACTGTCATTAGCAAGATCTTCGATTTAGACAAATTTAGAAACAAATTTCACTTAAATCGGAGTTATAACGAAGGAGAACGGAACTTCCGAAGTTTGAATTTGGAATAAAACAAGAAAATAAAAAGAGGAGAGAGAGAACTTCTCTATAACATGCGGGCCTGCCTGTACAGCGGCTCGGTCCACGGCACATCGCACGAACCAAGGTCCACAGCACAGGCACATGGGTCTACAGGAGTAGTACCACTGCGAGGCCCACTTGTCAGTCGCCGGAGGGAAAACCGAATCAATTACCGGCCATTACTATGCCTTGGGTCCCACCAGTCAGTGACTCAATGCATCATTTAAGCCGGCAGTTAATTAAAGAAAATGATTGCTTAGCACTTAATGACTGACAGTAATTCGGGACTTTAATTGCGCACAGTGCCGGTCTAGGCTTCGGACAACAGGGGCGCTAGGGCACCCGAGCTGGCTCGGCTCATCGCCGGCAGAGGCGACCACAATGGCGGTGGCCAAGGGCAAAAATAGGTAGCCCAGAGTACGGCGAACACATGGATGCCGGCAGCGGAGCTGGCGACACGCCGGAGCGACGGTGCAACAACAAAGGGCGACAGCAAGGGCACGACCATGGTGGCTCAGGCGACCCGGTGGGGCATTGAGCCTTGGAAAGGGAGCATGAGCATTAGGGAGGTCCAAGGAATTCACCTAAAGTGAGAGCGAGGCACGGGGAAGCTCGAGGCGGGCTGTCGTCGTCAACCGAGGTGGCGGCGAGGTGGGCGACGTGGAGGGCTCGCCAGAGAGGGGGATGGAGATCGGCAGTGCTTGGGGAGCCGTCAGGATGTCCACGCGATGATCCTTGCGCAAGCAATTGGCCCGAGGCACAGCGAGGCGCAAATGGCGACGATGGGCGCCGATTCGGCCAGAGGTGAAGAAGAACGTCGGATTGGGGTGCTCCTGAAGATCAAAAATGAAATTAACAAGGGGGGAAACTTCCAGGGATGCTAGAACACCATGTGATGCAAAGAGATAAGCAATGGCTTCACTGGAACAAGGAAAAGACCAAAGGGGTGCGGCGGCTGAGCGGCGGGTAGCACTGGAGCTCGGTTCTTGGGTGCTCTTTGGGGGAGACTTACCGAAGGCAATGGGAGCGAAGTGGGGAAGAGCAAGAGGGAGGTCCAGGGCTCTTATAGCTGGGGGAAGGGAGGAGGAGTCGTTAGAGGGCTCGAAGGCGGCGCACGGTCCTGAGGTGGCCGAGGCCTGGAGTAGGAGTATCGTCTCATTGCCATCCGTTTGCGTGATTGCTTCTGGAGCAGGAGTATCACCGGTGACATAGCCAAGTAGGCTATGGCCTCACAGATACGGCAGAATCTGGGCCTTCCACAACAAGTAGTTATTGCGGTTCAACTTGATGTTGATAAAGTGGCCGATGGACAGGGTTGGGAGCAACCTAGCACCAGTGGTAGGAACGACGTTGGCGGAGTTGCTAATGCCGGAAAAGGAACTGTAACTGGTCATGGTGTTTTAGGTTTTGTGGTGTGGCTCTGATACCATAAAAGAAGGGAGAAATAGATGGAACTTCATATAAAGAAGCAGCAGAGGCTATGAATCTCGCAGTTGTATCGGGAGGACTCAATGGCCCTTTTATATTGCCGGATGTGAATAGTGTAGTAGAGGCTATGAATCTCACAATTGTATCGGGAGGACTCAATGGCCCTT
Organism: Hsuehochloa calcarea; assembly: GCA_036346395.1. Classification (NCBI taxonomy): domain Eukaryota; kingdom Viridiplantae; phylum Streptophyta; class Magnoliopsida; order Poales; family Poaceae; genus Hsuehochloa; species Hsuehochloa calcarea. Next base: position 5,003,479 of record CM070604.1, on the reverse strand, counting down.
TTATATTGCCGGACGTGAATAGTGTCGTTCGACAACACATTACAGCTAACATTCAGTTAGCGCTAACAACTAGATATTGTCTATTACAAACAATCTTAACTGTGTACAGTTAGAATACACAATAGAAAGCTATCTTTTAACAAACATTACATAGTCTTCTAATTTACAAGTGTCAACAGCACAGGCAGTATATACCATTGACCAGAACAAATAATTCCAAAGTGATCACGCATCACGCAGATCTCATGCCATCAATGAATTCGATAAAAAAAAAAAGATACAGATACAGAAAAGATATCAATATATCGTGGATTGTTGCTGGCCACATTTACGCCAGGGTTCTTGGTCAATAATCCTTGACATCAAAATCTTGCCAGTTCGTTGAATCACACGGAAGAAGTTAACTTCTGTTTCAAAAGAAAAAGTCATGCAAAGAAAATACTACACTTTACATTAGTACTAGTGTGATCAAATCCCTTGTGATACATTCTATTCTAACAAAGATTTTCTATGTACTGGAGTGGTGAGATTGATTCACCAAAATCAAATTAACATTAAAGGCTGAGAGGGAAAACAAGAAGGTGACAGCAAAAGGAAGAGTGGTTTCCAATCCTTGACAGAAATCAACGAGCAGGGTTGGTTAGCCACAGGAACCACTTTTCCTCCCCAAGGTGGACCATGCGCACGTACGCACAGAGCTGTGTATGTGCGCGCCGTGCGTGTGCGAGAGGAAGAGACCAAATTAACCATCGAAACAAAAGCTCCTAACCATTTGGCGCCCTCTCCCTCTCCCCTCTTCTTTTTGTGAAGCCACCACGTTTTCCCGTCGCCTTAACTGCTTCTCTCCTTCCTCCCTCTCCGTCTCTGCCTCTCACTCTCTCCTCCTCCTCCTCCTCCCCCTCCTTCCTCTTCCATTGCACAGTAGTTGGACGCAGACAGACAAACTTCCAGGAGCCCACACAAAAAGGGGGTGCCGAATCCACCGTCCAGGGTCAGACCCACCCGTGGGGGAGGGCGAGAGCAAGAGGAAGATTGGGTTTTGATCCCGCTCTGGTGGTGTTCCGGTGGGGTTCATGGTACGGATCGGTGGGGCGATGGATGTGGAGGGTGGTGGTGTGCAGCCCGGGAGGAGTTCTTGGGTAAGCTTGTTGGTTCCTTGAGAGTTCGTGTGTTCTTTTTCTCTTGGAATTTTTGTATTTGTCGAGTTTGGTATCTTGGGGGGTTGATTCTGTAATGTAACTGCGGATTCTTGGGTGAGTTTGGTTGCTTGGATTTCCTTGGGTTTCTTCTTGAATTCCTCTGTGTTGAATATGGCTGCTTTGATGCATCTCATTGAGAAAGGAGTGAAGTTCAGAACTTGTATGCTTATCTTGTGCAGCCACCGTCGCATGCTGATTTAGAATTTTGTTGAATTCTTTCTCGAAGTTGTATGTTGTAGTCCTGTAGGTTTGGTGTGTTTGGTCCAAATTTTTGGTGTGGAGAAAGCTTAGAGGCTTAATTTGTAAAATGGCTCCTTTTCCAGTTCTGAATTTAGGTGGTAAATTTCGCTGCTTGTTAGTACATGACTGGGGATTCTCTCAAGGTTTCGATTCTGCATTGGCTTAGTTGTAGAATGATGTATTCTGTTATTAGAATTACACATGAATTTGACAAGAGTTGTTGTAATTGGTTCACCGTATCTTGGATATTCAGAGTCCATGAGTAGGAATTCAGAGATGAAATGGTGCCAAGGATTCTATGTTAAGAAATTTCTTTTGCTTTTCGGTTGGAGAGCACCTGTTTATGCGGCCATGTCCATTTCTTGGAAGTATATGGTTACTTACGGTGACAGTAGGTTTGTCATATCACTTTTGATGGTCAAATTGGACATTGTTTTGGAACTTAGTTCAGACTTTTCTGTTTGCTTTGAGTGGTACGTTGTTACCTATTTAAAAATTATTTTTCCTAGATTGTTAACTTTTGTCCTATGTTTTGAATGGAGTACAAACGCAGTATATTCTAAGTTAATATCTACTTGATTCTACGTATTACCAGTACCACACAACATGGTAAAAATGACACTGTTTGTGTTTGTGCAGGGATGGCAAAAGGGAACACTTTTACTGGCATATCAGAGCTTTGGAGTTGTGTACGGTGATCTCTGCATATCACCTGTTTATGTGTACAAGAACACCTTTTCTGGAAAGCTGCGTCTTCATGAGGAGGACGAAGAGATCCTTGGGGTGCTATCTCTAGTCCTCTGGAGCCTTACTCTCATACCCCTCTTCAAATACATCATCCTTGTTCTTGGAGCAGATGACAATGGAGAAGGTGAATTCAGAGTCGAATTTATAATCGTGTTTTTCGTCTGATCACCTCATTTCAATGTAGATTAGTTACTGACTATCCCACTTTGTTGGCAATGTACTATGCAGGTGGGACATTTGCTTTGTACTCGCTAATGTGTAGGCGCTCCAGGATGGGCCTTCTGAATAACATCCATGCCAACCATGGTTCTTTGTCAGCATACAACCAGCAGGAACCTTGTAGGGAGTTAAATATTGGTTTGTTCATAAAGGGCTTCTTCGAGAAGCATTATTTGCTTCGTGTTATGCTGCTTCTGTTTGTTCTGATGGGTACTAGTATGGTTATTGGGGATGGCGTCTTGACCCCAACAATGTCAGGTAATGAACCTTGGATTCCTGTATTCGTTGAAGTGTTTTGCCTGAAACTGTAGTTTATATATAAGTCGTATGCTCTGGCGCAGAAGTATGTTGCTTAATTAAATTTTCTGAACACCTTTTCTGTACAATTGACACGTGTATACTAGTGACTTTGGGGCACATTTCAATTGCCTAAGCTCATCCTATCTTCCTGGTGACTGACAAGATGACATGTTTTTTCTGCAGTGTTGTCAGCAGTTTCTGGCCTCAGAATTAAGTTTCCAGAACTACATGAAAGTAAGCAGCTGTTTTGTTGACTTGTTTTTATAAGGTTTACTTTTCTTAGCAGCACATGATAGTTTCTCTTTTTAAGTTTTTCTTGTCAATGATCATTTGCACCACAAACTACAAATGATCGACTCTTGTTGTGCTTGTCATGCAGAATACACTGTGTTCATTGCTTGTGTCGTTTTAGTCGGCCTTTTTGCGTTGCAACACTATGGAACACATCGTGTTGGATTCCTATTTGCTCCAATTTTGCTTTCCTGGCTCGCTTGCATTGGTGGGATTGGCATATATAACATTTTAAAGTGGAACCCTGGTGTCATCCGTGCTCTGTCCCCGTATTACATATACAATTTCTTCAGGAAGGCTGGTAAGGATGGCTGGAGCTCACTCGGAGGAATTGTTCTTTGTATTACAGGTTCACATCTTTTATCCTTTTGTATTTTGGCTATTCACTTCTTTTCCCTGTAATGGGCTTAGTTATACCTATAGATTTTCAGGTGCTGAAGCAATGTTTGCTGATCTTGGGCATTTCTCAAAGCTTTCACTGAGGGTAAATTCGCTGTTCTTTTTAACGATGATAGTTTAGTTTTATTAGCTGGATGCGTTTTTCCCCCCATTAATAACTATGGAAACATATTAACTGTGATCTTTTATTGCTTTTTCATGGCAGCTTGGATTCGCAATAGTTGTATACCCTTGCTTAGTCCTGGCTTACATGGGTGAGGCTGCCTATCTATCGAAACATAGGGAGGATCTCCAAAGTAGCTTTTACAAAGCTCTTCCAGGTGAGGTGGCAATGTTTTGCCAGATTGCTAGAAGTTTTCCACTGATTTTTTCATCATTATTTTCCAATGGCATGCATATTCCCATTATTGTGACATTTTCAGTTACTTGAGAGTTGAGATATGAGCATTTATATAGATTCTTCTTTACATTTAGTATCATCAGTAAAACATGTACATTTATAATTTATTATCTTTTTCGTTTTACATTTCTTAGCATCTTTTTTATATTTTTCTCTGCAAAGCTTCTGCAATCTTTAAAAATGTATTCTAAGCAATTTTGCACTAGTTTGTTCCCAACAAGTGAATATGCACTCAATAAAATCCTCAGTGTTTCTGATACTGAGAAATTTTTACATGGTTCGTGTATAGGTTCACCACTTGGTAGTGGCGGAGCCAGGATTCCGCCATGACTCGGGCTAAAAACTAACACCAAATACTACCCACATCAAGGCATAACCAAAATATAGCACAAATGCATAATCGATTTGAAGCTTGACCTCCATGCTTAACTATACAACAAAATCGAAAAAACATGGCAAAACAATGTAGCATAAATAGAAAAAAAAAATACAAAAGTAGTGCATAACGAAGTTTTGGTTCAACCTAGCATGTCAAGCCTTCATCAACCATAGAACAGGAACCTGAACATACAAGTTTCATCACTACTTAATATATTCTCTGATTTTATTCCTACTTGTTATATTCCGCAAGCAATTATCTTGTTCGCCATTCAAAAAGGAAAGAACAAGAACTTCAATCTACAAAGACGAAGTTGCACGTGTAAATCAAAATAGGGGACAGAAAACTACAAAGTTGATTAATGATATAAAGCAATAATCTAAGAATGCACTCATCCCCAATATCAATTTATCAGTGAAGGGGGCAAAGAAGCACTGGGCACTGAGCACTTACAGGGACTAGTGGAGTGTTAAGCCGATGAGGCCAAACAGCAGCGAGTTCTCGCAGCGCCTCACCGGCATGGGTCCAGCGGTGGCGGCCGAAGGGCGCTAACCAAGGAGCGGCGGCGACGCATGGGCTGGGGCTTGGGGCAGTGGGGCTACGGGATGGCGGCTCGTGGGCCGCGGTGCGTGGTCGCATCTCCTGGTCTGGATTGGGAACGACGAGTGGTGCGTGACTGCATGCGCAGGGGGGAGTTTTGTGCGGATGGTTCGGCCTAGCCTGCCTGGCTAGCCCCAGGCTGAAGCCATCAAGCCTCGGCCTGGTTCACTTGATACAGTATCCATGAAATATGCATATCATGCAGGTTAAACCATCCATGCAAACTATGGGAGCCAATACTCCCCATGTTTGCATGACTATATAACGCCTTTTTCAGGCTTAACAGTAAGACATGAGCACTAATTACTCACGAGCATTTCATCGAACACCTTACGAGCATTAACAAAAGTGCAACATTTGTTTCACACCAAACTGTAAAAACTCCACAACAATAATATACTTGCAAGTATAAACTCGCTACAACATCAATGACCAGCATAATAAAGGACACATGTGTCATCTTGTATCCAACTCAACTATACAAGTATCAACTTCACATATGAACCAATAGCAAGCAAGATGGTGACTCAAATCAACATATATGGCAAATAAAATACCGAACCAAGGTAGGCACCAAGATTTACGTGGAAACCCATTGCGGGGAAAAACCACGGGCGGTAACGAGACAAACGATCCACTAATGAGATGAAGCAAGTACACACGGTGGGAGCCAACAACAAGGGGGTGCTTCAAATTTCACTCTTCAATGGATGGATTTGGTGGATCTAACCCTCTCTTCTTCTCCTCTCCTAACCCTAAATCTCCTAAGACAAAAAAAAAACTCAATTCTCTCTGTTCTTATTCGAGTTGGAAAGATGCTTAAAATGGTAGTTTTAAAAAAAATCTCTATAAGCTTGGCAGATATTACAAACAGCCCCAATTTCAGCTTACAACATGCCTAAGCAATGCTTTGCACCGAGCAAACCATGAATCCAGATGACCTGAACTTAGCAGAAATGTAGGTCAGCAAATCTGTAACAAACTGACAAAGTTGCAGCTAAATCGGACATCATTTGACCCCCTCAAATAGAGCATCCACCACGACTGCACACTACTGAGCTTACTACAACCCAACTCTGCGTTTACAAGTCAACTATAAGTTTACTACAACTCGACTCTGAGTGCACACTACTGAATCTGCTACTAATGATAAATGAGAAAAAAAATGACTTCCAAATGGTGAAATTAGGAGATGCATATTATCACAATTATTCGCCTCAGCGATAATTGAACCATAAAGTAAACACATCAAGATTTTTGATGCCAAAAGTCCAATATTCAAATGCTTTATCTCCAAATTAATGAATCAACAAGTAACAAACTCACCGCCTCCAATGCTCCACATGGAGCTAGCTCGGGCAAGCACGAATACAAACCAAGTCCAAGCAATGCTCAGACTTGGCCTTCGAGGCCACTTTGGTTAACATATCCGCCGAGTTGTCTTTTGTGCCAATATTCACAACATACGAAGTCTTATTTTTCACATGAAGCCGACTAAAGAAGTTGTTCACATCAATACGCTTGGTTCTTTGATGAAACTTCTTATCTTTTGCAAGGTGGGTTGCACTTTGACTATCACAAAAGATAACACGACCAACTTTCTCAACACCCAAATCATCAAGAAAACCATGAAATTAAATAGCCTCCTTCGCCGCCTCAGTCAAATACATAAACTCAGCTTCTGTGATTGACAATGCAATTGTAGAGTGCAAGGTTGCCTTCCAGCTAACACAAGACCCACAAAGCTGAAATACATAACTAGTGACAGGGCGCCTCTCATCAAGATCCTCAGCAAAGTCTGAATCTGAATAACCAACAGCCTGTCCCGTATTTGCTACCCTTTTTGATCAAACATCAAACCATATTTGCTTGTGCCACGAAGGTACCTAAGGATCCATTGTACTGCCTTTCAATGTTCTTTTCCCAACCTTGACATGAAACGACTCACAACACTAACTACATGAGCAATATCAGGACACGTGCAAACCATAGCATACATCAAACTACCGACTGCACAGGCATAAGGAACTCTAGACATGTACTCTGCCTTCTTTGTATCCAAAGGCCTTGATGATGTAGACAACCTGAAATGTGTTGCCAAAGGAGTAGAAATTGGCTTCGCCTATGACATGTGAAGCCAAAGCAGAACCTTTTCAACATACTGCTCTATGAGAGCTAAAGTCTGCCCTGAGACCTGTTAAGACGAATGTCCATACCCAACAACCTCTTAGCTACACCCATATCCTTCGTATTAAGCTCACTCTTGAGCATAGCCTTTACTTCATCTATAACAGTACGACTCTTGCCTGAAATAAGAATGTCATCAATATAAAGCAACATATACACCCTAGAGTCATTTGCAAGTACCAGTTGAAAACACACAAGCATCATATGAACGTCTATCAAATCCATGGCTACTGATATAAGCATCAAATCTATGGTACCTACCATTGCCTTGGAGACTGCTTCAAGCCATACAATAACTTCTTTAGCAAGCAAACATAGTCTTCTTTACCTTTAGCCACAAAACCTTTTGCTTCTTTCACAAAGATCTCCTCAAGGTCCCTGAGAAGAAAAGTTGTCTCCACATCTATTTGCTCTAATGCCAAGTCAAATAGAGCAGCCAAAGCTAGCAAAGCCCGAATCGAAGTGTGCTTCACAACCGGAGATAATACCTCATGGTAGTCTATTCCTTCTTTCTGACTGAAGCCCTTCACTACCAATCTAGCTTTGTACCTTGGAGTATCAACTCCCAAAGAAGTCTCTTTGAGCTTGAAAACTCATTTGCAACCAACATCTTGTGCCTTTTGGGCAGCAACACCAAGTCCCAAGTATGATTCTTGTGCAATGATTCCATCTCCTCTGTCATAGTGTGGGCCCAACTAGCTGCCTGAGAACTGCTAACAGCCTCATGAAAACTACTAGGCTGGTCATGAACAATATCTTCGGCAGCTGTCAAAGTAAAAGTAGGTGTACCTCTACCTCTTGCAACTGGTGTGACCCAATCTCCGTAGTACTGTGGTGGCCTTCTTTGCCTTTGCATATGACGTGCTATTGGAGAATATGAAGCCTCTGAAGCTCCACCTAAAATTGTATCATCTAATTGACAATTGGCTGCATCTGACTCATGCTTTGCCTGGTCTATGTCACCCTGAACACCATCTGTAGACTCTAACAACAATGGTCGTTGTTGCTTACTATCAACTATAGTAGACTCGATCACTAGAGTCTCCACCTCAAATGTTACCCTCTGTGCTACCTGCTCTGCCACTGAACCACCACCTAAAGTAGGAGCCTGTGCCAATTGTCGACAAGCTAGAGTAACGATCGCCATCTCGTCGAAGGTCACATCTCTGCTGATGATCACCTTAGGGGGTCTTGTATCTTTACACCACAAATGATACCCCTTAACTCCATCACCATAACCAAGGAAGACACACTTCAATGCTCGAGGTTCTAACTTGTTCTAGCAAATGTGAGCATACGCCGGACAACCAAATACCCTCAAGTGATGATATTGAGGTGCTTTGCCAAACCACACCTCCTCTGGTGTCTTGCACTCAATAGCTGTCAATGGCGAGCGGTTGACTAAATAGCATGTTGTGGTAACTACCTCTGCCCAAAGACTCTGTGGTAACCCGGCATGAGAGAGCATGCAACAGATTCTCTCCAACAATGTCTTGTTCATACATTCTACTACTCCATTCTAATATGGAGTACCAATTGTCGTGTAGTGTTGAGTAATGCCAGCGTCCAGTCAATATGCCTCAAACTCTCCCGAGCAAAACTATGTGCCATTGTCTAATCTCAAATATTTAACCTTCCTTTCTATATATGTCTCCACCATAGCCTTCCACTGGCGGAAACAATCTCATACCTCATCCTTGGACTTTAGGATGTAGAACCAAACCTTCCTGTTGAAATCATCAACGAAGGTAAGCAAATACTTTCCACCTCCACTAGAAGTAACTGGTGCATCACCCCACAAGTCAGTGTGCACATAGTCAAGAATGGCCCTCGTCGTATGGACAGACCTGCTGAATCTCAAACGAGATTGCTGCTCAAAGATACAATGCTCACATAAATGTATGCTACCTATCCTTCGACTACCCAACAGACCACGGCGACTCAACTCTGTGAAACCACTCTTTAACATGTGTCACAATATAGTCATAGTGTCATCATCAATCTAGGAACTAGAAGCCACTGAAGCTGACTCGGTAAGCTGCCCTGCTAGAAATACAGATTATTTGTATCTGGAATAGTAAGAGCCTTCATCACACACAAGGAGCCCTTGAACACTCTGATATGATAGCTATGAGTCACAAAACTTGTATCCCTTCCGATCAAGTGCTTTGAATGAGATTAAATTCTTCTTCAGCACAACCACGTGATGAACATATGTGAGTGTACGAACTATGCCATTAAACATCTTGGATCTGATTGTGTCAATACCAACAACTCTGCACTTTGTGTCGTTGCCCGTGGAAACTGAACCACCATTCAATGGTTCATAAGTAGCAAATCACTCTCTGCGAGTACTAATATGGTAAGAGCAAGCAGAATCAAGAACCCAACTAATGTTGAAGCTCATGTCACAACTAGCTGATGCACTAGAAGCACAATGCCTAATTGGTGAATTATCTTCACTGACCACAAGTAACTCACCAGAACTGTCGTCTGTAACTGCCATACTAGCTGATGAAGTCTCACTCTTTCTGCCATCACATTGCTTGTCCTTCTTTTTCTTCAGCTTAGGATAATACCATTTGATATTACCCCACTCCTTGCAATAGTTGCAACGGGTATCATTCTTGCCCGAACGGTAATTTGAACATCCCTTTGATCTCCTACTAATAGCATCACCATCATCACCATGACCACGCTCTACAGACCTCCCACGTGTCACAACAAGACCTTCACCTTGACCATGACCCTCCATGCGAGTTTTCTTAAGCAAACCCTATGATAAGAGGATAGAAACAACATCATCCACAGAGATAGAATCAGTACCATAAATGATTTGGTCTCTAATGCCATCATATGAATCTAGGAGTGAACACAAAAACAAAATAGCCCAATGTTCCTTGTCCATAGAGCAGCACAAATTTTGATAATCAAGCACTAGCTTGTTGAACTCATCAATGTATTGCTTGATAGGAGTGCCTTCTTGCATATGCATCCTAAACAAGCGCATCATGATGTAGTAATAACTAGAGAGTGACTTGTCCAAATAGAGAGATTTCAATTCCTTTCAAAGAGCCAAAGCGGTCTTCTCTGAACAAACTTGCCTTAACACATTATCTGCAAGAGCCAATCGGAGCACCGCCAATGCTTTCTTATCTAGCTTCTTCATCTCATCACTTGGCACATTTGATAAATCTGAATCACCATCTTCCAACACATTATCTAAGCCCTTGTCAACTAAAATAGAATGCATTTTCACTTGCTATAACCGAAAGTCACCATTACCATCAAACTTGTTCACTTCCAAAGTTGACATCTTCAACACAAGACAACAAACTAGCAAGTGTCTTTGATATAAAAATTGCTCTGATGCCACTTGTGAGCATAGAGGGGCAGCGGAAGCAACAAGATTTGCAAGCTAATTACTCACAAATATTTCATCGAACACCTTATGTGCATTAACAAAAGAGCAACCTTTGCTTCAAACCTATACACGCCAAACTGTCCAAACTTCACAACAACAATATACTTGCAAGTATCAACTCACTACAACATCAATACCCCTATTATCTTGACCAACATAACAAAGAACATGTGTGCCATCTTGTATCCAACTCAACCATCTCTACTACTTAAAAATTGGAGTTGGTGGTCGTCCGTCCTCCCACCCTCCCATCTCTATCCCTCTCTACTGACATGTGGATTGTGTTAGCAGCAAACTATCTCCACGCATCGTGCCCTCCCTGCTCCTCCTCTCCTTGCATCACCTGTGACGCAGTTTGTGCTTACTCCTCCACTCCGCCTCGTCTCCACCCCTACTCTTCTTCTCTGCTCCACGCGCCTCCGCCCCGTCGCCCGTTGTCGCTTCCATCGGTCCGATCTGGACGGGCCTCATTTCCTCCTCTCTGCCCCCGCTCTTCTGCTCTGCTCCGCGCGTCTTGAATTGAGATATATTATATCTACTTAATTGATAAATGATTACATTCATGAGATATTTCGTAGCAACGCACGGACACTTAACTAGTACAAGTATAAACTTCACATATGAACCAACAACAAGCAAGATGGTGACTCAAATCAACATATATGGCAAAGAAAATACCGAATCAAGAGTAGACACAAATATTTATGTGGAAACCCCATGCGGGGGAAAACTACAGGCGGCAGCGAGATGAACGATCCACTAATCAGATGAAGCAAGTACATAAGGTGGGAGCCAACAACGAGGGGGGCTCCAAATCCCCCAAATTTCACTCTTGAATGGATGGATTTGGTTGATATGACCCTCTCCTCTTCTCCTCTTATTCCTAAGATAAGAAACTCAACTCTTTATTCTAATTGGAGTTGGGGAAGAGGCTTAAAATGGCAGCTTTTCAAAAAGCCCTCTCAGCTTGGTAAATATTGCAAACAGTCCCAATTTCAGCCTACAAGATGCCTAAGCAATGTTTTTCACAGAGCAACCCATGAATCTAGACGACTTGAGCTTAGCAGAACTGTAGGTCAACAAGTCTTTAACAAACCGACAAAGTTTGAGCTAAATTGAACATCATTTGACCCCTCAAACAGAGCATCCATCAAGACTGCACACTACTGAGTTTACTGCAATCGACTCTGAGTGCACACTACTGAATCTGCTGCTAATGATAAATGAGAAAAATGACTTCCAAATGGTGAAATTAGGAGTTGCATATTATCACAAGCACACTTTTATCGTGCTCTCCTGGAACTACGGCTTCAAAGATCTTTGACGTCGTCATCAAGCCCAACTCCACTGCTCGCATCATCTGGGATAACATCAAGGGAATGTTTTGCGACAACAATGAAAGTCATCCAATCTACCTTGAAGCTCAGTTCTGCAATCTCGTGCAGGGTGATCTGAGCATCACTACTTACTGTCATAAGATAAAAACCCTAGCAGATGTGCTCGACGATGCCTAGCAACCTATCTTCAACGAAAACCCATTTTTGGTTTTTTATTTCTTCTTATAATGGGTATGTGATTAATTGCACATAACTACTTTCTTTTATAGTACAAGGCTTGTTGCTAATGAGTTGCTTTTGGAAGATGGTCGTGGTTGGAGCAGGGCCTCGTTTGGTGTCACCATCTTGGCTCACACTAGAGATTCAATATTAGGGCTGTCACAATCGCGGCTGCTCCTCTACTTGGCAATGAGAAAATTAACACATGTGCAGATTTAGAGGACAAGAGTAGTTCTAGAAGGAATCCAGAGACAAGTTGTTACCTTTACCTTTGGAGGGATGGCAATGCCAACAAGACCAAACCATGGACCTCAAGCAGTAGCATCACCATGTCCAAATGACATGTCATCAATGTTCCCATCCGGGAAGGTTCTGCCATGGAGGCAAACAAAAGAGGAGCATTCACATGAAAAGGAGTGTGTCTAGTTTTAATGCTAGTTCCAATTGCCATTTTGCTGTGAGATCTTGTTTGTTTAAAGACAAAATTTTGTCATGCCTGAATTCCAGTGCATACATAAGTTTTGGAAAGAAGAGAGGCAAATGTTGCATATTCTCATCGCACACTTACGTGTGCCTAGCCAGACACCAGCCAACTTGTTTTGCCATGCTAGATAAAATGCTTTTGTTTGTTGATCATATCACATGCCATTATGTATTAAAGTTAGAACAATACATCTCATGTATAGCTGGTGAGAATATGTATAAACATAGTTACCATGGAAGCAGTACACCATAGTTGTGGGATGGGATCATAGTGGACGATATGACACTTTTCCTCCCGATTACAAAGCAAACCATACCCCAAACCACGAATCAACTCAAAGAGGGAGAATCTGATAAGAAGTAAAAAGGGAATCATATAGTGAAATTGATAACTCGAGACTATATACAATATAATGTGAACTCGATATTGCAATAAAGTATTGTTGTGACCATAACTCTTATCCCCAAACAAATGGTTCCTTAAACCCTTCAACACACAGACTTAACATCTCTCGAGAAATTCTCTTCACATCATTGCTTTGAGGGTCCATTAGGGGGAAAAACCAGAAACAAACCTTCCATAATTTGCACTTTCGCGACATTATCACACTTTGGGACAGTGGTGGAGTTAGAAAATTTTCAATGGGTGTGCAAACTTCGTAAGGAAGTGTAGCATGTATGTTCCAATTTATAAAACATCCTATCCTATAACAAACCTAACATCCTCCACAATTTTATCCTTGAACAAATAATGGACAAAGAAAAGTGCATCATTCTTTTCCAAACTATATTCAATCTAACTGCACTTATCTTAACTAATAAAAGAAGGAGTTTACCTCCGAGCGGGACGATGTCCTTTTCTCCCATGCGCTTGGTTGGCCTTTCACATCCCTCCTAAATTCATCATCAAAGTGCACCAACTTGTGGATCCAACCTGGCAGGGATAAGATCTCGCCCTGCCATCCCCCTGTGACTCGTGAGTCGTGAAAGCATCCATACTCCAACCACCCAAACCGTCGCTGCTGCGCCACTTCTTCGCATACACACACCGACACAAGACTATTCAATTTATATGAATTTAGCAAGACATTTACTCAAAAAGGAGAAATATGCACTGTTATGATGAGGCATGAGGGTGCATTGACGTGTGAATTTCTAGCCGCTCCATTTGCTCTTCCAATTACTTAAGAGAATTTATAGTGACCCTGCTTTTACCGTGTAATATGCGTATAGATTTATCTATTACGTACTTTCTCAATGTAACTGAACGCAATTTTTTTTTTTTTGCCCCTACTAATTTTGTCGTCTGTTTGTGTTTCTTTCCCTGTTCAGACCGTGTGTTTTGGCCTGTTTTGATCATTGCAACATTAGCTACAGTTGTTGGGAGTCAAGCAATCATCTCAGCTACATTTTCGATCATAAGCCAGTGTAGGGCTTTGGGGTGCTTCCCGCGGATAAAGGTCGTACACACATCAAGCCATGTCCATGGGCAGATCTACATCCCGGAGGTGAACTGGGCTCTGATGTCCCTGTGTCTGGCCGTTACAGTTGGATTCCGCGACACTGAAATGATTGGGAACGCCTATGGTATGTACTTGCTAGTAATTACTGAGCTGTTTATGGTTAATTTGCTGCTGCATGAGGCAATTGGTTCTAATTACATTACTAATAGATACCCATCTCTCTCTCTCTCTCTCTCTCAGGCCTTGCTGTGATCTCCGTGATGTTTGCAACCACATGCCTCATGTTCCTTGTCATCACAACCGTGTGGAACCGTTCTGTTCTATGGGCAGCTCTCTTCACCATTGGCTTCGGGTCCATTGAGCTCCTCTATCTATCAGCATGCCTTGCCAAAGTCCCCCATGGAGGCTGGCTGCCTCTCCTGCTATCACTGATCACGCTGACAGCCATGTCCACATGGCACTACGGGACCGCGAAGAAGCAGGAGTATGAGCTGCAGAACAAGGTCTGCCTCGACCACCTCCTCAAGCTGAGCTCCGGCATTGGCCTCGTCCGCGTCCCCGGAGTCGGCTTCGTGTACTCGAACACCATCAATGGAATCCCCCCCATGTTCGCGCACTTCGTGACCAACTTCCCCGCGTTCCACCGGGTGCTCATCTTCGTCTCGCTGCAGACGCTCACAGTGCCGAAGGTGTCGCCTGACCAACGCTTCCTGGTGGGGAGGATCGGGCACCCGAATAACCGCCTGTTCCGCTGCATTGTGCGGTTCGGGTACAAGGAAGGCAGATGGGACCATTTCAACTTCGAGAACCAGCTGATGATGAAGGTCGTGGAGTTCCTCCGGCAGGAGGACACCGAGATGACCTCTTCCAGCGAGATGTCTCTCATCCGTGCAGGGTCCGACGAGGTCGTGGACGCGCTGATGAGCCCCGGCGAGATCGACAGCTTCAACGCCGACATGAAGAAGGTGCGGTTCGTGGAGCCGAAGCAAGGGGCGAAGAGCGAGGTGAAGGAGCTGCTGGAGGAGAGGGAGGCCGGCGTGTCGTACATGATCGGGCACACCTGCGTGTTCGCCCACGACTCATCGTCGGCGATCAAGAAGTTCGCCATCAACATCGTCTACGGGTTCCTCCGGCGCAACTCGCGGAGACCCGCGGTCGTCCTCGGCATCCCCCACACCTCCCTGATCGAGGTGGGAATCACGTACAGGGTTTGACTGTGATGCCTCGCTGTCGCTGCTGATCGCTTCTAGTCGCAGGCTTAGCTTTGTAGCTGGTAGCTAGTCGAAGAGAACACCGACCGAGCAAACAGAATAAACACCTTGACGCTGGAAAACCATAGTGTAGTGTAGTGTTGTTCTGATGTGGGTTGTAACCGGTACTGCCTGGTTTGCGGTTAGGAGGATTAACAGAATGGATTTAGCGTGGTCTCTCTAGAAAGCGATTGATGTTTGTGTTCATCAGGCAGGCATGCTGTGTATGATATGGCTCCAGATTCAACCAGTTGCTTAGTCTAGTGCTGCATGCCGGGTTGCAACTTGCAGGAGAGTAGGAGCCGCCCGATACTCGATGATCCTATCCGCCGCCTTCACGTCCAAGAAGCCCCTCTTCGGTAAGCATCATCACCACCGCCCTCTTCTTCTTCTTCTTCTTCATTGCGCTTCTCCTTGCTCTCCTCTTCCAGACTTCCGATGAGCCCATCACGCGACGCAGTTCCTTGTCGAACGCCCCACGTCTGCCGGCCACACCAACGCGCATGCGCGGCGCCGATCCATAGGGCACCAAACGAGCCTAGTCTCTGGATATTCCGCGGATCGCGAAGGTCCAGAGAGCAGAGGCCTTCTCCGTCGGCTCCTCCACACGGGCCCAAAGGCCCTGAACACACAGCCGGCTAACCGTGCACCGCCTTCATCTTCCCCCGACTATGCCCGTGCTCCCAAACCGGAACGCCGATCTCCAGCCCACCACACGGTGCTGCGGCTCGTGTTCACTGATGATGTAGCCATCATGCATGCCAGCTGCAGCCTGTCGCTTCAGGGTTGCTGCATGTGGCCGGCCGCTTCCGGCCTTCACAATCGTTCTTGCCCCCAAAACTTCACCGAGACCCGGCCTTCACAATCGCAATGGATCAAAACAACCGCGCGCGTACATCATATATGGATCAGCGGGAATGCACAACAATTATGTTCATCAATTCAAGTAGTGTGCATTTCATTGCCTGCTTCCTGAGCTATGCAAGCATGCAGATAACACTCGCCATCTACATGTACCAGTGCCATGTGGTGGCACATTTGATGCAACGTGCCCATGCGAGCAGCTGTTTGAAACAATTGTCCCAGTCTCCCAGAGCATCATGGGCTCTGCCTTGCCCGCTGGTCGGGGCTTTGTTCGGGCAATCTGGCAGGCGTGCTTCAATGTGGCCTTCACTTCCTGCACATGGCATGGCCTGTAGCAAGCAAGCTTCAGACATGCATGCAAGGCGTGCAGGTCCTCATCAGCTCTCCCCTCTCACGCACCAGTGCATGCCAGTAAAAGATGATCTCTATCTTCTCACAAATTTTGATCCGGCTTTTTCTGTTCAGCTAAACCTCTCCCTCCATTTCTGCACCTTTTCTTTATGCTTCGTTTCTGTAACTACAAAATCCGAGTCTTGGAAATTTGCAGAGCTCTGAGCAATTGACAATGCATACAAGTCTTGGGGAGATCCTGCTGAATTAAAAAAGAGAAATGAGCTGTGGTACTCTTATTAACACGGCATGTGCTATATACATCAGAAAGAATTTATGATCGCTGCTGGATATGAAATCTCTGTCTCCGTTCTGATTTTCGGTGTGCTACCCTGAAGCTCGTTTCACATCTGTTCAAACATGGAAAAATTCAGCAAGACAAGAAAATCATTTAGCAGGAGGAGCAGCGGTGCAAAATTTTCATATGCGAAGAATAGACAGCACATGCCAACGCAGCCTAATAGATGTACGATGATATATGTCATATATATTACTCAATTTCCTGGAACGTGATATAGTAGCAGCTGGTTTCTGACACAATGATTCCGAGGAGAATGTGATAATGCCAGAATTAGTTGTTTTTATGTACAAGTAAGCTGGTGTTCTAAATCTTCCAAGGTATCATCATCCCTGTGAGCTCAGCCACAGTGAGGCGCAGTTGTCAGCTGCACTGCACATGGGGCTGCTCCTATCAGTTGACAATGCCAGGCCCACAGATTTCTTTTTTGGTGGCAATATGGGATATCAAATGTTGATTTCAAATGTCAATTTTATCTTTTTTTTAAATTGTGCAGCTAATGGGCAAAACAAAAACACAAGGAAGATTTGATAGGGAAGTATGTTGGAATCACAACTGCTTTAGACTGCCTGCTGTTTTCTGTTGGAAAGCATAGAGGCATTTCTTTCTTTTTGCCCCCATTAATCTCCTCAAGTCCACCAGTTTCTTAAGTCATCCTGAAGAGTGAAGAGCAAGCTACCAAAATTTAAGCAGAATGCGATTCTTTTCTGTCAGCATCTATCCGTTTGGTGGAAGGGGGAAATGTCGTGATGATCCAAACAAACATTATTATTATTTTACCGAGGAAAAAATATTATCCAGCCCTATTTCCCTCATTTGTAGCGCTGTCAACTCATCGCTTTCACTGCATTTGGCAGCAGGACCATGCACATTAAGACCGAGCTAGAGACAATGATCAATTCAAGCAACACACATTCCTAAAAATTCTGGGCATCCATGGGCAACCTACAATGCATGCACACACTGTGTGCAGTCAGCTAGATGCGAACCTCACAGCCAAAGAAGTCAAAATCTCTGGCTGCAATTTCTGGAAGCAATGCAATTCTTCACCACCAAACAGCCAAACTACAGTACCCTGTACTCCATGACAAAAGCTGCCTGACGATCTGCTCTAGTGCTCTACACCGTACTGCCATAATCCCGGGATTCGCACCGCAACTTGCGCACGCATCATTGTTGCCTCACTTGCTTTGCTCTGCACGGTCGCTTGCAGAATTCAGATTTGCCATTCTGCAATCTGTAGTAGTACGACGCGAGGATGCGGTATTGCGACGCCAGCACAGCCTCAGCCCTTGCTTTCCTCTGTCTGCTCGTCACCACCGTTCACCAGCGTGTGTCGGGCACTCGATTCCTCCGAGATTTCCACGACACGGCGCAATCTGCCATGTTCGATCCACGGCACGGCGCACTGTAGCGGACGGACGGACGCACGCACGCAGCACAATCAATCAATCGCACGATTCCAAAGCAAGCCATTGTGGGTAGGTTGGAGGGTGTTGATGATTCGGTTTGCCATCTTTGCTCGGACCATCCAGCGCGATGCAATGCAGCAGTGCCATCCACTTTGGAAAGAAATCAATGGAGATTAATTAGAAACGCGGCAATGTTGCAGTCTGCCGCTCTTTAATTCAAGACCGTGTTGTCTTCCCAACATAACGTACCATACCATTTTGGTCAAAATCGAAATGTAGCACATGAAAAGTAAGAAAAAGTTTAGGGAAAGCGCAGTGCATTTCATCCCCAGATCCAGGAGCATGGCAACTGATTTTGCACTAGCAATTTCCTCCATTTCACATGAGGTTAACCTTGCGGCTTACATGTATTGTCGAGACCTCAAAAACCCTAGGAAAAGAAGAACAGGTAGTCCAGTGCAACTACTAGCTAGAGCTAGATCTAGGACTAGGTGAACACCCAAACGAAAGAGAAAAGAAGAACACCCCTAATTCCCACCAAACAGCAGGTGCTAAAAATGTTGAGCTGCAGGAGAAAATGTGGCGAAATCTCCTTCCTACCCTCCACCAGACCACCAACCAACCCAAACCCTCCCTATGTACATAACATCCCACACAGGGGTAAATCCGTAAAAAGACAGCAGCTAGCAAATGGCGCTGCCATGGCAAAAGCGAAAATACCCCAAAACGAGAAGGGCGAAACGGGGAGAGCGGCGAGAGGGGAAAGGCTAGTAAAGCAGAGCGTCGTCGGAGTCGGCGTCGGCGTCGGCGTGGTCGCCGGCAGCGGAGAGACGGAGGAGGAGGAGGCGGAAGTCGGCGACGGGGCAGGGGATGCGGAGCGCGCCCGGGTGGCCGTACCCGTACTCCTGGGCGGCGCGCCGGAGCAGCGCCACGAACGCCGGCTGACCCAGGAGCTCGGTCCGCACGGCGAAGCGCTCCACGGGGCCGCCCTCCTCGCCGACGCACACGGGAACGTGCCCCTCCGGCACGCGCGCGACCCCTCCCAGACGCCGCGAGCCGGAGAAGGAGGAAGCCGCGGAAGCCTTCGCCGCCGCGTCCGGCCGGAGCGGCTGGTACGCGGCGTTGCAGGCGTCGTCCGCGGACACGCGGGAGAGCCGCCTGAGTAAACGCTTCATGCTGCTGCTTCGGTTGGCGCCGGAGATCTCGGGGCTTGGAAATGGAGGTGGGGAGGCGGCGGCGGCGGCGGCGGCTTGGTTCTTGGAGAGCCGGAGGTGAGGCAGGGGCACTGGACTTGAGAGGACACAAGGCGTTCGTACTGGGGGTGGCCATGGCTCCTTATATAACGGAAGAGACGGGAATTATGAGCTGCAAAGGTCTTTTTGTGATTATTTTTCTTCCCTGGCATGGCATCTACAAATTCTTTGCTCAGAATGGATCGTATTTATCTATCTTGCTGCTTTGAGGACACTTGCTAGCTTGCCACATTTTCTTTTCAGAATTTATATATAACAAAATGAAGGCTACTTTAACATACAAATCTTGAGCATAAAAAAGATACTCTAGTGGATTAATATCTGAAGATCTTTTGCAGCGTTCATTTTTTAAGACTAATTACTTATTTTTATATCTTTTGGTATGTGTAAAAAACAACTATGTATCTAAACTTGTACTAAACTTACACATTTGTAGTATCAGGTAAGTATCGTTAGACAATAAATATTTTGCTTGAATTAAAGCTCACTACAAGTTTATCTAAATATCTTTTGACCAAATTATTTGTCTGAAAAGAAGGCCGCACCATTGTCAGTGTGACACCAATGGGATGATTGTGTATGGGGGACAAGAGTGTGTAGGCGTAGCAAAGCAGGGAGAATTGAATGGAGTGAGGGAAGTACAAGTGCGGGTACTGTTGGCGTACCCGGAAGGTACCAAGGGGGCAACAAGCCGGTGGGGGTGGACCCGGCCGGGCCTTAATGAGCACCCGGTTTAGCTCCGGCCGGACCCCGACCGGTTAGATTCGGGTTCGGGTCGGGACAGCTTTTGGATCATCTATCTCATCTGTGACCGTGCCTTGCTCGGCCTCTTCCGTAGTCCGATCGTACGGTGCGCGAGGAGGTGAGAGAGAGAGAGAAAGGAAAGGACATTGCTGCCGTAGGACCCACGTACTGACCTGGCACATGGGGGTGGCGCGGGCAAGTGGGCAACTGATTGGAGTACTGAACTCTTGTCAATCTCCCAGTAGACGTATTCTTCTCTGTTGGCCGGAAATACCTCCTCGATAGGTCGAATTTTTTATAATTTTAACACATCTTCATCGTGTATTTATGAGAATAGTTATCTTCAAAGTGTACTTGTAAAAATAGCACTATTACTGTACGACCGTCATGCGGCACGTTACATCCGTTGGCACACGGTGGCTGTGCGGCGACGCCCTTCGGTCGTCACGTGTTGTTTAGGGTTTGGGTTTGGGTTTTGGAAATTAGGTTTCGTGGTTTTTTTTAACGAATTTTTAAATATAGCAAACGAGTTCCAAAAACCACTAAATTCTATGTGGAACCTCTCGACACAGCGGTCCGATCTTCCGATAGGTTCGATTTGTTTCGTCGTGAGGACGTTGACGCTTTGAGGCTTCCGACCCGCAGATCTTCACCTCGCAATTCGCTACACTCGCACGACTGTTGTTATCAACCACGCTCGCACGCGATCGACCTCACCACGAGGGTTATGGTTCCTGCAAGCAATCAAAGCAACTCACAAGAACAAGATAGATGCAATCTGAAATATACTGCGAATTTGGATGAAGTTCACAAAGTGGGGTTTCTCAAACCGTAAACGGCGAAACTGCAAAGGCAGAATAATCTAAGAAAAAAACACATCTCTAAACTATGGCGGCTATTGTATATATATAGGGGGACGTAAGGAGGTCGACCTAGGGTTGTGCGGCCGTGGAACGAGGCGTACACAACCTGGACTCCGACCTCGTCACGCTTACAAAGTCCTATTATATCCAAAACGGTGATGCAACACCTTATGTCGCGTATCTCTAGTCGAAGACCTGGTCGTAGGACCGGTCCTGGGGTTGTCTGGAGGAGTTCATGCTATCTCTGGTCGTAGATTGTGTCCAACGAGTCCAACTGGTCGTAAGCCTTCTTGAAGTGGTCGTAGACCCTGCGGAGCTGGTCGTAGACCTTCTTGAACTGGTCGCTGTCCTAGATTCCTAAGTACAAATAAATCATCTCCATTAGGCAGCATCATAGAGTTCTCAAATAATACACTCAGCCCTATAAACGAATTTACCTTATAAATTAAGTGACGTGTACGGGCTCTTGTAATTGGAATAGCAAGCATAGCAAATATGGTTGTATCCATAGGGGTCATGCCATCATCATGTCGCCTCATCCAGAAATTCTGGTGCTAACGCTTACGGAATTCCCAGAGGCAACGCCACGGCTCATCCTTCGCTCAGCTATAAATACCGAACTCTCGCAATCACTCTTCGTCCATCTCAATTGTGTTTCGATTCTCGTTCTGGCGCTCGTCACTGAGAACTAAGAGAACGTAACATAATTAATTTTATTAGGAGATTAAGTATTTTCTTGCTTCTCGTCGCTCGTCGCTCGGCCTTTGTTGGTTGCTTTCCCCTGAATGACCGGTAATTTGTCGGATGCTTTTGCCGTTATTACCATACTCGTTAGTCAGTTAGTCGTGATTAGTTAGTTTAGGAGTAATTAATTAGTCATAATTAGTTAGGTTACTGGTAATGAATTAATTTAGGGGTAATTAATTAGTTTATTGGAAATGAATAAGTTTAGGGGTAAATAATTATTCTGGTCGTAAATAACTTATTGGAAATGAAGTGGTATTTTTTGTGGTTATTAATCAGTCATAATTATTTAGTTTAAAGGTAATTAATCAATCGTAATTAGTAAGTTTAGTGGTAATTACTTACTTTGCTGATGATAAATTAGTTTAGTGCTTATAAATTAGTTGAACCCCGTGGGTTGGACCTGTCGAGATGCCAATGCAAGGTGGTCCGAGCGGAGGGGCTCCACACGATGAATATTCACGAGCTTCGAAGCTGCATCCGGAGGGAGTTCGTCGCGGAGGCAACGACAAAGAAAGTTGTGATCGAGGCGTTCACCTGCACGAATTATGTGTGGGAGCTTGTTAATGTAAATGGAAGCATAGCATGGAGGCAGCACATGGAGATTGCCTCTCAGCCCGAGGCGGCCATTCATGGGAAGCCTATGGTCTACGTAAATTTTGTACGAAAGGCGCCGGGAAACCCTGATGATGTCGTAGCCTCTACAAGCGAGCAAGCGCAGCTCAAGCCTGAAGATGGCAGCACGGAATGTGCTGCCTCGGAGGGAAGTCTCGCGCCTAATTTTGTGCCAAATGAGGGGGCAAAAATGTGGTGGTTGGCTCGCATCGACAACCACGAGTATCTACCGGACAAGCCTCATGGGTTGGAATCCGACGAGGACACCAACCCAAGCTCGGATGGTAGCGACGAGGACGCACACCAAGCCGGTTGTCCAACCGGGGGAAATGCGTCATCGGAGGTGCCTTATGTGGCATCGAGACTTGATGATATCGCGGTGCGTTCGCTCGTACTGCTGCAAGAAGAAGGCTCTCAATGGGGGTTTGATACTGATACCCTCTTAGTTGGGCAGCGCTTCCCTAACAAGGTGGCCGTGCAACAAGCTATAACACGGTACGTCTTGTCCATTAGCCATGTGTACTGAGTGCACCGGTCCAACCCAGGAAAGTACGCAGTGAAGTGCGTAGTGGAAGGCTACCCTGCCAAGGTCAACGCTCACTGAGCAAAGATCTTCAGCTCAGCATTCACGGTCAAGGCGTTGACCGACCACACCTGCGAGCTCAGCGAGCCCCTATGGCAGCATCGGAACGTGATTTCCAAATATGTTGCGAGCCTCATCATGCACCTAGTTGAGGCGAATGAGTCTGTCTCCCCAAGATGCTAATGTTGGAAGTTAGCAATCAGGTTGTCTATCCTGTTAGCTACAGCAAGGTCCAACGAGCCAAGCAGAATGTCATCTAGTCCATGTAGGAGACATACGAAGAGGCGTACAACCTTGTGCTGAGATTGCTTCACCAGATTGCCGAATCAAACCCCGACACGTACATAAACAAGCTTGACCATGAAGATACTGAGAAAGGGCCCTACCGCTTCATACTAGACCAGGTGTTCTGGGTTTTCGCTCAGGCCATCGTAGGCTTCCAGTTTCTGTCGTCCCGTGCTAACAATGCATGGAACTTTCTTCACGGGGAGGTACAAGGGCACCATCCTCACCGCGACGCGAATGACCAGCTTCTCCCGGTGGCATTTGCCATTGTGGAGAGCGAGAACACATACAGATGATTGTGGATCCTGGCGAACATGAAGAAGGCGGTGGTGGGAGAACGACCCAATGTCTACCTAATCACAGACCGTAATGATGGGTTGTTGGAGGCCATCAACACCATGCATCGTGGGATGGATCCGTCTCACTGGTGGAACAACGTGCAATCCAGGTGGTACATAAGGCATCTTGCATCTAACTTGTTCACGCGGTTCCGCATTCAGGAGGTTATGAAGATATTCAAGACATTGTGTTTGCAGAACCAGAGGTAGAAGTTTGACTCCATTTGATGAGACTTGGAACACCGGACTACGAGACATACAAGGGAGTCCACTCCGGAGGGAGAGCAAACCAGTAGTGCCATAAGCTTCTCGGAGTGGATTAATGGCCACACTCCTGAATAGGAGAAATGGTCTCTTCTCTATGACACAGACGGTGCGAGGTACAGGATTATGCCAACAGGGACTTGAAGAGAATAGGGAAGGGACGACAGCAGATGCGGCGCTTCCAGAATGACATGGATGTCAACCAACGTACCAGTATTAGCCGCACAATCAAGTGCAGGATATGCAAGACCCCTGGGCACTCGATGAAGGATTGTCCCAACAGACTGAGCTTGTCTGGTCGTTATTCAGTGTCGTAATTTAATGTATTATTCGTCTTATTTTGTGATGTACAGTGAAACATCTACGATACCAAGATATGTCAGACTCATCGGCAAGCTTCTACGCGAGGATGCTGCATAAGTGCAAGTTGCTTGCGCAGAAGGCAAACACATGTACAATACCCAGACTATTCAATGAAAGATGCTCCGGTACCACCACAGTTTCTGGTCCCGTAGTGTGTGTGTGGTGAGCTAGCGAAAATTATTCAGTCCACACACCTAGACACCTCTACTCGGGCGTACTACACGTGCGGGCACCACCTCGTAAGTGTTTCTTTCGCACGCATCGATTTTCCTTACCCTACGCTAAATTCCATAAATTTTAAACTTCAACCCTATATAATGGCAGACCGAGATGCACTGCCACTTCTTCTAGTGGATGGACGGCCTGGAGATGTACAACATGGCGTTCATCCAGCAGAAGTACATGCTGAACTACTTGATGCGAGCCAAGACCTTCGTGCAGTGGAAAACTTACGTACCATACCCTGTTGAGGAGGCACCGAAGTAACCCGAGACTCGCCCGGGCGTAATCCATATCGTCGACGTGAGTTATGAAGAATTTACATTCTTGTTACGTTTTTTAATGTACGGTGCACTTACATCTTGGAATCGCAGGACATGGACGACTTTGACATACCAACCCGACGTGGAGAGCCCCGCGACAAGGGGAAGGGAAAGGCTCATGCGGCTGAGCCCAGCCACCATAGCGTATCTGGTCGCCCAGGCGAAATCCATATTGACGACGTGGGTTATGAAGAATTTACATCCTTGTTTTGCTTTTGACTATACGATGCACTTATATCATGGAATCGCAGAACATGGACAACTTCGACATACCAGCCCGATGTGGAGAGTCCCGCGACAAGGGGAAGGCTCCTTCCACTGAGATCGACCGACGTCGTAGCGTATCCGGCCGACCGGGCGCACTCCGTATCAAAGACGTAAGTTATATACAATTTACATCCTTGTTACCATTCTTACTGTACAATCCACTTACATCATGGAATCGCAGGACATGGTGCACTCCGTATTTTGGTTGTTATGTGTGTATTCATGCGCTATATTGTACATCGACATCTCGAATGAAGTTGCAATGCAATTTTTCCATATATTCCAAGTCACATGAAATCATAAAACCCTAATTTCTAAATCCTAAATCCTAAATTTTCGCAATTTAAATCCTAAATTTTACAATTCTAGAACACATATCAAATTATCTAAAACGTACACATTCAAATATACTGTGTGAGGAGCCTTCAAAATAGAATTTATATTTTTTAGAGCTCAATTTCTACATTTACAAATTTGTACAATCAGTACACTTATATGAAATTGTGAATTTTTTGAAGGAATAAAATTATAAAAAATTTACCCAAGCAAGTACACTGTGTCGGAAGGTTCCACATAAAATTTTATAATTTTTAGAACTTGTTTGCTATATTTAAAAATTCATACAAAGAGTTGTGAGACCTAAATTCTAAAACCCTAACTAAACCCTAACCTAAATCCTCACAGGACATCTGGTGGCGCGAGGGCGTTGCCGCACGTCGACCGTGCGATCGCTGTGCGGCAATGGGCATGACGTGGCGGGGATGGGTTGCCGCACGACGGTGCCATTCTTTCAAATGCTCTCTCAAGACGGTCATTTCTGTAAATACGTACGCTATCAAAACATGCTAAAACAACCAAAAAAATCCCATAGGTCAGTTATACGTATATATGATACAGAATTTATACATAAATACAAACAATTTTGTACAGTATACAGAGTTTGATTGGAGCGTGCGAATGGTACAGTGATCATATTAATTCCGACGAATGTGTTGTATCCCTCTGACTGGTCCCAAGCGACTTGTGCGTGGCCTATTTTGGTTCTATAACTAGAGGGCAAGAAGTTGATTCCTACTAATTACGCGTTGTACGAGCTATCAATGGATTAATTTGGATTTGACCTCATGATATTTGGTTGTTTTTTCAGTGACATATACACAAGTGGTAGAATTAAGTGCTGGGTTAAATAAATATATATTGGGACGGAGAAAAGATATATGTGCAGGATGTATTTGTTAGTTTGTTACATGGTACGTACAAAGTCTAAAATTATCGTATTGTTACTAACTAGTGTTACTAGCTAGGTTGGTTGTAGCATGCGCGCACTAGTGCACGCGTCGACAAACTCTATACGCGTGAGACATTTTCATGTGGAGAACAGCACGCATCAAGAACTCTATACGCGTGAGACATTTTCATGTGGAGATCGACAGCACGCATGCTTGATGAATCGTGGACACTGTGTATAGTGCGTGAAACACTCTAGTGCCAGCACGTGCCGCATTATATCATATCATATCATACGGTATGTTCGATTATTTAGTCTACATACGTATATGTATTCTGTTCATAAACTGAAACGGCGACAAAAGAGGCAGCAAATAAGCTAGCTAGCCAGTGGTGGCCAAACGGGCGGCCTGGCTTGACACGGCATAGGCCTGTGTTGGCACGTTTGATTATGCATGGTTTGATAAGGTCTGAGTCGTGTTGTGTTGACCTGTGGACCGAAGTGCCAACCCAAGCATGACATGACAGCACCTCGGGCCGTGCTTGGCGGGACTGCTACAGTGCCCACCCCATTAAAACCCCCCGCGCGGCCTCCCCACGCTCAGCCACCTCCGCGCTGCGCCCGGGACGACCTCCCCTCCTCCATGGATCTGCGCCGGCGTCCTCCTCCATCGACTGTGCCCAGCCTCTTCCTCCTATCCTCCGCACCGGCGTCCTCCGCCGGTCGTGGCAGGCATGGCATTGTGTGTCGTGCCGACCACCCAAGCATGACACAAGCGCTCGTGTCGTGCCGGCATGGCCCATAAATAGTACAGGGTTGTACCGTGTTCGTGTCGGGCCAACAATGTTGTGCTTCGGTCCAGCTCGGCTGACACGTCCCATCTGGCCATCTATATAGCCAGATCTCAACCGACCATGATAATACACGCAACGCGAGGCAGAGGTCACCAAGACATCAACAGTGCAATTGATCATATCTCGTAAAATAGATTATCTACAATTTACAATATCACATATTAGAAATCAATCTCTACCATCCGATTAAAAAAACGAATATCCAAATCAATTGATACAATCAACAGTCAGTTATCTCTATAGCAGATGCTACAATACTACTGTTGAGTGCCGTGCACTCACGGCTGATGTTCGCCGTGGTCCTCTGCGCCGTATCTGCACATTTCGGAGGCTCTTTTCCCCACAAGTGGTGGCTCTGTGTCAGGGACATCACAAGATTCGAGCTCCTGCCCTGCGTCACTTGGACTAGATGTCACGGTTTGGTGGGTAGGAACCGAATCACACTATCATGTGATCGATGATCTCCCTGTGTTGCTGCCAAAACAGGATTAGTAGGGGGGGTTGGTTAATTAGTTGGTCGCACGTCACACCAAAAAAAAAAAAACTTGTAGGGTATCTCGTCTCTCCCAGAGAGATCAGTCACGTTGCTCGAATCAGTTGTACTTGTACAACACAACCATGCAACCAGCGAGCTAGAGTTGATCGTTGGTTGACCGTTGGATCGGACATGGACGCTTAAGATACGGAGCTAGGCCCCTACCTTTCATCCTTTGTCATCCTAGCTTAATTCCAAATAATTGAGTCAAGAAATATGCAGTGAAACGTACGACGAGCGAGCACCGAATTACCTTGAGGTCAACCTATCAGTCGGAAAGATGGAACGGAATTTCCTTTTTGACTTGTTTGGCAGCACGTACGTACGGGTCACAGTCTGTTCCGTGTTTGACGATGTTAGGTTTGGATTAATTGGATGGCAGAGCTAGGCATGCATGCGCGCATGGCCTGCCGCAAGCCGAGGAGGGGATCGGTCGATCGACGGCGACAAATCTGACATCCGATTTAACTAGCAGATCGAGTGCAGGTTAAGCATGCCGTCGTCGCACGCGAATACGCAGCATCCAATCGCAAACGCCCAGCTTGGCAGCACTGTAACGCGTGGCAAGGGAGTGACGCAAACACTCGATCGCTGCGAGCTGCTAGATCGATCCTTGTACGTTTCCATTGTTTGTTGTTAGTTCCCAAGCGTATGGAAATGAAACAGTGACAAAGTCGGAATGAGTATGGAGGAGACTCTACTCTACCTCTATTGGATATAGGGGTGCCGAATGTATCAAACGGTAATTTATTATAAGCTACCATAAGATAGGAGTACCACATGTATTTAACAGTATTTTTTTTAATGTTGTGCAATTAAAATTCATACAATACAAAAAAAACACAGTGAAAAAATATGACATGCAATAAGGATGGTATCTGGCGGGATAGTGTGCTCCAAATAGCCATAAATACACGTGACTAGCGGTCCGTAGATTAAAACTAGTAAAACTTGTGATACAGGAGTAAATTATGAATAGTAGTAAGTTTGTGTTCTTGTCAGCTCCATTGTTTGAAATATAATTGTGCAAATTTCATTTCTCTACTTTTCACAAATATATAACACATTAATAAGAAACAATCAAGCAAATTAGCTATTGAAACATTGACAAGATAAATCAAGAAGAAAATACCATTCGACTATAATTTGCTTGCCATTTGTTGTTGAGGGCTTATTGGCTACCCTACCCGGCCTCGGCAGCTTGACTGCTCAACCAACCGCCCGGGTCCTTCCTGTCGCCAACCATAAATCCTCCCGGACTGCCCCTTCTTCCTGCTACTGCTAGACCAGCGAGTGAAGCAACTCCTTCCATGAGCCACTAACAATTGAAGAGGCTTCTTCTTTCTCCTGCTGCTGGATCAGCCGCCCAACATCCCTGTGCAGTTCACAGCAGCCCCCAAGTCCACCGCCGGTGCTAGGGGTTACAAAGGGTCCGGCGGCCAGAGCCCGTGCTCGAGCACCCACTAACACGGACGGTGGCTCCGCCGTTGAAATGAAAGGAAGTGGCATCAAAATGAATATCAACCAGAGCTAGACTAGCACCAATTTATATGCCTTCAAATGATGGCACTACTACAGAAAAACTCATCACAGACGGTTCTAAACCATCATCACAGACGGTTTTTGAACCGTCTGAATTTTTGTGTCTGTGATGACACGATGTCATCACAGACGATTTTTTAACCATCTGTGAAAAAGACTATCACAGACGGTTCTATTCACGAACCGTCTGTGATAGTCTATTTTCACAGACGGGTCTTGTTTAGAACCGTATGTGATAGTTTTTTCTATGGCAAAAAAAAAACGAAAACAGATTTTCACTTCGTTTGGAGCCTCCCGAGCCTCGCGAATGAATCTGATATTGATTTTTGGATTTCGCTAGCTTTCCCACAATAGCCATAGTATCATAGTAGCATCAACTCAATCCATTCACAGAGCACTAAAAACAACACGGCATGCATCACCCACATCACAGTAGCATCAATTCAATCCATTCACAGAACACTAACACATCACAGAGCAAAAGGGGGGAGTAGAGAGAGTGAGGTCGTGGGAGGCTGGGGTGACGAGGTCATGGGAGGCCGGCGACGATGAGGCTAGGGCAAGGTGGAGGAGGCGCAGCGACGAACTCGGGGGAGGGCGGGCGCGAGGCAGAGGAGGCCGGGACGACGAGGTCGTGGGAGCCCACACGACGAGGTGAGGCGAGGTGGAGGAGGCTGCGGGCGACGAGCTCGGGGGAGGCTAGAGGAGAAATGGCAGAGGAGGAGAAATGACAGAGGAGGAGATGGAGATGGCAAGGGAGGAGATGGAGATGGCAAAGGGGGAGATGAATGACTCTGTTAATATAGAGAGATTTTCGGGAGCCCGCCATTAAGTGCAAATTTTCGTTTTCCCGCCTAACGAAATAAAAGTATCACAGACGGTTTTATACAAAAACTGTCTGTGATAAGCTTCTCATCACAGACGGTTCTAACCACGAACCGTCTGTGATGAGTATCTCATCACAGACGGTTTGTGTATAGAATCGCCTGTGATTTTAGGGTTTTACCATGGTTTAAAATTTTCCTAAACCATGGTAAAACCCTAAAATCACAGACGGTTCTATATACAAACCGTCTGTGATGCTGCACAGACGGTTCTAACCACGAACCGTCTGTGATATCTACATATCACAGACGGTTATCTAGAACCGTTTGTAATAGTGACATATCACAGACGGTTCGTCTTGGAACTGTCTGTGATTATTTTATCACAGACGGTTCTTTGAAACCGTCTGTGATGATGCGTCTTCTATAACTTGTTTTGTAGTAGTGTGGTCACCTTATGTCGCCAAATGAATTGGCTACGAGATATTATTTATGTAATATTTTAAAGTGATTATTTTTTTTTGTCATTTTAATAAAATGATGCTAATGTTGTTTGGTTCCACGTGCTAGAAGACTTTGGTGAATGCATACTGGCTAAGCTTTTCTTGCTGTTGACCCTGCCTAACATATATGAAGCATGCTGTATGCCTACCCTTCAAATATCTCAACCACCGTTCCCGCACAAACTAAGTGCAGGTAGCAGCAACTAACAAAATACTATATGCACTAACATGCATGCATGGAAGAAAATAAGAGTACCTACTCCAGTGAATAAGTATATTAGCATGGTGAGGGGTAGTTTAGTAAAGTGACCGGAACATAGTAAGGTCACCCCTCTGCACCGGCCGTTGTGTCCGTACAGATGCCGGGCTGGCCATGCACGACGAGGGACTCCGCTGAGTTTACTTTACCCCGCCGCTTTGGTCTGAATCGGCGATACTGTTACTCCTTAGTCTGACACTACGTGGGATCTAGAATCACGAATCTACCGTATTTTTGAAAGTATAAATGCTTTATATAAAAATTAAAATATATTTCCGGGCAATACTATATTTGATTTTTTTTATATAATTTAGTTTGTAAATTTCCTTATTTATTTTACATGCAATTAAACATGTTTTTGTAGAAAAACTTTTTCATTATTTTTAGTAAAGTACTCATTTAAAATCTAATATATTAACAGTAATATTTTTTTAACCTTAGAACAACATATAAACAACAAAAACAGAGCAAATCAAACTATTGTAACCTAAATTAGCAATAGGTAAAAACAATATATATGCTGATATAACTTTTGTTAGAATCATGATCTTACTCGATTCCTAATATATATGATCCTATATGATCATCATATCTTTAAAATCACGATTCTGTAAGATTTTGATCCATATACATATCAGTGCCATGTTAGCTCCTTGAGACGGTAGGATCGCAATCATACCAGCCTCACCTCAGCTACTGGCGTCGTAGCTTGGAATTTCCTCATGGGCGCGCAAGGGAGAGAGGCGAGGTGTCTGCCCATGATGCGTCCACGTGGTGCGCTCTTTTGGGGGAATTGGCGCGGTCCCTGTCTGACTCCATGCATGTGAGACCGTGGTTGGAGAAGGCGCACGGCCTCCGAGGCGAGTTCATGAGTACACTCGATCGGTGCACCGAGAACACGCCACCCTAGTAGAGCCCAGCTACTTCTACTCCATGTCACTAGCAATTCTGGTAGTGTAACCACAACAGATCGATGGATTTTCAAATTGTGCAGGAACGGTGGTTGGAATTTTTGACTAGCCAATTAGGCCTGGCTTTGAGTGAATGCTAGTACTCCAATACAGTAACGCTTTTTCTAGAATGAATTAATCGTTACAAAGTGGAGTATGGTAGCATCTTAATTTGCGCATGCAAGGAAGGTATCAGATGATCCAGATCTTCGTGGTACTCCGGTTACTTCGATTCGATCCATGCATTGACGCGACCCCATATATTTCAGCATCAGATTGATTCAGGTTTTTACCCTCTGGAATGGACGAGCTGCGATCTGCGGAGCAAAGCTTAGCAAAGATAATGACAAAGGCACACCCGGCCGACGACACAAGTGAACAGGAAGCGCGTCCGTCCAGCTGTCCAACCACGTGGGGGCATCCCCACTGCGGAGGGGTCACTTGGTAGCTCAGACCCACTACTATCGTCTCAAGTCCAAACTCGGCACAAATTGAATCTTCAGCGGCCTCTAAGGTGGGACCCAAATATTTATATTAATGAAAAAACAACTCCATTCCTTCTCTGAGTTTTCTCACTTCGTTAGTCTCTATATCTTTCTCAATCTACATCGTTGGCCGTCCGGCGGAGTCGAGCTGCGCGCAGGCGTTACAGGTGGCTTCCCATCCCGACGGTGACGGCGCAGGAGGATTCAAAGATGATCGATGTATCGTTGGATCGAGTATAAGCTCTGATACCAATTGTTGACCGATTCAAAGAAGAAGCGGTGTATTGTATTGATTGTCTACGAAATTCTGCAACTTTTATTATTCCTATTTTCTGGATGCTTCTTAACTGTACGTTACAAGCAACGAGTGCTAGATTTATAGTCACCAATACAGACTTCCACTCGGACACGGCTAGCTGCACGTAACGGCAAGTATACGCGTATACAAGCAGTATATATGTTCTTCTGCTACTCAAACTCAACTCAGTCTAAACTGATTTTAATACAGTAAGTAAAACAGAAATGAATACTTAAACAAGATTAAATCCAACAGCGGTGCAAGCGCACCCGACGGCCAACCTCGATGACGGCGATTGGATCTGGCTTCCCCAACACGTACCGGTCAACCGACGACGGTGGCATCTCAAGGTGCATGAGGCGTGTCAACTTCACCCCCCATCTCGCGCCATCTGTCACATGGGGCATGCGATTTTTTTTTAATTGGGTGGAGGCGGTGCCAAGCAAATTTGTCTGTGTTGGAGTGTGTAGCATGGACGTTATGACTCTTTTCTCTCTTTTTGGAGGCAGTTTCTTTGCAATACTGTGGATGCTCTAATGCTATAGTACTCCCTCCGTTTTCTTTCTAAATACTTGGTCCTCTTATACTTTAACAAGTCAAATTTGATATTCTTTGACCAATTATATTTTTTAAATATTTAGATTGATTGTATTAAATTGGTTTTCTTAGATTTGTTGTTAAAAATATTTTAAAAATATTATATTCCCATAAAATTGTATAAAAAAAGTAGTATAAAATTAATAGCCAAAGTTCAACCTTTAAAATCTTAGAAAGTAAAAAAAAAACTAAGTATTCTGAAACAGAGGTACGAGTGTCTTAGTGTACCACTAAAATGCAGAGCCTATCGAACAAACCATACTGATAGCAGTACAGTAGCCTCTCTCCCTTTTTTGTTTTGGAGCGAGGGGATTTCCTACGGAAAATTTTAGAAAAAAAAAACAATATGGTCCAATTCATTAAACTAGCCTAGCTTATGCGACTGACCATACTAAGAAAACTAACATGTGACTAGATGGTTAGACGTGTGGATATATATACAGTCTTTATATTTGAAATATCAGATTTATCCACTTATTTTAGAAGTGAACATGCTTGTAAGCTGCGTGAGTCTTTAGTTGTCTTGATAAAGTGGATAACTTAATTTGGTGTGACGTGTGTTAGTCTCTTAAAAGACCGTACTAACCATGTCACCGTTTTCAAAGCAACTGTACGCGCCCGTACGCGTGCTCTCCTACGTGCTCCAGGCAGCTGTCGCATGGGCATGCATACATCGAGACGGATCGATCACCATCGCGACGCATTTTACGGATCGATCACCATCGACGGTTTCTTGTTCAGAGACGCAGCTTGGATTTTCTTTCCCTGTTTTGGAACCAGTACTCAACATTCTAGTTTGTTTCCGTGCGTGTACAGTATATTTGACATTCACGGTACGTGCGTGCTAGTTTTTTTTCCCAAATGAAATGCTAGTTCATGTTAAGCAATGCTAGTAATTACCCAGGGGCGGGTCCACCGGGCGGGTTTGGGGTGGGCTCCTTCGTCGGCGCCAGAACTCCCTCCTCCTCCCCGGTGGCACCACAATTTCATGAAACAAAGGTAGCCGCTATACCTGTTGATATCATGAGTCACAATGTTGTAGATTCACTTCTCATTACGTTACGAACCGCATAGCAAACCATGTAGTATTTTAAACCCACTCTCTAGTTTTATCCCAGCTTCACTAATTAACTAACTACGTACTCGCACAAGTATACTAGAAAAATGGAGTAATCATTTGCGCACTCCACGGCCAACCAACAGACTGCATGTAGCAATGCGTATGGATATACAGTACACATGCGCGTTGGGGAGAATATTTCAGCCAGAGATAATAAAACAAAATAAATTCCGCACTAGTACGTACATCGAATCAATAAGCAATAACAAAACTACAAATTGCCATGCATGGCATCTGCAGTCAGCTTGCCCTTAATCCCCTTCACGGTTTGATTATGCATACCGCGTTAATTCGTTCGCTTGGGGTGTGTTTGGACGAGTAAATGGGGGTGGAACCGATAATTTGGAGCGTACGTAGTCGACGCTTCACGATGCCCACATGGGAGCTGACCTGTCAAGAACTCAAGAATCCACTAAATAAATGGATCGGGTACAATTAATACTCCAACTCGGCTACTCCTGTACGGTACGGGCGACCTGTAGCAAAGCTATTAATTTATGCCAAAACTGTCCAAGTCAGCGTGGGACCCATGCCGTACAGTCCGGAATCACGGGCAGCCAGCACTTTGCATGAGTCCTCCTGCTTTTTCCGTTGTTGATGATTCCGTTCCAGCTAGCTTCTCCCGTGTCTATAATGCCGCTGTCAAGGTGATCGATTGGTCCTCCTGGTTTGTGTGTTTGGTACGTACGTACCTACTCGGCTACTCCCTCCCACTAGCCTCTGAAAGTAATATTTAAGCTTAAACAAATCCAGCCAAGAGCTAAATAAATGCGAGTTTCCAGCTAAAATAACATTATTGCGTTGCGAAATAGTAAAAATAGCTCGTTGCAAATGAATCGAGAAAAATAACACTCGTACCGTACTAAAAAACCATGGCAGAGGGCCTACCCAGCTTCTGTGCGGCCGCCACATGACCTACCTGGTGCTATTTCGCTTACGGAGAGAGTGGGTATTTTTATTATTTCGCTTTAGAACAATATTGTTTAAGTCAAAAACTCTATAAATGTTACGTACATGGTAAAACTGCTGATCCGTATAATAACATAGAGCCCACGCTTACTTTCCGTATACTATCATGCTTTATGTTGTGGGATTGATTTTCTATCTATATGCATGCGCAATAACGTCATTACATACTTCTAAAGTTGTATCATTGAGAACTGAATTTTTATCTGATATGCAGATGAAAATCCGGGCGGTTTGTTGTATCGACGATCTACCAAGTTTCTGATAGATTTATAGTTAGATCTCTTTTGATCTTTTAGATCTGGGGTTCTTGTTTGATGGATCGGGTCCGAGAGTGACCAAGAGGGAGAGAGAGAGATTACCGTCCGAAGTAGATGAGGTAGGGTTAGCCATCGCGGATCGTCCTTGAGAGAGATGATCGGTGGAGAAGTCCGAGGCTCGACGGCGGTGGCGTGTCCCGAGCGGAGGCGAAGACGGCGGTAGTCGATCGGGTCGGTGGAGGCGGCGGTGGACTTCCCGTCGCTTCTGGCGCCCTTAGGATCAGACTAGGGTTTGTTGGGTGGGGTTTAGGCGGCGACGGTGAAGCGTTGGTGTGCGTGCGCCCGGCCCCACCTCCTTTTATGTGGCGGCGACAGGGCCCGACCTAATCATGGCGGGCGCCCGATCGAGCGCGATCTAGGGGTTGGGCATTTGGCCGTTGGGCCAAATGCCCGAGATCAATTCCAACATTCTCCCCCTTGATCTCAATCTGTGTTTTATCTTTAATTACTTTTGACTTTACTCATTCCATCACAAATTGGTGCATAGAACATGTCTCATCGTCACGGTCAATTGCCGATAGATTCAATGACTACAATACACCTCATTGTTCTGAAATAGTTACTTTAATCTTTTGGGTCATCTTTTAGTCCAGATTCATAGGCTTTCCTTAAACCCATGCCGGCTATATGTTCTCTCGAACACGTTGGGTGGTAAGCCTTTAGTAAGCGGATCTGCTAACATCTTTGCGGTACTTATATGCTCAAGACTTATAATTTGATCCCGAACTTTATCTTTCACAACATAGTACTTTATGTCAATGTGTTTGGCAAAGACCACTTGACTTATTGTTGTGGGCACACATTCTGCGGGTTCATTATCGCAGTACAACTTAAGTGGTCTATTGATGTCGTCAACCACTTTTAAACCGGGTATGAACTTCTTTAGGCGATTCACCGCCCGTAGCCTCATAACATGCTACAAACTCGGCATACATTGTGGGCGATGTAGTGACGGTTTGCTTTGAGCTTTTCCACGATATAGCTCCTCCAGTGAGTGAAGACATATCCGGATGTCGACTTTCTATCATCTCCATAAAATCGAATCATATACCCCACTATATGGAGTAAATATGATCTTACGTATGTCATCATGAGGCCTTTTGTTCCTTGCAAATAACGCAAGACTTTCTTTATCAATTTCAATGTTCTATTCCGTGATTGCTCGGAATCGCCAAGTAACCGGTAACAAAAGCTAAGTCGGCGTGTACACACTTGAGCATCTTGTAAGCTTCCGAATTTGAAGCATATGGAACCGCTTTCATTTGATCGATCTCATCTTGGTTCTGGGGCATTGAAAATCCCCATATCTGTCGCCCTTGACTATAGGTGCGGTGAAGGACTACATTTATGCATCCCAAATTTCTTTAAGACTTTCTCTATATATGTCTTTTGTGATAGTCCCAATATCCCTTTGTTTCTATCCGGTGAATTTGATCCCTAGAAGCGAACGAAGCTTCACCAAGATCTTTCATATCAAAGTTTGAGGACAAAAATCTCTTCGTCTCGATGTGATGACATCACTACTAGCCAAGAGGATATCATCCACATCTGATTAGGAAGATAAATTTCCCATCTTTAAACTTTGTATAGACACGATTGTCTTCTACATTCTCTTTAAACCCAAATTTTCTTATTGTCTTGTCAAACTTCAAGTACCCTTGTCTTGAAGCTTGCTTTAACCCATAAATCGATTTCTTTAGGTGGCATCCCATTCTTTCATTTCCTTCCATGACAAAACCTTTCGGTTGTGCCATGTAAACATTTTCTCCAAATCCCCATTAAGAAATGCCGTCTTTACATCCATCGATGTAACTCTAAATCATAATGTGCTACTAATGCCATTATGATTCTGAAGGAATCTTTACATGAGACTGGAGAAAATGTCTCATTGTAATCAATCCCTTCTCTTTGCGTAAATCCTTTTGCCACAAGTCGCGCTTTGTATCTTTCTACATTCCCTTGGGAGTCGAGCTTTGTTTTGTAGACCCATTTACAGCCTACTGCTTTGGCTCCTTTAGGAATAATTTCCAAATCTCAGACTTTATTAGCCTTCATGGACCTCATTTCCTCTTCCATGGCTTCAAGCCATTTTGAGGAATTTTCGCTTCTCATGGCTTCTTCAAATGAGGTGGGATCATCCTCCATTTGAAATTCTTCTGTATTATAAATTTGATAATCATCAGAAATAGCTGATCTTCTTACTCTTTGAGACCTCCTCGGGGCCTCCATATTTGGTACATCTTACATTTGAGGTCTTTGTTGCTCCCCTCATTTGCGGCAATGGGTTCTATAGGATCCTGAAGAACAGGTTCCTCATTCTCATTCATTGTTGCCACAGGAGGAACAATAACAGGTGTTGGCACCACAGTATCTTGTACCGTCGGTGCAGCGACAGCAGGTAGTGAGAAGAGTGGCTCTTGAATCATCGGAGTGGACACATATACCGCTTCTCTTCAAGATCAATCTCTCGAGCTACCATGCTCCCCTCATCATTTCATCCTCTAAGAAGACAGCGTGTCTCGTTTCTACAAACTTTGTATATCTGTGCGGACAAGAGAAAGCGAAAACCTTTTGACTTTTCAGGTAGCCAATGAAATGACAACTTCTTTGCTTTGGGATCTAGCTTCCCAATGTTTGGGTTAAATACTTTAGCCTCAGCAGGACTCCCCACACACGTAAGTGGTTTAGTGAGGAACTCTTCACATCCACAACTCGCACGGTGTTTTGGGCACCGACTTACTAGGCACTCTATTGAGAAT
The DNA here is from genome assembly GCA_036346395.1 of Hsuehochloa calcarea. Lineage (NCBI taxonomy): Eukaryota > Viridiplantae > Streptophyta > Magnoliopsida > Poales > Poaceae > Hsuehochloa > Hsuehochloa calcarea. The sequence continues at coordinate 4,965,277 of CM070604.1, read as the reverse complement.
ATGAATGGCGGTTTTAACGCCTCCATCCATAAACTCAATGGGAGTGTGGAGTAGCTCATCATGCTTCGCACCATATCCATCGAGTGCGGTTGCGTCTTTCATTACTCCATTTTCTTTGAGGTTCGCCGGTGTTGAATCTTTGGGCTACTATGCCATTTTCTGTAAGAACCTCGCAAAGGTCAGGAACTTGTCCATATGGGGTATGTCGATCGTAGTACTCCCCCACGATCGGATCGAACTATCTTAATCTTTAAATCGTGTTGGTTTTCAACTTGACCTTAAATATTTTGAATTTATCCAAAGCTTCATTTCTTTCTTTGATTGGATAAATATATCCATAACAGAGTAGTCATCTGTGAATGTTATGAGCGAGTCATAACCATCCACACTTTTCACGGAAAAGGACCACAAATGTCGTGTGAACAATTTGTAGAACTCTGTGCTTCTTTTTGCGCTTTTCTTAATTTTTTTACATATTTTCCTTTAATGCATTCTCTGCATTGTTCTAAGTCGAGAACTCTAATAGAGGAAGAATTTCATTCTTAACTAGTCTTTCTATTCTCCCCTCGAAATATGGCCTAAGCAGCGGTGCCATAATTTCGACGAGTCATTATGAGTTCTCTTTCGTTTTGCATTTACATTCGTGAGACGAGGATTCTTTCACTTTCTACACGCGACGTTCCTATTATCGCATCGACATTCACATCATCACACAATGATAACAAATAAAGCTCATTTTGTAATATGGCAAGACCAACACATTCTTTATTAAATATTATTTCGCACTTGCCATTTCCAAAATTACAATCATAACCATCTTTGTCCAAATTGGAAACACTAATCAAATTCCTCTGTAAAGAGGAACAAAAGAACATCTCTAAGTAAAGATTGGAGCCATTAGCTAACTCTAATGAAAGATCGCCATGACTTCAACTTCGCTTGGACTCCATTTGCGACTTTAATGCATCTTTCGTTTCTTTGCGTAGTCCTCGTCGAGCGGAATCCTCAGAAGGAATTAGCAACATGAGCAGTTGCTCTGAGTCAATCCACCAAGTGGATTTGAATATTGCACATACAAGCATTCATTTATGAAGGTAATAATGTTCTCACCTTTCTTTGCCATTATCATCTTTAAGTAATCGGGATGAGTTCTTCTTGTAATGTCCAGGTCTTCTTCTGATGAAGACAACGATCTTTGTCTCTGACAAATTTATTCTGTTGAGGTGATGGATGAGGCTTTTCCCTTGTTCCTTGAGAAAGAGGTATTGTGGAAGTTCTTTTTCTTGTTATCCTTCACATAGTTGATAGATCCACCATGTGAGGTTTTAATTCTTTCCTCCTCTTGAACACACATAGCTATGCATTTTCTAAGTCCCATTTATCGGGTGCATATTGTAATTGACAACAAAAGTGTCAAACTTTTACGGCAATGAAGCAAAAATCAAGTGAATAAGGAACTCATCCTTGAGTGCCAAATCCATTGGTTTAAGCTTGGATGCCAAGTTGCTCATCCTCAATATGTGTTCTCTTATCCCACCACCGAATACCTTTACATCACAAGTCATTTAATCACCGTGTTGCATATGTCTTTGAAGAGCGATGAACGACTCTTTATTTTATCAAGGTATTCGTGAGCGGTGTCACGATCTGCGATTGAGCCCACAATTGCGAGCTCAATCGTGTTCTTTATCACGACCATACATTTCTTGTTGGTCGTGGTCCATTCTTATGCTCTAGGTCATAAGACATCCGTAAGGGAGCATGATCTCTCTGTCTTTTACGCCAAGCAATATCATCCTCATCTTGACCCCTCACTTTGGTGCCATAGGCTCGGTGGGTCGTCTTGTAGTGAGGACCAGTCCACCTCGGCTAAGATAAGCGCTAAGTCTATCTTTTCTTCCACTCTCCATAATTGTCTCCTTTTAGAGTGGGTATTTCTCGATACAACTCATCAAGTTGTATCCTCACGAAAATTTAGATCAAATAAAGTGAGAACGTAACATTAAAATTATATGCCTTATTTCCAACGTTGGTCAAAAAATATGACATACAATTAAATCAATTTTATCTATACATTAAATCTATATCACCGTTAAGGCGAAATAGAAACAATGCATAAAACATCAATTAAAATTATAATCTTTGTTATTATCAACTTTGGTCAGAAAATAACAATATCATAATTCATAACAATTCTTATAAATTAAATTCTCTCGTTGGTTTGAATTTAATTAAAAGAATTAATCAATATTTAACTTTTGCAGCGTGAAAGCGTAATTATTCTAAAATAATTCAATATTCGAAGCATTATCTTTGACGCATTTAATCTACGAAAAATAATAACACGTTGGTGCAAAATTTACTGAGATTTTATACAATTTTCTATTGAAATTGAATCAAAAATTCTTACGAAAATAAATAAAATCAATTTCGGATTTCTTGTTCAAAACCGAAAAATTTAAACCGCCATTTGGCCCGTTCTTGCGTTTCGACCCATTCTTGTTTCTAGGCTCGGCCCACGTACCGCCTGCTAGGGTTTTTCGACGCGTTTCGTGGTCGGATTCTCATCCAATTTGGATTTCAATCGTACCGCCGATCCGATGCGCCTCAAAGCAATCTCGGCCGTCGATTCGCATCGGACGGTCGGCGTTGTTTTGGTGAACAAAACCGTCGCGACCATGGCGCCCGAAACCCTAGCTCATTCTATCTCTCTCGCTCTCGCCCGCTCGTCTCTCGCCTCGAGTCTCTCTCGGAAGAAACCGAAGAAGGAAGGCGGCGGAGAAAGAATCGCGCCGCCATGCGGGCCCTCTCGCCCGCGCGTCGCGTTCTCGAGAGGCGCGCCACCGCCGAGCGGCTCCGCGTCGGGCTCGTTCTCCGTGGGACGCGCGACAAGACCCTTCAGATCTCGGCCGGTCCGAGATCTCGGACCGCTTTGGGGCCCCGGCGAGCACATGGCTCGCCTGACCCTCCCTACCGGTAAGGATCTCGATATTTTTGTATCCGGAGTTTGGGTTCAGCCGATCTAGGGTTTCCGGTTTTGCTTTTCTTTTCGGGTTAGGGTTTCTTTGAATCTACTCCGATCTTTTCTTTTGCCATCCGGATCTTATCTTTGATGGCTCTGATACCATTGATAGATTTATAGTTAGATCTCTTTTGATCTTTTAGATCTGGGGTTCTTGTTTGATGGATCGGGTCCGAGAGTGACCAAGAGGGAGAGAGAGAGATTACCGTCCGAAGTAGATGAGGTAGGGTTAGCCATCGCGGATCGTCCTTGAGAGAGATGATCGGTGGAGAAGTCCGAGGCTCGACGGCGGTGGCGTGTCCCGAGCGGAGGCGAAGACGGCGGTAGTCGATCGGGTCGGTGGAGGCGGCGGTGGACTTCCCGTCGCTACAGCGCCCCCTTAGGATCAGACTAGGGTTTGTTGGGTGGGGTTTAGGCGGCGGCACGGTGAACCTTGGTGTGCGTGCCGCCCCGGCTCCCACCTCCTTTTATGTGGCGCTGGCGACAGGGGCCCGCCAGCCTAATGGGCTGGGCGCCCCTGATCAGGGCGCGATCTAGGAGTTGGGCATTTGGCCGTTGGGCCAAATGCCCGAGATCAATTCCAACAGTTTCTTGTTCGAAGCTAAGGAGTTTCTTGATTTTTAATTCCTGGCTTCTTTGTACGCGTCCACGTCACCGGACGCTCTAACATTTTGACTGAGCTGGTACGGTGGCGATCGATCGAGTCATCGAGATGGACCCCTTCTCATCAGCTAGCTTCTAGAAAATTTCGGCTGAATCCAACGTGCTGCATGCTGTGCTGCTGATCCAGTGATGATCAAAAGCTTACAGGGATTGAGTGGATCGGCACTGAGGAAAAATTGCAGATATCTTCGTCCAAATCTGCCAATCCATCACTAATCAATGATTTTGCCGTTGCTTTCTCGCGATGTCATGCGTGGACGGACGAGTGGACTAGGACTGTCCCTGCCTCCTTGGCACTGGTCAAATATCTCAGCTCCGTTCACATGCAACGACTGCAGAGAAGAAGACATCGAGCTCGACTCGATCGCTTTGGATTAATTGGCGTGTGCGTGCGTGCGTACGTTGCGTTGGAGATCGACCTAATTTTGATCCAGTCCAAGGGTTCATCAGTCGGCGATCTCCTCTAATCAATCACATGCATGCATGGTGAGAGTTCACCCATCTTCTTCCATTCTTTTTTTATACATATACATTGGACCGTACCAAGGGCGAAGCTCCCCCTTCCGTCCATGGCATCCGTAGTACACTGTCACTATTCAGTAGTGATTTATTGTTTTGACTGTATTTTGTAAAAAAATTTCCAGTTACACTGTATTTTGTATAAAAATTCCAGTTACAGCACAGAATTGTTCGAAATATGTTCGGTAAGTTTATTTTGTATCCACTTTAACTTTAGAGCACCCTCTCCATTTCTGTCATGGCTTCGCCGCATCATCGCCTGCCATTGTCGGTGTGAGCTGGGAAGGACGCACGTAAATACGTAATCAATATACATTTTCTTCATAGGTTCGACATCATCGCCGGCCATTGTCAGTGTGAGCTGGGTAGTGACAAAGACAAGCGAGAGCTCCAAGCCTGCAAGCCTCCCCAACGAACAAATTCTGCCCATGACGTATTTGCCGGTCTGCAAACGGCATGGGTCGAGTACGCTACGCGAGTTAGTCAACTTAATCAAAGCCATGCATCGATCTTAGCCTTCCCTTTCGAGATCCGTACGCACACGGATCAATAGAGAAATATATGCACGTACGTACGTACGTGCGTGTACGTCCTAGTCGGAGGCTGACGTGGCGGAATGCGCGCCTGTCTGCAACGACCAGCCATGCATGCAGCTTGGAGAAGGAAACGAATTAGGACCATTTCGCTGCCAGCTGTCTTAGTCCAGCTTCGAGATAATTGGAACGCCAAGCAGACATACTTTTAATAAATTTTTAATAAAAGACGTACTCATTCGGTGAGCAGAATTAGCACTTTAGCAGGCGATGGACGGGCCATGATTGGGTAGACTCGATCTCTAGCTGCTCTGTACATTTGCTTCGTTGTTTGTTTCGGAGTTGAAGAGGTTTGCTGTCGGGGACACCGCCCATCGTCAGCTGGAGGAAAGGGGACGAGGGATGCGGAGGTGAATGAAGAAATGGCTCTGAGGACAGGAGAATCAACACATATCTCAAGAACCAGGCGTTGCAGATGTAGTACAGATGAGCTCCTTAATCGCCATAGATTTGATTCACACTAGTAACTAGCTGTCTGATTCAGTTTTTCTAAATCTATCGAGAATACTGTTAGCTGTTTGAAAACTTGTGAATCTGTTTTATAATAAGAGCTAGCACGCAGAAAGTCTCACTTGATTTTCCTAGGATACCTCATTTTCAGACTCTGCTGAATCTACTTTATTTTATTTTTCAAAAAAGATGTTGACTCATGATCTGCCAAGTAGATCTCGGTTATTATTTCTTTCTAAAAAATATCACTTCCACATACATACATGCAAATGGGCTTGGCCTGAACGCTTGAGTGCCTAGGAGATCAAAGGAGAAAACTTGGGCCCAAACAGCCCAGACATCGAACAAAATACAGAGTTGGGCCTGCCTTCTCCTCCCCAAGAGAATCGAGTCCATTTCCTTCAAAAAAGAGAGAATAGCACCCAATGGCCAATGCCATACAATCTAGAATGGAACTACGAAGTCTAAAAAAAGGGTACTCTGAAAGACCTTTTTCTTAGAGAACTAATCTGAAAGACTTCATCTCGCATGCTAACTTTATCTGAGAAAAGACAGTCCAGGAAGACTTATGAAAGTACTCTCATCACAAGCCACTTAGAATACTTAACGTTTTTCACTTACAGAGAGTCATGTCATCTTTCGGAAATAAAACAGGCCATCTTCTAGATGCGCCATAAAAAACTACTTTGAAAGACTGTGCCTGAAATGGAAGACTTTATCCAAGAGCAAAAAAAATGCAGGAAGGCGATGTGCAAACGTGCTTACTCTTACAAAAGGTCATCCGACCTTTCAAAAGAGAGACAAGATACTCTTTATAGGTTGGTGGAGGCCTGCGGGTACAACTCCGTCTATCTTATCTTAACTAAACTAGTAGGGTGTTTGTGGATTTCAACGAAACTATAGAATATATAACTTTATCAAATGACACAACAAGGGAAGTACTTTGCAGTGAATTCGAGACGATAACACGACAAGGGAAGTACGTCTTCATCTCTGTCTCTTCCCTGTGCGCCATCGCTGCCTCCCCTCCCTTCCCTGGCGCCGCTGCTTCACCTCTAAGGTATCGCCTCCTCCTCTCATCCCTTCCCTCCCTGTGCCTTCTCCTGTCCCTAACACCGTCGCCCCTCCCCGTGCCTCTGTCATCGGCGTTACCTCTCCGCGCCGCCTCCTACGCTGTAGGATCCCATCATCTTCGTGCACACCTCCGTTGCAATCCGCGGACTGAGTGCCGAAGGGGGTTGGTGAAGGGATACGGGTAGACTACACTAGCTGGCAATTTAAAAATTCTACCACGTAAACCAGAAGTCATGCAAATAATAGATCATAGATTGTTACCACTAGACGCGCAGCGTAGCGGAAGAAGAGTTGGAACAGCCCGATCCAACGTCGAGCGCGTGATGCAATTGTCATAGTCGATCGTCTAGCGCCCTCGGTGTCGATCGTCTCCTCCAGCAACCAATCGCGTTTCTTGTTTAGGTTGAGGATTGTCTCGATCGGTCAGCAGCAACCGCATTAACACCTCTACGGTATCCACACGTCTAGGGGTGGAATGCTATACACCAGTGTGCTAGCACCAACTCCCACGACAAAGTCATCGAGAAGATGGCGGCTAGGGTTTCGGTGGAGCAACTCACGCCCTCTGTCATATTTTCCAATAGCATCATGCATCCCCTTATATAGAGCCCAAGACGGATCCTATCAGAACTCGTTTGTTCCAACCCGTTAAGTGTGTGACCATGTATGTTCATGTGTAATTGGTTGTGTCTCGAAACCCTTTTTCGAGTCGTTAGCAGTTCCTAGCTAGGACATAACGATTCCCGAATAAACATAAATTATATTGGACGAACCTTAATGCAATATGATCTACGATTAGGTCCTTATCACTTATAACCAGATCGTATATCTATATGACCAATTCATATTTAGTCACGACTAGTTCGTAACTCCTTACGACTAGTTTTAACTACTTAGTGATTATGTTCAACCAGTCTATGATCAGATCGTATCTCTATACGACCAGACCGTATTTGGTCTAACTGAATGACCTGCTCGTGTATTCTCCATTTGCCTCACGATATTTGGTTGAACTCCAAGTGAGATATTGTGTCATCTATGGACTGTTCAATACTTTCTCGATCAAGTGATAGATAACTTCATGTGGTCGACTCTTCGACCACTAGTGGTATGACCATGCACTTTCTTTATCTGACCGCATCGAGGGCCCCATAGATATCTTTTTTTTTTATGTTAGGAGTGACAAATCTCATATCCAACCAGTCACATCCCTCCGCATGTTTCATAGCATACCCGAAAACTACCTTTATAACTACCCAATTATGGAGTAGCATTTGGTAACCTCTAAATGCACTATTACACATGTAGAAAACTATGTTGATCTCAGGTCTAAGGATTATACATCACCATTGCTTGAGACCAACCAACAACACATAAAATCATAACAATCTCAATAGTATCTCAAGGTAGGTCAATCCAACACCATGTTCTCTAACTTGTGTTCACATTATTTATTCGATATCCCTATATCTATGACTGGTGAAACATGATCATCAATCGATACATGTGTTGGTCGATAAGTTACTAGTGTTCCGATCAGTGACATCCGACTAGGGATATATTTATAACGATATCATATAAGTTAAAGAGCTTCACCAACAAGTTACATACTTGTTAATCTTTATAACTGATGATTCATTCAAGGGACATAATAACAATTATTCTATAACTCATAAACATAGATGTGATACAATCATCTCTATTATTTTCTCTAGGGCATATCACTAACAGTCGGGATCTCTGAGGCATGAAGCGAATGTTGGACAGGAACAGGTGGCAAGTCGCGATGCGAGACAGGAAGGAGTGGGACAACAACGGATTTCGGTGTGTGCATGTGAAGAGGAAGTGGGGTGGCGACAGTTTGGGTTGTTGCGGAAGTAGTGGCATGTATATGTTCGCCAGTCACGGGGGGTGGTGGAGCGAGACATTGTCCCTATTAGGTTGGGTCTACATGTTGGTGTGCATCGATGAGGAATTTTGAGAGGGGTGGGAGAGACCAACCGCGTGCACGGGAGAAAGGACATCGTCCTGTTGCGTAGGGGTGAACTCTTTCTTTTATTAGTTAAGATAAGGTAAAGGAAGGGGTTTACCCTCGCGCAGCGGGAGGTTTCGTCCCACATTTACTTTCAACGTGTGCCGACAGGTGGCCCCAACCAATTGCTTCTCTGGCTCACGACGCGTTGAATCAATTTTGGTCCCAAAATTGTCTGTCGACCCACGATCTACAACCTCCCATCTCCCAAGTCCCAACTACAACCTACAGTCTGCTCACTTGTCTCCTCAAATCCCCTGCCTCCTACATCCCCTGCACAAACGCTCCACCAATGATCCCAATCTCGTTGTCGATGATGATACCTTGCTGAGTCACCATCGTCCTCACCGATCGTCATGAAGATTTGGCGCTACCGTCCTTGTATGCCATCGTGCAGATCTGGTGCAACCGTTCTCCATGCTCGGGTCCCTATAGTACCTATCGGTGATGCCTGGGGGAAGCGGAGCACGCGAGGGTGATCAAAGGAGCCGAGGGCGAGTGGGGAAGGGGTAGGTCGGTGTAGTGGCAGCAACGTCTGACCACAGGCGACGGTGGGTGAAGGGGTGCTGGATGTTGCGCGTAACCTCCTGCTCGGCCCGCTCCAGCCGGGCGTTCCTCTATGCGTCAGCCTCAAATGGATCCACGAGCTCAAGACTACGTGCATCCTCCTCCCCCCTCTTCCTCTCTTTATGCTGGCTAATTCTGCAAGAGAATTGATTATCTCCCTAAATTGCAGAATTGATCTGGGTTAATTTTGATTGATGCTGAAAGTGCATGCACACATCAAATTGTTCTAGTTTAATTCTTCATACTATGCTACCTATGAGCTTTCAATTTAATTCAATGGTGATGCTCGCAACTGTTGGGATCACTGAAACAGATCATGAAGTTGATTTGACTTTGCAGACACCATGCTGCAAGAGGCGATCAACCACAGGGCGCAATTCGAGGAGCTAGAAAGGGATGATAGCTCCAACCTATCCATGGTCCCATGGGCGCCCTCCCAATCCCAGACAGCCACCACGGCCTCGATAACAGTGATAGAGATGATGGATGTCGACGCCGAGGACAACGAAGGCATACCCATGGAGGTCGAGCATGATAGGTGTGACCAGCTCGCGATTGTCAGCGCTCTGCATGGGTGAGGCGCTCCACCAGTGGCTGCAGCACTGCATGGTACAACAACCACTCAAGACGGTGAGCTACCTGCCGAACCCGACGACGTGGTCATTGTGAAGTGCATGGTACGACGACTGTAGCATGTAGTACCACAAGAGCGCCATATGGTAGTGGTTGGACAAATACAGGTGTTGGTAGTAGTGTGCTTCCATTTTTGCCTTAGATTCGCTTCCTACTTGTGTTGGCCATTTCTTGTTTTGGCAGCACGACGTTGAGTAGGAAAGGAGTTGAGGTAAGATGTTGTTGTCCATTTTAGCTGGCAGCAGTGGAGTTCTTGTGCATTGGATTCCTGGGATCTAAACGCTGGGAGCCTTGTTAGATCATGTTGTTTTCTTCTGTTTTGGTTGAATCAAAGGAGGTTTTGTCAATATTTTGAGCTCAAGTGTCGGGACCCAAATATACAAATCTGGACCCTCTGTGTATTCTGCACTAGTTCAGAATCACGCTAGTGCACACAGTGTCAACATTGATGAAATATCAACTCCATACAACGAAATATTAAATAAACGAGTAATTTGAATAACAAATAACTGTTGTGACCTTAAGGTCGAGTGTTACAATTATTAAGCCATGCAAGGCTGACAATAATGAAATAAACTGCAGCGGAAATGAAATAAACTCCAGTGGGCTCCCATCAATTTACCATAGGCAACTGACTGGGATCAAGACCCTAACGATCAACCTTCGTAGAACTCTTCTTCAAAAGCAGGCGACGACTCCTCCACTTCTGTTGATTTGTTTAGCAAGAGTGAGTACACACCGTACTCACAAGTCATACCACAGAATGCATTTATACATGATGGCTTATTCCAAAGAATGGCTTCTGTGGTTATTTTGCGAAAATGCAACATTTACAATTGAATACAAATAATAGATTGAAAACATAATTGAAAACAATTAAATAATATTAATTTAACAATTGGTTTCACAAAGGACACACAGTCTAAACAAGTTATTCACACAGTTGTACAAGTTATCTCACACAGCTGACTCTTCCCAAATGTCTTATGAAAATCTACCCCTCGTGTGAAATTCTCGAGTATGTCCATGTCCGAGGACGCGGCTATTCGAATAGATTGGTTTAACACTCTGCAGAGGTTGTACACTTTACCCACACGATACGATCAATGCGGCCAACACTGGTCATAACAAAACTTTTCGGAAACTTCATCTGAAGTATTATTACTCCCAGTGTGCTTTACCGTCATACCAACCCAAACACAGCGCTTTGGCATAACACACACTGTTGGACAGGGAAGCGGCGAACCGTCCCGCGATGTGCCCACATAGTAGCACACCTCAAGCCCATTACAAAGCTTAAAATACAACCTAAGTAATAATATCGAAAATCCATAACTTACTAAGTTAGGCCCAGCCCATACTAGGCATGTGGTCGTACAGTAAGGCTCAGTTCAATGACGCACAAAGTGAAGTCCTTAATTGACCAAGGCAAGACTTCCAGTTTTTCCCAAATCACAAAGTTTATAGCACACAGTTCTACCATTCACACAGAATCCACCACTTACCTCAGTCCAAATCTTTTCCCACCCTGTTGATTAAGTGCAACACATGCCATCACGAGTAACAGCATACATCACACACAGTTTCATCACACAGTTCCATAATCACTTAGTCAAATTTATAATTGCAACTCACATGAAATGATGACTCGTGACATGGTTAAGCAATCTACTCGTATCTAACCAACCCACGTTGGTGCTACGATAATACCAACTAATAATGAACCAACCTAGGGTGACAAAATATCATGGCATACAATAGACAAGGTGGATATAACAAATTGGATTAATAACTATCCCAAAAGCATTTAAATAAATACTTGAATTAGAATGCAATACATTGAAACAAAGTATTTTGAAAACTGGGTTCAATATGATCAAAGGTATAACTTGCCTTGGAATAGGTCTAGGTACTGGTCTTGATCTTGAGGAGGTGCTCCTTCTTCAGCAAAATTTTCCAAAGTGTCGACGTCTACTCGCAAACGAGACAAAAGAAATAAAAATAAATAAATAACAGAGGTAAAACAAACTCTAAAAATCAAATAAAATTCACCATTAAATAGATCTTGATTTTATATGAATTTACAAATTTGAATGGGCTCAATCGGAGTTCGGATGCAAAAGATATGAGCTTTGAAAGTTTAAAAATCAAATAAAACACTAATTTGGATTTTATTGCATTTCCCGAATTATTGTTATAAAGAAAAATTGGATTATTGCGCAATGCTTGCATCAGCCGAGAATTTCTGGAAAAGAAAATAGATTTAAAAAGAAATCCCCACATGTCAGTCTCGGGGCTCACGGTGGATCGAGTGCACCGAACCGAGGAAGATCTGGCGCGGTGGACTGAGCCACGCACGCGTGTGCTAAGCGATCTGGTGCCACGCGGCCGCCACACCAAAGATCGAGGTCGTGTGGGCCGAGCCGACGACAACGGCGGTGGCGCTTGGGACCGATGGTCGCCGGCGAACGGCGGCGACTCGCCAGCGGTGGAGGGTACCAGTGGATTGCTGGCGCTAATGCGCACCCGTTGATGCCCTTACCAGAGGCTGGTAACGACGGTAGCGACCGACGGAGAGGAAGAAGCGGAGGTTGAGCTTCGGGTGTTGTCGGACGAGTGCTCCGGTGATGCTCCGGCGATGAGGAGGTGCGCCCGAGGTAGCCTGGGACTTGCTGATCACGGTGGTGGAGTCGGCGAGGCAAGGGCGGCAACGACGGCGGCGCAATTTGCCAGAGAAGAAGCTTGGTCGAAAACTCTAAAACTTGAAATGCAGTGGCGATCGGGGCGACGAGGGTGGCAACTCTGGGTTGCGGAGGTCTGGGCGGTACTAAGGGGGTATTTATAGGCGGGGGCCGAATTAGAAACCCCAATTTGGGTGCAAACGGCGGGATTTTGAAATCCTTGAATCTCGGGGATATTTGCCGAATTCGGGTTTAATTCCAACAGAAATAGGTACGGGATAACATGGGATTTGTTTTGGTAACGTCGGCGCGAAGAATCCGCAACAGATACGCGTTTGTCGGACGAAGCTCGAAGCTTCGGCAATGGTGGCGAAGACGACGACCCTGTGGAGGAAGAAGAAAGGCGCGAGAGCGACCACATGGCGGTCGCTTTGTGATGAGGCGCGCGAGCGAGCGAGCGAGATCAGCGGTTGTGGCCACGCGGCAGCAATCCAACGGAGGAAGGCGGGGTTGAGCGCGTGCGTCCGATCGAAATGAGGGGCACGCGTCAAGCATCCAACGGACGAGGGCGCGGCCGAGCGGCGAGATGGGCTGGCGCGGCTGGAATAGTGTTGGGCTTCGGCCCAGCACTGTTCCGGAAGATTTTCTTTTAGTTTTTTTTAAATAAATCCAGAAAATACAAATAGCTAATAGAAAATAGCAAATAACTTTGGAAAAATTCCAGAAAAATCTGGAAAATATATACAAGCCTAGAGAATCCAAATAAAATAGTTTTGACAATTGTTCATGTTGGGATTAACCATATTAATATGTTTTGTTACTCAAAGTCCAATATTAAGCTTTTGAATTAATATTCAAATAAATCCAAATTGTGAATTTTCTCACTACAACTATTTAAAGGATTTTTAAAGTTATGAAAATGGGGATGTTACATCAAGCACGTTGTATTTTGGCATCGATCAATGGAAAGGACATGGTGGTAGCCTGTAAGAGTACTAGATTTCTTCTTCTTTTCACTACTAATAAAAGAAGGGGTTTACCCTCGCGCAACAGAAAATCGTCTCACCCCTTCCTCCCTCCACGACTCATGAGTGTGTCCATGCCGATGATTGGAGGAGGTACCAGGGAGGGGAGGCGGCGGGGACGAGAGAAGGCACCGGGAGGTAAGGAAGGAGAGAGGAGGTGGTGCCGGGAAGGGAGGGGGCTGCCTCCTGCTCTGCGCCAGCTGAGCAAGCATCGTCACCTCCTCGCTTTCCACCGCGACGCCACCATCGCCTCCTCCCCCGATCTCCCACCTCATAGTCGTGATGTGTGTGGCGAGGGCTGCAGAGTCCAATGGTCGTGAGAATGAAGTCACGGCTTGGGTTCAAGGTGGAAGAAGATTGTCGTCAACGTGTAGCCCTCTTCCTTGCCGAGCGGTGGTTGGAAATGGGTAGCGCGTCAGGGTGGGAAGTCGACATCAACTTTATTTTCCAAAGGTAAACAATCTATGAGCTCAAAATTTAATTTTCGGGTAGCTCAAAATGCATGATGCATGGAAGCACAAGTCTTCGAGTCGGTTCAACCAAGAGATCAAGAAATCAAGAATGTTAGCATCGGTATTATATTCACAGGTCCGAGTCAATATTGGCATGCAACCAGTGCTGTGGAAAAGAACAAAGCATGCATGCTCTCGATCAGATTGGTTTTCTAGAACGGTGAAATGGACGAATTCACCTCGGTGGAAATCTCGGAGAAGACTGACTGACTGACGCCGTCGTTGTCGTCCTTGAAGCGAAGCTAAAGATAGAGGCCGGCCTTGATTTTCATGGACAAGGCGGCTAGCTAGTCTATAAAGCTCACTGACTGTAATCAAAGCACCGGGCTTCTTACGTGAGTGTCTACTACGCAGAAAGAAAAAATCTCGAGGAAACCAACCTTGTCGAAAGGAACAGTTCTCCTCGGAAGCTCGAAGGAAACTTCGGCGCGCAGTCCATTAGGACAAATACGATGTAAATTGTAGAGTTTATTTCTGACGGAGGTCAATTGTAGAGTTTGTTGTCACTTGTCAGTGTTACCCCGGATAACTTTGAACAATTCAGCACGAGATATATAATATCTTCTACCAAGAAGTCTTGTCTCACGTGCAATAGTATATAGTTAATCACACGTGCTATCATTGCTACAGTGAGAGCTGTCATAGATAGCTTTAAACCGTCGTCATAGATGATTTTTGAACCATCTGTATTTATATATCTGTGATAATAGGCGGTTATCACAGACGATTTATGAGCTGTCTGTAATAAATCACAACATAGACGGATTTTTTTTTGTTGAAACTGTCTGTGAAAACCTACTATCACAGATGGTTTCCACTAACAACCATCTGTGATATGTCGGATATCACAGACGGTATTTTTTATCGTCTGTGATCCGACATATCACAGACGGTTGTCAGTGGAAACCGTCTGTAACAGTAGAATTTCACACACGATTTTAACCCAAAAAATTGTTTGTGATAGTTCGTTATACCTAACTAATTTTTTTCCTGATTTTCGACTAGTCTAAGAAATTGCTAGACATGCCCTCTGAGTGTATCTAACAGGTAAACCACCCAGTTAAAAGTCTACGGGTAAAGAGAAACCAAATGCACTGTACATAGGATGTACTAGTACCTAATTAAGCAAATTAAGTCGTCCAAAAAAAAAAAAGACAATAAGCCGTGCCGTGTTTCGGATCAGATGTGGCACATTACATGCATGTTCATCACCAATCCTAAAGGGTAAAGGGAGGTAGAAAGGGGGCGCCGGCAGGGACGCGCACTGGCAGCAATTTCAAGCCCACCATAGAGTACCAGTTTGCACGTTCAAACCCCCTCGGAAAGTCCACGTCTCAGACCAAAATGGAGGAATAATGTCTGTGCGTGTGACATCGTCTTTTAGCTGCTGGGGTTAGGTTGATCTCGAATGGATTAATCGATCGACGACGACGACGAATTTGCCTGGTTGAATAAGCAATTAGCCCCTAATTAATTAATAAATCGGTGATCAAATCGGCCTTCTCAGGCGATATGATACGCGCGCACGATGAGTAGATGGAAGATGACAGATATAACGGCGATCGAGACTCTTCAAGGATGGCGAGTTTGGATATCATGCATGCACGCACGGCCTAATTCTGTTCAAAATTCAAAGTTAATTTGCAATGTACGTTCAAACTAAATTCGTCAGTTGCATGTCAAACCCGCCCGCTAAAGGAAATTAAGCATGCCAAACAAACATCAGTTTTTCTTGTCAAATTCCTGCGTACGGCCGTTTCATCCACGGGGCTTGGTTTTGATTAGTACCGTGTAGCCACATAATTGCCCCTAGCTTCAGACTACACGGAGGAGACATATTGATTCTACAAGCTGGAGCGGAAATAACTTCAATTATATGTAGATCTACGTATAGACGACGGCTACGAGGGGTATCCTAGTTAGGTCAAAATTCCTACTCATTCATGTAGATACATCGAGATTTTAGTTCGAATTTTCAGCTCATCCACGTAGATTCTAGCCGGGAGTAGCTTCTAAAAAATGCCCTTAAGTTTTAGCAGCTCGCAGCCGATCGAGTCTCATCCGTTTGATCGAGGGGATTCCCACGTATATAAGTTGTTTGTAGCTAGTTTGTAGGGGTACTAAACCACTAATAATGCACTGTTGTAAAATTAACGATTTAAGCAAATATTCATAATTAATTTCAGCATAAATTATAATAATTAAAGTATATTTCCATCAGCATATAAATGACATATAAACACGTAATTTCTCTATATCAATTAAACATGATAATATACTCAAAAGATAGGATTCAAAACACATAAAATCATCATAATGCATATATTTAATTATTTGTTTATTGCTCTCAGATGTTGGGCTGCCCAAGATAAAATCTTGACTTCCTTTCCAATAAAGTCTATACTATTCGCAACTTAGATATGAAAGGAAAAATTCAGATTTTGAGCTCTAAAGAATGCTTTACTAACATATAAAAATTTAATCTCTTATACAACAAGTTATTCTGCCAGCCAACAGAGGATTGAATTTGCTTAACAGTGCAATTAATTTCATAATCACAACTATAGCATTTTAGTCGGTGAAAGACAAACAAAGATAAAGTATCACAAATTGCAACTGATAGAAGACCAGCAAGGTCACAGATCAGAGAATCAAATCAGATTAGTAGACACAGTGCAACCGAACCAGCTGAAAATAACAGGGCTGGAAGCTAGATATATAAATTGACAACAGTAAGCAACACAATTTTAACTATCACTCCAATTTCAGTAAATGACTATTATCTTCACTGAGCTATTAAACCAAACCCACAATCATCACTTCCAAAGTCTCCCAGTGCTAGACAAGATTACACAGTGTAACTTAACTAGCACAGGACACAATACTCAGTACTGTGAAAAATTGAAATCAACGATACTCACGATGCGGATAACACTCAAATCCACATAGTAGAACCGAGCAAGGCATGTGAATCGCGTTATCTCATAAAACCAATTGCCCCGTTGTGCCGCGAATGAACGGACGAGGTCATCGGAGATACAATGACAATCCACAAACTAACACATCAATTTGAGAAGTCGAGGTATAGAGAATACCGCACAAGACCAACCGAAGTGCACCGCCGAGTGCACCCGAGAGCACCAATCACCAGAAAAATGAAGCATTTCTCCCTCACCAAAGTCAAGAGCCAACCAGATCAAGCATCCAAGATGTGCAAGCACCAATTTCCGAACAGAAGACCCACGGAGGAGAGGCCGTAAGAGGGAAATCGAAGGGATGCACACAAAGGAAGGTCTGGATCTCACCACCGACAGCGCCGGTTCATCCACGGTGGTGTGGGAGCTCCAAGGCCGCAAAACCGAAGACCAAAACAAAGAGGAAGAAGAACCACTAAGAGGAAGAACTCACTGGATTTCGAGTATAGCAAGAAGAAAAAAAAAAATCGGCATTTGAAGAGAAGGTGGATCGGCTGCCGCCACCAATGGCCGGCGCACATCTTGCCCGAGCTGGCGGACCGCCTACCCTAAGTCACCCGCACCACCCCACGCCCGAAGGCCAAGCCCTCGTAGAGCCTCTCTACTTTGGTTGGAGATAAGGTCTCCTTCTCCTCTAAACGACAAGAGGCTCTCCATTTTCTTTTCTTTTTTCTATTTCTTGAGAAATTATCGAATACCCTTAAAATATCGGACAGCATGTAAGTTACAAGATTCCAGGGTCTTAACTTTCAAAGATGCTCATGATAGCCAGCATTTTTTTAAAGTTCCAAAGACAAGTAAACGTCGTCGTCCTTTCTTACTTCTCTCATTCCATGCCGCATCCATCCATCCATCCTCTCTCTCTTCCCCCACGTCACACGCTCAAGTAGGAGCAGCTAGCTTTAAAAGGAGCCCAAGCAAAGGAGCCCAAGCACACATGCACGCCAAAACTTAACTAGCTAGCTAGCTAGCTCGCTAGACATCGTGCGAAGTACGTAGGTGCTCGATCTAGCTAGTCCATCGATCGATTACGTATATACACATCGACGAAGATGAGGGAGCTGATGCGGCGGCTGAGCTTCTCGGACCGCGTGAGCGACGGCAGCGGCGGCGTGCCGCGCGGGTGCGTGCCGGTGCTGGTGGGCGACGGCGATGAGGGCGACGGCTGCGCCGAGCGGTTCGTGGTGCCGGTGGAGGCGCTGCGGCACCCCTCGTTCGCGGCGCTGCTGGACAAGGCGGCGCAGGAGTTCGGGTACAAGCAGGAGGGCATCCTCCGCGTCCCCTGCGCCGTCCACCAGTTCAAGCAAGTCCTCGACGCCGTCTCCAAGAATTAATCCATCCGATTTACTACTAGTTAATCAAGCAGATCGACTTCTTTGTGCAATTAAGGAGTACGTATTAGCAGCTTAATTAGTGATGTTGACCATACGTATATGGGAAATGGGAATGCATGCGCTTGATAGATCGACTAGTTGACTTCTACACTACTCTCGTATATGCGCATTGTAACGCGCCTGTATTTCTCTTCATTTCTCTTCTGGTACTGGTTTAATCGTTGCACTTGATGGATTTCTGAGCGAACGAGAGTGAATGTGTGCTTCTGTCAAATGGGAGGGAAAAAAAACTGAAGTCAATGAACTCAAGCTTTAATTGTTATATGATTCTATTAATTATTTGCTGCATTTTGTAGTTGTTGTTTTCATCTGTTTTATGCAGCCAAAGAAATGCTTATAAGGTCATCAGGTTATGCACCGCGAGTCAGATTTAAAATATATTCACGCCGAGTACTTGATCCGTATGTTAACAATTTGTAGAACATGTTGATTCTCCTCATTATATATCTGAGCGAAATGTAGGTCTAATTACTAATATGATTTGTCAAAGAAGAATTTACATCTCCACACAATAAAAAGGAAAGTTTGGTCACAACAAATATAAGACACTGAATAAGAATAATCATACTAGCTACAAAGTGAGGGCTATGAATGCAAGGGTAATGAACCACGTCTCTTAGTGAGGTAGTGGAGTTGTAGATGTACGACTCTACTCGCTAGGATTTGAACATTGAATTATCCCAAACCTCAATATTACATTTGCGCATATATGGCTGAAATGTGTCAGTCATTAAAAAATAGAGGGGGTATTATTGCTGAAGCTGTGAAAAGTACATCATCAAGGAACTACTGAGGATATAAATATATCATTATATCAAGACATACAAGTACAATGCAGCGCATCATTCACCTATGCTGCTAATTTTCTGTGTTTGATACAAGTTGTCACATAAAGAACTCAAAGAACTGTACCAAAAATGCTTGGACCTTTTTGATCGATGATGTTCGAAATCTCTTTTGTTATTTTCTGAATCAACTTGGCATTTGACCGCTACATGCATGCATGCGTGTCAACGGTGACCAATGTGAACAGATTTTATTTCCAGCCAAGCAGCTCGCCAATAGATGTTCCACAGAAAACAAATAAAGTAAGAGGCCATTTTCTGAAAAATAAAAAACACGAAGCCATGTCATCTATTATCTTATTAAATCATATAAAAAAGTCACCACGTTCTCATGTTAATTGGTAGAAAAAGAGAAAATCTATACCTCCAGATTACGACAATCTAGATTAAAAGAGAAAGTTCAAATCAAGTACAATAAAAGTACAATAGAGCTATACTGAACGCCTCATCACAGACGGTTCTCTCCAGAACCGTCTGTGTTATAATTATCACAGACGATTTTACAAGCGCGTCGTCAATGTTACTAGCGATGGCTAGAATCGTCTGTGATACGTTATTATTATAAACAGTTTTTTTAAATAAGAACCGTCTGTGATAATTGACAAACGGTTTGTGATAATAACCGACTGTGATAATAGCAGACATCACAGACGGTTCTTAAATATAACCATCTATGATAGTTCACAGACGGTTCTTAACAAGAACCGTGTGTGATAATAGCAAAAAACACAGACGATTCTTAAATATAACCGTCTATGATAGTGTGATAGTTCACAAACAGTTCTTAACAAAAACCATGTGTGATAATTTTGTGTCACGGACGGTTTGTGGTTGGAAGTGTCTGTGATAATATCGCTTCAGCTCACGCGTGATGCGTCTCTTCGTCTCACGTGCTATTTTTTTTCCTTCTTTTTATAAAAAATGATCAACGTGTCGACGTGTTTCAGGCTACCTACACTGATCTCGAAACATCAGATACTGATGACGTCGCCTACAAAGATTTGATAATCGACATAGCAGGCTACTTGGTCCGTTAGAAACTTCTTTTAGGATTTTTATTTTTTTAATCTTTTGTAAGAATTGCGACTGGCCACGCTGTTAATTTGGCCATATATATAAATACCAAAAAAAGATTAAAAAATCCAATTTGAAGTTAAGTTATTGCCTATGTTAAACATATTTACTGAATAACATGTTTATCTTATTGTCTTTGATGTCTATGGTGAAAAACAAGTCATACATATTTACTTCTTATGCTAGCCAAAAACAAAACATTTTTTAGCTATAGAAGGTACTATCACAGGCAGTTTAGTGGAACAAACCGCCTGTGATATATATCACAAACGGTAATAAAATACAACAGTTTGTGATATATAGTTCTCACAAACGATTATTAAATAGAACCATTTATGATGTGTATTTATCACAGATAGTTCTTATTAAAAATAGTATGTGATAATTATATATCACAAACGGTGCTTGTTAACAACCGTCTGTGATACGTATCACAGACGGTTGTTAACAAGAACCGTATGTGATATGTCTATAGTGAGATCTGACTGATATACAACTCATTTGAAGAAGACAGTGAGTACGCCTAAGAAAGCAGCCAAGCTCACCACTAAGCATGATTTTTTTTGGGAGGTCGTCCATGCAGCATGAGGAGGACGAGACAGCTAGCCATGATCAACTTCATCAAACCTGACACACTGGAGTGTATGATTACCTGGCGCTCTCCTGGTAGCCATGCATGCTTCTTGAACTCCAGTGTGTCAGGTTCGATAAAGTAGGTCATGGCTGCTGTCTCATCCTCCTCTTGTTGTGTGGACGACTCCTCGAAAAAAATCATGTTTCGTGGTAGACTTGATTTCTTTCTTATACGTACTCCCGTCTTCTTCAAAGTAATCGTATATCAGAGACAGATCTTACTACAGACAGATTTATCAGGACGATCAGATATTTAAAGGCGCATTAAGAACCGTATGTGGTATGCGTTGTTAAATATCTGGTCTTCTCGATCTGTCTGTGATATGCCACTGCTTTGAAGTAGGTGGTCGGCTCTGGGGCGTTTGGTGAAAGAATTAAATACCGTAGATTTTCAAGTGTGCTTATAGATCTATTTTTTCTCGATGATCTAAGGTTAGTATTTGCTTCTAATTATATGCATTATAGTCTAAAGAGATCGATGACCGGTTTATCATCCAAGGAGGTATTGGCAGTTAAGATTTACAATAGAATAATGAGCAGCATATATATACACATTGACTTGAACCAATCTTTCGAAGAGAAAATAAATTCGGTAGAAGTCGCTCAACTCTCATGATCCTGGCTACGAACTCGCAAAGCTCGAAACCACACAATCGTTGAACTGCTCGACAAGTCATTATCAACCGTGCACGAATACTCGGATGACCTGATCACGAAGATCAATCCCTGCATACACCGAAGAAGCACGCAAGAACAAGGTGAAACACAATCTGATGTATTGCAAATATTGATTTGTCCTGCAAGAAGATATTGACCCACGGGGAAGCGAATAATCGAGGCGGTGACGACGGAGATGATGACAATATTGTGCTGCTCACCTTAGACATTCAACGAGGATAATGTTGTGTTGTTCGCTAGAACTATTAAAGAGAAAATCCAGTGTTGAAGGAGCCAAGGGTCGGAATGACAAGTTGTGAGTGTCGGCGTTGTTGAAGAAGTTAGTGGTCAAAGAAGCTCGATAATGGGGAAGCCTGGAAGAGAGGAGATGAAGCTTTGCATTGAAGACGAGCTATGGACGATATGGGGGCATCAGGTAGCTAGGAGTGTGTCATCACTAGTAAGGGGCACATTGTCACTGATAATGCTAAAAAATATTATCCATATCGTTAGACAACGACTAAAGCAGACATACTGGCATCATTGAAGATGGAAGATTATCACGGTTAGAGAGGAAGCCACAACGTTGAGTTGGCTAACATCGAATAAGAGGAATGATCGATAAGAGAGAAAATTACATCGAGCATGTATGACATCATACATGCATTCGTATGAATAGAAGCGCATGCGTATAGAAGCATATGAGAAAAAGCTTAGAGTAGAGATGACATAGTTGTAGGGAATAGACTCGGAATCACTAGAGAGAGTGTGACACGTGTACCTAACTGGGATTGGCGACAATTGCATTTGTATGCGTGTTGATATCGCATCGGTTAGCATCAGTGTTCACCTAAACGCTAGACGCTAGGCGGACGGTGGGTGGCCACCTAGCGCCTAGGCAGCCGATTAGCCAACATCATGAAGCACCGAGACAGCGAGAAAATGAGGGAAGTGCAGAAGAAAATTGGAAGAGAAAAGGGAAAAAAGGAAGAAAAATGCAACATACCTTATCTAAGCCCAATGCAACCCATCAGGCACAGCACTGTAGCTGGCATGCACGTGAGGATGCCCAACACCTCCTTATTGGCACTGCACTGCTGTCGCTCAAGCCTTCAACCTCAACTCTCATCTCGATCGAGATCGACTGCCTCCTCCCTCTTAGTCTTCCCTTCTATCCACTCTCCAATCTTGTCACCGTACCACCGGCATGCGGTGCAGAGGTAGGCGCGAGGACAGATCCAGCTGATCCACGTGTGGGGCGTGCAGCGCTGCCCCTAGTCCCGCAACCTCGCCTCCTCCATCTGGCGGTGACTGATCTGCCTCGGCCACTTCACGCGTAGGGCACGCGTCACCGCCCTGGTCCCGCAACCTTGCCTCCTTTGCCAAGTGGCGACTCCTCCACCTCGGTCCATCCACGCGCGGGTCGCACGGTACCACCCCAATCCCGCGGCTTCACCTCCTCCACCCAACCTGCCGATTAGGGTCAAATCACAGCGGCATGCTGGCGCCGAGCGTCTAGGCGGTCACCTACGGGAACACTGTTTATCATTAAGCAATAATTGGGGGAGAAGTACAAGATAACTATGTGATAAAGTATTGCATTGAAATGGGTAGCAACTGAGATGGATCGATCAAGATTTGAGCTTACTGTTGGATGTTAAAGCAAAAAAGTTGCGACGATGGAAAAAGATAGAAGACACACGATTTAGTGGAGCAGCTGGTGTGTAGGGTGGATAACGAGCTAGCTCGGCTCGGCTCAGCTTCGTTAAGGCTTGTTAAGAAAAGCGAGCTCGGCTCGGCTCGGCTCGTTAAGCTAACGAGTAAAATACCAGGCTCGGCTCGGCTCGTTAAAAACTCGAACTCGACTCGTTAGACTCGTTATCAATAAAAATACATGCAATCCATCTTTGTTAATCAACGATCACGCTACCATCACCATGCACCATCTCTGTTATGCAATTTACCTGCTTATAGCATGTGAAAATGCTTGATTCATTCTGAAGCCTCTAACAGAATGCTTGATTCATTCTGAAGCCATTAAACATATGCCACTATGTATTACAGGCAAAGCTACCATTCATTCTGAAGCCACTAACAGGATGGGCGGACGGTGGTCTGCGGGGGTGGGTGAAATAGGGAAGGAACTGGAAGGCCAAGCGCACGAGTCCCGAGCTACCGAGCATTAGGGATGAGGGAGTTAGGGTTGCGTTGAGCCCAGTGGCTAGTGGACTGGGCTAGGAACTGGTCAGTAGGCTGTCTGGTGGTCAACCGAGATGGTTTGAAACTCTGAACGTCTGGTGAGTGAACGAGCTAAACAAGCAACCCACGAGCCAGCTCGGCTCGGCTCGTTAAGAAAACGAGCTAAATTATTGGCTCGGATCGTTAAGGGACCGAGTTCGAGCCGAGCCCTTAACGAGCCGAGCTGGCTCGCGAGTTTCGTGCTTTTTTTCCACCCCTACTGGCGTGTGAGGAAAGATAAATTCAAAATAAGTCGTCCATGGTGCATCGATGTATGCGTCAGTAAGGCACTCTAATACCATGTAAACTAATAAGATAATTTACCGCACACATAATTAACACATTGCTTGAGATTAAATAGAGATACATATATATACATAAAATTTGAAAAAATGTAACTAATTGCTAAGATAGTAAGAATAGGGGCACACATGTATATGATTTATACATGATGAAGAGTGATTAGTTTATAAGAACCCTAACAACTTATTATACTCAATGTTTTTCTTTCATCGAAACTCATACTTCAATTACATTCATAATGTTGTACTTTCTTTGAAGTTTTGTCATTTCCAATGTTTATAATGTCTTTAAAAATCCAAATAACTTACAATATATATAAATATATTCTCAATTCTTTATACAAACTTAAAAACAAATTTAATTGTGCAAATTCACAGAGCACCCTGCTAGTTAATATAAAACAAACAGAGTCCAAAAACAAGAGCAGATTTTTTCATATAACATGTGCAAGAATTTCACACGAACGACTAGGCAGAAACATTTGTGCCGGTCTCGAGCGTAAGACACGGGCGATCAACTAACTTTACATGACAGCCTAGAGAGCTCTAGAAATGTCATACAAAAGATATACGAGCACGTTTCCAATTGACAAACTGCACATTGCATTTGGATGGATCAAAGATTAGCTGCTGGCGAAAGCGACCAGTCAAGATTGCATGAATTGACAAACTGCACATTGCATTTGGAAGAATCAAAGATTAACTGGTGGCGAAAGCGACCAGTCAAGGATTGCACATAGATACGTTCAAACGCTGGACTGGTCTGAAAAATTCGGTCTCGAAAATATATTTGTCACTAAAAAAATATTATCTTAATTATTTTTAAAAATAATAGTATTTAATTCCTTTGGGTTTTTGGACCGGGATTTAAGTCCCGAGTCTGCCCTGGATCGGCCGTCCGTGAATAGGTCTAATTGTAGGGTTAGATTGCATAGAACCTTCTATTTTGAATCGCAAGGTAGACAAACAGACACAGACGGAGAACAAAAGGGAGAAATAAAAGGAGAGGCAAAGTTAGAGCCAGCTTCAATCGCGAATTGACCTAGCTAAGCTAAGCACGTACTACTCAGAGGGCTAGAGAATGTGCAGACTTTGGTGAAACTTTGGTGAAACAGAAAGAGTTGTTTGCTTGCTTGGATTTCCATGCGAAGAAAATTGGCGTTGGAATTCAAAATCTAAATGCTTACGCACCTAGCAGTGACGGAGGCAACCGGGTGGCCTTGACTCCCCATGCATAAAAAAAAATAGACCCCCTTGATCTTATGTAAGAATTTTCTCTATAAGCATATGTATAGTCCTCCATATCTCAAATGTTCAAATCCCATAGGATATGTGTATATGGGTGCACACATAAGATTAATATATCTTCTTGTATTTCCAAGAAGTAGCTAGGAGCAACATATATAATTTTTTGACTTCGGTTATCTCTCACAACCCCAAAAGGACAAAAAAAAAAAAACTCTACGCATGTGAAAATTAGAGGTGCATGGTACAACTCCTGCCAAATCTTTTTCGCCCTTGCCCCTTTCTTCTCCCCCCAAAACCTCTTCAGCAACATATATAATTTTTGACTTCGGTTATCTCTCACAACCCCATTTTCAGTGTTAAATATTAAAAGGACGAATTTTAAAATTTTGGTTTAAAAAAAAAAAAACTCTACCCATGTGAAAATTAGAGGTGCATGGTACAACTCCTGCCAAATCTTTTTCGCCCTTGCCCCTTTCTTCTCCCCCAAAACCTCTTCAAGACTCAAAATCCACGGTGGATGGATGAAGTCTTTTTGCAAATTATTCAAGCCCCCTTCTGCTGCTACTGGCACCCAAGTGCTAAATAGTGTATGTCAAAAACTTTTGGCTGGCCATTGGCTACTAAATTTTGGGAACTTAGCTAGACATGGTTACTAATTTTTATTTGCTAAGTAAGAATTGTCCTGGTTATTTCATATGTACATCGCCATTTTTCTAAGAAACTTTTTTGTTAAATTGTTTTGTATATTTAGGTAGCCATACCCGAAGGTCGATGTCGGTGGGCGAAACAGTTATCTAGGACAATCATGTCTAAGAGGAAAATAATATTTGGCACATTCATTGTATGAAATGATTAATGATGTATCGTGAGTGATATCTACCGATCAGGGAATATATTCACAGAGGATTTTACATTCTAAGAAACTTTTTTGTTAAATTGTTTTGTATATTTTTCTAGGATAATCATGTCTAAGAGGAAAATAATACATTCTTTTTTTTAATATAAAAGAACAAATTGTTGATGCACCACAAACAGTTAAGCCAATTCCTGCATCTATTTCTGAAGATGTATCGTAATTGGTCGAACCAATTTCTACTTCTAATCCACAAGATGCATAGCAATTGACCGAACCAATTTCCGCCGCTAATCATCAATTGGATTCTACCACACAGCCCGGGGTGTGTTGTGAGCTTCGACTCGATCCGGGGATCAGTTCCGTGAAGAGGAAGGATGGATACACGGAAAGTGGCAAAATCACTTAATTCAGCTTGTAGGTGCATGTAGGACGAAAAATGGATACTGATTATTCGTATTATTCGATTACTGTATTCAACAGGGTATAAATATGATATAGATCTTTCCATCCGATTAGCAATTTCTTTCCTTTTCGTATTCAAATTTGCATTAAAAAAATCAAATTCGCATTAAAAATGGATGTGAATATGATATGGAATTTTCTCATCCGAATTGTTATTTTATCCAAACTATTAGTATTTGTATTCGTATTCGAATTCGGTGAAGCAATACAAGTGTTTTATTGCAATACGCCTAATTAGTTGGCTGATTTTTTCTTCTAATTTATCCGAATTCATGTTCATTTAGGTGAAATAAATATATTAGAACGATTAGGTGTGACTAATATCTTCATATTGCATAAGTTACGAGAATATTCGAAACCGATTGAATTGAGTAGCTATTCAATTCGCATACGTATTCGTTACGATGTTCGATTCATATTCATTTACAAAATACAATACAAATATGAATGGTTTCACCACTATTCGGTTCGTATTCAATCGGTTATCACCCCTAAATACATGCATGTTATTAATAAGGCGCAGTACGTTTTTTTTTCCGACTTGCATCTTCCTCTGAATCACACATGCAGACACTTTACGCCTAACAAAGCGACTTGGTGGTGCAAATGGAACGTGTGTGTGGCTCCCTGGTCTACCGTGTACGTGAGCATTTCCGTGGCCCGATCCGGCCCATTTCGAGGTGTCAGCCGTGCGCTGCGCGCCTCATAATCTCCGAGCCTGTTTCGGGCTGGGCTAAGACTGTCCGGTCCAGGCCGAAACTTTTTGGGTCTAGTCTGTCACGTTCGTGAGCAGTTGAAGGTCAAGTTCCTTCTTGTTAATGACGAGCTAGATTAAATCCTTCGTCTAAAAAAAAAAAAGAAAAGAAAAGAAAAATTGAATCCCTTCTGTCTCAAAAAAAAAGGAGAAAAAGAAAGAGGCTAGATTGAATCCGATGTTTTCACTTGGTGTACGTATATGTAACTGTGCTCTTAGAATAGATAGCTGTTTGAACTAGCTGAATGCATATTTCAGGACATAAAATAGTTGGATAGCTAAATCGATCCATGATCCAAGACTACGTAGATGCAATGTGATGCTTACAATAGACTGCTTCTATCGGGTTTTTTTTCAATCTCTCCTTTTCGTTTGAGAAACTGTTAAATTCCTGACCGTTGGATTTGCCACCGAACGCCCAAAGCTCCAAGCCCTCCTCCTCCTCTCTGACTGTGGGTCCCACATGTAAGCGGGGACAATCCGCGGAACACGCGGCCGGCCGATCCGATGTGTAAAACCCTAACGAAACCTCCCAAGGCCTACCTAATCCAAAATTCCTCTGCTCCTCGCCTCTCTTCTTCTTCTTCCCCAAACCAAACCCCTCCCCTCCTCTGCTCCGCTGCGCCCCATGCCCTGAAGCCCTAGACCACCGCCTCGTGATGCCACCGCGGCCATCGCTCCACTCGCTCCTCCTCATGGCCGCCTCCGCCGCCGCCGGGGACTCCGGGCCCCTCCTCCTCGCCGCGCGACGCCGCCTCCCCGCGGCGGCGGCGGCACGGGGCCACCGCATCCGGATTCTACACTCCTTCTCCGGGATCCGCCTTCCCAGGTGGCCCGAGGTGATCTGCTGCCTCAGGAGCGCCCCCGTGGCGCGGCCCGCCGGCCCCGTCGCCGTGCGCTCCAGGAACGGTAATGCGCGTGCTGCTCAAAGACACTCGTTGGTTCTGTAGGAGTTTTTGGTTTTGAGCTCTGGATAGGCGTATTGCTGCTTTGACTTGGGAGCTCAAACACGAGGAGAATACTACTCATTTGCGTGCTTTGCGTTAAAAGTCCGTAGCTCATTGTTGTATTTTTGGCTTATAATCGCTTCCTCCTCGCTTAGTTTTAATTGTGGCACAATAACCTAGCGCACTTGTTTTTTTGAATGTTTTGTTACACTTCTGAGTTCATTTGTCCAAGGCATTGCGCTGTTTTGGTGCTCTCATCCTCTGCTTAGGTTGCCATTTTGTCACAACTTAAGGATTTGCAAGTGGTTTGCAACAACTGAAGTGCTGTTGTTTTTGATTGACGTGGTGCCATTTTGGGATAACAGTTCATTCGGTGGAAGTCTACAAGAAAGATTGTGAGGAGCGACTTGGGCAGATAATTGAGAGGCTGAAGAAAAAAGGAATAAATCCGAAGCAATGGAGGCTTGGGACTTTTCAACGGATGCTGTGCCCAATGGTCTGATCTGTGGCCTTCTTTTGATAATTATTGACTGTTGTTGTTTCGATTTGCCTCTCTTTTTATGAAGTGTTTAACTGGATAAGTAAGTTAAGGTTTTCGTGTTTAAGACATCGAGGGTGATAATAAACTTTATTGTGATCTCAAATCCATTATTTTCGATCTGGTTTCATACTTCCATTAGCTTATTCCTGTTTCACATGTATCCACATTGAAAGTATTCGCTAAGAACGAAGAAGCTATAAAAATCATCAATTTGGCGTCCTGTTCATAAAATCCACTAGGTTCTAGATAACATGTTCACCTGCATATGATATAAATAGGATCTTGAGCTGTCAGACAACAAATGATGAAGTATTACTTTCCTTCTGTTCACTAGTGCAAGGGGGGATCAACTGAGGAGCTAAGCCTCAGTGTCTTCATCCGAATGGATGGGTGAGTTTTTTTGACATATATTTCACATTTTGAACTTGTTAGTTAGAGTTGTTTCTTCAGATATATATACTGTAGGGTCTATCCGTCATCTGACATTTGTTCTATGTTCTTTCTTCAGTAAAACTGCAACATGGAATTGTTTTAGAGCAAATTGTGGTTGGAAAGGTTATGTCCAGGTGTGTTTACCAAACAAATGAAAGAAAACTGAAGGTGATAAACCATCTTGATACCAATGTTCACTGTTGTTTTATCTGCAGCCTGACGGAGTTTCCAAGTTGTCCCAAGCAAAAAATGACATGGAAAGTGAAACTGACCAGGTGGTCGAAGCTAATCAGGCAGTCAATAAGGTTTACAGAAAACTTTGTGAAGAGGACCTTAATCTTCATCCGCTTTGTGATGAGGTAATAAACTACTATTAGGTTCAGATTTTGTAAATTAATAAATTCTACAAATAATACTGAAGCCCTTTTGATAGCTTTCTCTTACATTTTTCTTTGATGTATGCTGATAAAAACTTTTGCACATGGGCCTTCTGCAAAACGACTATCTCTGGCAGCTCATAATATACTTTTCTGAAAGAATGATATCAGCAGAAACACTTAGAAGGAATAGCGTAATGCAACGTAACTGGAATGATAAGGTATAGCTGTACCGAGACAGTTCTACTTTGGACACAGCATATATTGTGATAGCGTTGTAACTTGTAAGTATTGTGTTTCATTCGCAGATAGTTATTGCTTTCACCTATAGACGTGACGGAGTTCTTGTTGGCTGCAAATACCGGGAAGTCTCTAAGAAATTTTCACAGGTTTGTGGTTCTCTTCCTTTTTAGGGTGTGTGAGCTTATTTTATATTATTAGTGATACTTATTTTTTCTTTCATATCAGGAGGCAAACACAGAGAAAATTTTATATGGTCTGGACGATATAAAGCGAGCACGTGATGTTATCATTGTATGTTCAAGATTTGCCATTGAGTTTTTTATATTGACATTTTCCCCTGAAAAATTTATGCCAATCCATTTGATTCCAGGTTCGCAGTTTTGACTAGCTTGTCTTTTTTGACATGGTAGGTTGAGGGTGAAATTGATAAGCTCTCCATGGAAGAGGCTGGCTATCGTAATTGTGTCAGTGTGCCAGATGGTGCACCACCAAAAGTATCCAACAAACTCCCAGATAAGGAACAGGTTAGAACTATTTCTTGGTATTGCTGGAAGTTTTTGTTCCTAGAGGTAGTTTATGCTTGCTTACTATTATTAGTATGGTTCCTCACTTTGAGTTCTGATCTGCAATTGCAAGCTTAGTTAATCTGTGACCTAACATCTGCTTAAATTCTCTGTAAAGCTAGGATAAGAAGTACCAATATCTGTGGAACTGCAAAGACTATCTTGACTCGGTGGGCATTTCTTATTTCAGAATTAAATTATCTACAAACTCTGTTTCTGAGATACACAGGTGTCAGTGTCACTTTACTGAACCTTTTTGCCACATGATTATAGGCATCTAGGATAATACTGGCAACAGATGCTGATCCTCCAGGGCAGGCTTTGGCTGAGGAACTTGCTCGTCGACTTGGTAAAGAAAGGTTTGTGCATCAGTGTGTTGCAATCACAAGCCTTTGTGGTAAATAAGTTCCCATGATTACACAATCCCATCATTATTTTCATTTGTTGTATTTATTTTGGTGCAATCAGATGTTGGAGGGTCAACTGGCCAAAGAAGAATGGGACAGATATTTGCAAAGATGCGAATGAGGTTTGTCATGTCATGCATGAGCGCCTTTGGCCTACAGATAGTATTGTTACCACCTAGCTGTGAATAAATTACCGCTTTGGGGTGCAACATTATAAAAGGATAAATGTATTGCTCCTTGTTATTTATATGTCATCCTTAATGGTTGTTTCCAATTGAAGTATTTGGCATAAGAGATCTCATACCATTCAAATGTAGACATTCAGTTACAGTTCAACACATGTAATGAATTTGCAGACTAGCTGTGAACGAAGGAACACTTTTGATGACTGATTTTGGTTCTCTTACGTAGTTTCTTGAGATTGTCTCTTTCATGCCTGAGGGCTACTACCTCTCTTAGCAGAAGTATGTCTCTTGATCGGTCTGGTCTGATTGACACTCGCACTGCTGAGACTCACATGGAGCTATCCCTACAACTTCGTACCAGTGATGGTGATCTTTTTTAGGATTCTGCTCGATATCGCCATCTTATTGAGAGTTTGGTGTATCTTGTGAGCAGTCGTCCTAATATTGCTTATGTTGTTCATATCTTGAGTCAGTTCATGGCTCGTCCTACCCATCTTCACTACAGTCACCTTCGTGTTCTTCGTTACTTGCGTGGGACTATCTCTCGGCATTTGCTTTTCCCTAGCTCCACCTCACTACAGCTTCAGGCGTACTCGATGCGACTTGGGCTAGTGATCCTTCTGATCGTCGTTCTCTTTCTGCTTACTGTGTTTTTCTTAGCTCCTCCATGATTGCCTTGAAGACAAAGAAGCAGACTGCAGTTTCCCGTTCGAGTGCGAAGGCTGAGTTGAGGGCTATAGCAACAGTGACAGCAAATGTTATTTGGTTGAGGTGGCTACTTGCAGATTTTGGGGTGTCTGTGATGGGACCTACGACTTTTTTGTCTGACAATATAAGTGCTATCAATATTGTCCGTGACTCAGTGAAGTTTGAGCTCACTAAGCACATTGGTGTGAATGTTTCATACATTCGCTCACAGGTGCAGGAGGGAGTATTTGCTTCTTCACGAAGCCACATATTAGGGTACAACATTTGTATTTTCTCTTCAAACTCTGTGTGTGATTCACCATGAGTTTGGGGGAGGGGAATGTTAGAATATGAATTCTTTTGTATTCCCTTATATGCCTTTTGAACTTCCTTATATGTGTATGACATATTCCCTTGCAATATCTCCTTTGTACTCTCTATATATATTTCCCATTGGGTTTCATAAATGCATTCGTAATATTCATAACAATTTATACATGATAGATCTGTAGTGAAAATGCAGGTTCCTTTTTAGGTACTATGCTTGCACTTCATGCAGAAAAGATAATATGTAAAGTTACAACTTACAAGCACAATAAGGGCTTGCTAGAGGTCTTTAAGCTTGACGAAATAGTATGTTTCTAATTTGGCTTTCTAGATAAGCTTATGCCTAATTTGTATTGAGGCATAGTTTTGCATTGGGGTGGCTTATAATCTAATGTTTTATTTTACCACTTTTGGATACATTTGATAACCCTTTTGTTAGAGTTATAACAGAAATATTTTTACTAGAATAGGTTCAAATTCTCTTAACTAGATCCCCGCGGCACAACACTGCAATGCACCTCAGCCAAACTGGCTCTGGGAGGCTTAAGCTTCCTCAGACTGGATGTGGTACTGTGGTGCTTACTAAAAGCTTAAGCCGTCCCAAAATGATCTAGATGCTGATATTCTTAAATCTTAATTAAGGCCTGTAAGTAAAAATTTTAAAACACTTTGAATCTACATTCTGAAGAAGTATCTGAAATATTTGAACATGTATGAGTTCAGTTACTACTGCCACTGGGCCCATCATACTTGGGTGATGATACACTTTTGACAGTTTCTGCAGTTGCTCCTTGTAATACACTTTTTCTACTACACTACAGGTACTGATGTTTTTAGGACCACAAGCATTGAGAAAGGTCATAGAAGACGCAGAACTGTATCCTATAAGAGGTCTTTTTACCTTTAGAGATTTCTTTCCCGAGATCGATAATTATTATCTTGGAATCCGTGGGGATGAGCTTGGTATTCACACTGGATGGAAAACTATGGATGACCTTTACAAGGTAATTTTTAGTTGCGTTTTATATTTTTGCGTTCTATTTTTACTTTCACACAGTTGAAGACTGGATCTGGAGTTGAAGTTGACTTTCCCCCCTTTATTTTAGTTAAAGTGTTTTCCATGTTTTCTTTTTTGCTCCTTCTATGTATTTGTTCATATAGTGTTAGTTATCAACTGAAGTTAAGCTGGCAATCTTTTGTACTAAACTTTACCCTTTGGCACTATTTTGTTCTAAATTTGACTTGCAATCACCTTACATGTGAGCCCTTTTTGACAGTTAAGGCTTATTGCTTTTCGCCCCATGAATCAGCATATGTAGCCTTGTAGGTTGTATATCATGAATTCATGATTCACTGATTTGGATAAAAAAACTGCACAGAGAAGTTCCTTATATTTTTTCCTCTGTCTGAACTTTCACCTGATCCTAACATGACTTGAAACGAGATGATCTGGACTTTTGCTAGTAAGCACTGAAAGGGTGACCTGAACTGTCCCGGAGCATGTGGGGTGTTTGTTGCAGCCCTTCATACAGCGTCCATGATTTATCAAGTGCTTATGTTTATTTTTTCTCCTTTGCAGGTTGTTCCTGGTGAGTTAACTGTAGTAACAGGAGTGCCAAATTCTGGTAAAAGTGAGTGGATTGATGCCTTATTGTGCAATATAAACGACCAGTGTGGGTGGAAATTTGTTCTATGCTCAATGGAAAACAAGGCAAGCCTTTATTAGTTCATCATCTCATTTGACACTATCAAATAACAGTGATTTTGGTTTTTAGGTCAGGGAGCATGCTAGGAAGCTTTTAGAGAAGCACATTAAGAAACCATTCTTTGATGCTAGGTAAGATAAGATTCTTCAAGTACTCTGTTTAGTTTGATCTCATATATGACCCCAAAAGTGAGTGACTGTCTTTTCAAGGAGTGTTCCTTTGGAATAGCACACTAAGTAATAGTAGGATGTATGATACAAGTCCAATGAAAATCCCTTTGCAATAATATATTGGTCTGTTGAGTCATATGTGCAGACATGTTGAAGCTAGGATGGCTGTTTATTCTAATTGTTTTGAAGGTTCCATGGTTATTTTTGGTTGGTTTGTCAGTTCTTGTTTTCTGTTAGCGCAGTTATGGGGGCTCTGTGGAACGGATGACTCCAGATGATTTTGAAGAAGGCAAACAATGGTTAAATGAGACATTCCATCTGATCCGGTATATATCAAATTTTGTAGCAGAAGTGTCAATCTGTTGAGCTTCTATTTACTTAATGGGTTGCAATATTTATCTTAATCTTGGATAATATGCCTCCCCTGAATTATGATTTGTCAGATTTAAATGCTGGTTTGTGACACTGAGACTAAATTGTTAATCAGGTGTGAAGATGATTGTCTTCCATCCATTAATTGGGTTCTTGACCTTGCTAAAGCTGCAGTTCTTAGATATGGAGTGCGTGGTCTTGTGATTGATCCTTATAATGAACTTGACCATCAGCGCTCCTCAAATCAG
Source organism: Hsuehochloa calcarea (assembly GCA_036346395.1). Lineage (NCBI taxonomy): Eukaryota > Viridiplantae > Streptophyta > Magnoliopsida > Poales > Poaceae > Hsuehochloa > Hsuehochloa calcarea. Next base: position 4,930,863 of record CM070604.1, on the reverse strand, counting down.
TAAGCATTACCTATGCCTCATACACATGACTGTCATTGTTTCTGTGGCAACTATAACTACAACTTTGTTAATATTTTGTTACGTATTTCCCTTTTCCGGTGAGTCACTCCTTTGTTGCCATTAACAGAACTGAGACAGAATATGTCAGCCAGATTCTTACCAAGATTAAGCGCTTTGCTCAGCATCATTCATGTCATGTTTGGTTTGTTGCTCATCCAAGGCAGGTAATCAAATTGCAAATATTGATCATCTTTGTAACATTTAAAAATTGCAACATACAATCAGGTCTTATTTGGTGTTAATGTTTTGCTAGCTTCATAACTGGAATGGTGGCCCACCTAATATGTATGACATCAGTGGAAGTGCACATTTCATAAACAAATGTGACAATGGAATTGTCATCCACCGAAACAGGGATCCAAATGCTGGCCCTCTTGATGTTGTGCAGGTTATTTTTGTTGTCCCTTTTATCCTATGCTTCAATTTAATTCTGTGCCTGACTTTTTTTCCGTTTCTATTACGCGGGGGGTGGATGGGGTATCATAGGTTTGTGTGAGGAAGGTGCGGAACAAAGTTATTGGACAAATAGGAGATGCCTTCTTGTCATATGACCGGTATGTATAATAAAAATTCACTTGTTTTCTTTATTTTCAAAATCGATATTTCTTGAGCATGCTTTAGAACCAATTCAAAATGTCATGCTTTTGTCTGCTTTTTGTCTTTACTTTTAAAAAAATAAGGGTTAAATTTGGTTTACCTCGAGATATTTATTAGGTTGTCAAAATAGCTAACTAAATTGCCAATCAATCATTTTTTCCCCACAGGGTTACCGGTGAATTCAAGGATGCAGATAAAGCCACTGTATTAAAGGTCGCTCAGCAGAAGAAATAGGCCAGTTCCTGCTGTTTTGCTTTACTCACACAAGTGAAGCAATATGGTTGCTGATGTGGGTGGCATGTTGCAATTTGCTGTATACTGGAGACCATTGGCTGACTTCATACATTGGAGCTGACTGATCTCTAATTTTTCGTCGATAAGGTCCTGGTGGAAATTCGGTTGAATGCTAACCTTACTCAGATGGCTACCAGACATTGTTGGGGTGATGTATAGTAAGCTTCTATTGTAATTAAATTGTTACGCCAGGTGCTATGAGCATTTAGGTGGATTCTATTGGTAGCGAAATTTTCATCGGTTAGATTATCACTGTATGCCCTTCCAAAAGTTGTAGTTGGAAGGCATATATTAATCCACCACCAATATTTATTCCACAATTCTGTATCTACGATCAGAAGCCTATGTTTTGTTTACCAGAATTCTGGAATCTAGTGATTTTTCTACCACAAAGCACATGCAATACAATCCATCAATCATGTGGTGAGCATGGAAGATTGGCAAGCACCCCCATTCCCATTGATCAAATCTATCTGGAACTGGCCCCCAGTGTGGAGTTGGAACAATGAATGGTTCCAAAATCAGTCAGTAAGCTTTGTTGTAGATTGGCAAGCCAGTGTGGAGTTGGAACAATGAATGGTTCCAAAACCAGTCAGTAAGCTTTGTTGTAAGATTGGCAAGCCGGTGTGGAGTTGGAACAATGAATGGTTCCAAAATCAGTCAGCTTTGTTGTAAGATTGGCAAGCTCAACCCCCGTTTGCATCTTGCTACTTAAAACCACACCTCCGTTGTTGTCCAGCTTGTAATGCCATAAACAGTAGCACTAAATGCAATATGAAGCTGTAAACAACATAGCTGTCCGGTCAATAATCACCAGGTTGTCGGAATAACAATCAAGCCCCACAAGAAGGAAAGAAACAGCCTAGCATTAGCACAAGCCATCTCAGTTTTGTTCATCTTGTAGCTTGTAGCTGGTTGTATCCGGACTATTTAATTCGTGTTTAACGAGTCGACACCGCTACTCGTAAACTACTTGTACTGCCACAGAAAACAAACGAGCAAAGCTGTACAAGCTAGCCGTTGGATGGGTTGGGGCACCGCAAAAGCAAAGCGACCCAACGGCTCCCTCCCCTCACCCGCCCAACTGTCGCCACCCCATTGGCCACCCTCCCATAGCCGTTGCCCTCCTACTATATAGCCTCCTCCGTTTGCTGTCTTCCCTCACCACCGCCTCCTCCTGCCTCTCTCCGACACGCAATCAAAAAAATCTGCCATTTTTGTTGCTTGTTGTGAATCTGTGACTGCTATGGCCGTGGAGGCGGTGTTCAACGGTGCCGTGGAGGCGGTGTCGCCGGCGAAGGAGGCGGGTGCGAAGGCGGAGGAGAAGGTGGCGCCGGCTGCTGTTGTGTCCAAGAACCCGTCGTTCAGGGAGGAGAGCAACTTCCTGGCTGACCTCAAGGACGGCGAGAGGAAGGCGCTCGCCGAGCTTCGCGCCAAGGTCGAGGAGGCCGTCGTGGAGGGCAAGCTGTTCGAGGACAAGAGCAAGGTGGAGAAGGAGGCCGAGAAGGAGGCGGAGGCGGCCGATGAGCAGAAAGAGGGGGAAGGTAAGGTGGCCGAGGCTGAGGAGAAGAAGGAAGAGGAAGTCGACGAGGAGCCCAAGAAAGAGGAAGCCGGCGAGGGCCAGAAGGCGATTGTGGCCGAGGCGGTGGCGGCGGTCGTCGACAAGGACGTTGCCCTGTGGGGCGTGCCCCTGCTCCCGAGCAAGGGCGACGATGCCACCGACGTCGTGCTCCTCAAGTTCCTCCGCGCCCGCGACTTCAAGGCCGGCGCCGCCTTCGACATGCTCCGCAAGACCCTCCAGTGGCGCAAGGAGTGGAAGAGCTTCGGTGCCACCGCCGCCGACGACGGCGACGCGCTTCCGGAGGAGCTCACGGACGCGTTCTACCTTGACGGCGCCGACCGGGAGGGCCACCCGGTGTGCTACAACGCGCTCGGCGTTTTCTCCGACGACGCCGTGTACAAGAAGGCGCTCGGCACCGAGGAAGGCAAGGCGAGGTTCCTCCGGTGGAGGGTGCGCGCGATGGAGAACCACGTGGCCGAGCTCGACTTCAAGCCCGGCGGCGTCGCGTCTCTGCTGCAGGTGACCGACCTCAAGAACTCGCCGGGGCCGGCCAAGAAGGACCTCCGCGTGGCCATGAAGCAGGTCCTCGACCTCCTCCAGGACAACTACCCCGAGCTCGTCGCAAGAAACGTGAGTATCAATTCTGAGTTTTAATCCCTTCTTGTCCGAAGTGTATTCTAAATGCGTGATATTTAACTGAATTTTGTTGCCAATTGAACTGCAGATTTTGATCAACGTTCCGTTCTGGTACTACGCGTTCAGCACCCTCTTCTACCCGTTCCTGACGCAGAGAACCAAGAGCAAGTTCGTCATCGCTCGCCCGTCCAAGGTCACCGAGACCCTCCTCAAGTAAGAATGACATGATCTTGTTGCCTCAATTGCAATGTGATGTGACTTTGTGCATAATTTTGGAGCAATTTTTTGATAAACGCATTCTTCCTGAAGGTACATTCCGATTGAATCCATCCCGGTGAAGTACGGAGGTCTGAAGCGCAACGACGACACCGAATTCTCGGCCGAGGACGGTGAAGTTACTGAGCTCATTGTCAAGGCAAGCTCCACTGAATCCGTCGAGATCGAAGCCACTGAGGTACAGTGTCAAAGTACCTACCATTCATGAACAAATTCGATTACTAAGGTGTTCCTTGAAACAATTCAGATTTGCAGAGTTGTTTAACATCACTTGTCTTGTTTCAGGCTGATATCACCCTGACATGGGATCTGACGGTGCTGGGTTGGGATGTGAACTATAAGGAGGAGTTCGTGCCGAGCGACGAGGGCTTGTACACCACCATCATCAGGAAGGGCAAGAAGATGGGTTCCGCGGAGGAGGCGGTCCGCAACTCGTTCCGCGCCTGCGAGCCGGGCAAGGTCGTGCTCACCGTCGAGAACTTGACGCACAGGAAGAAGAAGGTGATGTTCAGGCACAAGGACAAGAGCGCCTCTGCCAAGAAGTGCTGAAAATTCGGGCTTTGGTGATGTGTGAAAGTACAAACGAATTCTTTGGAGGCTGAGCTGGTGTTGTGTGTGGGTTAAACATTCTTTGTGTGTGGCGATTGTTTTGTTGGTTGTTATTGTGCCATGACATTGATATTACCTGAGAATATAAAGAATCAAATCATTACAGAAGTTCCATTTCCTTTACTGAGTACCCCACCCCAATTGAGAGCTTTTGGTGTACCCTTCTCTCTCATTTGTACCTCTTTCTCTCTCTCAATCCCATCCTAAATTCCTAACAACCTGATCCGCGTCGTCACTTGTCCCCTTCCTCTCTTTCCTGATTTGCATCGATCGATTCGGTAGGTCCAAATTGGGCTCTAATGGAGCAGCAGAGTCTGGTGAGACGAGACACATCGTGTCCCAATGAGGGTGTGTGCGGCTCGGTGGCAACGATGTGCATGGCGACAAGATGTGGCCGGGGAGGATGGAGTAGTGGGCACTGGCAGTCGAGTTCTGCAGTAGTGAGGCGGCCTGAAGAGAAGCGACGGCGAGAGGTAGCGCCGCGGAGGCGCGGGGTGCGACGGTGAGGCAAGGGCTAGGCTTGGGCTCGAGAGAATTTTAAATCTCCTTAAGTATGAAATCTCTCTCGATGGATTTAGTTGTACCAAATATTGCACAACCCTGAGCTGCGTAAATCTTGGTTTTTTTTTGTCAGTCTAGTGTCCAAGTTGATATGTCAATTAATATGCTGGTGCGCAAAAATGTAACTTTAGTTGAGGCTCAGTTTACTTCCATTACAGGCCTTCGAAAAAGGCATGGAAAACATATCAATAGATAAGTTGCTTTCATTTTGATTAAGGCGCCTTCGGTTAAAGGGTTAAACCTACTCACTTCTCAGTTTCTTTTAATGTTATCGATTTCAATAGGAGATCCATATTCTTAAGATTAATTGTCTTTGGTTCCTTAAATTGAGGCCAGCACAAAACTTAAAGATGATTAGATTATTGTGACTCATCTCCACTCACTGCCTTTATTTGTGCAGAATTTTGGATATTCATTTATAGATTGCATTGAAAGACTTTTGATAACAAGAGGTATTTACTTCAAACTTGCAAGCGCACTTCTCCGTGACTTGATTAAGAAATCATATATGATGATTGCTACAAGCGAGGACCTAAACATCAGTGGACAGGGGTAAAAGCATACAAATTAACTGCCAGTTGAACAATGCTACTTGCTAGCTTCTGCCATCACAATATTTCTGTCTGTACATAAACGATATGAATTCTTATGTTGATGAGATATTTTTGTAGCATATGTCAGTCTAGGTTTGAGAATGACGCGGCTCATGAACAAGAAGATACTATTTCCTACGTTCTATTGGAGCATGGTGCAATTGCATCAAGATGGATATCGGTTTGTCAATTCTTGTATATTACTTGATGGTTGATGGTTCTGGTTTAAATGTTGGTTTCAAATTCTGGTGGTATGTAGTCTTGTAGGAGTTGTTAAGAACATCTGTATAAGGAGATAAATGGGCAGCTACCGTTAGCTACCATTCATATGATTCTGATAAGAATTGAGAGGTTGAGCTATGTATATATTTCACAAATAGCAGTGAATTAAGGTGTAATAAACCGGTTGCTAGACTTCTCGGATATGATATTTTTTTTTTAAAAAAAAACTTACTGGTTAGATAAGAAGAATTGAAGAAAGTCTGTTAAGCACTATATGTTAGCACCTGATCCACTTGTGCAAGTGTGTTTTTATTCTTGTAAATTTCATTTTATCGTGACTATCAGCATGTTCTATTCCAAAAAATATCAAATTAATATGTCCATCTCAAGAAGTCCTATACAATTGGCGCATGTCTTTACAAGCAACATGTACACCTATTTAATACTATTATTCACTCTCATGTATAGTAGAAAATAAATTATTTCCTAACTCAATTCTTGAATCACAGATTTAGATACATCGGCTGAGCTTACAATTTTTCATAGTAACATCTCATATACATTCTTTTTGCTTACAATTTTTTTTTATAGCAATACATTCTTTTGCTTACAATTTTTTATAGTAACATCTCAGGAACATTCTTCTTATCTGTTTGGCATCTATCTAGCAGATTTCCTATTTTGCGGTTCCCGCACTGAAACTTTCTCACGGACGAGCCTCCGCCCTCAACACGTGACGATCCAATGTGTGTGCTTGCTGGTTTTTTTAGGGTGTGTTTGCTATTTTGACTGAACTATTTCTCGCGCTGAGACGTGGAGCAACGATGTCCAACTCTGCTCCCTCATCTTCTTGCTCGACTCTACAACGTCGTTCTCTGCACGTCGCGCCTGGGAGATCCGCCATGCCGCCATCCACGATGAGACCTCACGGTTGGCCGCCTCAGGCGCCGCACCAACGCCTCGGCGGGTTGATTTTTTTCAAAGTTAATTGGAATTTATTCACTCGAAATTTTTAAAAATCTGAGTTGGAATTTACCAGGTTGAATGTTTTCAAATTTGAGTCGAGATTTCTCCAGTTGAAAGTCTTCAAAATCCTAGTGGAATTTTCCCGGTTGAAAGTTTTCAAAATCCGAGTTGAATTTCCCCGGTTGAAAGCTTTCAAATTCGAGTTGAATTTTCCCCGGTTGAAACTTTTCAAAATTGGAGTTGAAATTTCTCCGGTTGAAAGTTTTCAAATTTGCATCAAAAGTTTCAACACCATAGTGAAAGATTTTCCCCACTACGAGCGAGTCGACGGGTGGAAAAAACAGGGAGGAAGGAGGTGGTTTAGGGAAGGTGAGGAGGTGACCGTGTCTGCTGGGTAGGAAAGGGGAGGGGTCATGGGTTGACACGTGGCGCTTCATGGAGAGTGGTAGAGCGTCAATCGATGAACTTTTTTTTTAATGATATAGTTCATTAAAAAATATTTTAAAGATAACATCTCTTTAACTTTATTTCAAATTCTGACCTATTTGGTCACGTCATAACGCGTGGCGTAGCAAAAACATGTTGCCCGCCACGGACCTCAGTGTGGCAAACGAGTGTTGTCACACCGCCCCTGTTGGCGTGACAAGATTTAGTCCCAAAAACAGACATGCGCGGCTCGAAGAGCTATTGTGATAGTTTTGGCCACGTCATGGTATGTGATGTGACGGAGTGTTTTTATCATGCCACGAGTTGTGGCGTGACCGAATCGGTCAGAATTGAAAATAAAGTTAGAGAGGTTATCTTTACAATATTTTTTTTAAAAAAAATAGATTAAATAATAATAAAAAACTCTATGTTGGTTGATGGTCGTAAGGGCGACCGCAAATTAGATGTTCCCCGTAACTAGTGAGTAATAAACTTACATTTAACGGTATGTCTATACAATATTCGACTGTTTTATCTGCCTAAAACAGTCAAATTTTAGTTCATTTACCACTTTATTATACATAAATTACAATAAATTGTTTATGTAATTTTTGTTTTTGATCACTGTAATTATTCTCGAGAGTCTTAATAGCTCATATTTCTATTACATGATTCAAAATCTAACATATACTTCGAAAGATTGAGCAAAAACAAAGATGAAAATAATGTTTTTGGTCACTGTAATTATTTTTGAAAGTCTTAATAACTCATATTCCCATCACATAATCAAAATCTAACATATACTTTGAGAGATTTAGCAAAAATAAAGATAAAAAATGAATTTCTATACCAACAAAATAAAGCTATGTGGTGAACTTGTTATGTTCTGAAGAAAAATTTATAATAAATTCGAATCTAATTCATTAGATAAGAAGAAGTGCAAATCTCAAAACTTACTTTGATTAAAAAAAAGTGGAACCTTTGTTTAGCAAAACAGAACATTTAAATATTTTTCCAAAGGTGCTAATATCGCAGTTATTAAGCCATGCCACGGACGTGCTTGTGATGGCCACACGGGTATGACATGAGCCACATTGGCCAGAATCACAATTTGTGTCAGTTCAGTTCAACTTCAACCAACTGGCGGCATAGGAAAGTTCAATACTGCATATGCATTGCAACACAGTAGGATGTTAACTACGTCTAAAAATCAGAGCTGCTACACGTACGATTTTACTCGTACCATATCCTTACGACCAGTCTCCCCGTCGAATAAGGGTGTGTTTGGTTCGTTGAATGGAGTGGTCCTGAATCATCCGGTACGGGAAATGAGCTCGTTCAGGTGTTTGGTTGGTTGAATAGAACCAAACTATTCGGGATGAGATGGTTCAAGAAAAAGGATTATTCCATGTTTATGTTGTATCATCCCGTTCAGGAAAAAATCCCGAACCGCACCGTTCACTCGAATTCAAGACGCTTGGTGACATGACGGTTTGATTTACGAGTTTCAAATGATCATATTTCCTAAATCGAGTATCTGATTTGCGATCCGGTTGAACCGTTGTGTTCCTTGTCATTTAATCAACAAAACAAGATCACTTTTAGTATATTTTAGTGTAAAAAATATCATACGGATCATCATATCCCACCTACCAAACACCATCTTGGACTATCCAGTACCATCATATTCCACCAACCAAACAAAACTATGTATCATCATATCCCACCAACCAAACAACATACTTGTATCATCTCATCTAGGACGATCACATCCTACATATACCATCTTATCACATTAACCCTATCCCACTAACCAAACGCACCCTTGAGTCCCCCATCCCCGTACCACGTGCCTTCCTTCTTGGCAGCGATACAGCGCAACCAGCAAACATAATTCTAAGACAGGCCAAGGCAACCCTTTCTCGCGTAAATCTTGGGACCCGACGGATGACGGCAGCGGCGTGGCTCGAGGACGAGCTCCGACGACAAGGACGACATCCATCAATAACGCAAATTGAGAAGCTTTGGCCGCCGCGCGCTTCCGATGTCGTGTCAGTGTGTATACCATTTTCCTCTAAAAAATACTGAACACAGATTGGAAATACCACCATCAAACATAGATAACACCAAGCAGTTAAGCTACCTCATAATAACGATGCGAACACACCATTAATAACACACAAAAAAAGGCAGTACGTCAAGGCAACATAGCATTAAGAAGAAACAACACCTAGGTATCCAACATCACCACAAGCACCCCAATCAACGGTAATAATGACTAATGAGTGACACAAGGGATATCTATAACATGGGAAAAGGTGGCTTAGGCAGCAACCTCCTCCTCCTCCTCCTCCTCTTCATAATCGTCTTCCTCCTCAGCCGTGGCGTCCTGGTACTGCTGGTACTCGGCTACCAGGTCGTTCATGTTGCTCTCGGCCTCTGTAAACTCCATCTCGTCCATGCCCTCGCCGGTGTACCAGTGCAAGAAGGCCTTCCTCCTGAACATGGCTGTGAACTGCTCGCTGACACGGCGGAACATCTCCTGGATTGAGGTCGAGTTGCCAATGAATGTGGATGACATCTTCAGGCCAATGGGTGGAATGTCACACACGCTCGACTTCACATTGTTGGGGATCCATTCCACAAAGTATGACGAGTTCTTGTTCTGCACATTCAGCATCTGCTCGTCCACCTCCTTGGTGCTCATCTTTCCACGGAACATGGCTGAGGCAGTAAGGTAGCGGCCATGCCGGGGGTCAGCAGCACACATCATGTTCTTGGAGTCCCACATCTGCTGGGTCAGCTCTGGTACAGTAAGAGCACGGTACTGCTGTGAGCCCCGCGAGGTCAGTGGAGCGAATCCGACCATGAAGAAGTGGAGACGTGGGAAAGGGATCAGGTTCACAGCAAGCTTCCGGAGGTCAGAATTCAGCTGGCCAGGGAAGCGAAGGCAGCAGGTAACACCACTCATGGTTGCGGAGATAAGGTGGTTGAGATCACCAACTGCAAAACAAAACAAAAAGGTAAAAACCAAGCTAAAAACATATTTGTAGAAACACAACAACAAGCTTTAACAATTATGCTAGCCGCGGTAAATTAAGAATTTTCATCCTTTCAGTCCACAGTATGATAGTAAATCAAATACTGATTCTAATTATATAACCTAGAAGACTAGCAGGCATCAAGTGAAAACATCATTCTCCCTCCAATATGCCGTACAATACAAGGTAGACAGCTTAGCTTAGTGTTTACATAGGTAGACAGCTTAGCTTAGTGTTTACATGTACATAATTAATTGCATAAAGCATAAAGCATATGTACTGAAGGATCTACAACAAGACAGACAGATGATGATGTGTATGTGTTTACATTGTGACTGCAAATAGTAGACAAGCATGTTTGCAAAGAGTGTTACTGCGCTCAACAACTGACTCTACACATACTAGAATACGGAGACTGACACATGGACATGAAGATTATAGTGTATACCATGCAATTCATAACATTCTCGGGAGCCACTGCCTAATGAACAGGCTATATGGCACCAAACATGAGCAAAAAAAACATCATTGCGTCACCAATTAGGCCAAACTCGGGAAAATACCAACTACTGAACAGCATGTGAAAAGAGGGAATATGTTACACTAAACATGAGTAAATAAATCATTGCATTATCAATAAGGATAACAGTCCACCAAAATATCAATTACCGAGCGCTGATACGTTATAGAAATGCTGAAATGGGGCCGGAGAACATTTAGCACTTACAGGTGGGTGTGGAAAGCTTCAGCGTGCGGAAGCAGATGTCATAGAGAGCCTCATTGTCAAGAACCATGCACTCATCTGCATTCTCAACAAGCTGGTGAACCGAGAGCGTAGCATTGTATGGCTCCACAACAGTATCAGACACCTTCGGCGATGGGAAGACCGAGAATGTCAGCATCATCCGATCCGGGTACTCCTCCCTGATCTTGGAGATGAGCAGGGTGCCCATTCCGGAACCAGTACCTCCTCCCAGTGAGTGGCACACCTGAAACCCTGCAGGAAAGAGAAACATATAATCACTTGCACATCTAATTCTACATCCACTAATAAGGACTTAGTACCCAGCAAAAACAACTGAAATTAACGGGTCACTTCTTCAATGGTCGCATGAATCGATTAGATCTAGGACAAAATGTGCAGATCTACAAGCTCAGGACACACGATGCCGCATAAACCCTAGATCTACGAGCCAAATGCCCAGATGACTCCATAAATCGAACAGAAAAGCGCAAAACCCTCAGATCCGGCGGGATATACACATACCTTGGAGGCAGTCGCAGTTCTCGGCCTCCTTGCGGACGACGTCGAGCACCGAGTCGATGAGCTCAGCGCCCTCGGTGTAGTGGCCCTTAGCCCAGTTGTTTCCGGCGCCGGACTGGCCGAAGACGAAGTTGTCCGGGCGGAAGATCTGGCCGTAGGGCCCTGAGCGCACCGAGTCCATGGTGCCTGGCTCGAGGTCCATGAGCACTGCGCGGGGCACGTAGCGGCCGCCGCTGGCCTCGTTGTAGTATACGTTGATGCGCTCAAGCTGGAGGTCGGAGTCGCCCGCGTACTTGCCGGTGTGGTCGATGCCGTGCTCGTCGCAGATCACCTCCCAGAACTTGGCGCCGATCTGGTTGCCGCATTGGCCGCCCTGGATGTGGAGGATCTCCCTCATGGCGGCGGCGCGGGGGGCGAGGCGGGCGGGTTGGATTAGGGTTCCGGCGAAGCGGAGTTTGGGATTTCGGGAGGAAGGCGAGGCGGAGATGACGAAGAGGAGAGGGGTGGGAGTTTTTATTGGAGAAGGAACTGGGAGGTGAGGTTACCGAAATGGGCCATTCGCGATGTTTTTCCTTGTGGTGTTTTTGCTTATTCGTCCTGTACAATGTCTATGTTTTGATTTTATGTCCTGATAGTGGTAATAATAGTCTGAAAATATTACTCTTCCGTTTTTTTACTTATCACTTTTGAACAAAATTTTCTTCCACTGATAGTTGTCACTTCAGGGTTGTCTACATAAACTTTTCCAAACCATCCCTATCAATACTAGTCCTCTCAACCACTTTGTTACCTCGTTTGATTGCTTGAGGTATTATTAGGGTCATATATTATCACAATACGATCTTCTTAATATGTGTGCAACCGGTGACAAGTAAACAAAAACAAAGTACATATCAATCCTATGATTTTTTTAAGAGAATCATAGTGCTTTTTTATGTTTGCTAGATGGGGATTTTTTTCATTAGACTAGAATTGATCACCTATATTTTGATAAACGCCACTGCTAAGCGACCTTATCAGAAAAATACAACCCTCAATTCAAAATTCGAAGGATGCCACTAGAAATCTCGGAACGTCCTAGAAATGCTATTACAGGGTCTTTTTCCATTTTCCCTCAAATAAACTCTTGTGTTTGCCTTGGTATTTTCGTATGGACATTTATGCCCTTTGCTTCGTGTGACATGGAGAAAGACTCTCGACCGATGGCGATCCAGATCGATCATCTTCTCCTTTTTCTCCCTCCTAAGCGCGCCCTGGAACCCTATCCCCTGCACCATCCCGCCGTTGCTCGCAACCCCCACCCTTGGCAGCCCATCCCGCCGCCGACAACCTCAACTCGCACCCTCCGCCGTCATCTCTTGGCCCTTCGCCGCTATCTTTTGGCAATCCTGGCGGCGCCGCCTGAGGAAACGGAAGGAAGATGGATGTGCCTCCCCCTCCCGACTCCCCATTGTGGTAAGTAACTTGAACTCGATCCAGTACCTAGCCTGGTAGTGCATTTGGAGTTCTTATTTCCTCTTTTTTGCTGAATAGGATTGATCCAAATAACGTGTTTATAATAGACATTAAAGTGTCTTTTGTTCAAAAGAACCAGATGGTAGGAAATTATACACCAAGGGCAGAACAGTGAATTGGGTCCTCAAATCCAATTGTTTCACCATGCAATCATTGATGGTGTCCTTGTCTAGTGAGGTTTCCTGGGGCGAATCACAAACTCCCACTGTTTGGTTCTTTGACGGAAAGGGGGGGTGTTAGGCTTGTGTCTGATTCTCGAGTTCTGGTATGTTTGAAATGTACAGGGATGAGAGGTATTTTTAACTTATAGTAGCAGTGTTCGACCATGGCGTAGCACTGACATATGGTGGTGAGGCATAGTTGAACAACAATTCAGATATTATTAGTCAAACCAATTTGAATGCTATGCAGACATACCCTTCCACCCCAAGTCAACATGCACCTTGTCCTACAAATGCAAGCCTAACTCTACAATGTGAAAATTCTCAAGCAATTGGTAGTAAGAGCACTAACAACATTGAAGCCCAGCCACCTGATGATTCATGTGATGATCCAGATGAGTACATAGGTGTCGATGATGGGCACATGTATGATGTTCCTTTTAATGCGGCAGTACATCAGAATGATGTAACTGATGAGGCTAATGAGGTTGTTCCTGTTGAAGCTGAAATAATTGATGATGTTGACTGCGAGGTAGTTGTAGCATATGACCGTGAGAACCCTAACATACCAGAGAAAGTTGTGTTTCCTGATATGGTTATCTTCAGGAAAGCGATTAGACACTAAATTGTCAAGACAAGTTTTGAGCTTGGTAATGTAAGGACTGACTATACAAGATTCATAGCGAAGTGTAAAGTTGAAAACTGTAACTGGTGCATACATGCTTATAGGCTCCGGATGGGCATACTATAATGGTATGCGACCCTTCATGTATATGCTTTTTTGAATGACCTATTATCTATTTGTGTTTCCCTTCTAACTTTGTTTGTGTTTTATTTTGTGCAGATTAAGAAGCTCCCTTTGTGCATAAGTGTTCAACTACCAAGCTTTTAGACGACAAGATGGCTACTCAAGGCTGGGTTGCGGATAGACTTGGGGACTGGTTGAAGGACAACCCAATTGCTAGTGCTAAAGAATCTCAAAGCAAGCTACAAGGAGATTACAACATCAAGCTAAGGTATTCCAAGGCTTGGGAAGGCATGAGACTGGATTTTGATCACATCCATGTAAGTACGAAGAGAGCTTTTAGATATTGTTCAATTTCAAAGTTGAGCTAGAGGAAAAGTCTCCTGGTAGTATAGTAGAGATTGATCTGAAGAAGCATGCCAATAAGATGTGTTTCCATAGAGTCTTTGTTGCAATGAAGCCTTGTATGGATGGTTTTCTAGCTGGGTGTAGACCTTACATTGAAATGGACTCAACTCACATCCATGGTAGGTACAAGGGCCAATTGGCATCTGCTACATCCATAGATGGTAACAATTGGTTGTTCTATGTGGCTTATGCAGTGTTTGACTCTGAGACTACTGAAAACTGGGAATGGTTCATGAGGCAGCTGCATAGAGCCATAGGTTCCCCTCTAAGGCTTGTCATATCTAGTGATGCATGCAAGGGATTAGAAACTTATGTTGCTACTATTTTCCCAGAAGCTGAACATAGAGAATGCATGCGACACTTGTACTAAAACTTCACGAAGAAGTCCAATGGCCTAGTGTTTGTGGATAAACTCGTACCCAGCTCTAAGGGCATACACTGAAGATAGGTTCAAGTTCCACATGGGAAACATATATGAGCAAGCCCCAAAACTATAAAGTACTTAGAGATACACCATCCGCGTATCTGGTATAGGTGTGGATTCTCTTAGGCTAGCAAAGTGGATTATGTCAATAACAATATTTTAGAAAGTTTCAACAAATAGATAAACCATTCAAAGACTTGGATGTCGATGAGCTTATGGATAGTATCAGAGAAAAGATTATGACTAAGTTTAGCATTCGAAGAGTCATTGAAAGAAATTTGGAGACAAGCATCCTACCATCTATGCTAAAGGATTTGAATGCTAAGAGTAGATTGTTAGGGAATGTCAATATCTCGAAGCGATGATCTTGTTGCTGAAGTCACTTTGCTGGAGAATGAACCCAATCCAAGAAGGCGCACTGTAGACCTTAACAAGCAAGAATGTTCTTGCAGGCAGTGGAATGTATCTGGCAGGCCTTGTATGCATGCTATTGCTTTCATTTGCCACATGAGGGATGTAAGATTGAGTCATATGTGCATGACTATTATTCTGTTGCAACATTTAGGGCAACATATGTTGGTGTTATACCCCCTATGACTGATAAATCCACCTGAAAAAAGTGGATTTGGGATTCGTAGTACACCCACCTAAACAAAGGACATCCCCTAAGAAGGGTCCATCTACAACTAGGAAAAAGATTGCTAAGAAGTCGAAGGATCCATCTACAACTAGCAAAAAGTCATCGCCTAAGAAGGGTCCATCAAAGGGGAAGAAGTTGTCAGGCATGATTGTTTAGCTTTTTCCTGGTTATGTATGGTGAAGTGTTGAACCGGGTTATGCATGGTTAAGTGTCAAACCTTTATCCTTTTATTATTGTATGGTGAAGTGTCAAACCGGGTTATGTATGGTTAAGCATTGAACTTTTATCGTTTTATTATTGTATGGTGAAGTGTCAAACCGGTTTATGTATGGTTAACTTCAACTGTTGTCTTAAATTCAACCTATTGGCTTGCATTCTGTTGGCTTAACTTCAACATGTTGGCTTGCATTATGCTTTGTTGGCTTAAATATGTGTTAAAGTGGAGATAGTGCATGTTGGCTTGCATTCTGCATTCTGATGGCATTTATGTTTGATGCCAAAATGGACACACTGGAACAAAATGGCATTCTGCATAACTTGTAGAGGACACACTGGAACAAAATGGCATTCTACATGTTGACTTGCCTGCCTACATTCTAATGGTATACAAGTCCTAGCCAGTCATCTGAGCATTATGATGGTATACAAAATGGAACATAATAGAAAATAGTATGTCTGGAACAAAATGGAACATAATAGCAGATTGTACATACAAGTAACATCAAGCATTCGCCATTTCATTCCAGAATAGCAGATTGTACATACAAGTAACATCAAGAATTCGTCATTTCATTCTAAAATAGCAGATTGTACATACAAGTAAACAAAACATGCATACTACAATGCAAGCATATAGCCCTACTAGCTTATCATCACAACCCCTTCTATACTCCTTGAAATATTCAATGACAGGAGTCATCTGAGCATTATACTTCTTCATTTCACACACAACTTGACCCAGCTCGTAATTCTGCTCCTTCATTTCACAGAGAATTGCTTCTTGTTGTAAATTGTGCTCCTTCAGGTCGCACATAACACTACTCAGTCTATCCTTTTCCGCCACAAAAGACTGATGTCTATCCGAAGCTTCATTCTCCATGCAAATTGCGTACATGTCTTTCAAGTGTTGTTCATAAGCACACTCCCACTTGAAAAACGAACACTTAGGATCATTCTGCACAAATAAATTAAGTTACAACCATTACAAATAGGAAGAACACAAATAGGAGACTCTATACCGCCGCTCTGAAACAAATAAAATAGGTGACAAACACTAAATACCTTCACATAAGTACACCCAAGATGATTGTACTTACTGGAATATTGTTCTTGCACTTGTAAAATATTCTCCCTGGATTCGCGACTGTATTGCTACGCAACTTAATTACGGGGATCTTGCAAGATGGGCACGCGACAAGTGGAAACTCTTCGCCTTCAATATTATGGAGCTTGAGAATGATGACTTGATAGAACCCCCTACTGCCTTGTGTATAGCCATAGCTTGAGAATTGAGGCCGCTCGGCGTGCAGGTTGAATGACAAAGAGAAGGATGGGAACCAGAGAAAATGGATGGGAACCGAAGGAGAAGAGTGCGAACGGGAGGAGGACGCGGACGCGGAGGGTGGAGCCATCAGGATGGCGCAGGTGGCCGGAACTAGGGTTCCAAGCCGGTGCGGCGAGGAAGGGGATGGAAGGGGATTGAGTAGGTGGGAATGGATCGGTATCGATTTGGGTTGGACGGGACTCGGGAGTCTTTCTCCATGTCACGAAGCAAGGGGCATAATTTTCCATACGAAAATACCAAGGCAAGCACATGAGTTTATTTGAGGGAAAATGGGAAAAAGGCTTCGTAATGGCATTTCTAGGGCATTCCGATATTTCCAGCGGCATCCTTCGAATTTTGGACTGAGGGGTGGAGAGGTGACATTTCTCTGATAAGGTCGCTTAGCAGCGGTGTTTATCGAAATTTAGATGTTAGTGACTCCAGCTCTAAAAACATATACTATGCATGTAGAATTTCTGACAGAACAAAACTGGTATTCCTTCTTTTCTTTTCTTTTTTTTTTCTTTCGAACCTAACCATCTTTTTTCTAGGAAAAATAACAACAATTTTTCTAGCGGAATTTATTAACTCAAGAGAAAGTATTAATACATTTGGTTGCAACTTCTCATGGTTCATCGTAGTGGACGGGCCAAAGTTCAGCGCACGTCGTGTGCGTGTGAAGATCCTAACCACCGGTCATTTCATCAGCGTCGACGATGCATCTTATTTCCTACAACGTATGTACATGGGATCATCAACCCCGCATTCTCTAGTTTTTCATAAACAAAAATACGCTCCAGTCAGTGGGCTTCAGTGCAAAATTCGCTCCTGTCGATCGTTCCTCCGCCCGGGCCGTTCCCAAGTTTCAACAGCGGTGACCGTATGTGCTCCTCGGGGAGTCCGTTGAGCATTTAGACGGCCCGATTTCACCCGCCAGAACAGATCGTAAAGCTAGCGTCCCCATCGCACGGCAGAGCGCGCGACGCTTTCCATCCTCCCCTGCTCCTCCTGATAAAATATCTGGCCCGATGGATGTGATGCGCCAGCGACCATACTGTTTGGGGAGCGGCGAACAAAGCCCACCGCCGCCACTCGCATCGCATGTGCGAGCAGCAGTGCAGCACCGCTGGACCAAGGGGGCGGGGCCGGCCGGCATCACGCGTCTCGTGGAGGTGGGTGAGCTGTCTGCTTCCCCCCAAGATTTTTTTTGCCACTGCAAGTTAGGTGTATGCTTGGATTGGATTTCACTCTAAGCTACCTGTATGCTCCACTAATTAATTGTATCTATGCTCTCATCAACAGGTATGCGCGTGTACTTCGCCCGGCTCTGGCGTCCAAGAAGGGTTACCGACTGGTTGCAACGGCAAGAATGTAAAGGTTCTTGTTCAAATGCAACTAGCAGGTACGGTTGGAAAGGCAATTGCGCGGCTAGATTTATTATACTTTATTGAGAACAAATGTACCTTTTGAAATAAGATATTACAATATGTTTCGAATTGAACGGATTTTTTTTTTTTGCTCTCTTTGATTTTACCATGAGAACAAGATGTTAAGCGATTTTAATATCCGTCCAGTTTAGGAGTTTATCTAATTCTTTACCAACAACATGAGAGAACATGTATTTTTTTCTCTTTTGATTCACTTGAGAACTTCTAAATTATATAAAGTACAATTTTACAATCAATCTCTAAGCAATACAACAGATTTAAGCCTATGAAATTAGGGTCCATTAAATTAAGGACAGGATGTTTTTCTCTAAGATATTTTTCTTTTTTCTTAATAACTGTACACCATTTGTCATCGACTTTTATTATATAATAGATTATGTGAACCGTAATGTAACCATGAGAAGATAGAAATCCACAGGACATGTATTTACTACTCATCAATTAATATGGAATAAATTTTTATTTCAATAGATGGAGTGGCGGACATTCCAGAAACTTATATGGATATATGTACCCATAAAATAGAAACTTGGAAACTAAAAATGGACCACAAAAAAGAATGAAAAACAAAATTAAAGTTCTATTGTGCCAGATTATAAACTCGAAAAAGCAGTAACCCCTCAAGAAAATAGAAAATACGGAAAGAAGGGTGCATCATGTGAAAGAAATAATCGGTAAAAATGTAAATATTGGGGAATAGAGAATACAGTAAGACAAAACAAAGCGAATCTCGAGACAAAATAGACAGCAGATGGGATAAGAGATGTCTCTTATCTTAACTACTATAATTCTGAGTTTACCCATCTCATCCCATAGTAAACCGCCGCTCGCATGGAAAAGGAACTGTCGCCTTGCTTCTCTTCCCCTCCTCTCCCACCCCATGCCAAACCGCTGACCCTCTCATCGCCCGCGCCTCCCTCACGCTCGCCCTGAATCTTCGCATCGCTCCTGCCCCACCCACGTCGTCCAACTCCTCCCCACTGTCGGCTCGCTCCACTCCCCTGACCCTCGCCCACCTCCCTCGTCGCTTCCGCCACCAGCCACGGCGCCCTCTCTCCCTCTTCCTTGCGGCCGACGCCGCCGTCCTCCCTCTTCCCGTGCCTGACGCCGCCGGTGGTGGTAGAGTTCGAGAGCGACGAGGTCACGGCGAGGTGGGGGGGGGCCATGAGAGAAGCACCGCGGCCTCGGCGTGCACATCAACTTCGTCCGCTCTGTCACCCTAGACTCGTGGACCGAGGTGCAGCTCCGCAAGATGGAGGCCAGGGGCAACGACCGCCTCAACGCCTTCTTCACCACGCGGGGTGTGCCCAAGGAGATGCCCCACGTCGCCAAGTAAAACTCCAACACCGCCGCCGCATACCGCGACCGCATCGCCACGCTCGTCGAAGGCAGGTTGTGGACCGACCTGCCCGTCGTTAAGGAGACGCCCGGATCTGGCGCGCCTACGCTCGCTAGGAAGCCACCCCTTCCCGCCTCCGGTATAGGCAGCTGTTAGTCTAACCTTGTTATGCTCATTTAGCTGTCTAATATTATTTCAAAATGCTTGCTTTGCTAACCAAGATAATCACCATGATGTACATAATTCCTGCATTGTGCAGAGAGCACCCTCACATGAACTCGATCCTTTGGAAGCACAGGCTGTCATAATTTGAGGGATTATGGCCACCTCTTTCTCATCTCTCTGCGGTTCCTCACGATACGGATGATTGAACCCTCCTAGGTCCCCCATCACTCTTCACCTTCATGGTTTCATCTATATATTTTATTTACCTAATTTTTGTGTTTCATTCGAAAGCGTTAGTTTGTTTTGCAAAATCGTAAGTACTAGATAACTTTTTTTTCCTTGTGAGAGGTTTGTTCATTGAAGAAAATTTTATTACCTGAGTAAAAATTTTGGTGTTCAGCTAGCCACATTGTCTACTTCGTATCACTTATCCACGGTTACTCACCGAGAAGATGGAGCATCCCCCGTATCACATGGCTTCTAGATTCCCTTCGATCGGCTCAACCTACATGTGGTCTTTCCCTCGCCAATCCCGCAGACCTACCGCACGACGCTCAATGACGAGAACTGGCGTCTTGCCATGCATCATGAGTTCAATGCCTTGCGCGCAAACGACACATGTGAGCTTGTTCCACATCCCGCCGGTGTTAATGTTGTGACAGGAAAATGGATCTTTCGACACAAGTTGAAGCCCGATGGCTCCTTGGATCGATATAAAGCTCGTTGGGTCCTCCGCGGTTTCTCCCAGCGACCCGGCGTTGACTTTGATGAAACATTTAGTCCGGTTGTGAAACCGGCCACCGTGCGCACCGTCCTCACCATTGCGCTCGCCAACGAGTGGTCGGTGCATCAGCTCAACGTCAACAACGCCTTCCTCAACTACACGCTCGTTGAGACCGTCTGCTGTCAACAACCCACTCGCTTCGTCGACCCCACACACAACTCGCATGTCTGCCAACCTCAACAGGTCCTTATACGGCCTCAAGCAAGCCCCACGGGCATGGTTCAGTCGCTTTGCGACCTACCTTGTTTCTTTGGGGTTCTCCGCCTCCTAGGTAGACCCTCACTGTTCATCTACCGGCATAGCGCGGATACTGTCTACCTCCTGTTTTACGTCGACGACATTGTCCTCACCGCCTCCTCGCTGGCACTACTTCGCCAAGTGATCAATTCACTTCACAGCGAATTCTCCCTCAAGGACCTCGGCGATTTGCACTTCTTCCTCGGCATCTCCGTACAGTGCATTGGCTCCGGCTTCTTCCTTTCTCAGCGTCAATACACTGAGGACATACTTGCCCGCGCAGGCATGACAAACTGCAACCCTTGTAGCACGCTAGTCGACACCAGCTCCAAGCTCTCCTCCACCGGCAAACCAGTGGCCAGTGCCCTTCAGTACCTGACGTTCACACTTCCGGACATCGCCTATGCCGTGCAATAGACTTGTCTTCACATGCATGATCCACGCGAGCCGCACACCAATCTCCTCAAGCACATTGTTCGCTATCTCAAGGGCACCATCGAATACAGTTTGCAACTCTATCGGACTTTATCGACCTCTCTTACCGCCTACACCGACGCCGATCGGCCGGTTGCCCCGACACCCGCAAATCCACTTCAGGTTACGATATCTTTCTTGGCGATAACCTCATTTCGTGGTCTTCCAAGCGACAGCAGAACAGTCTCCCGTTCCAGTGCCGAGACTGAGTACCGCGCCGTCGCCAATGCCGTCGCCGAGTCCTGTTGGCTTCGTCCACTCCTCGCCGAACTGCATCGCCCTCTTCAATAGACCACAGTTGTTTTTTGTGACAACATCAGTGCGGTCTACCTCTCGACTAATCCCATCCAGCACTAACGGACGAAACATGTCGAGATTGACCTTCACTTTGTTCGGGACCGTGTCACTCTCGGTGAGGTCTGCATTCTTCGCGTACCGACAACCTCGCAGTACGCCGATGTTTTCACCAAGGTTCTTCCCACGGCCATCTTCAAGGAGTTATGCTCCAGTTTGCACATCCGTCCGTCTCCTGTTCTAACGGGGGTTTAGCCTACCATGCGTGTTCATGTGACGCCTTGGTTCATCTAGAAGATTAATTCATGAGACGCCTTGGTTCAACTAGGAGATTAATATGAGTTGTTACATATATTCACATTAACACCACTGTTGTATATATATCCCTATATATAAGTAAATAAGTTAAGTGTATCATTTCTATGAGCATCATGCAGTGTTGTGTCCTTTACAAACTTCTCACATGTGTATATTTGATATAACCTGTTATAATCTTGGGCCACAAAAAAAAAGTGGTGTCGATGTTTCTCTTTTTCTATCCATTAATGTTATAAATTTTAGCCATTAAGAAGTGTAGGTTATTGACTTTGCTTTAATAAGACAGCAGAAGAGTGTTGCCCATTCATCCGTATATATGGCAACCGAAACTAGAACTTAAACTGACATGTGCTTGGTCTTCTAGCAGTGAATTAAGCGCGTCTTCAATGCCGAACGGAAAAAAGAACGAAACGCATGCAGTAACTCAGCGGTTTTGGTCGTCGGTCGACACTTAAGCACGTATTAATCGATCGATCCATCGATTTCAGTTTAGTTCCCGCGCGTGCATATAAACCGCCCGGCCCAGTCGCATCCAGCAACTACACACATCTCATTGATCTCGACCAGCCGTCGGCAGCATCGAGGCATCGACCAATCGAGATGGCTCGAGTCGTTCTGGTCGCCGTGCTTGTCCTGTGCGCGGCCTCTGCTATGGCTCACGCCGGCCGCGTCCTCCAAGAAGAGGACGAGGAGGCCAGCTTCGTCGAGGCCTCCTGGCCGCAACCAGCTGAGGCCCCACAGCCTCAATCGCCGGCGCCGTCTGGGTACCCCAGTGGCATATCCAAGAGAGGCGGCGCCGGAGGAGCCTCCAGGCACCGCGGCGCCATCGCCGACGTGCTGTGGTTCGTATTCAAGTGGGCCAATGAGGCTCCCGCCGGCGGCAGACGTAACGACCGGTGAAGTTGATCGGCAGCCTGCACACCGCAGCGGCGCGTTTGACCTCCGGAGAGTAGAGTACTTACGGGTTGGACGAAGAAGTAACGCGTGCATGTATCAACCTCTTTGATCCACTTAACAATAAAGTTCTATTTCTCGATGAAACAATAATAGCAAGTTTCGGGTTGTTGTTTGTGTTCACTTCACCTCCTTTGACATTGCAAACGGAGTTGCTATACATCATTTCACACAACTTTTTTTAAGATTCCAGTTCATTTTAAAGGGTGCTACAAGACTACATAGACTACACTGTCAATTTTGTTTTTGATTTTTTTATATATTAATTGTTTGCCCCAATCTGAGATGGGCCGCACGGTTACACCGTAAGAGTGAGTCAGGCCTGATACAGAGCTTGGGACGTACTCGACGAGCACTCTCCGTCGCGCGGCATGGTGCAGCCGAAGCCGACGCCCACGGCCGGACGGCCCGGTTCCGATGATTTGGCGGCAGAACGCAACACAGCCTGCCTCTCGACTCGAGGGCGGACCACCATCTCGTGGCATTCCTTCCTAGCGCGCAGCGAGGTCCAGCCGTGGCGGCGCAGGAGAGCCCGACTAAGAAGGCATAATTTTGTTGTTAGTCATCGGCTCGTCCCACCGCGCGCAGCCGCAGATGAGGACGGAGCGGCCGACGAGGAGGAGATGGGGGGAAGAAATCATGGTTGCCAAGGAAGCACGTACGAGTTCAATAGAATGGAAAACGTGTACTGACTGAGAGAAAGTTTCGTATTTGCAACTTACAATTAAATCAAATGAGCATCTGAATAGCAAAAGCAACTTTGTTGAGCACCACATGATTTCTTCCGAAAACGAGCACAGCACATGTAGCTAGTAGGAGCCTAGGAGAAGAAAAATCGTTTTTATTCCATCAAACATGATTACATGCCGTGCTCACGTCGCGTATATATCTTCAGGGCAGTATTACGTCCGCCGCGCGCTGCGAGTGCGAGAGGAACCCGTCTACTACGCCGCCCGACGGCGACGGGATCGGCGCATCCGTCACCGTGCTCGCGAGCTCGATGAACTCGGCGTCGAGGCTGCACGGCGCGCCGGCCGGGACCGGGCTCTCGGACACCACGAACGCCAACGTCGAGCCACCCGCAGCTGCGAGGTCATCGCCGAGCAGCAGGTCTTCCTGGACATTACGGACCGCATGGGCTGGCGCCGGTGCAAGCCCCGCGGCCATGATGACGAGGACGATGACTGTACTGGCCGTGGATGCGGCGTCTCCGGCGCGGGCCATTGGACGTCAGTTCAAGGGATCGCCGGACTGACAGATTTCGCAGGCGTTGTTGGATGCGATCGACTTGCGGTGAACGATCCCTGTCAAACGGATTCTTGGGGATTTATAGAGCCGGTGATGCCGCGCGCGTGGTTAATGTACGTCTGTGTAAGTTTCGTCCTTCCATTTCATGCCGTAATGGCATTCTTTCATGTTCCAGCAATGGATTAATTAACTGGGGTTACAGAGTTTGCTGTACCGTGCAAAAGGTGAAGTAAATTTCACTTCTTTTAACTGCCTTTTTCACGTTCGTGAAAAGAGATATAATTAAGCAAAGCTGTATTTTGCCATGTTGGTGGGCTGGCCCGGCTGAAGGCCCATAGAAGAAATTAGACCACATACATATGGCCCATGAATGTGGCCGGAGACGCGTTTAGTTATTGGGCCATGGTACGTCGATCGCTGGGTGGGGCCTATGCTGCATGGGGCTCCATACATTGGTGGTCTTCTACGGATTACTCCTTTCTGTGGATATACGAGTATAGTACAATGGAGCTTCTCTAGAGGAAAAAGAAATATTTCCATGAACACAGCTCGTTACTTGAGCATTAAGGATTCAATAGTCAAGAAGCAACCCTTGTTTCATTGTTTGCTGCAGAACGAGGACCAAATTTATCAATACCGTTCTGGTACCGATTGGTATGACAGATATATACTATTCCACCGTCTAAAATGGTACAGAACAGCCATATATTCCATACCGGTCTATCGATACCGGTTAATACTGGCAACAGAGTAGCCATGTGTTCCATACCGGCCACACCGACTGGATACAGGTCAATACCGGATAATGTTGTTCGTACCAGTGAAATTGAAAATACGATCTATTAAACTCATTGAAGTATATGTTATATTTAATTATACTACTATGTATTTAGAGTGATATTACAAGTAAAATTTTATGCACATATAATTATAAAATATATTACTGTATTAAAACTCCGAAACAATACACCTTCTATAGATGTTAAATTGGTAGGATCTCCTAAATGATATCAACAAGCATGACGAGGAACAAGAAAGCTACGTATCCACCACGCATCAGTCATCGCTACTACCAGTGCAACCCAACGAATCATGAGCAAAAGATGGGCGCTCTTTTATAGGATTTGCTCACCGAACCGCCACCACCTTGGGCGGCTGTGCCGAGCAAACCGCCACCACCTTGGGCGGCTGTGCCGTCCCATCAACCGCATTTGTTTAAGGGCCGGCGATGTGGACTCACCAGGACCAGTCGGTTTCCGAATTGTTTAGTGGTGATTTAGCCCCTGCAATCTGTATGCATGATTCGAGACATGACTCCTCTCACTTTATATCAGTTTCTCTTCTTCCTCCTTCCCGGCTGCTTCTCCACTACGGAGGCAGGATCTCAGGGTGGCCCCTGTCACTTGTCGCACTGACAGACAGTAGCAAGCAGGAAAGCAAGCTAAGCTAGATAGATATAAGCTTGACACACATTGGGTGGCGGTAGCAGCATGCCAACTTGCCATGCTAGAAAAGTTGGATGGGCACAACCTCAAGTTATTTATGGCTAACTAGGCAGGCAGGCAGGCATGTATGTATCTGCTGCACCTCAAAGTTAGGTCGTAGGATACATAGCTAGCTTCCTACTTCAGCTTTAGAGTTGATCGGATTTGCATCAAGATTCTACTTAGTCTTGCTATTAGTAGTTAGCTCTTGCTTCCAAGTATGAATCCAACACCCCAACAACTACGAGTACGAATGTACTCGACAAGCCCTCATAACAAATATATATATATATATATATATATATATATATGTTTATATTTTTACACCAACTCCACTTCACTCTTGGATATGAGAAGTTGGAGTAGTCTCTGAGTGTTTGGTTAGAAAGTTAACTCAGCTCAGGAATGAGAAAGATCTTTGTTAAAGACTATACTACCCTTGTTTTATTGGATGGGCGAGGAGTTTTATTGGATGGCATTTGGTGGGTAATTTTATCTTAATTTTAGGGTATTTTCAATATCGGATGCTCCATGGACCTTCTGCTTCTGAAAAAAATACACTACAGCCTGCTCCAGATTCTCAAACTCCAAATTCAATTTTTTGTTGGAGCTGGACCGTTTGGCATGGCTCCACCTACTCCAACTAAGAAGCTGGGAGTTGGAGCCATACCAAACAGCCTATATATATATATATATATATATATATATGACTTACTAAAGGATAGGTTTTATGGTTATTTTAGCATAAAATAAGTTTTGCTCAAATACTATAATTATTTTTCAAACCTATGCCTTAACCCTTTTCAACTTCAAAACCAAAGTTTCATTTGTGTAAGTAATTATTATCTCAATAAGGTTCCATCCACTTATATCATCGCTACAACCAATTTTTTTTTGTTAACATGTCTCGGTTCATATTTTAATCAAACCAACCAAGTGAGGTTTTCTGCACAATACCCACAGCCGGAGACATGACTATTCAAATAGATTATACATTCTACAGAGGTTGTACAACTTTACCCATAAGATATGATCAATTCATTATGTCGGCCATGTCATGTTTTCTTGGGTGTGAAACAGAGACGATCATAACAAGGATTTTCCAATACCTAGTCTCGACACTCAACCGCTCCGACGGGGAACCACTCAACACAGGGACAATGGAAGTTACGGGGCACTCCCAGAATAATATGTTACGAGATACATTTTTAATAAGGAACCCTTTGTTGTTAGAGAGTCACGTCCATTCTCTCTCTATATATAAAATTACCACTGCATGCGGGTTTTATGTTTGAAACTAGGTAAAGTAGTTGGCCCCTGGTCTATCCTATACTAGACTTGTGATTGCACGACTTAGCAATTTAGAAATACAACACATGATTCGGTCCTTAATCAACTCAGGTGAGACAGCCCACAAACCTAACTCTCGTGCATGCCTTTGCACCGATCTCATACTAACCACTCGCCCAAGTCTCCAATATTTTAAATAACATTGTCATGTTTTCCATTGGTAATCCAAGTTATACCACACTATGATTCACAATATATCCCAAGTTATCATACTAGCAATATTTGTATCATATTCAAGCAGTGTCTAAGCACAACCAAGTCATTATTGATTAACCAAGGGAAGTTTTATTAATGTAATAATTAATCTAATATCACAAGGTAGCACTACTACAAAACATGCTATAGAAGACACCTCATCACAGACGGTTCTTTGAAACCGTCTGTGATAAAATAATCACAGACGGTTCGTCTAGTTCCAAGACGAACCGTCTGTGATATGTAACTCTTCGAATTTACCATTACAGACGGAAGAGGATTGGCTGCCCAAACCCTACCACGGCAGAGCATTGGCTGCCTAAACCCTACCACGGCAGAGGATTGGCTGCCATGGTAAAATTAGAGAGTCTGTGATGAGACGCTTATCACAGACGGTTCGTCATCACAGACGGTTTTTTGTATAAAACCGTCTGTGATACTTGGGCGGGAAAACAAAAATTTGCATTTAATGGGCGGACTGCCGAAAATCTCTTTATATTAACAGAGTCCTTCATCTCCTCCTTTGCCATCTCCATCTCCTCCTCTGCCATCTCCGTCTCGCCCTAACCTTGTGCTCCGGCCTCCCCCGAGCTCGTCGCCCGCGGCCTCCTCCACCTCGCGCCAGCCTCGTCGTCGCCGGCCTCCCACGACCTCGTCACCCCCGGCCTCCTCTACTTCGTCGCCCCGTCCTACCCTGAGTTTGTCGTCCGCGGCCTCCTCCACCTCACCCCGCCTCATCGTCGCCGGCCTCCCATGACCTCGTCACCCCAGCCTACCACGACCTCACTCTCTCTACTCCTCCTTTTTGCTCTGTGATGTGGATTACTACTGTGATGTGTTAGTGCTCTGTGAATGGATTGAGTTGATGCTACTGTGATGTGGGTGATGCATGCCGTGTTGTTTTTAGTGCTCCGTGAATGGATTGAGTTGATGCTGTGGCTATTGTGGGAAAGCTAGCAAAAAATTCAATCCGAAAATCCATATCAGAATCATTCGCGAGGCTCGGGAGGCTCCAGATGAAGTGAAAATCCGTTTTTTTTTTTTGCCATAGAAAAAACTATCACAGACGGTTCTAAACAAGAACCGTCCGTGATAGTATCACAGATGGTTCTATTCACGAACCGTCTATGATAGTCGCTATCACAGACGGTTTGTGAATAGAACCGTCTGTGATAGCCTTTTTCACAGACGGTTAAAAAACTGTCTGTGATGACTTCAGACGGTTCAAAAACCGTCTGTGATGATGGTTTAGAATCGTCTGTGATGAGCTTTTGTGTAGTAGTGTAGGAGGGGTTGTCAATAATCAAGGCGGGGAAATAATAATCAACATTTGGGATAGTTAAGTATCAACCTTTAACATAGCATTTCATAAATAATAATAAGCAAGCAAGTAATACGTTGGAATAGAATAATTTGCATTTGAAAAGTAGGTTCAACATGATCAATTGTAATTACTTGCTCAAGTGTGGATATTGCTTGGTATTAGTCTTATCCTGAATCAGTGACGAAGTCTTCGATGACATTGGAATCTATTTAAGGGCAAAACGATAACTTTGAATAAATACGCATAACTCAAATAAATTCAAATTAACTCCAAAAATTATGATTTTGGTACTGATGGGAATATCTTGAATTTATAAATAAAAATAAATTATTTGAATTTAAAACAAGGGAGAATGAACTCCTGAAATTTCTGAGAGGTGGTCTGGTTGGATTTACATTTCTTTTTTATTTTACTTTTATTAAGAAAAACTTATGTGACAAACAGGTGGGGTCCACTGGGTTTTTAAATTTCTTTTTAATTATCTTTATTCGGGAAAACCTGACAGACTGGCATTTGGGATCGCAGTCCACATGGACTCGATCCACCTATCGACACACAGGTCCAAGGGGCCCACTGTCAGCAACTTGGTCTAAGTACTAGGCCTACGCACTAATAAACTAAAGGTGGGGGCCCACATGTCATAGACTCATACTTTAACTCATGGTTTATTTAGTTCTCCTAATTACCAAGGGCCCACATGTCATACATACATTGACTACATACTTAATATCAACTAATTACTGGTTTGTACTAACTACCGAGGCACGTGTCATCACTGTCGTCGTCGTCTTCCGCAACAGAGGGGGGAACAGAGCCGCCATGGCCAGCTCGGGGTCAAACTCGGTGGCGGCGGAGGGGACTCTGGTGACCACCCACGACTAGCAAAATGGGTTGCAGGTTCTACGACGACTCTAACGGCTCTAGCGGCGCAGTGGGAGATGGACCAAGGCGGCGACACGACGGTGAGGTCATCGACAACGCTATTGTTGTTAGGTGCAACTACTCAACGTGGCTAGAAACTAGAAATTGAAGCCTAGATTAACACCTAGCTCCTACTATAGTGCTAAATGTGCGCTCGGTGCTCAAAATGCGGTGATGAAACTAGTTCTTTCACGACAGCTTGCGGTGGCGGAACGAGGTCAACCGTGCGGCTATGCTACGGACATCTACAAGCTTCATTGACTAGCCTAGATGGTTTGCGAGACAAAAAGGGTCACGGGAATGCAAGGGTTTATCGAGAAGCCAAGAGTGAAAGGAGATCAGTGCTGTGGTGGCGTTGCGAGCTCTGGGCCAGCGACGGGGACGAAGGGTTATCGGTGTCTCTAGTGCACAGAACGAAAAAAGGAGGCACACATTAGAGAGGGGATCAAGGCGATCAAGATGCGCGAGATGATGAAGGCAAATGCTCACTGGACAATGCTGGAGAAAGCCACGACAGCGAGGCGTGCTTTGGCGAGGGCTCCATTATGCTTCGTGAGGAAACATGCACATTGGAGGTGAGCGTGAGGAAGAGAGAGTCAGAGTGACCACAA
This sequence comes from Hsuehochloa calcarea, assembly GCA_036346395.1. NCBI lineage: Eukaryota > Viridiplantae > Streptophyta > Magnoliopsida > Poales > Poaceae > Hsuehochloa > Hsuehochloa calcarea. Next base: position 4,901,175 of record CM070604.1, on the reverse strand, counting down.
CGCGCAAGATGATGAAGTCGGAGACTCACCCTGGCGATCGAAATCCAATAGTGAAGCCAACAGGCAAATTTGGGGAAGAAGGCTTGTTCTTGACCACTTGAGGCGGAGAAGAGGGGAAAAGTGGGGAATAAGCAGTGGGGAGGTGGTGAGCGTGGTGATGCACTCGCTTGGGGCTTATATTGCGAGTAGCGGTGACACGGTGACTGAAGTGCAAGATCTTGTGCCCGGCACACAAGAGAATGGGGCGTGCTCGTGAGGTGACAAGGTTGTGGTAGGGTAAGAGGGAGCAAAAGGCTCGAGGTGAAGGCCTGGCATAGCTCTGGTGCATACGGCTCGAGCGTCTGGCCTGCAGCGCGTCGGCGAGCGGGGCGTCTGAGGAGAAGATAAGCGATGAAGGTGCCCGCCAGTGGTACCCACATGTTAGCGGGAGTGAGCGAGCGGGCGGAGTGGGCTGCGGCATAGCGCGATGATGACTGGTTGGGCCGAGCCGCGAGGTGAGAACGGGAGTGAGCGCTAGCGCGCGGCTGGGTCGGGGGCGCAAGGGAACTGGCCGAGGGAGAGGGAGCAGGCTGGGCCGGCGGGGTGGATACGGTTCGAGGAGAAAGAGATGGGGTGGTTGAAGGTTTGAACTTTTTTGTTTGGATTTTCATAATTGAATTTGGATTTAAAATTCAAATTCTGGGGAGATTTAACACATTATTTAACATGTAGATTTTATACTTGATGCTTGGAGCAAGTAATTTGATTTACCTATTTGAGATACAAGCCAAGTTTTTGAAAATTCTCAAAACACAACAAAAGTTTTTAAAATCTCATAAATTTCTTGCAAGTTTCAAAATATTCAAAAATTGTGATGTTGTTGATTTCTTTAATAGGCTTGCTGGTGCAAATAGGGCGAACCAAGAGCAGACATAATCGAGACACCAATCATTGGGGCCGAACAATGCATCCTCCACGGTCCAATCCATCGATTTCTTGATCGAACGGCTCCAGGTGAACTGAAAGAGGTACTGTGCCTTTCGTTGGAAAGTTGGAGAAGCAAGTTTTGGAGAATGTGACTACAGAAACAGAGCCCTATAGTATGAAATTAATGGAGGCGGTATTTTGCCATGCAGGTCGGAAAGAAGCCGCCTTTGTTTGGCCGCAAGAGGCGCAGATTAGTGTTACTGTCAGCTGTCACTCGTGTTGACAAACTCGGAGGGAAGCATCGATCCGTGTCGTATTCCCCGTGCTGTCACTCGTCATTCCAATCTCACTTCCGGATTCACCTTGAGCAACTATTGGTGCTAGCTACTGTTGGAGTGAGAAATACATGCACTCTCATTCAAGTGCATTCATGGATTCCTGGACAAGTTGCGAGAGCACAGACGTGCTTTTCTTCCAAAAGGACAAGAAGATGTGGCTCTGGTCCATTCCTCATGGCTCAACCATTTGCTGCCCAATTAATGACCCCTTTCGAGTAATCTTACTGAATTGACAAGTGCAACGTCCTTAATTTTTTTAAAGGGTTGTTAAATTCTTTGCAACCGTTTAGGAGGTGTAGTTCCAAAGTAAGCAATATTTTAAATAAATTTTCAAATTATAATAAAAATTAAAATTTCATTACATAAAATTAAGGTTTAACAACTAGTTTTAACACTGACACGGATATTTAAGCCCAAATTTAATATAATAAAAGATAAAAATTCACACCATAAGTACACTTGAGCACGATCGAGACCTAATAACAATAGTCATTGTCACCTGGGGGTCCACAAAACTCTGCTCATTGAGATCCTAAGCATTTTCTCAAGTTTCCTCTATAGATAGTTTGTAGATTTTACAAGAAAGAGTCCTACTACCGTACTCAACAAACTACATGAAAATCCTAATTAATTACATACTAGGGTTATCAAAGGAATGATATTGTTTTACCATAACAGACAGATATGGATGCATTTTATTTAAAGCAGTTTAACTTTAAAACAGTAAAATAATAAATAATAACAACATGGGTTTCTCAACAATTGTAATTACCAACTTAACATATCAAAAACTCTACTTATACCTCATGTATTGGAATCACCTATGAACACAGCTTCATTAACCGGAAGCACGACGTATTCGAATACCATTTGTTATACTCTATAGAGTTGCTCAGCTTTACCCACAAGATACCTCAAGTTCATACTGTCAGACCATAAACACGCAGCACGTTAGCATGCGACTGAGCTGAGATAACAATGCCTTTTCATTGCTCAACTTTTTTAGCCTCTATCCGGTAGGTTTAGAATCCATACAACCCTCGGGAGACCACTGGCCAACAGTGGAGTTTGTACTCCGATGCTGAAGGGACCATACCGTTGTGTAGACCAGTGAGTGTCCCTTCAGGCCCACCCCTGCCCCACTCTTGATTCTATAGATATTCAATTGGATGAGCGGTGTACTAAGCCATTGAGGAATGACCACACCTGTGGTTGAGCAGTTTTCTATGTCTGATACTTTGGCATAAGATTTTTGTCTTTACTTGTCTCCAGTGAGGAAATGGACCAACACTAATTCGTGAACTGTCCACCTTTTTGATCTCACCTTTAACACAAGTCTATTGGGTTGTCCAACTTCCTTGTCTCAACCCTCAACTTTCCTCCAAAACCACTAGCGAATAGCCAATACTACTTTTCAGGATTTATCAACACATTTTTTTTGTGACAAATCTAAATATCTAGTCATTATTTTATGTAATCTAAACTTGTCAAGGTGAATATGGCCTACAAGAGTAGGTGGGCTTGTATGAGGGGTAATAGGATTATTCTAAATAGCATGGCATTCTAAAGTATTATTTTAATAATTAAAATAATTGTCACAAATATAGTAATAAAAACAATAATATAAATAAATTAAATATTAGCTCAAAATGATCAAGGAATGCGACTTGCCTCCTTGCATAAATTCTTCTAGTACCTCTTCTTGTCCGGCGTCTTCTTGAGTTTGGTCTTTGAAGTTGTGACCTAGCGCAAAATAAAACAAAACAAACTAAATAAAATCCGGCTCGACAAGGAATGAGCTGGGAACAACATGCAAGTAAAAAAATTGAAAAAGAACAAAAAGGAAGGTGGTGTGGGAGGGTAGTAATTTATCTGGTGCTTGATTGAACTGAACAGAGTGGAGAAATAGATTTCTAGGCTCGAAACGGATGAAATGGATATATAATGCCGAATTAGGGTTTTGGGATGAATAGTATTAAACAATGAATAGTACTAATTTTTACTATTCATGGACAAAAAACAGGCAGTGATCAGTAATTAGGGTTACTGTTTGGTTTATGAACGGTGATTACTGTGAACAATAATCTACTTTACTGCATGATGGACAATAATTAGCTTTACTGTGTTGTGAATAGTAATTACCAAAAAAGAAGTGAACAGTAATTGGTTGGTCCTGTTTCCTGTTGCAGCTCAAGGCCAAAAGCCAGGCTGTAACGGCCCAGCTCCCAGCGGCTTGAGCCATGAGGCCGAAGGCCACGCGCGCTCGCCCAAGCTGGTGGAGGGAGGGCGGCGGCGATTCCGGCAACGGCGGTGGCCGACGGCGGTGGGGAAGTGGATAGTGAGCATCACAGTGGTGCGGTGAATCCATTTTGGGGGTTTGGAGGGATGGAGGAGGTGCGGAGGTGGGGCGGCGGCGGTGGAGGTGCACGACCAAAGCAGGGGAAGGAGGCGGCGGTGCTACGGCGGCGCTCCGATCAGGGCGACTGGTGTGAGATCATCAGTGGGTGGAGGGGAGTTCAGAGGTGGTGGTGGTGTGGTTTGAGGTGCACCGAGGCACCTTGGCGATGGGAGTTGACCAGGCGCGGCGGTGGAGCACGGCGCTAGTGAAGTGGAGGCAGGGATAGCAGCGGGGAGGTTAGGGGAAAGACTCGGGGAGGTTACAAGAAGCTATTGCTGGAGGTAGGAGGGGAGGGGATGGATGGGCAAGGAGAATTTCACCTGAGGCTCGTCGGAGAAGAAAGTGCAAGCGGCGGTGGAACTTTGCAATTCGGCTAGTGCCGGTGACGAAGAGGCAAGGGGAGGTGGGGGAGTTGGAGGTGAGGAAGAAAGCTTGCCCGGGATGGCTTTTATAGCCAGGGGAATGCGGTGGGAAGCGTGAGGTGGTTCGGCAGTGGTGGCGACGTGGTTGGCTACGCGCGGTTGGGCGGTGCGAGGTGGCGTGGCGAAGGCGGTGGAAGGCATTGGAGGCTGTGCGGTGGCGCAGGAGGTAGCAGCTGACGACAGCGGAGGAGACGACGATGGCGTCGGGCGAGTGACGCACTGGGAAGAAGGGCCTCCGATGGCGTCGGGCGAGTGACGCACTGGGAAGAAGGGGAAAGAAAGAAGAAGAAGGGCGAAGGCGCACAGGCAAAAAGCCGTTTTGGTTGGAAGAAACGGAAAGGCCGAAAGAGGAAAGCGTAAACTGGGTTGGAGTTTTCGAAAAAGGAAAGATTTCAAATTTCAACCAAAAGATTCAAGATTTTTGATTTTTTTTGATTTTGAGGATTTTTCAACAAGCATCAAGCCATCAATTTTGTGTGTGTGCGCGTGTGTGAAGACCGAACAAAATCAGTACATGAACAAAAAAGAACATATTCCAAGATCTCATTTAGGTCCACTACGTACCGTCAAGAGATATGGCGAGTGGTGGCCGGCCCAAGTGAGGAAAGCAAGAATTAATCAAGGAGATTGACCTCACAAAAAAAGAAGAAGCTAGACATGCATTACTAAGAGGCAGTACGCACAGAGCATGCAACTCTTACCTGCAGACTTGCATCGTTATCGCTAGGCCCCAACTAGGTGGCACTTTTGTTCACTGTATTTAACGATAAGGCCATTCTCTTCTCCTCCGCTATATATCTCGTCAGGTGATGATCGAACTATCTAATTTTATGGTTCCCGACATACCTATTCATCTATTGGCTCCCAAAATTTCCTCCTTGTACGTGCCCGGATAGTCCTAGTGCATGCACTGTCGCCTACATGCACTTGGATTCTGAAAACTTCTAGGTTAGTATCGTCGATACCGTCACCATGTTGGGATGACGCGACATCATGCATGATGCAAACTAAATGGAAGTTACTCAAACTGCCCGTAACGAGTTAGAAGGCGCGTGTTAGTAACTATTTAAGACTAACAGTGAAACTGTACCAAGAATACTATTCATGGATGGGACAGCCCGCGGTATTTCATGCTGCCCTCATGTAGGGCACATAAAACCGGCGGTAAGCGGCCAGTTGCCGTGGTTTTGAGGGAATGCGGGTTTTTTTTCGATCTTGCAAAGTTTTTTTTTGAAAAAAATATCATGCATTCCAAATGGGTTTGTGATTTTTCGAGTGTGACCAGTTTTGCCTTTTTTTTTAAAAAAGATAAATTTAAAATTTGAATTTAGTTTTTTCTTCTCTTTTTTTTTGGTGCAGGTTTCGAGTTGTTGCCATCATCAGCCGGGAAAAAAAATGTAACATGGCGGCATGGAGTGTTTTCTTTCTTTCTTAAAGCGGGGTTTTTTTAATATATCTATGGTCTCACACACAAGAATGTGCAGCGTATATATTTTCTTTTCGTAGTAATGCATTACACAGGTGGTATAATATATGGAGTACATATGTCCTTTTAGGAATCTTAGTTTTTTTGTGTGCCTGTTTTGATCTTTTTTAAATTCTATTTTAAAAAATGACACTGCATTAAAAAATAGACTATTTTCTTAGCGTCTCAACGCCAATGATACATAAATGAGGTTTGACGCTAAGACGTCATATCTCAGCGTCGTTCATGCTAGCGCTGAGAAAATGTGTTATTTTTTAAATTTGTTTCCTGTATAGACTATCTTCAAAAATAGAATTAAAAAAATGAAAGACCAAAATAAGAAAAGAAAAACGGAATCTTATGCATGCATACATGTACGTTAGCCTAACAGGACCTCTAGCTAGCTGCTCACAACGAAATCTGTCAATTCATGCTGACGTGTTCAGGCACAACATGAACACAGTACTCAGCGGTGGAATTTTTGGCCGTACTGGCCGTTTTTTGTAGTGAAATTACAAATGTAGATGTCGTTATTTCGTATTTGCAGAAATGGCTCTATGCCGCACAGTGGTCATGCAGAAGATACTTGGGGCTGACACGTCGAAGGCCACCGTGCGGGGGAGAAGCCGCTGCATAGTGGCAGTGCGGCGGAGAGGACTCAGAGGAGGCCGCATGGTGGCCATGCGGCGGAGGGCAATGCCGTACGGTGGTTGTGCGGTGTAGGCAATGCCGCACGGTGGTTGTGCGACAAAGGGAAATGTCGCACGACAGCCACGCGGCGGTCACCTTTTCTCTCTCCTTCTTGATACTATTATCAGTAAGAATTTTTAAATATAACATATGAGCGTAAAAAATTATTAAATTTTTGGTTGAGCCTCCAGACACAGTATACTTGCTTGTGTAATTTTTTCATAATTTTTTTGATATCTGAAGTTTTCTTGCAAATTCATTTAAGTATATTTTTGTAGGAATTTATAAATATAGAAAATGTGTTCAAAAAATAATGAACTTTGTTTTGAAAGCTCCTTACACATTGGAATTGATCGTGTAATTTTTTCTACAATTTTATATGTGTTTTGAAATTGTCGCGAAAATGAAGGGTTTCGGTCTAAAAAATTTGGAATTTAGGTTTTAGAAATTATGTTTTCATAAATTTGCACACAAAGTATTCCTAACATAATAGGCTTAATCATATCTGGCAGAATTAGCTAGCTCGAACTCCACAGGTCATGGGTCTTCCTTGACGTCCTCCTCAACGTCCACCCCGATGAGATACGCTCCTCGAGGTCATCACTGAGGCACCAACGTCCGTGCACTGAAGAGTATGAAGAATTCTCTCCTCTGGCAGCTGCAATCAGACTGTGGTTCTCGTGAACTAAAGGACCAGGAGTCTCTGAGCGACACACCTTCTTGCGTGCGACCATTATGCGGGGTACGTCTCTAAGGCGTCTGACTGGCTGCAGGCCTGTAGTCGCTCCACGAGAAGGTAAATCATCTTGAGGTGATGGAGGTTGATGCTGAGCTGTCTTCAGTTGGGTGAGCTCTCTCTCTCTCTGCACCATCCAGTCTCTCGTACACTCGCTCCATCTCATTGGCCATGAACACATAGGCCTCGTCCTGTGCCTTGATCAAGGACGTCATGCGGGTGATAGTGGTGTCTTGCTCCCCCTCAGTGGATCTGTACCTGTTAAAGACCTCCCCCTTCTTGCGGTAGGGAAAGTAGCAGAAGGCGGTACGTCGCAGTGCACTACGGTAGTGGAACTCCAGACGGATGATGGCCTCCTTGGCAGCATCCTGCATCCCGAGCTTGTCTGTCTCCCTCTCTACCGTGAAGCGGTAGGATCTATCTCATGGTTGGCTCTTCGAGTAGATGGCGACCTTGACACGCTACATTTCCTTAGCGTACTTGTTGAGGGTGAAGCCATGATACTTGGTCAGTGGATGTAGCCCAAGCCCTGAAGTATACCACAACTCTGCACAAAAAAATCTACAAAATTTTGAACTAAATAGGAGATTAGTATCCAATTTAAATAATGAAGGTAAAGGCAAGAAAAAGATACAAGACAAAAAACAAAGTTGCAAAGAAACTTAATAGTTCATGAATTATTTTATAGAAAATAAAAATCCTTAAGGGTCGTACGAGTAAGTCTTGACATCTAATCATTTCACAGTCAATTAATTATGATTAAGGTAACTAATTAACTATGAGTCAATATGTGCCATCAAATTTATTACAGTAATGTAATTTCGAGCATTACTTAACTAATTGACACATGAAAACAAAGAACAATGAGTGTCGATATTTCCAATGGAGTTGCAATGTCACTTTTCATACATAAAATTGACAACATTACAAGCATTACATGATACACTTGAGGGTTTATTGCAATCAGGATGTAGGATGAGGGGGGTATATCACATGTACTCCGATCAAATAGGATACTCTTTGTTAATTTATCAATTTAATGTTGATGATATTCTTTAATATTGTATTGTACCACAGGTTAGATAAGCTTATACATGAACTAACTGAGGGAAATGCGTATTATATGTACCGTAGCCTCCGACTCGTGCGCATTTCGGAGGCTACGGTTTGTTGTTATATGATCTGCATACCACATATTTTCCTCAGTTGGTTAATGTACAAGCCTATCTAACCTGTGGTACAATACAATGCTAAAGAATATCATCCATATTTAACTGATAAATAACAAAGAGTGTCCTACTTAATAATGTTATTCTTGAGGGTAGTCGGATCTATCATATATGAAATGATGTCTGCAACTAGTCTCCGCGGCGCCATAGCCATTGCCTCGGGGATGCCAACAGTGGCGGCGAGAGTTGATGTCGTCCTTGTCCTACGATTCCATGATGTAAGTGGTTTGTATAATAGCAAACGTAACAAGGATGCAAAATGTATCTAACTGACGTCTTCGATACAGAGTGCGCCCGGGCGACCGAATACGCTACGACGTCGACCATTCTCAGTCGAAGGAGCCTTCCCTTTCCCCTTGTCACAGGACTCCCCACGTCGGTGTCATTTGTCGAAGTCGTCCACGGCCTGCGATTCTATGATGTAAGTGCACCGTGCAGTAAATAGTACATAACTCATGTCGTCGATATGGAGTGCGCCTGGGCGATCGGAAATGCTATGGAGGCCAGGCTCAGCTACAGGAGCCTTCCCCTTCCCCTTGTCTCGGGGCTCCCCACGTCCACTACTACAGAAAAGCTCATCACAGACGGTTCGTAACAGTCATCACATACGGTTTTTGAACCGTCTGAAATTTTATGTCTTATCACAGACGGTTGAAAAACCGTTTATGATAACTCTTATCACAGACGGTTCCAACCACGAACCGTATATGATTTTAGAATCTCGGTTCGTGGTTCGTGATTCTCAGAGTCACACACGGTTCTAACCACGAACCATCTGTGATTACGTAGTATCACGCACGGTTCCAACCACGAACCTATGCGTGATTACGTAGTATCACAAGCGGTTCGTGGTTAGAACCGTGCGTGATAAGTCTTTAGACCTAATTAATTTTATTGTATTTTCACTAGCCTCGGGAATTGCTAGCCATGCCCTCTGAAAACTAGCAAGCGAAACATATCACGATAATTGTTGACAACTCAAAGTGATCATTTAACTCAAAATCAATTACAAAAGAATGTTTCAAGTATATATTGTCGCTAGAGTTACAAATTGAATTGCAACCAGTCAAAGTGAATTATAATATTGAATCAATTGTTTCGAGGTCGTTCATCGGTGTCGACGGCGTGAAACTCTCCGGTGGTGTTAACTATGCCTGCCTTGATGAAGAGGCAGAGCTCCCCTCGATCGTGCGTGACCTGGTCCATCTCGAGTGCATTTAACTCTATGTTCAAGCCACATCGCTAGCGAGTAAAGTAGTAAGCATATATATTTAAATTTATAATTAGGAAATAATTATTACAAGATTGACAAAACTGGGGATCGTGCGTCCTAGAAGCAATCAATAGCTGCATATGATGGCATACATAGAATGCACATAGGTGATCTCGTTTTCTTTGGCAAGACCTTTGCAAAAATAGAATTACATATATATGTACAGTCAGTTTGAGACGCAATATTACGGAGTATGATATATGGTTATTGTGTTGTAGCGCGTACAGAAAATTGCATCCTGTGAGTCGGTGTGGCGCTGTTCCTTGTATAAACCTCCTCGACAACATAGCCGATGAGCGCCCTACATGATTCAAAAAGTTATCCTTGTCCATTTCAAACGAAGGAAGACTACAATAGAGTTATGTGTGGAGGAAATGAACATACATGTCGAGTATTCCTTTAAGAAGGGTGAAGTCGTGATTTTTGTTGAGTAGAGAATCAAGGTACAATACCATGTTCCTCTTTGGCACAAGAATCAGAAGAATCCAGTGGAACCTACTCATGTATGTCGCTATAGTCATAAACCTGTGTTGAAACGTAATTTGTATAGCAAATATTGAAGCACTTACTTCTGGTTGTAGGGCACCATTATGTAGTCCTTGTCGTCGAGAGCAAGCAATCCCATTTTTATGTAATTCTCGACGTAGGATGCGTCTTGGTTGATTGTTTGCTCAGAGACCACGTGTGGGTCGAGGAAACCCACCGGTTCTTTGATTCGACGGGCATATTTCATAATGTATCTATACATAAGCAATGAGTTATGATATTTATCTGTACCATGTGAGTGTAGAAATTGATTGTACACACTTACAGTGTCCAACATCATAGAAGTGAGGCGTCGAGGGCAGTTAGGTTGTATAGGTCAAATTAGTCTTGAAGCCCACGCGAAGTGGCTGTGCTCTGGAGAAAATGCTCCCTCCGTATCGCGGTGATTCGGTTTGGCCCCCTCCTCTGGGTCTTGCGCAAGTACCACGATTTTCTTGACAAGCTTAGCCGCTCTTTATTTCTCGACGGACTTCGAGAAGCGATGTTTGGGAGGTGACTTAATGTTCTTTGAAGCTTTAGTTCGTCTTCCGGACTCATCGATGGTCCTATTCGGAGAAGCGATGTGGTCAGCTTTAGTCGATCATCATGGTCCTATTGGAGAATGGTCTTGAAGGGGTCGATGTCCTTCTTGGGCCACTGGATAAAAGTGTGCGTGGCATCCCCTAGTGTTTTGATTTCTTCGTTCGGGGGAATCTCCACCGGGATGGTCATGAAATTGTCATGTACCATGTCCACCGCACTGGCGTAACCTCGCACCACCGGGCACCGTCAGACCGCCCCTTCTCGTATGGATACACCATACCCCGCCCAGCCTCAATAGGAATCGACCCAACCATCCTCACTTAGAGCTTGCAGGGCGTCGGCCCCTACAAAACGGTACACAATTAGCTAAGGCGTTCTATAGGTCTATCTTTGGAGCATTCCAGAGAAGTACATTACCTCGATGTCGTCGATCGGTAATTGCACATCGTCACGTACTGCGTGACAAGCAGGCTCTTGAAGGTCCTCCACGCGTGGGACATCGCCAGCAGCGACGTGCCAACGCACACGTGCCTGGTCTGCTTCAGGGAAAGTGAACGAGGTAGAAAGTTTAGTCCACAACTGGTCTCTCTGTACATCGTCAGAGACTTCAAGGTTGGGGTGGTGATGGGGACCCGTTCCCTTGCAAGTACCCCGCAGACGGTCCGGAATCTCGCAGCTGCTTTCTTGGGACTCAGCGGGATCCCGACTTCACTGACCTCCGTGATCGTCATGCGGCCCGAGGGAAATTTGGATATTCCTCTACCTTCTCACCGGCATGATTTTGAGTGCTATCAGCAGGCGAGTTGCAAAAGAATCAACGATTGCCATCTCAGCCCTGTTTTGTAGTGGGTTGTGTAAGCGTGTTTGCTTCATAGGTTATATGGATGAGGTACATGAGGGCATGGCCTCTTCCTGTGTGCGGGAGCCGTCTTGACGGAAAGATAACAGGGGTAGTATGGAGAGAAATTAGAGGGGTCAAGACAGAAACTAGAAGATGAAATTTATTTCTTTCTTGATAGAAACTGTTTAGCTTTCCTAATTCTCCTCTGCGAAACCCTCCTAGACTCCTGTTGTTGTCGAAGCTTCTCCTGGCGTAAACACATGCTGCTGTTGCGTGAAAACCTACTCCCTAACAAAACCAGACTCGCTAACTTCCTCTGGATGCTAACGTGCTACTACTGCTACGCCACAACATGGGAACACTTTCATCCCTCATCCATAACTGGTGTGGAACGGAGATGCCAGAGGAGGGTGGCTAACCGTATTTGCATACTTGCTTGTTTTCAAGGAACTGTTTGGCACCAAACTAGAATTAGAATTGGCCATACCAGATTTGCTAAGTGGAGAATGGAATGGAACGCCAATAAAAAATATTGTTTCATTAGCACTGCCATATACAACATTATTTTTACCATGTAGAGTCTATACAAAACTGAAAAAAGTAGAGCCTACTACTGCTACCTAAACAGTCAATTCCAATTCCAAACCTAAAACAGTCAATGAGATGTCTTTCTAATATTTTTCAAGTAGAAAAAAAGATAGATTTGCCAACACAAATAACGCCATCAGAATACATTAATGCAAGTATACATGCATGTCTAATTGTGCAAATACACATGCATCTTATTGTGTAAACAAACTAAATATAGATATCTGTACAAATCTATTTGTGCAAATATAACTTACATGTACATCTAGTAGTGAAATTTAACCCTACCTCCCATTTCAAACAAAAGCACAGCAGAGTAAAACATCGGCTCTGACGGCAGAGAAGGGGGGAAGCGCGGGGAAACTTACCGGGTGGTTGGCAGGGGCAGGGGCGGCACCGAGGGAAACCCTCGGCTCTCACGGCAGAGAAGGGGGGCGCGGGAAACTCACCGGTGGTCGGCAGGCGGGGCAAAGACCGGACGGAGGCGGGACGAAGGGAGGCGGCTACTGGCCTGAGGCGAGGATGAAGGAGGCGGCCGGCCTGAGGTGGCGTCGATGGAGGAGACCGAGGTAGCGCCGGTGGTGGAAAAAAACTAAGGCGTAAGAGTGCACATCCGCTCGAGTCGGGCACTTATATAGTGGATATCACGCAATTCCATAAACAAACCGCTCGTGATGTTAACTATCCGCGAGCAGTTACGTTATGAAACCAAATGCGTGATGACTTAACAGAAATCCTAATTTTAATATCACGAGCGGTTATGTTATATCGAACGGTTCATTACTGCGTGATATGTTGATATCACGAGCGATGTATTAATAGAACCGTCTGTGATGTGAACAGACACACACATATGTAGAACCGTCAGATCTCAACGAACGAGCCAGATGCATTGGGCCGTTCGGACCATTCCGATCCACCATGAAATCTTAACCGTTGGATCTTCCATGGGCGGAACAGACCTTATGAGCCGTTCTTTGATTGGGCCGATCGGATCGTCGATCTTTAGATCAACGACCCAGGTTCGCGTGAACGTTCGGACCGTTCGAAAGTTCTTTCACTGTGAGCCGTCTATCTTTAGATCAACGGCCCACCTTCATTCAAACGTTCGGACCGTCCGTTTCAGACGCGTATAACTTGGATCGTTTCTGACCGTTGGATGTATAATCGACGGCTCTGATTTAGAGGGCCGTTCGGACTGTCCGAAACGCGCCGCGAATTTTCGCCGTGCGGTGCCAAATGAACGGTCGAGATTCGATAGGCCGTTCGGACCGTCCGAAATGCGCACGTGGCTGTGAACCATTGGATCTTGATCCAACGGCTCACAATCGACGCCTTTGAATCACGCGCGCGCTCACGCGGTGGGCCGCTGTGCATCGGGCCCATCTGTCAGTGCGTGGGTGCGCTACTGCCGCGCGACCCACTGGTAGTGTCAGTAGCTAGCGTGAAGCTCGGTGAGAAAAGTATTAATCGCTTTATGAAATCCGAGAAAGTATTAATTTGGACACTGTTAAATATGTTAACTTCGAAAAATCATAACTAATTCATTTCAACTCCAAAATGGATGAAACCACTTTTGATACTTTTCATTTTTGATAAACTTAATATTAAAATTGGTTTCAAGCATGTATCTATACCAGAGAGTATTATTTTGGAAAATGCACTTTTAAAATCTTTATTTTTACAAAGGAAATTGCTGATAACTTTGTAAATACATAACTAAATCTTGGGAACTCAAAATGAGTCAAACTCGACTGTTTTGGACTTGTATTAATATTACCTTTTTAAGGTGCATAACCTTCGAATTGACTTGGATGGAGTTAAGGTGGAATTCATTTACTTGAGGCCCGAGTTATTTCCTTAAGACCAAGTAAACCTCGGTCTTATGGAAATAACCCGGGGGTCCTCACAAATGGACCCACACCAAAAATATGCTTCTCGGGAATAAACATTCCGCAAGAACTTCAGAACTGCTGCACACCGGTAGTTCCGTTTATCAACGACGGAACTACCGCACAGAGAATCATTTCAGAGGGAAATCGGTCGGACCGACCAGCACATGGCAGTCTGACCGATTTAGCACTGGTCCATAACACGTGACGCGTTTCCATGTTAACATCAAATTACAATGGAATACATGCTTAATTGAAATATAGTCCTTCATGATGATGACGCGCATATAGCTAGCTTCCTCACTGGGTTCTTCCTCCAGTCTGATGTCGTCTCCGAAAGGAGGCAACTCGTCAAATTGATTGTACTCTTCCTCATCCACGACATTCTCAACTCCGACAATCCTTCTTTTCCCATGAAGAACTACGTGGCAGTTCTTATTTGCTGGGTCTGTTATATAAAAAACTTGAACAACTTGCTTAGCGAGTACGAATGGTTCGTCCTTGTATCCGACACGTTTGAGGTCCATAGTAGTGACGCCGTACTTGTCGACCTTCACGCCCTGCGAAAGTTTAACCCAATAACATCGAAACAGGGGGATCTTAAAAAGTATATAGTCGAGCTCCCAAATCTCCTCTACGAACCCATAGTACGAGTTCAACCCGCGTGCCCCCGCAGTATTGAACCCATCGTGAAATGCATCTATGCGGACACCGCTGTTTTGGACTGTGCTCTTCCTATCCTGAGCTGCTGTATAAAACGTGTACCCATTTATGTCGTATCATTGCCATGTCACAATTGTAAATTTTGGTCATTTGGCAAACCATAGCAGCGTTTCATCACTTGATGATCTCCAAGTGAATCGCATCTTTAACCATTCGTTGAACCGACGGTTGTGCTCTCTCGTTATCCAAACCTCCGACCAGTCCGGATTCTGTTGGCGTACCATGTCTTTGTGCTCATCGATGTACGGGGACACTTGGGTCATGTGTTGCAAGACCGTGAAATGGGCCTGCGCGTATGTATTTAGATCGGGAGTGATTGCTTTCCTCCCGATGGTCCCGATACCCTCCAGTCTCCACTCGTGACGAGATAGAGGCACACCTATCGGTTCCACCTGAGCCATGTAGTCCACACAGAACTCAATGACCTCTTCGGTTGCATAACCTTCGATGATACTGCCCTCCGGCCGAGATCGATTCCGTACGTAGGACTTCAGAATTCCCATGTATCTCTCGAAAGGGTACATATGAAGTAGGAACACAGGGCCGCATATCTTTATCTCTTCACAAGGTGAACAATGAGATGGACCATGTTATCAAAAAATGACGGAGGGAAATACATCTCAAGATGACATAGAGTCGTCACCACCTCGGCCTGCAGAGTGTCGAGTCCTTCGGGATCGATGACCTTCTAGAGAATTGAGTTAAAGAAATAACACAGCCTAAAGATTGCCACTTGGACCTTGTTTGGCAAGATACTCCTAATTACAACAGGAAGCATCTGTGTCATCAGCACATGACAATCATGAGACTTCATACCAATTAATTTCAAATCTTTCATGCAAACAAGTTTCTTAATATTGGCGGAGTAACCGGACGGAACTTTCACACTATGCAAGTTTTGACACAGTTCATTTCTCTCGGCCTTGGACAAAGTGTAGCAAGCTGGGGGAAGGTACGTTCGTCCTTTATCGGTCTCTTTCGGTGCTAACACGGTTCTTATGTTCATATCAACCAAGTCACGCCGTGCGTTAACACCATATTTTGTTTTGCCACTAATGTTCATTAAGAGACCAATCAAGCTTTCACATACATTCTTCTCCACGTGCATGACGTCGATGCAGTGACGAACTTCTAAGTGCTCCTAATAAGGCAAGTCCCAAAAAATTGACCACTTCTTCGAGATGTTTTTCTGAGGGGTCCTTAATTTACGTCTCTTTCCAAGCACAACATCGATATCCTTAACCATATCATAGACCTCTTTTCCTCTAAAAGCCCATGGAGCTGAACCGTCCTCCTTATTTCTGTCGAATTATTTCTTCATCTTGCGGTACGGGTGAATCCTGGGAAGAAACATACGGTGACGCATATACACAGTTTTGCGTGAGTTGTTCAGCCATACACTCTCGGTACCATCTAAGCGGGCAAAGACGACGAGCTTTGGCTCCTTTTATATCGAACCACGATAGATTACCAAGGGCAGGAAAATCATTGATGGTGCAGAATAACATGGCGCGTAAAGTGAAGTTCTCTCGTTTGTACGCATCCCATACTTGTACCCCTTCGTTCCAAAGTGTCACAAGATCTTCCAGCAATGATGCTAGGTACACATCAATATCGTTCCTGTGTTGCTTGGCCCTTGGATAAGTAGTGACATCAAAATGTATTTCCGCTTCATACACAGCCAAGGAGGAAGGTTGTACATACATAGATTCACGGGACAGGTGCTATGTCGGCTGCTCATGTTACCGAAAGGATTCATTCCGTCCGTACTCAACCCTAACCTTATGTTCCTCGGTTCCGCACCGAACTCTTTGAAGCTCCGATCGAAGTTTCTCCACTGGGCAGAATCAGCAGGGTGTCTGAGCTTCCTATCTTTTTTACGCTCCTCCGAGTGCCAACGTATCAATATTACCTCCTTTCGGTTCACAAATAAACGCTTCAAACGTGGGATCACTGGCAGATACCACAACATCTTAGCAGGAGGTCCTTGCTTCTCCTTACCAGTATTCTTACGCTTGTATCGGGATGCTTTGCACACGGGACATACATGCATGTCTGCATACTCTTTACGGTAGAGGATACAATCGTTCAGACATGCATGTATTCTTTCTACTTCCATTCCCAATGGACAAATAACCTTCTTAGCTTGGTAGGTCGTGCTGGGCAACACGTTTCCCTCCGGAAGGATATCGCTAAGAGACCTAACAACGCCGTAAAACTCTTGTCGGACCAACCATTGCTTGCCTTCAATTTCAGCAGTTCAAGCACGGTTGGCAACCTTGTGTATTCCGGCTTGCAGCCAGGGAACAAAGGTTTCCCCGAGTCCTCCATTAAGCCCTCGAATTTATAAAACTCTCTCTCAACGTAGTTCCCTTCTGCATCGCGTAGCATCTGATCCAGATTGTCATCATGCGACCTATCCTCATCAAAAGCACATTCCATACCCTGCACATCGTTGACTTCCTCGGCGATGTCGTCATTACTGACTTCCGGTATAATCTGCTCTTCACCATGACTGCACCAACATGTATATCCTTTTTTTGAAACCCCTTTGTATTAAGTGAGCTTCGATCTGCGCCGGGTTGTTAAATATTTTCATATTACCGCAATCAATGCATGGACAGTACATAAATTTTATCCCCTTCTTCAACATATCACGCTTTCGCGGCTCTTCTAAAAGCAAACACGCCATTAATATACTCTTCACTCACACGGTTCTCAATGTACATCCAGTTTCGGTCCATCTACACGTATACACACGTAACAAATTAATTGGTGTTAAATTATATTAATAAACCGCAAATACCCTTCATAATGACCAAATACATTAGTGATTAGTCTAGAGCAAATATAAAGGGTTACAGATCGTTACACATTAGTGATTAGTCTAGAGTAAAAATAAAGGGTTACAGATCGTTACCTTTCTCTCCAAGGTGGCGCAATGTGGGAGGAGGCAGCAGAGGTGTCGCAATGGGGGAGGAGGAGGCAGGGGTAACAGCTCAAAATGGGGGAGGAGACAACAGCAGCAGCAGGGTGGCCAATGGGGAGGAGGCAGCAGCAACAGCAGGGTGGCGGCGCCTCAAATGGAATGGAAAGGGGGCCTGTCGGGAGCATCTACTTATAGTGTTTGTATATAAGAACAGTCTGTGATACTTCACAGACGGTTCGTATGAAGAACCGTCTATGATAACACTTAGAATCATAGACGGTTCTTTATACAAACCGTCTGTGATACTTCACAGACGGTTCGTATAAAGAATCGTCTGTGATACTTATTTATCACAGACGGTTAACGAAGAACCGTCTGTGATGGGGTGTCTAGTATAGCATGTTATGTAGTAGTGGTCGGTGCCGTGTGTTGAAGTCCCCCATGATCTGCGATACATGCTACACGATTTCATATTGTTAGAAGAACGAAAGGGCAAATACAAAATCAGGACACAAATTGTATGTAACTCACCTCTTCGATATGGAGTGCTCTCGAGTGATGGGAGAAGCTATGACCATCACCGGTCTCAGTAGCAGGAGCTTTCCTCTTGTCCATAGGGCGAGTCCTGGGCTTCTCCGGTGCCTCATCAACAGGGTCCGGTGCGTAAGGTTTCCACCGCACGATAATTTCGATCCGCACCGAGAAGTTTATCATGTACTTCTGTTGGATGAACGCCCTGTCGTACATCTCCGGGCCATCGATCCACTTGAAGAAGTGGCAGCACATCTCGGGCTACCATTACACGGGATGAAGTTAAAAATTATGTAAATCATCGTACAGAGTGGAAAATCGATATGTGCGAAAGAAACGCTTAGTAGGTGGTGGCCGCACGTGTAGTATGCCCGGGCGGAGGTGTCTGGGTGTGTGAACTGAATGATCGTCCCCGGCTCGCCACACACACACACACACACACACACACACCGGGACCGAAAACCATGGTGGTATCGGAGCATCTTTCATCGAATAATCCGGGTATTGTAGACATTTGGCCTTCTGTACTAGCCACTTGCGCTTCTCCAACATCCACATGTAGAAGTTTGCCGATGAGTTCGACATATCTAGGTATCGTAGATGTTTCGCTGTGCATAACAAAACAAGGCGGACAATACATTAAATTACGATAATGTAGGATCAAGGATAACCGACTAGAGGGGGGGTGAATAGGAGGTTTTTAAAACTTTCAACTAAATTTTGAAACTAAGAAAGATAATCTTAATAAGACTTCCTATCATAAGATAAATGCTACAATTGTAAATGCGATAAATAGGGACAAGTATTAACCACAATGAAGACAAGGAAGTTTTTCCCGTGGTATCGAAGATTTGTCGATCTTCACTAGTCCACGTTGAGGAAGCTTGACCTAATCAAGCTGGCTCCATGAATTAAGCATTCCATCGATTTCACTTATGGTTGTTCTTCCTCCTCTCTGAAGATGGTGAACACCGAACCACTCACAATTGGTGCCAGGCCTCTTCACAATCCTCTTGAAGAGATCACCACACAAGCTCTCGCCAAGCTGTCTAGGTGTCGACAAACACCAAGAGTAATGAATCTCGAACGTCGCTTGACGACAAACAAGTGCTATGGATCAATCTAGAATGAATGCACTTGTTTTTTCTCAACTACCTCACAATGAATGAAATAAGAGTGAATGAGGTGTAGAGTGAATACTCTAGGCTCAAAGATGTTCAATGGAGTCTTCTCTATCTGTCCTAGAGCTAGTGGGGGAGTATTTATACCCCCACAAGCAAATACGACCGTTGAAGGCCAAAATTAGAGAAAATTAGCGGAATCGATAGTACCGCCATGCAATGGCCGGTACGACCGCACCTCCAACGTCAGCATAGCAACGACTATCGCAGAGGCATTTAATGCGTCCGAAGGAGCCGTTGGAAACTTCGTGCGGTACAACCGCCATTGATCATGCTGTAGTTCCAATTATCGGTAGTTCCGCTCAACTCATGGCGGTACAACTGATTCCCTTGGGTTCCAAAAACACCGTATACTAGAAATAACGTACCGCTTGAATTCTTCGGTTGCACCGACATGCGTAGTTCCGCGGAAAGCACATTGACAGTACCGCACTAGTAACACATCAAACAAACTCGAAAAAATACCATTCTATAAAAAAAACATTCCGCCTTTTTGCTCGGTACAACTGACTTGCGGTAATTCCGCTCAAAGAACGTCGGTACTACCGCACTTCCAAGAGAGCAAATAAAATTCAAAAGGTGTCTGTCTGAAAAATACGTACCGCAAGTTTTTGGTTCATCCGATCTGCGGTTGTTCTGCCATGGGAACGCTGGTCATACCGAAGTGCGGTAGTTCCACCAACAACACGTCGGTACTACCGATTATTCTCAGAAAACAAGATTGACTTTTAAAACAAGTTCTGAGTGCATGCATGATTCTAGATTGATCCATTTTCCACAAGAACATGCTGTCAAGCTACTAGACATAATTCCTCTTAATAGTACGTTATTTAACCTATAATTCAGTCTTCCACCCTTTTCACCTTAGACCGGTAAAAGCAAAAAGGATCCTATACTACTTGTACCTTAACTTTGAACCTTTAGTATGCATGTTCAAATTGATGTATTCACCACTGGAATAAAACCTTGTAAATACTCAATAAACAAGTTAGTTCCATATTCATATATTATCATTAATTACCAACATCTTGGAGGACACGCACACATCAGTCGCAACTAGGTGGCGATGAGGTTTACCACATATGAGGAAGTTACGTTCCGATACTGGTGCAGGGGCTCACTGAGCTCACAACTGTGGTCGGTCAGCACCTTAATCGCGAAGACCAAGCCAAAGATCTTTGCTCAGTGAGCACTGGCCTTGCCAGGGCAGCCTTCCACTACACACTTCACTGCGTAATGTCCTGGGCTGAATTGGTGCACTCGATATACACAACTGATGGACAAGGCGTACCGTGCTATAGCTTGTTGCACGGCCACCTTGCTAGGGAAGTGCTACCCAACTAAGAGAGTGTCGGTATCAAATCCCCCCTAGGAGCCTTCTTCTTGCGGCAGTACGAGCGAACGCACCGCGTCATCATCAAGTCTCGATGCCACGTAAGACACCTCCGATGACACAATTCCCCCGGTTGGACCACCGGCCTAGTGTGTACGTCCTCATCGCTACCATTTGAGCCTAGGTTGGTGTCCTCGTTGGACTCCAACCCGAGAGGCTGGTCCGTTAAATTTTGCGTGAGTCTTCCCTCCGAGACATCTCGTCCTGTGCTACCGTCTTCAAGCCTGGCATCATCAAGGTTTTCCAGCGCCTGCGTACGAAGTTCACATACACCATTGGCCTCCCGTAAATGGCCGCCTCGGGCTGGGAGGCAATGTGCATGTACTGTCTCCATGGTACACTTCCATGCACCTTGACTAGCTTCCACACGACATTCATGTAGGTGATCCCCTCGATCATAAGTTTCTTCGTCATTGCCTCCGTGACGAACTCCCTCCGGATGCAGCTTCGAAGTTCGCCAATATTCATCGTATCGAGCCCCTCCGCTTGGACCACCTTGTACTGGCATCTCGACAGGTCCAACCCATTGGTATGTCCAGCCCGTACGAGACTATCGTCATAAAACACTACAAAGTCTTGCATGTTCGAAATTACCTAAAGCCACAACAACCTGGTCCGCGGTACACAATATAACAATCAATGATGACAATTTGCATGCAAGTGATCGATTACATTCACGTAATTATATACAAATATATATTTATTTAACAACAATTTGATTATTCCTCCAAATATTAATTACGAGTGATTCATTACTATCGTGCTTACCACTATTAAACCACAAGTTCATTACCACTTAATTACTTACGACTGACTAATTTGCACTACATTAGTATTTAGTTATGCCTAACTAATTGCTCGTAAACTAATTATGACTCAATAATTACCACTAAATTAATTACGAGTAGTTGATTTCAACTGCTTTAAGATGTCGGACTGATAGCCACTATACTAATTACGATTAATTAATTACCACTAAACTAATTATGAGTAGTTAATTTCCCCTTACTTAATATGCCAGACTGATAGCCACTAAACAATTATGACTAATTAATTACCACTGAACTAATTACAACTAATTAATTGTAGCTATTTAATTTCAACTCATTTTGAACCACTAAGTAGTTCTTACCAAAAATAACAAAGCCTATGAGCATTACGACTGATTAAATACGATTACAGTAATAACGACAAAAGCATCCAATAAATTAACTGGCCTTTAGAAGAAGAAATAAAAACCCTAGCGACAAGAAGCGAGCAACCAAATATTCTAATAAAACTTAATTATGTTATGTTCTCTGAGTTCTCAGCGACGAGTGTGAGAATGAGAAGCGAAACACAATTGAGATGAGTGATGCGACTGCGAGAATTCATTATTTATAGCCGAGCGAAGGAGGGACCGCTGTGTTGCCGCTGGCAAATCCGGATGTGTTGTCTACGCATAGCGACGAGATTGAAGTGACCGGATGTGAGGTCGGGCGGTGGAATTAAGGGGAGGGGCGGCTTAGGAGAGCCATGTCCAAACGACACATGGAATCCGCGAGCGGTTTTTTGTTTCTCTAGAGAACCGGACCAAACCGGTTTCCACGTGGTAGGAGGGGGAGAGTTGGCCGTGCGGGAGGTCAGGGGAGGGCACAGCGCGTGGAGGCAAATAGGGGTGCCACAGCCTCCCTGCGGGAATGAGGTACTTGTCAGCATATCCGTCGTCCGCATAATAACCGTGCGACTCAAGATGTCATTTTTGCAAATACGCATCTATGAACAACATTTTGGTAAATACAGTTTAGAACAGTGCTAGTATGACCAAAAGCTCCTCAGTGGTGAGCATGTACGGAGGAAGGCGTCGTACGTACATGCCCTTGGAAAGATGGGACTAATAACATTTACAATAGTTTGTTTCTTAACTTGTTACTAAGAGGATAGAGAGTATTCAATCTAACAAAAAGAAACAAGTCTTTCAATGGATTGTTTCTTAAGCTTGTATCTAAGACTTTAATTCATACTTTAATTGCTATGCACAAAACTGATTTTTAAGTAACAAACAAGTCTCCAATAGCTATTTTATTATTTCTTATATCTTGGTATCAAAACTTGCTTGTTTTTTCATTTATAAATAAGCTCACCTTCTCTCCTTCACATCACTAAAATGTTAATGTGGTAACCCTTAATCACAAGTGATATAAATTATCGTAGATGCTTTAATGAACATAGCGCAGCGACATAGATAACATGTTGATCAATAAAGTTTCGACACGAGTACGGGTGGTACTCTACTACTAAATTATGGCGGTTAATTAATCTACTGCCGCCTGCAGGAGATTGATGAGATGAATTGATGAATCAAACATCGGCCTGGCTCTGCCCAGTCTCTGTGATCCACCGATGATGCAGGATCAGTCAGCAATGGGCTTCATTTACTCCCGTCATCCATTTCCCGCCCCCTCTCTGCCTGCTGCATGCCCAATTCACTGGCAACTTTACCGGTCACTTCAGATCAACACAGACATCGAAACAAACATAGATTTTTTTTTAAAAAAAAAGCATATTTAAGGGTTATAATTTAGAACCATGGGTTTGGCTACCGTTGGCAGTTTTTTTTGTTTTTTTTACACGGGGTAAGGCCGGTTTGGTGAAAAGAAAAGAAAAATTATTTTTTTTGTCGGATTTTAAATTTAAAAAATTAAATTCAAACAAAATTCAAGAAATTTGATTTTTTTGGACAAAATTCAAGCAATCCAATTTTTTCGAACCCGGTTTGAATTCTTGCGCGGGGGAGGGGGGATTTTCGACCAAAATTCGAAACCTGACCGTTGGTAACCAGAATTCTTGGTGGACCGGTATATATTTGAACAACTATTTTTTTGGATATTTTTTATTAATAAAGTTTGGCTGATATTTCCAAAATTTTACAGACATCTCTGTCAGTAACCAAAGTGGAATTCAAAGTTTATTTAGATTGTTATGAGATTTCCGGTTATCAGCCTTTCGGTAAAAAAAATTTCTACTGGTAACCAAAACCCTTGTTACAACGCACAAATTGATTTCACATTGAACACTTTAATTCTAATGGAAATTTAGAAAAATTCCTTATGCTAAACCGGGTACAAAACATGGTGACCACTTTTACTTACACCCGATTACACCTAAGCGTGAGAGTGAGAGTGAGAGTGAGAGTGCATGCGCTATATGTAATTGTGTGCCGACACGAGACAGGTCCCTGACCCTTGGTACGTAATGCCTTGTCATGGCCTATTTCGTCACTGGCAGGTGGGGTTCCTCCTTGAGAGGACCCACCTGCGGTGACGAATTGAAGACCATTGCACTGCCATTAATTAGTGTTTGTGAACGGTAGTTTCGCTCGCTTAAGCGAGTCCGTGGTGGGTCAAACACGAGTGCTAATGTGGCAGCCAAGATCCGCCAAACGTGGGCGTGTGACGGGGATGATGCCAGGTGGAGCCCACGACGGGACATGACACGTCGCGCAGCACCACGTCACAGAGTATTTATGAAAAACAAAATAATCCATACACAAATCTTATTACAATAACACTGACAAGAGTATATAATACCACATGAAATCAACAACTACAATCCACGTGCGAAAATAAAGGTAAGATATGAAAAATAAAATCAACAATTACAATCCGCATGTGAAGATGCAAAGATGAAGGTAGGACATGAAAAATAACTCACTAATAAAGCATGATCAACAATTTACCACCAAATTATCAAATATAATAGTTTGAGCAAAATATGAGACATAGTATGAGCAACCTGTCCAAGATATATGGATCAATAGTGTCACAATGATCATTTTTTATATAGTTCATACTTACCATCATCATTTGAGCTGGTCATCGATGCTTACAATTGGATGATTTGATCCTACAACGTTGAGAGCTCATTGTTCACCAATGAGATTTAGCCGTTGTGAAATCTAACTATAGGCAAAAGATTAAATCATCTCTCGAGGGATTTCACCCCTTTAGGCTATAAATATAAAGACCTCTATGTACAAAACACAGATAAATGAATAAAGATATTGGGTCACATCTCTACATTGTGTCTATATTTGGTGTTCGTTATGTGATTGGATTGGTTATCTCCAGACTACGACATCGATTATCTAACACGTAATCAGCACGAATCGCTCTACACGGCCGAATCGGCATGTCATTCGGGATTCCCTCTTTTCAATCCTCAGTTTGCTATTGGATTAATCTATGAGAACAGAGATTAGATTAATATTCATCGTTCCTTTCGAGCTCTATTCTCTAATATTCAATTACTCTTCATAAAAAAAACAAATCAACAATCCGTCGCCGTGTCTTGCGATCCCCTGCCTCCGCGTGGTCAGCGACTTCGTCGGTCGTCGGTCGGCCAAGCCACCCTGCCGCTTCCATGTGCATACTGCCCCATCGCGTCGTGCGCGTCGTTGTGCCCGCCTCGCCCACCCCGCCGCACGTCGTGCCCGCACCTTTGAGCCCAAAGCCGCCTCAGCACCGCGAGCGTCCAGCATGCAAAGCACCGGCCCTGCGCCACACGCACCCACATGCTACGCTGACGTGACGCCGCCCACAATGGGCCGGCCCAGCCCATTTGCTATTTTTTGGAAAAAAGAAAGAAAAATGGGAAATCCCTAAAATCTTGTAAAAGATCCTCGGGTGGAAAATCATGAGGACATTTCCAGATTAAAGGTTTTCTCATAGAAACACCCATGTATTTCGGGATTTAAGGCGCTTTGTAGATTTTTTGGAATTATTGCGAAAAAGTCCTGTGGGTTTCCTATTTTTGTGTAGGAATAGTGAGTTCTAAGGCTCTTTTACTAGTTAGACCCTATCGTTTAGGTTAATCATCTTAATTATTAAGTAAATTCTAAAAATTTCAATAAATGCTAGAAACTGAATTTCTAAGGTATATGAGCTTTCATAAATTTGTAAAACCATATACCTAGTATACCTTGAAGCATCATATTTTTATGGTTTATTTTTCCTAGTATTGTGTATTTTGGGAATTAATTAATGGGTTTAGTAATTTTGAAAATTGCTTCCAAACCTTAAAATTACCAGAAAAATAACAAATAATACAAGGAAAATTATGGGAAATTCTACTAAAGACATATAATTAATATTTACTATTTTACGCGTTTCATACATTTAAAATGTTTTATCAACTGTAAACATATAGAAAATTTCATAAATTACGTGGGATATGTTTGATATCATTAAATGGAAATTTGCTTGCCCTGGATGGCAGCAACTATATCAGCTTGGTTTATCTCCATGTCATACCATTGCCGAGCCTGCCGCTGGTACACCTTAACCTGCTGCCGCTAAAAAGGCAAAGGCTTTACAGTTTATGAGGTATCACCTCTACTCTGCTATTAAGAATGACAACGTGGTGACTTAGTGTGATCCGTTGGCTCTATGGTTTTCTCTACAAGAACACATGTAAAGTCCAATTGTGCTCCTGTAGACACACGTACCTAGGATTAGAAGTCCGTAAATGAGTATAACTCTACCCTGCACCATGTTATCTATCGACTACGATTATGTAGTCATAAGTTATTAAATGCTAGTTCAATTGATAAGTATGTGCAATCAAAGGCAATGATAAGCCTATGGTATGTTCTATGGAGACCTGTAGAAATATCATAGTTATCCATTAACTTTGTAAAGATCTCGCTTTCCTACACGAGTCGCTGAGCTGTCGAGCTTGGTCCTACTCATGATGGACATCTCTTAACTTATTCTTTTAGGCTGAAACCTTATGCATTAGATTGTTATTTTCCAGATACCATAGATAAAATAATGGTCTAAGTTATTCTATTAAAACCTTATCTCCTGCTGAATAGTTGATTAAATCTGCTTAATAGAACATATTGCCAGTAAAATATTTTACCTGTAGTAAAATAATTAATCTTGCATAGAATGAATTTTGTAAACAACATGCCTGAAATTTGAAAATACTTTTCCATGCCCTGATAACAAAATATTGGACATATGCTCTTGATATCTAATAAGCCTCGATTCACTAGCTTGTAGTGTGCGGATGACCAGATGGTAAATGGGAAAATATTTTTCTCAGTGGCACCATAACAAGTCTAGTCATATATTGATCCCTGATGGATTACTTACGCCCTAAGACATGGAGTCTATATAAAACTATCCTTATCGATGGTCTATCTTATGAATGAATACTGGGGCTCTCTTAGAGAGAAAACCACACAAAAAAGACACATGAATTTACACAGGTTCATGCCTTCTCCTGATAGAATAATAACCCTACTCCTGCGTAGCTGTATTGATTGTGTTTACAACAGGGAGGAAGTCACTAAAACTAGGGCTTGATGACTTCTGTCTCTCGCTGTCTTTTCTGAATCTCTTTATCTGTCCATCGACTTTACTCCTTATATAGCGTATTAAGGGGTGGTAGTTGTCCATGTCAAGAGGGGCCTTAACGTTTGATGAAATGTGCACGTTCAATGGCAGTTACTGTCATAATCGTATCCCCCTACGTCACCTTGCAGTTATGTCAGAGACATATATTTAATACATGCAGTTATCTCAGAGAATAACAACACATAATAATAACACATGTATTAAATGCAACGTACAAATGTCGCTAGTCGATTGGGCCCACATATCTGTGGTTCTTATCGACTTTAGGGTGGTTGTAAATGACCGGTCGTAATACATCTTACGATCATGATGTGATCGTAGTAGGACTGACGATCAATAGGTGTGTCGATGATCAAATCATCGATCTTATGAATATATAAAAATAGAGGAAAATGGTGCGTATCTCCTGGAATAGAATGGAGTCACTCTTTATTGTTATGAACTGGCTATTACAAGAAATGCTTGTCTTCAAATAAAAGGCTAATCCTAGTTACACTGGAGCGCAATGCTTGCTATGGTGTTGTAATCAAATCGACTGCTAATCTTCTCAATTGCCTTCAATCTCCTCCCCCTCCTCTCCTTCGCGATCCTCCTTAAGTAGTTGATGAAGTGATGGCAGTTATCCCTTGGAGAGACGCCTATTGGGAAGTGACTCGTCTGGTCGGAGAGAGGTGTCACTTGACAGGGTATCAACAGTTGTGCGGCTATATGTTGGTGAGACATTCAACTGTAGTCCAGTGTCTTATAATTATGTAACGTCGCGTGTTATGAAATATACAACACGTGTTCCATTCATCACACGGTAAGGATATACCTGTATTCAGGTCCAGATGATACCAGTTTATAGCTTTACGAGCAGTTAACTGGTCGGGGACTAGGTAGAGGGCCTTGTGCGACCAGGGTATTCATTATGTAACCTCTAGAATCCTCACGACCAGTGAGGTTGTTGGCCTTAGGGGTTACGACTATGAAGACATGTGGTTTCTCTTTATGTATTAAAGTAATACATAGAGGTTTTAATCCTCGTCAAAAGTATTGAACAGTTCATGGATGACATAACATCTCACCTAGAGTTCAACTAGATATTGTGAGGTAAAGGGAGAATACGTGAGCATGTTTTTCAGTTCGATCAGATACAGATTAGTTGTATGGAGATACGAGTTTGTCGTAGGCTGGTCGAATATGATCACTAAGTGGTCGCAACCTAGTCGTGAGGAGTTGCGGACTGGTTAAGACTTAATAAGAACCTAGTCGTATAGAGATACGAACTAGTCGTTAGTGATAAGGACCTGGTTGTAGATTATATTGCATTAACGTTCGTCCGATATATTTTGTGTGTATTCGAGAATCGTTATGTCCTGCTAGGAGCCACTGATAACTCGTAATCGGAAAGGAGTTTCCGAGTCACAACTCACTACGCATGAACCTATAGGGTCACACACTTAACGGGTTGGAACAAACCAGTATGGATACGATTCATCAAACGTGTTCGGATAGGATCCATCATGGTCACTATATAAGGAGATGCTTGAAGCTATTGAGGAGCGATGAGTGGAGACACGCATTACGAGTTGACATGAGTTGCTCCAAACCCTAGCCATCATCTTCTTGAGAGAGCCTTCCCGTGCGACTTGGTGCTAGCACACCGGCGTACGGTGTTCCTTCTCTGGACTTGTGGATACCGTAGAGGCGCTATTGCGGCTGCTATTGCACTAAAGGACGATCCGCGACCTTGGCGAGGAACTCGATTGGTTGCTTGAGGAGACGATCGACTATGCTGGACGATCGACTATGACCACTACATCAATGCGCTCTTCGTTGTACCAGGCTGCTCCAACTCTTTTTTCGCTGCACTGCGCGTCTGGTGGTAACGATCTGTGATCTCTTGCTTGCATGGCGTCCTGGTTTACATTGTGGAATTTTTGAATTGCAAGCTAGTGCAGCCTGCCCGTATCCCTTTACTTTTGTGGGAGAAAGGGCGTTGGTGTTGGGGATCGGGTGACGACAAGTGTAGCGCGGCTTCCATCCCAGCAATGACGAGTGCGGTTGTCATCGAGGTTGGCGGTGGGTGTGGCTTAGCACTGACGGTTGGGGTTGAGGAGAGGATTTAGGTAGGAGCGACACAACTACGAGAGGATAGGGAAAGGATTGTCGTGAGACTAACTGGAGCCAGTCTAAGATATTGAAGATTGTGAAAGGCTCTGTACTTATGCAACAGCCTCTTGCAGGTCAGCAGCCAATGAACAAATGACCAAAAGGTCATGGTCATTGTTTTCTCATGTCTGGTGGTCAGCAATGGCACTTGAAAGTATGTGAACACGGTCGATGAGAGTTTCTGCCTGTGAAGGTGATGATACAATATTTAAATCTCTTATTGTCATCCTTGGGGTGACCTGGGAGTAGTTGGCAGATGTTGGTCGCCACTTGCGTTGGTGATAAACCTCCTAGATATCCCTGACGTGCTGTCATGGTACTGGCAATGGGCCTCCTCCATTGCCTTTTGTTTGGCAGTAAGGAGTTGATTGTCTCATTGTTCCTGCACCAAACGTTCATCCAGCTCCTGGGCCTCACGTTGTTCACAAGCCACTCGTTGCTCGTTGGTCTCGTTGGCGTTGATGACTGCCACGCACACGAAACTCAGAGCAAATGGAGAGTAAGAATGTCCCATCCTCATCAGAGTAGGGGTAGTAGTCGAGATCTCGAAGTAGATGTTCCGGAGATGATTATGCCAGAACCTAAATATTGACACTGTCAACGAGATCATCAAATGTTGCCACGGCATTGGCATCATGGTGACTTGTCTCTCCAGTTGAGACAGAAGTAGGAATATACTTGTCTTTGGAATTTCTTAGGGGCAGCAGCGTCTCCGCCGTCTCAATCCCAGCGCGTTAGGATAAGAGCGGTGAAGATTCTCCCTCGGGAACGTACTCGAGGTAGAAATCACACTTGCATACCACCTCAAGGACGTAGTCCTCATCCATGAGGTTGGCGTAGCTGGAGAGATCAAAGGTGTTCTCCTCGTCCATTGGTAAGGACGTGAGAATTCACGACAATGACCTCCAGCTTGACGGCGCCCTTCTTCTAGCGC
Organism: Hsuehochloa calcarea; assembly: GCA_036346395.1. Classification (NCBI taxonomy): domain Eukaryota; kingdom Viridiplantae; phylum Streptophyta; class Magnoliopsida; order Poales; family Poaceae; genus Hsuehochloa; species Hsuehochloa calcarea. The sequence continues at coordinate 4,871,083 of CM070604.1, read as the reverse complement.
AACTGTTGATGATCGGAACCCAGGGTCCCTTGTCGAGCTTTCCGAGAAAATAATATGAGAGCACAATCAAAATATAGACCTTTATTGTCTCGGACACAATGAGAGTTTGTATAATAATACAATGAGAATGAGATTGGGATTATCCGACATCTTGTGTTACAAGGTAAACGGGCTACCCTCTTTATAACTATTGAAGAGGTGGCAGTTAATGCTGCTAAAGACACATTTTATCTTCACGTATGTTCTTTCGTTGAGTCTTGAACTGCCGCGTCTCTTAGCCAACTATCGTAAGTTACCAGATGTGCCAATAACTGCTATCACGTTAGTCACGTGGGAAACTATTATGTCTCCCGATCACTTTGCTGGTCGGGGATGGCCCAAACCGTATGATTGGTCATCTCATGACTAAAACTGGTGTTCTACCAGTTTGGTCATAATAAAAAGGATTATACTTCTTTTTAATCCTGAAAGTAGGTAGATAATAGTTATAAATTGGGTCCTTTATATGTAGGATTGCTATCACAGAGACTATGACTTTGACCTGGTCAAGAATTCTCGTCAGGCTGTGCCACCACCTTTCTCAGCTTGGGGCGGGACGAGGTCGATGACGATAGGGAGGGTGGCGCCCTATTTGGGAGCGGCGACAAGATTAGCCGCAGATGTGGGGCGATCGCCTGAGGAGAGGCAGGGAGGATAATCGCGCAGGGTAAGAGCTCTTGTGGGAGAAAGGACACTAGTTTTGGGGATCGGACGGCAGCTAGTGCTACGCGGCTGGCGGCGGGCGTGTGGGTGTGGCTTGGCACTGGCGGTTGGATTGATGGGAGGATTTGGGGAGGAACAACACAACTACGAGGGGATAGGGAAAGGAGCGACGACGCGGGGGTTCAAGGGCAGGACGTTGAGTCCCTGACAATTTGATCCCTTGTGTTGGGGCGCAGAAGGCGATGACAGGACAAATGCACCACCACCTAGGCGCGCGTGGGGGATGCGCTGGGAGAGTCGAAAATACGGACAACAAACATCACCGAGTCCATTTATGCAGTAGGGATTTAAAAGGTTGCGCGTAATATCTCTTGCTTTCATTTCCCTAAACCTGTCGCCATCTTTGCTTCGTTTCTTGTCAATTTAAGGTCCTTTCACCTAAAGTCTCTTGCATTTTTATGATGGTTTGTACTCGCGCGGCACTGCACAAGCTGGCCTGGGCACTGTTCGGAATCTACGCGATCGCAGCGGTTGCAAACAGTGAATTTACCAGTTTTGCCGATGTTATTATAAATCCAACTGTTTTGCAACAACTGGATTGAACGGCCTGATCAAATCTGACATAAAGTCCAATACGTCTTTTCAAAAATCAAATCGCTTTTGCTTCTTTGACACGTCAGGTCAGGTCAGGTTCGGTTCGGTTCGGTGACGAACAACTCTGGATCGATTAAATTCTTTAAATGCGGCGCCCAAACCCTTGCTTTTTCGGGTGAATCCTGTGATCGAGGTGACATGTAATATCAGCGCGATCGATCATCGACGGACTCGATCCGTTGGGCCGGTGATCGGACGGCCTGCTTCATACGTTGTGCTGATCGAGTACGTCTGGTTAACTTCAGGGGTCTACCACTGTCCATTCGAGATCCCAGTACATGAGCCGGTCAAGTACGTTAAAAGTAGAGCCTGGAAATTATGAGTTGGTTCATATAGTTATATATAATTTATTTGTATGATGACATTGTTAATTAATCGGTGGTGATGTCAAGGCAAACTACTCGAACAAAATGTATGCTGGAACTTGAATCATGTCTGTTTTATATGGAAGAATGCTTGGACCTAAAATTTCAGGAAACAAAAACTGTAAAAAAGAAACAACGTAGTTTATCTAGAAATCCGACAAAATTCCCACGTTCCCGATGGTTCTTGGTACTGGACAGCCAGCTGTGTTAGGTAGCAAAGCTAGGAGGACCTCGCAGAACATGCGGTTTTGGAAGAACGTGAGAGCATGTCCTACCGTGTCCCAAAATGATTGGCGTACTTGGCCCCTTTCAGAAAGTTTTTGTACCGATTAACCGAACCAAATCCAAATTATATCTCTCTGCCCCCATGCATGACATGCCATATATATATATACACAATAATTAAACAGCCCGGACCCATACAAACGAAACAAGACAAAGAACAAAGGAGAAAATAAAGCAGAATGAATATCTACCGTGACTATGTTTTTGCCGTTTTGCAGGTGTTTTGCAGTGTGCATGCACCGCCTGTCATAAGTTGGATTCTGGAGATGCAATGCAATGTTGATCGATATGCAGTAAAAAAGCTGCTAGCTCATCACAATACATGCACAATTTCACATTGCAATATTATTTCACACATGACATATGAATATGTGAGCATGCTCCCCTTGGCCTCACCACTATGTACTGTTGTCCTCCTCTAGTCTCTAGGCTTTCTAGCTCATTGTCGACATTGCTATGCCCTTAGGACCACTTTGTATTCATATATGAATGCATGCTTGGTGGACAATGACATGGCATGGATGTACCTGCTGGTCAACTGTAGGGTCATGCTCTCTTGTGGCTTGGAGCAACAAGTAACACACTGAAACATGAAACAGTGTAGGATTAGGGTTCCCAATAGGGAATTTCTATTTGCATGGATCAATTAAGCATGCATTTGGGCAATGACCAAGGTGCTCTTTGGAGTTGCTGTTTACTACTATAACGCTGAGGCTACCTGTACTGTTTTAAAGGAGAGGGCCCTTGCTTTGTTTGGATATGATCATAGGAATGCATGCTCAGAGTGATACAGGTGCGGGTATGTTCCATGTACATTAATATCTGTTGAAACAAGCCGAAGAAAAACTTGCCATCGAAAGATACACACGTATTTTAGAAAGACGAGATAATTTGGTGCTGCACAAGTCAGCTTTTTTATTGCTTTGACTCTTAATCTTCTTACAAAATTTGTTACATATAACCCCTTTTATAGCCACAACTCGCTCAAGATTACTCGGACTATGACTACTACAAGATGTCGACATTGTTTGCCTTGATGGTTCGGACTCGGATTTCTAAACAAAAACGGACACAACAAATATTACCACTCCCTAATATTTGTTGTACTTATTATATTTCGAGTGCTGCCAGTTGGACTCAACTTCAACATGGCTCCCACACACTCGGCCGAAAACGGTGGCACAACTCGAACACGTCTTGGACGCTTACTCATTGAGGTAGTTGGTCTCAACTGCGACTTACGCCCCAACTCGTACTCGAACTTTAAGTTGGTCAAGACTTCAACTTGAGTAACACACGGACTCGACTCAGGATGACAAACACATCTCCTCGATGTCCCGAACTTAACATTACTTACTTGACTTAGGACGACGAACACATCTTCTCAACGTCCCTCGCCTTCACCTTTCGATGACCAGCACCAAGATGCATCGTCTTCAACGCCTTCCATGCAGCTTTGGTCGTCTCCTTTCGGCCAGTAGGAAGAGCGTCGACGTTGCCTCGTCACCGGTGACACCACTCCCCAGAGAACGCGACATAATCTTGGGCACAAATCATAAAACTCAGGCTCTTCCTCGTCATGGAGTCGCATGCACCGAGCAGTGCATCGGTCTCGCCGCCGTGCGCTCCGGCGTTGCCGCATCTGATGCGCCGCCGGGATCGGCCTCGTGCGCACTGCCGCCGTATATGCCACCCCGGGAGTCAAGATCATTCCTCCCGGGGCAGCAGCTAGTGTATCGAATCTGAAGCTCTGATACCAATTGTTGGAACAAATCAAGAAAAATTTGCCTCAAAAGATGCACACATATTCAAGAAAGACAAGAGATAATTTGGTGCTGCACAAGTCAGTTTTTTTTATTGCTTTGACTTTCAATTTTCTTACAAAATCTGATTACATATGACCCCTTTTATAGCCACAACTACTGCTACAGTACTCGAACTAGGACTAGGACAACTACAGTAATCCGACTCTGTTTGCAACAGTGGTTCGGATTCAGACTTCTAAAAAACGGACACAACAAATATTACCTTACAATATTAACCTAGGACTCCGCAGACTAGGGCAGCAAAAAATATTTCTAGTAAATAATTACGAAAATATGATTCAGATGCAAATGTTCCGTGCCCTGGGAATGTGAGTCAAAGAATATGTATATAAATAAAATTTTAAACAATTAGATGTATGATTCAAATGCAGTGTATACTTAGAAAACACTTTGGCAGTTTCAACTCTCAAAGCTGTTTTATTTATCATGCTAAATTGAATTAGTTACTCTTATTAAGCAGTATATCAGGCTGCACTTTGTGTTCGTCTGGACTAAGTACCAGCTGTGTTTTGTACTGCTGGAGTTCACCCATCAGATGTGACATTGACTTGCCAAGTTGCCATCGGCAGGCCACTGTGTGCACCTAGTCCAATTTCGCGCATATACAGTATGTATCAAAAGACAATAAACAACCCAGCCTGTCAGTGAATTCAGAGGGCACAAGTTGATTTGATGTAGTACAGAGGAAGCAAATAGTAGTACTCAGTATTTTTCGCCAATGGGTTTGGTGATGAGGACAATGAGTGCTCTTTTCCAATCTATTCAGGAATCAAATGATTTGGGAATCCATTTCCCCTAATCATCAAGCACAAGAAAGCACACAGACTCCCATGGCTGTTCCATCACTGGCCTCGCCCTCGAGCGAAAACACGCACCAACCTTGCAGCATGACCATTGACCACCACACCCCCGGATCCTTTCCTCTTTTGAGATGAAATTGTTGCAGCGCACGTCCATCAGTCTCGTCCATCTATACGCATGTAGTATCATGCACTTGTGATTTGTGGTGAGATCCGCGGTTAAAATTGAATAGCTGCAGGTGCGGTGGACGTCAAGAGCTACTGAAACGGACGTGAAAATGGCTATGGCTAGCAGTCCAGCACACGTGAAGAACAGGCCAGCATTTGCTCGGTAGTACCGTCCGGGGTCGTACTATTTACTGTTTAGACTTTAGACCCTACGACGTAGTAGTAATTAACTTCTGTTTATTAGGCCCTATTTGAAATGAAGAGGCTCTGGTAGGATTTCGAAGTTGTTGTATAGTTTCTCGCAAAGTTTCAGACATTCCGAATCAATTGCCGAACCAAAATATAGTTAAAAAGAACAAATCGTCAATACCTTGAACATATATAATGGCAAAGAAAAGGGTTAATCGATCTTTGAGACAAGTGAAAAAAAAGAGGTAAATTTATAGACACCAGGGTTTCTTCTATAGAACTCCAAATATGCCTCATGCATAGCAAACAAGCCCTAAGCATCTGAGCATTCTAGTTAATTTAGGAATTTCTCTAAATTTCTGCAAAATTCGAACTGCTTCCGATAAACTTATGTGTAGTTGGTATAATCTTTGCTCCTTACTAGTAAGTACATTGTTCACAATTATCTTCGCCATTACTATTTTTCTTCTGCAAATCTTAATTAACAGTGGAATACATTTTACACCTTGAAATTGATCATATAAAAAGTTTCCGAAGCCGTGAATTAATTATTTTCTTTTACAGCAGTACGGCCGTCGTCATTTTGTATGCACGTTCAACACAGGATAACTACACATCCGAAGGGTACAAGGTAATAATCCAGTCACTACTTCAACTCTATGTGAAAGATGGAAAAGAAGAAAGTAATCCTTTATCCTGTTTGGAATGAGATTTTTTTTTTGTACGATCACTTCTCTTGCAGAAATTATGTGAAATTCCTGCCAGTCCGCTAATCTTTGTCTAAAATCTAGAAAAACCGCTGTTCCTTTCTGAAACCATGGCTAGTTGATTGTGTTTCCAACACCAACGTTAACTGTATGCAAAACCTCAAACGTGTAAAAAAAATATTTGAACCATACCAACGACATCATATCGTACGAACCCAGAAACTGTGAAGATATAGATTCGGCTTTTGATACAAGGCAAAAGGACAATTATTAATCAATTAACTATAACACGCATGATATTAAGTGGCCGGATGTGAATGTGATCTTTCGAAGTGAACAGTCAAGGTAACTCAGGCTATACCTGAAATTAATCGTGAAACATGAACATTCTGCGGACTTGAAATGACAATAATCTCCATGAACAAATTGAATATATACTAGTATCAAATGAAGCCGCCCTCTCAGAAAAGGAAGAACGGAAGGGAGAAATGAAACAGTCGCACAGACAACACCACATATAAGTCAATGTATAACCACATCAAGAACTATATCATCGAGAGAAAATCAACTACATGCCCTGAATAACTACATGATTACCGCTGACATGTGTACTAGCTAGTGAGACAACATATAAGGAACATAAAAAAAAAATCCAGCGGCATATAAGAAAATACCACTACGGTCAATGGACAACTACAAAGACCAAGAAAAATATATAGCCAAACAAATGGACAATTAAAATTGCTTACCATTTTAATTAAGCCTTCCTTCCATTATATTATCATGATCATGATCATTGCATACACAAACCAAGCACGACGATACTGGAAACCCTACAGTACTAAACGGTACTTCCAAGTAGCAGGAAATGAAGCCAAAAGAGAGCAGTAGAGTTGATAAGAACAACAGTACATACGTGTGTTGATCGATCGACGGAATCCATCATCCCATCATGATGAGATCAACTGATCGATCGATCGAGATTACGAGTTTTCGACTAGATAAACCTCCGGATTAATTAAGACCTACCTTGCTTGCTAGTATTCGGCTAGTTAAACACGGACAGAGGCAGCATGCACCCCGCCGCGTGCGCCTCAGCCGCCGCCGCCGCCATCGCCAACTCGTCCCCATTGCTGGCGCCGTTGCCGTTGCCGTTGGCACTACTAGCGGCGGCGTCCGCGTCGCCCGGCACCATGAAATGCCCGTGCACGAACTGCGGATGCGGGATTAAGAAGTGCCCCTCCGGCACGGGGTGCATGACTTCCGGCCTCTCGGGCGCCGGGGAGGCAGGAGAGGGCGTCGCCGCCGCCGCGGCCTGCTGTGACGGGGACGGGCGCTTCCGGCGCTTCTTCTCGTAGGCGATGCCGCGCGCCTTGGCCTGGCTATCGCGGACCTCGCGGAGGTAGAGCCGCACGGCGCGCGCCCCGAAGGGGTTGGCATCGGGGCGGCCGCCGTGTTCCTCGAAAGCGGCGCGGAGGCGGCCGACGAGCGCGTCGAGGCTGCCCCAGGCCTGCCTGAGGGGGCACGGGCACGGCGCCGGCGGCGAGGGGTGGCCGAAGAAGGGGCACCCGGCGGCGTGGACCTTGGTCTTGCCGAACTGGTCGAGGTAGCGCAGGAACTCGAGCACGTGCGCGCCGCTGCACCGCGAGAGCTCCAGCGGCGGCCGGTGGTTGCGCAGGTACTGCCCGAACGTGTGCCAGTCCCGCCGCTTCTGCGACTCGTACCTGCTCGGCCGCGGCGCGTCCGCCACCGCGCCTGGGCTGTCCGCCGAGCCTCCTCCCTGCATGTCCTCCCCACTCTTCTCCCTCAGCTCCGAGCTACCCACCCGATGACCTCAGATCTGCATGCGAGCAGGCGAGACCCTCCGTCAGTACAAGGCCTGAAACCGAAAGCAGCTTTTTTCTGCAGCGGCTGAACTCATCAATTGCATCCTTCAGTTCATATATGGTTACTGTAGAAGCCAAGTCATCAGCAAGTTCAGTTCGATCTTCCAAAGAAGACAAGAGATTTTGAGACGGTGGTGGTGCAATCAAATTACAAATTAAACTAGAGATTTCTTGGTGTTTGCTGCCGCTAGCTTCTAAGAGAAAGAACGAGCTAGGGTTTCCTAATGTGGGGAATCATCTGGTCCTGAGCTAGTACGGTGGCCCAGAGTGCATCCCAAGGCGGCCTGAATCCGAACTCAGCTGCTGCTGCAGCCAAGAACTGACAAGCGCGCGCACACGCACACTGGACCGGAGCCGTCAGCTCAGCTGATGAGAGCATTTGAGAGGACGACGCGACCTGCCGCGCAATCAGCTAGCCGCAGAGCAAGAACAGAGCAGAAATCGCACATCTCACCTGGCGACTCGAGCACGTGCTGCCGCCTCCGCTGGTGGTCACCGATCGATGGAGCATACCCCGAAAAGGAGAGACCGATCGAGAGGTGCGAGCAGCTTAGCGAAAGAACGGATGGCTGGCTTTGGATTGCAACCGCAGGGAGTGGTGGTGAAGAGGACGACGACTAGTAGGAGACTACGTGTAGGGTGGGTGCGCGTATATAGGCAAGGATAAGCTGGTTAGGGGGGAGAGAGAGCGGTGGCGTCGGGCAGACAACTGCTTAATTTGCGGGGACGGGGACGGGGACGGGTTGATCCGAGTGAGTGAGGAGAGGGAGGGAGGGAGGGAGACCGATCGGTGGTGAGTGGTGACCCCAATCATTTAAGGCAATGGCAGGTGCAACAGGGCTCCTGATGTATGTATTGGTATCCATCAATGTCAGTATTTGTGCATGCTGCTATAAGGTTTTTGCGTGCATAACTACGTATGCGATGCATACGCCACAAGATATTAGCTAGGGAAAGAAGAGCTTCTGGCGTTATTTGTAATCGTATCTGTAAAAATAGTACTCAGTGTGTGTGGTATTTACAGAAATGATGTCTCTAACGTACGGTCAACGTGTGGAACTTTACTAACGAGCGACATGTACCCGCTGCAGCATGCCCACCGCGTGGTGAAGGTGACGCCGCACGGTGGCCGTGCATGGCCACCGTGTGTGAGAGAAAACACCTGATTTCAGTGAAGCAAGCAGGACCTGCGTGTATGTCGCGCCAGCCTTTCTGCAGGAGAATTAAATTGGACACAACCAGAGGCCTGCTTTTGATATAAAAAGCTCACCACACTTACCATGGTAGGAAGATGAGTAGCTAGCTTGGTAGGCTGATCAATGCTTTTGTGCACACATAGGGATAGAAACAGAAAAGAGAGGAAATCTGATCAGTATGGTATAACTTTTGGAATTTGTAGGATCATTCAATCTGGAGTTTGTAAGCAACAATTAGGATGAATCTGGACTTTTGCTTTCCCACGTATTCATCCTACGGATATCATGTTTGATCTAGTTATGGAGAGAGAGAAGAAACGAAGTATTCTGAGTCATTGTCGACGATCGAGTCGCCGATCTTACAAAATAAAATAGAAAAAATGGCAAAGAGTTCTTGGAAGAAAATGAGATTGCTCTTTATTGCTATGAACTGGATCATTTACAGGGGTACCTTCGACAAGGCGGTGGACTAATCCTAATTACACTGAACGTAGTGTTAGCTATGATATTGAATCAGGCTTGAAACATAAATCTAATGTCGATTGTGATGCTTCAATCCGATGCTCTTGTTCCTCCGTGTTCTGTCTTTAAATAACCATCGAAGATGTGGCAGTTACACCTGGAGAAGACGCCTGTTGGAAGCGTCGTGTCTGGTCGGAAGGTCAGTTACAGTTAATGAGACAATAATTGGTCGTCGGTTGGCATCAGTGAGACACTCAACCGTATAGTGGTTATTATCAGTGCCTTAGGACCATGAAATATCGCGTGGTATGGAATAAATATGTCATGTGTTTCATTCAACATACGGTAAAGAATACACTTGGATTCGGATCCAAGTGTCGGTTCAAAGCTTTCACGAGTAGTCATCTGGTCGAGGATTGGGTGCAGGACCTCATATGACCAGGGTACCCATTATGTAACATCTAGAATCATTACGATCACAGGGGTCGTTAGGCTTAGGGCTATGACCACGAAGATATATGGTATTTTATTATGTATTTAAAGTAATACATAGATATTTTAATCCTCGTCAGCAAGCCCTGAACTTTAAAATGAATTTGTCGCGTGAACCCCCGATGAAAAGTCATATCGGGCGGACCGTCATTTAATGTAATGACAAATGAGGTGGTCTGTACTGACTTTAAAGTTGAGAAACTACCTTGGGAATCGAAGAGTTTTTCTGTCCATTGGACATTGGTTTGTGTTTGTTGTACTTTTGGGTAACTCATTTTTGCAGTTAAGGAATTTTAGCTATAAAATCCCTTTAGCACGCCGCCTAGAGGACTTTATGCTGTCAGATTTTCTCTTAAATTTCCTCTTCATCTTCCTACGAAGGATCTCTTTCGACCTTCTTTGTTCTTTTCGCCCAAAAACCTTCTCCGACCACCGCTCATCCAATCATGTCGGACTCGATCTCCAAGTGGTTTGTTTCGGATCTAAGCGGGAAGAAGATCAAGGTTTTGGAGGAGATCGGGATGCTTTCAGACAAGAATCTGATTAGGTGGACGTCAGCAGTTGGAGAGCATTACCCGAGCAAAGAAGAAAGGAAAGTCCCTGTTTTTTTTTGCCACATCGAGTGCGGGCTCAGATTTCTGATACACAAGTTCCTTTCGCAAGTTCTTGAGTACTACAATGTCAAGCTGGTTAACATACACTACTACAAAAGGGTCTATCCAAGAACCGTCAGTATTGAATACAATCACAAACGGTTTGGGTTTAGCGCACGTCTGTGTTATTGGTTGCGGACTAGCTACGGTAAAAACTGTTTGTGAAGATGTAATATCATAGATGGTTCATGTTGAAAACCATATGTCATATAGATGGTTCATGTTGAAAACAATCTATGAAATATCACAGACGGTTCTTAACAAGAACAATCTGTGATAATTTTGTATCACAGACGATTTATTGTTGGAACCATCGGTGATATGAATAGTCTATTTTGCATACAACTACAGGAAACTAGCTACTTCACGACCACAGCCACCTGCGCTACCCGATCACGACCTCCTGCATTCCACGACCACGCTCCACGACCACGACCGATCATGCACTCCACGACCATGACCTCTTGCGCTCCACAACCGCGGGAAGAAGGGGGCCAAATAAATAAAAAAATTCCAGGATTGGCCCTACTTATCACACGGTTACTAACAAGAATAATCTGTGATGTTTATTTACTACAGACGGTTTGTAATTGGAACCGTCGGTAATGTGTATCACAGACGGTTATTAACAAGAACCGTCTCTGATAAGTGTCTTTTTCGAGGGTCGTCCACGCAGTCTGGGGAGGATGAGACAGCAGCCACGGGCAACCACATCGAGCATGTATGTTCAAGAAGCATGGCTGTTAGGAGAGAGCATGAAGAGGTTATTTCACTGGCATTCCCCCAGACACAACTGCAGGCCTCTGATGTGCCCAAGCAGCATGAGGAGGAGGCGATTCTACATGCTTCGTGGCACATCTGAGGCCTGTAGTTTTGTTTGGAGGAATACCAGCAAAATAGCATCTTCATGCGCTATCCTGGTAGTCATGCTTCTTGAACTTGCAGACTCGATGAAGTTGGATGTGGCTGCTGTCCCATCCTCCTCATGCTGCATGGACGACACCCTTCCCTGAAAAAAGATCATAATTCGTGGTGGGCTTGGTTGCTTTCTTAGGCTTAGTCGCTGTCTTCTTCAAAGCAGTCGCATCAGAGACAAAGGAATACTTACATTCGATCACCAAGAACATATAGCAGATCTACAAACACACTTGAAAATCTACGATATTTCTTTCACCAAATGCGCCCCAGAGCCGACCGCCTCCTTCGAAGTAGACGCACATATATCAGAAACATTTCTCACTACAGATAGATCTAAATCTGAATGGATGACCAAATATTTAATGGCACATATCATACGATTATTGTTAAGAACCGTATGTGATACGTATTATTAAATATGGTTTTGAATAAATACTGTATGTGATAATTCAGAGACCGTCGGTGAGGTCTCTGAATGTCACAGATGGTTCTTGTTAAGTATCGTCCGTGAGGTCTACGATTATCACATATGGTGGTTATTTAAAACCTTCTATGATACGTATCACAGACGGTTCTTTTCAAGAATGGCATGTGATATGCGTAATTAAATATATGGTCTCCTGACTCTAGATAGATCTATTTATAGTGAGATCTGTCTCTGATATGAGGTTGCTTTGAAGGAGGCGTCGTCCTGGGGCATTTGGTGAAAGAATTAAATACCATAGATTTGCAAGTATGCTTATAGATCTATTTATTCTTGGTGATCTAAGGTTAGTATTTGCTCCTAATTATATGATTATAATATAGAGAGATCGATTATAGCTAGCTAGATTTATCATCCACAGAGGTTATTGGCAGTTAAGATTTACAATAGAACAATAAGCAACATGTATATATATACATTGACTTGTCCTATGTTGTGTAAAATAATATTGTTTATATTATACTAAGCCTCAGTTCTGACTATGTCAAATGAAGGAGAGGAAGGGAGGAGAAGGAAAGGAGGAAGAAAGAGAGGTTGATCAATAGGAAGATGTAACATCCCAACTTTTGGCTTTAAAAATCTTTTATTTAGTTGCTAGTTGAAAATCTCACTATTTGTAATTTGTTTGAATTTATATTAAAAGCTTAATATGGACTTTATGGACAAAATGATTTAATATGCTTAATTCCAACATCAACAATGGCCAAACTTATTTTAATTGGATTCTGTATGCTTGGATATATTTTCTAGAAATTTCTGGAATTTTTCTAAAGTCATTTGCTATTTTCTATTGGCTAAATTGCATTTTCTGGGTTTTCTTAAAAGAAAAACTAATTAAAATCACTCCGGAACAAAGATGGGCTGAAGCCCATCACTATTCCCAAGCCAGCCCAGCCCGCCTCCCACCGCTCGCCCGCCTAGCCCCTCCCGATGCACGCCGCGTGTCCCGTCCCTCGATCGGACGTGCCTCGCCTCGCCCCGCTCCCGTCGTCGGTTTCCATCGCTGACACTGCACCCGCTCGCCTCGCTCTCGCTGCTGGTGGCCCCGCCGATGCCAAGTCTGCGTCGCCGTCCTTGCGGACTCTCCCTGCGCCCGACTTCCGAATTTTCCGCGCCCGCCGCCGTTTCCTCCGTAGATTCGCCCTCGCCCCGGCTATTTAAGGCCCGAGCCCCGCACCCAAAGCTTTGCCCATCCTCCCTCCTTCGAAACCCTAAGTTCTCGGCTCCGGAATCATACTCTCCGTGCCGCAATTGCGGCGTGCCGCTAACGGCCGGGCCGCTCGCCGACAAATTTCGCCACCTCCCGACCCTCGGCGTCCGTGCCACCGCCGCCACTAGGTGCGCATTAGCACCAACTTTGTCTTGCCGTCTTCACCTTCGCCCGGGGGCACCTCCATCGCCATTTTCACCGCCGTCCGGCAACGGGAGTTCGTCACCGCCGCCGCCTCCTTCGCCGCTGCCGGTGAGCTCTTGCCTCTCAAGCCCCGCCACATCCAAGAGCTCATTGTCTCCTCGGCGACCCATTTTGTCCTCCGCCACCGACCTGGCCGTCGCCGTCCGTCGCCGCCACGGCAAATCTCGGCCGAGCTCTCTCTCTCTTTCTCCCGTGCGGTCGGCGCCGGTAGGTGCCGCGTCGGTGCCACCTCCTCGGCCGGCCGTGTGGCAGCCTCATCACGTCTGCGTGTCTGCCGCGTGGCGCAGTCCACCACCCCCTGCACCCTCGGCTCGGTGGACCGAGTCCACCGTGAGCGAGAGGTCGACAGTGGGGCCCACTGTCGAGGCGATTTTAATTTCTTTATTTTAATTCGGCTGACGCAAGCATTGCGTAATAATTCAATTTCTTTAATAAAAACAATTCAGGAAATTCAATAAAATCCTAATTAGGGTTTTATTTGATTTTTAAATTTCCAAAGCCCATATCTTTTGCATCTGAACTCCGATTGAGCCCATTCAAATTTGTAAATTCATATAAAATCAAGATCTATATAATGGTAAACTTTATTTGATTTTTGCAGTTTGTTTTGCCTCTGTTATTTAATTGTTTTTGTTTCTTTTGTCTCGTTTGCGAGTAGACGTTGATACTTCGGGAAGTTTTGGAGAAGAAGAAGCACCTCAAGATCAAGACCAGTGTCTAGACCTATTCGAAGGCAAGTTATACCTTTGATCATATTGAACCTGGTTTTCAAAATACTTTGTTTCAATGTATTGCATTCTATTGCAAGTAATTATTTAAATACTTTTGGTATAGTTATTAATCCAATCTGTTATATCCACCTTGTCTATTGTATGCCATGATCCTTTGTCACCCTTGGATGGTTAATTACTAGTTGGTATTATCATAACACCAATGTGGGTTGGTTAGATACGATTAGACTGCTTAGCCATGCCACGAGTCATCATTTCATGTGAGTTGCAATTATAAACTTGACTAAGTGATTATGGAACTGTGTGATGAAACTGTATGTGTGTGTGCTATTACTCGTTGCTGGTTTGTGTTGCACTTAATCAACAGGGTGGGAAAAGATTTGGACGGAGGCAAGTGGTGGATTCTGTGTGAATGGTGGATTCTGTGTGAATGGTGGAGCTGTGTGCTGGAATATTAAACTGTGTGCTGGAATATTAAACTGTGTGAATATGGAAAAAAAAATTTGGAAGTCTTGCCTTGGTCAATTAAGGACTCCACTTTGTGCGCCATTGAACTGAGCCTTACTGTACGACCACATGCCTAGTATGGGCTGGGCCTAACTTGGTAAGTTATGGAGTCTTGGCATTGACAACTCAGGTTGTATTTTAAGCTGTGTGATGGGCTGGAGGTGTGATATGTCACATCGCAGGACGGTTTTGTTATGATTAGTGCTTGCAACACTGATTGTATCGTGTGGGTAAAGTGTACAACCTCTGCAGAGTGTTAAACCAAATCTATTCGAATAGCTGCGTCCTCGGTCATGGACATGCTCGGGAATTTCGCACGAGGGGTAGATTTTCATAAAATGTGTGGGAAGGGAGCTGTGTGATCTAAATCATATGGCTGTGTGAATAATCTGTTTAGGCTGTGTCTTTGTGAGAACAACTGTTAAACTATTATTGTTTATTTGTTTGAATTATGTTTTCAATCTATTATTTGTATTCGATTACAAATGTTGCATTTTTCGCAACATAACCACATAAGTCATTCCATTGGAATAAGCCTGCATCTATAAATTTGCATTCTGTGGTATGAATTGCGAGTACGTTGTGTACTCACGCTTGTTGTAAAACTTGCATCCAAACCTACAGAAGTGGAGGAGTCTTCGCCTGCTTTCGAGGAGTTCGTTGAAGGTGCTGATCGTTAAGGTCTAGATCCCAGATGGTTGCCTGTGGTGATTGATGGGATTTCCGTTGGAGTTTACTTCGTTTCCGCCGCAGTTTATTTCTTTATTGTCAGCCTTGCATGGCTTAATAAATGTAAAACTCGACCTTAAGGTCGCAACAGTTATTTGTTATTCAAAGTACTCGTTTACTATTATATTCGTTGTATGGATGTGAAATTTCATCGATGTTGACACTGTGTGCACTAGCGTGATCCTAGACTAGTGCAGAATACACAGAGGGTCCAGATTTGCATAATTGGGCCCCGACAGAAGAGATCTCGTGACATATTTGAGATCTTCGTGATGAGCTTCAAGGGTAACGATCTGTAATCCTTTATATTTGCCCTGGATTAATCGCTATTCAATTTGTAGTATGTTTGGTCAATAGGAAGAGTACGTAGTTACGTGCATTAATCTATTTTGTTATGTGCGTAGCGCAGATGGACCGAAGTTGGATGTACGTTGAGAACCGTATGAGTGAAGAGTACATTGATGTCGTGTCTGCTTTTAGAAGAGTTGCTGAGCAGGATATATTGAAGAATGAAATAAAATTTATGTATTGTTCATGTATTGATTGCGAAAATCTCAAGTTGTTTACTAACCCGACGCAGATCGAAGGGCACCTGATTCGAAGGGGCTTCAAAAGGAGTATACATGTTGGACTAGTCACGGTGAAGAGCAGATTATACCAGAAGGTATTAACATCGTCGAGGGCGACTGCAACGATATACCGTATGTGGACTGTGCTTTCAATAAGGGTAGGTCACACGATGACTATCTGGATCAGATGCTATGCGATGCGAGAAGGGACATAGCATCTGGCCTGTGAATCTATGTATGTACAACCTTTCTCCTTGGTTGTGTATGAAGCGAAAGTACATTTTGATATCACTACTTATCTAAGGGCCGAAGCAACCTGGGAACGGTATTGATGTGTACCTAGCGCCATTGTTGGAAGGTCTTGTGACACTGTGAAACGAAGGATACAAGTATGGGATGCGTACAAATGAGAGAATTTCACTTTACGCGCCTTGTTGTTCTGCACAATCAATTATTTTTCTGCCATTGGTAACCTGTCGGGGTTCAGTACAAAAGGAGCCAAAGCATGTCCACACTGCTTACATGATACCGAGAGTGTGTGGCTGAACAACTTGTGCAAAACTGTGTACATGCATCCCCATAGGTTCCTTCCTAGGTATCACCCGTACCGCAAGATGAAGAAACAATTCGACAAAAATAAGGAGGACGGTTCACCGCCAAGGGATTTTATAGGGAAAGAGGCCTATGATATGGTTAAGGATATCGATATTGTGCTTGGAAAGGGACGTAAATTGAGGATCTGTGAGAACAAAATCTTAGAGAAACGATCAATTTCTTGGGACTTACATTGTTGGGAGCACTTAGAAGTTCGTCACTACATCGATGTCAGGCACGTAGAGAAGAATGTATGTGATAGCTTGATTGGTCTCTTACAGAACATTCGTGACAAAACAAAGGATAGTGTCAATGCAAGGCGTGACTTAGTTTATATGAACATAAGGACCAAGTTCGCACCGAAAGAGACGGATAAAGGCCGAATGTACCTTCCCACAGCTTGCTACACTATGTCCAAGGCCGAGAAAAAGGAACTGTGCCAGAGTTTAGATGATGTGAAAGTTCTGTTCGGTTACTAGAAGTCTTTTGCCGAACAAGGTCCGAGTGACACTCATAAGGCTATGTTATTTCTTTAACTCAATTGCTCAGAAGGTCATCGATCACGAATGACTAGATGCTCTACTGGCCGAGGTGGTGACGACTCTATATCATCCAGAGATGTATTTCCCTCTCATTATTCACCTTGTGAAAGAGATAAAGAAATGTGGCCCTGTGTTCCTACATCATATGTACCCGTTCGAGATGTACATTGGAATTCTCAAGTTCTATGTATGGAATCGATCTCGGCACGAGGGTAGCTTCATCGAAGGTTATGCAAATGAAGAGGTCAGTGAGTTCTGAATCGACTACATAGCTCAAGTGGAACCGATAGGTATGTCTCTATCTCGTCTTGAGGGAAGGCTGGAGGGTATTGGGACCATCAGAAGGAAAACAATCACTCCTAATTTCAACACGTATGCTCAAGCTCATTTCACGGTCTTGCAACACATGACCCAAGTGTCCCTATACATCGACGAGCACAAAGATATGGTACACCAACAAAATCCAAAGATAGCACAACCGCTGGTTCAACAATAGTTAAAGGTGTGATTCATCGGGAGACCGTCATCAAGCGATGATATACGGCCATGGTTGGCAAAAGGGTTAAAATTTATAATTACGACTTGGCAAGGATACAACATAAATGGGCACACATTTTATACGACAGCTCAGGATAGAAAGAACACAATAAAAAACAATGGTGTCCGCATAAATGTATTTTACAAGCAGTTTAATACCACCGAGTTGAGCTCCTACTATGGGTTCGTAGAGGAGATTTGGGAGTTTGACTATGTACTTTTCAAGATCCCCCTGTTTCGGTGCTATTGGGTCAAACTTTCATAGGGTGTGAAGATCGACAAGTATAACGTCACTACTGTGGACCTCGAATGTGTCGGATACAAGGACGAACCATTCGTACTCGCTAAGCATCTTACTTAAGTTTTTTATGTAAAGGACCCGGCAAATAAGAACCGCCACATAGTTCTTCATGAAAAAAGAAGTATTGTTGGAGTTGAGAATGTCGTGGATGAGGAAGAGTATAATCAATTTGACGAGTTGCCTCCTTTCGGAGATGGCATCAGGCTCGAGGAAGAACCCAGTGAGGAAGCTAGCTATATGCGCTTCGATTATCGTGAAGGGCTATTTTTTCAAATGAAATAGCCAAGTGGAATGATCCCATACGGTGAATAGTTATTTGGGAAATTATTAGATTATAATCAAGAAACTCTGCATATAATTAAGGAATTATTCTATTATAATTGTGGATATCGTGGGGATATGTGCATGATCTTAGAGTGATGAGTCAATTGGCAATGGCGTTGTTGGTTTGACGAATCTCGCATTTTTGAAAAACTTCAGTGCTGTCAGGTCATTGGCGGTCCGATCGGCCAAGTCGCCGGTCCGACCGGCCGTGTGGCAGTCCGACCGGCATTGCTTGCCGGTCCGACCGGCCACAAGTTGTGATGGAGTTTGGGGCTAGGCCAAAAATAGGTTGTGTAGGCATAAGAGGGGAGTCTCCTGGATGTGGTCACATAATTTTTGGAGCTCCCAGTCAAAAGTTCTATCAGTTTGAAAATTCTAGAGAGTGTGCGGATTTCCGAGTTGAAATTTGGCTAAGTCTTTTGGGGCGGTCCGACCGCCGTTACGGAATCGGTCTGACCGCTGGGAAATCGGTCCGACCATCATGGTAGGGCAGTCAGACCGGCTTCCACTTGGACTTCAGTCATTTTGGCATTGTTGTGTTTTGATGTTGTTTAATGCATGAGTTTCAATGTTTTATTGTTGCATATTGCATTGTTGAGCTAATGTGGGTCAACTTGTGAAGAACTTATTCTTGGAGACGATTTCTTTGTCTATTGCTGTGCAGGTGACTTGCAGGTCAACGACGTCAACGGCGAGGTGGATCGGGACTAAGCTTGGAGAGCTGAGGTCCAGAACGATCATGAATGTCGGGTGAGGTCGTGTGACTCAAGCATGGTGCAGAATGGACAAGATGGATCGAACGGGCAGTTCGTTACAGCTGGTTGGATCAAGCGGCGTGCGGGTCGGTGCAAGTGCCTTGGAGGTTCCGATGGGATTCGGACGGGAGAGACTTGCCGACATGATGAGAGCCGCTGATCAACCTACACGTCGTGAAGCAGGCGATTGCTTCAACAGATTTGTCGCTAGTTGGTTAATCCCATGCAGTGACCATGCGGTGGAGGCACCATTTCTGTAAATACAGTGTGCCGAGTGTGATTTTTGCAAATGAGATTGCAAATAGCGCCAATACGACCAAAAACTCAGGGATCATCATGAACACGCGCATTATGTTGCTGAAAGTTATTACCTCTCATACCTTGACGGTTGAAGTTCAGCCGGTTTCGTTGTTGTGCATCAAAGGCGTCGTGGTTTCGCATCTCATTATCATTGTCAATCTCATGGTTATGGATTGCACCTTGAGGATCCACACGCCCATTGTTCTGTGGTGGATTGGCTAAACCATCAATGCGTATATTGAGCATTGCAATGCTTTCGTTGAGTTGTTGTAGTGTAGCATTTGTTTCCGTAAACTTCCTATCAATGTCGTCATTAATAGCATGGCGGTGCTCATCCAACACCCTAGTGAGCTCTTCCCTCAAAACACACTCTTGCGCCTCCAATTCCTCACCTGCCATAGTTAGTAGGAGATAAAAGACGACACAAAGATATTATCTCTATCAACTACCAGCTGGTGGAAGGTGGAATTACACACTCTCAATTGTCTTACTAAGCTCTTATGAGTTTCTTACCAAATCACAGCAGGTGGTCTGATCGGAGAAGGTGGGATGTATGACCACGGCGGAGGCGAATGCGAGGATCCAAATCTGAGGGCCGAAAGTAGGTGGAGCTCGGATAGGCAATATTTAGTAGCAAGGAATAGCAATAATGTAATCAGATTAGCAAAGCTGAATCAAAAGTCCACAGTACTCGTCACGGTTGCTGGCCCAAACGTGTTCCTAGAACTAGCTCAAGCAAGCTGAATAATAGGGTAGATACAAGCACAATGGAACAAAATTCACAAAGCAACTGATTTCTCCTGTGGGGGTTCGTGGACCAACTGTGGGTTGTCGTGGGCCACTTGAGCGTTGTAGACCAACTGAGGGTGGTCGTGGGCCAACTATGAGTGGTCTCTCTCTTTTTTTTCTTCTTTTTTTTCACTATAGAAACCCAACCTAAGGTCTTTTTTTTGCGAGACTTTGACTCACAACTCTTCGAAACCCTCTTCTGGGTCTGGGGATATATATAGGTCACAAACTTTTTTCGGAGAGCAGGGGTATAAAGGTAATAAAATAGTTTATTAGTTGTCTATTTCATAACCTTGAAATCTCTTTATTTCTTAAAGCACTTTCCCCCAAATGAGATTAGAGAGCGGATCAAAATAATCTGCGCCGGGGAGCCTGATGTCAAGGCTGAGTTTCCCAACATCTTGGCACTTGTCTCTTTAGAAGAGAAAGTGAAAAGACTCAATGTAGATAATAACTTATTCTTCATCGTTTATATATTATCTAATCAGTATATAATTCTACTCTAATTATGTAGGCGGCCAGGCTAAGACTGAAAGAATCCGATGTGGATTCTAAATCATTAGTTGTTCCGACCGACTCTGCCTCAGCGATAAGTGAAGATGATGATCTCTCGACAGTAAAAGAGCATTCGACAAGGAGTATATACTTTTAGATGGAAAAAATACATCACCTAATTAAAATTGACTTTTTAATTAGATGGGAGAAAAGGACCTGTGGATCAAAGCGGCGTTGGTTGTAGGCTCTAAAGTGGTCGTTCACGACCTGGCAGTTGCTACCAAAGCAACTGTCCCAGAAGCCAACGTGGACACCGGCTGGTCAGGGACCTCAACCATCTGGTCGAGGATATCACTTTCAACCAGAGGTTGGAGGATGTGAAGGGTATAACCAACCCAACTAGTTCAGAACCAATAAAATTGGTGGAGAAGAAAAGGAAGGCAAGCGCCACGGATTATGCTCCTGAGCGTTTCAAGATCAAGACTAAAAAGACGACCAAGTATGTATACATGAAAGAGACTTATGTTATTGAGATTGCTCAAGGGGAGATGAGTTCTTCACCGGTTCTAAGGTCTCCTCGTCCCAGTTTCTTCTCCGACCACCGTCGAATTTCTGATAACAAGTTGTTCGAGGAAGCCTAGAAGAGGATGTCAGATCGTCAGTTGGAGACAGTTCCTAATATTATCTACTCCCAATATGCTAACACGACGGCCGAGGTAAGCATCTATGACCACTCTCTTTGTCTCTTCTTTAAAGTTTATAATTTTTTTAAAGAAGTCTGCTATCGTTGGCAGCATATGATTGAGAACATTGATGTGGTTGAACTACTGACCCAGCAAATAATTAAATTAGAAAATAAAAATTCTGAATTAAAAAGTAAGCACTTCTTACTGACTCTCTTCCCTTCTTTTTTTACCTCTTTATTATTTATTAACTCTCCTCTTATCATGATTGACAGAATTAGAGGCATATAAGAAAGAGATTATGGCTATAGAAGCCAAAATAACAAAGCTTGAAGAAGGCCAATCTAAGGATTGATCGATCGAATACTTGACGACCAGGTAAAAAGAAATTCTTGAAGTTCGCGAGAAGAAAATTCAAGCTAATTGGTCGTAAAAGCTATCCAGTTTACTATGCATTTGGTTGGTCTCCCGGTGATGTAATAACTCTCAACCGCTAGTTATGTACCACCAGTTGTTTTATTTTGTATGTATGAATGTATGGATGTGAATATCATTGTTATGATTGTGTGTACTAGCCACTAATCATGGGACTAGTATGGTACACACCTAAGGGCTTCGGGTATTCAAAGGCCGCGACCCGACACAAAATATCAGAGGTAAACCCCTCTGGACCATCATTTCAAAATCTCCCAAACTTATGTTCATCATGTCATCCCTTTTAGCAAATTTTAATAAAGTCTATAGCTTGACTAAGTAATTCTGCGATACTCGTACTCAAAATTCCCAAATTGACATCATCTATTGTCTATATCATAACCTAATGACTACAACAGTAAGGATATTGATATTTCAAGGAGGTTCATGTATCGAGTAGGATTACGACTACCGTTAACCCTAAATATAACAATTTTAATCGAACATACAAACATGCATAATAGATTTTGCAAAAAGAAGTACAATAATCAAAATAGTAAGATCAAAATGGTCAAAGGATGTGCTTGCCTTGATCTAGTTGTTCTGAATACGATGATGAAGGATTGTCGTAAAAGTCATTCGAAAAAACGACGTCTAATCAATAGAGCCGAAAGTTGAATTTAGAAAAAAGTTTCATCCTAACTTTTGCTTAAAAACTCCAAAAGTTGTACCCCACCTTATCAGATTTCCTATCTTTTTTGTTTCTCTCTCTATGTGTGCACAAAAGCATTGATCAGCCTACCTAGCTAGCTACTCCTCTTTCTACCATGGTAAGCGTGCTGAGCTTTTTACATAAAAAGCAGGGTCTCTGGTTGTCTCCAATTAAATTCTCCTGCGAAAAGGTTGGCGCGACATACAAGCAGGCCCAGTTTGCTTCGCTCAAATTAGGTTCCTTTACTCACACACGGTGGCCATGCACGGGGACCATGCGGCACCACCTACACCGACGGCCACCATGCGGCACCCTCCTACAATGCCGTCAACGTGAGGTATCGCCTCCGCGACGGCCACGGCGGCATGGCCTCCACCGCACGGTGGTCGTACAATAATGGTCTCTATCAACTACCGATTGGTGGAAGGTGGAATACACACTCTCAATTGTCTTACTAAGCTCTTATGAGTTTCTTACCAAATCACAAGGGTGGTCGATCGGAGAAGGTGGGATGTATGACCAGCGGAGGCGAATGCGAGATCCAAATCTGAGGGCGAAAGTAGGTGGAGCTCGGATAGGCAATATTTAGTAGCAAGGAATAGCAATAATGTAATCAGTTAGCAAAGTGAATCAAAAGTCCACATGCTAAATCACGGTTCTTGGCCCAAAGCGTGTTCCTAGAACTAGCTCAAGCAAGTGAATAATAGGGTAGATACAAGCACAATGGAACAAAATTCACAAAGCAATGATTTCTCTGTGGGGTTCGTGGACCAAGCTGTGGGTTGTCGTGGGCCACTTGGCGTTGTAGACCAAGCGAGGGTGGTCGTGGGCCAACTATGAGTGGTCTCTCTCTTTTTCTTCTTTTTTTCACTATAGAAACCCAACCTAAGGTCTTTTTTTGAGACTTTGACTCACAACTCTTGAAACCCTCTTACGGTGCAGGGATATATATAGGTCACAAACTTTTTCGGAGAGCAGGGTATAAAGGTAATAAAAAGATACTCTTTCTCTCTCTGAACTTTGGCTAGGTGATCGAAAGGATAGGTAGTCGGATCTGAGGTGGTCGAGCCGACTAGGCAGTCGAACCCGAGGAGGTGGTCGAACTCGAGTAGGTGGTCGAACTCGAGGAGGTGGTCGAACTCGAGTGGGTGGTCGAATTCGAGTGGGTGGTCGAATTCGACTTGGTGGTCGAACCCGAGGAGGTGGTCGTATCCGACCAGGTGGTCGAACACGAGGAGGTGGTCGTATGGGGAGGGGGTCTCACGATCTCGGCTATACCAGACAAATCAAAGGATGTAACGAAGGGCACGCCGAGATACACAAAGACCAAAAAAGCGACGACTCGACGCTAGAAACTATATTACGATGAATAGACCAGCAACAAAGACACCGACAATGGACTCGAATTCAACAATGCAAAAACTGAAAACACAATTACGAAAGGCACAAAGATGTTTTGGATAGCGGAAAAACTAAGATCTAAAACTTTTTGTGCGTCAATTTTCTGGACTCTAGGTGATAGAACACAACTATCAAAAAGGGATAAACAAGATTACCTAACGGGCAACCTGAAGCTCTGATACCAAATGATGGGGTACACGGCGGCCCGATCTTCCGATTGGTTCGATTTGTTTCGTCGTGAGGACGTTGACGCTTTGAGGCTTCCGACCCACAGATCTTCACCTCGTAATTCGCTACACCCGCACGACTGTCGTTATCAACTACGCTCACATGCGATCGACCTTACCACGAAGGTTATGGTTCCTGCAAGCAATCGAAGCAACTCACAAGAACAAGATAGATGCAATCTGAAATATATTGCGGATTTGTATGAAGTTCACAAAGTGGGGTCTCTCAACGAACTGGCAAACGCAAAGCGGAATAATCTAAGAAAAACCCAACCCTAAAGCTGGCGTTGCATGCAATATATAGGGGGGGAGAACATGAGGAGGTCGACCAAGGGTTGTGCTGCCACGTGGAGAGACGTACACATCCTCGGATTTGACCTCGCCACGCTTACAAGGACTTATTAGGCCCAAAATGGTGACGCATCACCTTAGTACAATGTCTCTGACTAACTCCCAACGTGGTCGGCACTGGTCGTGGGCCTGGTCGTAGGGTTGGTCGTAGAACTTGAGACCTGGTCGTAGATCTGGTAGCCTGGTCGTAGGACGGGTCATAGAGATTGAGACCTGGTCATGGATCTGGCAGATCTGGTCGTAGAGCTTGCAGATCACAGAGAACTGGTCGTAGACGGTTTGGACCCTCTCCATCATTCCTAAGTAACAGAAGATCACAATTTTTAGGTAGCATACCATTCTGCATAGATAAATTATTAGCACCTAGAAATGAGTTCACCTCATAATTTAAGTGACGTGCACGAGCTCTTGTCATAGGACCTTGTAGTTTAGCAGGATTTGGAGGATTTTGTGTAGTGCGTGTATCCGAAGGAGTGATGTCCTCATCAGGCCCGGTGAAAATTAAAAATGTGTAACTTTGTTTATAAATTATGGTTTTCAATATGGAAGATGTGTCATTTTCTTATATAGTTGGACTAAAATTTGAATATATACCTACCTAGCTAGCTACTCCTCTTTCTACCATGGTAAGCGTCTTTGAGCTTTTTACATAAAAAGCAGGGTCTCTGGTTGTCTCCAATTAAATTCTCCTGCGAAAAGGTTGGCGCGACATACAAGCAGGCCCAGTTTGCTTCGCTCAAATTAGGTTCCTTTACTCACACACGGTGGCCATGCACGGGGACCATGCGGCACCACCTACACCGCACGGCCACCATGCGGCACCCTCCTACAATGCACGTCAACCGTGAGGTATCGCCTCCACCGCACGGCCACCGTGCGGCATGGCCTCCACCGCACAGTGGTCGTACAATAATGGGTATGTGTCGCTCGTTGGTTAATCCCGCGCAGTGACTATGCGGTGGAGGCACCATTTCTGTAAATACAGTGTGCCGAGTGTGATTTTTGCAAATGAGATTGCAAATAGCGCCAATACGACCAAAAACTCAGGGAAAGCATGTGCAGGTGGTATGTGATGACAAGTACGTATCCGTGCCCAGCATATCTGGTGTGAAATACCTTATTTCAAGAAAACTAAGGCATCACTAGATTTTTCCCTGATTTTCCGCGGGAAATTGAATAGTTTCATGTGAAATTCTTATGTTTTCCCTGATTTTCTGCGAGAAATTGAATTATTTCATGTGAAATTCTTGTGTTCCAAATGGTTATTCCGCATTCACATGTGTCAATCCATCGTGTGGGGAGCTGTCATGAACCGTTGGATCAAATTAAGCACGAGTTGGTCCCGCTTGGAATACAGGAATTTCACATGAAGTAGTTCAATCTCTGTTTGAAATCAGAAAAATTAATTTCCCATGGTCCAAATGGGGACTTAGCTTCGTCTTGATAGTTTGACACAACTCCCTCTTCTAGTAAAGTGCCCTTCAATTTTCCGTCCACTCCAACCCCCACCAACCGATTTCAGCCACTCTCCACTAGTGTGGCTCAGCTGCAGTTAAGTCTTGTCATCACATCTTGTCTAATTCATCCTCCCTGAAAACCCAACTATTGTTGCCAATGTGCAACACGGCACCACCGCGCTCACCACCACTTCCTTCTCCGTATGGATGGAGATTTTCCTGTGGAGGCGGGGGCCGCAAGAAAATACCCATGGGGGCAGAGACGGGGTTGTACGTCCTCCCCCATGAGGCCTGTGGGGCCCGGTGAAAATTAAAAATGTGTAACTTTGTTTATAAATTATGGTTTTCAATGTGTAACTAAAATTTGAATATATATATATATTAGGATATAAATTTTGAAGCAATATATTTGCACACTTATAAATTCATTTATTTTGTAAATGTATTTAACCTTGTTTTAGCCCCCCATGCAGGGAGACCAAGATTGGGGGACATCTCCCCTCGAGAGGCCTACCGGGGCCGCGGTGTAAATTCAAGTTCTGATAATTTGGTTTTGATGATTAATGAAAAATATAAATGTGAGACTAATACTTTTGTTGATATGGTATTGTTTAGTCTTATTTGGATAGAAAGATAAAAATCTTTGGAGGTATGCATTTGATGTCATATTCTTATATCTTGTTGCATTGCTCGGATCAAAATATAGGTTGAACTCCACCAAAAGTTTAAGTCGGATGTGTCCATATTGTTTCCACTCACACACACACACACACACACACACACACACACACACACACACACATAGGACGTCTATTTCGTACTCTCGGGAGTACATACTCCCACCTCGAATTTACCACTTAAACGAATATATGATACTATTTTATCTTTTTCAGTATACTTAAATACCAATTATAATATACTCCAATGCAACTTGATTAGAATTTTTTTTATTAGGGCTCTTTATATATATATATATATATATATATATATATATATATATATATATATATATATATATATATATACCATCTTTCATATATAAAAGAAGTATATGCACAAATTTTTTAATAAAAGGTGGAATTTAATTATTATTTTCCATGGAACTCACAAAAGGCATAAAACTTTCTTAGTGCTCCTTTTCTATTTACTTGATAAAGCCATGAGAAGTAGAAACTGAAAATATTTTGTTGTCGTAGTAGAAGGGTATTTTGGTCTTGTGGGCTTTATGCTTAAGTTCTTGGACCACACCCCTTTTCTCTGCGGCGATCACGTCTACAAAGAACTGTCTGATAGGGGTGATCGAAAGAAAGGGTGGAACTCAAACTTCCATCCTTCTTCTTCTCGGCAGCCCTCACAAGGCGACGCCTTTTGGTCAGGGGAATTATGTCTTCCGCTGACTCATCTTTGTCATCCTTTAATTCGACCACTTGGTCGTCTTGACGGTCTGCCATGTCTACTTTCTACAAAAGTTAGAAAATAAATATTGCCAAGTGGGTGAATTTTACGACTACTAAACCCTAAAGATGAAATAAATTTTTGATTACATTTAGGTGTTCTTTTCTTTCTTCCTCTGTTACGACCTCTAGGATTTGAGATCTCCTGCTGTTGTCATAGGAGCCTTCTCAAAAATGAACTTGACTCGAGCGTCAATTTCTTTTTGTGAAAGATCTACGATTACGAAGATCTAATCAACATTCATGCTCAAAATTAACAAAAAAAGGGCTAAGTTGATTATTACTTTACCTTTATCATAATCCTTGGTCAGGTCTGTAGTTCCCGAGTACTTGCACATGGGGTGTGCTAGATCCTTCAGGCGACTAATGCGGCGCATGATGAAATCTCTCACCATATGCCATCTGGTCAGCCCCTCTTCCCACAAATCCTCGATGGCTTGGATGTATGGCATGATCCGGTCGAGGTCGCTTGGAGCCGAGTCCCAAGACGAACTCTTCTATGCGGGCTTCCCCGTAAAGAAAAGACTATCGTCCTTGGACAAGGTCCAATAGAACCACCTATTCTTCTACCCCGGCCATGAAGATCGGGTGAACATCTGAATATACTCCCTCGACTTTCGTCGTGGAGCTTCAGTCCGCAGCTGCCTACGATTCCACTATGCTTGCCCATCCCATAGTAATACAGGAAGAAATCCAAATCTGGAAGAATTCTCAGGTAGGCTTCTCACAGATAAATAAATACACTCGGCATTGTAATGGAATTGGGAACTAAGTTCACCAATTTCACCCCAAAATGCTAAAGTACGACCATCAGAAAAGCGTGATTGGGCAGTCGAAAACCGCATTCGTAGTACGCCTGAAATACTGGAATGGTGTCCTTCTCACCCGATGGCCAATGCTGACCCTTAGCATTGGTCCAGTTCACCAAAGCGAGTGTCGAGATCTTCTTTGCTACGACCAGAGCAGTCAACTTCTCCACATCCATCTCATAATTCTCCCACTTGGAAATGGTCTGGCCATTTCTTCTGAGTGAGTTTGATTTGAATTTGGAAGAATTTAGGGAAGGATTGCAGACTTGGTTGGCGACGGAGAGAACGAGAGCGCGAGAGCAGTTGATGCAAATGGGGAAAGTAAAAACCCTAAGTCACACCCTTTGTAGATATTTATAACCTCTGGTGTGACTTAAAGATTGTGGGAACTGAACAGTTACCACCCCTTCGGAAACCGCTCCCAAAGTCCTTTAATCTATCTGTTCGGGAAAAGCAGTTTTGTCTTTTCAAGTCAAGTAAAATTACCTTCTTGACTAAGTCAATTTCTGGTCAAATGAAATACCAGTCAAAAGACTATACTTCTGACCACTATTCTACGATGTCTTTTTCAAGTAAGTTACTTTTACTTTAAGTTGAAGGGCTAGATGATAAGGATCTAATAATCTTCAATTAATTAAATTGTATATCTATAATTATTATTATAGATAGTAATAACTTTATGTTATTTGTAAGGATACCCCTTATCATTAATAAGGGGGGAAACTTAGCTGAGTGGTTGTAAACCATTTTACGACCACCCTATATGGTCATAAGTACTTTTAAGACCACCTAGTAGTCATAAGATTTCCTACAACTACCTCATGATCATATGCCTTACTATGACTACTTCATGGTCGTAAACTTTACTACGACTAGGTCAACTACAACCACCATATGGTCAACAAAGCCTACAGACATGTGGGCATAATCGACTACAGACACTATTAATACATATTGTACATACATCAATCAACTTTTTCAATTGTGTGTCACATGCTTTGATTCATCTATTAATACATATTGTATATACATCAATCAAATTTTTTCAAAAGACAAAATAGTCAGATTTTACGACCATTGGATTAATATCTTGTGGATCTCCTCTCCCTTCGATCCCCTCCATATATATAATCATCCATCCTCCACACCCTAGCCCTAACCACGGTTTAAAAAATCGGTTCACCGATCTTACTGGCCACCCCGATAGAAATCCAAACCCAAAAATCGGTTTTGGATGAATTTTTCCCAATATAAAAGAATTTTGAAACCATGTCTAACACATGTGTGCATGCAGCCTAGTGCTAAGTTTCTAAGCTTTGAAGAAGGAGGTCTTGAGTTCAAACCCTCAATGAGAGTTGTTGTCTCGATCTTCCGATAGGTTGCAAACTTCAAGTTTGAGGAGAAAGACTTTGACGATGCAGGCTTCTAACCGATCATGACCAGAACACCAAGCATTCACTAAACCACACTCTGGAATCGTTATCAGTCGTGCTAAGAACGCGGTTGATTTGAAAAAGAGGTTCTATTCCTGCATGCAACCAAAGAACAAGACAAAAGAGCAATCTGAAATATTGCAAATAATATTGAAGCACACGATGAGGTTCTGAATTCGTAGCAGTTGGTCTATCGACACAAGCACGACGAACGGTTTCACACACAATGGGAAAACACTCTAACCAAAACCTAAAAACCCAAAAAGCGGTGTGCACATAGTACATATTGTAGGAGAGGAGGCGGCCACAAGAAGTGAAGTCGAACCCTAACTCTATCTGAATTCGTAGTAGTTGGTCTATCGACACAAGCATTACAATGTGTTTTGAATGAATTTGGACGCAGGGCCATATTCGTTGGAAAGGTACCGGGATAAGCTTTCAATCAAGTACTTAAATACCCGAATCGGACTCCGTTTGTGAAAGTTATGGTCTTTTTATTACGGGCCATGTGGCCTGTCCCGAACCGAATCTGAGTTGAGTTCTGAGTTAATTTCGAGTATTAATTCGGTTGGACTTGTGGGAGGTCCGAATTGGACTTGGAAATATTATAAAAAACTTGGGTTTTGGATTCTTGGGCTTCTCCCCTTTTGCTCTTCCAGCGCAGAGGCCTTCTTTCTCCATGCTGACCGCATGGGCTTTCTCTTGCCCTTCGCATAAAAAATATGGATACGAATATGGTATGGACATTTTCCATCCGAAATGTTATTTTATCCGAACTATTCATATTCGTATTCGAATTCGATAAAATAGTATATATATTTTTTTATTGCAGTATGACTAATTAGTTGAATGTGTATTTTTAGTTTAATATTAATTCATGTTTTTAGGTGAAATAGATAAATTAGAATGATTAGGTGTGCTATGTACAAGGATAAAATGTTATAAATATCTTGCAATTACGTAAGTTATGGGGATATCCGAATCTGATCGAATTGAGTAGATATTCAATTCGTATTCATATTCGTTACAATATTTGATTCGTATTCATTTTGGAAATATGAATATGCATACGAATACGAAAAGACCAATATTCTATTGAGTAGATATTCAATTCGTATTCATATTCGTTACAATATTTATCCGTATTCATTTTGAAAATACTAATATTCTATTGGTATACGATCCTTGCATCCAGCGATACCACTGAACATAGCACCCCAACGAAATAATCTATACTCGAGGCCCGATGAATCCTTAAACCCTAGACGCTGTCGGAGCACAAATCCTGATACGAATCAAAGTTCGAAAATCTGACTTTGCCATTTTTAACCGTACAATGATAATGTAAGATTAATCCTCATCGAGAGAAAAACGTTGGAGGACAAGCATAAGGCAGCTAGCTAGGGAGACGAGAGGGGCCGGATGCCATGGGACCCAGAACGTAGCATCCACCTCGTGGGCGTGATGGCAGACAGGGACAGAGAGAGAGTGTGTGTGAGAGGGCGGTTGATTGTTTCCATAGGAAAAGTCGTCACCTCACCAGTCTTTTCACCAGCTGCCCTCTCTCTCTCCCTCTTTCACCCTGCTCACCTCCCTCTCTCTCTCCCTCCGTGATTTTTCTAGCTGACCTTTACATCTTTACTTTTGGTTGGGAGAGAGAGGGTCATGCACTCACGCGACGCATTGATGCGTGGGGCATGGAGACGTCGCGTCACCGGCGCAAGCGAACAAACACCGCAGGGGCTAACGTATTTGTTCGACAAGGCAAAGCCCCGTCCAGTACGTGTGCTGCTGTGGGCTTCTACAATGAACAGCCCAGCCGGCGTCGCCTCTACCAGTAGAGAGTTCTTTTTCTTTGTCTTATCGATGTTAACATCGTTTTATTTACAGTTTGTATCGGCTTTACAAGATCGGACAATAAATTTACGGTACCATCGATCGAATGCGTCGACAGTTAAGGTCCAAATAAGGCCCCAATAAGAGTCAAATACAATAAGCCATGACGATATGTTGCATATGTGTCCTGCCTTTTACAAAGGGGTCATAATTATAGAGTGGAGAAAGATTCTTGAAGTTGCATTATTGCTCTAGGGATTTAGCTTGCCCCGGAGATGCTTTCGTCCATCGCGTCAAGTGAGTCCTATCATATTCGAGATAGATGACATCGTCAGCCTTCACTCTACGTGGGTGTCGATGGGATCTCTACGTGTGGCTACCCGGATTGGGTCTGGGTGGATTCACCGACGTGTCACACCTCCCTAAGGTTGGTCCCCATTCTTCGTCTGGGTTGGATCCCCCCGAAGTGTGATGTCTCACTGAGGTTGGTCCTCGGACCATATCCGGTTGGATCCCCGATGTGTTACGTCTCGCCAAGATTGGTCCTCGGATCTTGTCCGGTTGGATCCCCCGATGTGTTATGGCTCGCCAACATTATCATCGGCTCGAGGTAGCACGGGGACCTCCCCCCAATAATTTGAAAGTATTTTTAGAATCGAGCTAACGAGCCGAGCTGAGTCTGACCGAAATCCAAGTTCAATCAAAATGAATTAATTACAATGTTTAGACAATTAACAAAAGTAACTAGAATAATTTTAAACGTGGTCAACGAGCCTAATTAAAGAGCTTTTTTTCGCCACTAACTAGTTAGCTATAGTATGCAATGGATCATACGGACATATATGCCATGAAATGTCCCTGTACTACGTTGCATCCTGTTCTCTAGGTCAGGTTACACAGTGGCGTGGTATATATGTGTAGGCAGTGGTTAATTAGCCCAACAAGTTAGCTTTCGCAGGGCGTGTCGGTCGATCCATCAAAGAGCAAAGTGCAGTGTGCTGTGCATGCTCTCGGCCGGCCTTGATGCTCGCTTGTGTTTCTCCCTGACCGACCTATTGGACGTGCCTAGCTTGCTTCATTTCTTCGATTTCTTTCTTGATCGGGACTGGCTAGCTGGCCAGCTAGTTGCACTGTTGCGCCGCATGGCCCGGGAGAAATGGTACCCGACGATCGATGACACTGCAGGCTGCACTGACGCCATTGCCGAAACTAATAGTTATAGCTCACACTGTACAAGGGTTTTAGACGAAGACGAAGCAGGTTATTACTGTGTTGTCGGCCTGTACGTACGTACGTATGGGTCCCAACTGCATGTACAGTACTGTACGTACTTCATGCTATGATCATCTGGGTTTTTTAAGGCACACCCAAACTATTTTGGACCTTCCATCTTATTTGATCAAAGGATTAGATTGAATATGGTGACCTATATATTACCTCCCCATGACTATTAAATACGCATTAATACCTTTTTAATCTGGGCATTTAGCATAAAAGGGTACAGTATATTTGGAAAGCATCCATTGTTACTAATTTGGGGGCATATTGCTACGTATCCCTACCTAAATGGGCTGTACGTGAAGACGGAATGTCACATTGGCAAACACTTTACACATGACAAGATTTACTTGAGCAAAAATTGGTATTTTTATCGCTTGCAAAAAAAAAATCGTGTATTACACCACTAAATAATGCACTTACTGTCACATGACAAGATACGTGTACTTACTTGAGTAAGACCGCTATTTTTGATCGATTGCAATAAAAGGGAAAAAAAACGTGTGTTGCACCACTAACTAATGCGCACTTACGGTTCAATAAAACACGAGTGCATGTACATGAAACGTCGGTGATCATCGTAGCCGTAAGCGTGTTGCAATACACTAGCTACTCTTAAGGCAAGTTTGAGGATTTCCCATAAGAATTTTACAGGAATTTCGTAATAATACATCATATACAGGGGCGGATCTAGAGTATTCTAGCAGAGTGCACATGGCACTAGGGCCAAAAATTATTTTTCTTTGGATATAACCATGTATATACAGTATGGACACCCTAAACCCAACTTGAGAAGACACCCCAAATCACAGCCCAGCCGAACGTGATACATCTTGCCTCAGGAACCCCTGTCATTTTCGCTCTGGATCCGCCATTAATCATATGCACTACTCTCTTTGTTTTCGTAATATTTGTCCACATCAAACAATACGATATAAGCCAAGAAAACACTAATCTAAGAAATAGTTAATGGAAAAATAATCATATATATATATATATATATAGAACATATCTAGTGCTAATGAGTAATTCAGTGGTAAAGTGCTAATATCAATCTTGACCGTTGGATCTGGATCTTGATCGTTGGAGTTTGAAGCATGCATAGTGTTTAATGAAGACGCATTAATTAAGGTGCATTGAAAGTGAGAGCATGCAAAGTGATTAAATGGTTTAGAGGTGGGAGCATGCATTAATCTTGGTTGTTCAATTCAGATCTAACGGTCAAGATTGGTATTAGCACCTTAGCACTGAATTGCTCATTAGCACCAGATACGTTCCATATATATATATATATATATACACACACCTATTAAATGACATAACACACTCACTTAATATATATATATATATATATATATATATATATATATATATATATATATATAGGGCCTTGTTAGTACTCACAGGAGTACATACTCCGCTGAATATACCACTTAAATAAATATATTATACTTCTTTATCATTTTCAAGATACTTAAATATCAATTATAAGATACTCCAATGCGATTTGATTGAAAATTTTCATTGAGTCCTTTATTTTGCTATATACCTTTTTCATACATAAAGGAAGTATATACACAAATTTAGCTATAAAGGTGGACTTTAATGATTTTTTCATAGAACTCACTTTGGAGTATCTTATAACCATCATTGGAGTATACTTAAATAGATAAAGAGGTATTATCATACGATTTAAGTGGTATATGAGAGGCGGAGTACATACTCTGTGAGTACCAAACTATTTTCATATATATATATATATATATATATATATATATATATATATATATATATATATATATATATACACACACACCTATTGAATGACATAACACACTCACTTAATATCTTTCAAAGTATTTAAGTAAGGATAGAGAGTAAAAATACACAATAACTATAATTTAGATTTCCTCAATTATGAACAGATATAGCAGGATGGAGTGAGCAACCGGTACCACACGCAACAGTTAATCCGTTGACCGTTTCATTCATTGAAATAAACATTATTTTTTGAATGAACTAATTGAATTAAACATGATTTTGCATGCATTGAATTGTTCGCCTTGTAGCTCGGGAGAGACCTGAAAATTAATTAAATCACGCCCTGACGCCCATGAATGCATGCATGACTGAATTGGCACTCGGCCTGACCGGTCTCTGCTTTCTTGTGTCTTCTCTCGATCGTTTCTTTCCTCTGTCGCCATTGATAACTTTTTGAGCTATAGCACACGTGTGGGTGAATGAACGCAAGTGCGCGCGCCTGATCGATCAGATCAGCGACTGCTACTCCTTGACTTGCCTGCTTCAGGCCCGGCGCGCGACGCTTCGCCGCACGTGAGCACCTGCACGCGCGCGTAGTGGACTGCATGTGCCAAACTCCACGGCCAAAAGCTTGCCACTGCCGGGGCGGAGGGAGGGAGCATTCATGTTTCGGTAAATTTGTACCTATATATTTAAAAGAAATACTCGTAGGATGCTCTTACATTGCAACAAACTCTAAAAAACAGTGATACATATTAACATACAGAGTCCTAAACCGAATAATAAATATCTATTTTCTTTCACATACGAATAAATAAAAATATTAGCTCCAACTATTACAACACCTGCTACTACTACTACCCAAAATGAACGAACGGTTACTTTGTATATAAACTGACAATAAGCACAAAGATGATGAAGTTCTGGTATGTGTTGCACACCTTAGTTATAAAAAATTGAACTTCACATTTTATACGGGACACTAAAAGTTTTAAAACAGCCCATATTCTCCACTCTCTGGCCTGAGCTTAGGCATCAACATGATCACCAAAATTTTTACTCAGGCAATAAAATTTTCTTCAATGAACAAACCTCTCACAAGAAAAAAAAAGTTATCTAGTACTTACGATTTTGCAAAACTAACTAACGCTTTTGAATAAAACGCAAAAATTAGGTAAATAAAAGATATGGATGAAGCCATGAAGGTGAAGAGTGATGGGGACCTAGGAGGGTTCAATCATCCGTATCGTGAGGAACCGCTGAGAGATGAGAAAGAGGTTACCATAATCCCTCAAATTTTGATAGTTCCAGGCTTCTAGTGACTGAGTTCATGTTGGGGGCTCTCTGCACAATGCAGGAATTATGTACATCATGGTGATTATCTTGGTTAGCAAAGCAAGTATTTTGAAGCAATAATAGATAGCTAACTGAGCCTAACAAGGTTAGACTAACAACTGCTCATACCGAAGGCGGGAAAGGGTGGCTTCCTGGCGAGCGTAAGCGCACCAGATCCGGGCGTATCCTTAACGACAGGCAGGTCGGTCCACGACCTGCCTTCGACGAGCGCGGCGATGCGGCGGCGGTGTTGGAGTTTTACTTGGCGACGTGGGGCGTCTCCTTGAGCACACCCCGCGGTGAGGAAGGCGTTGAGGCGGTCGTTGCCTCTGGCCTCCATCTTGCAGAGCTGCACCTCGCCCACGAGTCTAGGGTGACGGCGCACGAAGCTAACGTGCACGCTGAGGCCACGGTGCTTCTCTCATGGCGTTCCCCCACCTCGCCGTGACCTCCTCGCTCTCGAACTCTACCACCACCGGCGGCATCAGGCACAGGGAAGAGGGAGGACGGCGGCGTCGGCCGCAGGAAAGAGGGAGAGAGGGCGCCGTGGCTGGTAGCGGAGGCGGTAAGAGAGGTGGGCGAGAGTCAATGGAGTGGAGCGAGCCGACGGTGGGGAGGAGTTGGGCGACGAGGTGGGCAGGAGCGATGCGAGGATTCAGGGCGAGCGCGAGGGAGGCGCGGGGCGGCGGTTTGGCGTGGGGTGGGAGGGGAGGGGAAGAGAAGCGAGGCGATGGTTCTTTTTCCATATGGGCGACGGTTTGCTGTGGGATAGAGAGGTAAATTCATAATTATAGTAGTTAAAATTATTATCGTTGGTATTATTTGATTATCTTCATCAACTATACAGTTTATTTTATCTTTCACGTAAAATTCTGTTTCCGCCACTGATCACTACCATTACTGCATTACTGGCTGCCCGCTCCATTATTGACGACGAGTGCCACTTGGAGCTGGTTGTACGTCTCGTGCATGCCACGATCGAAACACGAAGGTTTGTTTCAGAGTTTCAGCAAGACTGTGAAAGCGTGGAACTGCAAGGGCCTATGCGTGCCAGCCTTTCTGCAACTGAGCTGATGCAACGGCAGACACAGAGAGAGAGAGAGAGAGAGAGAGGGCATCGAGGGTCGTGCATGTGTCTGACCGATATTTTGTCGAGTACTACTTCGTTCAAAGTCTCTGCAGCTGGCATGCACTTGTTCTGTCCAATGACCTTTGTCTTCCCTTTTAACAGAACTCGTACGACTTCAAACAGTGTACTGCGACTTGCGAAATGAAGTAGGAGCGACATTATTATTATTTTTGTGTAATCGCAAATGCGTCGTTATGTATGGATTGATGTTTAATCATCTGTGTGCCTAAATAACACCTTCAGATCATCTGGTTATTCAGAAAAGAAAGAAGCTTGGAAGTATTACGTATCTAGTGGCCAAAAGTGGGCAAAGTGCACAAGATTGCATTAGAGATGATTACAAATCTCATTGGGGAGACGGATTCAGTTTTGTACTACAAGTGTTCTGATTCCAAAAGAAAGAAGTAGACATATGCAGCATCTAGGCCCATAAAGCCATATATAGGCACAAAGTTGTGTAGGGAAACTTATTAGAGGCTGGCTATTGAGCCTCACGGGTTTCGCAGTGAACTGTCTACACTTGGGCCTGATGTTCACTAAAGATTGCCGTTCTTGTGTGATAACTCTTGCCTTTTTTTTTTGTAGGTATGAGATCCAGACTACCACTTGTTAACTACAGCCTTAAGATTCATGCGATTGTCATCTTCGTAGATTAAATCTGGAACACTAATTAACAAGGTTCTATTAATTCTGGCAATGCAGAGAATGAGAATGGCAGCAGCAGATCAGTTCTGTACTTCTGTCTGAAACCAAAATTTGCATTGTTTGTCAGTTCACCTTGCTTTTGACTTCTTGCATTGTTGGTCTTGCTTTCCATCATCGAAGATTTATTTGTACCAGAGATACTGACCAGCTGTAAAGCCAGTGAAACCATGATTCAAAAGGCTAACAAAGCCGGTTTTGGCCACACAAATGATCCAAAAGGTACGAAATGGTCGGCCAGCACTCGAACCATGCGATTTGTCCAATTGTATCCGAAGCATTAGTTAAGCTTATCCTGGCCTGCAAAAGTGTAGAAAAGAGTAGAAACCTGCAGTGAAGAAGAAGCACGGTAAATTTACTTCCCTGCCAGGTCTGTAAATGAAGGAGGGCGAGTGAGTACAGACCTTAGCTGCCGAGGTGACAAAACCTGCATGGTCCACATGCACCCGTGGGGACGACGACAAATTGGCTGGGCCGCTGTGGGGAAGGGAGCCAGCGCGGGTAGGCCGCGCGCGTTGAGCGACGGTGGTGGCAGTGCCCGACCAGAGATCTGGGCACATCGAGAGGCCGTAGCCCGTTGCGCATAGCCGCTCACCGGAGTGTGCTCGTGCGTCGAGCGCGAGAAGCGATCCAGCCGCGCACCACCACGCGTCCGGCAGGCGGAGAAGAATCGCGTGCCAGCTCGTGGTTAGCAGGGAGGGCAGGTTTGGAGTAACGTACACGGCCCAGCGACGCCATACCGCCGGTGGGTGTAGCCTGATTGACAATACTGGAAGAGCAGGGTGTATGTAGCCTGGACTAGTATTTTGGTTTCTCATCTTAATTGTAACCTGTAATCACAAGAAGGAAATGTGTGCTAAATCATCAAGCCTCTGTTGGAAATCTCTCGAGATTTCTTACTCTCTTTCTTATATTTTCTCTCTCTCTCAAGAGACAAATACTTTCACACTACTGGAGGTAAAAGAACACAAACACACTTCTGTTATTCAACTCCTCAACTGAAACAAATGAACATGACAGAGCTTTACACACAAGCGTGCAGGCTCAACTCAAGCCGGTTCCCCTGACCGATTCTCTCTCTCGTCACTAACCCATGATCGGCGGTTCTCACGTAGGAGACTCGCGTGCCCAACTAACTCATGCAACCACTAACCCATGACCGGCGGTTCTCACGCAGGAGACTCGCATGCCCAACTAACTCATGCAGCTGCATGCATTCTCTGGAGACTAGATAACGCATACAACTAAAACACACACTGCGCGTGTACAGAACTCTGAAAGAAACATGTAATACAAATCACCAAACTAACATGCCTATACACTTAACTAAGAAATCAAGATTATAATTAACAATTCCCCCTTAAATCTTGACTCATCATTCCTCATGCATCATCACAGAAGGGTTGGTTCATCATCACTGTGAGCTTTAACAAGAAACGCTTTCTCCTCCTTTCTTTTCTCTAGACACTCATAAGAATAATGCACAAACTCCTCACAATCAAAACAACGCACCTTGCTTTTATCTTTGCGCCATTCACCACGGCCACGGCCGCGCCCTCGTCCTCGCGACGAGTCATATCCTCTTGCCATAAGAAGTTGCTCTTCCGTCCGCATGCCCCGCCCCTTGAGAAGCTCCTCGTGCGCCTTTAGTGATCCAATGGCCTCCTCTACGGCCATCTGATTGATATCACCAAATAGCGCCATCGACGAAGCAACATTGATGAACTTGTCGGAAACAGCTCGTAGCAGTTTCTTTACGACATACTTCTCTTCCATTGTCTCTCCAAGTTCTCGGATCTGGCCAACAAGCATCGTGAACTTCGTAGCGAAGTCATCCACCGAATCTGCATCACACATTTTAATGTTATCAAACTCTGATTGCAGGGACTGGATCCTCGCCTCCCTGACGCGCTCGGCGCCCACATGCATGGAGCGCAGCGCCGTCCAGACATCAAGCGCGGTGTCCTTCTCTGCAACTCACATCAACGTCTCGTCGTTGATGGCCTGAGAGATGGTGACCAAGGCCATCTAATCATTCTTCTCGTCAACAACCTTTGACGAGATCTTGGGATCAACCGCATCCCACACGCATGAGCTCTCATGAGTATCTTCATCCTCGTCGCCCATGCCGCGTAGTTCGTCCTTGTCAGCTGCGGGTACTGGAGCCTTGCCGTCGCCACGTCGCCGAAGCCGCCGCTCGCAGCGGCACCACTTGACGAACCATCACCACGCGGCATCTCCTCGCTCTGATACCAATTGTTGGAAATCTCTCAAGATTTCTCATTCTCTTTCTTGTATTTTCTATCTCTCTCAAGAGACAAATACTTTCACGCTACTGGAGGTAGAAGAACACAAACACACTTCTGTTATTCAACTCCTCAACTGAAACAAATGAACATGATGAGCTTTATACACATGCATGCAGACTCAACTCAAGCCGGTTCCCTTGACCGATTCTCTCTCTCGCAACTAACCCATGACCGGCGGTTCTCACGCAGGAGACTCGCGTGCCCAACTAACTCATGCAGCCACTAACCCATGACCGGCGGTTCTCACGCAGGAGACTCGCGTGCCCAACTAACTCATGCAGCTGCATGCATTCTCTGGAGACTAGATAACTCATACAACTAAAACACACTCTGCACGTGTACAGAGCTTTGAAAGAAACATGTAATACAAATCACCAAACTAACATGTCTAGACACTTAACTAAGAAATCAAGATTATAACTAACAGTCTCAACGGGTGGTACAATAGAACACCATCCGTTGGAATGCAGTCAAGAGCGGCAATGCCTACATACCACACCTGAGCTACTACCAATTGGTGGTTCTGATTCGAGGATAACACGCGTGAGTTTTCGCGGGATAGAACTCATCAGTAACGAAACCACATACCACGAGCAATTTTCATAGGAAGCAAGCATCACAGAGCACGAGTAGTAAAGTTCAGGTTCACTTATTCGTAACAGAAATTACGCTGCTATACAGCAGCAGATGTTTGCGCACATGGTACGGGACTGACAACTAGCCAACACGACTGGAGGCTACCAGGCGTAGCAAGTTTGTGATTTGTTGCAGAGACTACGTGGTTTGATCCAAGTTTAAGTGATGAACAGTTGGCATCTGTGTTGAGTAGTGAATTCAACGATTTGCAAATTGTTGATCTGCTATTAGTTGACCGGTGGTCTGACTGACTATAGGGGTGGTCTGACCGGTCATTGCCGAGCGGTCTAACCGGTCGGGGTGACAGAGATGTAGCTTTGGAGAATTGGGCACCAGACACTTGTGTGTGAGTGTTTAGGGATGTATTTGGACCAGATGCTATTGAAAAATAGAGATTGGACGCAAAACTGGATAGAGATTTGCCAAAAAGTCTAGAGATGGATGTTTTCTGGAATTGAGAAGGTATGACTGGCCGTTGGTTGGCGGTCAGACCGGTGGCATTCTGACTAGTCCCCTATTACCAGGAGTATGGTCAAACCGGCCAAGGGCCGACGGTCTGACCACCCATGGTGAGTTCAAGCACAATGAGTGTGCTGGATTTTGTGGAATCGGCCAGTGTCATGGGATTAGTGCATATGTGTGGCATGATGCATGTGTTTGGCTAACATGGATTAAGTTGCAAAGAATTTGCATCCGAAATCGATTTCTTGATGTATTGTTGTGCAGGAACGCTTGGAGTCAACGACGAGAATACATTACTTTACCACGGTTATATTGGAGGGATCGATCAAGATTTTTGGTTTATATTAGAGGTTGAAGCAAAAAAAGTATTTATCTCAACTGCTACCCATTCCAATGCAATACTTTACTACATAGTTATATTCTAATTCTCCTCAATTATTGCTTCATGGTAGCCATTGCGATATCAACACGCATACACATACAACTGTCGTCGATTCTAGGGACATGTGGCACACACTACTACAGAGAGGGTAATCACAGACAGTTTTT
Source organism: Hsuehochloa calcarea (assembly GCA_036346395.1). Taxonomy (NCBI): domain Eukaryota; kingdom Viridiplantae; phylum Streptophyta; class Magnoliopsida; order Poales; family Poaceae; genus Hsuehochloa; species Hsuehochloa calcarea. Next base: position 4,829,771 of record CM070604.1, on the reverse strand, counting down.
GAACCGTTTGTGAAAAAATGTCTGTGATGATATAAAATCACCACAGACGTTTTTTGAACCGTCTGTGAAAAACTATTACATTACAGACGGTTGTAAATAATAACCGTCGGTGATAGCTTTTCTTATTAAAAAAATTAAAAATAGATGCGGAAACTTCGAAAACGGCTTGTGCAGGCATAAATATCAGACTGAAGCCCGACCCAGCGTTCGAACGATCTAGTTCACACCACGATCCCCTCGTCACCTGAGCACAGATCTACTGCACCTCGATGGAGCCGGGCATCGAGGGAGGATCGATTCGGCAGCTGTGTGCTCAGTCCAAGGAAGGTATGGCGGCGGCACCCTCGGGGACGACGAGGTCCGGCGACGGTGGGCTGGCCAGAGCTGATCTGACCGTGGACGGTCCTCGCCGGGGGCATCCACGGCATACTCCTCCCGCTCGCCGGTGGAGTGAGAATTGATGGAGAGAGAGAGGAGAGAGTAAGAGAATGACACCGATGGTTGCCTTGGAGGACGACAGAGGGAGAGAGTGTGTGTGAGGGAGGAGGGAGGGGAAGGGGATGGGGCGCACGCGTGAGCATTCTTCCTTTCTCTCACTCGCTCCTTCCCAATCCAGGCAGCAACAAATCGATGGACTTCTATTCATGATCAGTTCTTGCTCCATAACTTGTGCTTGGAGAGCTTTCAATTTTTAGCCCGGATGTCCGTAGATTAGTCCAGGTATGCATGCCAGATTGTATTTCATGATAGCAGACCTAAAGTGCCTCTGTATTCTGATATTGCCCGTGCGTTTTAATTTGGTGATAATTCATGTGGTCTTGCTGTGTGTACATTTTTTTTTCTTTTTGAAATCTAGTGTGTGTACAGATTTTGATACTGGAATTGTTCGTTGTGCTGCCTTTGCACTTTCTGAATGTTGAGCAGACATCACTCAGAGGTATGCATCCTGAAACCACAAAATCCCCACGAAACAAAATTTTGTGGCCAATCAAGACCTTTGCCCTATTCGTGTGATCCTTAATGATAAGCCTCTGAACACACCTTTTACTAAGATCTCTAACTCTGAACATTCACAGCAGACATGGGAGCTACATGAAGTAGGGAAGCTCATGGAACTGGTTGGTACATCTCCTGGAGAGGGAGATTGCAGTGAGGGCTTGCTCGGATTGGAAGGGATTTTAGTTTGAATTCTCCGTCGATCCGAAAGGATTGAGCCGTATTACAGTATATCCAAACAAGCCTAAGGGAGGAGTTGTGGTGTATATGCATGGTTTGTGACTTGGCAACCCCTAAGGCGCATGACAACATCCCAAATTGGAACTACAACTGGTCATTTTCCACTATACCATATATATCCAACAAAACTCAGGAAAAAAAATGAACAGCCTGGTGCCAGAAATCCTATTAAGTCCTGAATTCCAATAAAAAACGCATGTAACAATGTAAAGAAAAAAATGAACAGCCTGGTGCCAGAAATCTTCTGTATTATCTTTCATTTATGGATCTCCAAGCAAGGAAAAGTAAAGAAAAACTTCAGTGTTCTTATAATTTATACATGATGCAATTGAAGTGAACCTTGGAAAGCTTTCCAGCAGACCGATTTCCATTGTGCATTACAAAGATATTTAACATATCCCGCTTCCCATATTTCATGGTGCATTACAAAGATTCAATCAAATCCCATATTCTGCTTACTACCAAATAAATGTGCATTGAACAATCCCTTTATTACAAAATTGTATCTTTATCCTGGTTTATATACCAAGAGTTGTACAATTTGTGTTACCTGAATCCCAAGAGCAGTACAATTTGTGTTACCTGAATGCTTGGCCCATACCTTTTGATATCGCATCTACTCTTCAATGTGAAGGCCGTGACATGATGCAGATAGATTTTTGTTTAAAATGACAAAATCTGGGTTTTGTAGTTTCCATTAGTTGTAGATCAGATTTCTTTGGAGATAATAATAATTCCATGTGTAAATAACTATAAACTTTTGTCCTTGCATTTACTAGATGTTTCACTGGGGGCATTGATCCTGCAAATCAATGAGTTGTAAGATGATCAACAGTTAAAAATCGATTTGTGGGTAGTAATTAATGAGTTGTACATGACATGAGTGTTGATTTGTGATCCAAATTCTATACATCAATTAGGCCAGCTTCTGGACGAAGCGTAGCGGAAGCCCGTCGCCGGAGGCTTAGGGCCGGAGCGGATCCTAGTCGACTTAGGGTTTCCCAGATCTATATATTCCCTGTAAGCCGCCGCCGTTTGGGATAAGAAATCAGAGTTGTAAATCCCCGGCGTTGTAACCTCACCCCGATATAGTGAAGATTGTTGCTGGCTGGCGCCCGTGGTTTTTCCCTCTCGCATTGTGAGGGTTTTCCACGTTAAATCTCGTGTCTCTCTGCGATTGATTCTTGTTTACTTCGTCGTTTCTCCGCCGTCTCGTATAACAATGAGTTGTAGACGGTACCTTCTTTATTCCAATTTTCTCCGTTAATCTTATGCATGTTACAGAGTTTGATGCCTGAGTTTTACTTTTGTTTCTGTGACATTCGTGCATGTTTGATGCATTCCAGACACATGCTTTCATTTTTGCAATTTCTAAATTTCCTCGTTTTTAATCTGCAGCTATATTCATAACGTCAACCCTCTGAGCAACACATGAGATGTTCTGAGCAACGCACGGGGCAAGTAACTAGTTTGTTTAACAGATGGCAATGATGGCAAGTCCATACCAGGTTGGTTTAAGGCGCTTTTTTGAATCTATCCTGGAGAGGTAATTTTAGTTATCTTGCTTGAATATGACAGTATAAACGCAATTATACAAGAGAAGAGTCTTAACAGGGTTGCCAAGTACTAGTTTTAGAAAATTGGAGGCATATCATAGAGATTTGAGTTCAGCGTTATGTTAGCAATTGCACAACTAAAAAGCTTGATAGGACTGCGTAAAATGACCTAAAAGGAAACTAGAACTTATTTTGCTTGTTCCTTTTCTGAAGCCATGACCCGAATACGATGCATTCTAGGATTATTGAGGGGATGACGATGGTTTGTTCAGTACAGAGCAGTCGGCAAGAAAAACTGTAAGGAGACAGTCCTTTGATGTCGTGTGAGGGCGTGACGACAGAAGAGTAGCAGTAGTCAGGAACCAATTTCATGCACTCCCTACTAGTACTAGGTGCTCACAAATTGGAACACGAGGGATGCAACTTTACAAACATGGAGTACTCAACAAAACTAAACATCACAATTTCCTCCCATCGATGCAAATTAAAGCCTCAACTCGAATCATCCCACGGACAAACTTGTAATTAAGCACCCTATCTTTCTAATCTGGGATCAGTACCAAACAGTACTGCTACTTCACCCAGCAGACATGGAAGGACAATCTCAAACTGACAGCAGGACGCATCTGACGACAATCTCAAACTGAAGAAAACAGGACGCACAAGACACGGTAAAGCTTACTCGTAGACCGATGATGATGGTACGCACGTGGCACGCCGGTTCCCGTGGGCCTTCAAAATGCTCAGCAAGGATCAGATCGCCTTGGGTTTGGCTGGTGCGAGCATCGCGAGGTAGAGGAAGCCGCAGCCGAGCAGCAGAAGCACGTAGTCGAAAAAGGCCGCCCCTTGGCCGTCGGCGAGGCCGGTCCAGTCGGCCACCACGGCCAAGGCAATCAGGAGGCAGCCGCACCTCGCCAGGGTCCCTGCATCAGGGACGGTGGCGAGTTTTTGGTTGTTATTGTTGACGACGACGTAGTTCTCCCCCTGCACACGCTCCATCGGTCGGCGATGATCGGTGGGGAGGTCGGATCGAGCGAGGTGACTAGCTAGGTGTGCAAGCCGGCGGCGGAGAAGAGGATCGTGAAGCTCCACCGACACGCCACACGCGCAAGTAATATAGAGTGATTGACCGAGTCTGCTTATCCCGAAGCTTCTGTCTTGCGAGGAAAGGCAACCATTTTCATTTTCATTTTCAATTTTTGTTAATCTCGGACGAATCTTCGAGAATGTAGGAGGCATTCGGCACTCTCGGCAGCCGCAGGCCGACTGTCTAGCTGACGAGGAGGGTTTCTGACAGTGACAGATGAGCTGCAGTCCACCACTCCACCTGGCACTGATACCTTCAAGCTCCACTTGCTAAATGGGCCCAATTTCATACTGAAACGGGCCATGTGGATCAAGGAATGCTCATGACCTAATGTAAATGCAATATTTGTTAGATTCTAAAACTAACCCGGCCTGGAGATCGACAAGAAAGCAATCGTGGTCAGGACCAAGGACCATCCCTGAAAGCGACATGACAAGCAGCAATCTGCAATCCGAAGTAGAGTACACATAGTAGTGATCATGATCAGGAAAGGAGTAGCACTACATGAAACATGACGAGGAGGACTAATAGAGTTTTGGTGTTCGTATTAGATGAATTAGAAATAAATCTGTTTTGAATTATATGAAGTCGATAAGAGTAAACTGGTTTGTAGATGTGATAGTTGTGGCTGTCAGCTATGTATTGTATGGATTATTCGGCAATAAATGGCAATATAAGTAAGTGGGTCAGACAATCATGGGTGTGGTTATACTGTGACCAAACATATCGAGTGGTGGCATACTGCTACGTGCACTGAGTATAGTTAAACTAAGATATTAATAAGTTAATATGCAGTACCATGTCATAGAACATATATAGACATTGGCATATGTTTTTAGTTAATATACATTTTCTTTCGGATAGCCTGCTTTTGATCCCATGTTGTGCACAACAGTAAGCCTAGTGGTGGTAAATGGTAACCATCATCGAGCATAGAAAAGTAATATAAGATGTGTGTGAGTTATCTCTAAGGTCGTGGTGTAGCACGTGAAAACCCAAATGGTTCAAGATAGAGCTTCCATGAAGACTGGACTATTTTGGCCGTATGCCGTAGGGAAATTCCCGTTCTGGCCCCTCTAGCAGCGAAATTCCTAATCTGGCCCCCCGTATACACCTGCTGCCGTCGGTGGCCGCAGCGGGCGACCTGCTGCCGTGGGTGACGGCAGCAGCACTCGCCGCCGCCGCCAGCAGTGCCAGTGCCGGCGCCCACATGTCACCTCGGTGCTCGGTTCGTAGCAACTTCTTTGTCGTCGGGACGGCAGCAGTGCCGCCCGCTGCCACCCGTCGCCTCGCGTCTCACCGCCACAGGCTGCATTTGCCGCGATGAAGCGCACTCGCCGTCGTCCCGACCCGCTGCCACTCGTCGCCCTCCCGTCTCCCCGGCCCCGGCAGTGCACAGTGAAGTGCACCTAAGGCACCCAAAGAGCCACACCGCCAAGCCGAGAAAGCAGACCGCGAACAGCATGGTCACAAACGAGGACGAGTCAAGCCGTCCAGGGTACAGCGCCGGGCCGGAGGTTGGCAAGCGCACCGGCATCATCGGGTTCGTCCATTGCCTTCGCGGCGGGTTTTGCACGTAACGATCCATCGAGCTCACGCTAGTCAGGAGAAGGGTGTTGGTCTAGACCGAAGATGAACACACGCAAGAGCACAAGAAATTTTTTTGTGCCACCAGATCAACAGCAGCTTTTCTGAATTTCTCTTGCTCTATTGCTCTTGATGTTCAAGTTACAAGACCATAGGTGCCTTTATATAGACTAAGCACTTGGATTCTTTGATCCAATTCGTTTCTAAGTAGGAAACCTACTCGAACTCACATTAGGAAACCAAAACTAAATATGGAAAACCTAACAAAGGAAATAAACTAAATTGGTCCGATGCTGATTGCATCAGGATCTTAACACCCTATACTTGGCAAGTCTAGATTAATTTTCAACAACCCCTAATCTAGACTTGCCGACTCTAACTTGTTGCAGCAGTCGGTCTCAACTACAACTTGCCCAACTGATACTCGGCACAGGATGGCGAACACACCTCCTCAACATTCCGGACACAACTCAGGACGGTGAACACACCTCCTCAACGTCTCATACTCAACTCAACAGACTCGACTCAGGACGGCAAACACACCTCCTCAACGTCCCAGACTCAACTTAGCATCAGAGTAACGCCGGCTCGTATTCAGCATCAGCCACAATTAAATGCGTCTCTGCTTTCTCCTTTCTGGGATTACGACATTCAGAAGCGAAGTACCCGTAGTCCTGACAGTTGTAGCAGCGAATTTTCGTCTTGTCGAACTTGCGATTCTTCATGCCAGAGTTGTTGGCGCCCTCTTTATTAGACCTGGATTCCCACTCGCCACGAGTGAGTAGTAGATGCTCACCTTCCTCGTTGTGTCGCCGTCCCTTTGTGCGTTCCTCGTATGCTTTCAGTCGCCCAACCACCTCCACAATCGTCATCGTCTTCATATCAGCAAATTGCTCAATGGTGGAGACGATCGGCAAGAATTTTTCGGGCATGGCACGAAGAAACTTCTTCACGACGGTGCGCTCTTCCATCTTGTCTCCGAGGACACGAATCTCGTTGATGATGGCGGTCAGCTTCATGACGAAGTCATTGATGGACTCGGTCTCCTTCATTTTCATTACATCGAACTCACTCATGAGAGTCCGCGCTCGTGCCTCCTTGACGCGGTCAGCGCCGACGTGCATCTCCTTCAAAGTGTCCCAAGCCTCCTTGGTCGTCTCATATTCGGCCAAGAACATCATCATGGCCTCGGGCACGGCTTGGAATATGGCGGCGAGAGCCATCTGGTCCTTACGCTCATCGACCAGCTCTTTGCCTTCCACCGCCGCCCACACCCCTTGTGCGCGTATGAACACCTTCATCTTCACCGCCCAAGAGCCATAGTTGGTCTCAGTGAGCATCAAGTATTGGAAGGTTACCGAACCCACCTTCGTCGGTGCCTTGGATGCCGCCGTGTCCGAGGTGTCGTCACTGTCCACGAACTTCTGCGTGGACGGCATCTGCTGCGACATGACGCGCTACACCTCGTGCGCCCGAGGCGTAGTGCCGCAACCGCCGAGAGCCGTCGTTGCCCGACCGAGCCACGCGTTGCCGTCCGCGCCGCACAGCTTCTCCTCGCACCGTGCCTTCTTGCACCTTGGTCTGATACCAATTGTTGGTCTAGACCGAAGATGAACACACGTAAGAACATAAGAAATTTTTTGTGCCGCCGGATCAACAGCAGATTTTCTGAATTTCTCTTGTTCTATTCCTCTTGATGTTCAAGTTATAAGAGCATATGTGCTTTTATATAGGTTAAGGAATTGGATTCTTTAATCCAATTCGTAAACCTACTCGGACTCACATTAGAAAACCAAAACTAAATATAAAAAGTCTAACAAAAGAAATAAACTAAATTGATCCGATGCTGATTGCATTAGGATCTTAACACTCTATACTTGACAAGTCTAGATTAATTTTCAAGCGCACACGCCGCGAGGGCGACCGCCTCGGGGACGAGCGCCAGCGCCGCGTAGCTGCCCACCTTGGACGCCGCGATCAGGAGCGCCGTCGTCACGACGCCTAGGACGAGCAAGCATATCAGCACCTTGAGCTCCCTCGCCGGCCGCGGGCACGGCTCCAGCGACCGCGGTACGGCTTTGAGCAGCATGAGCGACGCCGCGACGGAGGTGAAGAAAGTAAGGTACTCAGAGACAGAGGGCAAGGACCACGCGTGGCGGGCCTCCTCCGGGTAATTCTGGAAGTGGAAGAAGGCCATGCCGAACCAGCCGGCAAACAACATAGCCGTGACGTTGCTGGACAGCTCGAGCAGCTGCTGGAGCTCCTCCTCGCACCCCTTGTACGCGTCCACGTCTCTCCTGAGCTCCGTCGCCGCGCACTGCCACAGTCGGTGCGCGACGAGCGCAGCCGCCGCGACGACGGTGAGCGCCTCACGAAGACGTTCATGCGCATCATGAGCGAGAGGGAGAAGGAGACGGATACGAGTAAGAAGGCGCAGACGTGGACGAGAATCTTGATGAAGCGGTAGCGGAGGGGACCTGGCCTGGGGTTGAGGAAGAGGAACTCGATGACGAGGCCGCGGAGGGAGAGACCGGCGAGGAGGGTGAGGTACGTGGAGAGCACCGTGGGCAGGGGCAAGGACTGCTTCTGGTTCGAGAGCACGACGACCATCGGCACGACGATGCCGACTGCGAGTACCATGACGCTCTCTGACGAGGATTGGATCCGCTTGTTCAGATATTGAATGCCCTGCAAGATGGAAACAAAAAAAGAAGGCAAAAATTGTCAGATCCAATTGGTTCGGCACTGCTATCCCTGATAGCTGAAAAACTGAAACTCTGATGAGTTTCCTTTTCGGATGGTGAGCGATTAGTACGACGTAACTCGATCAAACAGAGAAAAGAAAACGATTGCTAAACAACTGATGCCCGCATTGATTTGCTACGGCATAGCAATTATATTTATTCTCAGGAAACAACAGAAATCGGTTACATGCAGATTTGACGTCCTAGTCTTCCTCCAACTTGTTACAGATCCTCAAGACTAGTTCTTCTAAAGACCGAAGCAGAGCTAATGTCAGTGCGATGCGATGGTAATGCTATGCAAACCGCTAGTTATTCTCAATACAAATGACTCACGAAAATATTGAATAACTAAAAAACTTGTATGAAGGAAAGAGTGTGACGAAATTAAAACTAACAAAACACCCCCTAATTTCGTAGCACCTCTTTCATCCCGATCTTGTCTCTCATTTCCAAAAATCTGACCCGCCAAGAGGTTTAGTTAGGATGTCTGCTAGCTGATGCTCTGAGCTAATGAACTCGATCTCCAGCTTCCCTTCTTCAACACATTGTCTCACGAAATGATAGCGTGTATCTATGTGTTTGCTACGATCATGAATAACCGGGTTCTTGGACAATGCAATTGCTGACTTGTTGTCCACCCATAGCTTGATACATTTGGGCTCTTCCTTCAACATTTCACCCAGTAGCCGTGCCAGCCAAATGCCCTGGCATGCTGCGGTTGTTGCTGCAATATACTCCGCTTCACAAGATGATAAAGCTACCACCTTTTGTTTTTGTGATTGCCAACTTACTGGATCTCCTTCAAGCATGAACATCACTCCGGAAGTGCTTTTCCGATCATCCACATCACCAGCCATATCACTATCACTAAAACCAGTAAGATTCAGCTCTTCACTCGAATTTCTTCTATAACAGCAACCCAGATTCAATGTCCCCTTGATATAGCGCAGTATCTGTTTTACCGCAGCCATGTGTTCACTGGTTGGTCCTTCCATGAATCTGCTCACATAGCCGACTGAATAAGAGATATCCGGTCTTGTATGTACCAAATATCTGAGGCTACCGACCAAGCTTCTGAACAAGTTTGCATCAGCGGGCGGTTGATTACTGACTTTACTCAATTTGAGTCTTGCATCCATTGGAAGTTTGCAAGGATTGCAGTCACTCAAACCGGCCTTCTCAAGTACCTTTTGTGCATATGCTGACTGGTTCACTGTGATAGCATCTTTGGTTTGATGCACTTCCATCCCCAGGTAGTAAGTCAGTAAGCCGAGATCACTCATGCTGAAAAGCCTCTTCATCTCTTGTTTAAACTTGTGTATCTCCTGCTGCAATGCTCCCAAGATTATCAGGTCATCAACATAAACTCCCACAAGCAAGCTTGAAATCCCCATACCCCTTCTGTAAACAGCAGCTTCAGAGGAGCTTCTTTCAAAACCAAGTGACAGAAGACTAGTGTCCAGTTTCACATTCCAAGCTCTTGGCGCTTGTTTCAAGCCATACAAAGCTTTGTTAAGTCGCAGTACCTTGTGAGTATTCCTCTTATCCACATACCCAGGTGGTTGGCACACATAGACTTCCTCTTGAAGATCTCCATTTAGGAAAGCTGATTTTACATCCATATGATGCACTTCCCATCCTTTCTTTGCTGCAAGGGCTAGCAATAGACGAACTGTCTCCATTCTAGCCACAGGAGCAAATACCTCTTCAAAATCAACACCTTGTTGTTGCACAAAGCCCTTTGCCACCAACCGGGCTTTGTACTTTACAATCTGTCCTTGAGCATCTCTTTTAACCTTGAAAATCCATTTTAAACCGATTGGTTTAACCCCTGTGGGAGGATCTACAAGATACCAGGTGTTGTTTGATTCAATTGAATTGAGCTCCTCACGCATTGCTTCTTGCCAACATCTATGTTTCTTAGCATCAGAGAAAGATGAGGGCTCTTCGGCTGTAAGGAGGCAGAGTTCACTAAAAGATTCAGTTAACTCTTGTACCTTTGTATTGTCGTAGATGTCCTTCAGTGTGCGATAGCGCCTGGGTCCTTCAGATGCAGTAGCTGACTCGGTGCTTGGAGGAGTCGCCCACTGCACAGGTGTGACTGAATTGCCCGAATTTGGTGTTCGTGGCTCAGCATCTAGGAATGCAGTAGGTGCATCTTCTTGCTGTGGTTCAGTGATTTCTTGTGGGTTCCCATTCTCAGGTGAGAGCCCACAAGTAGTACTTGCACCTGAAAATACAGTATACTGAATAGAGAAAGAATCATTAAGGGTTTGGTTTCCTGAATGATCTTCTTCCTGACTCCAGTCCCACCCAACTTCTTCATCAAAAATAACATCACGAGTGACATGAACCTTCTTACCAACTGGATCATACATCCTGTATGCTTTGCTCCCATTTTCGTAGCCAATCAGCACCATGGGTACACTGCGATCATCAAGCTTCTGCAAGTTTGGTCTCACTACCTTTACATGTCCAATGCAACCGAATGTACGAAAATAACGCACATTTGGTCGTCTTCCATACCAGGCTTCGTAAGGAGTCTTGCCATCCACACTCTTTGTGGGAGACCGATTCAAAATGTGGACCGCCGTCGTGATGCCTTCACCCTGAATACCCCTGCACCCTTTTGCCTTCAGGAGACTTCGCGCCATAGCCACCACTGTCTGATTTCTTCTCTCAACCACTCCATTTTGCTGTGGTGAGTACGGTGCAGTGAGATGTCGTTTCACGCCTTGGTCTGCCCAGTACTTCCCAAACTCTAAGGAGTTGAACTCCCCTCCTCGATCTGTTCGGAAAACTTTCGGTCTGTTTCCACACTCCAGTTCTGCACTTACTTGGAAATGCTTGATAGCTTCAGCTGCCTCAGCTTTAGTTTTCAGTAGCTTTACCCACATGTATCGGGAGAAGTCATCGACAAGGAGAAGGAAGAAGCTCCTGTCCCCTGGTGTAGCCGGTGAGATGGGACCACACAGATCACCATGTACCAGCTCCAACATTGTGTTAGCGCGGTAGCTGGTCTCTTCAGGGAATGAACTGCGTTCTTTGCCAACCATACGGCTATCACAAATCATTCCTGATTGCGACTTTGGCGACCACGAACCATCTCTGCAGGGCGGCTCAAGGGAATGGAAATTCAGATGTCCAAACCGCGCATGCCATTTCCATGCTTCCTCAGTGCAACGGGTTGCCAGCACACAGGTTCTGCAATATCAAGGTTGAGCATATACAAACGACTGCTAGTTCTAGTTACCTTGGCCAGGAGTTTATTGTGCTGATCTCTCACAGTGAGAACACCTTGTTTGATGAGGACTTCACAGCCACGCTCATCTAGTTGTCCAAGGCTTACAATATTGGTGTGAAGCTTTGGTATGTAATAGACATCACTGAGAGTCCGTTGTTCTCCATTATGGCACCTGAACATCACTGAGCCTCTTCCACATATGGCAACCAGTGACCCATCTCCAAATTTCACCGATCCTTGCACAGAAATGTCAAGATCGACAAAATTCGCTTTTGTTCCTGTCATGTGGTTTGTGGCACCAGTGTCCAAATACCACATGCCGATGTGGGTGTCGCCTTCATGCCCAAGGTTCACCTGTGCATGAGCTTCATTGAGGAAAATCTCAACAGGCTCATTCTTCTTTGCTTCTGAGATTTCACATGTTTCCACCATCAGAAGTGCTGGTTCCTCCTCCTGAACTTGTGATACATTCACCTGCTCCTTTTGCTCCCGGCGAGGTTTACGACATTCCCTGGCAAAATGCCCATAAAGGTTACAGTTAAAACATTTCACCTTGGATTTGTCGCGTTTGTAAGCTGGGGTAATGACTCCCTTCTGTTCGGAGCTGTTTCTTCCATGTCCACGATTTTGATACCCTATGGTATTGCTGCCGTGATTCTTCCAGCCACCTTGATGCTTGGTTTTAGTGCGTGCCACCCATTCCTCCTCAGTGAGTAACAGGCGTCCGGCACCATCTTGCTGTTGACTGCGACTCAGACGGTCTTCAACAGACTTCAATCTCCCAGTGAGTTCCTCAATTGTCATGGTGCTCAGGTCGAGGAATTGCTCAATAGAAATGGCCACTTGTGAGTATTTGTCAGGTACTACCCGTAGGAACTTCTTTACTACCTTCTCGTCTTCGATGTCATCACCAAGAGTGCGCATATTGTTCACAAGGCCTGACAGATGCATTGAGAAATCGTCAATTGTCTCTGTGATGCGGACATCCTTAGCTATGTTGTTTCATATAATATTTTCAATTCATTAAATACCTCAGAACAACATGAGCTTACTAAGAGAGTTGAAAAACAAGAGAAGCTTATCCAACAGGTGAATCTGTTTACTGAATTTCCTTTTAAATTAGATGAGAATTTCATACTACCTAAAACTAGTGTTTTGCTTGTGCTCAGATTGGAAGATTCAATAATGAACGGAGATGAAGGATATGAGGTTGTTCTTGAAGAAAGGCCATCACAATGGAGGAGAAGCTCGTGGGAGACAAGCAAGGGGAGAGAAGCCCAAGAATGCAAGTCAAATTCGAAACTTCCACAAGCCCAACCAAATTCAAATTCGGAATCAACTCAGAATTCAATTCGGATTCGGAATCAGCCTCAAATTCGGATTCGGAATCAGCAGGACAGTCCGGAGTAAAAAGGTCATAACTTTCTCGTACGAAGTCGGATTGGAGTGTTTTTGGGCTTGTTGGAAAGCTAACTTCAAGCCCGATCCAACGGATCCTCCCTCACTCCGAAATTCGTCCTGTATCAAAAGATATGACCGAAACAATATGACGGTTGTAAAATCAGAGTTTCCTTTTCTGTTTTGGAATGTATCGGAATTGGAGTAGGACTCCAAATCCGAATTAGAATAGGAGTAGGGCCTCTTGGCCAGCCATGAGGAGGAGTAGGAGCACTATATATAGAGGGGTAGACCCCCATTGTAACCTCAGACCACGTTTAATATATTTTCAAAGCTTTTGCTTAATTCTCCTGTTGTGCTTATAGCCAAAACAGAGGGAATTGGGCGTTGAGAACAAGGGGTCATTCTTGCTTTTCCGTTGGGAATTGAGGGTTCGACGATCTTCGCTTGTGGTCAGCGAGGATCCAATCAAGTGTGTGTTTGGGCGAATTTTCCATAGAGTTGCAAGTCCGTGCATTGGCGCGGGGGATCAGCTGGTGGTTCGTCAGGATACACAAGTTATCGAGAGGTTCTACGTCGAGAAGATCGGGCACCCGCATCGGTGGTATCGAGCTCGTTGACTCGGTAGGATCTTTATCCGATTATCTTTTTTCCCATACGAAAAAGCCATACAAAAAAAAATTCAGCCGTAGTATTTAATTTGTTATTCTAGTGAGTTTTGTTAAGTTTTTGTCCATTAGAATCAAGTTTAGTTTGCTGATCTTGAATTCTTTTGCGTTGCTTTTTATTTGAGCCTAAGTTTGATTTTTTTTAGTCGTGTCTATAAAAAAAACAAAAAGAAGTAAGACATCAATTTATCCTTTGTGAACCTTTCAATCTTTGCGAATACTTTGAACCTATTTAAGACTAGCTAAATCGTTGCTGAGGGCTGCATAGTAATATTTGTGTTCTTGCAATTGTTCAAAGATCAAAAGGTGGGAAAGAATTTTTTTTGCTCATTTTTTGTTGAACAAGAATTTTGGCCATAGTTCAAAAAAAAAGAAAGAAAAAGAGAAGAGAAAAGAGAAAAGAGAAAAGAGAAAAGAGAAAAAAAGAAAAGGAAAAAGAAAGAGCATAGCCGAACCATAAACTTGAGCGAAAATCCCCACTCATTCTTGATTCAATTGTTAGAATATCAATATTTTGTGCAATCTTGTGCCCTAGTTTCATTATTTGCAACTAGCTAGCGTCTTTCTATAACTTGTGCAATACGAGCTATTTTGTTCTTCACTTATATCTTACATAGCTCATTCCTTGATTGCACTAAGTTCCAATATCTTTGCGTGTGAGTTGTTTTGATTTTCACTTATATCTTTGTGATCGGCAACTAGGCATTGAATTCTAGTTTGGATATTTACTTAGCCTTACAATACCTAGAATTTTCAAATTAAGTAGGTATCCATACCAAACTCCACAAAACACCCGTTGTCGTGCTTTGACTTGCTCTTGAAATTCGCTCACACATCACCTTGTGGTTCCTGCTGTCCTGAAGTGTAAGTATTGTTGATCTTAATTCCTTTCGGAACGGTAAAGAAACTTCACCTTGTTAGGATTGTGAGTTGAGTGACCTCTACATATACATATACACCTACATACATATTCTTTGCTTTGCTGCTAACAATGGCAGATCGCGAGTATACGTATCTTCCCTTCTATGGTAGTAATGATCCAGAGGAGTATCTTGAGTGGGTACAAGACATGGAGTTCGAGCTTGAATCCCATAAGTTCAATCGAAGCCAAGGAAGTGAGTGGCCACTTTGTTTTTTACGGACTATGCCTCTAGTTGGTGGCAACAACTAGGTGGAAAACGATTCATTACATCTTGGTACTGTTTAAAAAGCGTCATGAGAAGAGAATTTGTTCCATCCTATTATGAGCGGGAACTACTACGACATGTGGAGAGCATTACACAAGGATGCAAAGTTGTCCAAGATTATTATATTGAGTTGAATCATGCAATGCGCCGTGCCAATATCACTAGTCCATATCAAGAAAAGGCATATTTCAAAGCAGGCTTGAATTATCAGATCGTTGCTGCACTTCAAGATGAATATTTTCGTAGTCTGCAAGATCTTGTTAAATTTGCTATGAAGGCAGAAAAGAGACTTAAACACATTCAAGCACATCAATTAAATCTGCGCCGGCTCTTTAGTTCTAATTCATCCACTGGTGTGTCACTTGAGAAGAAGATCAAGCATGAGAATTTTTCTTCTACCGAGGTGATGAGTAGTGCTGCCCCGTCACAACCCGCAACACGTGAGGAGGTCGTGGTTGGTGGTAGTTGTGCCATTGCTGACCCACAGTCTTACAAGGATGAGATGTATCAAAACCCATGTCAGAATGAGAGCCACATAGCCAAATTGAGTGAGAGTGATAAAAAGAGTGAGCTGTGTGATTCCACCATACGCGAGATTGAGAGCATCCCAATTGAGAGTGTGAGAGATACACCAAAAGAAAAGAGAGAGATAGATGATAGGACAAGTAAGATTATTTTTGAACCTAACAACTTACCCTCTATTTCTAGTGTTGTATCCCACATTCTGCAGGTGGACCAAGCAAATAAGGACTTGGAGATTCAAGAGCCCTCACCATTGGAAGAGAAAGATAAAGAGCTAACCATGGATGGAGAGAGAATACCTGAAGATCAAGGTAACACTATTTGTACTGAATTGGTCGTTTATGAAAACAAGGTGCGTAAAGCGAGAACTCCATTATTCATTTGATGATTCCACGTTCTAAATTTGATATGCTTAATTTGCATAATGTGAAATTGATTACTCAAAAAGAAGTTCTTAGTAGAATACACATTAATAATTCTTTGTGTTATATCATATTCGATAGTCCTAAACATGTATATAGTGTGATTAAGAAGGTTCTTGAAATTTCACACTTAAGATCACTAGTAAATAGCTATATACACACATATAAATTCAATTTGATTGATGATGTTGGTGTAGACAACATGTTTCAAGTTTATCAAATATACATTACCTATAATAATCTTGTTGATTTACAATCACATGTTTTGCGCAAACCATCTATTGAGCAATGTCATGATATCTTTAAGATGGGTTTAAATACAAGTGTTTATTGTTTAGAATGCAACATGATGCCTACTTGTTTATCTCTTAAATGTATAACTAATCAGAGTAGCGCAGTTGAATTATGGAATGGTATCAATTGGTTTTCACCCACTTTACTTGACTTTGGTATTGGGAAGGTGAAATTTTATCATATGAGTCAGTTGTGCAATTTGAAATGTGATTCCGAGCTATCGATTGTACAAAACAACGCGAATAACACAACAATTGATTCATACATATATCACGTATATACGTTGTTCTCTTTGTTTAATACATGTTCGGCAAATCATCATGCGCTACATGAAACTTGTTTGGATGATAAATACATGTACCATGCATATACGTTGTTTTCTTCGTCTAGCACATTTTCAGGCTATCAAAAGCCGAGGACGGCTTTTTTTGAAGAAAGGGAGGATGATGCGGACATCCTTAGCTATGTTGTTTCATATAATATTTTCAATTCATTAAATACCTCGTAACAACATGAGCTTACTAAGAGAGTTGAAAAACAAGAGAAGCTTATCCAACAGTGAATCATTTACATGAATTTCCTTTTAAATTAGATGAGAATTTCATACTACCTAAAACTAGTGTTTTGCTTGTGCTCAGATTGGAAGATTCAATAATGAACGGAGATGAAGGATATGAGGTTGTTCTTGAAGAAATGCCATCACAATGGAGGAGAAGCTCGTGGGAGACAAGCAAGGGGAGAGAAGCCCAAGAATGCAAGTCAAATTCGAAACTTCCACAAGCCCAACCAAATTCAAATTCGGAATCAACTCAGAATTCAATTCGGATTCGAATCAGCCTCAAATTCGGATTCGGAATCAGCAGGACAGTCCGAGTAAAAGGTCATAACTTTCTCATACGAAGTCAGATTGGAGTGTTTTTGGGCTTGTTGGAAAGCTAACTTCAAGCCCGATCCAACGGATCCTCCCTCACTCCGAAATTCGTCCTGTATCAAAAGATATGACCGAAACAATATGACGGTTGTAAAATCAGAGTTTCCTTTTCTGTTTTGGAATGTATCGAATTGGAGTAGGACTCCAAATCCGAATTAGAATAGGAGTAGGGCCTCTTGGCCAGCCATGAGGAGGAGTAGGAGCACTATATATAGAGGGTAGACCCCATTGTAACCTCGCACCACGTTTAATATATTTTCAAAGCTTTTGCTTGATTCTCCTGTTGTGCTTATAGCCAAAACAGAGGGAATTGGGCGTTGAGAACAAGGGGTCGTTCTTGCTTTTCCGCTGGGAATTGAGGGTTCGACAATCTTCGCTTGTGGTCAGCGAGGATCCAATCAAGTGTGTGTTTGGGCGAATTTTCCATAGAGTTGCAAGTCCGTGCATTGGCGCGGGGGATCAGCTGGTGGTTCGTCAGGATACACAAGTTATCGAGAGGTTCTACGTCGAGAAGATCGAGCACCCCGCATCACTCTGTCTCCTTCATCTGGACAGCCTCAAATTCCTTGTGTAGCGCCTGTAGTCGAGCCTCCCGGACTCAATCGACTCCCATTCGCATGGTCCTGATGGCCTCCCATGCCGATCTGGCTGTGTTCTTGGATGCCAACGATGCCAGCATTTCTGGAGGTACCACCTGGAGAATAGCCGCCAGTGCCATTCGATCCAGTCGGAAATCTGCGCCACCAGGTTCAACTGCTTCCCAAACTCCCTGAGCTTGAAGGTTGACCCTCATTAGCAGCGCCCAATCATTATAATTGGTGCGCGTGAGAACGGGATATCTCAGTGATACACCAGATTCTCTTGGCGCCACCTGCGCCGGCGCTCCTCGGCCGTTGTCGCTTCCCGCCACCATCACTCGACGACCACTGCCACCATGGGAACCAGTGGGAGGAGGAGATGCTGATCTTGCACCTCTCGGCATCGTCGCAGGAACGGTTGATAACCGCTCTGATACCAATTGTCAGATCCAATTGGTTCGGCACTGCTATCCCTGATAGCTGAAAAACTGAAACTCTGATGAGTTTCCTTTTCGGATGGTGAACAGTGGTACGACAGAACTCTGATACAGCAGAGAAAAGAAAACGATTGCTAAACAACTGATGCCCGCATTGATTTGCTACGGCATAGCAATTCTATTTATTCTCAGGAAACAACAGAAATCGGTTACATGCAGATTTGACGTCCTAGTCTTCCTCCAACTTGTTACAGGATCCTGAAGACTAGTTCTTCTGAAGACCGAAAACAGAGCTAATGTCCAGAGTGCAGTCTGGACTGGTAATGCTATGCAAACTGCTAGTTATTCTCAATACAAATGACTACTGAAAATATTGAATAACTAAAAAACTTGTATGAAGGAAAGAGTGTGACGAAATTAAAACTAACAAAAATTACGCGATGGGCAGTAGCACGATGGTTTCAAGTCTCGTAAATTTCCTATAAAAAAAGTCTCATAAATTTAACACTGTGAGAGCAAACGTTAGAAGAGCTATGATAATCAGTTGGTCAGCTCAGGGATAATCACCTCTAAAAAACTCTTTTGGTCTTCATTTGCTTCTTCTCCAGCCATGCCTAAATAGTATAGCTAGGTCGTTTAGAAACGAACCTAGCTAGCTGGTTTCCGTAGTGTTCACCTCCCTCGTATTCGTAATTAATCAAGCCCCAGAGCCCTGGAGTAATAAGTTAACTAGATCGATGTTTTTGCCTTCCCTTAGTGTAACATGTATGTTATTGTGAGATAAGACCAATTAAAGACTTAGAATCGATAGTGAGAGGTCGAAAGCGACGCAGATTAGGAGAGACTTTGAATGATTCTACGTCCAGTCGTCAACTGACAGTTTCAAATCATTTTTATGTTATCATTAGTCGATCAGCGTGTCTTAATTATGATATAGTACATTTGCTTTTCTGAAAGAAGATACGCATACTAGTAGCTTACACATTTCTTGGGGTATACACGGCCACACGGGTGATGTTTCTAAATAACAAATGCCATAATTATGCACCTCCATTAGCCGATTTGAAACCACCAGAGATAAGCGGTCTGAGTATAGAGGGGAGACAACAAGTTGACTCGGTCGTCCCTATGTATCCAAAAGGATTAGGTTTAACCATTATTACCTAAACTACTCCGTCTAGCTGCGAAAGAGTGACGTTTTGGATGAAGATACAGTCCAAAAACACAACTTTAACATTTAATTCATATTATAATACATTTTATAGAACCTAATATAATTATAATAATACAAAAGTATGTATCTATCAACACATATCACTATGAAGCTAGGTGCTACGTATACCCAAGTTCACAAAGCGATCGACACACTAATTTGACAAAATTAAAGCGTTTAACGAGTTACCAAATTAAAAGATCGTTAGCAACCATCACATTGTGATTACAAAACATACACTACACACGGAATGAAAGCACATTCAGTCAACTGTCTGTACACGCGTATCAAATATGTTGGAATTAGGCATATATGTGTAAAGATTCATTCATTTCTAAAATTTCAAAACATGCAAAGCCTTAGACCAGAGTAATCGAAGCCTTAGACTAGTATGGTTGAAGTCTTAGATCAGGATGGTCGAAGTCTCAGACCAGGAGTCTTAGACCAGGTTGGTCGAAACCTTAGACCAGTGTGGTCGAAGGTATAGTATGATCGAAATAATCTGGTTGAAGCCATAGACTAGTGTAGTCGAAGGCCTAGACCTATATGGTCGAAATAATGTGGTCGAAACCATAGACCATTCTGGTCGAAGGCATAGACCGGTGTGGTCAAAAAATAGTGATCGAATCCTTAGACTAGTGTGGTCGTAATACAATAGTCGAAGCTGTAGACCAGTGTACAATCAGGATCAATAAACACTACTTAATGACCATTAATTGGTTTTGAATTAGCAGTTACCAGCTGTTTAAGTATGCAGTTACTAGAGAGTAATTGTCTCAACCTTAAAATGATCTGGAGACATCCTAACCAAACAGATCAATTCATTCCGTTTTTCCATTTTCCTCTCTGATCAATTGTGCCGAGGAATTGAGATATCGAACTAAACCACCCTTTCTCCTCAGCGTGCACCGGGAAGGAGGGTGGCAGATATCTCCGAACCATTGCCTCATAGTTCACCTGCACGGAGCGGCAATAAGGTTTCTAGGCAGCGCATCTGCGCAACCGCTCTCTACACTACATCCTATGACTACTCACTTCACTGCGACATCTACGATCTGCACTGCTTCCTGTTCATAATCACATCCGATTGTAAGTTGATCGTACGACCAGTTTTTACTGTTGTAATCATTTTGTTGAATATATTTAGAAGTGCAATGAGATGCCTGCTGTTAGTATCGATTTATGTATCTCTAGTTATTTGTGATATTTGCTTCATAATCAAAGCTGGAATAAAATTATTGTCCACCTTTCCAACAATCCAGAAACCTTATTGTGAATATTTTTAGGATTCATTAATGGCTGGTGCATCTGATGCAATAAACCTGAGAGGTTTTCTAGTCAGAACTTTTGTAGATGACAGACAAGGGTCAAGTTTTGGCTCATGTCATTGGGGATGTGGTGGGTGATCCGACCACAGTATCCATTTACGATTGAACAGACCATGCAGTTCGACACAGATAACAACACCGATCTTGGATGCATATTGACCATACTTGCTGACCAACTCTATGATGTGTACATGGGCTTCAAGTCCGCCACAGAGGTGTAGGATCCACTCGAGCACAAATATGCCAAAGCTGAGGCTGGTTGTTGGCTATATATGTGCAAGCAATTCTTCGACTACAACATGGAAGATGCTAAGTCGATAGTTGCATAGGCACATGAGCTATTGTTACTGGTCAGAGAGATTGCACATCTGAAGTGTGTTTTGCCTCATAAATTTATGGCTGCGGGCATTTTTGCCAAACTTCCTGCTTCATGGCGGGACTTCGCTACTAGCTTAAAGCACAAGAGGGAAGAGATATATATTGAGGATCTCATTGCTGCCCTTGATGTGAAAGAAAAGGTAAGAGCAAAAGATGCACCAAGCACTTGCAGTCAAAACAATCAAATCAACGCAAATATCATAGAGAAGAGATATGTCAAGAATAACAAAGGTTTTAAACCAAACAAGACAACTAGCTTTAAGAAGAAAACTAAAAAGAAGGATATGAGGAACATCACCTGCTTTGTGTGTGGGAAAATGATCATATGACGAAAGACTGTCATTTCCGCAAGAGCAAGGATGGTGTACAACCAAAGAAAAAGGTTGTTAATGTGATCATAGGCGAGGCCTCAACAGGAGGGTAAGGTAATTCGCCTGTTGTATTTTTAGCATGTCAATCCACTAATTGGTGGGTTGATACTGGAGCTAATATTCACGTATGTTTTGATATTTCTGTGTTTTCTTCTTATCAGGCAGCCGGGGCTTCCTCCATCCTAATGGAGAACGGGTCGCATACTTTTGTTCTTGGTGTTGGCACGGTGGATCTGACGTTTACATCAGGGAAGATTGTTCACTTGAAGAACATGCAGCATGCACCAACAATAAACGAGAACCTCATTAGTGGTTTTCTCCTATGCAGCGATGGCTATAACCTAGTATTTGAGTCAAATAAAATTGTAATGTCTAAGTTTTGTAACTTTGTTGATAAAGGCTATGAGAGCGGAGGCTTGTTCCGCATAAGTACATTAGAGTATTGTCATAGTCTAAATGTTGCAACTGGTTTGAATAAATGTGAGTATGATATGCTTGTTTTTGTCATATTGGTTTTGATAGTATTGCTTGAATGTCCATATTATATTTAATTGCAAAATATGAAATTGTCAATGGATCAAAGTGTCAAACTTGTGTGTAAGCAAAACAACCTCGAAAACCCTTTAAGGGGTTACAAGAGGAAAAGAACTTGGCACCATTAGATCTTATCCATTCCGATCTGTGTGAGATGAATAGATTGTTGACAAAAGGAGCCAAAAGATATTTTCTAACTCTTATTGATGATGCATCTCGATATTGTTATGTGTATGTACTAAAAACAAAAGATGAAGCTTTAAATTATTTTAAAATTTATAAGGCCGAGGTTGAGAACCAACTAGGAAAGAAAATTAAAAGACTAAGGTCTGATTATTGAGGAGAGTATATCTCTCATGAATTCTCACAATTCTGTGCTGGACATGGAATCGTACATGAAGTTACACCACCATACTCATCTCAATCAAACAGGGTGGCTGAGATGAAAAACTGGACACTAACAGACGTGGTGAATTCTATGTTGGAGAGTGCCAGTATACCTAAAATATGGTGGAGGAAACTATTTTGACAGCAACTTTCGTTCTAAACAAAGTAATCACTAAAATATGTGAGATTACTCCGTATGAGGAATGGAAGGGGAGAAAACCCAACGTTAACTTTCTGCGAACTTGTGAGTGTTTAGAAAAAGTCAATATACCATTGCAGAAAAAGAGAAGGCTTGGACCTAAAATAGTCGATTATGTCTTACTAAAATATGCTCATAACAGCATGGCCTATAGATTTATAGTAGTAAAATCAGAAACTCCTGATATTATTATTAACACAATAATGGAATCCAGATATGCTTTATTTTTTGAGGATATTTATTCTATGAGAACTGCAGGCAGTACTTCTCGAACTAAGGATAATCATACTATGAATAATAGTAATTTTGAACCTACCACCATCTCTGAGCCAATGAGTGATATACCACCAGTTTGTGATTTTCCTGAGAAAGATAACAATTTAGTCGAAGAGGCTTCTCACAGGAGCAAGCGATAAAGGGTTGAGAAAACTCTTGGTGAAGACTTTATTGTATATCTCATAGATGATGTGCCAAACACTCTTTTAGATGCTTATGCATTACCTGATGCTAAGTATTGGAAAGAGGCAGTCCATAGCGAGATGGATTCCATCATAGCTAACAGGACTTGGGAGATCATTGAACGTCCTATCGGGTGTAAACCTGTTGGATGCAAGTGGATCTTTAAAAAGAAAATGAGACCTGATGGTACTACAGATAAGTACAAGGCAAGACTTGTGGCCAAGGGTTATACCCAGAAAGAATGTGAGGATTATTTTGATACTTACTCTCCTGTTGCCAGATTGACCACTATTCATGTGCTTATTGTATTAGCTTCTTCCCATAGTCTACACATCCATCAAATGGATGTGAAGACAACATTCCTTAACGGGGAGTTGGAAGAAGAAATCTATATGGAGCAACCGGATGGTTTTATGATTTCTGGACAGAAAAATAAGGTATGCAAATTAATCAAATACTTGTATGGCCTAAAGCAGGTATCTAAACAATAGCACGAGAAATTTGATAAAACTTTAATATCTACTGATTTTTATGTGAATGAGGCAGACAAGTGTGTGTATTATCATTATAGTGGGGTCAAGGAGTGATTTTGTGCTTGTATGTCGATGACATACTTATATTTGGGACAAACACTGTTGTTATTGACGATGTCAAATCTTTCTTATCTAGATGCTTTGATATGAAAGGCCTAGGAGAGGCAGATTTTATTTTGAATATTAAATTGATAAAAAATAAGGATGGGATCACTTTGAACCAATCCCATTATGCTGAGAAAATCTTGAGCCGGTTCGGTTTTGAGAACTGCAAGATTTCACCAACTCCTTATTATGCTAGTTTCGAAAGAATCAGTGATAAAGCAAAGATCAATTGAGATACTCACAAATTATTGGGTCCCTTATGTATCTATCTGGTGCCACAAGACCTGACATATCATTTGTTGTGAGCAAATTAAGTCGGTTTACTTTTAACTCAGGAAATGATCACTGGGAGGCACTTGAGAGAGTGTCGCGCTACTTGAGATGCACAACCTCATATAGAATTCGCTATACAGGGTATCCATCTATATTAGAAGGGTATAGTGATTCAAATTGGATCTCTAATGCAGATGAGATCAAAGCTATAAGTGGGTATGTGTTTACCCTTGCAGGTGCTGCAGTTTCATGGAGGTCGTGTAAACAGACCATATTGACAAGGTCAACCATGGAAGCAGAACTTGTAGCACTAGACACAGCTACTGTTGAGGCGGAATGGCTTAAAGAGCTTCTGTTGGACTTACCACTGGTTGAGAAACCAATACCAGCAATCCTAACGTACTGTGATATTCAAACAGTATTGATGAGGGTTACAAGTACTAAGGATAATATGAAGTCCTCTAGACATGTGAAGCGTGGGCTTAAATCTGTCAGAAGACCGAGGAACTCTAGAGTGATTACTGTGAGTTATATTTGCACTTAGAAAAATATGGCAGATTCTTTCACAAAGGGGCTAACACGGAAGGTGATTTCCGTTGCGTCTATGGACATGGGAATGAGACCCATTGGAGTTGCAACTCAACAGTAACCCATACCTTTTTGATCGGAGATCCCGTGACTTAGGCAACGGGCAAACAAGTTGATGTTCGAATAAGAGAGTACATTATAATAATATATGTACCTGTGTCCTAATAGACAAAGTACTCTCAACTGTATGAAAGGATGGCTAAAAGGCTTAATGTATTCTAGTGTCCAATGAGGAAAAAATGTATTATCCTACAGGATACCTAAAATGAATACACCTACTTGAGCTTAACTGTGAGGTTGCAGTTCACGAGAATATAACATTCTCTAGAAATCTCATGAGCAGATAAGGGAGCATCACCAAATAATACTCCGTTTAGTCATGAGCCTAGTATCAGTTGTGATTTCAAGTGAAATATAATCACGAAAGACTATAAATTTAAAGTATATTCCATTCATCAGTTGTGAGAAGACAAATCTTGTTATTCTAGGTGCAAGTTCAACTCGTACGGGACTTACACTGAAAGACTGGTATATCAACAATTTTTTAGCATAATAATCTTTATTATTCCTTTTTGTTGCTTGCTTTGGAATTGGTGGGGGATTATTGGAATTGGGTACATATGTGTAAATGCCTATTCATTCCTAAAATTCCAAAGCATGCAAAGTCTTAGACCAGGGTGGTCGAAGTCTTAGACCAATGTGATCGATGTCTTAGAGCAAGGTGGTCGAAGTCTCAGACCAGATGTCTTAGACTAGGTTGGCTGAAGCCTTAGACTAGTATGGTCAAAATAATCTGGTCGAATCCATAGACCAATGTGGTCGAAGGCCTAGACAAGTGTGGTCGAAGCCATAGACCATTATGGTCGAAGGCATAAACCAGTGTGGTCGAAAAATAGTGGTCGGATCCTTAGACCAGTGTGGTCATAATACACTAGTTGAAGCTGTAGAGCAGTTGTCGAAGCTGTAGACTAGTGTACAATCAGGATCAATACACACTGTTGTAAGATCGAGGAGACCAACTAGAGGTGGATTGAATAGGTGGTTTTAACAAACTTTTGGCTAAAACCAATTTCTAAAGCGAAAGAGTAAGTCAAATCGGTTTTGCACAAATAAGGCCTAAAACAACTAGTCTTGCTAAGTGCACCAACAATTTAAGACTATGTCAATGATAGCAAATATACAAAGACATGAAAGTAATTTAATTCTAGGAATGTAATTTGCATAAAGTAAATCACTAAAGAACAATACACAATGACACAAAGACTTTTTACCGTGGTTTTCGGAGACTTTCCAGTCTCCCCTAATCCACATTGAGGTAAGCCCAAACTAATTGGACCAGCTCCACGAATTAAGACAAACACGTCAAATCTACTAGTGGTGGCTCTTTCTCACTCCGGGTAGATGAGCCCCAACCTTCACACTATGCCGAACCTCTTCACAATCTTCTTTGAAGAGATCACGACACACGACGCCTCAAACGTCATCTAGGAGTCGGCAAACTCCAAGAGTAATAAGTCAAGCCCCTTGCTTGACTCTAACCACGTGCAACGAATGCACAAGCTCAAGTGGATATGAAATCCAACTCTAGATGCAACACATGCAACTAAAGATCTCTCTCCTTGCTCACGAGGTGCAACACATACACAATTGAGAAGAGAAGCTCACACTAGCCCATTAGAAATGAAGTGCCAAAGGTTGTTTCACAACCAACCAAGGGGGTATTTATAGCCCCCACCACAAAAACTAAAAGTTGGAACAAACATCCTGAACAAATTAGGATTTCCAGTAGTACCACCGTTCAGGACCGGTACTACCACAGTCGAGATTCAACGGTCGACTGCTGTGCATTTAATGCACTGAACTAGCTGTTACACATAAAGTTGTGCTACTACTGCCAACTATAAATCGGTACTACCGCATTGCGGTCGTACCGTTCGGCTAGAATGGAGCTTCCATTTTTCAGAGCTCAAGAATTCTCAAAAACACCTTCTCTGAAAAACTCGTACTGCCATGTAAATATCGGTACTACCGCACTCCGGTAGTACCGCTCAAGAGAATGCGATCATACCGATTCAAGGGAGGTCAAAACTCCAAAAAAAACACGCCCTTTGTAATATACATACCACCATCTATATTTTTGTACTACCGACCTGCGGTAGTGTAACACCCCAGCCCAACACTGAGCCTAGAATGCCACCACACTACCCTTTCAACTAATAATTATCGACACACTATAAAATTACCGCAGGAAAACAGCAATAACAATATCAATATCCATGGATCACAAAGCATAATTATGGATCAAGCGACAATAAATAAGCAATGTGAATTATAACCAGGTAAATCATCCAAAATAGCATCAACCAATGAAACCAAATTAATAAAGCAAATAGTCTAGTCCAAACGATGTCCTAAACTTTATTCAACCTCTAACATGTCCAAGTATAAACCAATTGTGAATGAAAAGATTCTTATGGCAAATGATCATGTATTGTCCATGTGCTCTAATGAGTTCTCAACACATGATGAGAATCAAGCTACTAGGAAAGATCACCTAAAGACAACAATAGAGCAAGGGTGAGTCCCAACCAAACAAACACATCCATAAACAAGGAACAATAATAAATCATACCTTTGCCTTGCACATTCAATAACTTCATTATCATCTTGACTTGGTACTTCTATTAATATGCTCATCCATTAATCTCATGTATCAATGCAAATCTAATCTACATGTCCACATGCACTTCTCTTGACTTGATGATTAACTCATGATCATTTTCTCTTCGAGATCTTGATAGCATGAGTGAATGCTCTTGATGACAACAACATTCACTCTCATCGTGACCATGAAACTTCCTCCATAAGGATCATAATGTGGGACCTCCTCCACTCATAATGGTGGGGAGTTGTGATCATTCATGATCACTGTATATATAACATATGCAATGATGACCCCAAGTATATGAAATATAATGCAAACATGCAAACTCCATCATAAACATCATATCCAACTTTTCATCATGCTTGTCAACAATGATATAAACATACCAATTATTTGTTTGCAATTAAATTTGATTTTCACAATAAAAGCACAACAATAATGGTAATAGAAGATGTTAATCCCACATATGAATTTATCATTAATCACCAAAATACTTCATTAACTCATAATGGCGGGTCTAGATTCTTCAACCGCTTAATAATAATTAATTGGTTTTGAATTAGCGATTACGATGGTTTAAGTATGTAGTTACTAGAGCATAATTGTCTCGATCTTAAAATAAGTGGAGATGTCCAAACCAAAGAGATTAATTCATTCTATTTTTCCATCTTCCTCTCGATCAGCTGTGCTAAGGAATTGGTATTGTCGAACCAAGCCGTCCTTTCTCCTCGACGCTCACGTCGAATCGCATCCTACGACTACTAGTTTCATCTGCGATATCTACGACCAGACCGCATCAAGTCTCGACCGCTTCATCTTCATCATCATAGCCGATCGTAAGTTTATCGCACGACCGCTTTTTACTAGTTGTAATCATTTGGCTAGCAGATGGCAACAAGCACGACGCCTCCTATATTAAATACACAAACTTCAATACAAGCTACAGCAACAAGAACAACAATCAATCGACATCGCTCCTACACGTCCCCAAATATACCACGTTACTCCGGTACCGAAAAGTTACCCATTGCGGTCTTAGTACTAAAACGAACGTAAATTTTGACTCGAAAGTCTGATCACCACAAACCACCCCATTCTGGATTCTTCATAAAATTATCCATATTTTCTTAGATTACAAAGACTTCTAATTAAATCATCTAACCCTCCGTTTCTAGCCCAGAAAGCCGGTCTGTCCGCTTCGGAACAGCAGTCTTACTAAATTCATAACTTTTGTTTTACTCAACCAAAATGCGTGTTCTCAGATTCTACAGAACCATTGGACAATTATCTACAACTTTCATGTAGATCAAAAACTCTAATTAGTCTATCTACTATTTTTAATCCGCAGTCTACCAAAACATCGCCGAAAGACGACAACCGTAAAGACAGCAGCCTTCCGAAAATCATAACTCGAAATCTACTTGTCCGATTGACGTGATAAAATATGCTATAGAAAGATATCGAAATTATCTACAATTAACTAGTAGATGATATTTTCAAAATTCGTCATTAAGGTACCCGAATAAATCATACAACAAAACAGCAGGCTAAACAAATCTATTAGTCGTCCCCTTGATTAGAAAATTCTAAAACCTCTCTAATTAAATCAGCAAAACAGAGATAAAAAAATACTAGATCGTTACCCACTATTTGGCGTACTGTGCAAAGAAATTGCTGGGCCCTTCCCGGCGTTCTCTTGGCAAATAAATCGATGCAAAGAGATCGGCAAGAAACGCAAAGAAGACAAAGACGGCGTTCCACGCGTAGCTTAGCTAACCGGGCTTCACGCGCAGGAAAATCAATTGCAAGAAGAACGGCTTGGCGCAGACGCAAGCGCTGGCGGCAGTTTCTACCGATCTTGATCGGTTGTTGGCGAAAGAACTCAACAAAGACAAGAATGCCGGGAGCGGCGCGAGCGATCAAGAACGCAGCGGCCTCTAAGCAACAAAGAAAGGCGAATGCACTTGGCAGCAGGAGCACGCAACAGCAGAGAAAAAGCAGCGCAGTCGCTCGGCGGCTCCACGCGCAGCAGAAGAGGGCAGGACCGCAGCAGCACGCGCAGGGGAGCAGTGCAAGCAGCAACGGCAGGACCGCAGCAGCAGAGGGCAATCGACTGGCGGCGGATGGAAAATACAGTGGAGGCGGCGGTGGAAAAAAAACACAAAAGAAAAGAAAAGCTGCTAGGGTTTCTAGAGGACCCAAAATCTATTTATATAGCTCATAAAAATTCTGAAATTCTATTTCTCACAAACTCTTTTTATTTAATTACGCGCAAGCCCTTAAGACGATTATTAATATTAATATCATTTTTCAGAGTATTATAGGTAGTATCGCAACTGAAGTGCAGTCGTTCCGCTTTTCAGAGAGTATCAAACCACTCAAAAACACACTATTTGTATTTTACGTACCGCCATACATTTTTCGGTAGTTCATATGCGGTCGTTTCGATTATCAGAGAGATTCAAAGCATCCGAAAAACATGCTCTCTCGAAAATACGCACCGCCAAACAAATATCAGTACTACCGACTTGCGGTAGTACCTCTTATCAACAACGGTCATATCGTTTTTCAAAACAGTTTTCCAGAAGCTCTAATCAAAACAATGCATGAACCCTAACAATTTACAAAACATATTCAAAAACTTAGATCATGCAACAAGGAGTAGGTACATGGATTTCGACCATTTGTAAAACACATTTGCAAAGTATAGTCACATGCTACAAGGATTAAATGCACAAGTCTCAACTATTTACAAAACACATTCGCAAATACTAGCATCATGCCATGGTGAGCTAGAGCAAGCGAGATTGAGTTCTCAACACATGATGAGAATCAAGCTACTAGGAAAGACCCCTCTTAATAGTACAACAACCTATACTAGCAATCCGGTCTCCCAACCAAACACCGAGACCAGTAAAAGACTAGGAACATATCCTTAGTCCTAGCTTGTCATACCTTTGCCTTGCACATCCTCTTGAAACTTGATGACACATATCTTCACTTCAAGTACGGGTTCTTGACTTGAATATCATCAACGCATGATAATTTTTTTCACTTCAGGATCTTGTCTTGATACCCATCAACACGTGATGACATCTTTCATCCCGAATCTTAACTTGAATATCATCAACACATAATGATCTCTTCATGTGCCCTTCATCAACGCATGATGGGTCTTCTCTTGACTTGATGATTAACTCATGATCATTTTCTCTTCGAGATCTTGATATGCATCAATACATGATGTATCATTCACTTGACTTGATGACAATCAACTTATGATGTCATCCCAAGTCATCGTGACCATGAAACTCAACCTATTTCACCAACTCATAGAATATATTAGTTCCACAATGTGATTGTCATTAATTAATACAACATACCATTAACTCATAATGGTGGGTCAAGATACTTTAATTTTTACCTCTTTGGTAATTGATGACAACCATCACAATTACAAATAATTGAATATAAGAATATATGAGTATATATAACTATACAAGTTTTATATACTCAAGGGTATGTTTCAAAGTAGAGATCCCAAGTATATGTGGATAAGGAAATATAGATCAATACTCATAAAACTACAAAACATATAGTGAACTCCCTCTAAATATGTGCATGCATGAATGTGTAAAAAATATATGCACATATCAAGTTAGACTTTTGGTGGAGTTCAACATATATTTTGGATCCAAGGAATGCAACAAGATATATGAATTTGATGTCAAATGCTTACATATTTGATTTTCACATTTTCATCCAAATAAGACTACACCATTGGTATATCAATAGAAGTGTTAATCCCACATATGAATTTATCATTAATCACCAAAATACTTCATTAACTCATAATGGCGGGTCTAGATTCTTCAACTGCTTAATAATAATTAATTGGTTTTGAATTAGCAGTTACCAGTGGTTTAAGTATGTAGTTACTAGAGCATAATTGTCTCGATCTTAAAATAAGCTGGAGATGTCCAAACCAAAGAGATTACTTCATTCTATTTTTCCATCTTCCTCTCTGATCAACTGTGCTAAGGAATTGAGCTGTCGAACCAAGCCGTCCTTTCTCCTCGACGTTCACCAGGAAGGAGGGTGAGCGGATATCTTCGAACCATTGTCGCAGAGTTCACCTGCACGGGACGACAATAAGGTTTTTGGACAGCGCATCCGCCCGACCGCTCTCTGAACTGCATCCTACGACTACTAGTTTCACTGCGATATCTACGATCTGCACTGCATCAAGTCTGCACTGCTTCATCTTCATCATCATAGCCGACTGTAAGTTTATCGTACGACCAGTTTTTACTACTGTAATCATTTTATTGCGTATGTTTAGAAGTGCAATGAGTTGACTGTTGTTAGTATCGATTTATGTATCCTTAATTATTTATAATATTTACCTCGTAATCAAATCTGAAATAAAACTATTGTCCACCTTTCCAAAAACGTCCAGCGAAATTCTCGTACCGTGATGGAGTATGTTATAATATAGTACATAACACAAATTTAATCTAGTAGCCCCCAGCCGGGCTTGACTATTTGTCACGACATGCATGCTTACATGCGACACACGTAAGTAAGTAAACTACTCCCCTTGTTTTTCTTTTACCTGATGTTTTATTTTACTGTCTTCGATTACATCTCAAACTCTAACTGGGCTATCAATTTTATAGATTTTCATATATATTTTTGATGCTACCAAGCGGGTGATTTTATAATTTTACATAATATGCACAAATAAAATTATAATATTATAAAAGTATTTTTAAAATGATATAATTTGCATATAGTCGTCTAGATAGTTTTAAATGATTCTAGGACGTGAAATAAAAATCAACAGAGGGAGTAATAAAATAGTGGATAACTCGTGGACGTCAATGGGAACGACTGCGACAACATTGACACAAGCGAAATTAATATTATGCGGTCCGCATGATTTTGCGTATGACAATCTATGTGCTGATGTCTAGTCGATCGAAGAGCCAGCGTCAGGCTACGTCGAACCCGAATTTCACAAATTCAAATCCTCTGTAAAAACAGTGTGTTATTACCTGCATAAGTAGATAGCACTCATAGATACATCACTGGATCATTTCGAACTTGATGTAAATTAAACCATTCAATATATTACAAACATCAAAGTGACGTAGACCGCGTCGGGTCAGGTTTTACAATAAGGGCCGAACATGCCAAATGATTACATTACAAAAGTAGTAGAAACGAGAGCGAAAGAAAAAGGGGTAGAGCACATCTCTGCACAGGCAAACGACTGGGGCAGATCATGTACGACTGAGATTACCCAAGGATTCGAATAATATTGGTTGTACGCAAGCACCGGCTGAGCCAGATAAACTGGGGTGAGACCTAGACGAATAGAACTAAACTACTCTCCATCATTGTCTTGTCCATCGACATCTGGGTCATCGTAGTAAGCATAATCTCCATGATCCGCGGGTTCTGAGGGTTTGGGGGAAAGAGCGAGAATGAGTACAACTTCCGTGATCGCGAGCCAACACACAAGATACAATAACATACATGCAAGGTTTAACAAGGATGACCTCAGGTTCTTTTATTTGTTAAAGTATTATTTTCAAGTATCAATATTAGTAAATCCTATAGCGTAGCATTTTAACCAAATTGCATTTTTGTAAAGAGATTAATTGTGCAATATTAATAACAGTAGAGGTTACCTCCACCTTATGCTTAATTTGATTGTTGCTACATCCACCTATTAATAGCATTGGGTACGACCACCCAGGAAAACCAAATTCAGGGTTACCTCAGCCCGACAAGTTTTCATCCTACTCACAAAGTTTTATAAATAGAACTAACTGCAGTAAGTTCCTATGTCTGCCTTTGACCGTAGGCACTGCTGTTTAAACAGTTTATACTCTGCAGAGGTTATACACTGTACCCACAAGAGATAATCAACTCGTTGCTCCACATGACTCCTTGGTCATGTAGTTGAGAGATCGTCACAGTAATTTTTCAAATTATCTTACCCCTTCCATCGCCTCACCTATATGGGCTACTCCCGCAGGTTGTAGTCCCCATAGGTTGCGCGGGATGTTCGCCACAACGATTGGCGCAGTTGGTCTACGCCACAACGACTAGCACATCTAGCAATTCACCTTACATCAGTGTCCCATTCAAGCCGAAATGTATCCAGTGCTTGCACTACCTCATTACCCCTCTAGCGAGATCACTTTCAGGGTTCGATAAATTTACTAAGCCAAGTTGTATTTTACAGACTTGTGGTTGTGCTTATTTTACAATGGGAGGTCAAGACAAGATTAAGTCCTTAAGTCATCCGGACGGTTCAACTATATTCCACACATTCTCATGCTACGTCAGCACCTGCCATCATTCCATCCGCTCAGATGTGGCAGTAGCAGTTTTTAGGGTTTTGCGAAGTAAAACCAATTTAGCTCAAAAACCTCAGTCATGTACCCCAATGACTTCCCAAAACCATTTTATGATTTAAGAGATGATGATTAGGGCATTTAATGCTCTGGTACTTAAGCAAGTCTAGCTTGTCGATTAAGTACAACCTATAACTAGTAATTTACAACATAGTTACTAGGGTGACATAGAATAATGGATTCAATAGCCAAAGGATGGTATAATAATTAATTAATTATCAAATGTATATTTAACTATCTTAATATTTAACATACATTTGCTTAAAGAACTAAAACATGCAATTTTGGTAATTTATAGGAATATAATTTGCATAAAATGTAGGCTCAAAATGATCAAAGTATTGACTCGCCTGGATTAAAGGCAAGAGAGTCTTGGTAGTCTTGTGCTTGATCAAATTGGAGGTTGCCCGCTTCTCCGAACTCTACTCGGACGAACGTGCTAGAAAAATAACAAACAAGCAAATAGAACAAATAATACTCAAGAAATAGTAAATGAACACCAAATTAAATAAGACCACTAACATAACAAGATCCTAAATTTAGACAAATCTAGAAATAAATTTCACTCAAATTGAAGTTATAACAGAGGAGAACGGAGCTTACGAAGTTTGAGTTTGAAATAAATCAAGAAAATAAAAAGAGGGGAGAGACTTGTCTCTCTGACATGCGGGTCCCACTGAACAGTGGCATGGCTTACGTGTATATTGCATTGACCAAAGGTCAACATGCACTGTGCATGTGGTCCACGGGCTCACGGGGGCTGCACTGTTGTGGGGCCCACCTATCAGCTAAAAGGGGAGGGAAAACCTAGAGTTGATGTGCCATTACTATTCCTTGGGCCTACGCGGTAGTGAGTCAAAGCAATCAATAAACCGGCCAATAATTAAGCAAATGATTGTTTTGGCATTAACCTAAGAAGATTTTCCCTAATGGCATAGATTAGGGGGGATTAAATGTGGGTGAACAGTGCATGTTTGATTTTCAGACAGCAAGGGAAGGCCACAGGTGGCTCACGGCTTGAGCTCGCCGCCGGTGGAGGAGGGCTTGGCGGTGCCGGGCAGGGGTAGGGCGAACCAAGAATTTCGACGATGCTCTAGACAAAAGTGTGAGGGCACCGGATAGGGGAGAGCAAGAGGAACCTACCAAGACAAAGAGGAGGGCCAGAGGTGGCAGAGCACGGTGGGGAAGCTTGTGGTCGAAGGCGAAGAATAAGGCCGAATGTCAGCGCGACGGTGGATCAAAACCAAATGCCCTTGGGGGATAGCTTCGGGGGCACGCGGTGATGGGGTCGGCGTGGCGAGGAGTTCGCCAGAGCGGCTAGACGACGGTGGGGACATGGCAGCTCAACCGAGAGCTTGGCATTTTTGGGTGACACTTACCGAGGGGGAGAGCGGCGAGGAGGGGAAGCATTGGGAGGCCAGGGGGAGCTCCTTATAGCCGCGCAAAGAGGATGGAGCCGTTGAGAGACTCGTGGGCAGCGCACGATCCCGAGGCGAACATGACATGGGCGCTCTGATGCGCTTGACACGAGCGAGGGCGAGTAGGTGGAGCAGCGTAGGCGACAGGACAGGGAGGTGCTGGCATCAGGGCGAAGACCAGGAGGGCTAGGAGCAGGTGACGGAGGAGACGGACTCTGGCGCAGGCACGGTGAAGCGGGCGTGCTTGCGCAACGCAATGCGCAGTGCAAGGCGTTGAGGCGCTGGCGCAGTGGTGACGACCGGGATGGGACCAGACGAGGGCGGTGCTGGAGTCCACAGGCAAGTGGGAAGCATATGCGGCGCACAGGAGCGGCAGAGATCCAAGGGGGTGGTGTGCGCAGCGCAAGCGTGGCCAGAGTGGCGTGGGCGAGCGCTAGAGCGCATTCTGCGCAGCTTGGCTGCTCGGGGCTGAGCTGGGCGGAGAAAAGGGGTAGGAGGGGGAGTTGGGCCAAAAAGGGGAGGAATGGGCCATCTAAACTGGTACAGAGTAGGCTTGCGTTCCGTACCGACCTCGATACCTACCAATACCAGCTCAATACCGGTCATACCAGCTTCGATACCAGACAATACCGGCCATATCGATGGAATTAAAAATACCATCTATTGAACTCATTAAAATACTGCAATGTATTTGGGGTAATATCACAAGTGAAATTTAGTGTACATACAATTTCTGAACGGTACACTGGTATGTACTGGTATCAGAATGTATCATTCTAAAAGCCAAACTGGTATGACCTCCGAAATGGTATCGACATGTATAGAGTGGACTCCTCCTGGATGTTGCAATCCGTCGGCTTCGGCCATCCTCAAGCTGCTTGCTAACAAAGATGAGACGTTGCTGGTTCGGTGGGATGCCCTCTGTAACGTCCCGTTTTTGGACGGTAAATAGTAACTACTATTCAATTTTCGATTTTCATTGGTATTTTCAAATTAGCTTAATTTTGAAAACTTTTAGCTTCTATCCAAGCTCTGGTTTGTGTTTCAAACCTCCTTTCCAGTTCCGAATTCAAATCTCAATTTGAATTCACCTCTTCAAATTTTGGAACCCTCCCCAAATTTGCCTCCCTTTTGTTTTGCTTGGGTCTAGCCCTATTCTTTCGGACCGACACATTTTTCCAGCCCATTTTCCCAGCCCATCTCCCTCCCTCCCTCTCCCACCCCAGCCGGCCCACCTCACCCCACTGGTCCGGCTTGCTTTCCCCACTCCTCCTTTCGGCCCGGCCCGCTCCCGGCCTCCTTTTTTTCCCCTCTTCTTTCTTTCTTCCCCCGCCGGCCCGGCCTCTTCTTCCCTCTCTCTCAAGACTCGGCGTCCCTCGCGCCGTGCTCTGGCCAACCTCGCCGTCTCTGCCTCTGCCAAGGCCAAGCCTAACCGACTGCGCCGGCCATTTGCCGCACACTTCACGCACGCCGCCCGGTCCCCCTCCTCGTCTCCCATGGCCACCACTCCCGCCGGCCGTCCTCTCCCTCCCGGTTATAAAGCTCCCCCGCCTTCCCTCCATCGCCTTCCTCTCTCCCCCTCTCTATGCCGCCGAGAGCCGAAGCACCCGGTGCTTTTTCCTCCCAGACTACCACTTTTCCCTGCCCGGTACTACCGCTTCCCCAGTACTACCACCGTTTACTTTCTCAGACTACCGCCGCACCTCTCCGTGCATTTCCGCCTCCCCGGTACTACCGCTTTCCCCGGTACTCTGTGTCGGGCCACCCCGATACTACCGCCCTCCTCCCCCCGGTACTACCACTCGCCTCCTCGACTGGACGGTCGCGAGACCCGGTCCACGATTATCTTTGAGCCACGTGTCAGCACGAGGCTTTTTTTAAATTTTCGATTTTCTTTTCAATTAAAAATTCATTTGAAAAGCTTCAAAAATTCATATCTCCTTCGTTATAACTCCAAAAAATATGAAACTTGTTCCTAAATTCAAGATCTTGCTAATGGCACTGGTCTTGTTTAATTTAGAGTTCATTTGTTATGGGTTTTGTATTTATTTTCTCTCTTTACTGTTGTGCATTTTTCCGGTACATTCGTCCGATTAGGGTTCGAAGATGCGGGAGACCTCCACTTCGATCAAGCTCAAGAATACCAAAACCCTATTGCCTTTAACCAAGGCGAGTCAATACTTTGATCATTTTGAGCCTATATTTTATAAAAAAATATATTTATTTAAAATATCAAAATTGCATGTTGTAATTCTGTAATCAAATGTATGTTAAGGTTTAAGATAGTTAAACACTCATTTGATGATTAATTAATTATTATCCATCTTTTTAATAGCACAGTAATTTCACATAGAATTTGAGATTAAAAAATTCAGGTCCGACACACCCCTTGCCCTGGATCTTCATCGTCACGTTATCAATTGTATCAGAATACTCGACCTCAGACGTGATGGTCTCTTGCCAGTCAGGGTCTTCACGAAGCGCAGAGGCGGAGCACCAGGTACAGGGTGGATTCCTTCTGGATATTGTAATCTGCAAGAGTACCAACCATCCTAAAGCTGCTTACCAGCAATGATCAAGCGCTGCTAGTCCGGTGGAATGGCCTCCTTGTCCTGGATCTTGGCCTTCACGTTGTTCGAGGACTCGACCTCGAGAGTGATGATCTTTCCAGTGATGGTCTTCACAAAGATATGCATACCTCCCCTTAGGCGAAGGACGAGGTGGAGCGTGGACTCCTTCTGAATGTTGTGGTCGGCCAATGTACGCCCGTTCTCAAGCTGCTTCCTTGCGAAGATGAGACGCTGCTGGTCCCCGGTGGATATTGGCCTTGGCATCGTCAACGGTATCCGAGGACTCGACCTCGAGGAGGGTGATGGTCTTGACAAAGCCACAGTGAACAGACACGTGCACAAGGGTAGATCAATCAAGTCACTGAACTGGAAGCCAAGTAGGCAACAATCTTTTGAGATTGAAGTGCATCTAACAAAAACTGAATTGTACATGTAGATTGAAGTGCTACATGCATTGCAAGGCCGGGACCACAGCTTCTATTCTTTCGGCCAGCCCAGGGACGTGTAGCGAAGAATACTACCAACTTCGTTCTCATTGGCTCAACACGATAGATTATCCAAGCAGAGGACGGGATCAAATTATACTCACATGGATTCCCCAAACCTAACGTCCTTGT
Source organism: Hsuehochloa calcarea (assembly GCA_036346395.1). Taxonomy (NCBI): domain Eukaryota; kingdom Viridiplantae; phylum Streptophyta; class Magnoliopsida; order Poales; family Poaceae; genus Hsuehochloa; species Hsuehochloa calcarea. The sequence continues at coordinate 4,791,814 of CM070604.1, read as the reverse complement.
ATTATTAAGTTGACTTGGCCTGCTGGGGGCAACCTAGTCGTAGTGTTACTCTTGAGGCCCGAAGATGGATCTATTATACCGAAGAAGGACGCGATTAAATAGACAAAGACACCGAGGCAATTATCGTCGGGGAGACAAATTCGAAAAGGAGATTACTGAACAGCAACTCCTGAATCGTGTATGTTATTTTTCTTCCGAATTCTATGTATGCTATTGTATACTAGTACAATTACAAGAGCGGAATTGGTTGTTCAGGTGCACTGTTTGGTTCACGCTGAATCTGAAGCTATAAATCAGGCAAACCATTTGTGGGAGTTTTGGACTGGGCATCATTTGGCTGAAAATCACTTGAGATCTGTTTGGTGTCGAAATTGTACTAGACATTTATAAGAATTCGGATGAAAACAGTGCAAAACTTAACCAAGGACAAAGAGGAAAACAAAAACTTAAGCATCCCACCAATACACACAGACAGACATGCAAGACAAACCATGGGCAGTCGAGACTGACATCAAGGGACGCTCCTTTTGGTGCTCTGCTGGACCGCTTGATAGACCAAGTAGCTGAGATGTGTAAATTTTGTGGAGACCTGAAGCTGAAGGACTGAACATTCATTGATTTGTTCTATTAGATGACTTGACTTGTCAATTCTGCATACAAGTCTGGATCCAGAACCCGTAGTAGGTGTGGCAAGTTGGCAACTGGCAGCTACTAGTTCAAGAAACTAAAGACCAGTAGCATTGCAACCATGTTCTGAATCCATGCATGCTCCATCAGCATTCAGCAGCAAGCTTGCGCATGTTACTAGCTCCATGGAGCTCTTCGTTCAGCTTCAGTTTTGCAAGGCAAGTCATCTCATTAGAGTTCAGACTGCTCTCTCTCTCTCTCTCTCTCTCAGGAAATTGAGACATGCTTCATAATCTGCGTCTTTTTCTCAGTTTCCTTTCCTTTTCATGTCTTCCAGATAACAAGTTACGACAAATCGGGCAAGATGTTGATTATGCTACGCATGTCGATAGGCTGCAAGCAGGTTTGGGACAGTTCTTTTCCTAGTTAACAAAGTTACAGCATATGATTTTATTTACCTGTCCTGCATGGTCCTCGAAGTGTTGGTCCTTTTATGGTTTTACGATGTGAATAGAACCTAGATTATTATATTTGAACATCCGCTTCTCAGGGGAAAAGGGATTTTACTTCCTTCATTTCATAATATAAGGACTCGTTTGTTCCTTGTCTTGTTTCAAAGTACGAGAATCTTAGAAAAATTAAAAGTATATTTAATCAAATTTTCCTGCTTATACCTCTCTCAAGGTAGCAGGGAGTGATTATGGTAAGCACAAACCCGGTTAAGAGTTAGCGCCCGAAGGGTGGCCTGATATTCACAGCTTATGATTGGTGTGGAGGGGTAACTAGCTAGTTCCGAATAGCTGGGGTAATTACTAGTTGCGAATAGCTGGGGTAATTAGCTTTAATCTGTCAAGGTTAATTAGTTGCGACCCGTGTGTTAAGGAGAGACGATCCAAACCACAAAACAGGACTAATTCACACAAAATGGTTGGAACTGTAGAGCACAAAATAGAGGAACCAGAGGCTCCTCACAGATCCAAGAGAACTCACAAGAGCAAAAGTGGTAAGAACACTAGCAGTCTTGCTACAATATCATATATCTGAGTAGTTTGATCCCAAGTTTTTCCTAATAGTTGAAGTACATGGGTATTTATACCAGGGTGTAACAGTCACTTTTTCAAAAGCATTTGGATTTTGGTTTTCAAATTTTCAAATTGAATTCTTCCATACCTTGGTTTTGGGCCCCCGGGTTTGGCCCACTTCTTCCCCTAGCCCGGCCTGCTCCACCCGGCCCGATCATTGCGCGCCGGACCCCCTTTTCTCCTCCTCCCCCCGGCCTTGGCTCCCGACTTAGCGCGGCCGGACACCTTCCTTCCTCCGCTCGCGACGCGCCTCCGCGCCCCGCTTCCTCAGGCGCCTCGCCGCCTGCGCCTTCCTCTCTCTTTCTGCGGCGACGCCGCCTCGATCCTGTCCCCCCGCCTCTTTCTCAAGACGAGTTCCGTCGCCTGGCCTCTTCTTCTCCCTCGGCTATAAAGTCGCCGCCCTCCGGCTCTCTCGCCCCGCCACCCCCTCCCCGTTCCCACATCGTTGCCGTCGCCCACCGCCGCCTTCAGTGTGACTAACTTGGCGTGGAGGATGGGCCCGACCATCTTTTATGCTAAGAAAGGTCTTGTGTAGTGGACTCGGTCCACACACTATGCGGTGGACCAAGCACTATTCACATGCCACGTGTTAGCATGAGGTTTTTTCGGTTTTCGATTTTTCTTTTTAATTAAAATTTCATTTGAAAAGCTTCAAAAATTCATATCTCCTTTGTTATAACTCTAAAAATTATGAAATTGTTTCTAAAATTTTCTAAATTCAAGATCTTGCTAATGTCACTAGTCTTGTTCAATTTGGAGTTTATTTGTTATGGTTTTTTTATTTGCCCTCTTTTGCTGTTGTGCATTTTTGGTACTTTCGTCCGAGTAGGGTTCAAAGACGCAGGAGACCTCCACTTCGATCAAGCTAAAAAATACCAAGACCATACTGCCTTTAACCAAGGTGAGTCAATACTTTGATTATTTTGAGCCTACATTTTGTACAAATTATATTTATTTAAAATATCAAATTTCATGCTTTAATTCCTTAATCAAATGTATGTTAAAGTTTAAGGTAGTTAAATACCCATTTGTTGATTAAGTAGTTATTATCCATCCTTTGATAATTGAATCCATTATTTCCATGTCACCCAAGTAGCTATGTGGTAAATAATAGTATAGTTTGTACTTAAGCGACATGCTAGTCTTGCTTAAGTACTGGGGTAATAAATGTTCTGATCATCATCTTTTATTCATGAAAGTGGTTTTCACTAGTTATTGTGGGTAAATGACTGGCGTGTTATGATAATTGGCTTTTCCTCCACAAAACCCTAAACAACTTGCTAGTACCACATCTGGGCGGATGGAAAAAGTGGTGGGTGTTGTCGTGTACGAGAGTGGTTGGTAGGTGGTATGAACCGCCCGGATGGATTAAGGACTTAATCTTGTCATGACCTCCCATGTAAAACAAGTACAGTCGCAAGTCTCTCCCTTTGGGGCTAAGTCACATCTGGGCAGTTGGGTTGAATCCTCTCCCTTTGGGGCTAAGTCAATCCCATCCTCATCCTTCGGGATGAGTCAAATCCTCACACCCTCTGGGGCTGAATCAAATCCTCATCCTCTAGGCTGAGTTGATTCCAACCCCACCCTCAGGGGTTGAGTCGAATCCTCACCCTCCAGGGTTGAGTCGATCCCATCCTCACCCTCCGAGGCTGAGTCGAATCCTCACCCTCCGGATTGAGTCGATCCCATCCTCACCCTCAAGGGCTGAGTCAATCCCATCCTCACCCCTAGGGGTTGAGTTGAATCCTCACCCTTCGGGGCCGAGTCGATCATATCCTCACCCCAAGGGCTGAATCGAACCCTCACCCTCCGGAGCTGAGTCAAATCCTCATCCTTCGGATTGAGTCAATCCCAGTCCTCACTCACTGAGTCAAGCAAATCTTCTACTCACGAGGTTGAGAGCTAACCACCCATCTCTCGAGGCTGAGTGTGAAATCCTTTCCTCTCGGAGCAAAGTGTGAATTGCTGACCACCGCGAGGGCATTTTTTTACTTTCTTGTGCAACATAGTCCAGAATACAAGCATGGATAGGAGATTGTGACATCGAGTCCCCTTCTCACATGAGCAGCGCTCTAGAGCAACCCTCAAGCGCTAAGTCTATTTCGATGGGAGACAACGACATTCCAGTCCTCTCCCGACACAAGCAGCACTCTCGAGCATCCCTCGAGCGCTAAGTTTTTTTTATAGGAGACGGGGTAACAACGTGCCCCTCGACAAAATGGTGAATGGATTAGCAAAATCCTCCTGATCTACTAAAGTTCTTTCAAACATACAATAAACAAGTCATAACAAATGGATTCACCTTGGCAAAATTCTCTCTTATCATTACCAAAATCAGGGTTGTTGGAGGTTTGGAATCAGATAAGGCATCAATCAGCTGATGATGATGTCAGAAAGATAGATAGACAGACATAGCCCATATACAGACTCAATACTAATTAACTCATGTTCCGATCGACAGTTGCTGATAAAAAAAATATTAACTTACCATCAAGCACCATTGCGCAGTGATTAATTAGTCGAGCAGTACAGGAATATAAAGCTGACATGCTGACACTGCTCGAGTATGTAGAATATTGTCCAAGTACGTAGGCGCAGCAAGGTCGATGAATTCCTAATTAAATCCATGCACGGTCTTAATTTAGGAGCCCACATAGGAGACCAGAGCGAGCGCGGCCAACACGAGTAACACAAGAGTTATGCAAGCCAGTGCCATTGCTGCTGCACCCAAGCTAGCCTTCTTAGGAGGCCTGAAAGTGATCACTCCAAGGCTCACAGAGGACAGGAAGCATGAGACCACGAAGAAGACGCACACCTCCAGGCGGTCCCCCTTCGCCTCACCGCCGAGAAATCCGGCGAACACGGTCATGACCGCTCCGAACGACACGGACATCGCGGTGAGTGCCACCGTGTACAGCGGCTTCAGCTCCTTCTCCTGGCTGAAGGCCGCATTCATGTCGCCGCGGTCGTCGCACGGGACGTGGTACTCCATGAAGTACCATATGGCCGCTGCAATCGCCACCGGAAAGGGAGTTCCTGCGAGCACTCCTCCCAGGAACGTGGCGGCGACGATCAGCACGGCGAGCACTAGAAGGCCCAGCATGACGGCGTTGCCGACTGCTGTCTTCTTCCAGTCTTGCCTTCTTAGCAGCCTGTTGGGTAGTACGGCCACTAAGCCCGTAACAGCGGCACCGACCATGAAGTAGATGGATACTTTGACATACATGTGATCAGCGCGGTTAGCGTTCTTGAGGTAGCCCATGATTGTGCCAACAGCGCCCATGGAGGAGAATGTGGTCATGTTTATGGTGAGCTGAAATGAGCGCTTCCGGTCAGCTTTGTGGGGATCATCGCGGCCACGGAGGACAACGTCGTCAGCCCTCGGACGAACATCGTAGAAAGAAATTCCGACTACTGGCAGTGTTGGCACCAACACAACAGGCAAGTAATAGTAGGATTTGGGCAAGAAGGACACTATTAGGGCAATCACTGTGAAGGCTAGAGACACTGTGGACAAGCAAAGGAGAAGTTTGGACCATGAAAATGGGCTATCCCTACCCAGCAGGCGCCCACGAGACGTCATTTGTCTCGTGGTATCGACCATGAGGCCAACCGCAGATATGAGGGAGACGAATGCAGAAGCGGAGGCGACAATCAGGCTAGGGTTCCTAGAGATGGGCTCAGTGGCACGACGGGTGAAGAAGAGGTTGACAAGGACGCCAATGGCAATGCATATTACGACAAATGATATGCTTAGATCTTCTTTTAGCTTAGCTGAGGACCGTTGATCAGTGCGCGTCCGAGCTTCTCTGATTGATAGCCTGACACTAGCCTCCACTGGCGACTGTCCCTCGGCCACTACCTGCAAGAACAAATTCAATATTAGTTCTTAAAAAAAGAAATAATTCGATTTTAGTGAATGTGCATATGTACATATCTTTTAAAAAAAACTACACAATAGCATGCAAGAATTGACATGTTCAAGAATCAACAATCCAATATATAATGTTAGTATTGAATGGAGTAGTATTTTCTTTGCAAATGCCATAGCTTGTGTGAGCAATTGACCTATATATTGATCTCTTAGATGGATTTTGTAGTTTTTGGTGTCCTATTTCATGCAATAAAAATCTGCCCGTGCTAGAAATTTGAGCAGAATATATAATAGTTGTTAGGCATCTGTGCAAACTATGTGATATTGTGGTGTTGATTTCTCATAAAAACTCATGAAAATGGATCTATCTCGTAGTTAATGGAACTTAATAGGGGCATCCAGGGAAAAAAACATTGTTGAGGTCACTCTTCTAAGGATAATATGCATGGTGTCATTGTCTGTTTATAAATATCATTTTTTATCTCCAAAAAGAATTTGTACTAGACTTAGCAAAAAATCATTGACCCAATGCTTACACGCTGGTCAGCTCATCAAATCATAATTAAAGACATACCTAGCATATATACACATTACTCCCTGTGTATGTATGAATTAGAAGCATGCAAACTTCGTAAGCCTCGCTGCACTTCGCTCCTACTAGTAGGCTTGTGATTTGGATATATCATTCATTACGCGTCATCCATATAATATGACAAGAGTTAGTGTATTTAAATGGAAGCGTCTATACTTCAAGTGACTGAAATTTCTTTATATATAAGTCATCTTTCTCAGCTGTAGGATTTTACTCCAATGAATACCACAAGTTTCTGTGTTGAGATAACAAAATTCTAAACTAGATAAAAATAAATTTAGATGAACCCTACAAAGATAGAAAAATACAAAAAAAGAACTAAAAATTAATGTAGAATTATGATAAAATTGTACATGACTTTGTACTGTAATTTTAGATATAATATTATGCAATTATAAGTGACTGATAATAAAAAATTTCATACTATTAAAAATTAGCAAAAGCGTAGTTGTATTTTATCAAAGCAATTAATGTCACCCGGATCCGACGAAAGATCAGGTGAGTGGTTACTGGTGAGTGGCGACTCCAGTGGAAGTATGGAACCTGCCGGCACACTAGCAGCCCAAGTGCCGACAAAACCTGAAGCGCTCCGGCGTCGTCGACACTTCCGGTTGCTCGGAGAATGAGACGCAAGGCCGGTCGGACAGATCCGGTACTGTTCAAGACTTCACGCTATAAAAGCACAATAGTACTGTGTAGTTTGAGCTGCACAATTACCAGGTCTGAAGCTTGATTTGCTGTCGTCGGCAGCGGCAGCCGCGGAGGCGAGAGGCCCATTCCCGCGATTGCATCTTGATCCGGCATCACTGCCTCCGGCGCTTCAACTGCCTCCTGCTGCAGAAAGGAAGAGACCAGAAGGATCAGACTTGCAGACATGGTAAGTTGCACTGAAAATCTGTTCCGAGCTACACCATTATCCAACCATAAACACACATGTTTTCCTCTCTCTCTCTCTCTCTCTCTCTCTCTCATTTTGGGCTCCCTCCCATCTTAGCAATCGCCGGCGATATGATTCAGCTAGCGCTCGTGGTACACTGCCGCGGCTCGATTTTTCTCCCATGGAAATCGATCATTCACCGTGGTTCTTGAATGCATCCCACATAAAAAGACGCTGGCTAATTCTACGCAGTACAGGTACAGCTCGGCTGCCGGCACCACCTGCTCCAACGGTGACGCCGGCTCAGTGTTCTTCGTCAACTCGTAACGTGTCCTATCCTACCGCGGCCTTGTAGAGACGGTCAAGGCCGCCGTGTGGGCGCTCACGAGTCACGTCTCTCCTCACCGTCACGTTCAGCAGTTCAGCTACGAAAGTACGAAGTGGCCGAAATCATGGGCGATGGCGGCCGCTACCACTGTTGGACCAAACCGAACGAAGATTAAAAATCACGCTTTGAAGCCGATCCTCACGCTTTGAAGCCGATCCTCTTAGGAGCACAGCACACGCACCCGAACTCAATACTCACAAAGGGAGAACAAAGAAGATCCTTTGGTGCTGCATGCAAGCGCACACAACGTTCTTTTTCTTTTCTATTGCTTTGCTTCTCTTCACGTTACATGCTTATAAAGGCTATTACTTTGACTCAATGCCGGACTCGGCCTCAACATGAAGCCGGCTCGGATACGGCTATACGAACTCAAAAACTAAACTAACAAAGATTATCTAACAATCACTCCCTAATCTTTGTTGTACTTATTATATTTCGTGTGCTGCCAGTTGTACTCAACTTCAACATGGCTCCCACACACTCGGCCGAAGACGGTGGCACAACTCGAACACGTCTTGGTCTCTACCAGTTGGACTCGTCTTCAACTTGACTCACACTTACTTGTCGAAGATGGTGACACAACTCGAACACATCTTGGACTCTTACTCATTGAGGCGATCGGTCTCAACTACGACTTGCGCCTAACTCGTACTCAACTAAGAACGATCGGTCTCAACTACGACTTGCCCAACTCGTACTCGGTACATCAAGTTGGTCACAACTTCAACTCGAATAACACACAGACTCGACTCAGCATCATAGCAATGTTGGTTCATCATCGCTGAGAGCTTCAGCAAGAAGAGCTTTCTCCTTCTTCGGATTGTGGCATTCTGAAGCAAAGTGTCCAAAATCCTGACAATTATAACATCTCACCTTTGTCTTGTCAAATTTCCAATTCTTGCGTCCTCGGCTACCACCACCATTAGAATCGCCGAAAAAACCCTCGCCTTTGCCTTTCGATGATCGGGCCTCCCACTCGGCGCGAGTTAACAGCAGGTGCTCATCTTCACCACTACCAGATCCTCGTATCCGTTCCTCGTGCGCCTTCAAGCGGCCGATCACCTCCTCAACCGTCATCACCTTGAGGTCGCTAAACTGCTCAATGGCGGAGACGATTTGCAAAAACTTTCCAGAAACTGCCCGAAGGAACTTTCTGACAATATAACTTTCTTCCATCTTGTCCCCCAAAACTCGGATCTGATTGATAATCGTCGTCAACCTCGTGGCGAAGTCGTCGATCGACTCGTCTCTTTCATGCGCATTCCTCGAACTTGCTCTTGAGAGTCTCAGATCGCGCTTCCTTGACACGATCATCACCAAGATGCATCGCCTTCAATGTCTTCCATGCAGCTTTGGCCGTCTCTTTTTCGGCCAGTAGGAAGAACGTTTCCTCAGAGATGCCTCCATAGATCGCCGCCAAAGCCATCTGATCCTTGCGCACATCGACGTTGTCGTCCTCGACCGCGTCCCACACTCCCTGAGCGCGCATGTACACCTTCATCTTGATAGCCCATACTGCATAATTGCTCTTGGTGAGCATCGGATATTGCAGCGAGACGGCAGAACTCTCCTTCGCCATCACACCCGACGTCGCCTCGTTACCGGTGACACAACTTCCCGGAGAGCGCGGCATGATCTTGGACACACACGGGTCAAGAACTCAGGCTCTGATACCAATTGTTGGACCAAACCGAACGAAGATTAAAAATCACGCTTTGAAGCCGATCCTCACGCTTTGAAGCCGATCCTCTTAGGAGCACAGCACACGCACCCGAACTCAATACTCACAAAGGGAGAACAAAGAAGATCCTTTGGTGCTGCATGCAAGCGCACACAACGTTCTTTTTCTTTTCTATTGCTTTGCTTCTCTTCACGTTACATGCTTATAAAGGCTATTACTTTGACGCAATGCCGGACTCGGCCTCAACATGAAGCCGGCTCGGATACGGCTATACGAACTCAAAAACTAAACTAACAAAGATTATCTAACAACCACGTGCGGGGGTTCCTACGTGTTGGATCTTCATCAACGACGAGAAGCAGCAGCAGCGGGAGGTGCCGACGGCGGCCAAACCTCCCGTCGAGGCGTCGACACGCGCTACCTCTGGGCTGTCCCCGGCAAATCGCAAACCAAAAGGGGGGAAATTAAAGAGACGTTTTTGTTGGAGAATCTTTCTGTAAACTCACCGCAGAAGTTTGGTGTGACAGCTGCGGCGTCTCAAGGCGGCCCGCTTCTAGATCGACATCTTCTTGCAGAAGCGCCGCCTCCGGCGCTTCAACGGCGGCTTGCTGGGCCTTCATATAGACCAAGAAAGGGATCAGAGTTGCAGAAATGGTAAGTCGCTTATTGCTTTGTGCTTTTTCTTGAGGAGACACACTAGCATATGTACTAGTACTAATCTTACGTTGATGGCCCCGTCATGGGACTGGGAGACGGAAATCGTGTTCTCCGGCGATCCCCTAGGGCAAGTAAAGAAGGGAGGACAGATCCATCTTGGGTGGTTGGGAGTGCAGGGGTCTAGGGAGAGAAAAATCTCCAGATAAAGCTGCGCAAAATGATTAGATGATGATACGAGCGGAATGAGTGAGATCATCTAGCACGTTCCCCTTAATTAATTTGCCGGGCCGAGAACTGTATGCAAACATGCCGGCTGCCGCACCGCGCAGGAGTCGCCGCGTGCAGTGGCGTTAGTTCGTTAAAAAAAAAACCAGCAAGCCGCAGGAAATACATCACGTAGGCCGAGAAGAACGGAAATTCTTTTATGCTACCAGTGTTACATACCATCGGATTTGAATTCATGATATACAGTAAGTGTGTTATATAGCACTTTGGAGTTTTGTTGGATACTTCAAATGCATTTAACCTTGATTTGATGTCAGATGGCATAAAAAAAAACTCCGAGAGGAACCGCGCCGCGAGGGCACGGTGAAACCTTCGGCAAAAATAATGTACGCGGCCGCGAGCATCACGACAAGAGCTAATTAAGATCTCGATCGTCACGGACGTACAGGCCGCCGTCTCCTCAGCCGGCGCGTTTGCCTCATGTTGTGGTGGTGGCGGCGGCGGTGAGCCGCAGGGTGCCTTGATTACCGTTGCCGGCCGGATGCTGGCCGTTGTCGCTTTCCATCACCGACTCCGACGAGTTCATCGGTGCATGCGCGCGCGCAGGCCGCCGGTGCAGTTTTGTTTTTTCTTCACCATCATATACCTATTCGAAAGCAGTGCCTCCTTTATAGTACGCGACAAATTAAATGAAGCTACGCAAGCAACGAAGATTCCCGGAAACAGTAGTTCCCGCGGGATCCAGGGCCTTCGTCGAAGGTTCGCCTTTCACAATAGCTATGAGCTCCCCATCAGTAACTACTTCACACTTTAGTTCAGTACTAATGTTTTTACCAAATCAGTGTATGATCCTCTTTGTCTGCTTCACAGTGCACTGCATGCTCCTTACATTTTTTATATAAATAAAAACATTACAATCGAGAAGCATTGTATGCATGTCTAATCATCATGCTGTACGGTAGGACACTTCACCCTTTAGTTTAGTAATAATTTGTTTTTCGGATTTGTTATTTCTAAGTCGTTTGAAATTTTCTAAAGTTGTAAATTATTTTTTTATAACTATTGGATTTGTGTAGAGATTGATGCACCATATGAATAGATGATGATCCAATGAATGAAAAATGTGACTTGTGTTTAAGGAAAATTCAATTGCCTTATTAATAGACAACATGTCGATGGTTTAGTATCGATTTTCGGAAAAAATACTGAAGACTCTCCTTGAGTTAAACCACACAGAAAAAAGACACATATATTTTATACAGGTTCGGGCCTTCTCCTGAGATAATAATAACCATACTTTTGTGTTGTTGTATTGACTATGCTCTACAACAAGGAAGAAATCACTAGAACTGGGGCTTAATGACTTCTGTCTTTTGATCTTGTCTTCGTTGTTTTTGTCACTCTTCTCCTGTGTCCACCGGCTTTACTACTTATATAGTGCGTGAATGGGTGACAGTTGTCCCGTATCAAAAGGCAACTCACCGTTTGATGAAATATGCACGTTCAGTGACGGTTATTAATTGTTAGAGACTGGTCATCCCACATTACCTTGCAGTTATGTCAGAGATATAGACTTGATATATGCAGTTATCTCGGAGAATAATAACACATATTAACTCATATGTGTATTAAACACATAGCATAAGTTTTCCTAATCGATTGGGCCTACATGTCTGTAGGTTTTGTTGACTACAGGGTGGTCATAGTAAAATTTACAACCATGAAGTGATCGTAGTAAGACATACGTTCATAAGGTGGTCGTAGGAAATCTTACGACAATTAGGTAGTCGTAGAAGTACTTACGACCATATAGGGTGGTCGTAAAATGGTTTACGACCACTCACTAAGCTCCTCCCTTATTAATGATAAGTGGAATCCTTACGAATAACATAAAGATATTGCTATCTATAATAACAATTACAGATAAATAATTTAATAATTTGATGATTATTAGATCCTCATTACAACCCCTTAGTTTTTAGCAAGAGAAATTCTACGGTACATTCTACCGGTAGAATATGGTGGTTGTATAAATCAAATCTAACAATTGATTTGTTAAGAGTATAATAGACTTTTCTTTTATTTATAATTTTTCGTGAGGGTATTATGAACTTTTTCAACTAAGATTGAAAATATTATTCTTGTTCCATGTGATCCTCTACATTGTTAATTACAATTCTGCCCTTTTAGAATTCTACTGTTCATACCACCAGGTGTAGTATAACAAAATATTAACTAATCCGAACCATTTGAAAAAAAAAATGCTACATGTTAAATTTAATGTACGTATCATGAAAGATCTCTTTACCAAACTAGTCTGTGATCCTTTAGTAAACCTGGTCAAGAATCCTTGTCACAAGCATGTATCGGTATTATATCCTTCTTCCCTCCGGAAACGCCGACGCGTGTGCTGCGATCGACTTGATACAATACGCCAGCTACAGTCATCGGTGAGATCGTTACGTACGGAGCTGTTTAATATATAGCCATTCGTGTGTTCTGTACGTTTTTCTTTATCCTTTTTTTCCAAACGTCTTGCGTATCCCTGTTTGAGGTGGTTCATCATGCATGCGTAGTCTTTTACTTAGCTAGTCTGCACTACCAGCTTCCTTGTCCTCGAGTTTTGATGCCTCCTAACCAACACAAATTCTGAACTAATCAAGTAATTAATTTTTTTTGTCCAAGGCAACACGAAATATATCTGATTACTTCCTCCTAGCAAATCATTTAATTTCTAGCTAATACGTCTCTCCAGGACCCTTGACAACAATTAGTATCACGATAAAATAGCCCAGGATCGATGCTTGATTTGCTTTAAGGACTAGATCAACCAATTAAGAAGGAAAGCTAGAAACATCTTCTTGAATGGTTGTTGCTACCTACTACTGGTCAGTTGCTAGCTCTATGCCGGCGAAAAGGCCAGTACGCATGCACGTGAGCACGTCCTTTTCCGGAAGGCTAGAGAAGGAATATTCTAATCTAACCTGAATAACATTGACCTCATCGCATATATAGTAGTCATAGATGCTCATCACTGTCAGATGTCGACAGAAATGAGGAGCGAGGAAAGGTTACAAAGCGATCGAGGATATATACCGGTCAAATATTTTTTATTTTTGACAATTAATATATACAGAATTATTAAGTTTGGTAGCATGAAATTGACATTTCTAGATTTATCATAGAATATATAATGTATAATTATTTTTATTTGAAACAATATATTTTCATAAAAATTGATGGTCAAAGTGGTGTCAATATCCAAAACAACCTATATATGATAGCAAACTTACCCTTATTTATCCCACAAACTGCACTTTTCACTATAAACTTGGTCCATTAGTCCAAGGGCCCTAAAAGGAAAAATAAATAAAATAAAAACTCGCTGTAGATTTAGTACCGCTTTAATTGAATTGCTTTGTTGAATTATCAAGCTCTCGGATAACCGCGTGACGACGACGACAGATCTAGAACTAAAACCTTGTAAAAGTAGGGCCCTGGAGGGTCTCTGTTTAAAAAATACCTTGCAATTAATCAATACTCCACCATTGTTGACCAGATAACCGCGTGACGACAACGACAGATTGGTTGAAACAATATCGACAGAATGATGCCATCGAAGATCGAACATTCGTACTACGTCGTATATCTCTATTTTTTTTTTGCCGGCCAGCGAAGTAGATAATAAATAATAAAAACAGTTTTTTTTGCTTCAGAGTCAAGAGGTCGGTGCAACTTGCCTCTTGTTTATACATACGTCAATATTGCATCCTTATCAGATCTAACAAAATTCTCTGAGCAAGAGCAGCACGTCAAGTGATTAACTCAAGATTCTACACTAATTAGATCGAATTGGTAAATTCAGAAGATATGTGATTTTAATCAACTTTAGTCAATACATGACTTATAAATTGCACTGGAACACGTACGCAGTACGTGTGGTAGTCTTAACAAATTTCATTGGTTTGACATAGACAGGTACCTTGTGTGGGTTGTTAATTGTATAATTAAGACCGTGACTGTAAAGATCTGATACGGTCACTATATATATATATATATATATATATATATATATATATAAAAGAAACCTTTTTCGTACTCCTAGGTACATGCTATCATTTCTAATATACCATTTAGACGAATATATTATATTTTTTATCACTTTTAGTATATTTAAATACCAATTATAAGATACTTCAATTCAACTTTGATTGAAAAAAAAAATCATTAGAGCCATTTACTTTTGTTATATACCCTTTCTCATATATAAAAAGAAGTTTATACACAAATATTATTGGTAACACTGTCGATCCAATTTACTTACCTGCTTCTGCTCGATCTCCACCGGAACGTACGCCGCCGTCATATATACTCCAAAGTCTCCAACTGATCTTATTCTTCGCAGTGATGAAAAAGTACCGTATTATTGGCAACACTGTCGATCCAATTTTGTATGCAATCATATCAAACATAATTATTAGAATCAGAAATCCAAAGCAATCATCTCTCTAAAACGTACGTACGTAGTGCGTGCAAACAGAGGAAAATAAAGAGCCAGGAGCTCCGGAGGTCACATATCCTGGGAATTTATTAGCCAGCATACAATACTCATGTTCAAGTAAGATAACACCGGTCGCGGGAGGACTCTTCATATGTTGGATTTGCACGGACGGTTGTTGATCCCACGACGACGCGGCGCGCGACTCACTCACGCCGCCTGCTTGATCACGGCGCGAAAGACGAGGCCGATTGCTGCCAGGAAAGCCACGAAGACGAGGATCACGGTGAGCATGGGATTGATCAGCACGCTTCCTCCAACGAAGAGATGGTTGGTCAGAGCCATCACTGAAAAGATGAGAATCCAGTAGTACACCAGCGGCCGCTTCAGCATAGGAGCAAGAACGACGCGTTAGTTGGTATGTAGTATCTGCGAATGTAAGGTGTATATTTGTACAGAGACTTTTCTTGGGTGCTTGGAAGGTATTGTCGACGTTCATAAACAATCGTGGAAAAGCAATATATGCTTTTTAATTTTGACGATGAGTAGTGAAATTTTCCTTGCTTGAATTGCCCAAAGAATTGAAAGAGGATAATAGTTATTGTTAGTGTTCCAGTTTTTTTCCAAGGAAATCGATGAGTAAAAAGTAAAGTCCAAGCGCTCTCTCATGAAAAGAAAGGAAGCAAGTAATTATCCAGAAACAACCCATTTTTTCGATCTCTTGGTGAAAGATTAATAAGTCAAAATAACAGATCAAGAGCACCTCGATGATTATGTAACGGCGATGCATGATATAATTGATGGGAAAGGATCATGAGGTACTGATTGATTTACTAAACTGATGGGAGGAAATATCAAAGGGAAAATATTTTATCGCCTTTAGGCTATTAAGTTTTTCTTGCATCTCATTGTATTTTATTGCATTCATATGAAAATTACAAAAAGATGCATTGTAATAGAAGCTTTACTGCTTGTCTTTTAAATTGATGAAGCTTTGCTTATTACCCTCTTGAGCTTTAGTATTTCAATTCTTGCTTAATATCATATTTAGTTATTTGACTTGCTAGAATTATCATGCTTCCATATGTGTAGCTAAGTCTTTGCTAAATGAGCAAGAACTTTAATACAACTTGAACTAAAAATTATAATTTGTGGATCTTTTAGCTAGTTGCATAATTAGTGATCTTTTTGTGACATTGACCTTGTCAAAATTGCTTTGTTGGCTCTTGAATCTAGGATTGAACATCTCTTGAGCTTCTTGTTCTTTTGTGAATCTAAAAGGCTCTTGTGCAAAATGAAAAATCCAATTTCGAGTTTCTCATGTGGTTAAATTGTGCCAAACTATTATCACGAGACTGCATGTCAAAGACATGAACTTGGAGATAGTTTGATGATCCAGGCGATCTCATAGGGACTGCTTGTCAAAATTAACATGAACCTCAAGATTTATCGCCCTAGTTGAAGCTTAGAAAGAGTTTGTGGATGGCTCCTAGTCCAGGATTTTTTCACTAAAATAGGCTATTAATTAACATCAATATTCATTGCAAATGAAAACTGCTGTAAAAATTGGGTGATCGAGGTCATTTGAGCAAAATGATTCATTTTAGGACTTTTTATCTCTAGAATGGTCTTTGTTAGTTCTTGATCTCACATTGACATTCTGACATGACCATTATCACTTTAGGATCTCTGTTGATGAACTTACTAAATTTGAAGTGTTGCTTAAATTGTTACAATTCATCGCTTTATCTTGAGCCTTCTAGCTTACCTTTGATATATATGTTTTAACATGATCTTGCTAGTGTTTTCAGGCTTGATATGTATTGAGTAATAGTAGAAATGCTAGCTTGCTCTTTTGGATAATCTTCTAAGCTTCTTGTACTAAAATTTGCAAACTTCAAAAAAAAAACCACTCCATTGCATTTCATACTTGCTCTTTCTTATGCTTCTTCCTCATTTCTGCTTTTGTTATATCTGGATGAGAGGAAGGTGTGATTCCTTGATGACTCCATTGTCAAAGGGGAGAAGATATATCAAAAATGTTAAAAATGAGAAGCTATTTGGAAAAAAGGGGAGAAAAAGAATTTTTCTGAAAAAATGCTGATCATAGTGAGGGGGGCATTTAATTCGCATTCTTATGATCTTATTGTCATTTCTGAACTTGAATTGCATTTCTTGGAACCTCACAATGATAAAATGCCAAATTGAACTATTGTTCTTTCATATGGACCTTAAGTGAGATTTTTTACGATTCTCTTTAAATTGAAGCTTTCTATCTTTATTTTTCCTTATCCCGCTTACCTATACTAATCTAAAGCCAACTTGGTCATTTCCATTGCGTTCTCTTGCCTTTGGACTAAGTTGTGCATTTGCACGAAAACGTCGAGTATTTTCATTTTCAAACCTTAAACTTACATTCTTGGGAAATTGCCAATGTGTTCATCAAGGGGGAGATTGTGGATATCATAGGGATATGCTCATGATCTTATGATAATGTTACAATTGACAATGACGTTGAAGGTTTGTCGAATCACGTATTTTTGGCAAAGTTCAGGTGCTGTCAGATCATTGGCGGTCAAACCGGCCAGGGCGGCGATCAAACCGGCCAGGCCTTGGGCCTAGAGGCTGGCGGCCAGACCGGTCATGGGCGGCGATCTGACCGGCCATTATGTGTCTTTGAATTTGGAGTTAGGCCAAAAATAGAGGGTGTGGACAAGAAAGGATATTACACTACAGTTGGTCTCATAATTTTTGGAGCTTCGAGTCAAAAGTTCTATTCGTTTGGAATTTCCAGAGAGGTCTCGGATTTCTAAGAAGGAAATTTGGCTAAGTCCCCTGCTGGGCGGTTAGACCGGCCAGAGGGTTGTCAAACCGGCCATCTTGACGGCGATGATTGTATTTTAGGTCAAGTTCATGGGTTTCGGTGCAGATGTGTTGCATGATGCATGTTTTGACTAACGTGAGTCAAGTTGCAAAGAACTTATTCCCAGAATCGATTTCTTGGTCTATTGTTATGCAGGAGGCTTAGAGGTCAACGATGGTCAACGGCGAGGATGATCGGGACTAGGCTTGGAGAGCCGAGGTTCAGAACGATTGAGGATGCAGGGTGAAGTCAATGGACTCAAGCATGGCGCAAATGGACAAGGATGACCAAACGGGAAGTTCGGTACGACGGGTTGCATCAAGCGGTACGGGGGT
The DNA here is from genome assembly GCA_036346395.1 of Hsuehochloa calcarea. Lineage (NCBI taxonomy): Eukaryota > Viridiplantae > Streptophyta > Magnoliopsida > Poales > Poaceae > Hsuehochloa > Hsuehochloa calcarea. Next base: position 4,774,115 of record CM070604.1, on the reverse strand, counting down.
CGGTGCAAGTGCCATGGTAGTTTCGGTGGGAGCCAGATAGGAGAGACTTGCCGACATGAATAGATCTGTTGATCAACCTACACATGGCGAAGAATGGGATTGCTTCATGAAGTTTGGACTCGGTCTTTGGAGAAGGATCGAGAAGGGTTATTTTGGTAATTTCACCAAAATACCGCCTTGGTGACTTTTAGCTAAACCGTGGCGCAAGATGGCACAAGGAAAAGTGCTTTAGGTCAAGAGAAGATGAAGACGACGGTTTGAAATGTGTGCGTGAGCTAAACCCGTTTGTGTGTGGGCTTAACGGGTGCCCATTAGGAATGTCCTTTTAGAAGCTAGCTTCCACTATAAATAGAGGAGGATGTTGGTTGTGCACCTCCCAACTCTTGATTTGATGAAACCCTAATTTTGGTGTTTATGGAGAGGATAGTGGAGAGGTTAGAGTTCTAGAGAGTTGGATTGATTGTGTGCTCAAGTGTTGAGTATTCATCCTCCATGATAGAGTGACTGTAAAGCAATATCTATCTCAAATAAATCCAAGCAAGATTTCTCAAGATTATCATTTTCTTGTTCTTGCTCTCTATTTTGTGATTTTAGGGCTTTCTTTGATCCTTTAGTTTTCCTTTGGTTTCTGGCCTGGATCTTGCTTGATGTGACATATGGGAATACATCTAGGATTATCTTGATCATCTTTAACCCACGAGCAAGTTTTTGGATCATATTTAAGTTTTAACTCGGTTTTGGAGCAACCTTCACTCAAACGAAAAAGGTCATAACTTTGACAAAGATCTCCGCGATCCTTGATTGGAATAGGTTCCTGACATCTTAGAGAAAGTGTGTGCCAAGTTTCGTCGAGTTTGGAGTTGTGGATTAAAAGTTAGACCAATTTGTGATTTCGAGTTTGGATTGATTTTACTATTCATCGGGCTGTAGGTCATACCACCCATTGGAGAGGTCAGACTACCCCATGTAAAAATCAGACCGCCAGGTTGAGAGGTCTGACCGCCTATCTCTTTAGGATTTGAGTTTTTGGTCGATTTATTTCGAGGTTTTGATTGGATTCAATACAAGTCTTCTGCTATGCTTGTACATTGATCTTCATAACTCTTATAGCTATTTGAGTAAAAAATTCTATTCACCCCTCTAGTCGTTGTTTTGGTCCAACATATGGTCATGATGACGACAAGACCGGTGATTAGATCGAATGACGACTACGATGATGATACATGGGCTATAATGTTAACTATGAAAAGTTTAAAACTAGAAACATCGTATGTGTCCAAACTAGATCACTTCGCTACATTTTGAGCTTAACGGATGCAGTTGATTTGATTAAATTCCTTTTCACGTTACGTACATAACGTTCCACTTCCACGAGTATCCTACATCAATCCATGCATTTGTTTGGATAAAGTTTGTGATCCTAAATCTCTCCCGTATGCATGGACCAATTATTTTTATGAATATGATTTACCTTAATTTGATTTTAAATTAAGCTTATTTCTTAAGATCAGCAGAGACTACTGAGTGACCGGCAATTAAGGATGTTCCCAAACACTGGGTGCATTACAAAGTATAAGTGCGAAGTACAATTAGCACAAACAGATGTGTGTTCCAATATTAGCGAATTAAAGGAATTGGAAATATGAATACTTAGTTCACTCATTAAACAAAGAGACCGTGCAAGCATGAAGAATTTCGTTCTATCCCAACAAATAATCCATCAATAACAAAGAACATAAAACTTGTTTGATAATTGTACTACAAGAAAATAGCAAGAAAACAAGGTGTACTTTACATCAAGTCCGTATTCAGAATCAGCTCTATGCCTACCTACGACCCACGCATCCACATGTACAATATCAAACACAATAACTAGCAGCGGTACATATATAAGTATGCTCAACTAATATTTCTATAAAACGTATGCTCTACTAATAGTTCCCTTTTCCAAATCATAAACAATCTTGGAAAAGCAATATATGCTTTTTAATTTTGATGACGAGTAGTGAAATTTTCCTCGCTTGAATTGCCCAAAGAATTGAAGGAGGATAATAGTTAGTGTTCCAGTTTTTTTTTTTTTCAAGAAAGTCGATGAGTAAAAAATAAAGTCCAAGCGCTCTCTCATGAAAAGAAAGGAAGCAAGTAATTATCCAGAAACAACCCACTTTTTCCAGCTCTTGGTGAAAGATTAATAAGTCAAAACAGCAGATCAAGAGCACCTCGATGATTATGAAACGGCGATGCATGGTATAATTGATGGGAGAGGATCAAGAGGTACTGATTGATTTACTAAACTGATGGGAGGAAATATCAAAGGGAAAATATCACACAACCAACTCGACCGAGTCATGCAACAAAAACGGAGGAGGAAAGGCAGAATGAGATGAGGCAGTGTGAAGTGATAAAAAAAAACAGAAGGAGAAAGAAAGAAAGAAGCAAGGCGTAGAGTGTAGATTTCTTACCTGGTGAACGCGCAGATCTGCTGGAATCAGCGCGTTTTGTTCACTTAACGCCTTCTCCAAGTCCGCCATGTCCTTTGCCTGCTCGATCCCACCATCAAAAACCGAAGAAAGTGAGAAGAAAAAGGGGTAAGCAGGTTTGTGCCTTGAGTTTACAGGATTGAGATCAGTCTCACATACCATCGAATCGAATGATCAGCCCCTCTTAATCACGTTGCTAGGTATCCCTTCGGAACACGTAATCTCTGATCAGAAGGAAAATTAGGCAAATGCTTGAGCGTAGGGGAGAAAGGGCAAACGAAAAGGGAGACAAAAAAAACATCAACAAATTATATGATGAGCTCACCAGATCGAATTGAATAACCGGAGGTACTCACTCGTACTCTCTTTAAGACGGCCAGAGCTCTTGGCTATAACGAATACTTTATCGATATACCTTCTGATTCGCGAACCTCTGCGTCATGGTGAGGTAATACGTTGTTCACGTTAATTGTGGAGATAAAGCGAAATGGCGGCGAGATTAAAAACAGGGGAAAAAACTAGCATCACGTTATTGGGCCGGCCCGTGCATTGGGTAGGCTGATTGGACGGCTCTGATGCCTGATAGGCTAGCTTTTTTTTTTTTGTCGCTGACGAGTTTTTTTCTAGGCTCAGGCTTTTTGCGGCCCGTACTTACAAATAGGCGTTCTTTTGATCTGTTGGTCAGATGCAACCGTTACTACTTTGATTTAATAAAACGTAGGATCCAACTAGAGAGGGTCCAAACCGCTGTCCACATGGGCTGGGCCACCTGTGGTCTGGGCCACTTCAATTTATTTATTTCTCCCTTTCAAGTATTTATTTCTTCTTTTACCATCTGTCTAGCAAGTCGACCAAAGAATCATGACAAAATAAAGCATACCCAGATGACCTGCGGTCATACGGCAAAACTCCATAAGTTTGGAGTACCGCAGCATAGCCAAAATTTCCGGCAAAACAAAGAGCTAGGAGTAGGTGAAGTCGATCTGGTTTTAATCCAGCGTGCAAGCCTCAAGCCCTCAACACTGAAGGAAAAGGGGACGTTTCCAGGGGGTGGGAAGCTGGCTAGAAGAAGCCGGAGAAGGAAAACCGGCCGCCCGGCACTGAAGGAAAACCGCTGTGTAGAAATCAAGAGCGAACAGGAGGAGGTACGTACGTACATGTGCATGCGCATGCGCTCAGAGACGCCCCTCAGACGCGCGCGGTGTCCATATGGCCCGTATCCCATCGGCCTGCCGGCGGCTCAGGCGAGAGGTCGATCGAGTAGTTGACCTCCCGAGAGCTAGAGAAGCACGGCCGTGAATAAGCTAGCTAGCTAGCTAGGGAGATCGAGTACGTACCGTGGGATTTATTTTCCCCGTGTGGGTCTCGACCCACGCCGCCGCAACGCCATGGCCGACTCCTCCTTTCCCGATCTGGCGATTGGCGCCGTCGGGCTGGGCGCAGCCGCCGCCAACCTAGACAACCAGGTTCGTGCGCCATGAGCGTGTCGTCGATCCAGACACCAGATCTAGCGGCTGGCATCCTACGCGAGCCATGTCGTCGCCTTGTGCGTGAGCCGCCAAATCGCCCCAACTGCCGGGCTCGCGGGGAATCGAGACGGCACCGCACCTGACACCCAACTGCAAAACGAGTTTTGAGGGCAAACTATGAGGCCAGACAGTTTTTCAGCTTGCGCTCGGCACCATCATATCCAACCGCGGTCGGTGAAGGGCCACAGAAATTTACGGCAAGGTGAACGCAAAGATTAGACGATGCACATGGGAAATGAAACTGTGCACTCAGAACATGAGACACCTTTTCAATCGTTTCAGAAAAGCTTAAGAAAGAACACCCTGAACATACATCTAAATGTCAAAACTGAATGCGAAACAAGGAGGGACGACGTACATGGTTGGCCGTTGGCGTCATGTGCGGTGCGGGGCCTAAACGGCCGGGCAACTGGCCAAGAAGAAGGCAGCGCACGCTCGGTGGCGACGGCGGATGCACGGCGAGCTTAACTGGTTGGTGCCATCGGCAGCGGAGACGACTCGACGGGTTGACCTGAAGAGCTAGCGAAGCATGGCCATATACAAGTAGTAGTGGTACTAAGGAGATTATATATGGCTGAACCGTGGCCGACTTTGCCTATAAAATACAGTACACGCCATTCAGCTCCTCGGATCTAACAATTGGCGTTGGTTTGTTCAATGTGAAGCTGTCGTTCCAGACCAATTCAAGGCCACATTAATCCAGCAGCCAACAGGATCCTCTATGGCAGATTACACGTAGGTAGAGTCAGGGATGGAGCTTCAACGGGGGCCAAGGCCCCCGCCCCACAATAATTGAGTAAAAAATGTAGTATTTAAGGTAATTTAGTGATTAGTTTTGAAAATAATCATATTTAGATTGCATAATTTACCTATCATCTAGCGTTGACCCTCTCTGATTTTGAACTCAACTCCCAGACTTGATCGCTTAAACAGTAATATTTAAGGTAATTTAATGATTAATCTTAAAAATAATTATATTTAAATTACATAATTCACGTATCATTCAACATTGACCCTCTGGTTTTGAGCTCAGGTTTCGTCGCGGTAGAGTAGTCTCAGACTTCTCTTTCCTTGTCCTTTACCCGTGGCTTTGCTTTGATTCTATTCGGACAGTCGGGCCGTCTTGCAGAACTGGGCTTAACTAACAGCTATCCGAGGAATTTTGCTCGGCTTAGCTTTACCGGGCCTGTTGCTCGATAAACTCGAGCCGGGTCGCACCAAGCCTAAGCGGGATGGACCGGAGAAGTTCAGGATGAGTGGAACGGGCAGATAGAGGCACAGGCCTCGAGATTGTGTATGTCGAGGGCGAACAATCTGCGTGAATTACAAGTTCCCAAACATGTCCATAGGCCATAGCCTACGGGGGAGCAATCTTTATGAGGCACCTGTACTTTGAGAAGCGCGCCACGGTTGTGCTTGATTTTTACAAACCTGAGAACATAGTGCAAACCAGAGGAGATATAGCGCAGTTTACTCCGTTTAATCAGCACATCTTCATGGCATATAGGTATGATACTGCAAGTTGAACTACCTACATATCTTTGATGCCAATCACTACACCAGCACATCATGTGACCCTCGGAAACAGAGCAAAACGGAGACACATAGCAAACCAGGACAGACAGAGCGATGCACAATAGCAATACCCTAATTGACAGAACAGAAGCATACAGATTAAGCGCACCATGGCCCGATCCGCCGAGCTAGTTCCATGGCGCGAAGAAATACCTGAGGACTGCGCTGGCCAATGCGACGCCGGCCAATTCTCGAAGTAGATCAGGTCATTTTCTTGACTCGCACGCGGAAGGTGTAACACTCGCCTATGTGAATGCGAAGCAAATCCTCTCAGGTCATCGTCTTGACTCTCGCGCGGTGGGTTCATGGGTAATTAAACAAGATTGTCATCCCTACACGTGCCTAAACGGGCCGATGCAGGGTCATGTCTTGCTGACGTAGCCACACACGAAATGGCGCGGCTGACGTAGCCACACACGAAATGGCGCGGTCGTAGTAGGAGGACGCTGTTTTGCTGAGGCTGCGTGCGGGGAAATGTTGTGTACCGGCTGTCGGATCTGAAATGCGAGTGTCGGACTCTAGATTTCTGCATCTAGATCCTCATAAACTATCGCTTATTCCCGAATCGAGAGATAAGACTTCACGCACATATCTTTGAATCAAACCATACATGGCGTAAAATCATTTCATTCATTAATTTACCCATCAGAGTTTACATAGATCGATTCGGGTCAATTTTTACAATAAGAGCCGAACAGACCAAATGAATACATTACAAAAGATAGCGGAAGCAAAGGGGTGAGGGCTCATCTTACCGCAGGCAAGTGACTGGGGAACCCGTGCACACCCGATATTATCCGAAAACCCCCGGACAATATAGGAGGTACACAAGAACCGACGGAATCAGCTAGACTGGGGTGAGACTAGAACAAGTAAGGACTAAATTATGCTTCAATAGCTCCTGGGTCCTCAGACTTCTGGATCCTCGTAGTAGTCGTAGTCTTCAGGTTTTCCTACTTCTGAGGAGTTGGGAAAGAGCGAGGATGAGCACAACTACCGTGCTCGCGAGCCAACACAACAGATGCAATAATATACATGCAAGGTGTAACAAGGATGGCTCGGGTTCTTTTATTTGCGTAAAGCAGCATTTGTAAATACAAATATTTTAAAAAAAAAATTATATCACTTAGCATTTTAACCAAATTGCATTTTTAAAGAGATTAATTGTGCAATAAGTAATAACAGCAGAGGTTCCCTCCATCGGAAACTCTGTCTCATGCTTCTTTTGATTGGAGCTACTTCCGTACATTAACAACACTGGATACGACGATCCATGGAAAAATCAAATTTCAGGCCCCGAGCTGGTTTTCATACCACCCACAAAGGTTTTTGAAATAGAACTAACTCAAGTTAAGTTCCCATGTCCGTCTTTGACCGTAGGCGCGGCTGTTTAAACAGTTTTAACTCTGCAGAGTTTGTACACTTTACCCACAAGAGACAATCATACTCGTTACCCCACATGATTCCGTAGTCATGTAGTTGAGCGATCGTCACAGTAACTTTTCAACGTATCTTGCCCCTTCCGTCATCTCACCCATATGGGTTGCCCCCACTTGCGGTGGGTCCCATAAGTTGTGCGGGATGTCTGCCACCACAACTTGCGTAGCTGGCGATTTCACCCTCCCTTGGTGTCCCATTCAAGCTGGATCGAATCCACTACTTGCACCACCTTGCTCGACCACCGATGAGATGACTTCCAGGATTTAATACATTTACTAAGCCAAGTTGCACTTTGCAGACTTGCGGTTGTACTTGTTTTACACGGGGATCCTGACAAGATTAAGTCCTTAGGGGTGTCTGGACGGTTCATTCCATCGTTCACAACCAACAATCCTTGGGCTACATTAGCACCCACCAACATCTCGTTTAACATACCCTCTGCCCAGACGGTAGCAGCATATTTTTAGGGTTTGAGGAGCAAAATACAACAACACAATCACTTCAGTCATTTACCCACAATGACTGCCCAAAACCATTTTCATTTTGAGATGATGATAATGATTGGGACACTTAGTGTCCCGGTACTTAAGCAAGGCTAGCATGGTGCTTAAGTACAAACTATATTTAGTATTACCATATAGTTACTAGGGTGATAAAGGTTTTTGGGAGTTCAAATATCAAGGAAATGGTATAATAATTAATTAATCATCAAATAGGCATTTAACTACCTTAGGGTGTTTGACATACATTTGCATAGAAATTAGAGCATGCAATTTGTTATTTTAAAAGAACATAATTTGCATAAAATGTAGGATCAATATGATCAAAGTGTTGACTCGCCTGGGGTAAAGGTAGAAGGGTCTGGGTATTCTTGAGCTTGTCCGAAGTGGAGGTCTCTCGCGTCTTCGAAACCGAATCGATGAGCGTACCGGAAAAAGATACAACAACAAAAGAGAGCAAATAAATACAAATCACCAAGCAAATGAACTCCAAATTAAACAAGACCAGTGCCATTAGCAAGATCTTGTTTTTAGAAAATTTTAGGAAAAAGATTCATAATTTTTGGAGCTATAATGAGGAAGTTATGGATTTTTGAAGTTTTAAACAGGATTGCAATTGAATAGAAAATCAGAAATTGCTGGTTAATTCTGAAGCTGACATGTGTCAGGCTTGCACAGGGGTGCCGGTGCACGTGCACTGTGGCGTGGGCCGAAGGCCAGCACGCGTAGCGCCGGTCCACGGGTGCACTAGTCTATGGAATAGTGACTCGAGCCCACTTGTCATTCTCAGCAGGGAAACCTCAGTTAACTCAGTGCTTGACCGTGAAGCTGGGCCCACATGTCAGGGAGACTATGTGGTGCTTAGCGCTGGCTAATCCGGGATTAGCCCTTAACGCACAGTAATTGCCGGCAATAACCCGCCATGATGGATCGGTTTTATCCGACAACGGATAGAGGAGAGCCGGGAGCGGCGCGTTCGTCGCCGCGGAGGGAGAGGCGGCACCGGGTTACCAAAATGGGTTCCCCTCGGAGGCGGTCCCGATGATGATGGCGGCGCCGCGCCGGGATGGCCGGACCGTGGCGCGGCATGAGGAGGCTGCGGCGGGAGCTCGGCCGGAGCGGGAGAAGATGACCGGGCGCGGCGCTTCAGAGAAGTGGGGGAGCACGGGGTCGGTGGGGTCCTCCGTAGCTTACCTGGCCGACAATGGCGGCTAGGGCTAGTCGGATGAGGGAGATCAGTGGCGAGGAAGAAGCCGGACGGAAGGAGGGAAGATGGGCTCGATCCGGGGCTGCAGTGGTCCGGAGGCGACGGGGTTGGAGGGGAGGTCTCCTGGGTGGTGGTGGCGCACGGTGACGGGATGGCGGCGCCGGGAGATCGTCGGAGGTGGAGATCGGCGGCGGAGGCGGATTCGGCTGGAGAGGGGTGCTTCGGGTGAAGCAGTGGCTCTTACCTGGGGCGAAGGGGGCGAAGCAGGGAGGTGGAGGGGCTCCTCTAGGGCTTTTATAGGCGGCGGAAGGGGGGAGGGCCGAAGGGAGAAGGTGGGGCGGCGCGGAGTCCCGAGGATGCTCGGCATGGGCGACTGAGCGCGGAGAAGACATGGCGGAGGCAGGTGAGCGGCAGTATGGCGTGGCGAAGACTTCGGGATTTGCTGACGCAGGTGGCATTGCTTGGTCCGGTCGGAGGGGGGAGCTCTGCACAGCGGCGTCGCAAGGACCGGGCGAAGAGAGGGCTCGGGGCAGCGGCATGGGCGCGGGATGATGGCGGCAGCGGAGCTGGTGGCAGCAGGGAGAGGGGGGCGGTGCAGGAGCCGTGGCGAGGGAGGCGACGGAGTTGGTGCTGGCACCGCACGGGGAGAGAGAGGGAACGGGTGGGGGCGGCACTGAGAGAGAGAGAGGAGAAGAAGAATGCTCGGGAGAGAGAGAGAGAGGCAGTGCTGTGCCGGTTAGGTTCGGGGGAAAAGAAAAGGCAGACCGAAGCCACGGGAAGAAGGAGCGGCTGAACGGGCCGGGGTGGCTGGGCCAAGGAGGGAAGGGGAAAGTGGGCCGAGCCCAGGGGAGGCAGAGAAGGAATTCAAATACTGCAAATGCTCCAAAATCGAAAAGAAGGTAAAGGATTCGAATTTGAAATTTTGAAAACACAGAAAGATTTGAAACACAAATCCGAGCTAACAAGAAGTTTGAATTTTTTTTTAAAATACTGCAAATTGCAATTACGAATTGAAAATAGGGGTTGAATAGTAAACACTATTTATTAACCAAAAACGGGGGTGTTATAGAGAGGCTGAGATAGAGGCTAGCACTGTTTTATGAATACTGTAGCATCTCTGATGCAATCCTGTGCAGGGGCGGGGAGGGGGGGTGTGGGGTTTGGCACGACACAATTCGAATTTTCAGGTAGCCGGGATGGGTACGAGTTGCTGCGGCGTGGAGCAGCGCGCGGCCGAAGTCGTTACGGCACGGACGCGCAAACGTTCTCACTCAATTTGTTCATGCACGGCATGATGCCACGCTTGTGGTACATGTTGGATTGATCTCGGCCAGCTGACGACCGAGAAATTATGGGTGTAACAACCCACGTAGTGCCCTGATCGGGGGCGTAATCAACTTTTGGTTATTCGTCCCGTTCACCCAGCACGATATAAATGAGTTGGACTCTGGTAAGCCTCGTGCGTGTGTTCTAGGCTAACAAGTTTCCAACACAAGATCCGATCTATTCATCGTGCTGTGGTGAGCGAAGACCGAAACCGTCGGCATCACCGTGACGCCGCCATCACCACTACGATTTCTTCTCCTCAGGCCGTTGCACACGCTCACGCCTCCTCTCCGCTTTCGACCGATCTTCCATCCCAAGATGTCGTCTTCAGGTCCGGGTAAGAGATTTTGCTTCCGCTCTAACGATTATGCTTCGTATTCAATGATTGAGTTAAGGTTAATATTGTTAGATCATGTTTTAGCCTAAGTCATAACTAATAGTACATGGAGCCGAAATCTGCATCTCGACAGGCACGGCCGATGATTAGCCAACGAAGGCTGCCTGAATCCCGAGTCTATGAAAATAGTGAACATGGGTCTGGTATGATTAATTTTGTTGCATATCACCACATTTCTTTTCTGGGGTTATATTTATTTGCTGAAGACCGAAGGGAAGAAATCTGCACTTGATTGACAAATACTGGAAGAGCCGGGTGTAGCCTGCACTAAGCTTTTGGTTTCCCATCTGGATTGTAACTTGTAATCAGAGCTTGGAAATGTGTGCTAAAGTCTCAACGGGTGATACAAGATCGGTATGGAGAGCAGCTGTCAGTACACAAATCAAGAGCCGTAATGCCTGCCACAACTGAGCTACTACCAAAATTGGTGGTTCTGATCCGAGGATAACATGCGTGAGTTTTCGCAGGATAAAACTAATCAATAAAGAAACCACATACCATGAGCAATTTTCATAGGAAGCAAGCATCACAGAGCACTAGTAAAGTTCAGGTTCACATATAACATAAATAACGCTGATGTACAGCAGTAGATGTTTGCACACATGGTACGGGACTCGACGGTGACAGTAACACACACGACACGACTAACCAACACGATGACAATGCAACTTCACTGGAGTCTGGAGGCTAGCAGGCGCGGAAAACTTGTAAACCAACCTACAAAAAGAACTTACTGGCCACCGCGGAGGCGGAGCAGCAGGCGCAGGGTTGACTCCTCCTGGATGTTGCAATCCGCCAGGGTGCGGCCGTCCTCAAGCTGCTTGCCAGCAAAGATCAGGCGCTGCTGATCCGGGTGATGTCATCCTTGTCCTGGATCTTCGCCTTCACGTTGTCGATGTCGTCGCACGACTCGACCTCCAGGGTGATGGTCTTCCTGGCAGGGTCTTCACGAAGATCTGCATGCCACCGCAGAGGCGGAGCACCAGGTGCAGGGTGGACTCCTTTTGGATATTGTAATCCGCAAGGGTGCGGCCGTCCTCAAGCTGCTTACCGGCGAAGATGAGACCCTGCTGGTCCGGTAGGATGCCCTCCTTGTCTTGGATCTTCGTCTTCACGTTGTCGATGGTATCGGACGACTCGACCTCCAGGGTGATGGTCTTGCCGGTTAGGGTCTTCACGAAGATATGCATGCCTCCCCAGAGCCTAAGCATAAGTTGAAGGGTAGACTCTTTCTAAATGTTGTAGTCAGCCAAAGTCCGACCATCCTCGAGCTGCTTGCCGGCAAAGATGAGCCGCTGCTGGTCAGGTGGAATGCCCTCCTTATCCTGGATCTTCGCCTTTACGTTGTCGATTGTGTCCGAGGACTCAACCTCGAGAGTAATGGTCTTTCCGGTAAGGGTCTTGACAAAAATCTACATACCACCCCTGAGCCTGAGCACGAGGATGAACTCCTTCTGGATATTATAATCGGCAAGCTGTCGGACCCGGATTTTCCAATCCCGAATCCTCTGCGAATACATCGTGCTATTCCCTGGATCAATAGATAACACTCACAGATACATCACTGAATCAATTCATACATGGTGTAAAATCATACCATTCATTAACTTAACACATCAGAGTTTACATGTACCGCATCGGGTTAAGTTTTACAATAAAGACCGAACAGGTCAAATGATTACATCACATAAGTAGCGGAAGCGACAACGGAAGCAAAAGGGGGTGAGGGCACATCTCTCCACAGGCAAGCGACTGGGGAAACATGTGTACATCCGATATTACCCGAAAACTCAGATAACATAGGATGCACCTAGGTACCAGCAGAGTCAGCTAGACTGGGGCGAGACCGATACTACAGAATTTATACTACTCTTCAGAGTTCCCTTGGCCATCAACTTCGGGATCCTCGTAGTAGGCGTAGTCTCCTTGCTCCATATCATCTGGAGGGTTTGGGGGAGGAGCGAGAGTGAGCACAACTACCGTGCTCGCGAGCCAACACACAGTATGCAATAGTAGACATGCAAGGCTTAACAAGGATGGCTCAGGTTCTTTTATTTGGTAAAGCAACATTTTCAAATATCATAAGTACAAATCCCTATGACTTAGCATTTTAAACAAATTGTATTTTCATTAAAGAGAATAAGTGCAATTATTAAATAACAGTAGAGCTTACCTCCACCTCATGCTTAATTTTGATAGCGGTTACATCCACCGACTATCAACACTGGGTAAGGCTACCCAGGAAAAATCCAAAACAAGGGATGGATGAGCCCACCACATTTTCATTCCACCCACAAAGGTTTTTTTTTTTTTGAAATAGAACTAACTCAGGTTAAGTTCTCATGTCTGCCTTTGACCGTAGGCGCGACTGTTTAAACAGTTTAGACTCTGCAGAGGTTGTACACTGTACCCACAAGAGATAATCATACTCGTTACCCCACATGATTCCTTAGTCATGTAGTTGAGCGATCGTCACTGTAACGTTTCAAACTACCTTGCCCCTTCCATCATCTCACCCCTATGGCCAATTCCATAAGTTGTGCGAGATGTTTACCCCAACGACTAACGCAGATGGCCCCGGCCACAACGACTAGCGCAGCGGGCAACTTCACCCTCCCCGATGTCCCTCTCAAGACAGCATACGTCCTGCCGCTTGCACACTTCTAAACACCAATTGTGGGATGACTTTCAGGGTTCAATAATTTTACTAAGCCAAGTTGCACTTTGCAGACTTGCAGTTGTACTGGTTTTACACAGGAGGTCATGACAAGATTAAGTCCTTAATTCATCTGGACGGTTCATACCACATACCACCATTCTCGTGCTACGTCCGCACCCACCACTCTTTCCATCCGTCCAGATGTGGTACTAGCAAGTTGTTTAGGGTTTTGGGAAGGAAAACCAATTAACGCAACACATCAGTCATCTACATCCAATGACTGCCCCAAAACCATTTTTCATGTTTAAAGGATGATGATTGGAACATTTATTGTCACGGTACTTAAACAGGACTAGCATGTCGCTTAAGTACAACCTAAGCTAGTATTTACCACATATTTACTAGGGTGACAAAGAATATTGTATTCGATTTATCAAAGGATGGCTTAATAAGTAATTAATCAGCAAATGGGTATTTAACTAACTTAAGCTTTAACATACATTTGATTACAAAAGTATAGCATGCAACTTTGATATTTTAAATAAACATAGTTTGCATAAAATGTAGGTTCAGAATGATCAAAGTATTGACTCGCCTTGGTTAAAGGCAGCGGGGTCTTGGTATTCTTGAGCTTGATCAAAGTTGAGGTCTCCAGCGTCTTCGAACCCTAATCGGACGAAAGTACCGGAAAAAGACACAACAGTAAAGAGAGCAAATAAATACCAAACTCATAATAAATGAACTCCAAAATGAACAAGACCAGTGTCATTAGCAAGATCTTGATTTTAGAAAATTTTAGAAACTGGTTTCATAATTTTGGAGTTATAAAGGAAAAGATATGAATTTTCGAAGCTTTTTAACAGATTTTTCAAATAAAAACTAAATCAGAAAATCTGAATTTTTCTCGCGCTGACACGTGGCAGCACTGTGCACGGGTCCATGGCACTGTGCTCATGGACCGAGTCCACGCGCAAGACGGGCAAGACGGCCACAAGACGCCCGTCGTCGCTGGCACAAGACGGGTGGGGCCCACCTGTCGCCGCACCGCAGCTGGGGAGGGCCCACTGTCGGTGTGCCAGGGCGTTAAAACGCGCGTCGCGTGGAGCGCGACGCTCGCGTTCTCCACCACGCGAGAATGAGATGGGGGGGAAGCGGCGAGGGAGAGGGAGAGGCGAGGAGGCGGGAGCGCGGGAGGGAGCGGCCGGGAGCGCGGCGGTGGCCGGAGGTGGGAGGGGAACCGAGGCGGAGACCGAGCGGATCTGGCGCGCTTGGCTGGTGGAGGAGGCGAAACCGAGGCGAGGTCGGAGGAAGCGACGGGCGCGGGGCTCGGCGACGGAGGAAGGGAGCGGGCGCCGGGGCGGGCCGAGCCGGAGGCGAGGCCGGGCGGAGGAGGCGACGGGGACCGAGGCGGTGATGGCTTCGAGCGGCGAAGCGACGGCGCCGATGCTGGAGGAGGTGAAGGGGTGGAGGGGGAGGAAGGAGAAGAAGGAGGGCTCGGCTTTTATAGCCGGCGGAGGCGAGGGCGAGGAGAGCTGCGGGGTCCCGAGGCGGCGTTGGAGACAGGACGGAGGGAGCGGGTGACTGGCGCAGAGGAAGCGGGTTGGGGAGGAGGGGCGGTGATGGAGACAAGGCGAGGGAGCGGGCGCTGCAGCAGAGCGGAGGAGGCGTGCGCGCGCGGGCAAGGGGAGCTGCGGCTGTCGGCGGCAGAAGCAGAGAGGAGCAAGCATAGCGATTGGGGAGAGAGGGCGGCGCACGCGAACCGAGGGCGGGGAGACCGGGTCGGGCCGAATCCGAGGTTAGGGTTTTGACTCGAATTTTGAAATTGAACTCAAATTTTGATTTTTTGAAACTCCTTTGCAAAAATGAGGATGTTACACAAGCGTTCGGCCGTCCTCGAGCTGCTTGCCGGCGAAGATGAGACCCTGCTGGTCCGGTGGAATGCCCTCTTTTCCTGGATCTTAGGCTTGACATTGTCAATGGTATCCGAGGACTCAACCTCGAGGGTGATGGTCTTGCCGGTGAGGGTCTTCACAAAGATCTGCATCTGCATAGTTGGAAATCACAAAATAAACAGGGTAAGCCACCATGAACAGACGTCTACATCTGCATAGTTGGAACTGGAAGGCAATCATTTTAATCTTATGATCTCTCTCCAGTTAACAATTGACAAATAGCAACAACATGCATCTACGGAACACAGAATTGTACATGTAGATTGAACTGCTAAATTTGGTGGTTTAGGCTTACATCCAATGCAAGGATGGCATAAAGATGCGGCAAAGCTGGACTGGAATACAAGTAAAATAGGGGCTGACGTAATAGATGCATAGAGCAGATCATGGATGAAAAATTATCGAGTGGAATCTACATAACAAAAATATGGGTCAGACGAGAATAATCTGGTAAAACATACACACATAGACAGCCATAAACAATAATCTACAAGAGAAGATTCAACATAGACAGCCATAAACAATAATCTACAAGAGAAGATTCAACATAGACAGCCATAAACAATAATCTACAAGAGAAGATTCAACACAAAATCGATCAAAACCTAAGCGAACCCGCCGACCAATAATCAGTGAACTCTATATGAACCATCACGGCATAGCAACAGAATCGAGTGAAATCTACACCGATGAATTTATCAAAAGCGCATATGCCTACTCGACCACAAGCACAACCGCGTACGGCACACCGAAAAGAAGAAGCTTGAATTAACCGAAAAACAAACATATCATAGAACATGCATACACGATCCAGCACGAAGAGGAGGCTGTTGCGGAGTCTCCCCTCAACACAGCAGCTGCGTGGTGGACTCAGGCGTCGGCCGTCGGTGCGTCTCGGGCATTTCGCATCTGCGATCCAACTCGTGTCCCCCGTACTTCGGGGTTTTTTTGGGCCCGCGACCTGCAGCTCTTCATTCTCATTGGTTCAGCCACGTGTAGCGAAGCATACTAACATCGAAAATTGGACACTTTTGGCCGTATGACGCACGAAAATTCCATATTTAGCCCCCTTCTGCAAAAATTTCCAAAAATAGCCCCCTCGGACCACCTGCTGCCGTGGGGGCCACTGCCGCCGTCGAGCAGCGGCAGCAGAGAACTCTCCGTGGGGCACGGCAGAGGTCACACGCCGTGGGGCACGGCAAGAGTCATTCACCACTCCGCCGCCCCCGACGGGTGGCGCCTCCTTTTAAAAAAATTAAAAATATAATATTTGTTCGACAAATTTTAAATATAATAAATAAGCTCAAAAATTATGACACTTTGTATGGAGCCTCCGGCATAGTGTGCTTGGTTGTGTAATTTTTTGAATTTTCTCAATTTTTTTTTCTCTGCATGATTCTTTGAAGTCAAACTTTTGTATGAATTTTTAATATGGAAACCGAGGTCAGAACATTATGAAATTTTTTTTGTCGACTCTACACAGAGGACTTGATTGTGTAAATTTTATGTTATTTTATATGCTCCGAGATTATCTCGAGAAATTGTGGTCTAGGTGTGGAAACTATGACGAGACGTTTGTAAATTAGGGTTTCTTGATTTCATGTGACTCGAAATGTGTAAAGTTTATTACCACATGAGTACTCTTAGCCGCTATGATTCTTGATCATATTTTTAAAGATGCCAAGAACTGACCTCGTGAGGCCCAAAATCGTAATTGTATTGCACTCATGATGTAAGCACGCTTCATGTGGTCACATGGCATGTTGGTTCGGCTAATTGGTTTAGTTACATACGCTACTAGTACGGTACATTGCGACACAAGCCTCGGGCCATGTAAGCACGCATGCCTTTAGGAGATAGTAAAAACATGCCTAGTAGAAGAGGGACTACTGCTGAGAATGGCCCGACCTCATCGTTGGACCGAAAAGGCGACTAGAGGGGGTGAATAGAGCACGCCACTTTTTCAACCTCGATTAGATTCAACACAAATTTCACTCCAATAGCTATAGAAGCTATGAAGATCGATATACCAAGACAAATGAAGACTAGGATTGAATCCAATCAAAACCCAAGCAAAACAACCAAAAACAACCAAACTGAATTTTCTAAGTGTGGCGGGTCGACCTCTATTCAAGGCGGTCCGACCGGTCCTATGGGCGGTCCGACCTCGATGAGGGGCGGTCCGACCTCCACCGATGAATGAAGTGAAATCACCAAAAACGGTTGCAAATAGATGTAACTTTTGATCTACAACTCCAAACTTGATGAAACTTGGTACACACCTTCTCTAGGATGTCGTGAACCTATTCCAATCGAAGATCGTGAAGATCTTTGGAAAAGTTCAGACCTTTTTCAGTTTGAGAGGTGGAAGGTTTGAAACCGAGTCAAAACGAAAACTATATCGAAAAACTTGCTCGTGGGTGATTGATGATCAAGATGATCTTAGATGTGTTCCCACATGTCACAAAGAAGCTAAATCATGCAAAGAAATCAATCAAAAACATGCGAATCAAAGAAAGACTCAAAATCACCAAATAGAGAGAAGAAGGGCAAATGAACTCATCTTGAAGAGAACTCTTCTTTGGATTGATTTGATAATGTATCGACATGACCACTCATACGGATACGCATGGACACAAGATCAAAACATCTCTCTCTCTAGAACCCTAATCTCCACTAAACCTTCCCTAAGCACTTAAGCCAAAACTAGGGTTTCAAGCATGAAAGGGTTGAAGGGGTGCACCACCTCCTCCTCTATTTATAGTGGAGACTTAAACCTTCTAGAAGAGTAACCCTAATGGGCTCCGTTAAGGCCCAAAACAAACGGGTCACACACGCACGCATCTCGGCGCCGCCTTCATCTCCTCTTGACCTACTCCGCTTCTCCACGCCATCTTGCGCCGCGAGTCGTCAAAAGGTCACCAAGGCGGTATTTGGTATAATTACCAAAATACCCTTCTCGATCTTTTGCAAAGACCGAGTCCCATCTTTGTGAAGCACCTCCCATGCTTCGCCACGTGTAGGTTGATCAACGGCTCTCAACATGTCGGCAAGTCTCTCCCATCCGCTCCCACCGTAACCACCATGGCACTTGCACCGACCCCGCGCCGCTTGATCCAACCAGCCGACCGAATCGCCTGTTCGGTCATCCTTGTCTATTTTGCACCACACTTGAGTTCATTGACCTCACCCGCATCGCCGATCGCTCGACCTCGGCTCTCCAAGCCTAGTCCCGATCATCCTCGCCGCTGACCGTCGTTGATCACCAAGCAACCCGCACAACAATAAACAAGCAAATCGAATCCGGAACAAGTTCTTCACAACTTGACCCACGTTAGTCAAAACATGCATCATGCAACACATATGCATCAAACCCATGACTTTGACCTAATAAAACATCATCGCCACGGTTGGCCGATGAACAAGACGAACAGTCGGCCGATCCTCGGGTCGGTCGATCGCTTAACCACGGCCCGATCGCCACCACAAGGCGGTCCGATCACTCAGAGACTTAGCCAATTTTCAACCCCGAAAATCCAAACCCACTGGAAACTTTAAACCAATAGAACTTTTGCTTGGGAACTCCAAAATTATGAGAGCAAGAACAATGGGATCCTCACTTGCCTATACCTCTATTTTTGGCCCAAATTGCTTTGACCACTTTTGTCACGGCGGTCCGACCGGGCGACATGGCCGGTCCGACCGATTTGGGACCGGTCGGACCGCCATGCTATGGCGGTCGGATCGCTTCGCCCGTAAAGTCCGAATAAAGTCTTTCAAACTTTGTCGAAAACCCGTGAAACGACAAACCATTAACGCCATTGCCAATTGTCACATCATCCTAAGATCTCGAGCATATCCCCATGATATCCACAATCTCCCTTGATGAACACATTGGCAATAATCCGTAAAATGTAATTTGAAGGTTTGAAAAGTAAAATACTTTCGCTGCGACAAAGGCACAACTTGGTCCATAAGCAAAAGAAAGCAATGGAAATGACCAAGTCGGCATCGTAATAGCATAGACAAGTGAGATAAGGCAAAAGAAAGCATAAAACTTTGATTTTAAAAGTCAAAAATCTCACTTAAGGTCCATATGAAAGAACAATTGTTCAATTGACCTTTGATCATTGTGAGGAGTAATAAATGCAATTTAAGTTCGTAAGAGTCAATAAGACAATAAGAATGCAATTCAAAACTCCCCTCACTATGATCCTCTGATTTTTAAAATTTCAAATTCTCCAACTTTCTCCCTTTGTATAAACTTCTCCCAACATCGAAATATCTTCTCCCCTTTGACAATGGAGTCATCAAGGAATCACGCCTTCCTCTCATCCAGAGATAGCAATTTGCGAATGAAGAAAGAAGCAAAAGAAGAAGTATGCATGAAGTGCAATGGAGTGGCTTCATTTTTGTATTTTTCAATTTTTGATTACAAGAAGCTTTGAAGATTACCCAAAAGAACTAGCTAGCATTTCTAATATTGCACAAACAACATATCAAGCCTGACAGTGCTAGCAAGATCATGGTAAGACATATATATCAAAGCTAAGCACCAAGGCTCAAAAGTAAAGCAATAGATTTGATCAATTTAAGCAACGCTTCAAATTCAGCAAGTTCATCAACAGGGATCCTAAAATGAAATTGGCCATGTCAAAATGTCAAAGTGAGATCAAAAATCTAACAAAGACCACATTAAGAGTCAATCAGGTCCTGTATTGAATCATTTTGCTCAGTATTTCTTAAAAGCCCATTTGTCAACAGTTTTCACATATGCATTGAATATTTGAAGTTGACTAATGATCTAACTTAGTGACAAGATCCTGGACTAGGAGCCATCCACAAACTCATCCTAAGCTTCGACCAGAAGTTGATTAAAGGTATATCTTAGTAAAGAAGATCCTGGACTAGGAGCCATCCACAAACTCTTTCTAAGCTTCTACCGGGGCGACAAATCTTGAGGTTCATGTCGTTTCTGACAAGCAATCCCCATGAGATCGTCTGGATCATCAAACTATCTCCAAGTTCATGTCATTTGACAAGCAGTCTCGTAAGAGTAGTTTGGCACATTTTAAACATAAGACAATCTTGATTTTTCATTTTTCACAAGAGCAGTTTTTAGAATCTCAAGAACACAAAAGCTCAAGTAATGGTCAATTTTAGATCAAAGAGCTAACAAAGCAATTCTGACAGGGCCAATGTCACAAGAGGAGCACTAATTGCGCAACTCGCTAAAACATCCACAAATTGCAATTTCTTAGTTTGAGTTGTTTAAAAGGTTCTAGCTCATATAGCAAAGACTTAGCTACACATGTAAAAGCATGATAATTCTAGCAAGTCAAAGAACTAGACATGGCATTGAGCAAGAATTGAAATACTAAAGCTCCAAAGGGTAATAGGCAAAGCTTCATCAATTTTAAAAGATAAGGTAAGATCTTATATTACAATGCATCTTTTGGATTTTTCATACCACTTGATGTATTTTTCATATGAATGCAATATGATACAATGAGATGCAATAAAAGCCTAAAAACCTAAAAAGTTCAAAAGATCAAAAGTTCGTAAAAGAACAATAAGAGATCAAAAGAACAAGGTAAGATCGGAAAAGATCGAACTCCCCTCAAACCAACCCATAGGGATAAATTACCCTAACTCGCTTCTCAAGGTGGCAAACCTAGTTGGGTCTAAAGGTTTGGTGAGGATATCACCAATTGACCCTGACTCCACAAAATGCAAAGACAATATCACCCTTCTCGACATGGTCTCTAAGGAAGTGATAGCGAATGTCTATGTGCTTGGTCCTAGAGTGTTGCATGTGGTTCTTAGCAATGTTAATAGCGTATGTTATCACGTAAAAGAGGAACACTAGCAAAATTTAACCCAAAGTCCTTAAGAGTGGACACCATCCACAAAATCGACTACAAAGCCTAGCAAGAAGCTACATATTCACCTTCAAAGAGTGGATTGTGCAACAGAAGATTGCTTCCTAGAAGACCAAGAGACAAGAGACGTGCCTAAGAAATGACAAGTACCAGAAGTGCTCTTCCTATCTAGCCTACTGACCGCAAAATCGTAATCGAAACCCCGAATGGACAAATAAGAAGAGCAAGAATACCAAATGCCATATCGAGAGTAGAATGTAAATACCAAGATGCGCTTAACGGCTTGGCGATGTGAAGTCCTCGGTGACGCTCAAACCTCGCAGCAGAGGCGCATCGCGAAGTGGATGTCCGGTCTTGAGGCCGTCAGTACGTGAGGGAGCCGATCATGTCGCGGTACTCGCGCTGATCCACGGCTTCCCTTCCTCATCTCGATCCAAAGCGATCGAAGTCGCCATGGGAGTGGCGATCGCCTTGCGCCACCCATATCAAAACGCTTGAGAAGATCCTTGGTGTACTTCGCTTGATGGATGAAGATCCTTCCTTGCATTGCTTGATTTGCGCCCCGTAAAGTAGTTGAGCTCGCCCATCATACTCATCTCAAATTCTCGACATGGTCTCGTAAAAACCGGAAACAAGAGCATGAGAGGAACCACCAAAGATAATATCATCAACGTAATCAACAAGGTGAAGTCATTGCCATGCCTAAGAATGAATAGAGTCTTATCAACTTTTCCCATTTTAAAATCATTCTTAAGTAGAAAGGTCTTAAGTCTATCATACTGTGCTCTAGGGGCTTGCTTAAGACCATACAAGGCTTTGATAGCTTAAAGACACGATCGTGGTGCTTGGGATCCTCAAAGCCGTGGGGTTGCCTAACATACACTTCCTCCTCTATAAAACCATTCGTAAAAGCACTCTTAACATCCATTTGATGCAACCTAAAACCTTTAGATGCAAGTGAATGCAAGCATGATGCGAATGGCTTCTAATCTAGCAACAGAGCGAAGGTCTCATCAAAATCTAACCCTCAACTCCGACTAAAACCCCGAGCTACCAACCTAGCCTTGTTTCTAACCACGTAACCATCCTCATTTTGTTTATTTTAAACACCCAACGGGTACCAATTACATTATGACCACTAGGAGGTTCTACAAGGTTCCAGACTTTATTTCTTTCAAAGTTTTCTAACTCCTCATGCATGGCATTGACCCAACTAGCATCGATAAAGCATGTGATATATCTTTGGGTTCAAAAGACGCTACAAATGCAGAGTGAGAGAAAAGACTTGATCATGATACCGGAGCGAGTGACTCGCTCATGGAGACTACCAATCATCCGATCCAAGGGTGCCGCTTCGATGTGCAAAGGAGCGCTGGGGAGATAGTATCTCCTCAACCTCCGCAGTACTGATGAAGAAGATGCGCAGAGCCTCAATTGGAGGTGAAGCAATCGAAAGGTGTTCTCGAGCCGAATCGAGCATTAGCAGCATGTGGAGGAGCATCATCAATTTCATCCTCATCTTCCTCAACAAATATGCTCTCTGTCACCGTAAGTCACCAAACATCGGATCTAGCCGCAGGCTAGTCTCATCAAAAGTGACATTGCATGTCTCTGGACAATGTTAGTTTCAACATTAAAAACCCGAAACCCTCGAATGAGCAGGATAACCTAGAAATAAACCATCACAAGTTCTTGATTCAAATTTATCTAGGTTCCCTGCCTTGAGAATAAAACACTTCGATCCAAAGACTCGAAAGTAAACCGAGGGTTTTTCGCCAAAACGAAGCTCATAAGAAGTCTTGCCCAAAGACGGTCTCGTAAAGACACGATTTGAAATATGGCAAGTCAGAGCAATAGCTTCGCCCAAAACCTCCTCGGTGTGCTATACTCATCTAGCATCGCCCTAGCCATCGAGACTAAGGTCATGTTCTTCCTTTCCACAACGCCATTTTGTTGAGGGACGTGTGGAGAAGAGAACGATGCTCAATACCGCCAAAGACAAAAGAGGCAACGAGGCATTCTTGAACTCCGTGCCATTGTCATCGGATTGCTCTCAAGGCACCAGAAGTTCAAGCCAAACGAAGAACAAGATCATGATAATGATCAAAGACCTCATCCTTCAAGCAAGAAAGAACACCCAAGAATATCTCAAAAATCATCGACTATGACAAGAATGTACCAATTGCCACCGATCGATCGAACCCTAGCAGACCAACAAGATCCATATGAAGCAACCGTCCCGGTCCGTACCATGACCATAGTCAATGAAGGGTGTGAGGCGGCAACTTGCTTGCCATGCCTACTGAGGAGCACATACAAGATCTTTGATGACTTTGAGTTTAGGCAAGCCTCTCATGAGATCAAGGCCGCTAACTCGTGTCGATGATCAAAACCAATGTGCCCTAAGCGCCGGTGCCAAAGCCGATATCGTAAGAAGATGCAACTAAACATTTGAGAGATCCGCAAGAGATTCGTAAAAATCAGCTCCAAATATTCTACCAACTCTAGAAATTCCAAAAATGAGCTCACCAAAAGAATCAAGCACCGACAAGCGCTCTTCTTAAATCTAGTCTCATAGCCATCATCAAGAAGTCGTGAGACGTAAAGGAGATTGTACCTTAGCTTGGACACAAGAGCGACATCCTTGAGAATGAACTCGCTGCTCACTCGATCGATCCAGCCTTCGATCCGCCCTTGTGAATCATCTCCAAGGTGATGAAGTCATCACCGTCGCCGCGTGAAGGAAGTGAACCATCTAGAGTCTCCGGTCATGTGACGTGAACAATGAGTCGACGAGCCACGTGTTCTTCCTCCTTCCGCGACGATCCTCGAAAATCAAGGCACAAAAGATCGATGTGTCTCAACATCAAGTTAGTTAAAATAGACTTGGGAACCCAAAGATCGAGACACATGTCTCGAGTAGTATGCAAAGCGTAATGAGTGTCCTTGATCCTAGTTGAAGTCCTATCATGAGCAATGGTTACAAACACATGAGATGCATTCTGCCTAGGAACATGATGATGATAAGCATGTGTAGTATATCCTAGACCGGTTTCTTCTTCTTTTCATGACCATGTTTCACACAAGCTCTAGGTTGATGAAATAAAGTTCTAGCATGATTAGCATTTTTCAACCTACGCCAACAGAACTCAACTAAATGTCCACTCTTCTCGCAATAGGTGCAATGGTATTTTGTACCACTGGGAGAAGCACCTTTGACTCAAAAGAAGGTTGGATGAGAACTCGCAGTTTGAAAGCAATTTTCGCAGTTGGGTTTTGAATTCAACTAAGCCATTTTCCAAGACCGAATGACCTTAGTCTTGGATTTGTTCTGGGCGTAGTTGTATCCTAAGCCTTGCTTCTTAGAAGGAGTTCTAGACTTGTCAAGAATCATGTTTAATTGTTTTCTCCACTAGAGAATTTTTGCAAGGTGTTCTCTAGATAAACATTATCTTTCCTAAGATCAACACATGATTGACAAATTTTAGGTTTATTAACCTTGCAAGCTTCTCCTTATAATTAGCAATTTCAAGCTTAAGAGCAGGACATAAAGTACAATTAGCGTAATTAATATGCCCTTAAGCTTGGCATATTTCTCTCTAGTCGCTTTTAAAATGTCTTTAATTTCACGCTCATGTTCTAAGCAACGAGAGCAAGAGCGAGACTCATCGGTTGTAAACATCCAACTTGCTAGACTCTAAGCATTTAAGACATGGAGCGATTTGACCTCAACTAGCTCGGGCCTAGCATTTTCAAGTTGATGTAAAGCAAGATTAAGAGCAGATTGCGCTTAGACATTGAGTGCAAAGCGTGGCAAGATGAACATTCATCAACGTCTAGACTCTTAGCATTCACAAGTTCTAATGTCAAATTTTCAACTTGTGACTCTAGATCCTTGTTCTTAACCATGATGAATTTTAAAGCCTTATCCTGACTAAGCAATTGCTCATACATGTTCTCGCATCTAGCGGAAAGGACATCATAAGATAGGGATACCTCATCATCATCATCGACGCCGACGGAGTCAGCCATGAAGCACATGCCGGTGAAGTCCTTGGCCTTCCCTTTCTTGTCTTGAGGTGGCTCCTCCTCCTCCTTGTCCTCCTCGCTCCCAGAGTCCACATCGCTCAAGGATTGATCTCCAAAAGCGGCAAGGACCCGTGAGCAGCCTTCATCACTTGGCAAAGATCAAACCTTGATTTGTTCCCTTGAGGCTTCTTCCAAGCTGGCTTTCCCTCCTTATGGTTACCCTTACCCTTCAGCTTGGGGCAGTTAGCCCGAATATGGTAAAGCTCACCACACTCGTAGCAAGTCACAGGCCACCTCTCTTTTGTTTCTCACATTGTTGTAAGCCCGTGACTTTCTTGACTATGAGGGCTAGCTCGGGCTCAGAAGACTCTCAAAATCCTCTTCACGAATTGTGGATAAACAGCAAGAGAAAAACCCAAGAGGACTCGTAAAAACCATCGAAGCTCTTGAAAGAGGATCACCTACCAAAGCCATGCTATCCTTCTTAGGAAGACTACCCTCTTGATCTCATGAGTCTTGAGCTTACTATAAAGCAGCTCCAAGGTGAGAGTAGAGAGATCGACGCTCTCCTCTATGGCAAGAGCCTTCATCTCCCACTCCTTGGTGTTGATTGCGCCAAGAGGTGAGTGGCATTCTCGATTGAGAGTACTCAATGTCAACGACTTTCATCCGATTGACAACCTTGTTAAAGCGAGTAAAACGCCATCGATGCTCTCGCCAGACGCATCTCGAATTTGTTGTACTCGCTTATAGACCGTCTGGCGACTTGTTTAACTGGGACGATCCTCATGGTAAGTTTCGAGGGTGTGCCAAATTTCATGTGCAACAGAAGATTGCAAATCTCGTCATACTCTTGTCTACCAAGCCCAAAGATATAGGAGATTCTTTGCCTTGTTGTTGTTAGCAAAAGTATTGCCAAGCTATGCGTGGCAATCTCAGTAAACGAGTGAGCTCGAACAACCTCCCATATAGCTTGTCCTTCGCTCAAGGAAGACTCGCATGCGATTCTTCCAATAGGCATAGTCGAGCCCATTGAAGACATGCGGCTTTGTCGAGTACTTATCCATCGCCAGTTCAAAGGACCTGCTAAGATCAAGATTGAACTAACCGGCTCGATACCACTTGTTGGACCGAAAAGGCGACTAGAGGGGGTGAATAGGAGTACGCCACTTTTTCAACCTCGATTAGATTCAACACAAATTTCACTCCAATAGCTATAGAAGCTATGAAGATCGATATACCAAGACAATGAAGACTAGGATTGAATCCAATCAAAACCCCAAGCAAAACAACCAAAAACAACCAAACTCAATTTCCTAAGTGTGGGGCGGTTCGACTCTATTCAAGGGCGGTCCGACCGGTCCTATGGGCGGTCCGACCTCGATGAGGGGCGGTCCGACCTCCACCGATGAACAAAGTGAAATCACCAAAAACGGTTGCAAATAGATGTAACTTTTGATCTACAACTCCAAACTTGATGAAACTTGGTACACACCTTCTCTAGGATGTCAGAACCTATTCCAATCGAAGATCGTGAAGATCTTTGGAAAAGTTCAGACCTTTTTCAGTTTGAGAGGTGGAAGGTTTGAAACCGAGTCAAAACGAAACTATATCGAAAAACTTGCTCGTGGGTGATTGATGATCAAGATGATCTTAGATGTGTTCCCACATGTCACAAAGAAGCTAAATCATGCAAAGAAATCAATCAAAACATGCGAATCAAAGAAAGACTCAAAATCACCAAATAGAGAGAAGAAGGGCAAATGAACTCATCTTGAAGAGAACTCTTCTTTGGATTGATTTGATAATGTATCGACATGACCACTCATACGGATACGCATGGACACAAGATCAAAACATCTCTCTCTCTAGAACCCTAATCTCCACTAAACCTTCCCTAAGCACTTAAGCCAAAACTAGGGTTTCAAGCATGAAAGGGTTGAAGGGGTGCACCACCTCCTCCTCTATTTATAGCGGAGACTTAAACCTTCTAGAAGAGTAACCCTAATGGGCTCCGTTAAGGCCCAAAACAAACGGGTCACACACGCACGCATCTCAAGCGCCGCCTTCATCTCCTCTTGACCTACTCCGCTTCTCCACGCCATCTTGCGCGCGAGTCGTCAAAAGGTCACCAAGGCGGTATTTGGTATAATTACCAAATACCCTTCTCGATCTTTTGCAAAGACCGAGTCCCATCTTTGTGAAGCACCTCCCATGCTTCGCCACACGTAGGTTGATCAACGGCTCTCAACATGTCGGCAAGTCTCTCCCATCCGGCCCCACCGTAACCACCATGGCACTTGCACCGACCCGCGCCGCTTGATCCAATCCGCCGACCGAATCGCCTGCTCGGTCATTCTTGTCTATTTTGCACCACACTTGAGTTCATTGACCTCACCCGCATCGCCGATCGCTCGACCTCGGCTCTCCAAGCCTAGTCCCGATCATCCTCGCCGCTGACCGTCGTTGATCACCAAGCAACCCGCACAACAATAAACAAGCAAATCGAATCCGGAACAAGTTCTTCACAACTTGACCCACGTTAGTCAAAACATGCATCATGCAACACATATGCATCAAACCCATGACTTTGACCTAACAAAACATCATCGCCACGGTTGGCCGATGAACAAGACGAACCGGTCGATCGCCTCGTGGTCGGCTCGACCGCCAGCCCCACGGCCTCGATCGCCACCACAAGGTCGGCCGATCGCTCAGGGACTTAGCCAATTTTCAACCCCGAAAATCCAAACCTACTGGAAACTTTAAACCAATAGAACTTTTGCTTGGGAACTCCAAAAATTATGAGAACAAGAACAATGGGATCCCCTCACTTGCCTATACCCTCTATTTTTGGCCCAGCCTGTTTTGACCACTTTTGGTCACGGCCGGTCCGACCACGCACATGGCCGGTCCGACCGATTTGGGACCGGTCCGACCGCCGCTGCTATGGTCGGTCAGACCGCCGCCCGTAAAGTCCGAACAAGGTGAAACTTTGTCGAAAACCCGTGAAACGACAAACCATTAACGCCATTGCCAATTGTCACATCATCCTAAGATCCGAGCATATCCCCATGATATCCACACCCATCGTGTGGACCGGGCCATTTGCCCTTCCTCTCGAAGCTCGGCGTTGTACTCGGGCCGCCGCCTCGCCTCGCCGCCATTTCTCTCTTTTTCACGATCCGCCTCGCGGCTCGCGCGCCTCGCGCCAGACGCTCGAGATGAGCTCGCCTCCCGGCGGATACGCTGCGTTGCGCTCTTCGGTCCGACGATCCTCCTCCCGATCTCGCGCCCCTTTCGCATTCCACTCGGTCGAGCCGCCATCGGTCGTCGTGTGGATGGATTTCTAGGTCGATCCATCGGCGGAAGCCACGAGGCTCCGGTGACTACGGGTAGACGGAGAGACCGTGGCGCGATTCGAAAAGAGAGCCGGTACGTGAACTTCATCGTAAGTACTCCTTACCGGCCGCCGATAGGTTCTCGTATCCCAACGACGGTCGGGATAGTCGAGGAGTAGTTGGGACAACCCCATGAGCGCATGCCGAGGCTCGGCCGGTGCTTGATTTGAAGAACTTGCATGTGTCCCTCGCACCGACAGAGGGGCTGCCTCCTCCGGGCGGTGTTGCGGCGAATGCTCTGCTGGGACGCTCCGCAGGGTTGTCGCACGGGGCTTCATTGCGAAGAGCTTCCATCCCGCACGCTGCTCTTGCCGGCCCCGAGCCGCAGAAGAACCCTAGCTTGTTCAAATTGCGCCGTAGAAGCCCGAGCTAACTCGCGGATCTCGCCCCATTGCTTCGCTCTTGTCCATCCTAGCGTGGCGGCAAGCTCGTGTAGCAGCGTGGTTGGGTTTGGTTGTGTAGTTCATGTATTTCACCTTGTTTTATAGGCCACATGGTTGGCTTGGTGTGGTTAAGTTGACGGAGTGGCCGGCGTGGGAGGGTGTTTTCGCCCCGCTTGTGCATGGGGTCATTTCGCCAAGAAAAGTGGTGAGGCGGGTGTTGTCGCTGGCCCCGCTTTGCGAGTGTGGTCATTTCGGTCCAAAAGTCGGGCAGGCATGGTGTTGTCGCGCCCCGCTTTGCGAGTGTGGTCATTTTGGCCCAAAAGTCGGGCGAGGCAGGTGTTGTCGCGCCATGTTTGGCATAGTGCGGTCATTTCGTCGAAAAAAGCCGACGAGGTGGTGTTGTCGCGCCCCGCTTGCAGAGTGTGGTCATTTCGGTCTGAAAAAGTCGGGCGAGGCAGGTGGTGTCGCGCCTCGCTTGCGTAGTGCGATCATTTCGGCCGTAACACCGGCGAGGAGAGTGTTGTCGCGTCCTGCTTTGTAGAGTGTTTGATTAATGCGCACACAAAGTATTCATACCGGACGCAGCGGACCGAGGTCAGATCACTGGGCAAGATTATGCTATGTCCAGACGGTTCAAGAAATTAAAGTCGCGAGGTACAAAAGTCGCTTGTACCGAATATTTTGAGAACATTTTGTGTACAAAATAAAAAGAACGCCATGCACATGGATATTATATAAATGCACAATGACATTACATAACACGCTTGTCACGCCATGATATTAGCTAGGTGCATCGTCGTGTCGCCTACCCGACGGCGAGTTGATCCTCGTGAAAGGTGAATCTGTCCGGGAGTGGCGATGTCTCGCAGCCGTAGTACGGGCCGCCGGGAGGCGGCCGCGTGATGTCGGCGGGGTCCGCCAGCCTCAAGATCTCGCCTAGCCACCGTGCTCCTCCCGCAGGAATGGTACTCGGTGAGTTAGTCCTTATTTTTTTGCGCAGAGAAAATAGTTGTAACTACGCTAACGCCACCGAGTAGGTTGTTGTGCCGAGGATGATCCTCCCGCCGCCCGAGCCAGAGTGCCGCACGGTGTACCTCCATACGATCGGCGAACCACGGTCGCGTCCCGCACCGGATCAACGCCGCGGCGCCAACGAGCCCAACCACTCGCCCCCGCTGGGGGTCCGGCCGCGTCCGCAGGCGAAACCGCTGTTCTCGCGAGGAAGTCGTGTCCGCGCCTCCTCTCGTGATGACGATGGTTGCATCGCATCGCCGCCCCTCGTAGTAGCCGCTAGAAGAAAGGTTAATGTCGATACCAAAATGAGTGCATGGAAAGGTATTGACAACGAGAGAGATGACATACCTGTGGCCCGAGGCGGGTCGGGGCCGTCGGGGCCGACCGACCGTAGCTCGGACGGCTCCCGGAGTGAGACGGGCGTGCGGACGGTGGTGCCGAGGGAGGTGCCGAGGGCGGAGGGGGTGGAGGGTACCCTCGCGTCCGCGATGTCAGGCGGCATCGCCGCGTGTCGACCACAAGTCATGGCTCTAATCGCAGCCCTCGCTCGCTTGGCCATGCACGCACGGCGGCTAGGAGGCGATCAAGGTGTTGTTGCTCCCACGCCAGAATTTCAGCACCTCGCCAGATACGATCCATGCGGTAGTACCGCAAGAAAACACGGAGTTAGTGCGGCTGCGTCGCTCAAGGAAATTGCTTGAATAATGGGTTACCGCTCGTCGCGCTGCGTCGCCCGGCAGGGTCCGCCACTAGTACGATGTCCTCCTCGCATGCCGACCATCGCACGCCCGGCCGCCCAAAGCAGGCGCACTGCGCGTGGAATGTACCACCGCAAGTACGGGCACGCCTCGATGGAGTAGACGCGCGCTCGCGGCAAAGACGTCCGTCGCCACCTTCCGCTCCACAGCCCGCCCACTCGGCACTATGTTCGCTTCGCTTCCGCCGCCGCTTGCGCTCTTTCCTCGCTTGCTCGCAAGTGAATCTTAATGTCGAACATGTAAGTCGTGCATACAGATAAAATTATATCCAAAAAGGACATACCGGTGGGCCTCACGCGATATGTCGTCCCGCCGCGGTGGCACTCTTGGTACAGCCGAATATCTCATGACCCGCTGTGGATTGTACGGCCGACCATGTGCGAAGACCAGTGGCGTGTCGTCATCCAAAGTGGATCGCCCCGCATCGCGCCGATAATCCGTAGGGGCCGTGGTTCGCAAGGAACCGCCCCGCCCATGGCCGCCGATGATCTCGGCCTCGCGTAGTCTCAAGAGGTTATGGAACTCGCAGACGCACGCTCGGTCTCTCCTCGCCCACCCTAGGTACCACGTGTCCAACGTGTTCCCATTGTAGGCCCGCCGTGGGGTCGCCGCCGGAGCATTGCCGTAATGCCGACGGTCAACGGCACGGGTGCACCGTGTTGCGGAAATAAGGACGACCAACTGGAAAGTGCTCCCATGACCACAGCTGTACCAGGGTGTAGCAAACCGCCAGATCGCTCCACGCCCGCATCGCTACCGAGTGGCATCGCATAACCCTCGGTAAGTGGCGCAGAGCACCGCCAACCCCAATCGCATCGCGGAACCTCGTCGCCACCGCCCGCCAGGACTCGCCAGATGGATATAGTCGGGTACATACAGCCTCCCGTGTCGTAGGGAACAAGATCCATCCGAACAGAATGTAATGTACGCGACGAGGTGTGTCTCGACCGCTCATTGCCGCATCCACGGGCGATCATGAACTCCCGTAGCCAGGAATGTGGGATACCGGACACGCTTGCAGGAATCGGGAGGCCGAATCTGTCGCCCAAACGCACCTTCCAGCCATCGCCGAGGTGGCACTACCGAAGGCCATGCACCGCAGACTGTAAGCATTGCTACATCCTCGAGAGTAATGGTCATCTCCCCACCGAAGTGGAATGTATGAGTCTCCGGCTCCACCGTCCACAAGCGAGAGAGTAGTGCCGCCAAACCGCAACGCGCGCGGATGTCCAACATGCGGGCTGGGGGGGAGGCCGGTGTCCCGCAGCCGCTGGACGCATCGCCGCCAAGGCCACCTCCTCGGCGCGCCAGACCAGCTCGGAGGCCGCCGCCGGCGACCACGCCCGCAACGGTGCCCCCATCCTGGGCCAGGTCGAGCAAACAGACTGCCGCCAATCGGAGCTCGCGCCATCTCCTCGCAGATACCATAAAATATGTTAGTACGCATTTAAAACATATCGTGCCATAATAAAACAAGGCAAAACATAGGACACAAAAGAAAACAACCACACATGAGCATAACGAGTTAACAAAAGACCAAGATGATCGAACATTCCGTCAGTAAATAAAGACACATATTAACAAAGAATACTACAAAGGCATCGCGACATAACATTCCGCCCCATCAAGGAATTACAATAAGCAAGCGACATCACGACTAAGTAATTATATCTTGCTCGTTACGTGCATCGCTTGCGCCGGTCTGCTTGGACAACACGATGGAGTGCCCTATCGTTTGCACACGCTACAACGGGCCGGCGAACCCGCTGCCCACGCCGGCCGCCGCCCATGTCGCTCCGGATGCGCTGCGGATCGGCGCCTTCCACGGCCGGGTGTTTCAGCATACGCTCGCACCCACTTCACCGCCCGCCAGAGGTCTCGTAGTGTGTGTCCGGCCCGCACGAATGAAACTCGCATCCCAAGTGGCAAAGAGGTGGTGGATATCGTAGTACTCGGAGATGTAAGGCTCAAGATTGCCGCCACGCCGCGCACGCCGCGCACACATGGGAGCATGGTTTGTGCGTAAGCCGCGTTTGTTGCGTGTGCACGACGCTTCTTCACCGATCGTGCGCACCGCCACGATCCTCTAGCGTGGCCCATAACGCATTCTCCCTTAGCCGATCTCGAACTTCGCCGACGCCATCCATGGTGCGAGTCACGCGCGATCACGCCTTGTCGATCTTTTTCTCCATGTAGGCATGCATTACCTCCGAGAATTGTTTACCATCCTCCATATGCTTCTTGGCCATCATGGCTCGTTAACGGCATCCGATGGTACGGTTCCGTGTCTCTCCACGATCGCCGCGGATCGGCAGGAACGACACCCTTCAGACACCGCTGTACACCTCCGACATGTTGGTCGCCATGATCCCGCACTCGCACCATCGGTGTCGTGCAAACAGGACCATTTCTCCGTGTCAGCGCGCGGCGAAGTTAACCCATCGTGAACTCCCAACTCTCGCGACCTCCACCGATGTTCCCGCTCGGCATTCGCCGAAGTCCCTTACATGCTTCGCAGATCCTCATCGAGCCGCTCCACACCGCTCGAACTTTCTCCTTTGGTTCTCGCATGCGAGCTTCTTGAACATTTTCATGAGGTCCTTGTTCAAACCTTGTGTGGAAGTTGGCCGCGAGATGCCTCATGCACCAACGGCCTTACATCGCTCCACCGAACGGCACGCGCCCCGCTTTGATCGTGCTCAACGCGACATGAAGCCAAGATTGCGGTCCGAGATGACACACGCACTGGTCGATCTTGTACTACCGCCGCTTCACATTACACAGAACCACAACCAGCCTATCCGTGTTCTCGCCTCAACAACCGCGGCGCCACGGGACTAGCCGGTAGTTCGATCGGCCGCAACGGCGTGAGGATGGTACCCTTGTACTTCCCACATAGGAAGGTGCCATCCATCGTCAAGACGGACGACAATGCTTGAAAGCTGATCGCTCGACGGAAGGCCCGTAAGACCCTATCAAGAATAAGGCAATTGGGCCCTTCCGTCGGATGCACCCGCCTAGCTTGTTTATGTATGTTCCGGATTACATTCCG
The DNA here is from genome assembly GCA_036346395.1 of Hsuehochloa calcarea. Lineage (NCBI taxonomy): Eukaryota > Viridiplantae > Streptophyta > Magnoliopsida > Poales > Poaceae > Hsuehochloa > Hsuehochloa calcarea. The sequence goes on along the minus strand of CM070604.1, from coordinate 4,740,531 downwards.
CGATTTGATGCAAGCAATCTTGGTACTAGGTTGTAGGCCTCTTCGAATGTGCCGAACATTCGCTTCCACGACCTTGCGCTTGGCCCGCCATGCCGCCTTGTAGCTCACCGAACCCCACAATATTGGCAACCTCGCCATGAGGATGTTTGGGGAAATGGACACATCGCAAAGGATTTAGGTGGCTTATCAGCCGGCAACATAAGAGGAGGTCATGTTGCGGTGCTCGTGAAGCGCCGAGCTAACTCGCATGTGATCCTTCAAAGACCGTTATCCAAAACCCGTGCTGCCAGCCCATGAACCGCCGCGCACGGATCTTGCCAGCAGATTCATCAACACACCGACGATGTACGTGTCGGGTTGGACCTTCGCACCGATACATCCGACCGATGTTAACGGCGATTTAGCAATAGCATGTCGGGCGGCGCTTGTCGTGGAAGCGCCGCTTCTAGGAGCAGGTGTCATCATTGAACCCCACTCAAGACCCTCCCGATGTGGCGTAAACCAGCGACGCCGCTGTAACGTCGCCCAATCGTGAGGGGACGTAAGCAATGTCGCGGTCAAAAGCCCACCAACCGCATCTCCTCTAGTACCGCTTCTCCTTCTTCGCCGCTTCCGAACTAGTTGTTTCCACGCCCTCCATGCTTTTCACCTCGCCCACCGGTCGGCTAGGTACTCGTGATAATCAATACGGCTGCCCACCATCTCTCCGCACCTTCATTGGGCTCAAATTGACGCGACGCCTCGTGTCTCCATCTCCCACGCTTCGCCGCCTCCTCCAACACCGAGACCAACGCAGCTCCTCCCACCAACAGCCTTCCCCAAAACCACCCACGCCGGATGTCCCCGCCCTCTCCACGAACTGAACGTAGACCATCGGCCGCAGATATATCGCAAAGTTAGCCGGGTTGCAAACAACCCCATATAATTGGCCCATGAAGCGCCACATGACCTTCATAAGTTGCCAAATGGTCTCGCCGCATCGCCGCAGAATCGAGGATACACCGCCGATGCACGCCTTCTTCCTTCCAGTGGCGCGATCGAACGCGAACGCACGCACCGCCTTAGCTCCAAGAGGCCCATGTCCTTCGTGAGACGGCGCCGGATCACGGCAGGCGGTCGCAACTTGACAGTCCGCACCGTATGGTCCGTCACGCATTAGACCGCCCCCGTGGAACACGAATGATCTTGTATCTCCGCCATGAAGTACCTAACACAAGAGCAACTTCCCGATATTCAGAGTAATCAAAACAAAAATTACATGGTTGCAGTTCAATGAATTTGTGTTCAAATATTTCGCAAAAAAATTGCACAATACTATCGGCTTCAAATATTTCGTGGTTTACATGAGCAATTGGAATAAAATATTGAGATCAACGTAAATTTATTAATTCCAAATGGAGTTCATATGATTTTTCTATCCATGAAAGGTTGAAGTAAATTTTATTTCTATCAGTAAATAAAAATTCACAATTTTCCGGGTACTACAAACTGTCAAACAAATTCTAAGTTAAAGTAAAAAAATCACTTGATTTCCCAAAGCATTTTTAAGTTTCCATACCCGAGTTAGACCTAGCCTATAGCAATGACATGCGGGTCTACTACATAGAATATTTTGCCATCTATTTTTGAAATAAAACTTACTAATGTGTCGGCCCTGCTTCATCACAGAGTGCATGGACCGAAGGTCAATATACCCGTTAAGAGTACATAGATAGCGCGCTCCGTGGTCCGACTGTCGGCGACTCTATTTCAATTGTACTTTACTTCATTTAATGACCTCTAAATATTTTAATATTTTATGATGAGGTCCGTGATAAGACGACATTTTGTTACCGATAAAAAATCACACCGCTTTACTAATTAGAAGTTTGCCGAGTAGAATCACAGAAGAAAATTTTTACTCAAGAATTACTCGACTAATATAAATGATTACGCCCTAACAACACTAATATTCAACTAATATAAATCATAATGCTAAGTCAACTAATATTCTACTCAAGAAAATCGCGAATTCTACTCAAGAAATACTCGGTCTTATAAATCGCCTTAATAAAAATTGACAACACTAACAACATAAAGTCTCCTAAGTCAACTAATTACGCCTAATCGTAATGCTAACTAACGAGTATTCTAATTACTTGCTAATCACACCGCTTTTCAATTTTGCACCCACCGCAGTAATTATAACTACTCTGCTGCTATCATTAATCTTACTACATCATAATCACATTGCTAAAACTTACTACAACTATAGGTGCATGTGAATGCCACATACCTTTGTACCGCCGCTTCTCCCTCCTCTTCTAGGGACTGCTTGCTTTTCCGCCGATCGCTACCGCTAATCTTCTTCTCGCCACGTCGGAGGCAATGCGAAGGCGCTCAAGGTCGCCGCTTATACGCGCGAGCAAAGAAACTCGGTTTGTCGCCGCTGCCACGCACGCCCACGCCGGGAGCCGCGCGCGGTCGCTTCACACGGGGCACCGGCGCTGCAGCTGCATGGTTGTTAACCCGCCGCCGTCGGGAGCAGCAGTTGGCGCCATTACCGAGGTCGCCCGGCGCGCCGGCCGCAAGATGCAGTAGAAGACGACCGCCGCCGCCGGACGGCAGCAGAGTCGTACACGCGGCGCGCTTCGCCTCGTCCCGGCGCGCGCCGCGGCCGCCACGCGCGTTATGGCGGCACTCGCCGCCGCCTCACGGCAAGAGGCTCGCCGCCGGGGACGGCAAGAAGAAGTTGTCACGCTGCCGCTCGACGGCAGCAGGCTCTCCGCCGCCCCCACGGCAGCAGGTGGCCCAAGGGGGCTATTTTTGAAAAATTTTGCAGAAGGGGGCTAAATGAAGAATTTTCGTACGTTATACGGCCAAAAGTGTCCAATTTTCACTAACATCTTTCTCGTTGGCTCAATTAGAGTCGCATGGATTCCCCGGACCTAACGTCCTTGTATTATTCGTTGACTTGACCTGAAGGAGTGGGAGCATTACTCATTTAGTCCCAAGAAGAATAGTATCGAAAGGGGCGCGATTTAAGACAAACCTTGCCAACTCGAGACTGACATCGAGGGATGCTTATTTTGGTGCTCTGCTGGACCGGTTGACAGGCCATGTAAGCTGAGGCGGGTACTTAATTTGGTGGAGACCTGAAGCTGAAGAACTGAACAAGCGAATAGTGCTTTCATTTGTTCCATTTGTTGACTTGACTTGTCAAGACTGGATACAAGTCTAGATCCAGACCTCATACTAGTTGCCATGGCAACTAGCAGCTACTAATTACAGAAACTAAAGACCAGCGGCATCACAACAATGTTCTGAATCCATGCGTGCTCCATCAGCAGCGAGCTTGCGCATGTTGCTAGCTCCATGGAGCTCTGCGTTCAGCTTCAGTTTTTCAAGGCGAGTCATCTCATCAGATATTCGCGTATGCTCTCAAGTTTTCAGAGTTCAGACTGTACTCTCTCTCTCTCTCTCTCTCTCTCTCTGAAATCGAGACATGCTTTATAATCTGCGTCTTTTTTTATATCAGTTTCCCTTTTCTTTTCATGTTTTCCAGATAGCAAGTTACAGCAGATCGAACAAGATGGTGATTATGCTACGCATTTCGCTAGGCAGCAAGCAGGTTTGGGACAGTTCTTTTCCTAGATAACAAAGTTACAGCAAATGATTTTACTTGTCTGTCCTACATAGTCCTCGAACTGTTGGTCCTTTTATGGTTCCTAGATAACATGCGCTTCTCAGTCTCAGGGGAAAAGGGATTTTACTTCCTACAAATCATAATATAAGGACTCCTTTTTTCCTTGTCTTGTTTAAGAATTATGAGTCTTTTAGAAAAATTAGAAGTATATTTAACCAAAATTTCCTACTTATACCTCTCTCAATGGTAGCAGCGAGTGATTACTAGCTAACTAGACAACCCATAGAACACTGATTATCGTTGACACTGTATGCGTATGGGCCTGATCAGGCCGAGTGAGCCCATGATTCATTAAATAGAAAACGTACGCCATCCGGCCGGTCGGGGCAGGGAAACTATATCATTTCGAAAATTTTATTAGAATCCACCAATAAAACTGGTAACTATATTTTGGTAAAATTTTAAATAAAATTTTTGAATTAAAATTTGAATTTTTCAGATGTAAAGATAAAATTTATCTAATTTTTGAATTAAAATTTAACTTTAGATATAAAAAAATTAGATAAAATTTTCGGTCCCACCACGATAACAGCGATTACGTGATAAGAGTTTTCCCTGCTTGCCTCATAAGGCCGTCCAAACTCGCAGTCCATATCACACAAAAGAACTGCACCGTCTCTATCTCTGGGCCTATTATAATTCTGGGCTGTTTGGTGGCTACCCAGGCTTGTCTCAACCTTCCTTTTGTTTGTTTGTTTTTTTTTTTTTTGCATTTGTTACAGCTATTTTCGGTTGTTGTTTTTTCCCCTTTTGGAACTAGCCTAACGATAATACCTTAGCTATTTTGATACCAATTATAAGACGAGGCACACTTTGAAGTCATAGAACCAAACATCCAATGTGTAATGCCAGTCCGGATTTTATAATCCATAATTCTCTTTGAAAATACTGCGCTACTCCCTGCATCAGTAGGTGGCGCTCACAGGATACATTGCTGAATCATTTCATACATAACATAGACCGAACCATTCATGATATTACAAACATTAGAGTTCAAATAGATCGCATCGGGTCGAGTTTACAAAAGGGGTCAAGAGGCCAAAAGAGTACATTACAGAAATTGCAAAAACGGTAGCGGAAGCAAAAGGGTAGAGCGTGTCTCTCCACAGGCAAGCGACTGGGGTAGCTCGTGTACGATAGATATTAACCAAGAACTTGGAGAATATTGGTTGTACGCAAGCACCGAGGAGCCATCTAGTCTGAGGCGAGACCTAGACTAAAGAACTAAACTACTCTTCGCCATTGCCTTGCCCATCGACATCTTGGTCCTCTTACTAGGCATAATCTCCATGATCCACGGGTTTTGAGGGTTTGGGGGAAAGAGCGAGGATGAGCACAACTTCCATGCTCGCGAGCCAATATAAAATATGCAATAATATACATGCGAAGCTTTACAAGAATTGACTTAGGTTCTTTTATTTGCTCAAAGCAACATTTTTAATTACAATAGTTAGAAATTCCTATCACTTGGTATTTTAACTAAATCATATTTTCTTAAAGAGAATAATTATGCAATATTAATAACAACAGAGGTTACCTCCACGTTATGCTTATTTTTTATGATGATTACATCCATCTATTAACCACACTGGGTAAGACTACCCAAGAAAGATACAAAATAAGAGCTAAGAAAGCTCAACACATTATTCATCACATCCACAAAATTTTATGAATAGAACTAACTCTTGTAAGTTCCTATGTCCGCCCGTGACCGTGGGCACGGCTGTTCGAACATTTGATTTTTCTCTGAGAGACTGTACACTTTACCCACAAGAGATAATCATCTTGATATGTACATATGTTTCCTTGGACATATGAATCAAGGGAGATTACCACAAGGCCTTTAAAAGGTATCCTTCGGTATTTGCTACACCCGCTAAGGTTTCACCTGAGTAGGGTTACGCTCACAGAGACCCATCAACCCTTACCCAGACCCCCTCTTGCACCATACGTCTTACACTCACGTAGAACCGTAAGTCATAGACCCCGACCCGAAGCCCCGAAGTCTCACGGTGAAACGGGTCCTTCAATGGTGCAAATCGTACATATGAACACCAATTATTTAGTCAGGTTGTTACCATTATTAGCCTTGTGATTGTACTATTTTACAATAGGAGGTCATCACATGATTAAATCCTTAAAATTATCTGGGTGGTTAATTCCACGTACCAACATATCTTGGGTTACATTAGTACCCAACGATATACCCTCTAACATACCATCCGCCCAGATGTAGTGTTAGCAAGTTTTAGAGTTTTGAGAAGTATAAACCAAATTATCTCAATCACACCAGTCATTTCCCCCAATGATTGCCAAAACTAAATTTTATGTTTAAAGGATGATGATTGGGGTAGTTAATACCCCGGTACTTAAGCAAGTAGCATGGTGCTTAAGTATAACTATAACGAGTAGGTTACCATATAATTACTAGGGTGACAAGAATTAGATAATTCAATTATCAAGGAATGGTATAGTAATTATTTTATCATCAAGTTGACATTTAACTACCTTAGGATTATTTTATATACATTTGCATAAGAAATTAAAGCATGCAATTTGATATTTTAAAAGAAAATAATTTGCATAAAATGTAGGTTAATTATGATCAAAGTATTGACTCACTGGGTCAAAGGCTAGAGGGTCTTGAAACTTTTGAGCTTGATCGAAATTGAGGTCTCCGGCTTCTTCGAACTCTACTTGACGAACGTACTCGAAAAGAATAAAAAGCAAATGAAACAAATGAATAATAAATAAAATCCAAAATTAACTAAAATAGTTCCAAAATGTAGATATTGAATTTACAAATTTTTAGAGATAAATTTCATAATTTTTAGAGTTATAACGAATGATATATGAATTTTTGAAGGTTGAGTTTGAATTAAATCTAGAAAATAAAAAGAGGAGAGAGAATCCCTCGCTGACGTGCGGGCCCAATGAACAGTGGTGTGGCGCACGGGAACGGTACATGGACCGAGTCCACGCGCATCGCTCACGGGTCCACGGGGCAATACTGTATACGGGCCCACTTGTCAGCCGAATGGGGAGGGAACCGGGATTATGCTTAGCATTTTCTGTTCCTCGGGCCCACGTGGCAGAGGTACAAGCAGCACTAACGCCGGTAATTAAACATGCTAAGCCAGCTATTAACACTAATTGTCAACTCATCGGCCTTAAACGCTACAGGGCTGCCAGTTTCCCAACAAAACAAAGCACGGGAAAGGGCCAAGGTTACGCAGTTTGTCGCCAACGGAGGGAGGAGCAGCGACGGCGGGGGAAGGGCAAAATGGAAGCTCTATGTGAGGAGATCCCGAGGATGCCGACGCTGGCGACACGCCGAAGTGACGGCGACGCTCGAGCTTGCCATGCCGACAACGGCTCGGCGGTGCTCCTTACAAAACAAAGAGCGCATGAGCACTAGGGAGGTGCGAGGAGCTCACCGCGTGAAGAGGGGAACCGGAGGAGGGCTGGCAACGATAACCCGAGGCGGCGGTAGGGAAGGCACGGCGGGGGCTCGTCGGAGGAGAAGAAGAGGGCGGCGCTCCGAGGCTCGATCGGCGATGGGAGGGGACAAAACGGCCGGAGACGAAGACTAACGACAATTCGGCGGTTCCTCAAGATTAATGGCAAAATTAGCAAGGGGAATCTTCAAGGGATGCTAGAACACAAATTGACGCAGAAGGATCGTGGAAATCCCCACTAGTGCGACGGTGGAGCGCGGCACGGCTGGAAACTGGAGCTCGGTGCTTCGGTGCGCTCGGGTGTTGGAGGGGGAGCAAGTTGGGGGAGGGGGAAAGGAAGGAGGCAGGGGCAAGGGCTCTTTATAGCCTGAGGGAGAGGGTGGTGCCGTTGGCGAGGCATGGAGGCGGCTCAAAAGCCAGGGGCGGCGCGGCAGCGGAGAATCAGGCGAGGGCACGTGCGACAGCGTAAAAGGGGGAGGCCGGCGAAAAACTTGCTCGCAGTGGAGGGAGAGAGCCGGGATGGAATGGGCACACATGATAGCACTGACACGGTTGTGGCGTCCTCTGCGCCGGACGACGCGTGGGCATGGCAGAGAAGGGGATGGGATGCGAACGGTGCGGCAGAGCCGAGCGTGGCCACGACGCCGAGGCGTTGACGTGGCGCAGGGGGAGCCGGGCTGGGACTGCGCGGTGGCAGACGAGTGCGGGTGCCAGGGTGACGCTCTGGCGCTGGTAGCTCTGGGGCCGAGTAGCAGAGGGGGAAGAATGGGAAGTAGAGGGGAGAGAAGGAGGGAGAGGATTGGAATTGCAAACCGAAGATTTTGAAGTTTGAAACTAAAGCAAAACTTGAGTTTTGAAGTTTGAAATTTGAAATTTGAGGGCTTTTCAAGTCAAGTTGAAACCCTGAATTTACTGTTCACCATCTGAGAAAGATTGTTACACGTAACTAGGAAAATAGTATGATTTGTCAAGTGTAAACTCTCTTTTGGTGCACCACAAGGAGCTGAATTTAATTCTACCTGCAAATTCTAGCTACAATTAGGACCTGAGTTCAAAATGTAGAATCCATATTCCATGCTAGTTTAACTGCCTGTTTGTGATTGGTGACTAGTACGGCGCGCGTTTAGCATGAGCATTTCCACGCAAAAAACTTCACATAGATATAGTGGTTTGAATAATGTACACAAAATTAGCAATGATTTAGCATGAGCATTTCCACGCAAAATTTCCACTTATCATTATCAAAAGCAGGGTTGTTGAAGGTTTGGAATCAGATAAGGCATCAATAAGCTGTGTCCTGAAAGATATAGCCATACAGAGTTGCAGACTCAATGCTAATTAACTCATGTTTCCGATCGACAGATGCAGATAAACAAAAATATCGTGTTCAATTGTTCAGGCACGCGTACAGCCAAGACACGATATTAACTTTTTTTTTAAAAAAAAATGACACAATATTAACTTACCATCAGGCACTAGTTTTCCTTTTCTAATTAAGTTCAGCCAAAATAACCGGAGTCTGAAGTCAAAAAATAACATCTTTCAACTGTACTTACCAGCGCATGCTGTTAGTACCCTCTGAAATAACAGACTACTCTACACCATCGTGCTTACATTTGGTCATGAGAACAGTACTATTTGCAATTTCAAAAAAAATAATACAAGGACTAAAAAATTACCGGGAAAAAGAGAAAAAAAGTGTCAATATATGGTCTTCAGCAGCGCAAGTTGACATGATTGAAGAGCACAGGTATTAATTTTAATTTGCCAAACATACATCGGTACGTTAGATATGTAGAACCGCTGCAAAGTTCTAAACCTCCAATCTATAATTATTGATGATCATGCTCTCACATGCATATCGAGTTTGAATAAAATTCCAGTAAAATTAATTTCTCTTGATACCACGTCAAACCTCCCATTATTTAATCGCCAACGGATATTTTTTAATATGTATACTGTACATTAGTAGTATAATTTAAAACTGGTGATTAGTGCCAGTTGCTAGTTAGTTTCGGCAGATAAGGAAAAGATTAGCTCAAGTATGTACAAGAAAAACCTTAAAAAGAGTTGAGGAAAAGTCAAAAACACCCAGGTCGATATGCCGATGTCGCTACAACCGCAGGTCCCACACGCATTCCCCTCCGCAGCGAGAATTGTCCATGCCGGCTTGCCGGAGTGGCGCGCGCATGTCAATTCATGAGCGAAATCAGAAAACTTAGCCCTGCGATCCAGACCACATAGGCCACGAAGAACCACGCGGCCGAAGGGGGCGCCGGCTCCATAAGAGATTCAGCGAGAAGGTACGCGGCCGCGGCTAGCATTACACCAACAGCCAAGACCTCGCGACGGACACGTCGGCGCGGCCGCCTCCTCAGCCCGCGACGGTGCCCACCGTTGATCCCGTGGAGAGGCGGCGGCGGCGGCGGCGGCGGCGGGGGGGGGGCTTTCCCGTTGCTGCCCACTGCCGAACGATCATCCATCTCACCTTCCATCGCCAACCTTGGCCTTCGTGACCTGTTGTTCTTTTTACTATGTCCTCCTCCTCCTCCTCCTCCTCCTCCGCCTCCGCCTCCGCCTCCGCCTCCTCTTCTTCTTCCTCCTCCTCTTCCGGCCTCCTCCTCGTCTCTTCTTCTCCCTCCTCCTATTCTTCTTTCTCCTCCTGGAGGTGTTCTGAAGTGTTTGTCTGTTTGCCCTGCCAACCACAGGAACATATACGCTGCACGAAGGTGCTTGGAAAATATCGTATCTTTGTCGGGGAGCTATACAGCTTCTTGGAAGCTTCATTAATTACCTTTACACATCATTAACGCGGACGGTTGTTCTCCATAGCTTTTACCAAATCAGCCTTGTTGGTGGAAGTATTTGCCCAGCTAATTGACCGTACATTACAAGCTTCTTGTCCTGTGAGGACATGTTTAGACTAAATTGTACAAGTTATGATTAGATTGAAAACAAAATGCATTAGAAAGCGTTATTGGAATTTCCGAAGGATGATCGTGCATGGAGTACTTGTTATCTTGATTAGGGGACTCTGCTAATCTGGACGCGTGTCTTTCCTACGAAAAAGCTGACGTACGATTCGAATCATGTGCTGATGTATGCGAGCTTCCGTCACGAGCGAGCGATCGATCGATCGATGTCACCGCATGCGAATATGCGATTTATTTCTCCTGGCACATCGGCTTTATTATATGTATATAGCTGTTCATGTGTCCCGGATAGTCTGCAGGGGTAGAGTCGTAGAGAAGGAAAAGGGCAGATACGCACGACATTTCTGGATTATTCTCCAACTGTAACTGCAGGCTGCAGCTAAACTCTGACCAATGTCACTGCATGCACTCGGAAGGGTAAGTAATTTCCTGTCCTGATAGTGTTGGTTTCTGCTGGACTGGTCCTAAATTGCGGCTGCTAGCTATGTATAACCAGAAAAAAAAATTGTCTTCAGATGTCTGCATCACGTTACCTGGCAGCCATTAACAAACATGCATGGCATGCATCAATTATTCGTAGCATCCTGGTGGTGCCGCGGTGGTGGTAGATATTAATTAGTAGTACTCATGCAGTAGTTCACGTTCTTAGTTCAGATTTACAGTTGAAAAAAAGGAAAATAAACGCAAGAAGAACATGCATGGCAATGGCACATTTATCCTTCGTGGCTCTCCAGTTACATCCTGGCTATGACTTGTGGTGAACTGGTGGGCTTTGTTGAGTAACCGTCGCTGGCGAGTCCAGTCCGAACGGGTACCTCGTATACAATGATCAGAATCGTAAGAACGATGAAGAACACAAGAACACACATGATAGAATGAACAGAGATATGCGGGACTTGAGTCCGCTTTATTGCTGCCGGATCAATTAGGGTTACAATGAGAGGGGGGTGACCCTCTATTTATAGACTATGGGATGAGGAGTTCAACTGGGCCAGGACTCTTCGGGTCTCGGCCAGATCGGGCCAGACTCTCGAGTCCGGCCCGGCTTTAACACCCCTTGAACACTCATCCAACATGTTCATGTCTCGTCAAAACTCCATAAAACCCAGTGGGAAAAATTTGGAGAAAGAGTACATGTCATGCGTTTTCTTGTGTTGCACAATTGCCTCATCAAAACCTTAGCAGAGAAACTTTAGGAAAACTCGTAAGGAAAAGAGTACAATCCACCCAATTTCATTTTATCTCCGGATTTATTCTTTGGGTACTCGATCTCCGTGATCAAGATTCAATAATGAGTTCGTGAAGATTCTAAACTTTAAGTCTTATCATTCCAATTCTACGTGTGCACCTTTCAAAGCTAGACTTTGGAAGTGACTTTAGTGAATAACCGCCAGATTATCACATGACTTAGTACTTTAATTTCGTCCATCTTTTGCAATTCATGAGCATAGAATAACTTGGGGTTGACATACTTTATGAGGGGACTCTTCACATAACTCATTTGCACTTTCGCAATACAAGCTGCATTATCTTCATAGATAATTGTGGGGGTTTGCGCGGTATTCAATCCAAATGATCTGCTGAATGTGGTGAATCTTCCGAAGCCAAGCACATTCTGTGAGGCCTCGTGACAAATGCTATAATTTGCGAGTGGTTCGTCAAAGTCGATACAAGACTTTGCTTAGACGATTCTTATGGAATTGCAGTTCCACCACATAGGAATACATAGTATGTTTGCGACTTGGCTGTATGCGGGTTCAACAGGAACCCGACATCTGCATAGTCATTCATACACAAGTCTTGGTTCTTTCTGTAGAATAGACCAAGTTCTTTGCTTTCTTGGAGGTAACGGAAGATGTCCATTATTTCCTGCCAATGCCTTTGGTAGGTTCTCAGATATACCTTGCTAATAGGTTTACGGCAAATGCAATGCCCGATCTAAGCTGATTTGCTAAATACATGAGTGCTCCTCTTGCACTCAGTGTACGGGAATTCTGGTCCCAGGACTTTCTCCCCCTCTTCTTTAGGTCTGTACGGGTCCTTGTCTTGCTGCAAGGATCTCCCGACCATCGGCACTTTCGAAGGATATGCCTTTTCAAAGCCGAACTTTTCCAACACTTTCTGAGTGTAGGTTGGCTGATGTACTAGAATCTCTTCCGGGGTATGCTCAAGCTGCAAGCCTAGGCAGTATTTGGTTTGATCCAAATCTTTTATTTCGAACTCTGACTCCAGGTAAGAGCTTGATTTCTTAATACCTTCTAAGGTTCCAATGATATTCAGATCATCTTCATACACTGAGATTTATACAAAATCCATCCTGGGATCGTCGTATAAATACACAGGGATAATTCTCATTGTTCGTGTAGCCTTTCTTGCATAGAAAGTCGCTTCGAGCGATTATACCACATTCTGCCTGATCGCTTCAGTCCATACAGTGACTTTCTGAGTTGCACACTGTATAGATTTCTATTTGCTCTATCTTGGTTCGGGACAGGGATACATTCAGGTATCTTCATATAAATGTCCGAATTCAAATTTCCATAAAGGTATGCAGTTACCACATCCATCAATTTCACTTCTAACTTCAAGTTCACTGCCATTGAGATAAATATCTAAAGGTAATTCCGCTCATGACCGGGGAATAGGTTTCTTCATAACAATCTCCTGGACGTTGAGTGAAACCTTGTGCAACGAGCCTTGCTTCTTTCATTTCTCTTTCGAACAAATACCCACTTATACCCTACATGGTGCACATGGGGAGGTGTGCGGCTTACAGGCCCAAGCACCTCTCTTTTATTCAGAGAGAACAATTCAGTTTCTATTGCCTTCTTCCAATCTTCTCAATTTGATCTTTTCTTATATTCAACGAGCGATGCGAGCTCGGATCAAGATTGATGATTGTGACAATTTTCTTTGCAAAGTAAATGTCGACATTGGTACATTGGCTTATTCATAGATTCTCCCAAGATCATAAAGTTTATAGCTATGTCTTCAAGGGCGATATTTCTTATGCTTCTATTTGCTTACCGCTACTTTCAATTATGGGCAAGTCCCTTTAGTTTTTCAGCTCCGATGTGTGCGCACACATCCATGCTGATGTCTCCCTTCATGGGGATGTTCAATTCTAGTATGTCTTTTCTGAAGGTTCCATACTGGTGCGTGTCTCTCCAGCTACATCCTGGCTATGACTTACTTTGGTGAACTGGTGTGTCAAGTCCTTCTTATCCTTTTTCACCAGGCGTCCCCGGTTACTTCGGATTCGAGGGGCCGGAGTTCTCGTCCTTTCAGAGGCCTTAGGACGGGATTAGGGATACCTTCATCGGTATTTCAACCCTCTCCGGTGCATTGCGTACAGGCATATGCGACTTGGTCACGCTCTTCAAATCACTAAAGTGGTTAGGCAGTTGATTCGCTAATGCTTGCAAATCAATTATCTTACGGATCGCAATTATTTTCTAGACTTCAATTATCTTCTAGACTTCGATTATCTTCTGGACTTCTCTATTTGCTTCACTAGTGCGCGGGTCATATGCATGGATTTCAATTATCTTCTAGACTTCAATTATCTTCTAGACTTCAATTGTCTTCTGGACTTCTCTATTTCTCGACATTTTACATCAAGGGTTGATTTCCTCCCCCTAATGACGAGAAATAATTCTCATCTAATATGCTATCAGCGAAGCGGGCTGCATGCAAATCTCCAATCGTGGGGTCCAAATACCTGATTATGGATGCTGTCTCATAACCAACGTATATCCCAGACTTTTGGAGAGTGCCCATTTTAGTTTGCCGTGGTGGTGGTATAGGTACATAAGCCTTGCAACCAAACCTTCAAAGATGAGAAATTTTCAGTGTTGACCCTTGCGCTAGTTGCATAGGTGAATGTATGTTATATGCCGGTGGTCTAAAATTGATGAGAGTTGCTGCATGCAGGACTGCGTGTCCCCAACATGTAGTTGGTAAATAACAATTCTGCTAGTCCATTCTGGGTGTGGACATGTGGTACGGGATGCTCAATTTTAATTCTCATTTTCACACAATAATCATCATATGCCCTTGAAGTAAATTCTCCGGCGTTGTCCATTCTGGTGGACTTCACATGATGATAAGGAAAATTATTCTTAATGTTAATTATCTACGAGATTAGCTTTGCAGAAGCGGGGTTTCTCGTGGACATTAAACAAACGTGCGACCGTTTCGAGGAAGCATCGATAAGCACCATAAAATACCTAAATGACCCTTACAGGGGCTGTTTAGGACCGCAAATGTCTCCCTGGATACGGTCCAGAATGCGAGGATTTCGTCCTTTACTTTCGAGTAGAGGTCTAGTAGTCGGTTTCCGATGGTACATGCAGGGCACACAAAATCTTCAGATTCGGGAAGTTCTTTAAATTGACACTATGTCCCTGTGAAGCCGGGTTCGGGGCGACGCCGTCTTTCAAGGCGGCGCGACGGCCTAAGTCTTGGCCGGTGGGTTAGGAAGATCGATCGGCGCGCATGACTTCGGATCGTGTCACGTGCCGCTTTTTTCATCTTTATTCAAGATAATATCGCTTTATGCGAGAAAAAACTATTAATCAGTAATTCTTGTGCAAAAATAATTCTTGTTCATACGATGCAATTTTCTTTCCGATCGGCGACTTGAGTCGGTTCGCGGTGAATTTGCAATTTCAATCTACGGTACAATCGACATCCGATCTTTCATGCAATCTACCGATCGACATTGTGTCGACGACTTCAAGTCAGCTCGCGGTAGATTAGAACAGATTTGCACCGTAGAAAAATAATCTAGAAAGCAAATTTGCAGAATTGAAAGCAATCTAGAAAATACGATTCAATCTACGAGTGTCGTTCTTCGACGGTTACCTTTCGATGCGAGGAGAGTCGATCGTGCTGATAACGTGTTGAGTAACCGTCGCTGGCGAGTCCAGTCCGAACGGGTACCTCGTATACAATGATCAGAATCGTAAGAACGATGAAGAACATAAGAACACAACAGTAGAATGAACACAGAGATATGCGGGACTTCAGGGTCTGCTTTATTGCTTCGGATCAATTAGGGTTACAATGAGAGGGGGGTGACCCTCTATTTATAGACTATGGGATGAGGAGTTCAACTGGGCCAGGACTCTTCGGGGTCCTGGGCCCGTACTGGGCCAGGACTCTCCAGAGTCCCGGGCCCGGTTTCTTAACAGGCTTCACGGGATTGAAACTTGGTGAGTAGAGTTTTCACTCCTACGTCTCCGCCAATCTACCAAATCTACGAGGTTGTTCCCTCACGAACGGGTCATGCCGTTGACGAGGCCGCGCGGCCGGACTTCAATATCCTTCAAGCTGATGTTATGGACTGATGAACGAATTTGAGATTTTTTCCTTGGTGTGCGCTAGCTGCGGGTCAAGCCTGAGTGAAAGACTAGAAGTGAGGCGATGTTTTTGTATGGATTAAATTCAGTCTCCGGTAGCAACCTCGTCCGTCATAACTCATAAGCAGGCTACTTGAAGTACATTTACTAGTACACTAGTAACACTACTAGTTGAAGCTAACGTAGGAAGTAAAACCAAAAGCTTAAGTTATTATATATGTTTTTGTTTTAGAAAAAAAAATTAAAATGTTAGCAAAAATCATTGGATGAAAATAGCAAGTCAGACAGATGGCTTGCTGTAGCTATATATAAACAGTTAATCACAGTCTCACACGTCAAATTAAGTTCAAACTGGCTAGCTTTCATGTACTTGGTTTCATCTTTCTGCATACTAATGAATGGCCCATATATGGGCTTTTGACCGACCATTAGGATTATTCTGAGAGTTCAGGTTAGTACATACTACTAATGGGTGGTTCCAATCGACGATTTGTACGAACAGCAGCGGTACACACAGAAGAGTAGTAGTACAAATTGGTTTTCCGTTAAGCCGTGAGATGCACATGGGCAAGGTAATAAAAAAAGTACTATATATATATATATTTATATATATAGTTTGATTGGTATCACCTGCAGCCTCTGCGTTGCCGTACCGATTCTTACGCACTGCTCTATCTATCCGTACTCATTTCTCAGGAACAAAGAACACATGTACACATGGTCTCATCTACTCCATTAAATTAATTACAACATTTCAGATTGATCAGGTCTCTAGCTACAGGCCAAATTTAATTTACATTAGTGGTAGCATTTACATCCAGGCCAAAATGCATCGTGAAAAAGGAAATAAGTGGTAGCATTTACATCTACAGGCCAAATTTAATTTACATTATAAGGTAGCATTTACATCCATGCCAAAATGCATCGTGAAAAAAATGGAAATAAGGTATTTATTACACGTCTGTTACTTGCCTCCACTTCACTGGTGGTGGCATTTACAGCCAAACCAAATTTAATATACATTAGTTGACAGAACTGCCCCCGATGCTGTCCGTTCGTGCTAGTAAGCTTGCAGGCTTTTGGACGCTTGGTCGATCACACTCACGCCGTTACGCGCCTATCTGATAGAAGAGAGCGAGCGCAGCGAGGACGAGCGTGCCCAAGCTGCAGCATGACAGCACCATTGCCGCGAACGCCACGCTCGCCTTCTTGGGTGGCGCCCCGAACGTCAGCACCCCCAAGCTCACCGCAGCGACGAACGCCGAGGTCAGGAAAAACGTGCACACCTTCAGCTGATCGTTCCCCACCGATCCTCCCAGCAGTCCCGCGAACATGGCCAGTATAGCGCCGAATGACACCGACGCGACCGCCACCGCTATGGCGTACATCGTGCCCTGCTCGGTCTTCCCATCATCCGTGCAGCCGTCGTCCGCGCCTGCTGCGGTGCAGAACTCGAGGAACAGCCAGGTGGCAGCTCCGGCGACTACAGGGAACATGGCAGCGACGAGGAGGCCGTGCAAGATCGTTGCGGCGATCATGAGCAGCGCGGGCACTAGCATGGAAAGCATGACGATGTTCGCGGTGGCTAGTATCGCCCTCTGCCATAATCCCGACCGCCGGTGACCTTCATTGCTGGACAGCAGCCTGCAAAGGAGCCACGCCAAGATTCCGGCGAGGCCCGCACCGAACATGAGGTAGACAGAGGCTTTGGTGTATGAATACTGTCCACCTAAGCTTGCTGCCTTGTGATAGATGCCTAGGAGACCACCAATGAAACCAGAGAATGATGTGGTCATCAAAGATAAGGTGAGCTGAAAGGCACTCTTTAGGGCTTTCTTGAGAGTTTTACTCTCTTCTGGCCTGGTTTCTCTGTTATCAGTTTCGGCGCGATAAAGGAAGTGAAAGCCGGCGACAGGCAGTAAAGGAAGCAAGAAAAGAGGCAGGTAGTGATAGGCCTTAGGGAGTAGAGAATAGGTGATAAAAATGCACGTCAGGAAGAGCGAAACTGCAGAAATGGTTAAGAGGACTTCGGAAACTTTGAGTTGGTTGATGGAGATGAGGCGTAGTGGCTTCATGGTCATCAGCTTGAAGGTGTGGAACATGAGGCAAATGGCTGAGACAAAGGCTGTGAATGCGAAGAAGGCGGTGAGCTTTAGTGTCAGAGGAAGCGTATTTGCGGGGCCTCGAAGGAAGAGTGTATTGATCAGCGGGATCATGGAGATTGTCACGAGGAAAAATGACAACTTGAGGTCAAGTTTCAGATTGCTCTCCTTGCTTGCAGTGCTACTCGCTCCATTCTGTACAAGAAATGCAGGTTCTTTAGTTAAACTTGATGGATACATTAATATTCAGCACAATTAATAGCAGTAGTCCATATGTGCGCTGATATTTCATGCTAAGATATGAAGGAACTCTTCTGAATAATTCCCGAAATATAACAGTTCCATATATAACAGAAAGGCTAGGGTATGCGTGTGCATGCATGGCCATTGGCCAGAAGGCCTAGAATGAATTGAGGTAGAATCTTTGAGCAAAGCAGTAGACTATTTAGATAAAGCATACAAACATGTGTACATAGTACTACAACTTGCATGCGCACAAGAAGGGCCTGTTGCGTTTTTTGTTGTTACAAAACAGATATTTTTTCTAGAGGAACTACAGAAGAGATTAACAAACAAGAAAGTTAAAGAGAAAGGGAACCAAATCAAGGATGATGCAGCGTTGAGGTTACAAAAAAGGGTGATTAATTGTGGGAAGGGCATGACGTGTCGTGGTTTTTGGATAGGAGGGAGGAGAACCTAGCTATCTACCACTGAAAAAAAACATGGAATAATAAGGGATTTTTGTCACCTCAACTTGCAGATTTGATCGGCAGCTCGCTTTTTCTATATCTCCAACTGACATCAGTGGAGTTTGTGCACCTTCTATTGCCTTTGCTTGTGAGTCCCCAATCTCTTCCGGCTGCTATATGTGTACAATACACCCATCAGATCTGGATATGAAGTATAATGAATCTACATAAACAGCAAAAAAATTTACAGATATATATAGCTCAAGATGTCAACTTGGGCTAAATTAAGATTAATTCATCTTGGAGGTGTTAGCTTGTTTATGAATCTTACGTTCCTTCCTTCCTTTCTTTCATTTTCCAGATCTAGGGGGTAATTAAAGAAGCAAGAAACATAAATTTAGGTGCAACACTGGTGATGGTGAATAGGGGAATATTGTTTGTATTGCAGGGAGAAGCTGATCTGCTGGGCACAACACCTTCTCTTCGTCTCCGGCGAGCACCGACCGATCTGGAGCAAGATGAGGAGCAGGAGCGCCCTTGAAGTTGACTTGCGCCTTTTCCACGGCGGCCACCATCTCCTCCTCCGTCTGCTCATACCATGAAGCAAAACAAAGTAAGAAAACCATCTCGGAAGAAGAATCTCCGATCGAGTCAGGCCAGATCTTATGCACATACCATCGTAATCTCGAAGCAGACTCGGAGTTACGATCCTCTTGACCCCGTGGTTCGGTGTTCCTTCTCAGTTAACTTCTAATCTCCCTCATCAGAAAAGCAAAGAATGGATAGAACTCAACGCTAGCTAAGCGCTCATGGTGGTAAGTGTGTGGGGAGTGAGATATGTGACAGTCTTCCCGCAGATGCTCGTGTGCAGAGTGCTAGCTACTACTCCATACTCCACTAAAGCTCCCCACCAAGTCTACACTTAGCCTCGAAGTATGTTTTTTTACCATATTCTATTACCGTATTCATATGTAGCGGTCTAAGAAGGCGGCTGGCCAGCCGGCCGGTGGGCCCGTGTGACGAGAGTATCTTTGAATACCAGAGACGCGCGCAGAGGAACGCGATGCCCTCGAGTCTGAGCCGCGTGGCGAGGAGCCACAGGCACGCGTGGCGCTCTTCGTGGGCCTCCTTTTATCTCTTGAGATACGGTGCAAAGTGCGTTAGCTTTTGCCGACTAGTAGGGTGGTGTGCTCGTTTTGACGGTTGGATTTATTAGAAAGTTTATATAAATGATTGAAAATATATTTATATATTATGTAAGATATTTTAGACATTGGAGATAATAATAGAAATTTGAAGGAAAAATACAATCCGAAGAGGATAATTAAAGTATGAGCTTTCATTGAAAAAAACATTGAGTGTAATAAATTATTAGGTTGTTAGAAACTAATCACTCTCCATCATGCATAGATCATGTAGATGTATACTTCTATTCTTACTCTATCAGTTACTTTTTTTTTCTAAATTGTATGCATGCACATGTACATATATTTATTTTCTAGCAATACGTTGATTATGTGTGTGATAAATTATATTATAAGTTTACATAGTATTATACTACCTTGATCATGCATACACCGATGCACCATAGGTGACATACCTTGAACTTATCTTCCCTCACACACCGGTTGCCCCACCGAATTGTGTCTTCTGTCTTTTCTCGTCGTCACAGCTTTTTTGCTTCAGCCTCCAACAGTAAACCCAAATCTTGATCGATCCCTCTCAGGTGCTACCCTTAATCCAATGCAATATTTTATCATATATTTATCTTCTACTTCTCTCCAATTATTGCTTAATGCTAACCATTGCGACATCAAAATGCATATACATGCAACCGTCACTGATCCTACCTAGGGACATGTCTCACGCTCTCTCAGGTTACCCTGAGCCTATTCCCTACAACTGCACCATCTTACCTGGGGACACGTCTCACGCTCTCTCCATTTACCTAGAGTCTATTCCCTACAACTGCACCATCTCTACTCCGAGCGTTTTGCTTCTCTACCTTTGTACGTCCGCATTTCTATTCGTACGGATGCATGCATATACATACGCATGCGGCATGCATGATGTTATACATGCTCAGTGTCCTCTTCTCTCATATCGGTCGCTCCTCTTCTTCGACGTTGAGCAACTCAATGATGTGGCTTCCTCACTAACCGCGACAACCTCCTATCTTCACCTATGCCGATATGTTTATTTTAGTCATTGTCTAACGATATGTAGAATCTTTTCGAAATCACCGGTGATGACGTGCCCCTCACCAGTGATGGCATGCTCCTTGCTACCCGATGGTCCCATACATCCATAGTTCATCTTCAATGCAAAACTTTATCTCCTCTCTACCAGAGCTTTTCCATCATCGAGTTTCTTTGGCCACTAACTTTTTCAATAACGCCGACGCTCACCACTTGTCATTACAGCCCTTGACTCCTTCAACACTGGACTTTCTCTTCAATTGCTCCAGCGAGCAACACAAACATTGTCCTCGTTGAATAGCTAAGGTAAGCAGTACAACATTGTCCTCATTGTCGTCGTCACTGCCTCGACTCTCTGCTTCCTCGTGGGTTAATATTTTCTTGCAGGGCAGATCGATGCCATTGCACTCTTTCGTGATCTCATCCGATACAATTCATGTTATCATCGCTTTAACTTTTATATTTTCTTCAAAAATTTAGTTTTTTTTATTTTTATTCCATAGGAAGCAACAATAGAAACCACACTCTTTTGTGGTCTCCTATGATACTATTTGTGCTATTCTCGTTATAACTTTTATTTTTATTTAATTTTTTTATTCCATAGGAAGCAACAATATAAACTTGTGACCTTGAGAGCGAATGTGATGGCTTTTTTGTGTCTCCTCCGACACCATTCGTGACATCCTCGTTATAACTTTTATTTTTATTCACCATTTTAGTTATTTTTATTGGAATTGTGATACAAATCAAATTACTAAATTTATTCTAAATTTTAGTTATTTAGGGATTTTACTTTGGAATTCGTATGGGAATCAAATTATAAATTTTATTTTATATTTTATTCCGAATTACAGTTCCTTTTCCTTCAAATTCGTATTCGAATCCAACTGCTATAGTTCTTTAATTTTTATTCTGAATTACAATTATTTTGATATTTTACTTTGTAATTTGTATTGAAATCAAATTGCTTATTTTATTTTATTTTTTGGTTGAATTTCGTATACAAATCTAATGGCTAATTATCATTTAATTTTTATTTTGAATTATATTTTTTGAAATATATAAGTCTCACGTACATACCATCGAGTAGCTTCGTGAGGTTGTTGCCTCTTAACCAAATAGGTTTCCCTTCTAATTCGCTGGCTCTCTCGTGAGAAGCAAAATTAGCTAGGAAGCAAAAGTATGCTTGGGCTATCTTAGGGGAGAAAGGGGGAAAGCGAAGGCAAGAACGATCACCAGATCGAATTGATCCGTGATAGATGGTAGATCAGGCTATGGATTTAGCTAATTAAGTCCATCTTCAGCAAGGCATTAGCTCTGCAACGGCAGAGGGAAGAACATCACGCCGACTAGGCGCATCCAGAGTTAGTTCCAGACCATGACTTTAGGGAGAGGGAGAGGAGAGGGAGAGGGAGAGATGAGATGATGAGAGACGCGACTTCAACTAGGATGGACTAGCTAGTATTAGGTAGTTCTTCGCCAAGCTCGTGTGGGAGTTATTTCGACCATCTGTCAGAAAAGAAAAGAAAAGAAAAGGCACAAGATTAATCAATCAGCGACGAAATTGGGTCAAAATGTGAGCTTGTCCTAGCGCGTTAGCAACTTGGTTTTTATTACCGGTAATGCTCCATTTTTAGTGTGAATCAATACCTACTCTATGGATTGCATACTTTTCTACGGAATAATTAACACTTTTATACGGAATAATTAACCGAACCTTTTCGCTAAACTCTAAAGGCTAATATGTGGTATGTACAATAGTTTGTCTCTAAAAGTTTTTACTCATCTACATACAATCTTAGAGACGATATCTTCAACAATTTATCTATAATTAAAATCATTCATTTTACTACAACTTCTCTATTTATGTACTCACCATTTGCAATGGTTTGCGTTCCAAGTTTATCTCTTATATAAGAGATGATACATTCTCTCCGTTCTAACTAGAATTCTGAGTAACATGACAAGTAAGTCGTCTCTATTAAATGTGCCCTTGACTATGAAATTTCCCGGTGTGTGGAGTCAAATTAAATGCCGTGACCAAGATATATAGCGAAATGTTGCGCGTGTGCATGAAAGAAATTCCCGAGTCTTTTGCCTACAGCTTCCTATCTCACTGCTTCTAGAATCTAGGAACAGAGCCCAAAAAATAAAATAAAAGTCAAATTGGAAAAAAAAATCACACTGGAGATGGATTACATAGCTTAATTGACCACGAGACGAAGACATTAGTACGCCACCTCAAATTAGTTGTTTCCCACCCAGCTCGTAGGCGAACTACTGATGCGGGCCCTCCTGCTTACGTTTTCTTCGATTATAAGAAACGCACACACGGACGCACACTACCACACATATACACGTGAGTAAATTACTTAGCATATGTGTGCGTAATAGGTCAACATCAAGATTTTAACTCTAGTGGTTAGTGTAACCAGAACTAAATCACTACCCTAGCTACGCCGTAAAATACACACTACAGTACACATCTAAACATCAATATCACGGAATATCAAGTTTAGATGGGGCTGATTAATTGTACGGCTCCAGCTAGATTTTCCCCCCACTCATGTCGTCCTATTGAAACACACGCAAGCACTCAAAGCGAAGGTCACTAAATAAACTCCAGAATTTATCTAGTACCTCACTGGCGGGTAAAAAAGAATTAAGAATTTCAGTTCAGTTCATTATCTAAGTATAAATACTAAGAAAAAACAAAAGAAGGACTGATTTGCGGCAATAGATGTCTTTCACGTGCAACTAGAAAGAAAAAAAATCACTTTTTTGAAAGGCAGTTCCAAAAACGTACTTCCATGTAAAAAAAAAAGTGTGTTTGTAGAAATCTTTGGAAGAAAAAGGACTTATTTTCTTATAGTACAATCTTATTCTTTAGCAAAATCAACGACATTTTCCAGCGGCAGTGTCACACCCCAAATTTGTAACTTGGGACCCACTGTGTATATTTGTATCATTCTCCGGATCAGTAGTGATGAACCCGAAGGTCCTTGTTTGTTGGTCCGATCTTTCGATGAGAACGATAAGTTCGGTAGTTGCCGCTCAACTCTCACGATCTTGGCTACGAACAAGCAAGGCTCGAAACCACGCAATCGCTGAACTGCTCGACAAGTCGTTGTCAACCGTGTACGAATACCCGGATGGCTTGATCACGAAGATCAATTCCTGCATACACCGAAGAAGCAAGTAAGAACGAGGTAAAAAGCAATCTGAATTGTAAATATATGATTGAGTTCTAAAGGTGGGATTCTGCAAAAGGTCATTTACGGTTGGTCTAGTCGACACAAGCGATGAACGAGAGTTTTCACAATGGAGAAACTAATCAAACGAAATCCCAAGGAAACTAGAGGGGGTGCGTCTTCCTTAAATAGGAGATGAGGAGCCGCAAATCTAAAAGAAATAGCGGGGTGGGACTAAACTTATGGGTACTGTTTACATGAACAGTAACCACACCCCCAGGTGGGCCGGCGGCATATGGGCCAATTCCGGTACGATTACAAAGCCCAAATCGGTCCAAATCGGTGATATAACACCTTCTTTTGATGATTCCAAAGTCTACAGAAGGAATTTGGAGATGAGGCTAGATCTGTTGGAAAGACCTCGTCGTTAGCTTTCCAACAAGACCAAGAACACCCGAATCGGACTCCGTTTGCAAAAGTTATGTCTATTTTAAGTTGGTGTTGTCAGGCTGATTCCGGGGGCCGAACTGGATTCCAAAACGGGTCTAGCTCGAACTGCTTGCTTGTCTTGGACCAAAAGTGACATGGTGCTGTACATATATATATTTCATCATTAGATAGCATCATATAGTTTATATAATATAATGACACTCTTAAAAACAAGCCCACCTGATAATTTAAGTGAAGCGTACGAGCTCTTGTACTTGGAACAACAAGCATAGCAAATATGGTTGTATCCATAGGGGTCATGTCCTTATCATCCTCCCTTTCTTGAAAATAAAGCCGTCATCGGCTTTTGATAAACTAAAAATAGAGTAACAAAGAACAAGGTGCATGCATGGTAGATGTATATGTCATCTGTTTTAACGGTTCTTCGTTGTTACACAATTAATGTTAGAAGACAGCAGCGATCATAAAAGATCATTGTATTATTAACCCAAGAGTAATCATATATACGAATGATCAAAACAAAATTTCTCACAAAACAATTATTGCAACTAGTTTTGCAAATGAAAGTGAAGCGTTTATGCAATTCAAATCTCTGAAGTTGTAAACTTTCATTGGTAGCACATATGGGCAAATCTACAACTTTTGGAATCAAACATCATTTATCCATATAATCAGATTTCAATCGAGCAATAGCAAATTCATCTAGCAATGGTGAAAAGAATTGTAAGTTCTTCCATACTTCAGCATCAATATTCGGATTGTCAATACGAGATGGTGCAATAAGGGATGAACACATATGCATTGGATGAGCAATAATTTTTATTTTCCTCGCATATTGAACAAGATTCAGCACACAATAATTGTTATCCAAAACAGCAAGCTTTAATTCATCTATGATGACAAGTTATGCATATTCGATATACCAGAAATTGATTGTCTACACCATAATCTCCAATCAAATTAAACTTATATCCAGGGGTGTAGGCACTAAATAAGGATTTCGAACATGCAATTATATAAACTTTCTCCATAGCATGTGACAATTTCATAGGTGGATCCAACATAATATAACATAAAGAGTCAGCAGGAGAAATTCTAGTCAAAACTTCTTTATGTCTAACCAATTCCACATGATCATTGTATGTGATTAACTCATCACATGAAGTACTCAGAACAGCAGACAATTCAATTATTTCATCACATGGTGTACTCAAGTCAACAGGTAAATCAACAATGTTATCATATGGTGCACTCAAGTCAGCAGGCAAATCAATCAAATTATCATATGATTCATGCAGATTATTAATAATATCAGATTTTGTAGCCAGGTAATTAATATCCGCCTTCTCAACACTAGGTTCCTTCACCTCATGTGATTCAATGGTTTCTACTACAATGTGATTTTCCCTTTGTTCAATGATACTAGGAATTACCAAGTTCTTACTAATGCAGCAAGGAAGTGGTACAACCGGTGAACCTACTGAATTAGTAGGAAGTGGAGCTTGGAAGGCTTCAATACGATAGCAAGGATCAACAATAATCAAATCAGTTAATGCAAGTTAAAAAATGTTCAACGTACTAGTCAATATTGCTAATCCTAGCCTAATCAAAGTTAGCTAATCAAAGCCCCACTAAGAGATGTGTATGTACGCGCACACAAAGATTAATGTGACTTGATGTAAGCAATGGAAAACCTCAACAAGTGCTAGGAGAGATGTTAACCAACTACTCAAACTTCTTTGTAGGGCACAAGATTGTTCACACGACGTAGAGCACAAAAATAGAATAACGTGCAGCATAAACAACCCTTTAGTTCAAGCAGAAAACAACACTTAGTCTCGAGAGATGAAAAATCAAAGTTTTATATGGCTTATATATACTCGTTTGAAAAGTTTCGATGAGATCTACAACTTTGCAGTTGAGGCGAACACCAAATTTCGAAGGAAGATCGAAAGAAACAACAAAAACAAAACCGAAAACTTGTAATGCGAATTCAGGGCCGAAGATGGCCGATCACCAACCACCCCCCGTCTTCGCCGTCCACGCTAATTTCTTGCTGAAGCAATCTTCGGCTCGATCGGGTCCATGCGGATTAAAACCTGTATGTACAGACAGACAATACAGTACAGCATGTGCGATATACATACGCCACCATCTGCACCGGATCGAAGCAACTGTTTTAGGAGACATACACATATGACAGTAGTATACGAGAAGTCACTTCATGGCCCTCAACAATAGCAGAAGATGATCAAACATAATTTTGCACATGACTCGTTTGGTTCCGGAAAAACAATAATTACAGATAAGACACATCGTCCCTATGGTAATTACTACACAGTCATTACCCCAAACGTACCCCCTTCTAATTAACACGTACGTGCATGCTTTGTCGATCTATGGGCCCCTAAAGTCCTAAATCCCTGCAAACAGAACTACAGAAGGATGACACAAAAAGAGAAAAATATAGTATTATTCTCGATCTACATATATAATTATACTTTTTTAATGAATTAAACTACATAAATATAATGAAATCCTTCAACAATAGAAGAATGGGGGATCAAAGGAAAATTCGTACGGAACATTCCATGATTCCATTTCCATTACAGGATGGCATTACAATAACATCAACTAACTACAGATTACTCATCCTGCAAAACGATGCCCATTCCCTCGAAACGATCGCATTAAGTGATCACATGATAAATAATCACACATACTGACATACTACACCAGCCCAAGCTACTAGCTAGCCAGTAGTGCACGGTGCACAACAAAATCGTCGGAAATGATAAAGAAAAATATAACAAGTTACGTGCTCCCTGACCCCTACTTATACACGACTAATAACATGACGGATGAGCTAGACCCAGTACACCCCCCAAAACCCAATTCCATCAAAACAATGGAAGCCCTCAACAATGGAAGAATATATGGAAGGAAATGACCAAAGGAAGTTAAATTAGTACGAAACATTTCATGATTTCATTTCTAGCTTATGACACATGCAAATTGGTCTTACAACAATAACATGGACTAATTAATCCTCTTCGTAAAACACCACCACCGAATTACAGCTTACTGACACATTCCCCAAAACGATCTCAGTGAATGTAGGGTAAATAGTCATGCATACACCAGTCCGAGCTAGTGAGCTACCAACTGCATGTAATTGCAGAACAAAAGCATCAGAAATGAAGAGAAAGTATTATACACACACAGATGCATGGATCCAATTCTAAAAGAAGCCCCTGAGAGCTTCCTCCAGGCGATCTGCCGCCCTCCCAGCGCCGCCGAGCGTGAGCAGCGCGAGCGCGGCGCCGGTAATGAACAGGAGAAATCCCGCGAAGACGTGGTCGGCGTTGGCTGAGCGGTTCAGCATGTCGCCATAGAGGACAACGCAGGACCCCGTGGCCATCAAGAAGACCGCGGCTTGAAGGCGGCGGTCCTCGAGATCGAGCAGCCGCAGGACGCCGAGTTCGCCGCCACCGTCGTGGTCCTCGCGTTCGCTTTTAGGTGGGGTCTCTCCATGGAGCCTCGCAATCTAGGGTTTTGGTTCTTTCTTCTCGTTCACTCGCCCATTTTATTGAGTGGGAATGGTGATGCTTCTGTCAGATGGGCCCCAAGGTAACCTTATGGGCTTCACAGTTAAGTAAGTCATGCTTTCAAGCTGGGCCTTCAGACGATGGGGAATACACACCCATCGTGGACTGGAATGAAGATCCGGACCGGCCTACCCATCGTTTCTCCTCCTCCTCCGTTCTTCTTCCTTCTGTTTCTTTCTTTGAGATTCAGATCTCCTCGGTTTTCGATTCAGTGCTTATGCAGTCAAGAGAAAATTCCTTCTGATTTAAGAGCTTATAAGATCCAGCTAACCGTTGGATCTAAATCACAGACGGCGGAGACTGAACCTGACGGAGTTCGAGAGCTAAAGCTCAAATCTATACTAGTCCGTAGAACGAAAAAGGAAACCCCTGCTTTGGCACTTACAACGAACTGCGAAGTAAGGTTAAGAACAACGTATCTAGTCATCACTAGATGCTGATTCAAGACAAATGAAGTTAGTACCTAGAAACCTTTCTCTTTCTCTTTTTCTTTTTCTTTTGGCGCGTCCATCCCCATCGTATGAACCACAGCTGCGCGCAGCTGATCAAGACCTCGTGTAATATATAGTACATAGTGAAAGTGAAAATAAAATTAACACCATGCATGCATCATCAACTATATGGTATGGACTGTGAACTTATACTGTGTACACAAACAATTCATCTTAAAGTTAACATGGGAAAAACTGCACCCCGAGGCACATAAAACAACATACAAAATAAGAGGGGAATTAAGGACGTACGTGAAGAGAGTCGAGCTCGCTGTGCATCGATGGTTGGCGCCCAAACGGCCAGACAGCTACGCGTAAGAAGCCAGCACACGCACCGGCGACGGCGGATGCAGAGCGAGCGTAGATGATGCCGTCGGCCGCGGAGACGACTCGACGGGAAGAGCTAGCTAGCTAGCGGAGCACGGCCATTGACAAGTAGTACTGAAAGGAGATTGGCTGGAAAACTCCCACCACTCAGCTTCTCCGATCTAACAAGTGGTCGTTGGAATACAACTGTCGATCCAGACCACATTAATTCAGCAGCCGGATCTTCTATGCAAAATTACACAGAGGGTACAGTACTCGAACTAGTACTCCCAGACCCAGACACTAGTCGCTCCGCGCGTCGGTCGTCCACTCGGGCTGGCTTCCAGTGCTAAACTATCCGGGGAATTTTGCTGGGCTTTGCTTTACCGGGCCTATGTCCTGAGGATGAACTCGAGCCAAGCCTAGGCCAGTTGGGCTGGAGAAGTTCAGTATGAGATCTCCTCCGCCCACTTCCCCCACGGCCTTGCCTTGCCGCACCGCCCTTGCAGCCTTGCTTGCAACTTACTGGAGAGCAAGAACTAGCTACTTGAAATTCGAGAGTACGAGTACGCAATAAGCAGTCCATTCCTACTCGAAATGAACAGACAACCATACGAACGTTCAAAACCCAAAAACTGCACAAGCCTTCGTGTGTTTTTTTTTTCAAAAAGAAAAATTGCACAAACCACGGAGGATAATTTGATACACAAGCGATAACAGTAACATCTATTGTCGAAGTTACAACAACATTTTTTCCATACAAATGCATAAAATGGTAACATGTAACCACATGACCTACGTATCCGGTGAAACAGGGTATTGCATGCTAACAGCACAAAACATACTAAATCACCAATGATGCTTATTTTCTCGATATAACGATGCGCCACAAGGCGTACGTATATCTCACCTCCCAAAAGCTAGTCTCCCAGCGCGAAGAAGTAGTTCATGACGGCGTTCGCCATGGCGGCACCGAACCGCGCTGCTCCTGGGAAATGGTTCCCCACCGGGGATAGCATGAGGAGGAACACGCCCATGATCAGCAGGAGGAAGCCGATGAAGGCGTGCGCGGCGTTAGCGGT
Source organism: Hsuehochloa calcarea (assembly GCA_036346395.1). Classification (NCBI taxonomy): domain Eukaryota; kingdom Viridiplantae; phylum Streptophyta; class Magnoliopsida; order Poales; family Poaceae; genus Hsuehochloa; species Hsuehochloa calcarea. The sequence goes on along the minus strand of CM070604.1, from coordinate 4,710,975 downwards.
GGGGTTGCCGACGGTGGATATGATGACGAGGAAGCCAGCAGCGACGAGGTTGCGCCCGGAGTTGAGGAAGAGTTGGTGCAGGTGGACACGGACTGCGCGGCCGACGACATCATCCAGCATCGCCGGATCGGCCATTTGCTCTCGCGCGCTTGTAGCTGCACCTTGCTGTTGCGTGTTCCGGGGAACGTCGAGAGAAAGAATAAGAGGGGCGGGAATGGATGCCCGGTGGTGGGTGCTGGGAGCGGCCGAGTGGAGTACCCGTCTTTTTATATAGTCTCTTTACAGATAATTTAATTGTTTTTAAAATTATTATATTCTGAAAGGTTATTTGCAACTCTATTATATATAAATTAAAGTAAAATATTTATGCAAATTTCGTTCTTAGTCGCTATAATTATTCTTAAAGATCTTAATAACTCATATTTCCATTACATGATTCAAAATCCCATATGTACTTTGAGATATTGAGGCAAAAAAAAAACAAAAAATGAAATTATATACCAATAAAATAAGGTAATACGGTGAAACTATTATGTTCTTCACATGTACTTTGAAAGATTAAGCCAAAACAAAGATAAAAATAAAATTACATACCAACAAAATAAGACAATACGGTGAATCCGTTATGTTCTTCACATGTAATTTGAGATGTTGATCAAAAAAAAAAAAAAAAAGATAATGATGGCCACGGATGAGAGATAATGAAACCGAGTGAAGACTTTCTTCCGAGGCAGGATTCGTGGGCAAAAAAGATCAACTAACGTAGGGGTATACTGTACATAGACACCTTAAATCTGATCTGATGGCCACGGATGAGAGATAATTAATGAAACCGAGTGAAGACTTTCTTCCTAGGCAGGATTCGTGGGCAAAAAAGATCAACTAACGTAGGGCTATACTGTACATATACTGTAGTCATCTTGATCTCCCGTGCAATTACATCTGATTCCATAAGTACGAAACAGTTGTGTGAATTTTGGGTTATAACTTCAGTCCAATTACATAACTGTGCTTTCTTCACCCCAACATTTCGAGAAGTCCCAAAACTCAAGTTGCACGATTGCACAACACAATCAATACATGGATAATGATTCGCATGGAGTGAGAACTACTTGGCAGTGGAACAAGTCATAGCTCGACGGTGAGGCACTACTTGGAGTCGGCGACGGCGATGGCGACGGCGATGGCGATGTGTGATGACGATGCGTGACTTTGGCGATGGCGACGGCGACGACGATGCGTGACGGCGATCCAGCTTGCGCGTGTGCCGTCCGCGTCGCAAACGCGACGAAGCACCGCGCCGGCAACCCCTCGGCATGGTGACTCATCAGGTCGCTGCCAAGCTTGGAAGTCAGCTAGTCAACGGAAATATCACGATTACATTTTTTTAAATCGTTCCAGACCACCACACTAGAATCACAGCACTATGTTTTAAACCGAGTTACAACTGTTAGACCATGTGGCTAGATCTAATATAATTTAGCTGATGAATAATTAATAATGTTATTTACATATATTATTTGAAACGTGTCGTGATGTGTGGACTTATGTCGGTTAAGTTGGGAAGAACTTGTGCTGAAAAAATATGTTATTTTGGTCTTTATATGTGCAGGATAACTCGGAGGCGATCGTGGTCTACGGCGATGACCGGTAGATGGTTTAGTGCGAAATTATGATCCAGAGGGTCGAGAATGTTGGAGGAGACGATCGAGCTTGAGTTGGAGCATAAAGATTAAATATGGGTGATACGTGTTAGAGCTACGAGAGTGCTGTTTGGAGGCTACAACACGTGACAATTGGAAAGCAAAGATAAAATTCGTGAAGGGCTGGGCCGCATGCCTTGCGAGCTGACGCGGGAAGGTCTTGTGATTAGGTGCAAATTTGGGAAAGTGATTAAGGCTTGCATGTTGGATGACGTGAGATGTCCTGGTGGTAGACGTGATTAGGTGTTAAATATAGAAGGTGTTTGACGGGAGGGATACAAAGAAAAAGAAAAGAACTAGGGCCGGCGGAAGGTATCAAGGGCAAAGTGCTGTAGCTTTACCTTCAGAAGGACGAGTTGGCGGCGACAGGATTTTTGGCCGAAGCTTGGGCTGGAGGCGGCTAGAAAATCTGTGGCTGTTTTGCATGCTGCAGAAGGGAAAAAGCTTGGCAGGTGCTGGCTGGCCGGAGGGAGTATGTCTTGATGCGATGAGATCGGCAGCAGTACGATTAATCGGCTGGGTTGTCAAAAGTCCTGCTGTTTTTGCCTTCTTCATGCTAGGTGATTTCGGCAGCATAGTTGTTTAGGGGAATATTTTATTTGTTTGATAAGACACACGTTGATGGATGCTTTTCCTGTTAGCATTGAATTCAATTCAGATTTTCGTTACATGTACTGATACTATTGATTAGTGCGTGCAGGTTTGCTTTACCTTTGCTCATAAGCTAGGGTGATTAAATTGTTGTGTTGCAGAGCGTGACAAGGTGATGCCGCTCTACCCGAGCCTGCAGGCCTGGAAGTATTGTACCCTTGCTGTCGCCCACTCTCCACGGCCTACGTGTGCAGTTGCTCAAATTCCCTACGTCACAAAATTGTTGATGCCAGCGTCCCCACCTTCCCAAAAAAAATAATAATTCAAAATGCTATAAATTTTAAACTAAGTATTCGATTTAAAATCTGTTTGAATCGTCGTGTTTCTTATTATAAGATCTTCAAAATAAGACCACATTTACATATACTTTAGCATCTTTTTGTTGGAGATTATGCTGAATGTTCCACTAAACTTTTTAACTTGCTCAACTTGCCATACTAATGGAACATCGTCGATGAACTATTGAAACACATACTGGTGACCTGTTGGAACATTGAAACCAAATGTGTGGAGCATTGGCTCATTCCCCTTAGAATATAATGCGTGGAATATCATCGATGAACTGCTGGAACATTAAATTAAAAACAAATGTGTGGAATATTTCATTTTAGCTACTGGAACATCAAACACCTACCCCATTCACCCCTACCCAATTCAAAAGATACACACTAAAACATTGTTCATGAGTTAGTGAAACATTAGAAAGTAATGGATGAAATATTTTGTTATATCTACCAGAACATATATAATGTAATATTATTACTAAGCCGAAATATATGAATATGGGTCTTGTTTGAAGACCTCATCGTATCATATGGAGCATGATAATTCAAACAAATCACAAACTTAATGCTCGGTTTAAAAGATATATATGATCATTTTAATTTTTGAATCTTCACTATTATAAAAGAAGGACTTAGCGGTGATGGTGAGTCTGTCATGTACATTCCCATCTCTTGAGTTGGTGGGATCTTTTGTGAATAAATATGTGTATACATGTATATATTACTTGAGTGATCTTCTATGTATAATTAGACTATCTGTGCCTTTGTTTATTAGATGCAAATTATGTATGCAACTTTCATATATATGAATAATTACTTTATACATATTGAATTTTTATTTTAAAATTTATATTATGTTTAGGTTTAGGGTGGTGTTTTAGGCTCTTAGCTCAGATGGAAGGATATACGGATTAGGGTTTTAGCTTTGTAGGTTATTTTATTTATTATTATTATTATTTAGTTTATTTACAGGGCTATCGTCTCTTTAACCTTGAGAAGGTTTCATTCCTAGCCTACCCCAACTTGTTTGGGACCAAAGGCTTTGTTTGTTTGTTTGTTGTTATTGTTATATTATGTTTATTTGAGATTGCAACGCATGACACTCAACTAGTTGGGAAAAATGTCTGAAAGTGAGTGCCACTGACTCGATGGTGTGGGATGGGCCATGAGCGGTAGGTGAATATTTGCCACTCGAGCGGCATATAGGAGGTCCTCTATAGGGCACGACCTTGTCTGCAGAAAATAAAGGCCAGGGCACACCGAGGCCAACAGCTATTTGGTGTTAAATTGCTTGATGGAAACTGCCGAGCAAAGTAAAGATTCAGTGTTAACGACGAGGCCAACCTCTAGCCAACTATCGAAGCGGGGTGGATCTGGGCCTCGGGCTGGGCAGACTATAACCCGAGGTCTAGAAAAATTTTAGTGTAAATTTTTTGATATATTAGCCAAGCAAAAGGTGTATGATAGCCCAGCCTCAAACCTAGCCTCCTTCACTATTCCTCCAATCCCACGGGCCCATTACAGCTGGCCCAGCTCACTCAGCCTCTCCCCCTACACCCAAAAGATCCCAAGAAACCTAGCCGCCCTCCACGCCCGCTTGGCCCTCCTCCACCCCCGCCGCCGCGCCCGCGCCCTCCCTCCTCGCCCGCCGCCGCGCCCGCGCCCTCCCTCCTCGCCCGCCGCAACGCCCGCACCCGCGCACTCCCTCCTCGCCTGTTGCCGCGCCCGCGACCTCCTCGCCTGAGCCCTCCATGCCCACTCCTCTTTCGCCGCCGCCTCGCCCACGCCCTCTTTGTTCGGTTGCCCTCCACGCTCAGCCTACAGTCCGTTGTCACCGCAGTTCTTGGAGTTCAGCAAGGTTTGTTTCTCCTTGATTTTTTTCCATGTGCTTTTGGCTTTGATTGATTAGTTTTCCATTAGATTTGGTGGTCTGCTGGTAGCTGTTGCCATGTAGATGCAAAGGTTAGCTAATCTGATAGACTAACTTGAATCCATCATTGCAAAATGTTGCGTCTTAAGCAACTTTTTGCTATGCTTCCTAGTTCCTAATGGAAGACTTTCATTTGAAACAAGATCCTATGTTGGGAACTTGCAATCAGAAAGCCCCTTGGGAACTTGCACTTATGTACTACCTTAACTTGTTTATTTGGTCTATTTCTCTCCTGCGTGATTCACTAATTAAGCCATATATACTTGCTCTCTTGTTGAAATTAATTATCTATGTTTGTCTGCAACAAATCGAGTTGTGGAGGTTAATGAGATAAGGAGTGCCAGGGAGAAGGAACTGGAGCTAGAGTCTAAGATGAAAGGCAGAACTAATATTCACATGAATTTGAGATGCGAGAAATGCAAGAACCACTCAAGAGACCAGAGCTTAGTCTCTAAGATTAGGCAAGGCATACCTTATGCTACGTCTTCTTCAATGAAGGGTTCACATAGCAGTTCTTACTCGGACCGAGAGGATGGCCTAGGCGAAGATAAAGTTGAAGAGCTTCTTCTCTCTAGGTGAGTTACAATATCCATCATTTCCTTGATGAAAACATAGATGGATTGACGGAGCATTTAGATGGTTTGATTAAACTACATGGACTTGTGATCTTTATATCATCTTATCTTTACCTGTTTCTACATTCTCGAAAAAAAAGTTTACCTGTTACTAATCAAATCATAGACTCATTCTATTTTTGATCAGTTTAGTGAATTTCATGTTCCATTTCATAATATGGATTTTCCATGAACTAATTATTTCTCATTCTATTTTTCAGGTACCTGTCATTATCTGTGTCTGTAGCTTAGTAGTATCTGTCATATTACAGGTCAGACTATGTTCATAATGTTACTCTGTTCTTAATGTTTAGTTTTTCTATATTTTCTTACCCAACTCAATGTAATTCTAATTTTTTTTATACGTGACTAGTGGGTCAAGTTGGCGTCTAAAAATTTGATTTTCGGCTGGAGCAATGCTTTGGATACTGTCTGATGTTGTAATTGTTGTTCTACCAAGCAGAATGCACAACTTCATGTATGCTCTGTCAATCACAATAGGAGCTGCCAGTGCACTTATGATAGTTAGTTCTTAAATTTGATTCACATGTATTTTAAAGAGTTGATTTAGTATAATTGATGAAGAAATGGTGGGCTAGAATAGAGATAAAATCTTCGTTATTTAGGTACTCAAATTGTATCTCTACGATGCTATATTATTTATGTTTTATCATCTTTTTCTTATTATGTTTTATGATGAAGCATTAAGCAAAAGTTTTATATCAAATTATCAATTATGGATTTGTAGATTATTTTTATTACGTGGTGGTACGAGTATAATTAGTGTTAATTCTAGAATGTTAATATATTAAAATTTAGTTCGAGAAGTGATAAAATCTTAGATCCACCACTGACAACGAGTACAGCGCGCGAGACGAGAAGGTGCTCGGGACGGCCGGCACGTCGGGCTGCTCCTGCGGCTGCGGGTAAATAGGCATCTCTCCTCGTGCCATTGACTCGGTGTACCCAAGTCAAGTCTCTATCACCAGTTCACCACCTGACTCAGCATGTATTATAAAGCTCATGCAGGCACGGGGTACCCAAAAAAAAATGATCCCTTCATTCTGAAATAAAATTCAAATTTATAATGTACCATAATTTAAATATGCAGCTTGGTCCCCGGAAAATGACATTTGATAGATTTGTTATCAAATTACTTTAATTCCATTGCACTTGTCATTTTTACGAATTATTAGTTTTTATTTTTATTTTTCTAAAGTTGTAGTCCATTTATGGGGGTCATCTAAGTTTTATCTTCTCTATTTTTTTTAGATTTTAGATAGTATTTTGAACATTTTTCATAGAAGATAATATTCTCTGTTGAGAAACTAACATCGTCGATCCAACCAATCAACTAGAAAAGCAAAAGAACAATGGTACAATATGCGATACGTTTCTTGGTGCAAAACTGCAAATTTACCATGCATCTATTTGATTTATTTTGAACTTTTTTTTTTAAACACACGTCGCGCACAGGCCAAATTTGACATTTCTGAAGGGCAAAGAAAGAAGGCGTATTTGGACAGGGGAGATTGGGACAGCAATCTCGCATAGCTGCATCGGACGGCGTACTTTCCAACATGTTGCGTGCATAAAGAAACACGACGAAGTAACACACCAACTGAGTTGCCAATAATTTGGAGAGATATATATAAGCTACATATGAACTACTGAGCCATTGATCCTACCCTGTTTGCGTGGTCTTCAACTTTTGATGCACCATATCTCGTTGTGCCCAAGGAAAACGTTTTGGCAATATGATATAACAAATCTCTCAGGAGCTCACGTTGCCTTGGATGGCTCAGGCCAGTCTGAAGACGTCCGAGCAGGCCGAAAGTAGTTTACAACTCAACTTCCATCAAATCATAAATGAAAATCCGACCCGGCAGAACGGACCAGCGACCTTTCTCGGGCATATTCAGGGCCTGATGGGCTGACCCTGGCTCAGGCCCACTTATTGCCTATCTCGCCGTCCTGATTGTAACTGGCCTTTTCCTTGGCCCAAGTCAAGCTGCCATTCCTTCATACTGGTGGGGAGTCTCGGCTCGCGAACTACTCCAAGACGCCTCTGAACGTATGTATGCATTGCCGCGAGGGTAGAAACGCAATTACTTTTTTCCCAGTTGGAAATGTAAGTATTAATCCCATTATTGAGTTGTATGCACCAAACAGTTCACTACAAAGACTAATATGATGATGGAAGACGAACAATTCACTTGTAGCTCCCTAAAAAACCCAAGCTGACGAGGAAATACAGATAATTCATTTATACTTTAACACTCCACCTTACATGTTAAAAAGCTGTTGTAGGTGATCAAGGACGGCCCACCTGGGCACGGATCACCTCCAGGTCGTCGTGCCGAGGTTCGTAAGGCATTGCCCATTCACCCATCGGCATGTCTATAACTTGTAGTTGAACCTCGTGGTTGTGCTGCTCGGCTACTCAGAGGCTTAAATCTTAACTGATAAAAGAAGGGGTTTACTCGCGCAGGAGGAATCGCCGCACCTTTACTTTCATCGTGTGCAAACAGGTGGACCCAACCAATTGCTTCTCTAGCTCACGACATGTTGAATCAATTCTAGTCTCAAAACTATCTGCCCACGATTTCCTACCTCCACATCACCCAAGTCCCAACTATAACCTACAGTCTGCTCAACTGCCTCCTCAAATCCCCTCCCTCCTACATCTCCTGCACAAACACACCACCAACTATCCCGATCCCGTTGTCGATGTTGGCGCCATGCTCGAGAAACCGCCATCCACAATGGTCGTCATAAAGATTTAGCGCTACCGTCCTCGCTTGACGTCATGCAGATCTGGTGCCACCAGCCTCCATGCTCAGTCCCCACAATACCTGCCGACGATGTCCGAGGGAAGCGGAGCACGCGAGGGTGAGGGCGACCAAATGAGCCTAGGGCGAGCGGAGAAGGTGGGAGACGGGTGGAGTGGTGGCGACGCTTGACCATGGGCGACAGCGGGTGAAGGGGAGCGGGATGCCGCGCACAACCTCCCGCTCAGTGCTCTTTGGCCGGGCGCTCCTCTACGCGTCAGCCCCGAATGGATCCTCGGGCTCAAGAGTATGTGCCTCCCCTTCCCTCTTCCTCTTTTCCTACTAGCTAATTCTACAAGAGAATTGATCATCTCCCTAAATTGCACAATTGATCTGGGTTAATTTTGACTGATGGTGAAAGTGCATGCACACATCAAATTGTTCCAATTTAATTCTTCATACCATGCGACGTGTGAGCTTTTGATTCGATTCAATTGTGATGTTTCCAACTGTTGGGATGTGTAACATCCCAACGTTCTGTTACCAAAACTAAAAATAATAAAGTTACTATTTTATTAGATTTTCTGGCTATCAAAGAGTTTTCTTGATTTTCTGTAATTTTAAAAGAGTTTTCTTTGTTAAAAAAAAAAAACAATTATGTAATGTCTGGAATTTATTGACTTTTATGGGATTATATTGGATTTAAAGTGAAAAATAAAATTTTAATTAATTTTTGGAATTTTCTGGTATTTATAAAGGTTTTTTCTATTTTTTAGAAAATAAAAATAATTACTGTACAAAAATAAAAGCCAACTTGAGGTTGGAATTATTTTTATTAAGTTCAAAATAGTTCTAGGAATTTTTGTGAATAATTTTTTAACTCTATTTCTATTTTCTAAAAATCTATTTGATTTATTGCTTTTTTTTGAAATTCGAAAATCAAAATTTCTAATCTCAAATTTACACCAAATCAAAATATAAATTCATAGTCTCAATTCAAATCCTTGTTCTAAAATTAAATATCTTTGCGGTCAATCCTGGATTCAAATTCTCGTTTTGAATTCATCTCAATTCAAATCTTAGCTAAATTTTTAAAATTCAAATTCAAATTTGAATTTTCTACAAAATATTTTTAAAAAATTTCATTCCAATTTCTGGCTGAAATTTATTTTCTTTATTTTTTCTTCTTTCCTTTTTCCCCTTTTCCTTTTAGTTCTTTTCCTTTCCTTTCTTTCTTTCCTTCCTTTTAGTGAAGCAACAAGTGTAATGCAACTTATGAATATAATGTGCTATTTTCTCCATTTCCTTTTTCCTAATGGGTTTTTGATAGGAGTTTTTTATGAGACATTTATATATCATTATCTATTGCCCAAGGGAAAGTGTTACGAAATCTAGTTATGAGTAAACAACTAAACCACCCTTAGAGGGTTTTCACCCTTCTGAGCTATACACACACACATATGAGGACTCCCATACACAACGGACAAAGAGATGAATAAAAAAAATATTGGATCCTCCTCTATACACTTGTGTTCATCTTATTTCTATTGTGCTTATGTGATGGCTCTTGTGTAAATTGGTCTACGAGTCAGCAACATAATAATTATCAAAATCTCAGTAGCGGCTAAAATATTCCGCCCCGTAGCCGGTCAGCCACCAACTGGTCGAAAAATGACATCAATCGGTGATGATGTTCCTTTCTCACTCAAGAAGGGGCCCGGTCCGTATTCTTTTATTTTTTGATATAAAAGATAGAGAAGTCTCTACCTTATGATCATTATATTAAAAATTGTTGTCAGTCAATACAAAGTACACTGCAAGCAAAAGAGAGAGAGAGAGAGAGAGAGAGAGAGAGAGAGAAGAGAGGAAATGAAAAGAAAAGGCCAGTAGCTAGCTGCTGCCTGATTCTATTTCTGTGTTCACTAGCTTGAAAAGATCGTCTCGGAGGAGTGGGACATTTTCACAACCTTAATGACTTTGTATCTTCACCATATTTTCTATTTCTCAACCTTCGTGACTGCTCCAACTGAACCAAAGTCAAATGGTTCTATTCATCGATAATATCTTTGGAATCCACTTCTGAGCCCGCAAAGGCACTGAAGACGAATGGAAAATCCCTCTTCGCAGGAGAATCCGATTCTGAACCCCCAAAGGCACTGAAGACGAATGAGAGATTTACCACGACATCATTGCAAGGGGAGCTCGCCTTGCGCACCCGCGCAGCTGAATGAGAATCCCCTGGCTCAAGGCGTGCGCAATAGCGTTTTGCAGCACCAAATATTAAACGGTCTTCTGCCCGGTACACAGGAAATTACCTAGGCCGTACCGCCATAGTAAAACACATCCACCCATTAATTAGCTGATATTTGATCCTTACCAAAAAAAAAAAACTTTAGAAGTTAGAACGAAAACATTTCATGTGGTCGCGTCGAGGAGCTGGACCCAGTTGAACTGTGCACGACCTGCCTTTGCAACTGTTACTTTAAACTGTTTCCACCCCTTAATTCTTTTTTTTAAAAACAATTCGTTTTGAATTCATCTCAATTCAAATCTTAGCTGAATTTTGAAATTCAAAATTGAATTTGAATTTTCTACAAAATATTTTTAAAAAATTTCATTTCAATTTCTGGCTGAAATTTATTTTCTTTATTTTTTCTTCTTTCCTTTTTCCCCTTTTCCTTTTCATTCTTTTCCTTTTCTTTCTTTCCTTCCTTCCTTTTCATTTCTTTTCTTTCCTTTCTTTCTCTCTCCTCCTTTCTTCTTGCTTTGGCTAAGTCCAGAACCACGTCCATAACATCCCGACGCCATTAGAGCTCACGGGAGCTTTTGAAATCCCACGATTTCCTTCACGATTCTTCACGAAATCACAGGCATTCAACTCCCCTTATCAAGACACCTTCATTCCCGGCCATTCCTCCCCTAATTAATGCACAAAATCAACAAAACGCGCCATGTTCGGCCGTGACACACGTGCATTGATCTCCCTCCACGATCCACCTCCACCCCTATATAAGAGAGCCCTGGGTGCCTCTCCTCTGCCTCATTCCACCCCAAAAATCTCCCCTCCTCCCTCCCTTTCTCCATGACGCAATCGAAGGTTTTTCGTCGCTGGCCGAACTCCGTTCCTCGGATGATCGCGCCGCCTACAGTCGAGCTCCGCTGCCATCGACCACACCCCTGGGTTCACCTCGCGATGTTCTACGCGATGCCCCCTCCCTCTTCGCTAGAACATCGTCGGAGCGCCGCCGCCCTGTGTACCCGCCACCACCGTGCGCCTCCATGCCCGCCGTTGCCACTGGCCACCGTCCATCGTGCCGCCATGTCCTACATCCTCCCCAAGCCCAGGCCAATCCATTTTGGCCGTCGGCCAGCGCCATCGTGCAGCCCCTCACCGGCGCCATGGCCATCTCCATTGTAAGGTGTTGGTTCTTCTCTTCTTTCTTTTACTTGAAGTCTATCTGATCCTCAGCTTCAATTATTTTACCTCGAGTATTTGTCATAAGCACTCCATGGCTCGGTTGGTTAGCAGAGGAAGGATAGTCCTATGTTTGCCTGAGATCTTGGTTCAAGTCATGGAAACGCCATTGTTTTCTAGCTTTCATTCTTTTCCTTAGGTCAATGACAGCTGGGCCCTATCACTACTACAAAGCAGGCTATAGAAGACGCCTCATCACAGACGGTTCTTTGAAACCGTCTGTGATAAAATAATCACAGACGGTTCCAAGACGAACCGTCTGTGATATGTAACTATCACAGTCTGTGATATGTAGATATCATAGACGGTTCGTGGTTAAAACCGTCTGTGATTTTACCATGGCAACCAATAATCTGTCGTGGTAGGGTTTGGGTAGCCAACCACTACCGCGACAGCTAATCCACTGCCGCGGCACACAATCCTCTGCCACGACAACTAATCCTCTGCCGCGGCAGCCAATCCTCTGTCGCGGAAGCTAATCCTTGGCAATGGGATTGTGTGCCACGACAGTGGATTAGCTGCCGCGACAGATGATTGTGTGCCGTGGCAGTGGATTAGCTGCTGCGGCAGAGGATTGGCTGCCCAAACCCTACCACGGCAGAGGATTGGCTGCCATGGTAAAATCAGAGCCATGGTAAAATCTAAAATCACAGACGGTTTTTGTATAAAACCGTCTGTGATGAGACGCTTATCACAGACGGTTCGTCTCATCACAGACGGCTTTTGTATAAAACCGTCTGTGATACTTTTGTTTTATTGGGAGGGAAAATGAAAATTTGCACTTAATGGGCGGGCTACCGAAAATCTCTTTATATTATCAGAGTCCTCCATCTCCTCCTTTGCCATCTCCATCTCCTCCTCTGCCATTTCTCCTCTCGCCCTGACCTTGTGCTCCGTCCTCCCCCGAGCTCGTCGCCCGCGGCCTCCTCCACCTCACCCAAGCCTCGTCGTCGCCGGCCTCCCACGAACTCGTCGCCCCCGGCCTCCTCTACTTCGTCGTCCCATCCTCCCCTGAGCTCGTCGCCCGCGGCCTCCTCCACCTCGCCCTGGCCTCGTCGTCGCCCCAGCCTCCCACGACCTCACTCTCTCTACTCCCCCCTTTTGCTCTGTAATGTAGATTACTACTGTGATGTGTTAGTGCTCTGTGAATGGATTGAGTTAATACTACTGTGATGTGGGTGATGCCGTGTTGTTTTTAGTGCTCTGTGAATGCATTGAGTTGATGCTACTGTGATGCTGTGGCTATTGTGGGAAAGCTAACGAAAAGTTCAATCCGGAAATCCATATCAAATTCATTCGCGAGGCTCGGGAGGCTCCAAACGAAGTGAAAACCCGTTTTCGTTTTTTTTTTGCAATAGAAAAAGCTATCACAGACGGTTCTAAACAAGAACCGTCTGTGAAAATAGACTATCACAGATGGTTCTATTCACGAACTGTCTGTGATAGTCTATTTTCATAGACGGTTCGTGAATAAAATTGTCAATGAAAATAAACTATCACAAACGGTTTATGAATAGAACCGTCTGTGATAGTCTATTTTCACAGACGGTTCTATTCACGAACCGTCTGTGGTAGCCTTTTTCACAGACGATTCAAAAACCGTCTGTGATGACCTCGTGTCATCACAGACACAAAAATTCAGACGGTTCAAAAACCGTCTGTGATGATAGTTTAGAACCGTCTGTGATGATGTTTTGTGTAGTAGTGCATGTGTCATACACACACTCTATTCCTTGGGTCAATGACAGCCAGGCCCCACGTGTCATAGACACACACTCCAGATTTATTTTCCCATCCAAAACAGTGAATTCCAGATTAATCAATTTCGGAATTCTATTATTTCATGTGATTCTCAAACTTCTGGAAATTCGTTATCTCTCATACAAACTCCGATTCCTTCTCTTCAAATTCCTAAATTCATATAAATTCGATATCTTCCTTACAATATTTATTTTTTATTTTTGGATTTTATTTGCATTTTATTTGAATTTTGTTTGAATTTAGCTCATTTTCTCATATAGATTTCGACAACTTCGGACAATCAGATTTCGACGCCTTTTGAGAATAACAATTAATCAAGCATAAGCACTAGGACGATCCGCAACTCGTGACAATCACAGGAGTAGGAGGAGGAGACACGAGACGAGTACGACTACTCGGAGGAGAAGATGCGCGGCGAGTACGACTACTCAGAGGAGAAGACGCGCGGCGAGTACGACTACTCGAAGGAGAAGACGTGTGGCGAGTATGATTATGGCTGTATCAACTCACTACATCGACTCTACTTCCGCTACGAGTTAGCTCGTCTAGTGTTAATCTTGTGATCTATTACTAGCGGAGGTTCCTTGGTTGCGTGGTAAATTTTTGTTTTGTGCTATCGTAGCCTTCCCGCGATCCTTCACTATTATGTATTAAAGTAATACATAGAGATTTTAATCCTCGTCGCACCTAGAGATAGTTATAAAATATTAAAATATTGAAAGCTTTTGATAAATCGTATGTGGAAGTCATGCGACTTTGCAACTAGTACTACCCCATATCAGCTACAAGGATAATCTACTCGTGTTGCAAAATAAAATAGTGGTATTTAATAAGTTAAGTATGTTATTCTTGAATAGTGTTTATCCTAAAATATTTATATGAGTAATAGGATATTTGTATCTAAGACTCTGAATTGTGATAATCCAGTATATTTTATCACAATATCATGGCCTATAATCATTTTTGAAAAATGTATGAAAGGCATCAGAGCATAAAAAAAACTTCAATGGAAGTTGTCTTCAGGTGGAGCATATACTAAACACTGACCATCATACTTGAGATTTTTAAAATCTCAGTCAAGCCTAGAAGGTGTTCATACGATGATTACTGGTTAAATTCACCTTGAAGATTTTACCACTTAACAATTCAGATCTAGTTGATCGACAATGTAAAGATAATGAAGATCACGCATAGATCCTGATGATCATTACTAAATTCGAAAAATATGCTAACTATCTGTCAAATCTCTATATTGCAAAATCCCATAATGGATTTATGTTACTTTGTAGTGGTGCAACCATCTCTTGGTGTTCAGCTAAGCATACCTTGGTAGCTGATTGTACCAACCACTGAGAGACTATAGTACTATATGAAGCCTCACTTGAATATATTTGGCTCAGACGTGTGATTAACCACATCTAGAAGTATTGTAGCATTAATACCGTCTGTACCCTCTAAATTATCTATAAAGATAATGCTGCTTATATTACACAAATGCAAACGGGTCAAGTCAAGAGCAACATCACAAAGCACATTGCTCTTATACGTTTTATCCTCATGAAATCCAGAAGAATAGTGAGGTAAAGATCTGGCAAACAAAGTCTTGTGAAAATTTAATTGATTTATTCACTAAGTCTCTGCCTGCATCCAGTTTCGAAATATGCATTCATGATATTGGAATGAGACGGTTTAAAGAGTTGCATAGTTCATGAGGAGTAAATTCCTAAATCATGACTGTTATCAAATCCTGAGGATTTGTCCAAAATCATGAAGATTGGACCCTCGAGGATTAAAAGTTGTACTCTTTTCTGTTGTAAGTTTTTCTAAAGTTTTCTCACATGAAGGTTTTTAGTGAAGCAACAAGTGTAATGCAACTTATAAATATAATGTGCTATTTTCTCCATTTCCTTTTTCCTAATGGGTTTCTGATAGGAGTTTTTTATGAAATATTTATATATCATTGTCTATTGCCCGAGGGGAAGTGTTACGAAACCTAGTTATAGGTAAACAACTAAACCGCCCCTAGAGGGCTTTCACCCTTCTGAGCTATACACACACACACACATATGAGGACTCCCATGCACAGCTGACAAAGAGATGAATAAAAAAAATTTGGATCCTCCTGTATACACTTGTGTTCATCTTATTTTTATTGTGCTTATGTGATGGCTCTTGTGTAGATTGGTCTACGAGTCAGCAACATAACAATTATCAAAATCTCAGTAGCGGCTAAAATATTCCGCCCCGTAGCCGGTCAGCCACCCACTGGTCGAAAAATGACATCAATCGGTGATGATGTTCCTTTCTCACTCAAGAAGGGGCCCGGTCCGTATTCTTTCTTTTTTTTTGATATAAAAGATAGAGAAGTCTTTACCTTATGATCATTATATTAAAAATTGTTGTCAGTCAATACAAAGTACACTGCAAGCAAAAAAAAGAGAGAGAGAGAGAGAGAAAAGAGAGGAAATGAAAAGAAAAGGCCAGTAGCTAGCTGCTGCCTGATTCTATTTCTCTTATCTTCGCCAGCTTGAAAAGATCGTCTCGGAGGAGTGGGACATTTTCACAACCTTAATGACTTTGTATCTTCACCATATTTTTTATTTCTCGACCTCTATTTCTCAACCTTCGTGACTGCTCCTACTGAACCAAAGTCAAATGGTTTTATTCATCGATAATATCTTTGGAATCCACTTCTGAGCCCGCAAAGGCACTGAAGACGAATGGAAAATCCCTCTTCGCAGGAGAATCCGATTCTGAACCCCCAAAGGCACCGAAGAAGAATGAGAAGATTCACCTCCACGTCATTGCGAGGGGAGCTCGCTTTGCTCACCGGCGCAGCTGAATGAGAATCCCCTGGCTCAAGGCGTGCGCAATAGCGTTTTGCAGCACCAAATATTAAACGGTCTTCTGCCCGGTACACAGGAAATTACCTAGGCCGTACCGCCATAGTAAAACACATCCACCCATTAATTAGCTGATATTTGATCCTTACCCAAAAAAAAAAACTTTAGAAGTTAGAACGAAAACATTTCGTGTGGTCGCGTCGAGGAGCTGGACCCAGTTGAACCTTGCACGACCTGCCTTTGCAACTGTTACTTTAAACTGTTTCCACACCTTAATTCTTTTTTCAAAAAAAAAAAAACAGTAGGATCAAGAAGAAACTACTGCGATAAATATTTTATAACAATAGAAAAAAAAAGTTACAAGCAAAAATAAAAGGGAACAAACATTGAGCTAGAGTCTCAAAGGCATTCTTGGATAAAAGGGAAAATAATTTATTTGCCCTATGGATAACCATGACAAATTCACGCTTAAATATTCTCTTCCAAGACTCCATCATTGGATTCTCATTTTTTTCCCCTTAAAATTGTTCGGCACTTCGAAACTTAGTTTAAGAATATATAGATCATCAGGCAGGATTCTCTGTTCTTCCCATTTGATAATATATTACGCAAAGGCACTAAAAATATACCTGAAGAAACAGAAAGCTTGTTCTCTTTTCAAAGACAAAAATATCAAGCTTGATGGAAACTTTGAAACATTTAGTTTAATAGTATATCATTAGTTTCAGACGGTCCTTAGAATTTGCGAATCAGGTGGGGCCTTTTTAGGGAATTAGGCCAGGTTTTTGACAAGATGATCATCCCAAATGGGCCTACTGTCAGAACAAGATAACTTCTCCATCAAAGCCCCCTTGGTAACAGAGTTTCAGATTGGGCTGCCGCCCTGTTGCGGCTTGCCCGACGGCTGCTGCAGCAGTTGTATGCAACTTACTCGAGAGCAAGAACTACTGAACTAGTTACTTGAAATTGGAGAGTAATGATAGGGAGTAAGCAGATAATTCGTACGATGAAATGGACAGACACAACCAAATTAACAGAGTGATCACCCAAAAGCTACACAAACATCGGAGGATAATTTCATCACAAGCGACAACATCAACATCTCTTGTCAGTTGTCACAAGCTACAACAGCATTTCCCCATACAATTACTACATACGTACATGGCAGTAATCATAAGCACAGACCCGGTAGGCCGGTACAAGCACAAAGCGGACAGCGGTTGCAGTCTTGCAGACACCAAAGCAGAACCGAAACAGATTTAGGGAAACAGAGCATTACGTGCTAACACACAGACCACAGTAACGATGCTTATTTTCTCGATATAACAACGCATCACAAGGCGTACGTGTGTACCTCCGAAGCTAGTTCCCGGGCGCAACGAATTGGTTCAGGGTCGGCGTTGGCCATGGCGGCGCCAACCGTGCTGCCCCTGGGAGCTGGTTCGCCACCGGCGACAGCATGACGAGGAAAGCTCCCAGAAGAAAGAGGAGAAAGCCGATGAATGCGCGCACGGTGTCGGCACCGGGGTTGCCGACGGTGGAGATGACGAGGAGCGCGCCGTTGAGGAGCAGAACCCGCCCGGAGTTGAGGAAGAGGCGCTCCTGGTGGTCGAGAGCAGCAGGCCCGGGAAACACGGGCTCGTCGTGAGGAGCCAGGTAAGGCATCGCCGGCTCGCCCATTTGCTCTCCCTTTTCACAACGCGCTTCCGGAGGCCAAGCTGGGCGCGAGAGGAGCAGGGGTGAACCGAGAGTCCAGAATTTTGGAGAGATGAAGAGGGTGTGTACAACTGCGGCGCTACATATAGTCCCAACGAGGGATATTACCGGTAACGCGTACCTTCCGTGGACCTTCCTGGCCGTGCACACCGATACTGTGCACGGATACGGTGTACACGTAGACACTCTAACCAGGTCCAGCCACTAAAGTTTAGTCACTGGTCCCCAGGGGGCACAGTGACTACAGGGTAAGACGCGCTGAGCCCGCACGTCAGTCACTCTCATACTGACCCGGGGACCAGTGACTAAAGTTTGGACTGCCCGCCATAAAAACTTGTCGCCGAGTCATCCAAAGTCAAAAAGCCAACACAAAAGTAACATTAGACAAACACTTCCAAATCCGGCCGGAATAGGACCCTTAAAACAGATAGTACTGTGCATCTCTACTACTGCAGCTGAAGAGGATCCGGATTCGCTTACCCTCATCCAAAGTCAAAAAGCCAACACAAAAGTAACATTAGACAAATACTGTTAAAAATCGGGTCCAGGACTTCGGAGAGTCCTGGCCCAATTGAACCCCTCATTCTCTCCGTCTATAAATAGAGTTCCCCCTCTCGTTGTAACCCCATCTATTGAGAAGTAAATAAAGCAGACCCTGAAGTCCCCTCATATTTTCGTGTTCAATCTATTGTTGTGTCTTGCGTTCTTGATTCGTTCTTACGATTCTGCATACTGTATACGAGGTACCCGCTCGGACTGGACTCGCCAGCGACGGTTACTCAACACGTTATCAGCACGATCGACTCTCCTCGCATCGAAAGGTAACCGTCGAAGAACGACACTCGTGGATTGAATCGTATTTTCTAGATTGCTTTCAATTATGCAAATTTAGCTTTCTAGATTGGTTTTTCTACGGTGCAAATCCATTCTAATCTACCGCGAGCAGATTTGAAGTCGCTGGCACAATACAGATCAGTCGATTGCGTGAAAGACTAGATGTTGATTGCACCATAGATTATTGTATGAATAGTAATTACACGAATGAACAGTAATCACAAGTGTTAATCGCATGTGAACAGTAAAAAAATCCCACCGACCAGCAGCCGGATCGGCCGGTTTGGCCTCGAAGCCACGCCGAGCGCCCGTACGCTCGCTAACCCCAAAAGGGAAAGATTCGCCACGACCACCGACGACGACCTCGAAGACCTCCACGGCCGTGCCGTCCCTCCTCGCGCCCAGGCCAATAGCCGTCGAGATTGCCAGAGAGCATCGCCCAGCATGGCCAACACATCACAAAGAAAGAAAAAAATAGAAAAAGGGAGGCGGGGATCGGTCACGGCCGGCAAGACACCGCCGACGACTTGAAGTCGACGCCACACTACCCGCACGAACACCGCCACTGGCCTTGAAGCGCCGTCGAGCCGCCGCCGTCGCCGCGACCGGCCGCCGCGAACATCGCCGGCCGCCACGCCCGCACGGCGCCAAGGCTGCAGATGTTGGAGTGGCGCTTGTCTCCACACGGCTCCGCCGGTTTGCCGCAGCGCCACCTCCTCCGCCCGCCGCCCTTGGTCCGCCGCCCGCGGCCCAAGCCGCATCCGCCGCGCTTGCCGCCGTCGCCCTCGGGACGCCGCGGCCTGCGTCGCCGCCTTGAAGCAGTCCGGCTCAGCGCCACAACACCCACCGCCGCGAAAGGCCGCCGCCCGGCCAAGAACACCCGCAGGCCGCCGCCACAGATCGAGCAGGAGGAACCTAATGCCCGGGTGTGTTTTATACGACGAGCAGACTGCCGCGAGGCCCATATAAGATGTGCATTTTGCAAAAACAAAACCCTCGTAAATTTTGTAAATTACGATAAGTTTTTGGAAATAAGGATTTCTTGCAGAAAACCCCTCGGAATTTTCAAAAATTACGCATAAAATTTCTCAGAACTGAAATTTTCGCGTTTTAGCCCCTGAAAATTGTAGAATTCGCTGAAAATTCATATTCCACCAGAAAATGGCCTCGGGAATCCGAATTTTGAATCAGTTTTTGCATTTGAAGCATATTTCACATTGGTATTATTATTCCTATGTAATTTATGTACTGTATTTACTATTTTGATTATATGTGATTATTTATATTACTTTTAATCACTGAAAATAGCAGTAAATCATGAAAATACATGAAAAAATACGGGATCACGAACTAGGAGTTCGAAGAGCATTATAAGAATTTTGCAACCATTTTATGAAAATTACCAGCAGTAATCTTATGAACTTTTTGTATGAATATGAAAAATGACTAGCATCACGAACCAGGAGTTCGAAGAACTGACCCAGCATGGCCAGAATTTATAAAATCTCCAATTATGTGATAATGTAATCACAGATGAGCAGAAGATTGAAAAGACCATCTCTACCTTTACCCGAATGCGGTGCAATCCGCACGCAATTATTGTCAAAATGACTACAAGTAGTATACCAAAGTGATTGATATTATTAAAATTGCAGAAGCTCAAGATGATATTCAATAACTACATCTAACAGCCACCTAGTAGCAATATTGGCCATGAAGCCAATAATAGCGGCTACAAGGTGATGAAGCCTTTCACGAAGGAGAAGGCCATGAAGGGTAAGGTCGTAGGTCACACGTTATTGATGCTTTATAGTCTAAGAAAAAGGGCAAATGATAGCATGAGACATACCTCACCATTGCAGGCACGGAAGTTAACAGCCATTAGTTGCACTTATGGATGTGGACAGCCTAGTAGCAGCCCCCATCATCCCTCCTTTGGACATAACAATGGCCACAACCGTAATTGCCCAAAGGAGAAGATCACCATGTAGCAGATTGAGGCATAAGTTTTTGAATACTTCACTGATTCGATCTAGTGCACGCATTGCACTTTGATCTTTTATAGTCACTTGCAGTTTGTGCTTGTGATGGAACTTTGAATAATGGTTGTAAGCTCTAGAAGAGCAAAGCATTATAATCTTATGATGAGTTCTAGAAGACTTATATTCCGTATTTATGATAGCAAGTTATGTTCTGATATCTAAAGTATTTTATGTATGTGTTGCTTGATTTCTGCTACATGTTAATAAAGTACATTATATTAGAACACATGTAGCGCCCTACGGAGGAAGTGTGCTTAGCAGGTAGCGGCACAATGAATATCACTTTGAGAGAGATGAACTTTTTCAGTCGATCAGTAAGAATGCTTGTAGCCTTGCGAAAATCGCAGGCAGCGATACATGTATAATAGGCTCATGAAGGGCCACAATTATACTCCCAACGGACACAACTTTGGTCATTGAAGAAGCCTGGTTGTGCCCATAATCGACTAGAACTCCCAAGGATATTCGCGCTAACGGTCTCCACGTAGAGTCTGAAGAAGAGTATGGTAAGGAATACCTGCTCATTACAAAGCGTGAAGAAAGTATAAAAATGGTATTAGAACGATGAGAAATATAATTACTAATTCTCATGGACATATTGTCAATATAAAGAATTTCCCGAATCCGGAAGATTTTGTGTGCCCTGCATGTGCCACCGGAAAACTGATTACTAAACCCTCTACTCTGAAAGTAAATGATGAAATCCCTGGCTTCCTGAACCGTATCCGGGGAGACATTTGCGGTCCTATACAACCCCTGTTAGGGCCATTTATGTATTTTATGGTGCTCATCGATGCTTCCTCGAAACGGTCGCATGTTTGTTCATTGTCTACGAGAAACCACGCTTCTGCAAAGCTCATCTCGCAGATAATTAACATTAAGAATAATTTCCCTGATCATCATGTGAAGTCCACCAGAATGGACAACGCCGAGAATTTACTTCGAGGGCATTTGCTGATTATTGTGTGAAAATGAGAATTAAAGTTGAGCTTCCGTACCGCATGTCCACACCCAGAATGGACTAGCAGAATTGTTATTTACCAACTACATGTTGGGGACACGTAGTCCTGCACGCAGCAACTCTCATCAATTTTAGACCATCGGCGTATAACATCCATTCACCTATGCAACTAGCGCAAGGGTCAACACCGAAAATCTCTCATCTTTGAAGGTTTGGTTACAAGGTTTATGTACATATACCACCACCACAGCGAACTGAAATGGGTACTCTCCAAAAGTCTAGGATATACGTTGGTTATGAGACAGCATCCATAATCAGGTATTTGGACCCACGACTGGAGATTTGCATGCAGCCCGCTTCGCTGATAGCATATTAAGATGAGAATTATTTCTCGTCATTAGGGGGGAAATCAACCCTTGATGAAAAATGTCGAGAAATAGAAAAGTTCATAAGATAATTGAAGTCCAGAAGATAATTGAAATCCATGTATATGACCCACGCACTAGTGAAGCTAATAGAGAAGTCCAGAAGATAATTGAAGTCTAGAAGACAATTGAAGTCTAGAAAAACAAATGTAGTCCAGAAGATAATTGATTTGCAAAATTAGCGAACCAACTACCTAAACACTTTAGTGATTTGAAGAGCGTGACCAAGTTGCATATGCTTGTACGCAATACACTGGAGAGGGTTGAAATACCAATGAAGGTATCCATAATCCCGTCCTAAGGCCTCTGAAAGGACGAGAACTCGGCCCCTCGAATACGAAGTAACCGAGGACGTCTGGTGAAAAAGGATAAGAAGGACTTGACACAACCGATCACCGAAGTTCCCCGAATCAGAAGGGGAGCTAGTTGAGACCTGGCACCGGTATAGAAACTTCAGAAAAGGCGTACTATAGGGATGGATGTGGGCGCACACATCGGAGCTGAAAACCGAAAGGGACTTGCCCCGCAATTGAAAGCAGCGGTAAGTAAGTAGAAGCATTAGAAATATCGCCCCTTGAAAAATAACTATAAACTTTATGACCTTGAGAGAATCTATGAGTAAGCCAACAGCCAATGTTGACATTTACTTTGCAAAGAAAATTATCACAATCATCGATCTTGATCCAGAGGCTGTATCGCTCGCTGAATTTAAGAAAATATTAGATTGAGAAGATTGAAAGAAGGCAATAGAAACTAAATTGTTCTCTCTGAATAAAAGAGAGGTGTTTGGGCCTGTAAGCCGCACACCTCCTCATGTGCACCCCGTAGGGCATAAATGAGTATTTGTTCGAAAGAGAAATGAAAGAAGCAAGGCTAGTTGCACAAGATTTCACTCAACATTCAGTAGATTGTTATGAAGAAACATATTCCCCAGTCATGGGCAGAATTACCTTTAGATATTTATCTCAATGGCAGTGAACTTGAAGTTAGAAGTGAAATTGATGGATGAGGTAACAGCATACCTTTATGGAAATTTGGATCCAGACATTTATATGAAGATACCTGAATGTATCCCTGTCCCAACCAAGACAGAGCAAATAGAAATCTATACAGTATGCAACTCAGAAAGTCACTGTATAGACTGAAGCAATCAGGAAGAATGTGGTATAATCGCTTGAAGCGACTTTCTATACAAGAAAGGCTACATGAATAATGAGAATTTTCCCTGTGTATTTATACGACGATCCCAGGATGGATTTTGTATAATCTCAGTGTATAAAGATGATCTGAATGTCATTGGAACCCTGGAAGGTATTAAGAAAGCAAGCTCTTACCTGGAGTCAGAGTTCGAAATGAAAGACTTGGGTAAAACTAAGTATTGCTTAGGCTTGCAACTTGAGCATACCCCTGAAGGGATTGTAGTACATCATCCAACCTACACTTAGAAAGTGTTGTAAAGATTCGGCTTTGAAAAGGCATATCCTTCGAAAGTGCCGATTGTCGAGAGATCTTTGCAGCAAGACAAAGACCCGTACAAACCTAAAGAAGAGGGGGAGGAAGTCCTGGGACCGGAATTCCCGTACCTGAGTGCAGTAGGTGCACTCATGTATTTAGCAAGCTGTACTAGATCAGACATTGCATTTACCGTAAACCTTTTAGCAAGGTATAGTACAGAACCTACCAAAGGCATTGGCAGGAAATAAGGGACCGGAATTTGAATGATAAGACTTAGAGAAGTGCAGAATTCAGGGGGAGAATCTTCATAAACTCATTATTGAATCTTGATCACGAAGATCGAGTACTCAAAGAATAAATCCTAGATATTAAATGAAATTAGGTGGATTGTACTCTTTTTCCCTTGACGAGTTTTTCTAAAGTTTCTCGGCTAAGGTTTTTGATGAGGCAATTCGTGCAACACAGTAGAACGCATGTCATGTACTCTTTCTTCAAATTTTTTCCACTAGGTTTTTATGGAGTTTTGACGAGACATGAACATGTCGGATGAGTGTCCAAGGGGGAGTGTTAAGAAACTGGGCCCAGGACTCTGGAGAGTCCTGGCCCAATTGAACTCCTCATTCTCTTCGTCTATAAATAGAGGCCCCCTCTCATTGTAACTCCGTCTATGGAGAAGCAACTAAAGCAGACCCTGAAGTCACCTCATATTTTTGTGTTCAATCTATTGTTGTGTCTTGCGTTCTTGATTCGTTCTTACGATTCTGCATATTGTATACGAGGTACCCGCTCGGACTGGACTAACCAGCGACAGTTACTCAACAAACACTTCCAAATCTGGCCGGAATAGGATCCTTAAAACAGACAGTACCGTGCGTCTCTACCACGGCGGATGAAGAGGATCCGGATTCGCTTACCCTCATCCTACTGCTTTAAGACAGGGAGAGTTTCAGATGGGTCGACCGTCAAAACAAGATAACTTCTCCATCAAAGCCCACTCGGTAAACTAGTTTCAGATTGGATTGCAGCCTGGTTGCCCCATGGCCGCTGCAGCATTTGCATGCAACTTACTGGAGAGCAAGAACTGTAGAACTACTCTAGCTACTTGAAATTCGAGAGAACTGATACGGAATAAGCATATATTCGTACGTCGAAATGAACATGAACAGAGAGAACTTTTTTTTGCGAGACAGAGAACCAAATTAACAGAGTGATCGCCAAAAAGCTGCACAAATCACAAACCACGGGGGATAATTTGATACACAAGCAACAACAACATCTCTTGTGACAAGTTATAACAACATTTCCCCATACAATTACTAGATGTACATAGCAGTAACCATAGATCCGGTACAAGCACAAAGCGGACAACGCTTGCAGGCACCAAAACAGAACCAAAATAGAGCATTACGTGCTAACACACGAATCGGAAATGGATCATCCGGGCTAGGGATGGCAATCGGCTACGGCGGGCATGAACCTCGTCTATACCTTTACCCCGTGGGCATGCCCGACAAGGGTGATGAGCAAAACGCGGATGCCCGCCACCCATCAACATGCCCATGTGTGCGCCATGATGGGGAGGGGAGAAGGATCGAATCATGGTTTACAACTTCACATACCTGATGTCAGCATCCTCTCCCAACAGCAATGACTTCTACTGGTGTCAGTTTCATATACGGGTGGCAGCTACGACTCCTGGTGCTGGCGTCAGATCCAGATGGTGGCTTTAGATCTCGATAGCGTCATCCTCCTTTGGCTCGCAACGGTACAGTCCCCACTTCTAGCTCCCACCGAAGGATGCTTGTGGCGGTTGGGCAATGGTGGAGGTGGGAGCTGATGAGGTGGAGCCGTGGAGGAGGGATGCGACCTGGGGGGTTGCATTCATGGAGGACAGAAGGAGGGAAGCGGCGAGGTGAAACCATGAAGGAGTGAGGTGGCTCTTGAGATTTGCGGCATGCGGAAACCGGCCGTCGACGAGAGGTTTGGGAGGAGGGAGAGCACAACGAGCAGATCTGGGATGGGAGGAGGGAGCTGAGGGCTGGAGTGGAGGCGTGAGGGGTGTGCGCCATGCGGAGTTGACTGCTGAGTGGAGGGGTGGAATGGATGGGCGGGAGCCTACCTGTTAGTATCTTGGGTGGGTAATCGAACAAAGCGGGTACAGGTGGGGCTCCTCCATACCCATACTTGATTACCCATCGGGTAGACTTTTCCTCTCACCAACATACCCGTGGGCCGTGAGCACAAAAAGGTGAACATTTCCACCTCTATTAGGGTTTTTATCCACGGGTAATCGGGGTATCAAACAAGATTGCAATCCCTACTATAGGCCAATGTAGAGAAGCACAATATTGTGCATTAGGGATGCATCTGAACCGTCCGGTCGAGAGCCAAGAGTCCCGATTGACAGCTACGGCATCATCGCCATAGTAGAATCGCTACAACACTTTTTGTTGTTGTATTGTGCATGTAGCTACAGCGTACCTCTACATTTCTACTGAGGATTTAGATCAATATAAACCATGGTAACTATACTTATTTTATTGATATAACAATGCATCACAACTTCACAAGGCGGACATGTGTACATAACCTCCCAAAAGGTAGTTCCACGGCGCGACAAAGTGATTCAGGAGGGCATTGGCCATGGCGGCGCCAACCCGTGCTGCTCCCGGGAGCTGGTTCGCCACGTACCGGTGACAGCATGGCTAGGAAAACTACTAGAACAAAGAGGAGGAACGTGAGGAATGAGCTCACGGTGTCGGCACCAGGGTTTTCGACGTTGGAGATGGCGAGGAGTGTGTCGATGAGGAGTAGAGACCGATCGGAGTTGAGGAGGGAAATGTCCAGGTGGTGGAGAACATTAGGGCCGGCAACATCCGGCTCGTCGAGATGAGCCAAGTAAGGAAGCGCAAGCAACTTCTGGCTCGTAGAGACAAGCCAAGTAAGGCAAGACATGAGGAGCAGACGAGAACCTTGAGAGGCTTGGGAGGCTTGGGAGTTGGGAGTCGAGAAGGAGGGACGAAGATGCGAAGAGTTGGCTGGGGTGTTTATATGGGGGTAAATAGTTCCAGTGTCTAATGAGAGGTGGATATTGAGCGTCAGTTCCTGATCGAACGGTCAGCGAGGCCTTGCCTCAAACTGCACACAATAGAACCTTCATCAATTCTGTTGGGGGCCATTTTTCGAGAAAAACAAGATGTGGAATCTGTTTTGTAGGCCGTTGTTGTTGCCCTCCGTTTCCGCGGACTTCACAGTTCTGGCTTCCAAGCTCGCAGCAGGCTTCCAAGTTTGCTGTTGAAACCTGACACATTGGGTCTGAGCACCAGTCTCTCTCTCTCTCTCTCTCAATAAACTGGCCTTAGTACTCAGCTGGTCATAGCAGTATAGCGATTTTTTTAAAAAAGTTACAAAAATAAATAGTTAGCCCAAAAATAACAAAAAATAGTTTCATGTCGTCAGTTACAGGGTGAGAAGCTGGAAGCTATAGTGCAAAAGATGGATCAGGTGAAGGGTTACGGGTAGGCTACGATAGCACAAAACAAAAAATTATCGCACAACCAAGGAACCTCCGCTACTAATAGATCACGAGATTACCACTAGTCACGCCAACTCGTAGCGGAAGTAGTGTCGATGTAGCGAGTTGATGCAGTCGTAGTCGTACTCACCGCGCGTCTTCTTCTCTGAGTTTTGTGATCATCACGAGTTGCGGATCGTCTTAGTGCTGATTCTTCGCAACAACACCTCCAAGGTATCCACACGTACGTGGTAGGCATACCATGCGCTGGAGTGTTAGCGCCGACGATGTGGTATGAGGAAGGCGTGGCTGTTAGGGTTTTGAGAGTTCTTTAAAAGAGCATCATCACCCCATGCCACCACCCATCTATATATAGGCATCCATAATGAGTTTCGTACTTGAGGCCTATTAGGAACTCGTGGCCTACAAGAATTCGGATCACCATCCAAATCAAATCCTAGCCCTTTAAATGTGCGACCCTATAGGTTCATGTATAATTGGTTGTGACTCGAAAACTCTTTTCCGACCACTAGTCGTTAGCGGTACCTAGCAGCACATAACGATTCCCAAACACATATAGAATATATCAGACGAACCTTAGCTCAATATGATCTACAACCAGGTCCATATCACTAATGACCAGCTCGTATCTCTATACGATAAGTTCATATTTGGTCTCGAACAATTCGTAACTCCTTACGACCATGTTTCGACCACTTAGTGACCATGTTCGACTAGCCTATGACCAGTTAGTATCTCCATACGATTAGTCTGTATCTGATCGAAGTGAAATACATTCTCGTGTATTCTCCCTTTGTCGCACGATATCTGGTTGAACTGCAGGTGAGATATTGTGTCATCCATGGACTGTTCAATACTTTCTCGATCAAGTGTCGAATAACTTCATGTGATCAACACTTAGACTACTAGTGGCATGGTCATGCACTTTCTTTATCCGACCACAATGAGGGGCCCAGAGACATCTCTCCTGTTATGTTAGGAGGGGTAAATCTCGTATCAGACCAGTCACATCCCTCCGCATATTTCATAGCATACCCGAAAGCTACCTTTATAACTACCCAGTTACGAGTAGCGTTTGGCAACCCCTAAGAGTGCTATTGCACATGTAGAAAATCATGTTGATCCCAGGTCTAAGGGTTATACATCATTATTGCTTGAGACTAACTAATAATACATAGAATCATAACAATCTCAACAGTGTCTCAAGGTGGGTATCTTCCAACACCATGTTCTCTAACATGTGTCCATATTATTGGTTTAATATATCCATATCCATGACCTGTGAAATATAGTCATCAATCAATACATATGCTAGTCTATTCATATGTGTTCTCATATGTTTCCGACCAGGGAGCGATTAAGAATAATCATCGCAGAAATATAGAGTTTCACAATTAAGTCACATACTTGATAATAAATATTATTGATATTATTCTATGAACAAGATAACATATTATCCAATGTTATGAACATAATGAAATATAATCATCTTTATGATTGACTCTAGGGCATATTTCCAACAGCCTCTCACTTGCACTAGAGTCAATCATTTAAGTATCTAATACCAATAGCTCTTGTGTGCGCCTCATGCTTTGGCTGTGTGAGAGGCTTTGTCAACGGATCAGTAACATTTAAATCTGTATGAACTTTGTATATCTTAACATCTCCTCTATTCACCAATTCGCGAATAAGATGATAACGCCTGAGTATATGCTTGGACTTCTGATGGGATCTAGACTCCTTAGCCTGCGCAATGGCTCCATTATTGTCACAATAGAGATCTATTGGGCTCAACAGCACTTGGAACCACACCCAACTCAGCAATGAAATTTGTTATCCAAACACCTTCTTTCGCAGCTTCAGAAGCTGCAATGTACTCAGCCTCCGTCGTAGAATCAACAATAGTCTCTTGCTTGGAACTTTTCTAGCTCACTGCTCCTCTATTCAAAATGAATACAAAACCAGATTGCGAACAATAATCATCTTTGTCGATTTGGAAGCTTGCATCAGTGTAACCATTTACAACGAGTTCTTCGTCACCGCCATAAACTATGAATGCATCATTAGTTCTTCTCAAGTACTTAAGAATATTTTTCACAGTTGTCCAGTGACCTTCACCGGAATCAGCTTGGTATCTGCTTGTAACACTTAGAGCATATGATACATCTGGTCGAGTACATATCATGGTATACATGATAGATCCAATAGCTGAAGCATGTGGAATACCATTCACACGGTCTCGCTCATCAGTTGTCGAAGGACACTGACTCTTGCTGAGACTTAGGACATGTGACATAGGCAAGAACCCTTTCTTGGCATTCTGCATGTTGAACCGAATCAACACCTTGTCAATATAAGTACTTTGACTTAATCCAATTAGCCTTCTTGATCTATCTCTATAGATCTTTATCCCTAAGATATATGCTGCCTCTCCTATGTCCTTCATCAAAAAACTATTTTTCAATGATGCCTTAATGGATTCCAGCATAGCAATGTCATTCCCAATCAATAATATGTCATCCACATATAATATTAGAATTACAAGTACGCTCCCACTAACTTTCATATAAACACAATGTTCTTCTTTGTTCTTGACGAAACCAAACCATTTGATTTCCACATCAAAATGTAAATTCCAATTCCGAGATGCTTGCTTCAACCCATAAATGGATTTCTGAAGTTTGCACACTTTACTAGCATTCTTTGGTCGACAAAACCTTCAGGTTGTGTCATGTACACATCCTCACTTAGGTTTCTAGTAAGGAAAGCCGTTTTGACATCCATCTTCCATATCTCATATTCAAAATATGCAACAATAACTAGAATGATCCGTATAGATTTAAGCATCGTTACCGGTAAAAAAGTCTCATCGTAGTCAACTCCTTGAACTTGTCGAAACTCTTTTGCGACTAGTCGAGCTTTATGAATGTGAATATTTTTATCCATATCAATCTTTTTCTTATAGATCCATTTGCACTCAATGGTTTTAACACCATTATGTAGATCGACCAGGTTCCAAACCTGATTGTCTCTCATGTACTCTATCTCGGATTTCATGGCTCTAAGTCATTCCTCAGAGTCTGGGTCCATCATTGCTTCCTCATAAGTCATAGACTCATCATTATTCAATAATAATACGTCATTCCCATACCTTATAGGCAATTGATGTGGCCTTTTAGATCTACATAGGGCTAATGCCTCATCTACAGGTTCAACAATATTTTGTTCATCCTGTAGACGTTCAGTAGGAGTTGAAACACTTTCAGACGTTTCCCGAATTTCTTCGAGTTACACCTTTCATCCATGTATAATATTAGAATTACAAGTACGCTCCCACTAACCTTCATGTAAACACAAGGTACTTTTTTTTCTCGACGAAACCAAACCTTTTGATTTCTTCATCAAAACGTAAATTCCAACTTTGAGATGCTTGCTTCAACCCATAAATAGATTTTTGAAGTTTACACACTTTACTAGCATTCTTTGGATTGACAAAACCTTTAGATTGTGTCATGTACACATCCTCACTTAGGTTTCCATTAAGGAAAACTGTTTTGACATCCATCTCCATATCTCATAGTCGAAATATGCAGCAATAACTAATATGATCCGTATAGATTTAAGCATCGCTGCCGGTCATCCGGGTGTGGGCTCCTCTGGGGCGGAGTGGTTGGTTGACCGTCCTGTCGCTGGGGCGATGACAGGTGGAGGAGGAGCTGGAGCTAGGGTGGTGATCGTCGTGGCGGCAGTGAGGTGGGCCAACTCTGCAACGGCGGCGTATCTCTCCTGAACTGCAACAAAATGAGCCTCGTCGCCGGAGCATGTTGTTGCAGAGAGTGTCGGAGTGGGTGTAGCTGCCGGTGAGGAGCATCCGGAGCTACCGGATCTCGCCCATGGTGGTGCGGATGGTGGCGGACATCGCCCGCGTGAGGTGCACCTGGTGGGTCAGGCGGGGGTCATCGTCATTGGATTCGAAGACCTCCGGGACTTGCCCTCCGTCGGGGAGGAACGGGTGGTAGCAGAACGGTGAGTCCCGCGGGAGATCCCCGTGCATCCAGCATAGGCGAGTGGAGGCGACATGGGCGACATCCTGATCGACGTCCATAACGCTGTGACGGGGTGCCTCGGCCACGAAGGTGTGGGGGTGAACTCACCAATCTTGGTATAGAGGAAGACCTCCATCGTCTAGGACTCGCGGTCCATGATCTTCTCCATGCGGCCTCTGAAGAGAGGAGGGCGAGTGTAGCCGAGATACTGCATCAGCTGACGAAGGACGTCAGTAAATTCTCCGTCGTGGTCTCCATGGGAATAGTGGTCCCATGGGCCAGCGGAAGGTGAGTTGGCCATCTACAAATTTTGAAACAGAAGAAAAGTCAGTAAAACAAAATGAATGTAGAGATAAGTACAGAACTAGGAGTGATGAGTAAAAGCAATAAGTATTCTATGTTTTTCTTAAGTTTTGAAAATAGGACTCAAGTCCTTAGGCTCAACCACTCTAACTAAGGATTCTACAGTCGTATGGCTCTCATACCAGCTCTGTCGGACTTAGATTTTCTGTGAACAATACCGTGCTACTCCCTGGATCAGTAGGTAGCACTCACAGGCTCATTGCTGAATCATTTCATACATGGCGTGAATTAAGTTATTCAAATACAAACAAACATCAGAGTGACATAGACTACGTCGGGTTAAGTTTTACATAAGGGCCACCAGGCCAAGTTGATTACAACACATAAAAGCACGTAGCTACAGCGGAAGCAAAAGAGGGGATAGGGCTCATCTCCCCACAGGCAAGCGACTAGGGTGACCTATGCACGACTGATATTATCCATGGATTGGGTAATACCGGTTGTACGCAAGTACCGACGAATCCATTAGATTGGGGCGAGACCTACACTACATAATCTATACTACTCTTCAGGGTTCCCTTGGCCATCGACTTATGTATCCTCGTAGTACGAGTAGTCTCCTTGCTCCATATTATCTAGAGGGTTTGGTGGGAGAGCGAGAGTGAGCACAACCACCGTGCTCGCGAGCCAACACACAGTATGCAATAGTATACACGCAAAGCTTAACAAGGATGGCTCAGGTTCTTTTATTTGCTAAAGCAACATTTTCAATTATCATAAATACAAATTCCTATGACTTAGCATTTTAAACAAATTGCATTTTTATTAAAGAGAATAAGTGCAATATTAAATAACAGCGGATGTTACCTCCACCTCATACTTAATTTTGATAGCGGTTACATCCACCGACTATCAGCACTGGGTAAGGCTACCTAGGAAAACTCCAAAACAAGGGCTAGATGAGCCCGCCACATCTTTCAATCCACCCATAAATGTTTTTGAAATAGAACTAACTCAGGTTAAGTTACCATGTCCGCCTTTGACTGCAGGCGCGACTATTTAAACAGTTTAGACTCTGTAGAGGTTGTACACTGTACCCACAAGAGATAATCATACTCGACCTCATATGATTCCTTGGTCATGTAGTTGAGCGATCGTCACAGTAACATTTCAAACTACCTTGCCCCTTCCGTCATCTCACCCCTATGGCCAATTCTATAAGTTGTGCGGGATGTTTACCACAACGACTAGCGCAGCTGGCCTCGGCCACAACGACTAGTGTAGCTCGCAACTTCACCCTCCCCGGTGCCCCTTTCAAGCCAACGTACGTCCTGCCGCTTGCACACTTCTAAACACCAGTTGTGGGATGACATTCAGGGTTCAGTAATTTTACTAAGCCAAGTTGTAATTTGCAGACTTGCGGTTGTATTTGTTTTACACAGGAGGTCATGACAAGATTAAGTCTTTAATCCATCTGGATGGTTCATACCACATTCCACCCATTCTCGTGCTACATCCGCACCACCACTCTTTTCATCCGCCCAAATGTGGTACTAGCAAGTGTTTAGGGTTTTGGGGAGAAAAACCAATTAACACAACACGTCAGTCATTTACATCCAATGATTGTCCAAAATCACTTTCATGATTAAAAGATGGTGATCGGGATATTTATTGTCCTGGTACTTAAGCAAGACTAGCATGTCGCTTAAGTACAATCTATGCTAGTATTTACCACATAATTACTTGGGTGACATGGAATGAGGGATTCAATTTATCAAAAGATGGGTAATAATTAATAAATCATCAAATGGGTGTTTAACTACCTTAAGTTTTAACATACATTTTATTACAGAATTAAAACATGCAACTTTGATATTTTAAATAAATATAATTTACATAAAATGTAGGCTCAAAATGATCAAAGTATTGACTTGCTTTGGTTAAAAGCAGCGGGGTCCTGGTACTCTTGAGTTTGGTCGAAGTGGAGGTCTCCTGCCGAGCCACACACACACAAGGACTCCCATTCACAACTGACAAAGAGATGAATAAAAAAAAATCTTGGATCATCTTTTATACATTTGTGTTCATCTTATCCCGATTGTGCTTATGTAATTGCTCTTGTGTATATTTCTTCTATACACGATGAAGGCAACTGGCCTAAATGGAAGGTTTGTATCTCTCCCACTCTCATTCGAAATAGGGATTCGCAAGGCTCCACTATCTCCCAACTTCTAATGACTCGCTAATAAACAAGGCTTCATCCTCCTCCCACCGCGCAGCTTCAGCAAAGCAGGCTAGTAGCTAGTTGTTTGCCTGATTCTATTTCTCTATCTTGCCGGCTTGAAAAGATCGTCTCGGAGGAGTGGGACATTTTCACAACCTTAATGACATTTTATCTTCACCATATTTTCTATTTCTCAACCTTCCTGACTGCTCCTACGGAACCAAAGTCAAGCAAGACGTGGTTCGATAATATCTTTGGAAAAGCCCTCTTCGCAGGAGAATCCACTTCTGAGCGCCAAAGGCACCGAAGACGAATGAGAAGATTCACCTCCACGTCATTGCGAGGGGAGCTCGCTCGATTTGCGCACCGGCACAGCTGAATGAGAATCCCCTGGCTCAAGGCATGCGCAATAGCGTTTTGCAGCTAAACGGTCTGGTCCCCTGTACAGAGGAAATACTATGCCCCGTACCGCCATAGTTTAACACATCCACCCGTTAATTAGCTGATATTTGATCCTTACCGAGATTTTTTAAAAAAACTTTAGAAGTTATAACGAAAACATTTCATGTGATCGCGTCGAGGAGCTGGACCCAGTTGAACTTTGCACGACCTGCCTTTGCAACTGTTACTTTGAAGTTTTTCCCCCTTAATTCTTTTTTGAAAGAAAACAGTAGGTTCAAGAAGGAACTACTGTGATAAATATTTTATAACAATAGAAAAAAAAAGTTGCGAGCAAAAGGAAAAGGGGACAAACATTAAGCTAGAGTCTCAAAGGCATTCTTGGATAAAAGGGATAATAATTTCTTTGCCCTATGGATAACCATGACAAATTCAGGCTTAAATTTTCTCTTCCAAGACTCCATCACTGGATTCATATATTTTTATCCCTTAAAATTGTTCGGCACTTCGAAACTTAGTTTAAGAATAGATCATCAGGCAGGATTCTTTTTTCTTCCCATTTGATAATATATTACACAAAGACACTAAAAATAAACCTGAAGAAACGGCAAGCTTGTTCTCTTTTCAAAGACAAAAACATCAAGCTACTTTTAGTTTAAGAGTATATCATTAGTTTCAGACGGTCCTTAGAATTTGCGAATCAGGTCAGGCTTTTTTTAAGGGAATTAGGCCAGGTTTTTGACAAGATGATCATCCCAAATGGGCTGACTGTCGGAACAAGATAACTTCTCCACCAAACGCCCCTTGGTAACAGAGTTTCAGATTAGGCTGCCGCCCTCTTGCGGCTTTTGTATGCAACTTACTCGAGAGCAAGAACTGCTGAACTAGTTACTTGAAATTGGAGAGTACTGATAGGGAGTAAGCAGATAATTCGTACGTTGAAATAGACAGACACAACCAAATTAACAGAGTGATCACCCAAAAACTGCACAAACCTCGGGGGATAATTTCATCACAAGCGACAACATCAACATCTCTTGTCTGTTGCCACAAGCTACAACAGCATTTCCCCATACAATTACTACATAAGTTCATGGCAGTAACCATAACCAGAGACCCTGTAGGCCGGTACAAGCACAAAGCGAACGACGGTTGCAGACACCAAAGCAGAACCGAAACAGATTTAGGGAAACAGAGCATTACGTGCTAACACACAGACCACAGTAACGATGCTTACCTTCTCGATATAACAATATATCACAAGGCGTACGTGTATACCTCCAAAGCTAGTTCCCCGGCGCAACGAATTGGTTCAGGACTGCGTTGGCCATGGGAGCGCCAACCCGTGCTGCTCCTGGGAGCTGGTCCGCCACCGGCGACAGCATGACTAGGAAAACTCCCAGTCGGCGCCGGGGTTTCTGACGTTGGAGATGACGAGGAGCGCGCCGATGAGGAGCAGAACCCGCCCGGAGTTGAGGAAGAGGCGCTCCAGGTGGTCGAAAGCAGCAGGCCCGTGAAAGACGGGCTCGTCGTGAGGAGCCAGGTAAGGCATCGCCGGCTCGCCCATTTGCTCCGTATCACAACGTGCTTCCGGAGGCCAAGCTAGGCGCGAGAGGATTACCGCGAGTTCAGAATTTAGAAGAGATGAAGAGGGTGGGTACAAGTACAACTGCGGAGTGCGGAGTGCGGAGTGCGGAGTGCGGAGTGCGGAGTGCGGAGATGAGGGTTCCTATATATACTTTCCCGTGGTTCCTTCAAATCCTTCCAACGGGCAGGCGAGGCACCCTCGCGCGCACCTTTCGCGCACTTTCCTGCAGTGGATACGGTGTTTAAAATAATAGTATTTTTTTTAAAAAAAATTACAAAACTAATTAGTCATCCAAAACAATTACAGAATTAGGTGAAAGACGGGCTCGTCGTGAGGAGCCAGGTAAGGCATTTGCTCCGTGCCACGAGCTCAGAACTTAGGTAAACTAGAACGAAGACATTTCATGTGGTTTCATGTGGTCGCGTCCAGGAGCTGCACCACCTGAACTTTGCAGGGCCTTCCTTTGCACTGTTACTTTGATTATTTTTTTTGGTTAAAATTGATCAGTATTCCAAAACTTAGTTTAAAGCCCCGTTTCGAACACGAGAATTTTTCCAGATTCCTGTGGGAATTGAATTATTTCATGTGAAATTCTTGCAAAATTTCCATAAAATTTCTATGAAATTTCGGCATTCCAATAAGGCCCTAAGGGTATATCAACAGGTAGGATTTGTTTTTCCATTTGATGGTCTCTTACGGAAAGATACTAAAAATATAAATTTGGAATCAAAGCAAGTGTTCCATGCTAACGAGTTTTTTTAAAAAAGTATTCCATACTAACGTGGAGTCCAGCAAACGCTCCTCTGCAATACTGCAGAGAACTATCGTGCTAACAGTAATTATCAACCGGATGAACAACTATATGAAGTAGCACCGAAGTGTACTGTAGATAATGTAGCAGGTCAATGTACAAAAAAAAACATTGAAGACAGCATCCGTCTTCAATGTTTACAGCCATCTGTTTACCTAGCGATCGATTCCATCCGTCCGCGTTATATTTAATGGTTTAGGAGCCAGACAGCACTGCACGCGTTACATCTAATGGCTTAGGAGCCTTAATACAGACAGCACTGCTGTTGCAACGGAAGAGGATCCCAATCTGCCAACCTCATCCCGCTGCATTAAGACACGGAGAGTTTCAGATAGGCCGACCGTCAAAACAAGATTACTTCTCCATCAAAGTCCACTTGGTAAACGAGTTTCAGATTGGACTGCAGCCCGCTTGCCCCATGGCCGCCGCTGCAGCATTTGCATGCAACTTAATGGAGAGCAAGAACTGCAGAACTACTCTAGCTAGTTGAAATTCGAGAACACTGATACGGAATAAGCATATATTCGTACATCGAAATGAACAGAGAACTTTTTTTTTTTTGCGAGACAGAGACAACCAAATTAACAGAGTGATCGCCGAAAAGCTGCACAAACCACGGAGGATAATTTGATATACACAAGCGACAACAACATCTCTTGTCACGGCATTTCCCCATATGATTACTAGATAATTACTAGATGTACATAGCAGTAACCACAGACCCGGTACAAGCACAAAGCCGACAACGCTTGCAGACAACAAAGCAGAACCGAAACAGAGCATTACGTGCTAACACACGAATCGGAAATGGATCATCCGGCCTAGGTATGGGGTACAGCGGGCACGGACAATGCTCATCTGTACCTATGCCTACGAGACTATTTTACCCCGTGGGCATACCCGACAAGGGTGATAGGCAAAGAAATCTTGCTCATACTCGTCGCTCGCAGGTGCCCACCACCCGTGGGCATGCCCATGTGCGTGCCATGATGGGATGGGAGAAGGATCAATTCATGGTTTACAACTTTACATACCTGATGTCGGTGTTCTCTCCCAATAGGCAACAACAATGACTTCAATTGTCGAATATTAATACTTTGTGGTGCCGCTTTATATACGGTGGCGTTGTGATTCCTAGTCTTTGTGTGTCGATCCGTGGTGGCTTTAGATCTCGATAGCGTCGTCCTCCTTTGGATCGCGACGGTGCGGTCCCCTCTTCTAGCTCCCACCGGAGGATGCTTGTGGCGATTGGTGATGGTGGAGGTGGAAGCGCATGGAGACAAGCAAGGGAG
The DNA here is from genome assembly GCA_036346395.1 of Hsuehochloa calcarea. Classification (NCBI taxonomy): domain Eukaryota; kingdom Viridiplantae; phylum Streptophyta; class Magnoliopsida; order Poales; family Poaceae; genus Hsuehochloa; species Hsuehochloa calcarea. Next base: position 4,673,312 of record CM070604.1, on the reverse strand, counting down.
AGAAGCCCAAGAATCCAAGGAAACTTCCACAAGCCCAACCAAATTCAAATTCGAATCAACTCAGAGCCTCAAATTCGGATTCGGGTAGAGCTATGGAGGAGGGAGGATCGGTGGTGGTTCGTCAGGGTACACAAGTTATCAAGAGGTTCTACGTCGAGAAGATCGGGCACCCCGCATCACGTGGGCATGCCCATGTGCGTGCCATGATGGGATGGGAGAAGGATCAAATCATGGTTTACAACTTTACATACCTGATGTCGGTGTTCTCTCCCAACAGGCAACAACAACGACTTCTACTGGTGCCAGTTTTATATACGGTGTCAGCTGTGATTCCCAGTGCTGGTGTCAGATCCAGATGGTGGCTTTAGATCTCGATAGCGTCGTCCTCTTCTAGCTTCCACCGGAGGGGTCGCATTAGAGCCGTGGAGGAGGAGGCGACCACGGGGACGAGAAGAAGGGAAGCGGCAAGGTGAAACCATGGAGAAATAAGGCGGCTATTGAGATTTGCGACATGCGCCAACCGGCCATCGACGAGAGATTTGGGAGGAGGGAGTTGAGGGGTGGAGTGGAGGCATGAAGGGTGTGCGCCATGCGGGGTTGACCGCTGAGTAAAGGGGTGGACCGGTGGAATGGATGGGTAAGGAGCCCACCGTCAGTAGCTTGGAGCGAGTAATCGGGTAAAACGGGTACGGGTGGGGCTCCCCCATGCCCATGCTTGATTATCCATCGGGTATACTTTTCCTCCCACCAATATACCCGTAGGCCGTGGGCACAAAAAGATGAACATATCCACCTCTATTAGGGGTTTTATCTGTGAGTAATCGGGTTATCAGGGAACATTGCAATCCCTACTATAGGCCAATGCAGAGAAGCACAATGATGTGTATTAGGGATGCATCTCAACCATCCGATCGAGAACCAAGGGTCCCGATCGATAGCTACCGCACCATCGCCACAATAGAATCGCTACAACATTTTTATGGAGCAGTAAAATCAGAACAGTAGCTACAACATTTTTTTGTTGTTGTACCGTGCCTGTAGCTATAGTGTACCTCTACATTACTGCTTAGGATTTAGATCAATATAAACCATGGTATCTATGCTTATTTTATTGGTATAACAATGCATCACAACTTCGGCGTCCGTGTCATTACCCTATAGGGTAATCACACTTAGCCATACGGATTACTATTCGTTTGCCCGGTAGAACACCGATCCGACGAATAGCAAGCCTTTACCAGAGTTAACGCAGCATAACAATAAGATAGAAATTGTACAGCTTTATTACAACAGTAGCCACGTAAGGCTATAGTCTTTACAAGTTGTAATTTACAACTTCAAAATGGGACTGAGTCCCCTCGCTTGCCTTCCCTACTTCTCTAGTTGTCTACTCGCGCGTCGAATAGGGTGTCCATCTTTCCCTTGTCTTCATAGCCTGCACCCTCGCCATCTGCAATCTCCTCGGTATCTGTGTGTCCATCGTCCCACGTGGGATAGTTCCCAGACGGACTAGGATTTACAAAGAGAATACTAACAAGGTTGAGTACAAAAGTACTCAGCAAGCATTATTAGCAAAATACACTGGATGACTTATCTCTATTCTTTATCACATTTTCTAGCTCATCTCTTTTCTGAAAATAACATCTCATTAAAAAAGTGACAGATTTTAATACTGAAAAGACTACTTATCACTCGAATAGAGGATAGACCCCTGGTGGTTCCCGTAGACTCCAATTCAGGAGACATGCATGAATTCATGATTTTATATAGCACTGCGCAGACTTGTACCACTTTACCCATAGCTATTTTGAGCTCTAAATGAACCAGGTCCCCAGCATTTCATTTAATGCGGGTTCAAGTTTAGAATACATAATGTTTTTCAAGATACGTGATTAAGTCTCCACCCATTACTTTCCATCGGTATTGACCCTATCACGGTGCTGATCTAGTCATCCATCGAGTTCCAGTAATATTGGTTGTGCCGAAGTCCCCGCCACCCAACACTCCACCTAGTGTTATAGCGCCTCCACTCCGAGGTTCCTCTAACACACTTCAACCGGTGATGATCATTATAATGAGGAGTGTTTACAAAATGCAGGAGGATTATAATGAGATGATAAGTCTCCCCGTAAAGCTTACAATAGGTATATAAAAGGGTGAAAGGACTTAGAATCTAAGTATGAAACTAATCCGCTAATATGATATATTTGAATTTGATCATATTAGAAATTAAGATCACATATCTCAACACACGGGAGAGCCAAGCACGCCTCTATTTTTATGGCGATTTGACCAAACTCACAGTAATGACGACTAACACAACGGTAATTTTATTAATTCTTTTCACCTCTTTTCTTCGCTTTTAATTTTTCTACCTATTGGTCTAGCAAGCTTGAGCGATTCATCCGAAAATCACCGTACGGAAAGCGCGGAGGTGACCGATGGCGGTGGGGCAGGGAGCACGCGTGGGCGGGCGGTGGTGGTTGAGGAGCAGGTGGTGGAGGCTGGGATACGAGAGTCGAGACTCGAGAGGCAATGGAGGGCCAAGCACGCCTCAGTGTGCCGTGCGGTTGACGGTCAGCGGGGTAGCCAGAGCCGGGCTGGGCTGGGAGGTCATGGAGGTGACCGGTGGCGGTGGGGCAAGGAGCACGCGGAGGCGGCTGCAGTAACTAGCAGGGTAGGTTGTAGAGGCAGCAGACAACAAGTGCGTCTCGATCCCATTATCTCGCTAATTAATGTAGGTACATTTTTCGAACAACATGAATTGTCTTTTAGCAGACACACATGTTTTGCTATGTCCTCTTGCTAATCTAATTTCCTAGTTGAAACCTATTTGGAATATGCTAGGATATAAACACACGAATATAAAAAGAATGTATAGCAAAAGCATATGAGTGCAAAGTGTAAAACTCTCAATTAGAAAACATGGAATATACAAGAATGAGTGTTTGGATAAGTGGAAGGAAAGACTACTTACTGCTATGCACAAGACTAGAAAGAAAAATAAACATAAGTTAGGCATCATGTTTATCATTCTCCAATATTCTTTTAGAACAGGCTTACTATAAGAATCTTATAGCAATTCTAAGAGTTCAATTTTTTTTTGATTTTCTAACTGTGTTGTGCCTCACAATGTTTAACCGTGACGCAAATTGGATTGTGCGCTTGGTGAACCTTCCCTTGGCATTCAAAGAGTCCAATTCTTTGTTCAAAAACATGCATAAAAATTATTCATTTTAGTCGATTAGGCAACCCACCAAAATTCCTCCATTCCACGTAGGCTCTTTAACCTTTTGTTAGCTTACTGGAAACTGAGTGCATTTCAAATATCAAAGGAGTTTAAACCTATTATGTATAATCTTTAGAGGATTCCAATTGTGGATTGCTATATTTCCGTTTTATTTAGACCCGTAACAACGCGAGGGAGGGAGGGATACCTAGTTTTTTTTTTTTTTTGTTAATTTCGAACGCTACTGCCTATATATGTACCCTTACTTCCTGAACCAACTAATTTGTTTTGGCGAGTATGCCGCATGGAACGCAGCGCAGTGTACATCCGCGGTGCTTTCGTCTCCAAAAGCACATATATCCGGCCTGGCGGGTTCAACTTGCACCGTTACATGAGGTCAGCACGCTGCATTCGGGCAGGCAGAGATTCATATACTTTGCAAATCCGGTCAGGAATGGCAAGCTCAGACAGTTGTAGTACGTTTAGTCCTCCAATAGCAGCAGTGCCCCACGTGTCATCGTTCCTCCCGTCCCCGTGAAAAATACTATGCACGAAGGTGCCCCCAATCGGCCGGTCGTTAGGCCACGTGGGGCGGTCACCGCGCTTGCTTGGGTCGGTTTTCTGGGCCTCATGCTCTAGCGGTTGAAGAGCCGTGAGATCGTGGGGACAGCAAATGAACAGTCCAGATCTGTTTAGGGCAACCACTCCACCAAAACCAAGGCCACCTTAAGCCCCACGCCGCCACCTTCTTCCCCTTCTTCTAATCTCTCCTCTGTCTTCGTCCTTGTCGTCGCTGGCGCCACCAGTGAACCGTTCTCGTGTCACCCTCCTCTGCTTCCTCCTTCGCTCGCTTCAGTTTGCTACAATCGTCATTTGTGCCGCCGTCGATCCGTTCGTCCCTTCTATAGGGGCCGCGACGGTCAGTGATGGTAGCGTCAACGGGAAAAGGTGGTGGGTGAGCGCCACTCCGTCTTGTCTTGGTCCCACCGTCACCGGCGTGTGTACTGCCTTCTTACGCGTAGTTGTCCGGCCGTTTGGGCACACACATTCCGCCAATCAACCATCAATGCACAGCGAGCTCGACTCTTGTCACGTACGTCCTTAATTCCCCTCTGATTTTTGTATATGGTTTTGTTGGTGATAGCCCTAGAGGCGATCATAGAAATGATTGTATCATGTTTGTGAGTTATAGAATAAATATTATTATGTTCCTTGGATGAATTGTTATTTATAAAGTTTAGCAAGTATGTAACTTGTTGATAAAACTCTTTAAGTTGTGTGATGTCATTCTAAATGTAGCACTGGTTGGTACACTAGTGACTTATCGGTCAACATATATATTGATAGATGGCTATGTTTCACCAATCATGGATATAGAGATATCAAATCAATAATATGAACACATGTTAGAGAATATAGTATTGGATTGACCCAACTTGAAAAACTATCACTACAGGGATTCATATATATCGCAACAAAATATAAGTTATTGCAAATAATCCATATTATTGCCATGATTTGTTATTTCATGGTATTACTTATTTGTTATCGTTACAATTTATAATTGTTGCAATAGTTAAAAAAAATTGTTGCAATAAAACTTACTATTGCAATGAAAAAAAATCGATAAAATATTTTTATTGCAACCAAAATAATTTGTTGTGATAAAATATTTTTCTTGCAACAAAAAATAATTTGTTGCGATAAAATATTTTTATTGCAGTGAAAAATAATTCGCTGTAATATGCAATATATATTACCATGATTAATTTTTGTTGTAATATATATAGATATTGCAACGAAATATTTAGATACCATATCTCTAAATATTCCTTTCCCTCCCAAACACTTAATTCACGGGTAAATCTTATCTCCAGTACTTCGTTTCCCACAAAAACTATTGGTGTGAAGATCTTGAACTAAAGAAGCCTAAGTAGCAATACAAGTAAATCATGTAGAGTGAGACAATATTACTTGAATATAGCTTCACTGTAAATCTTGCGCTACATCGAGCAGACCAGCGAGGCAGCACCCATGTTTCAGGTCTATCTCTCGACCTGTCAGCTTTAAATAATTATTTTTTGCATTGAGGTATTACATTCCAGATCAATAAAGTATTCAAGTATTAATAAATTGGATCCATCCATTAAACATTTGATAGTTTTTTCTTCGAAAACAATGAGTTTTTTCAACCGTCGGATGGAGATCCAATGCCCCAGATTAAGCAGTCCATCCCAAACCGAACTCGATGCCTCCACACGACCCCGCCGCCGCCACTCCACACGCCCGGGCCCATTGTGCTGCCTCCCAGTGCCTAGCCATCGTCATCCGCGATGCCGGCGCGACCCACCGGCGTGCCCTCTCCGCCGCCGCCGCCGCCGCCTCCTCCCCCTCCCGCCGCCTCCTTCGATTGTTTTTCGTTGGCCTGCTCCAGTCAGATCTGGATTGATTCCCATGGATAGGTGTAGATCTGAGGAGGAGATGCCTTGAGGACGACCAGGAGAGGAGCGTTGGAAGCACGAGGAGCTCGTCCACACGCTTATATTTGGAGGAATGGATTCTTGTGATGTATTTAGGGGAAACACTCTGTTGGGGAAGCATGAAGCTTTATCTTCAGTTCTTGGGTTTCAATCTGCAGTACAAAGAGATAATAGCAGTACATGAAGAAAGCAAATCGTGAACCCTTTATTGCAAGTGTGAAAAAGGTAATGTTGTGTTCAAGATTAGTATTAAACTTCATGTCTGCTTCCAATAGTACTGGAAGAACTTGAATTATGACAAGAACATTTACATTTTTAGAAGCCTAAACTATTGTGTCTCATATGCAAGGATCCCTAAGACTCGCACATTTTCAGTTTAATATGTAAAAGTTCAGTCAAATGTGTGATGGCTTAAGTAATCTATTTTTATTCTCAAAATCCTGTAAAGAAGCTCAACTACGATGTCAATATCCAGGATTTCTTAGGCATCAGGTAATTCGCTCTTCAATATATGTGCAAGTGTTCTATTCACAATATATGGGCATTGCACTGAGAAAGATTGCTTTGAGGTCTCTCTTCAGTATGCAGGTGCTCTATGCCAAGTTCGAAGTTCTCTAGTTGGATGCATTGTTTCAACCTAAGGATGCTGCCTTTAGCCCTTTACTAGTTAATGGAGTTCTTTATGAATCTTTATGTATTTTTGTACTGGACATGTTGAGACATGGATAAGTGTGAGCTTTTGGGAATTCATGAATAAATTTGGACTTGTCTGTGCTATATATGTATATATGTTCTTTGACCTTTGATTGATGTGCTATTGGTGCCCAAATCATTAAGATCTATATATGTATATATGGTCTTTGACCTTTGATTGATGTGCTATTGGTGCCCAAATCATTAAGATACATTGTGCTGTGTGTTAGAATACTGAGGAAAATTGAGTAATGAAATGAGCAGATATGTGCATTTTTTTTTTCTTTTTTGCTTACTGCATACTTTTTCCTGGCGGTTTAATTGATACCGTCAGAGTAAATATAATCCCTGATAGCATAATATGACTGCGGCGATAGGCTATTGCCATGAAAATAATAGCATTGCGATAGATTATTGTTACAAAAATGAAACTGTGGTGATAGGCTATTACCATGAAAATAATATGGTTGTGATGTGCATCCGCAGCTACGCTGAATCCTCGCTATCTCCGTTGCCCCCTCCCGCCATCGCCGATTCAGTTTCGGGCAACTGGTGGACAAATCAGTGGGTAGAAGGGCGGGAGACGGGCGGTGCTGGCAACGGCGGGGAGGAGGCCAGCGCGAGGGCGATGGCTAGGGCCTATCTTGACCTAAACCTAGCTGCCCCCCACCGACCTGCTGTGTTGTGTCGCCGATCTAGCTGCGGACCACCAGTGAGTCTCTCTCTCTCTCTCTCTCTCTCTCATTCTTTGTAGATTTGTTTTTTTTTGTGCAGGGATTTAGGATAGGCGGACAACCACAAAGGAAATTGATTTGTGGCTTACATATTTTTTTGGTAGCCCTTATATCGTTGATTCTGCTTCTTTCCTCCAGTGAGTTTATCTCTCTCTCTCTCTCTCATTCTTTGCCGATTTGTTTTTTGTTTTTGTGTGCAAAGATTTAGGATAGGGAGGCAACCACAAAGGAAGTTGATTTGTGGCTTACATATTTTTTTGGTATTCCTTATGTCGTTGATTCCGCTTTTTTCGTGCTGCGCTAAGGTTAGTTCTCTATATATGTGCTTCCCATTCTTTGTTTCTTTTAGTTTGGTTATTCTATACATTGTTTCTCATTACTGAGCATATCATAATTGTTTTCTGTTCTGTATGTTTCTCATTACAGAGCATAGCATAATTGTTTTCTGTTCTGGATGTCAGGTTTCAGACATATGCTAATTGTTTTTTGCTGCTACTGTCGCAAGCCATCTAGGCAGAGCTTGACGGAGACAATATTAGCTTTGGAGGCGAACAGGTATGATTGCATTATTTGTCTTATATGATGAGCTCCTGATTTCCTTTGGATTTATATAATAGAATTCACTGTTCTCTGTTTTTAGGATGGGAGGATGTTCAGGAGGAACTTGAGGCTAGAATCTGCGTGGACTACAAGTTCCCAAACATGTCCATAGCCCTGGGGAGAACAAGCTTTCGGCCCGAGTACAGGACCTCTGGGCTCTGGTGTTGGTGGGGTATCAAAACCATGAAGCACCGTACTTTGAGAAGATAGCGCGCCACGGTTGTGCTTAATTTTTACAAACCTGAGAACAGAGTGCAAACCAGAGGAGATATAGCGCAGTTTACTTCGTTTAATCAGCACATCTTCATGGCATACCGGTATGATACTGCCAAGTTGAACTACGTACATATGTTTGATGGCAATTACTACACCAGTACATCATGCGACCCTCAGAAACAGAGTAAAACGGAGACAACAATCCAGGACAGACAGAGCGATACACAATAGCAATACCCTTATTGACGAACAGAAACATGCAGATTAAGCGTACCATGGACCGATCCGTCGAGCTAGTTCCATGGCGCGAAGAAATACTTGAGGACTGCGCTGGCCAATGCGACGCCGGCCCGTGCGGCTTGTGGGAACTGGCGTGCCACGGGCATGAGCGTCAGCAGGGTCACGCCAAGAATCCAGAGGAGGAGGCCGAGGAAGGCGTGCATGGCGTTGGCAGTGGGGTTCCCCACGGTTGAGATGGCGATGAGTGCTCCGCACAACATGAGCACACGGCCGGCGTCGAGGAAGAGCTGCCGAAGGCGGTCACGGCGAGCAGGGACGATGGCTGGCGCTGCGAGCTGGAGCTGCTCCAGGTACATCTCTCCTCGCTCCCCGACCATTGGGACAGTGTGGCCTGCTTGGCTTGGGCGTATTCAGGGAGCGGTGGGCGGCCGGTGTGACAGGCAACCAGTTGGTTGGTCTTCTTATAGGGGGTTTGCAGGAGTGGAACTCTCGGACGATATGTGGGCATCACAGGGGAGGATGACACAATATGTGACGTTATGTGGGTCCCGTAGACACAATATATGACGTTATGTGGGTCCCGTAGACACAATATGTGGGTCCCGTAGACACAATATGTGGGTCCCATAGTTGGTACGCTTGACGTTATGTGGGCAGCTCAGGTGGGCTGGTCCCATAGAGACAATATGTGGGCACCACAGGTGGGAATGTTCGGAATCGGCCGGTGATATGTGGGTCCCACAGTAGGGGCGGTGCTCGCTGGGGTTCGGTGCTGGTTTCCGGTGGATGTGTGGATATAGACGTTATGTGGGCACCACACTTCGCTGTCAACGAAATTGGCCCACGCAAACGAAAGGAGGCCATGTACGTACGTGGATGGAAACAAACAAGGAAAGGGTCTCCCACGCCTATCATCGGTCATGGTCTCATGCAAGATGCCCCGTGCCATCAGGAAATCAAGATGCGTCTCCCCGGCTACGTGCTGCCTCCGTGATTCATAATGCGTGCCCCCACGGGGTGCTAATGGGTTGGGTTTAAAGGGGTTAACAAATCAGAGATGAGGATTGGTTGAACCCGTGGGTGTTGTTGCTATAGGGTTCGTTCTATGAGTTTGGTGGCTCCCCTCCTCCCTCGATCTGCGCCGCTGCCAATCCCGCTCCTCAGCACACTCTCCCCACCTCGTTCTCCTGGATCTCTACTGTTGTTCCCCCACCTCAGGCTCTTTGCCGCTGCCGCCGAGAGCTTTGACCGCCGGAGCCACCACCATCAGCACCACAACAAGCGCAATAAGAAGCCGCCACCTCTGTCGTTGTTGCTCTCGTCGACAATGAGAACACCGACAACTGGAAGCCACCGCGCCATGCCTGCGGCCATGCCAAAGAAGAGCCCTAAGGTTACCACCAAGCTCGTCGCATCCAAGAACCACCATCAACATCGCCGCCACTCCAAGAAGGAGGCGGCAGCATCGACGGCCGCCCCAGCGGCCGGGCGGCCTCCTCGTCTTCCTCCTACTGGGACTGGGAGTAGCTCAAGAGTCTGCTCAGCTGCCGGAGCACCATGCTGCCCGCCCCTCGATCTCCCTACCAGTCAGCCGCCTCACCGCCTACCCTCGGCCCTTTTCCCCTAAGCCTCCAGTTGGCCGGTATTGCTCGGCGCTGCTCCTCGCCTCGCGCCGTTTGCCCTCCTCTTTCGGTCCCCTTTCTCTCCATCCTCCACAGCCCTCCTCCGACAGCGCCGCCGCTCCCTCCCTCTTCTTCCCCCGCCCACCCCTCGATCTCCCTCCCCATCATCCGCCTCGGCGTCTACCCTCGCCCCTTTTCCCCTCCGCCTCCAGTCCTTAGATCGGCCGTCCCACCTCTTCCTCTCGTCGCGCCTTGTTGCTTACAATCCTCGCGCCTCCCACGTGACGAGCCGCCATCGCTGTATCGGCCACAGCCAATAATGATGCCGCCAGATGCCACCGTACCATGCCCTGCCGTCATCTGCTCCCCTCGCCCCTTCGCGATTCGATCCCCTTCTCCTTATCTCTCCTGACCTACGCGCTGTAGTCGCCGCCGCTCCGCTCGGCCACGTCTCCTCCCTCTCCTCACCCATGGCCGCCTCTGTTCCAATCCAGTCTTTCTTGCCCAGGCGGATCCCGATTCGGACATCATCAGCTCCGCCAAGAGGACGGCCAAGGACCTCAAGCTGCTGGCCAACTTCGTCCCCAAGGTGCCCCAATCCATCCAGGTACCACTCTTTCTCTGCCTGCTTCCCTTTGCGTTCTATCTTCCTTCAGACATAAAAGATTAGTTGATGTAGGTGTCCTGCAATTTTACAGCTTTATCGCTTACTATGTTTGTTCTTTATGTGTTCCCAAAAGTTGCAATTTTACAGCTTTAGCGCTTACCATGTTTGTTCTTTCTGTGTTCCCAAAAGGGGCCAATTGGCTGCATTCCGTTCTTACGAGGGGCACGAGATGCGGATCAGGGAGAAAATTATGCCCCTCAAGGTTTGCTTCTCTGGCTACTTGTTGCAGATTTGCATACTGTTTCATTATCTTTTGTTTCAATCACATGAATGGATTGTAGTGAAGTTATAGCTATGGTGAATGTGCAGATTGACCTCCGAGTGAGCAATGCTGTGGTTACAGATCAGTTCTTGTGGGTAGGTGTACATTTGTAGATTTCATGAATTCACTTGTTGATGTAGAGTGCGTCTTTGCCTATCGAGTTGTTCAAGTGTGTTATTTGACTAATCCGTAACTTTTGGTGTCTTTAAATCAACTTTCAGATAACAGTATAGAAGCAACCTTGAAAGTGATCCTGAGGAATTTGCAAGGACATTACGTGACGATTCGAACATTACAAATCCCGAAGTTGGGACTTGGGGTATGCCCTTCGAATCTTTAGTTCCTGAAGAGCTTAGTGCATTTTCCTTTTGGAACCCTTAATTCAATTAAAGCATCATCTTTAGGAATGTTGTTTTCCTCGACACATCATCTCTATTTACACACTGAGAATTCCTATAGCTGTCTAACAAAAAAACTCTTGGTACAATGAAAAAAATCCATAGGCAATGGTTGAGATTGTTGAGGGTGTGATGGTATCGCATGACTTCATGGGCTCATAATTTGTGTTTAGTATGCTGGAAAAGTTGATGGTACCTAGCTCTATGCTTTTGGTGTAGTGCACAGGGTTTGACTGGAATGAGGTGCATACTTTATGTGGCCAAACGACAGAGAATGTTGAAAAAATGAATGCATGCAGTCTTCATCTTTTACTGAATCGATGGAAATTTGAGCATGAAACTTTGTAAAATGATTACTTGGATAATCTATTGTGGATAGAGAGGCTTAGATAAAACGATAGTAGATGCATATATTCTAGATGCTCTGTTAAACTTTGCATGTTCTTGCTCAGTAACTTTTGTATGTTCTTACTTCTTAAGCAGATATAGGATAGGCACTGGCAAAGGAGTCTCTGAAGGCTGGTGATAATGTTGTAATCTACTCAAGATCAGGTATAGAAAAGACCTGGTTACTTCTTCTTGTATCATAAAAAAAATTGGTCTTTTATTAGGCTAAGATGCATGACAAATTTATTTGCATGTCATGTTTCATTTACATGTTTCTTTCTTCGACAGGCACTTGGAGTTACATCTTCAAGTGTCTGTAGAAGTAACAACTCCAAGTGTCTGTAGAAGTAATCTTTCGATCCTCTTTGCTTTGTTTAGAGGTCTCTTACTGCCTATCCTTACTTTCCACGTTTGATTACCTCAATATACGTTTGTTATCTACATTGTCTGCCTGTGTATAGCTAAATTTCCCTTTTGCTCAGTCTGTGCGTCGCCTCACTGTTTTATCATTATCCGCCTCACTGCTTTGCCACAGTCATCTACATTACCAAAGCACCAGCTAACTCTCCACTCTTTTCTATTCCTAATCTGAAATTTTTCTGCACCACAGCCTCTTACAGAGTAGCTGAAATGTTAGTTGTCAGATATGCTATATACTACACGCTTCCATACAAGCATCTCTGTATATATTTTGTTACCATAGCACTTGTATCTATAATATATTAGGAATACATATGCACTTCTATTCAGTAGTTCATTTACCTCTCTTATGTGTCCTTCTATGACTGAACGCATAATATTACACTACCTTTTACCCCACTATATAATTTTCTGCAACGTAGCTACATACCTATTTCTATGTCCCTTTTACTAATCACCTTTTAAAATACCAGAAACAACAACATTACTTCTAATTCTTCTCCCATTTTTAGAATCTATATGCACAGAGACCTTCAGGAATACTATAGGATCTAGATGTCTTTACCTACTCAGCAATTTTTTTTAATTAGTTCCCTACTTTTGATTCAGCCATCCTGGTCACATTTAAGATGATCTTCTTTTTTACCCTACTAACCGAGTGCCACACTTTTACCCTTCAGCAATACACAACATGGGCACTGATCAGCCCTAGGCAACGCCGCTTTCAGCAATTAAACAGCCAACAACAAAGACCACTCACTTCAAGTACTTTATTATATCTCGGTACATTTTGATTAACCACTGCCAGCATGTGATTCTTACTGACATCCTTCTATATGTGAGAACATTACTATTTTTCCCTTGATGTAGCTGAGGAAACAACCCTCCATCACATCCTGTTCACAAAAAAATGTTTCCTTGTTACGCATCTGCAGACCTCTCCATAGACATAGAGTTATGCCTATACAAAACACCGTACATGTTCTACATAAAGCTTACCTAGGTTAACACTGCCTTCATATTTATAACCACCATCTATTAGCCTAACTATTAATCACCTAAAGCAACCTATGCTTACAACAGCACCTATTAAGCTTATTCACTACTTCCTTACAACATCCGAAAACAAGACATATTTTATGTTACATTTACTCATTGTGCGTAATTGCTTACAACTATCCAATGTGATACTACCGTCTAGCTTCGATGTGTTTACAACGAGAAAAAAACCTTATATGTGCATCTGTCTCTGCATTCACGACCACCAAAACCCCTTAAATATTTGGTTATACCCCATAAACATTGCATTTACACGTCTTTAACTATGTCTATTATATCTCACCTATTTAAATTCACAGTAGCAAAAAACACCACCTGGAAAAACTGCTTCGCTCACCTGATGGAACTCCGACTGCTTTTTCGTCTAAAAGGTATATGACTGTCTTCAACTGGATCACATGTTTTATCAGAAGTTCTATAAATGTGCTTCTTAGCTTACGTCAAAGATTTCACAAATTTACTTCTTTATTTCATTCACCACTATGTTATGTCACGTTTGCTTACGCAGATCTGCATCGCCTCCTGCAGAATCTACAACCGATCCACCGACAAAGAAAACACGCTCATCTACCAAAAAGGCCACTTAATAATTATATAACTCTGCAGATCACCAGGAACTCAGGTGCGTTACGCTATCACTTCCCACCCAAAAAAAAATTACGATTCCTTCTAACTGACTTCTACTCTATAGAGTCTCTACGAAAGGGTTCCAACCATCACAACAACTACTGCTTTCCCAGAAACAACTGCCCCCTTTTGTGTACTCATTTAACTGCTTCTATCTATCGATGTTGTACAGTCCATCGACCCTCTCCCTTATGTTGTTACTCCTTTCAAAGCTTCTTCTGCAAATGTTCCCAGCTCAGCTATGGTTATGAGTAGTTTCACTTCGTTTATACACTCTAAAATCGTCCTTGCTTTTGATGTGATATACTATACATGCCTACCGTGTTATTTACTCCTTAACATATTTTGTTCCTCTGTATACAGCCATCAATAATTAGATATACTAGAGTCTTACATATCTTCTTCTTGACGTATTTTGTTCCTCTGTGTACAGCCATCGATAATTAGATATACTACAATTTTACGTATCTTCTTATTGGATAAGAGCTTCGTTACAAGGTCACACAAAACTCATGTTGAACACAAGCTTTAACAAGCTAAGCTTTAAAAAACACATACCTATCTATACCCGCGCCATCTCGGGTGATCTTCTAGTTTGTTATACACTGGTACCGACAGCAAGGTAGAGACAAGCAGTGGGCTGGATGGATGGGATGGGTGAGAAATGGGTTGAACCCATATTGATGAAATTGGGTTGGGTTGGGTTGGGTTGGGTTTTGGAGGTGGAGTAGTGGAATGGTCTGGGCTAGGTTGATGTGCTGTGCATTGAAGTGGGTTGAGGTGGGTTTAGGTTATGTTTTAACCCATTAACAGGCCTATGTAAGGCATTGCCGGCTCGCCCATTTGCTCCGTGCTTCCGGAGGCCACGAGCTAGGCGCGAGAGGAGCAGGGGTGAACAGTATTTAGGAGAGGTGAAGAGGGTGTGTACAACTGCGGCGCTATGTATATAGTCCAACATGGATCCTCCGATCGTTTCCGCGGTCCCGCCCCACAAGGAGCTACCCTCGATTGCGCACCTTCCGCGAGCCAGGTCCGGCCACTGTATCTGGCACATGGACCAGGGGCCCAGTGGCTAAAGGGTAAGATGCGCTGAGCCCGCAAGTGAGACTCAATCGACATTAGGGCATGCACGAACCGCTCATTTCTAATTTCTCATTTGGTCAGGGGAGATTGGGGCAGCGATCTCGCATAGCTGCATCGGACGGCGTACTTTCCAACATGTTGCGTGCATAAAGAAACACGACGAAGTAACACACCAACTGAGTTGCCAATAATTTGGAGATATATATATATATAGGTATGAAATTCGTCGTGTGTACCGTGTACACCTATATATATATATATATATGATGCCATTGATCCTACCTTGTTTGCGTGGTCTTGATTCTTGAACTTTCGATGCACCATATCTCGTTGTGCCAAAGGAATACATTTTGGCCACATGATATAATCAATCTCCCAGGAGCTCAGGCTGCATTGGATGGCTCAGGCCAGTCTGAAGACGTCCTAGCAGGCCGAAAATACCTACAGACTAAACTTCCATCAACCATCGTGAACTTAACTATTTAGTCATGAAAATCAGGCCCGGCATACGGACCAGCGACAATTCTTTCGGCCTGATTGAACTTCCACAGTAAATGCACCAGGGTCGGATCAGCCCACAGTTAGGAATATCGCTGGCCTGATTGTAGCTGGCCTTTTCCGAGGCCCAGCTCAAGCTACGATTCCTTCGTCCTGGTAGGGAGGGAGTTCGAGAGAGAAGTAGTAGCCGTGGTTGGTAACGCATCGCCCGGTCGCCCATGGGCGTCTATAACTTGTAATTGCACCTCGCGGTGCTCAGCTACTCGTAGGCTTAAAGAGAGAGAGAGAGAGAGAGAGTGTGTGTAGTGGTCGTGGGCTAAATACGCTTTCACATTTACATCCCAACTCAACTGCTGCGCAAAGGTCAAACGGGCTAAAAACTGAGTTTAGCCTTCCTTAAAAAAAAACAGCAGAAACCTTAGAAGTTATAACTGAAACATTTCATGTTGTCGTGTCGAGGAGCTGGACCCACTTGAACTTTGCAGGACCTGCCTATGCAAGTGTTACTTTGAGTTTTTTTTTTAAAAAAAAAATCTTTAAATCGTTCGGCACTTCGAAACCTACTTTAAGAGTATATCATCAGGCATGATTCCTTTTTTCCCATTTGATAATCTCTTACACGAAGATACTTCAAATAAAAACTTGCAAGCAAAGCAAGTATTGCATTGTTAACTACGAGGCCGACCTCCCGCAGCCCCACGTTGGCTACTCCGGCCCAACCTCAATGGGCCTACTCTTAAACAAGATATGCCCACTTTGTAAACCAGTTTCAGATTGGGCTGCCGCCCTCTTGCGGCTTGCTCCACGGCCGATCGGCCGCTGCAGCACTTGCATGCAACTGGAGAGAAAGAACTACTCTGAACTTAGCTCCTCTCAAAAAGGAGGGGGAAAAAAAAAAGGAAGAACCGCTGAACTAGCTACTTGAAAGTTGAAGTTCGAGAGCACACTGATACGGAATAAGCAAATAGCTCGTACATTGAAATGAACAAAGGCAACCAAATTAACGGAGTGATCACCCAAAAGCGGCACAAGCCTCGGAGGAAAATTTGATACACAAACGACAGCAGCAGCAACTCTTGTCGCAAGTTATAACAGCATTTCCCCATACAATTACTACACAGCAGTAACCATAAGCATCCGGTACAAGGCACAAAGCGGACAACGTTTGCAGACACCAAAGCTGAACCGAAACAGAGGTAAACAGAGCATTACGTGCTAACACACAGACCACGGTAACAATGCTTATTTACTAGATATAACAATACATCACAATTTCACATGGCGGACGTGTATACCTGACCTCCCAAAAGCTAGTTCCACGGCGCGACGAAGTGGTTCAGGACGGCGTTGGCCATGGCAGCGCCAACCCGTGCTGCTCCTGGGAGCTGGTCCGCCACCGGCGACAACATGACTAGGAAAACTCCCATAACAAAGAGGAGGAAGCCGAGGAATACACTCACGGTGTCGGCGCCGGGGTTTCCAACGTTGGAGATGATGAGGAGCGCGCCGATGAGGAGCAGAGATCGGCCGGAGTTGAGGAGGGAGCGGTCCAGGTGGTCGAGAGCAGCAGGCCCGTGAAAGACGGGCTCGTCGTGAGGAGCCAGGTAAGGCATCGCCGGCTCGCCCATTTGCTCTTCCTTTTCACAACGCGCTTCCGGAGGCCAAGCTAGGCGCGAGAGGAGCAGGGGTGAACCGAGAGCTCAGAATTTTGGAGAGATAAAGAGGGTGTGTACAACTGCGGGCTGCGGAGCCTTTCATTTCACTCGGGTGAAAGGGATTTCACCCGAAAGTTAAACTAGGAGTTTCCCTATCACTTGAAAGGGAAACTCCTAAACTAGGAGAGTTTCCCTATCACTTGAAATAGGAGTGTCCCTATCACTTGAAAGGGAAACTTTACAAAGACTCAAAACTTAGTCAGCCTATGGGTACCACCGCTGAAGCACTAGACCTCTTGTCAAGATCTTGTGGGACCCGGATTTTCTAATCCGAATCCTCTGCGAATAACTGTGCTATTCCCTAGATCAGTAGATAGCACTCACAGATACATCACTGAATCATTCATACAATGGCGTAAAACCATACCATTCATTAATTTAACACATCAGAGTTACATAGACCGCATCGGGTCAAGTTTTACAATAAGGGCCGAACAGGCCAAACAATTACATCACAAAGTAGCGGAAGCGACAACGGAAGCAAAAAGGGTGAGAGCACATCTCTCCACAGGCAAGTGACTGGGGAAACCTCTGTACATCCGATATTACCCAAAACTCAGATAATATGGGATGCACCTAGGTACCAGCGGAGTCAGCTAGACTGGGGCGAGACTAGAACAACTATCGACTAAACTATGCTTTAAGGACTCCTGGGTCTTCAGACATCTGGTTCCTTGTAGTAGTCGCCATCTCCAAAATTTCCTGCTTCTGAGGGTTTGGGGGAAAGAGCGAGAATGAGCACAACTACCGTGCTCGCGAGCCAACACACAGAATGCAATAGTATACATGCAAGGCTTAACAAGGATGGCTCAGGTTCTTTTATTTGCTAAAGCAACATTTTCAATTATCATAATTACAAAGTCCTATGACTTGGCATTTTAACAAATTTGCATTTTCATTAAAGAGAATAAGTGCAATATTAAATAACAGCGAAGGTTACCTCCACCTTATGCTTAATTTTGATAACGGTTACATCCTCCGATTATCAACACTGGATTAGGCTACCCAGGAAAATTCAAAACCAGGGCTGGATGAGCCCAACACATTTCCATTTCCACCCACAAAGATTTTTGAAATAGAACTAACTCAAAGTTAAGTTCCCATGTCCGCTTTGACCAAGGCGCACATTTAAACAGCTTTAGACTCGCAGAGGTTGTACATCGCACTCCGCAAGAGATAATCATACTCGTTACTCCACATGATTCCTTAGTCATGTAGTTGAGCGATCGTCACAGTAACGTTTCGAACTATCTTGCCCCTTCCGTCATCTCACCTATATGGGGTTACGCTCATACGTTGTGCGGGATGTTCACCTCAGCGACTGGAGTAGTTGAGTGCGGAGTCAACCTACCCCTCAGCGACTGGCAAACTTCACCGTGTTCGGTGTCCCATTCAAGCCAGCGTACGTCCTGCCGCTTGCACATTCCCTCTTTCCCACCATGCGAGACGACATTCGAGGTTCGAAAGTTTTACTAAGCCAAGTTGCAATTTGCAGACTTGCGGTTGTACTGGTTTTACACAGGAGGTCATGACAAGATTAAGTCCTTAATTCACCTGGACGGTTCATACCACATACCAACCATTCTCGTGCTACGTTCGCACCCACCATTCGTTCCATCCGTCCAGATGGGGTACTAGCAAGTTGTTTAGGGTTTTGGGAAGGAAAACCAATTAACGCAACACATCAGTCATCTACATCCAATGACTGCCCAAAACCATTTTTCATGTTTAAAGGATGATGATCGGGACATTTATTGTCCCGGTACTTAAGCAAGACTAGCATGTCGCTTAAGTACAACCTATACTAGTATTACCAAGTAATTACTAGGGTGACAAGGAATACTGGATTCAATTATCAAAGGATGGTTTAATAAGTAATTAATCAACAAATGGGTATTTAACTACCTTAAGCTTTAACATATCATTGTTTACAAAATTAAAGCATGCAACTTTGCTATTTTAAATAAACATAGTTTGCATAAAATGTAGGTTCGGAATGATCAAAGCATTGACTCGCCTGGGTCAGATTATCGCGGCCTTGATCTTACTCGGGGCCTTCTCGCGTGGGTTTTGGAATTCCGGGTCTTCGTCTTTATCCAAATCTTGATCCTGCTTGAGTTGCTGCCTCTTCGGGACTCCGACTCCTATTTACGCAATACAAGCAAGAACAATAAATAAATCCGAAGAACTTCCAAAATACCAAATATAAATAAAGCACTTTTGAATAAGTTTTCTGATGAAGAGCTGGAGAGACGAGATTCAGCGAGGTGGGGATGTTTGACAAGGTCAAACGATTAGCTGAGTACAAGAGACAAGGGCGGAGATACTCTGCCGAAGGAAAACAAAGGGAAAACAAAGGGGAAAACAAAGTCGAATGAACTATCGCAGGGATACTTCACTTTGGATACCGCTGATCGACCAAGATTAGAATACACGATAAATTAACAAGACCGTAAATCATTTTATTAAAGACGACTTTTGAATAGGGAGAAAAAGGGAATAAACAATATTTGGACCGACGAATACTGGATAGAATTACAAGATTAATATTTAGGTTTTCAAAGTAAGCTGTCGAGATTAACAGGTTAATCTCGAATAGTCTTCCAAAATATTTTGAGAAAATGCAAGCTTATTTTAAAGCATTTTACACAATGCGGAAAATTTGAATAAATAATTTTTAACTAAAATAGACACGATTGCAGAGACGATTACAAAGGTCATTTGCATAACCTCGATTTCCCGAGATTGTGCAAATTTCGCTCTTAATCGATAGCTCTCAACTAAAATCGAAAATGATAGTTCTACTAGTACTTGGCAATCGGCGAGTTAACCACTAACAACGGTTAATCGATTCATCGCAAGTCGTAGCAAAATCATCGAGAACAATTGCTTTGGAAACGTTTTCGCCAAAAAGGATAAACTACTAGTCGATCGAGTAATACAAAACGATACATATACACAAATGCCATACAAAACACAATCGCTAAACAACAACTCTCAATACACAAATCGATACACAAAACAATCTTCCCAAAAACTAAACTATCACTTCACGACTACCCTGCACACAAACACAAAATATTCATACACAATAGCGACATACAAATCTCAATACACAATTTCAATGCACTGATTTTTAAATACCAATCTTCGCGGCGATTCAACTGCATATACAAATATTACACTGCATACACCATTGTTCACTGCATACACAAATATCATCATCCAATTTGCAAAACACAAAACACAAACCATCGATGTTACTCCGCTGCTCCGCTTAGAGAGAGAGAGAGAGAGAGAGCAGAGAGAGAGAGGGACAGAGAGAGACAGAGAGAGCTGAGAGCAGGGGAGGCCGGGTGCTGGAGGCCGGTTGGACCGGAGGGGAAGGCGGTCGGACCGGGGAAGAAAGAAGGGAAGAGCACGGGGCGGCGTCGGCTCCTGCCGGCAGCGAGGGAGATGGCGGCGGTGCCGGGGCTGCGGCAAAGGGGAGATGGCGGCGACCGGAGCGCACGGGAGAAGAACGGGGAGGAGAAGATAGGGGAGGCGCGACAAGACGGAGGCTCACCGAGAGGGCGGCGCGGGGAGCGTGGAGGCGGCCGGCGCCGGGCGGAGGCGACGCGGAGGAGGAGCCGAGGCGACCGGCCAGCAGCGGGCGAGCGAGGCGCTTCGGGTGGAGGCGGCGCCGAGGAGGAGCTTCGGGCGCCGCCACGACGGAGGGGCGAGGGAAGGAGGCCGGAGCGGAGGGAGGCGCGGCCGAGGGAGACGCGGAGGAAGGGGAAGAAGGAGGAAGCCCGCTTTTATAGCCGGGAGAGAGAGGGGAGGTGGAAAGCCGGCGGGCGGCGGCGGAGAGGGAGAAGAAAAGCCGCGGCGCGGAGGAGACCGGGCACGTGGGGCGGCGGCGGGAAAGCCGTCTGGTGGCACGAGGCGGCGTGACGGCGAGGAGGGGGAACGCGCGAGCGGCGGGCGCGGAGGGCCCGGGGGGCGGGCGAGGAGCGGCGGCATGGGCTTGGGAGGAGGGGCCCGGGAGAGGAGAGAAGCGAGAGAGAGAGAGGCGAGAGGGGAGGCGGCGCGTGCGGGAGTGAGGCGAGAGAGAGAGAGGGGAAGGGGAAGAAGGAGAGAAGAGGCCGGGCGAGCGGGCCGGGCCGGGAGAGAGGAAAAGAGAGATGGGCCGGGGAAAGCCGGCCCGAGAAGAGAAAGAAAGAAAAATGCAAGAAAGGGGGTTTGGAAATTTAAAATTTGAAATCACAGTTTCGATTTTTGAAGCTTTTGAATTTTTGAAAACCAAATTTTGATTTTGAAATCTCAATCAAAAACAGGATGTTACAAACCTACCCTCCTTAAACGGAATCTCGACCCCGAGATTCGGCTACCCAGATGAGACGGGGAGCGTACCTCTCAATACTTCTGAAGTTGCTTGGGCTTCTTCAGCGGCGACAGGGTTCACTTGGCCTTGGTTCTGGCTTGGCGCGAAAGCGACTCTGAATGCCTGCGATGTTTGACGACTCTTACTTGAAGCTGAAGTCTGGCCTTGAGCTGGTGTGGCTTTGAAGTTGAACCTCACCGGGGTGACTGGTAGAGGGCATCTGTTGACGAAATGTCCTTTTTCACCACAGTTGAAACAACGAAGACGAGCTCTCGGATTCTGCACTGCAGGCTGTTTGACGGGGCGAGGAGGGCGGAGAACAAACTCACTTCTTTCCTTCTCTACTGAGGTACTCTGGCACTTCGGTGCAATCTGGCTATTTTCTTTCAAAGTCCGACTTTGGTTATCTTTGCCATTTCCATCTGCGATGAGTCTCGTAGCGACTTGAAAACAGGTCCTTTGTAACTCGACTGCCTTGATCAGGATTGGACGCATGAAACAATCTTTGGGGCAATGGTCTTGACCTTCGCAGAGAAAACACATGACTTTATCCATCGGACACTCACCGGGCTGGTGATCTTTCTCACAGTTGGGGCAGTTTACACAGCATTGGTCTGCCTGGTGTCCTTTTTCTCCACAACGTGTGCAAACTACTTGGTTCACAGGGCAATCTTCTGGTTGATGGTGTTCCTCACAGCTGGGACAGTAGGGAACTGGACATGAGTAGCAATAGTGTCCAAATTGTCCACATGTGAAACACGCTCCTCTTGCAACTTGTCTTAATGGAGGACATAATTGGGCGACATGTCCTGTCTTGCCACATTCCAAGCAAGAGTTTGACGGGGCTTCTGAGTCTGCTAGTAGAACTTCAGCAGGTACAACTTGCTTTCCGCTGGGACTCCTGATGAGTTCTTCATTGCCAGAGTTGAGGTTGATGACGATGACATTTTTGTCGGTTCTTCAGGATTCTGCTGGGGACAACTGCTCATACGGTGTCGGAGGTTGCCGCAATAAGGACACTTGATTCCTTGGTCTTGCTTTCTTTGGGGGCATCTGTTAGCGAAGTGTCCCGAATTCTTGCAATGGAAGCAGGTAACAGCCTTTAGGGGTCTTCCTAGTGCAACGGTACCATTATCCTTGAGTAAATCTTGAGGTTGACGGGTGGCATGGTCTGTTCTGTCGTCTTCTGCACCACGTGCAAGGCGAAGCTTCTTCTGGGGGCATTTATTGGCGAAGTGCCCTTTATCTCCTTGGTGAAACAAGTCAAGTTAGGCTGGGGTTGTTTGCTGCAGATCGATCAGCGGAGCGGGGAGTACGGAAAACAATCCCACTTGAGCGCAGAGTTGGCCTTGGGGCTCTTGGTGACTGGGCTGCAGATTGATTGAATGAGGAGCTGCCGAGAAATGCTGACCGCTGGGGATAGCTATCTTGTGGCCTTCGTCTTGTGACTTCTTGTTACAACCGCACCATTTCCTTGGGTTGTCGGCCCTTTGGTGCCATCGAGGAAAAAACATTTCGAGATAAGATCGAGAGGAGATATATGAGGGTTCACTGGCCCTCTAGAGCACAGCAAAAGAAACTCAAAATCCAAAGAGAAAGATCGATCAATTACAATACAAAGCCTAGAATGGCTGCATTATATTAAGGGGGTTAAGTGTTTACATGACTCCAGAAAACACAGCATATAGGCTATGCTAAGTCACGACACAAGATACACACATATCGTCTACAAAAGAAGAAAACAGTTTTCCAAAGCTTGGACATTCAAAATTATCACGTGTTGTAGTCTCTGGATTGTACTTCTGTAGCTCTAACACGTATCATCCATCTTTGATCTCCACACACTTCAACTCGAGCTCGATCGTCTCCTCCAGCATCCTCGACCCTTGGGATCATGACTTCGCATCAAGTCATCTCCCAGTTCTCGCCGTAGACCACGATCGCCTCCGAGTTATCCTGCACATGTAAAGACCAAAACAACATATTTTCCCAGCACAAGTTCTTCCTAACTTAACCGATATAAGTCCACACAACACGACACGTCTCAAATAATATCTGTAAATAACATTGTCAATTATTCATCAGCTAAAATATTTTAGACCTAACCACGTGGTCTAATGACTCTAAACTCTTTTTGTTATTTGTTGTAGAAGATTGGATTTTTTTCTTGATTTGTTGAGCAACTGTGGAATTGCGAACCAAAACTGCTTATTGTTTTGTGAGTTTCGAGATCTACAATGGTTCTAGCATGTATTAGTACGGCTTTCAAGATTCGAATATACCGTGTTATGAAGGCGCTATTAGAACTGTATTGTTAATCATAATTTCTTTGGAGAGATGTGTTTACTGGTGATGTACAACTAAGTGCATTTTCAATTTTTTGAAGTAAAAGAATGGCCTTATGAAGACATCATGCTAAAGGCGGTTTTTCTTCGTATGGAAAAGGACATATAACATGAAACTGAATGTGTACATTAGGTATAAAGCCGCAAAACTTTTTTTTTGGTTTCCTTTCGTCTGAATCCGAATAAGTGTGAGAAGTCAGAAAATCAGACTAATCTAATTAACATTAATAGCTGGTTAGCAGTAAATAAAAATTTTATGAACTCTAGTAATACAAGAACTAATTACATCATAACAGATCATGTTTTACAACTTTGAGTACATTACAAAAAGATTAAATTAAAATCTTGCATTGCATGCCGCCGGAGCCTTCCTTGAAATCTCGTCTGTCCATCGCCGTCCAGTCAAACTGTCTTCATCAACCCAATCCGAAACACCACTCCCAGCTGCATTGTCCTCCAATCAACCATAAAACCATTAGCAGTTCAAAAACTATATAATAGAGTTAGAATAAAGTGGATTGCCGTTAGAGTATCGTAGGAATAATCGCGGCTTCCAGATCGATCTATATCAGTCGGCACCTGGATACCCACAATACCTAGACTAACCTAAGTTAATCGGCGCTGTCTTATTTTCGTAGGTTTCATCACTCGGCGTTATAGAATCCAACACCTATGTATACCAATTTGCCTCAAGCTCGCAGAGAATCCTCGATAGCTTAATTGCGACCAATTGACCAAAATGCCCCTAGCCCAAAAATATCTGGTGAGAGCCATTCGGTAAACACAAGGGCATAAGGGTCCCAAATGGACCACAAAGGCAAGGCAAGGCAGCCAGATTCATTCCCCAGCTGAGTGCATCCCCCCTGAAAAGCCATCCTCCCCACAAAGCAACACTCAAGCCTCATTCACATAAGCAAGCCACCACAGAGGAGCACAACACATCCATTCCCCCTCCCACTTCTTCTCAGCCGAAAGGCCAAGACCACAGCAGTAGGAAGGAAGCAAGAGGGGAAGGGAGCCGGAGAGCAAGGGCGATGCCGACGGCAGCCTTTGAACCACATCGACCAACTGAAGGCCACACCAAGACCAACAGAAGGGCGTCTACTAGGAGGACGACCAGCCTCACCGCCGACATCGCCATCCCGACCACAACCGCCACCACCTTTGCCTCTACTTCAAAACAGATCAAACCAAATCCATCAGGTAAACCATATTCATGCCCCCACTGCCATCCCTATTTTGCCTAACCCAAAACCACATCAGGTGAACCAACCAAGAACCTGCAACACTAATCACTCAACACTACACACTATCCATCACTAGGAGCATCATCCATTCTCATCACATAGCAAGGGGGAGCAAGGTAGAGAAGTAGAACAGGGGGTTATACCTTAGTGCCCAGAACCGCAAGAGCCCACTCTAGTGAATCCTCCACCCTAGTTCATCTTCCATGCATAAACCGCAAGCATCTAAATCATCAAGAGAAGTACTAAATCAACTTAAAATCGGGTTGGGGACCGGATCCTCTGGGGAAGACCAGAACCGGGCCGAGCCGAGGCCCAGAGGAGGAGGCAGTCGGGTAGAGAGGGAGCTCCGAAAGGAGAGCAGATGCGGCGCTGGCTGCCAGGCCGCGTCGAGGGAGGAGAGCCAAAGGGAGCAAGGCGGCCGGCCGAGCCAAAGCACGCCAGGCCGGGGTGAGCTGAGAGGCAGCTGGTTGGGAACGACGGCACATGGCGGTGTCGGGCCCTCCGGCTGCGCCGAGAGAAGAGGGAGGTGGCCGGAAGGAGGTGGCGGCAGCGGAGTGTGCGGGAGAGAGAGCGAGAGATAGAGAGGCAGAGAGGAGAGAAAGGGGTGGGGAGAAGGGAGTGTCGGCAGGGGGAGCATCGGCCGGGGTAGAGATAGGGAGGGGAGTAGGTGATTAGGGGTAGGAATTAAGGTAGGTGATTTGGTAGTTAAGTAATTAGGTAATTAGGAAGGTAGGTGTAATAAATTCAAGTATGGGAAATTTAAGAAAAACTGTATTAATTTTGTTAATCTAATAAATTAGGGATCCCGTTTATTTGTAAGGAAGTAATAATATTTTTTGCGTTCGTAAATTTATGCAGCGTAGCGGGGTGTAAGCACGAGTGGTAGTATGTGTCGGGTGATAGAACGCGAGTTCGGCAATCACGACTATAGAGCGAGTAAACAGTGGACAGATTTTAGTGGGAAAGTGCTAACTGGGTCGGGATCTGAAAAATATTATTAAATTAAAATTGACTAACAAAAAGAGTTACATTAACAATTTATACACCTACTATCACACAAAATCCACTAAGTATTTATTTATGTATTATTCGTACTGCCGCATTGCTACAGAAGACGGACCCCAGCAACCGGTGTAGCTGATCAATGACTCATCGATGCCGACCTTTACTACACCTACGAAGGCAAGCTATCCTCTTGAACATCAATATTGTTATCTTAAATGTAAACCGTATATTGCTGTATTATATGTATTGCATCAAAAAAATTATTTCTCAAAATTCAAATCAATTGATTGAGATGAACATGAATGAGATAAAGATGAAAGAAAAAGGGAAAGAGATAAGAGATAAGAATTATATGGCTGATAAAGGGGCCCCGTGGCAGGTAAGATATGAGGCAGGAAGTAGGACCCTTTACATATGGTTAAAATATAAGGACCAACAAAACTCTTACTCGGCCGAGGTCAGAATTCAAGTGCCAACCATTTTCCTGCTCGTGAGCAAGCGTAAAATGCTTCCTTGTTATGTGATTTTGCTCTCCACATTGGGTAAGTAATATATGTGAAGGAGAATGGAGGAACCCAGAACCGTGAGGAGAGACCGGAAGTGGGGAATCCAAGGCGCTATAGCGCTAAGGTGGAGTGTTGAGTGCAAGATAGAAGCTGCCTCAACAAACATTACCAGAACTCGGTGTGAAGACGATGTCGGCACCGACGGAAAGTAATGGGTGGAGAAATTAATCACGTAACCTGGAAAACGTTCTGTATTCTGAATTTGAACCCGCATAAAAGGAAATGTTGGGGACCTGGTTCATTTTAGAGTTCAAAATAGCTATGGGTAAAGTGGTACAAGCCTGCGCAGTGCTATACAAATCATGAATTCATACCAGTCTCCTGGATTTGAGTCTACGGGAACCACCAGTGGTCTTTCCTCTATTCGAGTGACAAGTAATATTTTCAATATTAAAATCTGTCACTTAATGTTTTCACGAGTTGTTATTTTCAGAAAAGAGATGGTATAGAAAATGTGATAATGAATAGAGATAAATCATACAGTGCATGTTTTGCTATTAATGCTTGCTGAGTACCTTTGTACTCAACCTTGTTAGTATTCTCCTTTGTAGATCCTAGTCCGGCTAGGAATTATCCCAAGTGGGATGAAGGACATGCATGTATCGAAGAGGCCGCGGGAGGCAAGGGAGCTGACGGCGAGGACCAGAGCGAGATGGGCAGTTTGTTCGACGTGTGGGACGAGTAGACGACTAGAAGAGCTTGGCCGGCAAGCGAGGGGACTTAGTCCCACTTATCGGTTGTAATGTACTATCTGTAAAGATCATAGTATTGCGTGGCTACTGTTGTAGTAAAAATGTACAGTTTCTATTTTATTGTTCTGCTGCGCGACTCTGATAAAAGACTTACTATTCGTCGGAGCGGTGTTCTACCGGGCAGATGAATAGTAATCTGCATGCCTAAGTGTGATTACCCGATGGTAATAACACGGGGCATCATAATAAGTATACAGGCGGGAAAGAACAGCGAGTCTGATTTGAACTAAATAGGCATCTAGACGTGTGTTTTAAATAATGCTATTGGTTATAATTTGAAGTCGCATTTAAATCATCTGCCAGTCTATGATGTGTATAGGCCGTAGTTATTGAACTATCTGAATCCGTCATGTAGTTGTTTGAAGTTGTAGTATCTTCGATTGTACAGAGCTTTTTTTCTGCAGAAAGTGATCATATGCTAAAAATTGCTAAAAGGCACGGTAGTTTGCTAAGAAAGGTGATAAACTGTAAAGTGTTCCTGTATAATTGGCGAGGTGCTAATGCCAGAACAGCATATCGGAAAAACTAAACTGACCTAAGGTTTGGTAATGTGTTTGCCGGCATCATCTTTGAACAGCTTCCTAGCTGTTTTTGAGGTACTTGTAGAGGCGCTAGCTGCGTCTTTCATTATGTACAAACCGTCAGCTACTTGATGATGTGTATTGCAGGTTATTGTCTATTAAGATGGGGAAAAATAACTCTTTTTTGTTAAGCACAAAAATAGTCAAGTCAGGCTGAACCTTTTAGAGGCGAGCTGCACGGGAAAAGCATCCATTTCTAGAGGAGTTCTATCTTCCGAGTGTGAGCACTTTTTCGGTTGTTTGTGAGCGAGTTGACTACATTATTGTAAAAGGAAACGTGCTGCATTAGAAGGCAATAAAGTTCTATCCTGTTATGAAGTATGGAGTTTATCATTGGGTGTTCCGTTGTTGGTATTTGGGAGAAGGTTTTTTCGGGCTGATGTAATAAAGGACTTTCTGAAGGTGTGATTGCTGATGCAGACCATTGTTTAGCGCTTTCCATCTGCGGCTGCATTTTCAACGAGTAGCAGAGCGGAAAAATGTAGCATTCAAGGAAACAACCAGTTTGGCTTGCGTATGATAAGGCGTATGTATATGGGTAGTTTAATGAAAAGACTAAGCTAGTGTAATGAGAAAATACAATAAGTAGTATCTGAGCATCGTAAGCAATAGTAGTAACCTTCAGTGTTATGTGCTGGTCTTGACAAGGGCGAAGCCAGGATAAATGGCTGCTGGGGTCGGTACTTACAGTACTAAGTGCTAATTTATAGGGTCCGATAATATAATACCATACATAACATCAAATTGATAAAATAACAATGCATATTGTGACAAAATAAGGTTTCACAAGAGTAGTTACCTCTTACAGTTTCCCTCTACGACTACGATCCTCCATCTTATGAAACCGAACTATCACATCTTCGATTGGAATTGCGGATAGAAATTCCGATTCCACGAAGCATATGATACAATCATTCATAAATCCATCTCCAATACGATTTCTCAGTATTGTCTTCACAATTTTCATTGCTGAAAAGCACCTCTCCACTGATGCAGTGGCGATAGGAAGAACTAGTACTAGCTTGAGAAGCCGATAAACCAAAGGAAAAGCCAAATTTTTTTTTGTACCCACCATCAACCTAGCAAGCTCAGAAATAGTGTTCAAGTCGGCAAATCTTTCATCAGCTCACATATTGTCAATGTAAATATTAAGCTCTCGATCAAGATCCTTAAGTTGTGTTGAGTTGAAATCATCAGGATATGACTTAGCCAACTCCATTAGACTCTCAGATTTGAATGCCTCAAAAGAATTCTTGGGATTGAAAGCAGCGATATGAGTAAGTAACTGGGAGTTTACCTCATTGAAACGATCACTAAACTCTGTAAGCTGCAAGTCAATAATTGGGTTCAAGCAATCATATCTATAATGTTGATAGTTGGTGCGATTGGTCTTTTTTCTTGGCCTATGGCGATCAATATATTCCTCATCCATATCCAACTTAGGAATGCCCATGCTCTTCACAAAAG
This sequence comes from Hsuehochloa calcarea, assembly GCA_036346395.1. NCBI lineage: Eukaryota > Viridiplantae > Streptophyta > Magnoliopsida > Poales > Poaceae > Hsuehochloa > Hsuehochloa calcarea. Next base: position 4,644,056 of record CM070604.1, on the reverse strand, counting down.
GAGTATACAATCTGCAACAAACAATCCCAACCATCATCTCTAATTTGCTGAAATTTCTGCTTGGTTAACTTCACCTCTAACATGGCCTCTAGGATGTCTTTATCTTTCCTCTGCAAGGACAGTGATAGAGAATTTGCATGGCCTAAAATAAGCAACATTAAGTGCAAGTGAAACACAAAATCAAAATCCTTGAGATAGTCTAGGAGACCACGGGCTTGGCGTCTCTTTGCATCATTTGGACCTTCTTTTTCCACATATTGGAGAACTTCAATAACTTCAGGGAATAGATTGCTTACGCTCTTAAGGGTTCTATAATGAGAACCCCAACGTGTGTCTCCAGCTCTTTGAAGGGATTGTTCTTGATTTAATCCAGTTCCACTAGTTAGTTGTCCAGTGCCTATGGCTTTTCTAACTCTCTCCTGTTGACTTTCTCGAATCATATCTTTACGTTTACAAGAAGCTCCTGCCACACTAAGCAATAGAGATATCATGTCAAAGAAGTCACTAGCATCATCATTCTTTTTAGCCACTGCGACAATGACTAATTGTAGCTGATGAGCAAAGCAGTGGATATAATATGATGAGCTATTCTCTCTCTCGATTAAAGCCCGTAGTCCATTGAATTCACCTCTCATGTTGCTTGCTCCATCGTAACCTTGTCCTCTGATTTGCTTTATGCTCAAGCCATACTTAGCAAACAAATTGTCAATGTTAGATTTCAGACATGAAGCCGACGTTTCTTGCACATGAACAACAGCAATAAGTCTCTCCTTTATTACCCCAAGCTTATCAACGTACCGTAAGACAACTGCCATCTGTTCCTTCCCAGACACATCAGCTGACTCATCCACTAAAAGGCAAAACACATCACCATCAATTTCTTCAATAATAGATTTCACGATGATCTGCAAAAAACAAGTAAAAATCATTATAGACTATGAGAGATGACATAGTTTGTAAAACAAAAATAATACGACAGCCTTTTCTTACCTCAGCAAAACAATTCGCAATATCCCTTTGAATTTCTGGAGCAATCATCTTATTATTTTTAGGAGCATTACTTCCAACAGCTTTCTTTACTTTGTCATTTTCATCTGCCAAAAGTTGTACTAACTCTCGAAAATTCCCCTTATTGGTGGAATCCACTGATTCATCGTGACCACGAAAAGCTAAACCTTGATGCAATAAATATCGGACAGCTTTAATAGATGTCTTCAACCGAAGTAGATGCTGCTCTTTAGTGATATCACTCTGCTTGTTTAAAGCATCACCAATCGATTGGCCGGGCTTCAACAAATTGTCGCATCTCTTCACAGCCGTGTTATGAAAACTATTACATTTCTTCGCCTACATGATCTCAAGCCTATCGATTTGTTCCACCATCCCAACCATCTATTACAAATGCATCATTCCCACCTTGGCCCTTGTTGCAATCTCTCGAACAAGTAACAATATAAACAAAACACCTATCCATCTTTTCACCGCACTCTAGCCAACCATATTTAGTGAACCATTCATGTTGACATCGTCGTGGAAAACCCGCTATCATTGTCGTTGGAAACATAAAACCAGGTGGTGGCTTACAAGGACCTCTAGTCAAATATTTTCGCCTTATGTCATTTTGCAATTTGTCGCCTATGTAATCGATATTCTTCTTCTATCTCGGGATCATATGGAAGCTCCTCAAAATTTACCTCCTCCGTGAGATCCGTGAAGTGCGCTGAATAGTACAATTAATGTTTGATGCAGTGCCATCTCCATCTCTTCTTATTCTTGAAGTGTCTCCATGATTATTCTCATTATCACCGGCTGGGGTAATTTCCTTTTAAGAAATCCTTCCAAAGTGCTCGATTGCCTATCAAGTTACTAAATTAGTCACATAATAAAAAAACTAAAGCAAACAATGTGTATGTGTACATTATAAATACTAGATAGATACCGCATCTTCTTTGGAATGAAAGAGAGGAGATTCAATCGCCGCTGCGTCTTTGCGTCGTTACGCTCTTCGCGCGCGTCTTCGCCGCACGCTCTGTCGGCGGTCTTTGCGTCTGCGGCGTCTTTGCCTTCTTTGTGCGTCTTCGCGTCTTTGCTTCTTCTTGCGTTGTTCGTCGATCGCCGCCAAGACTAGGTCAAATTGCGATCATGCGATGGGAGCCATGAGTGCATGAAGCGTCGAGAGAAGAGAGTCTGAGGCGCCGAGGTGAAGACTTTGGACTTTTGGTTAGCTGCTATAGACTCGGACGATGGGCATGGGCAGTGGAAAATGGGCCTTGGTGGGCTTATTAGCCTGAATGTGCAAGCTAATGTGCATGGAGACTTGGTGATGGACGATGAGCTGGAGCTACGGATGCTGGTCTGCCAGGCTGCCGGGGTCTTATGATTTTTTTACTGGGGTCTTCCACGGTGAAAATTTAGTACCTATAAGACATTCGCAGGAAACCGTCGGTGTCGGCAGACCCCGGTGGCTGAACGTAGCTTCGGCACTGGGTCTTGACGTTTGGTAACGGTGGTGTCTAGCTCTGGCTGTTGTATGGGGCACCGGTGTTTGAAAAGTTGCAAAGATGAGTTGCTTGCTCCCGGAGTATCGATGTTGTGTACTGACCGTAGTAGTGATGTAGGCTGTCCGACCGGCCAGGACTTTTGACTGATTTTGGAGCTAGGCCAAAAATAGAGAGGGGAGCCTCCTGCATTTGGTCTTATATTTTTGGAGCTTCCAGTTAAAAGTTATATTCACTTAAAAATTCCAGAGAGTTCTCGGATTTCCAGGGTGAAATTTTGGTTAAGTCATTTCGGGCGGTCTGACCGGCTCATACAAATCGGTCTGACCGGTTTGAGATCGGTCAGACCGGCCAGGTATGGAGGTCAGACCGGTTTCCACTTGTTCGTTGGTCATCTTGGCGACGTTGTGTTTTGGTTAAGTCTAGTGCATGAGTTTCAATGCTTTAATGTTGCATATTGCATGTTTTGAGCTAACGTGGGTCAAGTTGTGAAGAACTTGTTCCCGAAAATGATTTCTTGGTCTATTGCTGTGCAGGTGGCTTGTAGGTCAACGACGATCAACGGCGAGGAGGATCGGGACTAAGCTTGGAGAGCTGAGGTCCAGAACGATCATGGATGCAGGGTGAAATCGTGTGGCTCAAGCATGGCGCAGAATGGACAAGATGGTTCGAATGGGCACTTTGTTGCAGCTGGTTGGATCAAGCGACGCGGGGGTCGGTGCAAGTGCCTTGGAGGTTCCGATAGGATTCGGACGGGAGAGACTTGCCGACATGATGAGAGTCGCTGATCAACCTACACGTGGCGAAGCAGATGATTGCTTCAACTGTAATGCGTGTGTATGTGTCCCGTTTGTATTGGGCCTTAACGGGAGCCCATTAGGTGAACTCTTCTAGAATCTAGGTCTCACTATAAATAGAGGGGGGTGGTTGCCAAACAGCCCCCAAACACCTCATTTGCAAAAACCCTAGTTTGTTTTAGGGTTTGGAGAGGAGAGGAGATGTTAGGTCCTAGAGAGAGGATTTGGGTGTGTGCTCATGGATTGAGCTCTTGTCCTCCTTGAGGGAGTGGCTGTAACAAGCAACATCATGAATCAATCTATGGATGATTATTCAAAGATGAGGGGTCTTGTGTTCTTCCTTCTCTTTTGATGATTTTTGGTGCTTCCTTGATCCAGTTATTTTTGGTTGGTCTCTTGACCTCTTTTACCTTGCTACGATGTGTGGGAATACACCTAGGATCATCTAGATCATCAATCCCCCACGAGCAAGATTTAGATCAAGTTTTTCATTTTGCTCGGTTTTGAACCCTCCTTTGGTAAAACTTAAAAAGGTCAAAACTTTGACGTGGATCTGGACGATCGTTGCTTGGAATAGGTTCCAGATATCCTTAGGGAGGTGTGTTCCAAATTTGGTCAAGTTTCATCGCGTAAATCAAAAGTTAGACCGATTTTCGTTTTGATTTGGGCCGTCTCAGACCGGTTCAGTCGGGCGGTCGACCGATTATAACGGCGGTCGACCGCCGATTGGCCACATCGGTCCGACCGCCCAGATGAGTTGGAACTCCTTATTTTGGGTCTTTTGCTTGAGGGGTTAATCGGATTCAGCACAAGGCTTCCTCTGTGTATTTACTGATCTTCTTAACTTTCATAGCTATTGAAGAAAAGTCAGTGTTGAATTTGATTAAGGTAAAAATTAAGAAAGCGTCTATTCACCCTCCTCTAGTCGCCTTTCCTATTCTACATATATATCTTCGAGTCTATGAGAAAGGTTCTGTTGTATTTGTCAGTCTGTGTTCATGTAAAGATATGATGATAAAATTTAACCGTGCTAAGGTAAAAATATGTATACCATTATATCATACGGGTTTTGCATCGACAATTATGATATTGTTGTTTCTATTGGTTCATTCTGTTGTTGAGTAGTAGGTCCCGTGTCTTTCCATTTAATTTTGTACCGAGTCCCAGCCAACCTGGACAGTATTGTTCTATGAGAATCAGGCAATATAAACAAAGGTGTAATAGTTTTTTTTTTGGGTAAGATGTGAAGAACAGGAAACCTGTTTTGGAAAGCCACAATATCTGGGTTTGGAACGTTGATGTACTGTTTACAGGCATAACTTGCAGATAGACTGAGCTTACCTGCAGGTACCCTCATGAAGTTTAAAGGTGCAGCCTGCAAATATAGCAACGACAAGTTCTCGTTTGTTGATATTGTAAAGTCGCTCGGCATCGAAGTTTTATGCGATGCTCTCCCAGAGGGACATGGTAGCTTCCTCTCTACGTTAAGAAGGGAAAAAGAAAGCATAAAGGTTATACATTTTTTGTGGAGAATTTGAAGAATCAGCTGTAAATCAGTGAATGTATCCAAAGCAAAGCTTATGAAGTCTTTTTTTTTATCATTGAATGTATCCAAAGCAAAGCTTATCAAGTCTTTTTCTTTTGTCTATACAGTAGACCTAACTGTCTGGAGTTAACTCTCTCTGTTTTTGTTACAGACAGGGAAGAAAGTATAGCATCTTTTTTGTGCTTTGCCAGAGAGGTAAGGTTAAATTTTGTATATATTAAAATGGGAAAAAACTCAAAGCCTTTTTTTGGTCTATTTTTGATTCTCAGACTCAGCTGTAAATCAATGAATGTATCTAAAGCAAAGAGCAACCTTTTTTGTGTATACACTAAACCAAGCTCTATGGAATTAGACAGTTCTTTGTCTTTGCTGAGGGAGAAAAAAGGGATAACAACATTTTAAAACAAACAGTAGTATTTTTTATGCTAAAAACCACCTTCCATCATTGAGGATAATTTGGCACCTTCTGTAACATCCGTTTTCGGTAATTGAGCAGCAATTTAAAATTTTAGTTTTTAATTTCAAAAGCTTTCCAAAAATTATTTTATTTGATGTAAAATTTAATTTAAGTTGGTGATTTATTTTAAAGCTTTAAAAATAAAAATAATCATTTGGATTTTATTGGTTTAATTTAAAGCTTAAAATGAATTTCTGAAGGAAAATATTTTATTTGGCAAAAATAAACCTCAAAAAAATGCAAAACTATTTTATTTGATCTATTCAAGTTTCAAAGTATTTTCTTGAATTTTCGGATGTTCGGATTTTCCATATTTTCTTTCCCCTCCTTTTTTTCTCTCTCCTCCTCTCACTGTTCTTCTTCCCAGCTTGCTTTCCTCCCGTGCATTCTCTCCTCCTCTCACTGTTCTTCTTCCCAGCTTGCTTTCCTCCCGTGCATTCTTTTCCTCGAGCCTTGTGCCCTGCTCCCCGTCCCATCCCTCTGCTTCCTCGAACCCCTCGACCAGGATTCCTGCGCCCCATCCCCTCTCCCTCCCGTGAACTTCAGCAGAGCCAGTTGGGTTCTTCTCCCCTCCTCTCTCTTCAAAACCAGAGCCTCTCCTCCCTCCTCTCTCATCCACTTCCTCCCCAAACCGAGCTCCCCGCTCCATTTCCTCTCCTCACCAAAGCTCCCACCAGCGCTCATCCTCCTCCTTCCTCCCTCCTCACTGTCTTCTCAACAGAGCTCCATCGGAGAAGCAACAACTCCCGTGGCCGCTCTTCTTTTCCCCTCTTCTTTGCTTCACTTCCTGCTGCGCCTCTCCTTTGCCCGGGCGGTCGTTGAGCCGCCCGACCGCCGGCGGGGCTGCGCCCGATCGTCGGCGCCACCGTGCTCCTTCCCTTTCCCTCCTATTCTTCTTCCTCCCATTCCGTGCTCCTTGTCGCTTGTCGCCAGCGCCTGTCGCTTCTTGTCACGGGCCAGACATCGCACAAGAATGAGCTCTTCCATCTCCTTCCTCTCTTCCTCTGTTGGCCGATCCAAAGCAAAAAACTACTAGTTGATTACACGCTTGCCGTGCGCTCAAACTACTAAGCTCTTCTACTTTTTATTGCTTGTCTTAAGCTTGGATAATTTTTGTTACATACTCTGGAACTGGTTATATAGTCTAACCAAACCGACAAGAAGAAGGACCAATCTCGTGACTATTTAAACGAATGCATGAAGCCAAGCCTATTCGACTTCATTTCGTGATCAAACGGAGAGGTCTAAAACACAATGATTAACTCCAACAATCACCCCCTTAATCTTGTTTTTTTTTACCTTGATCATGCTGATCTTCTCTCTCATCTGAACTTCCAACTCTTCCTCTTTTACTTGCACTTCTGTGCGCGTTCCTTCCTGGGCTGATACCGCCCTACCGCCTGTGCTTGCTGCATGCATAAACTAACGCTTGCCGCGCCTCGCACCTGAACTGAACTCGTCCTTCTTTGCACACCGCTCGGGGTGGAGCACTCGCTCCCACGGCCGCCTCTACCGAGAACCTACTCCCACGATCGCTGGGTTTCGCAGTTACACCGAGCCTCTTGCCCCTCTCTCTTGGACCAAATCTGCCCACTTCTCTTCGTACATCTTAGCTGAGGCTACACCGCCTCTCCCTCCTGCTGTGCTTGCATGCCGATGGGGTCCATAGGTTTGACCCGAGCCGCTGGTTCCTCCAGCAGCAACTGCATGCGCGTGGGACTTGCCGTCCGCTTGAGTGCCCTGCACGCCTTCCCGCGTACCGTCTGCACCCCCCGAGGCTCCGCCTGCTGCGCCAACTGCGTGCCGTCCGTGGGTTCCGCCATGTTCTTGTCCGATGAGATCAACAATGCTTGAGACCTCCTGTCCTGGCTCTACTCCCCAGTTCCACTCTGGCTCCTTCAGACTGTCCTTCGCAGAAACCAGTTTACAAGCTTTCAGGGAAATTTTATATAACCGGTTCGGGGATCTCTTCACCTTCATCAACAGATCTTTGTTCTTGTTATAGACACGCAGGAACTCATCCTGCAGCACTACCTTGCACCCTGCTCCGCCAACCGCCCGAGATCGAGTATGTTGTTACACGACTTGGTATATAATAGATTTCATCAAGATCCTCGATCGCCGTTCTTGCATTGCAATAGCATTGATCCTTTACCTCTTATTTGCACTGTGGAGCCGCCGCCAAATTTGACTTTGCTCAAATCTTCTCATCAAGCTCATGGAACATGGAGCGATCTCCGTCATGTGATTGCTTGCTCCATTGTCTAAGTACCACTCATCAAGATGATCATGATTTCCTCCTCTCGGCGTAGTTTAGGAACTACGCTCTCCTCGCTCAACATCATCATGACCGGCGCCGTTGACACATAAGGAGAGAAGGTGGTCGGCTCTGCCGCCTTCAATAGCTCGGGTGAGGTTTACCTCCTCGTTCTTCTTCTTGTTTCGCAATCCAAGCATAGTGCCCATATTTATCGCAGTTGAAGCACTTTATGTGGCTGCGGCGCACCGGACGCCGTAGTGGCCGATTTATCACATTTAAAGCACTTGATATGTGACTTATCATGGATCTGCCAACATCATCTTGCCTAGCCCAATCTCCACGTTCTCCTCTACCGCCTCGCCACGCCCACGCCCACACTCGCGCTTGATGAGTCACGGTCATCCTCCTCCGACGATTCCTTGTAAAATTGTCTGCCACCACCGAACTTCTGTCGGCCAGACGAGCCCTGGCCATGCTTGCGCTGCTTCATGCGCGCAAGCCACTCATCCTCTGTGAGGAGCGGTGTCACCGGCGCCGTCGGTGTTATCTTGTTCGTAGCGCTCTTCTACGTCCTTCAGTCGTCCGGTGAGTTCTTCCACCGAGAGCGTCTGCAAGTCAACGAGCGTCTCAATTGAGATTGCTACCTGAGAATACCTTGGTGGGACGACGCGGAGGAATTTTTTAACAACGCGATCTTCCTCAATCTTGTCCCCGAGTATTTCCAAGTTGTTGACTAGGCCGGTGAGCCGCATTGCGAAGTCATCCACTGACTCGCCGCTCTTGAATTTGATGTCATCAAATTCTTTGCGTAGCGTCTGTGCCTTTGCCTCGCGTACGCGTTGGACACCCATGCGCATTGTCTTGATGGTGTCCCATGCATCCTTGGCGGTGTTCTTGACCGCAAGCGTAGACAGCATCTCCGATGGAACGGCTCGGAGTATAGCAGACAACGCCATCCTGTCATCGCGGTAGTCGCCATTGCCGGGGTCGATCGCCTCCCACAAGCCTTGCGCTTGTAGATTCACCCTCATCACGAGAGACCAATCTCCATAGTTGGTTCGCGTCAATATCGGGTATACGACCGAGCCTCCTGACTCCCTCACCACGCGATGGATCACAACTTCCCCACCGCTACCGCTGCCGCTGCCGGATCCCGTCTCCTGACGATCGTCGCCGTTGTTGGGCATCCTTGGCCGGGTAGGTGAGTGGGAAGATGATCGACACATCGTCGGATCGAGTGCAAGCTCTGATACCAATTGTTGGCCGATCCAAAGCAAAAAACTACTAGTTGATTACACGCTTGCCGTGCGCTCAAACTACTAAGCTCTTCTGCTTTTTATTGCTTGTCTTAAGCTTGGATAATTTTTGTTACATACTCTGGAACTGGTTATATAGTCTAACCAAACCGACAAGAAGAAGGACCAATCTCTGTGACTACGAAACGAATTCATGAAGCCGAAGCCTATTCGGACTTCATTTCTGTGACCGAAACGGAGAGGTCTAAAACACAATGATTAACTCCAACACCCTCCAGCCGAAGTTCTCTCCTGCTGCTCCTCCCTCCAATGCTACTCCCAGTGCTCTCCCTGGAGCAGCACTCTTCCTCAGCCGAAGCAGCCAACCCGTGCAGCCGGTTCAACTCTCTTGTGCTGCTCCTGGCCTTGCCACATCAGCCCAGCAGCTCCCATGCAGCAAGCTAGCTCCTCCAGTTTTCTCCCCTGTCGCCCCTTGCTGCCGAGCTCACTTCCTTCCCTCTCCTCCCCTTTCTTTCCTCCAAAAACCGAACTCCCAAAAGACCGAGCTCCCATGTTCGGTTGGTCTACTCATGCATGCATCATTCAAAGACTATAGCTTGCACTCATGCACGTATACATACACATACGTGAAAACCAACAAAAGTTCTCTCCCTCCTATCTCTCTCTTCGATCTCTCTCTCCGGTCGTCCTTTCTCCGCACCGACAGCGTCGCCGCGTGCCCTTTGGCCTCCCCTTCCAATCCCTGGGTTTCGCCGGCCTCATTTCACCGCAACCCGAAATTTTCCATCGGCGGTCGAACCGTCCCCTGTCATCGTTTCCAGCGCCGTCTTTGATCCCCCGGCGATGTCGTCGCTACGTTAGCTTCGCCTCGCGATGCTCTACGTTGTGCTACCTTCCTTTTCTCCGAAACATCATCGGTTCACCGGCGTCACTATTCTCTGTGCACTGTTTTGCATGCCGCCGCCGCACCGGACCTCCGCCGGCGACGCGACCACCACCATTGGGTCCGTTTCGCTCCCGGGATTCCATGTTGCTAGTTCGCCGGCCGTCCCTCTCTTTCTCTTACAGGCACTATCATTTTTACCCGAGCTAGCACTATTCATGTATGAATTTTCTATATTTTGTGTGGAGGTAAACTTTCGGATATTCGTTCTCTTTAATACGAAATCCGATTCCATCGATTATTGGTTCTAAATTCATCTAAATTCTGCCCCTTTCTTTCGCTACTAATTTCGTAATTTTTGAATTTTATTAGATTTGTTGTATTTATTTGGCTCTTTTCGCGCGTGTAGATTTCGGCTTCTCTGAAGAATTATTGGAACCGTCCACCGAAGCGCTTCAAACCTTCAACGAAGGCGAGTCAACACTTTGATCATGTTGAATCTACATTTTATGCAAAATTATATTCTTTTAAAATAGCGAACTGCATGCTTTAATTTTTATGCAAATGTATGTTAAATAGTCTTAAGGTAGCTAAATGCCAATTTGATTATTAAGTAGTTATTATACCTTGTCCTTGATAATTGAATTCCCTGATCCTTGTCACCCTAGTAATTATATGGTAACTTACTAGTTATAGTCTGTACTCAAGTGCCATACTAGCCTTCCTTGAGTACCGGGGTATTAACTACCCAATTATCATTCTTTATACATGAAAATTTGTTTTGGACAATCATTGGGGTAAATGACTAAAATAGTTGAATTAATTTGTTTTACTCTCCTCAAAACCCTAAAAACTTGCTAATACTCCATCTGGACGGATGATATGTTGGAGGGTATGTGGTTGGGCACTAATGTAGCCCAGGATATGTTGGTATATGTTTGGTATGTGGTACAAACCGCCCAAATAACTTTAAAGACCTAATCCTGTGATGACCTCCTATCGCAATACAATACAACCACAAGTCTATAATGGTGTCGATCTGGCTAAATAATTTGTGTCCAACAGTACTAGTTACACCAGGTAGATGTCTTGCAACGTCATAGGCCTTCGAGCCTATGGGTTGGGGAGTTCTTGGCGCAAGGGGGGGTTGGGGGCATGGTTGACGCGGGTGCAAGAGCGTAACCACTCTCAGACAAAACCTTAGCGGGTGTAACAAACACTGGAGGATGCATTGTAAAGGCCTTGTGGTAATCTCCCTTGATTCATATATCTAAGGAAACGTGTGTAAGTATCAAGATTATTACCTCTTATGGGTAAAGATGTACAATCTCTGCAGAGAATAAAACTGTTCGAACAGCCGTGCCCACGGTCACGGGCGGGCATAAGAACTTATAAGATATAGTTCTATTTCAAAAAACTTTTGTGGATGGGTTGAAAAATGTGCAGGGCTCATCTAGCCCTTCTTTGGATTTCCCTGACTAGTCTTACCCAGTGTGCATAATAGGTGGGTGTAGCCACCATAAAAAAATAAGCATGAAGGTGGATGTAACCTCTGCTGTTATTATTTACTGCACAATTAATCTCTTTAAAAATGCAATTTGGTTAAAATGCTAAGTGATAGGATTTTGTAATATCTGTATTTATAAATGTTGCTTTACACAAATAAAAGAACCTGAGCCATCCTTATTAAGCCTTACATGTATATTATTGCATTTGTTGTGTTGGCTCGCGAGCACGGTAGTTGTGCTCATCCTCGCTCTTTCCCCAACCCTCGTAAGGTGAACTCGAGCTTTTGACTCATCGCGAGGATCCGTAAGTCCAAGACCTGTGGAGTCATTGAAGCGTAGTTTAGTCCTTAGCTGTTTTAAATCTCACCCCAGTCTAGCTGACTCCGTCGGTTCTTGTGTGCCTCCTATTTGTTCGAGGTTTTTGGATAATATCGGACATACACGGGTTCCCCAGTCACTTGCCTATGGAGAGATGTGTCCTCACCTCTTTGCTTCCGTTGTTGCTTCCGTTATCTTTTGTGATGTATTCATTTGGCATGTTCGGCCCTTATTGTAAAAATTGGCCCGAAGCGGTCTATGTAAACTCTGATGTGTAAATTAATGAATGGTATGGTTCTACGCCATGTATGATTTGATTCAGCAATGTGCCTATGAAGTGTTATCTACTGATCCAGAGAATAGCACAATGATTTTACAGAGGATTCCAGATTGAGAAATTCCGGGTCCGACACCTTCGGATCATCGAAGCTACTTCTGACTCTTTCATCATACGCTTTATACCAGCCTAGTGAGAGTGTATTCAGATCAATGCACCGCTTGGTCGACGTGACCAGCTACATGTAGCATGCCGGAGCTGCCAAGAGAAATCGTCAGACAACATCAATTTCATCCTATGTCTTCTCGCCGAGCCCTTAGATGCCGCTGACTAGAGACGACATTCGGTCAACGAATACTTCTACAGTTTCGTCATCCTGCATCTTCAATCCCTAAAAATCTTTCTTGAGAGTTTGCAACTTCGCTTTGCGGACACGCTCATGTACTATCTAAGCCATCTCAATCGCCTCCCACGCCATTTTTGCTGTGTCCTTTCCGCCAAGTGTTGGCATGAGAGTTTCCGGGATCACATGATAGATTGCTGACAAAGTTAGCCTATCCTTGCGGTACTCCGCGCCGCCCTTCTTGTATGCATCGCCGGCCAGTTCCACCGCTTCCCACATCTCCTGGGCTTGCAACACGACACACATCTTTATTGCCCAGATGGTGTAGTTGTTTCGTGTGAGTCGTGGATATGCGATCGGTACAAGGCTTCCTTTCTTCGCCTCCGACGCTTCTCCAGACTCTGACACGGATCCTCCTGCAGCCATGAACCTGCTAGTTCCTTGCGAAGAAGATCTGCTTGCTTCTTGCGAAGAACTCCTGCTAGCTCTGATACCAAATGTTGAAATTCAAACCCAGAACAACTACACACGTAGATCACGCTGGAAAAACTAAAACGATAACTCAAAAGTTGCGCTGCAAAACCTGCAACTTTTCTATCTTTTTCTTTGCTTTTATTGACAACTAGGACTTACAATCTTGTTTCGGTTCCAACAAAACTTTGCAATCGGCAAAACTCTGTGTTTCCGAATCTGCAGCTACTATCAAAACCGAGCCTAATATTGAGTCTCCATGACATGCAAAACTGTCCTAATATGTCTTGCAATTCTATTTTGGTATTGCCTAACACATTGGCAAATCAATAGAACTCAAAAACAGAAAAAACTAATGTGACACAACCAGCTTAATTCAACAGCGCGGCGTGATTCGTATCACGTGGTAGCGGTGCTCAGCTACTGAGAGGCTTAAAATAGAGAGGAGTTTCCGGTCATAGCAGGAGGAGTTGGTAGACAAAATATTGCGGCGATACGCTTCCACATTGCGTGGGGCACATTGCTGGAGGGGCTTTTACATCGCAACTCAACCGCTGCGCAGAGGTCAACGGAAATTACCTATGTAGTACCGTCCTGCTATACGCATCCACCGATTTTGTTTAAAAAATAATACATCATTTTATTAAAATGACAAAAATAAATGGGGCAGTGTATTATTTATGTAATTTTTTAAACGAGCATTTATTATTACCATTTTATAAAATAAAATGATGTATTATTAAAAAAAAATCCGCATCCACCCATTAATTAACTGATATTTGATCCTTACAGCAGAAACCTAAACCTTAGAAGTTAGAACGGAGACATTTCATGTGGTCGCGTCGAGGAGCTTGACCCACTGGAACTTTGCCGGACCTGCCTATGCAACTGTTACTTTGAACTTTTTTTTATCTTAAAATTGTTCGGCACTGCAGAACCTAGTTTAAGAGTATATTATCAGGCATGATTCCTTTTTTCCAAATTGATAAAATCTTTCACGAAATCTACTACAAAGAAAAACTTGCAAGCAAAGCAAGTATTGCATTGTATTCGTCAGAAGAAGTATTGCATTGTTAACTACGAGGCCGACCTCCCGCAGCCCCACGTCGGCTACTCCGGCCCAACCTCAATGGGCCTACTCTTAAACAAGATATCCCCACTTTGTAAACAGGTTTCAGATTGGGCTGCCGCTGCAGCACTTGCATGCAACTGGAGAGAAAGAACTACTCTGAACTTAGCTCCTCTCAAAAAGGAGGGGGGAAAAAAGAAGGAAGAACCGCTGAACTAGCTACTTGAAAGTTGAAGTTCGAGAGCGCACTGATACGGAATAAGCAAATAACTCGGTACATTGAAATGAACAAAGGCAACCAAATTAACGGAGTGATCACCCAAAAGCTGCACAAACCTCGGAGGAAAATTTGATACACAAACGACAGCAGCAGCAACTCTTGTCACAAGTTATAACAGCATTTCCCCATACAATTACTACACAGCAGTAACCATAAGCATCCGGTACAAAGCGGACAACGTTTGCAGACACCAAAGCCGAGCAGAACCGAAACAGAGGTAAACAGAGCATTACGTGCTAACACACAGACCACGGTAACGATGCTTATTTACTAGATATTACAATGCATCACAATTTCACAAGGCGGACGTGTATACCTGACCTCCCAAAAGCTAGTTCCACGGCGCGACGAAGTGGTTCAGGACGGCGTTGGCCATGGCAGCGCCAACCCGTGCTGCTCCTGGGAGCTGGTCCGCCACCGGCGACAGCATGACTAGGAAAACTCCCAGAACAAAGAGGAGGAAGCCGAGGAATGCGCTCACGGTGTCGGCGCCGGGGTTTCCGACGTTGGAGATGACGAGGAGAGTGCCGATGAGGAGCAGAGATCGGCCGGAGTTGAGGAGGGAGTGGTCCAGGTGGTCGAGAACAGCAGGGCCGACAACTTCCGGCTCGTGGAGACGAGCCAAGTAAGGAAGCGCGGACTCATCCATTTGCACAAGGTGCTCTGCGACGAGGAAGGCAGGGCGTGGGAGAAGAGCAGAGGAGAGAACCTTGAGTTCAGACTTGAGAATCAGATGAATGGAGTGGGGTGTTTACTTGTTTATATAGGAAAAGTTTTCCTCTCGTTTGACCATCCAACGCTTTAGCATGGAATCCTAAACTTTTCCGTCCTACTTAGGATGGGATCCCATCCTAAAGTAGGACGGAAAAGTGATGGTCAAACGAGATGAAAGCTTTTCCGTTGTGACAAACATGCACATGCACGATTACATGGCTAACACTCACCCACAGTCCATACGGTAGAAGGACGAACGTTGAGGCTGGATCGGAATTCCGTGAAGACGGACGTCGGAAGTCCTTTGGTGAAGATGTCGACGTACTGTGAGGACGTAGGAACATGAAGAACGCGAACTTGGCCAAGGGCGACGCGCTCGCGAACGAAGTGCAGATCGATCTCCACGTGCTTGGTCCGCTGATGTTGAACCGGATTGGTGGAGAGATAAACTGCACTGATGTTGTCACAGTAAACAAGCGTGGCCCGATGGAGTGAAGAATGGAGCTCGGCGAGGAGTTGGCGTAACCAGCTCGCCTCGGCAACGCCGTTAGCTACAAAGACGATACTCGCCTCGACTAGACCGTGAGACGGTGTCCGCCGCTTAGAGGACCAAGAGATGAGGTTGCCGAGAAAAACACCATAGCCGGATGTCGATTTTGTATCGGGCACCGACCGGTCAACATCGGTGTAGACAACCAAATTTTCTGGAGAAGTCCGGTGTAGCAGAAGACCATGATCAAGAGTGCCATGGAGATATCGAAGAATGCGCTTCACTAACGCAAGATGAGGCATTCGGGGGTCGTGCATAAACAGGCAAACTTGCTGAACAGCATACGCAATGTCGGGCCGAGTGAAGGTCACGTACTGTAAGGCACCAGCGAGGCTGCGGTAATGGGTGGCGTCCTCAACAGGAGCTTCGTCACTGGAAAGCTTCGAATGTGTGTCGACGGGAGTGCTGCACGGCTTGCAATCTGACATGCCAGCACGCTCGAGTATCTCAAGAATATAGTGACGCTGAGAAAGATGCATGGAGCCATGTTGTCCGTCACCGATAATCCTGTGAAGTGATGGAGCGCCCTGTGTCTTTCATAGAAAATTCGTGCTGAAGAGCAATGATAGTCCGACGAAGAAGAGCATCTGAGGAGGCTGTCAGGACTATGTCATCCGCATATAGTAACAAGTAGACCGTGTCGGTGCCTCGACGAAATATGAACAATGATGTATCGGACTTGGCTTCAACAAAACCCAGAGAAAGAAGAAAGCCAGCAAAACAACTATACCATGCACGTGGAGCCTGCTTGAGCCCGTAGAGAGACTTGTTGAGTCGGCATACATAATCAGGATGAGCCGGGTCGACGAAGCCAGAGGGCTGCACACAGTACACTATCTCAGAGAGAGTCCCATGCAGAAAAGCATTCTTCACATCAAGCTGGTGGATGGGCGACCACGGATAGAGCCAGTCGAAGCTGTCCGGATGGTAGCTGGTTTCACCACAGGGCTGAATGTCTCGTCAAAGTCAATCTTTCAAGGCTGCGAAGCCGCGGAGAACCCACCGAGCCTTGTAGCGATCAAGAGACCCATTGGGATGAAATTTGTAGTGAAAGACCCACTTTCCAGTCACAAGATTGACGCCAGGCGGGCGGGGAAGAAGATCCCAAGTGTTATTTGCCTGAAGAGCATCGAACTCCTCGGTCATGGCGGCTCGCCAATGGGAATCGGCAAGAGCCCCACGATACGTCTTGGGAACAGGCGAGAGCACCGAAGCGTGGAGATTCATCCGGTCTACTGAAAGACGGAAACCAGTCTTGCCTCGAGTGGTCATGCGGTGTGTATTGACGACTGGAGGAACAGAGATCACCACGGGAGGTGCAGTGCGTGCGATCTGGCCGAGGCGGGCTGGCAGAAGAGACGCCGAGCCGAGCAGCGAGCTCGGCGCCCGAGCTGAGAGACGGGCCGGTCCCGGAGGAATCTGGCGTGGCGCCCAGCAGCCAGGGCCGAGCGAGCGAGCCAGCGCCCGTCACGAGACGGGCCGATCTGGGAGGAATCGGGCATGGCGCCAAAGCCATCAGCGTCCGAGCCGACGAGCCAGTGTGTCGGCTAGGCTCAAAGACCACGATCGGCGCCACCCAGTCAGCGCGCCGAGCCCAGCCCAAGATTGGGATGAGGCAGCTCACGGGTGTCGGGCCGACACCGTGGCGGCGGCAGTCCGATGGCGATGGCGTGATCGAGCCGGCTCACCGGGCAACTACCCGTGGTGGTGATCCAACAGGGGCAGCAGGGCCGGACCGGGGGGTACCTGTAGGGAAGCACGGCCCAATGGGTAGCGGTGAGCACTCCGTATCCAATAAAAATCAAGGTTAGCATCATCGGACGACGATGTGGCCGCCATGTCTCCAAAGGGAAAAGAATTCTCGTCGAAAGTAACTTGACGGGAGATAATAACCCGATTGGAGCTCATATCTAGACTCCGGTAACCTTTGTGCTCAGAGGAGTAACCAAGAAAGACACACAGCGTGGAGCGCGGTGAGAGTTTGTTGGCAATGGTGGCGGAAAGGTTGGGATAGCACCGACAGCCGAAAACCCTTAGATGATCATATGAGGGAGGAGAGCCGTACAGTGCAAGGTGTGGGGTGGAAAACTGAAGGGTTTTCGTGGGGTGTCGATTTATGAGATATGTGGCGGCATGAAGTGCTTCAACCCAATACTGAGGTGGCATGCGAGCTTCAATTAAGAGAGTGCGAGCAACATTATTTATCGTCCAAATGGAACGCTCAGCCTTGCCATTCTGTTGGGATGTATATGGGCACGACATGCGGAGTGCAACGCCGTGTGTGAGAAAGAACGAGCGGGCGGAGAGATTATCGAACTCACGTCCGTTGTCACACTGGACTGTTTTAATGGTGGTGCCGAACTGATTTTGGACGTATGCGAAGAAATGGGAAAGAGTGGGAAAGGTTTCCGACTTCAAGCGCAGGGGAAACGTCCAAAGAAAATGTGAACAGTCGTCAAGAATCACCAAATAATACTTGTAACCTGAGACGCTAGCAACAGGGGAGGTCCAAAGGTCACAATGAATTAAAGCAAAATTTTGAGTAGCACGAGAAGTAGAAGAAGAAAAAGGTAGACGAATGTGCCGACCCAGTTGACATGCATGACAAAGAGTATCGATGGTGCTTTTGTTACATGAGATAGCTGTGGAGCTAGCTAAATGGTGGAGAGCTTCGGTGCCGAGGTGACCAAGACGACGGTGCCAAATAGTGGAACTGGTGGCGACCATGGCATGTGGACTGGGTGGAGACAGCAGTAGAGGGTAAAGATCCCCAGTGCTATTGTACCTGGCGATCTCGCTCCTGGTGCGGAGGTCCTTCACAGAAAGGCCATATGGGTCAAACTCGACGGAACAATTATTATCGATGGTAAAGCGACGAACAGAAATTAAATTCTTGATAATTTGAGGTGTAACTAGTACGTTCTGAAGAGTGAAAGGACCATGTGTAGCAGGGATATGTGTGGAGCCAATAGAGGTGATAGGAACCAAGGAACCATTGCCAACGATGATACTGGAAGGAAAATCATTGGATGGTGGATGAGAAATAGGAAGATTACCGGCGTCCGATGTCATATGGTTGCTAGCACCAGAGTCCATGTACCAGTTGGTCGATGGAGGTTGTTGCAGCTGCATGGTGCTGAACGTGTTGGTGAGTGCAGTTTGATCCCAGCTTCCGTTGGTGCCAGGGTCACCCATGGCAGGGGCGGTGTACTGGGGAACACCGGGCAAGCCTGGAACGTGCCCAGGCAGACCAGGCATGGTTCCTGGCAGCGCGACGCCAGGACCGTAGGGAGCGACGTAGGGGGGATGCCGTAGTTGGGTGGCAGCCGGCATACCGTCAGCGCGTAAGCGCATGCGGTATGGCGCGAGGCGCGTGAGCATGGCCACCAGAGGAGGGCGGGCGCACTGCGGGCAGCGCACCGCACGGTACCCGTTCAAGGATTGAAGAAGGACGGCGGCCAGCCGCCTTGCTGTGCGCCAGACTTCCCGTCGCCGCCACCGTTGTTGCGACGGCGACGATTGTTCGGCCGATTACCGCCGGTCGTGGTGAAGGTGTGGTTGCCACGCGCGGCACCATGGGAGCTAGACTCACCAGGGGCAGCGCCCTGTGCACCACCGGTTGTGGTGCCTGGCGTGCCACCAGGGGGACGGCGAGCGCCTTGACTGCCGGTGGAGAGGAGGGCCGTCGACGGTGTGGAGGCCCGGTCGTTGAGGGTGATTTCTTCGAGGAGAAGGTCGTTGCGAACGGCATCAAATGACAGGAACGGCCTCTGGCACATGAGGAGAGCCGCCATATGAGTGAACCTCTCGTTGAGGCCACACAAGGTAGCCAAAACAAGACTCCGGTCGAGTACAGGTTCGCCCAAACTGCCGAGTTGATCTGCCATGGTTTTAAGTTTACGACAGTAATCTGAAACATTGAGATCACCTTGGACGAAAGTTCGAAACTCCGTGTCAAGGATCAAGGCACGAGCCTCCTTATTGCCGACGAACATGTCCTCAAGGGCAAGCCAGATTTCCCGGCTGGTGGCTTGCCGGCCGGTGTCGCTGGGGGTCATGACGAGCTCGAGGAGATTGGCAGAGATGGTGCCAAAAATCCAGGAGACCACGACGCAATCCATGCGATGCCATGGCCCGACGTCGGGGAAGGTGTCGTCAGAGAGGACGTGATCGGTGAGCGCGTACTTGCCGAGGGTGATGAGATGGAGACCGCGCCACTTTGGGGTAGGAGATGGAGCTGACCTCAAGGACAACGGGGACCAAGGCCCAGATGTTCGAGACAGCGACTACTGTGCATGCAGGTTGGCGACGAGGAGGGCGTCAGCCTCGGCTTCCCGGCGGCGACGGTCTTCTTCCTCGTGCTGGGCCTCCAATCGGCGTTGGTCAACAGCAGCGAGCTCAGCAGCACGCCGCTGCTCTTCCTCAGTACGCCGCTGGTCCTCCTCGGCGCGGCGGGTGGCCTCTAGGCGGAGCAATGCGATCTCCTGGCGCAGGAGCTCGAGCTCAGTCGGATCACCGGCCATGGGGACGTGCAGGAGCGGCGACAGCGGGGGTTAGTTGCGGAAGCGGTAGGTCACTGGAGCGACGCTAGCTCTGATACCATGAAAGCGGAAATAGATTCACGCGATGATTGTTCCATTGGCCAGGGAGGCATATATGGTTAGGAATACAGGAGACGTATATGGTTAGGATTACAACCGATGGAAAGGAATCAGCAGATTGCATCCAATCCTAGACATGCCTAAAATAGCTAACTGGTCATATGTGTAGCCCAACAGCCGTAACATGCACATGCACGATTACATGGCTAACACCCCCCGCAGTCGATACGGTAGAAGGACAAACGTTGAGGCTGGATCGCAACTCCGTGAAGACAGACGTCGGAAGTCCCTTGGTGAAGATGTCGGCGTACTGTGAGGACGTAGGCACATGAAGAACGCGAACTTGGCCAAGGGCGACGCGCTCGCGAACGAAGTGCAGATCGATCTCCACGTGCTTGGTCCGCTGATGTTGAACCGGATTGGTGGAGAGATAAACTGCACTGATGTTGTCACAGTAAACATGCGTGGCCCGATGGAGTGAAGAATGGAGCTCGGCGAGGAGTTGGCGTAACCAGCTCGCCTAGGCAACGCCGTTGCCCACAACACGATACTCCGCCTCTGCACTAGACCGTGAGACGGTGTGCTGCCGCTTAGAGGACCAAGAGATGAGGTTGTCACCGAGAAAAACACCATAGCCGGATGTCGATTTCCGTGTATCGGGGCACCCGCCCACCAGCATCGGTATGGACAACCAAATTTTCTGGAGAAGTCCGGTGTAGCAGAAGACCATGATCAAGAGTGCCATGGAGATACCAAAGAATGTGCTTCACTAGCGCAAGATGAGGCATTCGGGGGTCGTGCATAAACAGGCAAACTTGCTGAAAAGCATACGCAATGTCGGGCCGAGTGAAGGTCACGTACTGTAAGGCACCAGCGAGGCTGCGGTAATGGGTGGCGTCCTCAACAGGAGCTCCGTCACTGGAAAGCTTCGAATGTGTGTCGACAGGAGTGCTGCACGGCTTGCAATCTGACATGCCAGCATGCTCGAGTATCTCAAGAATATAGTGACGCTGAGAAAGATGCATGGAGCCATGTTGTCTGGTCACTGATAATCCCAGGAAGTGATGGAGCGGCCCCAGGTCTTTCATAGAAAATTCGTGCTGAAGAGCAATGATAGTCCGACGAAGAAGAGCATCTGAGGAGGCTGTCAGGACTATGTCATCCACATATAGTAACAAGTAGACCGTGTCGGTGCCTCGACGAAATATGAACAATGATGTATCGGACTTGGCTTCAACAAAACCCAGAGAAAGAAGAAAGCCAGCAAAACAACTATACCATGCACGTGGAGCCTGCTTGAGCCCGTAGAGAGACTTGTTGAGTCGGCATACATAATCAGGATGAGCCGGTCGACGGCTGAGGGTCGCACGAAGATAATCGCCTCGCAGAGAGTCCCATGCAGAAAAGCATTCTTCACATCAAGCTGGTGGACGGGCCAGCCACGGGAGAGAGCCAGAGTCAGAACTGTTCGGATGGTAGCTGGTTTCACCACAGGGCTGAATGTCTCGTCAAAGTCAATGCTGGGGCTCTGCGTAATGCCGCAGAGAACCCACCGAGCCTTGTAGCGATCAAGAGACCCATTGGGATGAAATTTGTGGCGAAAGACCCACTTTCCAGTCACAAGATTGAAGCCAGGCGGGCTGGGAAGAAGATCCCAAGTGTTATTTGCCTGAAGAGCATCGAACTCCTCGGTCATGGCGGCTCGCCAATGGGAATCGGCAAGAGCCCCACGATACGTCTTGGGAACAGGCGAGAGCACCGAAGCGTGGAGATTCATCCGGTCTACTGAAATACGAAAACCAGTCTTGCCTCGAGTGGTCATGCGGTGTGTATTGACGACTGGAGGAACAGAGATCACCACGGGAGGTGCACTGCAGTGTGCGATCGCTGGCCGGGGCGATCAGAGACGGGCCGGGTCTGGGAGGAACTGGCGTGGCGCCAGCGAGCCCGGCCTTCGAGCAGCGAGCGGCGCAGCGTGTAGGAGACGGGCCGAGATCCTGGGAGGAATCGGGCATGGCGCCAGCAGGCCTAGCGTCCGAGCCAGACAGGCCAGATGTGTTGAAGCTAGGCCAAAGACCATGGTCGGCGTCACCTGTGTCAGCGCGCCGAGCCCCGCCCGAGATTGGGACGAGGCAGCTCACAGTGCCGGCCGACACCGGTGGCGACAGTCCAGTCGATGGCGTGGCGTGGATCGAGCCGGCTCACCGGCAACTACCCGTGGTGGTGATCCAATGGGGGCAGCAGGGCCGGACCGGGGGTACCTGCAGGGAAGCACGGCCCAATGGGCAGCGGCGAGCACTCCGTATCCAATAAAAAATCTTTTTTGAAGTCAACATAATGGTTTTTTTTTTTGCACGATTGTGTTTAGGTAGCACATATGTTTGGTTAAAACACAATCTATAGTCAGGAATAGGTGCAATAGCATACTTCGCAGTGATAGATACTGTGAGTTTGTTTGTAAATGCTGTGCGTACGCAGGAGAACAGACGTTGTTAGGTAAACAGCGTGCAAGCCGGCGTTGCTATACACACATAGGTTTCATAGAAGCGAAAGCATATGTATATATGCATTACAGAGGTACAATTTCCATCGTTGAAGTGTGACAGACTGAAAGAAAGAGTGCGAAAATGCGTTAGTCTCAACATGTTTGTTATTCTGATCCCCTCTCCCTCTGCCTCTCCCTCTCCCTTTCCTATCTCCAACAGTTTGGACGTTCAAAATTACCACGTGTCGTAGTCTCTGGATAGTACCTCTGTAGCTCTAACACGTATCATCCATCTTTGATCTTCACACACTCCAACTCGAGCTCGACCGCCTCCTCCAGCATACTCGACCCTTGGGATCATGACTTCGCATCAAGTCATCTCCCAGTTCTCGCCGTAGACCACGATCGCCTCCGAGTTATCCTGCACATGTAAAGACCAAAACAACATATTTTCCCAGCACAAGTTCTTCCTAACTTAACCGATATAAGTCCACACAACACGACACGTCTCAAATAATATCTGTAAATAACATTGTCAATTATTCATCAGCTAAAATATTTTAGACCTAACCACGTGGTCTAACAGCTCTAAACTCTTTTTTGTTATTTGTTGTAGAAGATTGGATTTTTTTTTCTTCAGATTTCAGTGAGCAACCAGGGAATTGCGAACCAAAACTGTTTATTGTTTTGTGAGTTTCTGAGATCTACAATGGTTCTAGCATGTATTAGTACGGCTTTCAGTATTCGAATATACCTGTGTTATGAAGGCGCTATTAGAACTGTATTGTTAATCATAATTTCTTTGGAGAGATGTGTTTACTGGTGATGTACAACTAAGTGCATTTTCAATTTTTTGAAGTAAAAGAATGGCCTTATGAAGACATCATGCTAAAGGCGGTTTTTCTTCGTATGGAAAAGGACATATAACATGAAACTGAATGTGTACATTAGGTATAAAGCCGCAAAAAAAAAAAATTGGTTTCCTTTCGTCTGAATCCGAATAAGTGTGAGAATTCGGAAAATCAGACTAATCTAATTAACATTAATAGCTGGTTAGCAGTAAATAAAAATTTTCTGAACTCAAGTAATACAAGAATTAATTACATCAGAACAGATCATGTTTTACAACTTTGAGTACATTACAAAAAGATTAAATTAAAATCTTGCATTGCATGCCGTCGGAGCCTTCCTTGAAATCTCGTCTGTCCATCGCCGTCCAGTCAAACTGTCTTCCTCAACCCAATCCGAAACACCACTCCCAGCTCCATTGTCCTCCAATCAACCATAAGACCATTAGCAGTTCAAAAACTATATAATAGAGTTAGAATAAAGTGGATTGCCGTTAGAGTACCGTAGGAATCATCGCGGCTTCCAGATCGATCTATATCAGTCGGCACCTAGATACCCACAATACCTAGACCAACCTAAGTTAATCAGCGCTGTCTTATTTCCGTAGGTTTCATCACTCGGCGTTATAGAATCCAACACCTATGTATACCAATTTGCCTCAACTGCAGAGAATCCCTCGCATAGCGAATTGCCAGCCAATTGACCAAAATGCCCTTAGCCCAAAAATATCTGGTGAGAGCCATTCGGTAAGCACAAGGGCATAAGCTTCCTAAATGGACCACAAAGGCAAGGCAAGGCAGCCAGATTCATTCCCCAGCCGAGTGCATCCCCCCTGAAAAGCCATCCTCCCCACAAAGCAACACTCAAGCCTCATTCACATAAGCAAGCCAACACAGAGGAGCACAACACATCCATTCCCCCTCCCACTTCTTCTCAGCCGAAAGGCCAAGACTACAGTAGTAGGAAGGAAGCAAGAGGGGAAGGGAGCCGGAGAGCAAGGGCGATGCCGACGGCAGCTTTTGAACCACATCGACCAACTGAAGGCCACGCCAAGACCAACAGAAGGGCGTCTACTAGGAGGACGACCAGCCTCACCGCCGACATCGCCATCCCGACCACAACCGGCCACCACCTTTGCATCTACTTCAAAACAGATCAAACCAAATCCATCAGGTAAACCATATTCATGCCCCCACTGCCATCCCTATTTTGCCTAACCCAAAACCACATCAGGTGAACCAACCAAGAACCTGCAACACTAATCACTTAACACTACACACTATCCATCACTAGGAGCATCATCCATTCTCATCACATATCAAGGGGGAGCAAGGTAGAGAAGTAGAACAGGGGGTTATACCTTAGTGCCCAGAACCGCAAGAGCCCACTCTAGTGAATCCTCCACCCTAGTTCATCTTCCATGCATAAACCGCAAGCATCTAAATCATCAAGAGAAGTACTAAATCAACTTAAAACCGGGTAGGGGACCGGATCCTCTGGGGAAGACTAGAACCGGGCCGAGCCGAGGGCACAGGCGGTGGTGGCCGAAGGCCAGCGGGCCGGTGAGCCGGAGGCAGCAGGGAGAGGCCGAGCCGAGGCCCAGAGGAGGAGGCACTCGGGTAGAGAGGAAGCTCCGGAAGGAGAGCCGATGCGGCGCTGGCTGCCAGGCCGTGTCGAGGGAGGAGAGCCAGAGGGAGCAAGGCGGCCGGCCGAGCCAAAGCACGCCAGGCTGGGGTGAGCTGAGAGGCAGTTGGTTGGGAACGACAGCACATGGCGGTGCACAGCCCTCCACTGCTGCCAGAGAAGAGGAGGTGGTTTGGAAGGAGGTGGCGGCAGCGGAGTGTGCGGGAGAGAGAGCGAGAGATAGAGAGGCAAAGAGGAGAGAAAGGGGTGGGGAGAAGGGAGTGTCGGCAGGGGGAGCATCGGCCAGGGGGTAGAGATAGGGAGGGGAGTAGGTGATTAGGGGTAGGAATTAAGGTAGGTGATTTGGTAGTTAAGTAATTAGGTAATTAGGAAGGTAGGTGTAATAAATTCAAGTATGGGAAATTTAAGAAAAACTGTATTAATTTTGTTAATCTAATAAATTAGGGATCCCATTTATTTGTAAGGAAGTAATAATATTTTGCGCGTTCGGGTAAATTTATGCAGGCGTAGCGGGGTGTAAGCACGAGTGGTAGTATGTGTCGGGTGATAGAACGCGAGTTCGGCAATCACGACTATAGAGCGAGTAAACAGTGGACAGATTTTAGTGGGAAAGTGCTAACTGGGTCGGGATCTGAAAAATATTATTAAATTAAAATAGGCTAACAAAAAGAGTTACATTAACAATTTATACACCTACTATCACACAAAATCCACTAAGTATTTATTTATGTATTATTCATACTGCCGCATTGCTACAGAGGACGGACCCCAGCAACCGGTGTAGCTGATCAATGACTCATCGATGCCGACCTTTACTACATCTACGAAGGCAAGCTATCCTCTTGAACATCAATATAGTTATCTTAAATGTAAACCATATATTGCTGTATTATATGTATTGCATCAAAAAAATCATTTCTCAAAATTCAAATCAATTGATTGAGATGAACATGAATGAGATAAAGATGAAAGAAAAAGGGAAAGAGATAAGAGATAAGAATTATATGGCTGATAAAGGGGGCCCGTGGCAGGTAAGATATGAGGCAGGAAGTAGGACTCTTTACATATGGTTAAAATATAAGGACCAACAAAACTCTTACTCGGTCAAAGGCCGTAAATTCGGTGCCAACCATTTTCCCGTTCCGGCGGGCAGAAAATGCTTCCTTGTTATGTGATTTTGCTCTCCACATTGGGTAAGTAATATATGTGAAGGAGAATGGAGGAACCCAGAACCGTGAGGAGAGACCGGAAGTGGGGGATCCAAGGCGCTATAGCGCTAAGGTGGAGTGTTGAGTGCAAGATAGAAGCTGCCTCAACCAACATTACCAGAACTCGGTGTGAAGACGAGGTCGGCACCGACGGAAAGTAATGGGTGGAGTATTAATCACGTAACCTGGAAAACGTTCTGTATTCTGAACTTGAACACGCATAAAAGGAAATGTTGGGGACCTGGTTCATTTTAGAGTTCAAAATAGCTATGGGTAAAGTGGTACAAGCCTGCGCAGTGCTATACAAATCATTAATTCATGACAGTCTCCTGGATTTGAGTCTACGGGAACCACCAGGGGTCTTTCCTCTATTCAGGTGACAAGTAATATTTTCAATATTAAAATCTGCAACTTAATTTTTTCACGAGTTGTTATTTTCAGAAAAGATACGGTATAGAAAATGTGATAATGAATAGGGATAAGTCATACAGTGTATCTTTTGCTATTAATGCTTGCTGAGTACCTTTGTACTCAACCTTGTTAGTATTCTCCTTTGTAGATCCTAGTCCGGCTAGAAATTATCCCAAGTGGGACGAAGGACATGCATGTATCGAAGAGGCCGCGGGAGGCAAGGGAGCTGACGACGAGGACCAGGGCGAGATGGGCAGTTTGTTCGACGCATGGGACGAATAGACGACTAGACGACTAGAAGAGCTTGGCCGGCAAGCGAGGGGACTTAGTCCCACTTATCGGTTGTAATGTACTATCTGTAAAGATCATAGTCTTGCGTGGCTACTGTTGTAGTAAAAATGTACAGTTTCTATCTTATTGTTCTGCTGCGCAACTCTGATAAAAGGCTCGCTATTCGTCGGAGTGGTGTTCTACCGGGCAGATGAATAGTAATCCGTATGCCTAAGTGTGATTACCCCGATGGTAATAACACGGGGCATCATAATAAGTATACAGGCGGGAAAGATAAATATTTTAACGAGTCAGTAATTTGAACATTAATAAAATTCTATTACATCAGTAATTTGAACATTAATAAAATTCTATTACATTTTAATATATTTATCTTATTTTTTAACTATATATATATATATATATATATATATGAATTCTACATATTTTTATGATTATTTTTATTTTTTATATTTTTTTGTTCCGCGCTGGCCAAACGGATTAGCCTTAGTTTGATTAGCCAAATGAGCTCCCATCTAATAGCCGGGTCGGAAAGAATTATGCAGTTTGCACCGATGTATGTTAGTTGCTACCATGTGTTTTGCACGGAACACTTTGTATCTCAGACGTGCTAAACCTGTAGTTTCAATAAGAAATAAAGATGGGGTTATTCGTCGTCTCGTGTCGCTCGGCACGGTACATGCATTTGCATTGTTCTGTTCACTACACCTTTGCAATCTCTGTCATGGACACGATGCCCAAGTATCCACCTAGCTGCGCACTACTATGCTCTGACAGTATGATTGTTTTTTTTCGCGATATAGTCTTAGGTCTTTTTTCACAGGCCCAAATTCCCAGCCCACAGGGATTTAAAACTAAAAAGCTGGCCGGCCCATCCCGGTGAATTCGGCTTTCCCGAATATGGCCGTATTGTAAATGAATAAATGCCCCACGGTCGGAGCCCCGACCATCCCACATTTGATTCATTGAAGGTGGAGCTAAAATAAAATAAGAGTATGTTTCACTTTGGATCATATAATTTTATCGTAGTTTTACTTTGTATCATCCTTAACAAATCTTTTTCACTTTGAGCCACCTCTTCTTACCATGTATTGTATTTTTCACCAGAGTACAAATTTAGCCGTCTTCTTTGGTGCTCGCCGATGGTGAACGGCGGCGAGGCATAGGATGGAGAGAGGTGAGGTAGCGGAGACGCCAAAATGGCTCGTTGTCTCTATTTTTTGGGTTGCTGTCATTTCGCCGGCCGTGCTTTGGCTCCGGCAAACTCTCTATCGTTCCCATATTTCCCCCTTGCTGACATGACATCCCCTTGGTGCAAAGTGAAATAAAAAAATATGGTGAAAGTGAAACAAAAAGGCAAGAAGAGATGGTGTAAAGTGGAAAAAATTGTTAAGAATAATGCAAAGTAAAACTATGATAAAATTACATAGCCCGAAATAAAATTTACTCAAATAAAAAACTAGATTGGTCTCGCCAACCCCAATGAGCAACCATCCCTAAAGGTTGTGCTCATGTAAGGTAGTAAGACCATTGCTACACCAATCACGATCAAGCTTATCAACACGTTTCCGTATCAACTGGGTGTGGCCATTATGTATCATTCTATCACCTAAAATGGTATAGAGTCGAGTTATGCTTCATACCAATATATATATAAGTTAATATCGATCCATCTATAACAACTCGATATAGTCAATTAAGGTTTGTTTGGGAGTCGTAGCTTTATCATAATCTAAATTATTATTATTTGACTTTCTGACTGAAAAGCAACCACAGTTATATATATTGTTTAGCCATCTGGCCGGACAAGATCGGTGACCAAGGACGGACCACCTTTTCGACAAGCGTGAATCGATAAAATCCCACACAACCACACACAAATTGCCTGATCGAGCGCCATCACTGGGCCGCCATCTCCGACTGGGCAGCTAGGAGGCCGGAGAAGAGGGGCATCAAGGATTGGAGAGGAGAGGAGAGACTGGAATTGGGAAGGCAGCTACATCGCCTGGGACCAAGAGGAGAGGGATGTCGGGGGAGGAGAGAAATGTGGGTGGAGAGGTGAGGAATTTGGGATTTTATACGGTGGTAAGGGAGTGTAATTTCTCTCAACTTTGATGGTATTCTGTCTTTTTTTTTTGTTCCACAAGCACCTCTTGATGAACTTTTAGCTTTCTTAATAAGCTGCTTTGAAGTTAACCTAATTGAGAAAGCTTTAGGCTTTTTGAAGCCGAAGCTGACATTAACCTCCCCCAGACAGCCCTAACACTGCCCTGTCCCATTTCAGCTTGAAACTAAACTAATGCAACCGAACAATTTCCAAATCTCTCGCCACCATTATTCTAAGAAGAAAAAACACAAGAGCAACATGGGATTACTAACAACTCCTAGTAGCTTAGCATCACACTCAGCCGAGCCAGTACACTACGTCCAGGCTGTCCTCTCCGTCTGTTCCTCGCCCTCCACTAGAGTCCAAACTAGCGCTCAATAAACAAAACGATTAGTCGCTGCCCCGCGACATAATTGCGCTTCAAATCAATGCAGGAGAGGAAAGGAAGAAGAAAAAAAACTTAATTAGGCCTTGTTCTTCAGAGCGACACCTATTTTATGGCAGGTGGCCAGGAGGGCTGCCTCCTCGTGCTGGGGCAGGAAGTCACGGCCCCTGCCGGGTGTGGCAGCGGGGGCATGGCAGCCGTCAGATGGCAGTCTCGTCGTGGCCGGAGGCGCATCAGACGGCGAAGGTGATAAGGTGAGGTGGCGCGTACTGCAGGTGTGCTGCCGCCGTCAGGGCTCAGGGCTGCTAGCTCGCAGGCTGACGCGCACCAAAAAAGATGCAGCACTCGGCAGCAGCACGGGTTCTGAAATCTGAATTCTGAGCTCGTTTTTTCTCCGATCCTTTCCTCCCAACTTGCACCAGCTCACAGGTGTGTTCTAAAGTTCCAGCCTTCTCCAGGCCATGATTTCTCTTTGTTGTCAGCCATCAGCCCATCACTGCATGCCAAGATGTACATTTCAGCCATTGATCCAGTACGTCTGCATCCCATTTCCCCCCTTTCAAGGCTCACGGTGGGTTTGCTCCGGTATAATTAAGTGAGCTTAATTTGCCCCCATCACAGCAGATGCACGTCGCCTACCGAATACGTGAAATTCGGGCTTGGAACAATGTTGAATCCTCACGGCCAACCAGGCGAGAATTTTGTGGAGTATGTTGATCCAAAGAAAACATTGTTATGATCATCCATTAGTTTATACACCATCGACTACTGCAACTTAGATATGCATGTTCTAACTAACTGTTGTATCCAATCCGGCGTAATAGCTTCTAGTATAAGCTCGACGTGGCATACATGCATTCCACACAGTCGATGGCATGGCATGGCAGTGGTAGATATCCGCGCCATAATGGATCGACAATATCAAACTTACGCAACAACGCACGGTCGTACACTCATCGCATCTCTGGAGCACTGCCAACGTAGGCCCCGGTCCATACTAATTAAACCGTGCTGGCCTACGCATCTGCATATGCATCGCTGCGACGCTGCAGGGAAAGAGAGGCGAAAGCAACGCGGCCATGCACTAAGCTGTTTGGCGTAGCTAAAAACATTTCGGAAAAACAGTTTTTCGCTCGGTTGTATGGCCGCACTAAGCTGTTTGGCGTAGCTAAAAAACCTTTCGGAAAAACAGTTTTTCGCTCGGTTGTATGGCCGAAGGGTTGAGATGAATATGTTTAGTGTTTGATTGTCTAGGTTTTAGGTAGGTTAGCTAGCTGTTTCGATTTAGAAAATATTTGAGATGCAAATGATAGCTTGTTTGGTACTATTTAAAATAAATTTTTTTCATGTTCGCATACAAATTTAAATTTAAGCATTAAGTATGAAATACAAAATGTTACATATACCAGATCCTTGCTTTGAACTTTCACATATCCATTCCTACGAAATCTACTAAAATTTCATTTGAACAATAATCAAATTTGCACACAAGTAAATCTTAATGACAATCATCGTATCACATGATTACACAAGTAATCAATTCCATGATTACATAAGTAATTCATCTATATCAGAAAAAAAACTAGATCTACACGTGTGGAGGCGGTCGGTCGGAGCCAAGGGAGAAGAGACGGCCGCAGACGACATGTACAGGCGGCATCGAGCGACGGCGGCTTGAGGAGGTGGAGGTCGCCACAAGGCTTCAGGGGGAGGCGGAGGCTGGGGCGGCACATTGGGCGGAGGAGGCGTCGGAGCTCGCCATGGCGGGTAGAGGCGCTGTGCGGTGCTAACCCTAGCGCCATTGCTTCGTCCGGGTGCGAGGGGTGTTGGTTGGGAATGGGGGTGTGAGCGGTGGGTTTTGGAATTTTATACTTGGTATGATAAGGAATAATTTTCTTCAACTTTAGTGGTAAAATCAGAATCCTAACCTACAAAAGCTATGGAAAGCTACCTAGGCCGGCTTCCGACTACTCATTGAGGGCGACTGCAGACTTCTAGCTTCTTTCGATAAGGAAGACTGCTCTTTTAGAACAGCTTCCAGCTTCCACGAAGCAAAAGCCGATTGAGAAGCCGTCCCGGGCCTTAAGCTACTGCAGCTCACCGAGCAGAGGCCGGGAGGAAGCAAGCAGCCAAGGGTAGGATGGGTGGATGGATGATCAGTCCATCGTGGTCATCATCACACTGCACACACGCTGACACGAGCCCAGATCTACAATTAACGAGGAGAAGAGGGTGCAAAGTGCAAAGGGTGGCAGAAAAGGCCAGGGCAAAGTAGCGGGGTGTGGGGTGCAGGCAGGCAGGCGCAGTTTACAGCTTAGAAAAGGTTGCAGAGCGCGGAGTCGGGAGTGGGGTGTGCAAGCATCAGAGGGTACGGTCCCCCCCGCCGCGCCTTGCACGATGAAGCCCGCGGAGGTGGACGGCATCGGCACTGAGCGGCCGGCCCGCCCGCCCGCGCACGTTGATGTTAGCGTGCGCGCGAGCAAAAACGATGGCTCTCGGAGATGGCGATGATGCCGTGGCGGTAACGGGTGGCAGCCTGCCGCGCCCACCGCAGTGTCGCCTTTTCGTGGCGAGCGTCTCTTTACAGTTCTTGGCGTATTTTTCTTCCCGAATATTTAGAGATGAGCACATGCGGCACAGTGCCCGGATCCAGAACGGATCAAGCCGGGCTGGCCTGACCAGACCGGCCGGCTCGCCCTCTTGTCCAAATAAACTCTGAGCCGGCATCTGCCGGCTACAGTTGCTGACTTCGATGCAGATAAGCACAAACAATGAGTTTTTGCTTTGCTAGAAATTAACGATTTTTCTTCATTGCTCTGCCCTAAAAATGCAAGGTTAACAGTACACCAACTTGGCTGTTTACACCAAACAAAATACTAACGCGTTTGGTGATTGAACTCAACAGGAATATGAACTTTTCACCAGCAGCATTTGGAAAATCTTATCAGGCTTTTCTTGCAAACAACCAAATCGGATGCGACAATTGCCAAGACTACATCAACTTTGAGTAGGGAGAGAAAAACACTCCAAATATACAGTCAAGAGACAGAGAGAGAGAGAGAGAAAGAAAGAACAGTCAATTGATTAGACCTTCTCAGCATCCCAAAGAACAAACAAAATCAGTTAAAACCATACTATCCTCTCATCATTGCACCCCTTCCGTCTCCATGCACCACCATTTTTCTCCCTATTTCTTTTTCAAACAAGACAAGGTCGCAACTAACCGATCAAACAGAGTCAAATTACCCCGAAGATCTCGGCAGCTCGCCGCTCCAACCTTGCGGCGGCGCTTTCCGCCCCAGCGACGACCGCGACCGCGACCTCGCCGTCGTCGAGTCCTTGGCCGCGGACTCCTTCTTGTCCTTGAAAAAACCGAATACCGGCCGCGAGCACACGGGCACGTTGAGCACCACCGGCGCCACGCGGACGCAGGACGAGTACGACCGGTCGACTGCGCGCGAACGGGACTTTGACGCGGCGTGGAAGCTGCACGGGGAGCTGGAGCTGCGCTCCAGGCCCTGGAACACGATCTTGCCGGATGAGTTCATGCGCGGGGAGTCGACGGAGAGACAGCTTGGCGGCGGAGGTGGCGACGGGTGGCGGCGCGCTGGGCGGCGGCCCGCCCGGCTGGATGTGGAGTGACGGTGGGAAGAGAGGACGAGGCGGATGCGGGGAGGGTTGGGATCGGCGGAGTCGAGGGAGAGTCGGGGGATGTCGTCGTGGTCGTGGCCGGAGGACGACGAGGAGGAGGAGAGCGAGAAGCGGGAGGAGGCGAGGGAGAGGGACGCCTCCGAGTCGGAGCTGTCGCGGAGGAGCGGTGCCGAGGAGAGGTCCGACGCCGCAGCGCCGGACGCGCGGCCGTTGTTCCGTTGGAGCAGGAGTTTCAGGGACCTCGCCGCCGCCGAGTTCGTCGTTCTCGCTGGCGACGGCGAGGACTTGGGGCTCTGAGCGGCTGCTCTCTTGAGCCCAAGCAGCTCGCGCCACCGGCTCGAGCAGCTGGGCGCCTTTGGGGAGAACACGTACGGGTCGGCGGCATCGGCCGCGGCGGCAGCGCGGAGTGGCTTCATCGGTTCCGCAGGCGCCGGCATTGTCTCCGACGACTGCGGTGGCGGGGGTGCCGCGGCTTCCGGCTCTGGCACAGACGCCTTCCGAAGCGGGAGCAGCTTCCCGTCCGCAAAGAGCTCGTCCGCCGGGAGCATGGTGGCGGAGCGGCCAAGACTAAACTCGAAGTCGATGAAGTCCTTGGAGATCGCCGGCTCCGGCGTCGTGGCCACGGCAGCCGCCGGAGAGGACACAACCGTCTCCTCAGCCCCCGCGTCACGGCTGAATGAGATACGCGGGCCGAGCCAGCCATACGGCACCGAGGGCACGGCTGCAGGGAGGTTACTCGCGACGGCGGAGGCCATGGCAGGCGGCTAAGCGCATTAACGGAAGCAGAGAGCAAGAGGAGTATAGATCGTACTCTCACTAGACCGCCGGTACAGTACTTGTCTTATGGTGTGCGCTGCGCTGCGCTGCGGACTGCGGAAAGAAATGTGAGCCGGGTAAAGGTGGTAAAGGCGCGTATATATAAGCGGGTATAAAATGTTTCGGCGAACCGGCCGGGGTCCGGTTCCTGGAAGCAGATGCAGCTCTGGCTCTTGGGGCGACGCGTGAGGAGGGGCCGCTCCGAGTGTGCGCATGCAGAGGCAGCGGAGGAGGAGGAGGAGAGCGTACAGGTAGGTCGGGAGGGGCCTCCTCGGTTTCCGGGTTTAATATGCAACTGCAACGGCACCGGCACCGGCCGGATCGGTACAGCTACGCCCAACGCGAGAAACAGAGCGGGGGCCGAGGGCGCAAAACATGGGCATGCTCAATGGTTTCGGGATACGTCAGGTACATGTGGGTTGTTCGGGGGTGAACTTAGGAATCTTCGTAGCAAATGCTCTGCTGTTAATTTACAGTACATGATCCGGTGGGTACGCTCCCTCCCTTTCAGAACTTTGGCCGAAGCTTTGTATTACTCGCAACTTTGGAGGTAACTGCTGCATTAACAAAGGCCAAAACACATTTGAATGCTGCAGCATGTAGTGTTGCAATTTACTCGTGCAGGGACAGACGAGATCTATTTATTATAAAGAGTGGAGGTTAGGAGGTGACAGTGCGAGCAAACACAACAAAAAGGCCAAATATATATAGCCCCAAGTTAAGTTTTTGGGAGCACAGAGAATTTGGAGCTTACCGAGTAACTCCAGGTTTTGTCGTCCCAAAAAAATCACAGATCTTCTCGATCGCCCTCTGTGTGCAAACTTCAAAGGAGATCTCATAGTTTTCCTAACCATGCATGCCCTGCGTAATTATTTCTGTCTCAATCTGTCACTGTCCTGTGAAGGATATGCCATGAGTGTTATATTTCTGAGGGTATTTTCGGAATTTCTCATTTGATTAAAGGAAAAGAAATAGGAAAAAGAAAAGGATTGTGGGACCCGCTTGTCATTGGGAGAGAGGGAGGTGGAGCTCGATCTCATCCTGGATGCACCTTCTCAGATGGGTTTACCCCATCTCTTCTCAGCGGCGCAGGTAGAGAGGTTGGCGATTTCTTCGCCGATCATTGGCGGGGTCGTGGGTTGGCTCAGCTTCCTCCTCCTACTTATTAAGTGGCCCCTCTCTTTTTCTGATAGTATGCATGAAGAATCAAGTGGGTCCTCTCTAGTCTTTGGTTATCCAATTGAGATTTTCGATCTAGGGTTGGCTTGTGCGCCGCGGTTGGTTGAGGCTTCGTCGGCAGTGAGGTTTGGTTCTTTTTCAACCTCCCATACCCAGATTTCTCTCTTGCACTATCCCTTCTAGCGATTGTGCTGCGAGGGATTCTTGGGTCTAGCTATGTTGTCTTTGGACTTGACTAGCTCCTGGTTGTATTGGGAGAGACTCTTGATTGCTTTAGTGGTTCCCTCTGATTTGGGGTAATCTCTTGCTCTGAGGTGTGCTTGACCAGTGCATCTTTTGGTGGTCCTTGGCGGCATATATCCTGTCCCTTGGCTTCGTTCTTTGGTGATGAGACAGTTGGGTCTCGATCTTCTGATAGAATGATAATTTCGATTTGGAGGAGAACGACTTTGACGATGCAGGCTGATGCAGGTTTCTAACCAACCACAATCAGAACACCAAGTAATCGCTAAATCACACTCTGAGTCGTTATCAACCGTACCAAGAATGCAGTTGACCTAACCACGAAGGTCTTTTCCTCCATGCAATCAAAGAACATGCAAGAACAAGATAATAAGCAATCTGAAATTACAAATAGGATTGAAATATATGATAAAGTTGGAATTCTATAGTGGTATTATGATTTGTCTAATCGACACAAGCCAACACACGAAGTTGCAATGAAGCTAACTTTTAACTAAACAAAATTCAAGGAAACTAGAGAGGTGCGGTCTCCTTAAATAGGGAGGGGGACAGTCACACATAGCATGAGATAGGGAAGGTGGTACTACTGTTCATGTGAACAGTGCGCTGTAAACAACACTTGAGCCTAGGGTGGCCGGTCAGCATATGGGCCAAATCCGGTATGATTACAAGGCTTAAATTGGTCTAAACAGGTAACACAACACCTTCTTTTGGCGATTTCGATGTGTAAAGAAGTAATTTGGAGGTGAGACTAGATCTGTTGGAAAGAGGACGAGATAAGCTTTCCATCAAGTACTCGTGGACCTCCAACAAACTATGTATGTGAAAGTTATGCATGTTAGAAGTCGGTGCTATCTCCGGAGGCCGAATTGGATTCCAGAATGTGTCCAACTTGAACCATTACTTGGCTTTGATAAAAAGTGACATGGAGCTACACAAATATACATTTTCACCATTATGTAGCATCATATTCTCATTTAAAACAAATGGACACTAAAAGAACGAAATCACCTTTTGTTCAATCTCGGGAGCTATGGTCGTATGCGTTTGTGGCATGTTCTCATCGTCATCCCCTTCTTGCATTTGAGTCATTCTCGACTGAAGCTCATCGCCCGGCTCCAAAAAAAGCTTGAAAACTTTTAGTAATGCATGCTCATCTTTCTGCAAAATGTTAGCAACAGCAGATGTCAAAGAAATAGATAACACTTTGCAAATTAAAGGTGACTTTGCATGCATTAAATCAACAAAGATACATTTTGTCATAGTTTTCAGTGTACAACTCAATTTGCAAGTATAAGTGAAGTATATAGTAGATTTATTCATCACACAAGAATTGTTGTTCAAAACAACAAACTTCAATTCATTTATGTGATCACAAGTTATGCATATTCGATATACCATAAATTGTATTGTTTATACTATAATCTCTAATTAATTAAAAACAGTAGGTGTAGGTGCTAGAAAGAGAATTTAGAGATAAAATTTCAGAAACTTTCTCCATAGCACATTCCAAACTACCGGGCTCATTAAGCATGATATAACACAATGCTTCAGCAGGGGATATTCTATCAAATACTTCCTTATGTGTAATTAATTCGATATGTGCAAAATTATGATAATTCAGATCAGCACATGGTTCGTTCAAGTCAACACAAGGAATATCAAAAGATGGCACTACAACAACTATATACTCACAAGGTTGATCTATGTCTTACTGTAGCACCAAATCAGTATCTTTGTCGTTATCGTCCTTATCAGATATTGTAGGTACCTGAAACTTCTCATCTAATGACATAAGATGCGCCAGATCATCCTTCATCTCTTCAAGGGTCTCGGCAGTATCTGTAGATGGAGTAGGAGCCAAAATAATGTCAGCATTTTCAGTTACCTTAGGTTACACCTCGCTTGTGACCGTGGGTGGTGGAGGTACAAAACGATGTCGTAATTTCTTGTTCATCTCCTCCCATGTGTACATGTAATGGTACTCGAGATTCGTCCACCAATGTTGAACATCACCGATCAGCGTTGTCCTTACCATGCTCATCTTCTCATAAGGATCAATGTCATGTCTTTTAAAGTTGCTACCCAACATAGTAGCCCATAGGGAGTAGTCTAATGATGTACTCTCAGCAGCGAGTGGCAAGATGTATGCCGGTAGTTGTTTCCATTTGAGTACAAATGTGTCCACGATGTCATTGTAATCTACCAACTCCCACCAACCTATCAATATTGTTAGTAGAAAATAAAGGAATAAATCACAAGTATATGTTCCTATCAACTACTGGGAGGTGGAGTTTATCAAGTCGCACACGCTCAAACTCTTGCAAGTTCTTACCAATGCAAACAGGTGGTGCAACCGGTGGCTAGTTCGTGCTAAACTAGACTCAAGTGATGAGTAGAAAGATTGCAAGGGCCGGTTCGAAGTGATCTGCTCGGTTAGTGGAAAGTGGACCTTGGACAGGCTTAATATTAGGTAGCAAGGAGAACAATCAGTTAATTTTTAGAAATTGCACATAATTGAATTATAGTTTGTATCTAGCACTTAGCCTATGTTGCTGATCAACCAAGGATGGATGAAGGCTAAAACAAGTATATAACAATGTATAGGAATGACAGACACATGATAATTCAATAAAATGCAATTTATCGTGAATAGCACAAGTATTGAACCAACACTGAAAACTGTGGTTTTCTGTCCACTGGACAGTACGTCGGTATTTAGCCTGTAACTTTTGGTTATATGCCTCTTTTTCAATAATTCTTTTTTACCTATTTCCTGATGTCTTTTTATACAATTTTTCTTTTAGGGTCACTTTCTGAATACCGACTGGAAAAATCGCACAAAAATCATAAGTGCAGACAGTTTCATATTCAAATAGAAAACTATGTCAACTTTCACCGCATATAATTTTTGTCTGCCTTTCTGGATTGAGGTAAAATTGTACAGATAGCTGCATAATGAAAATTTTGATATAATTGCGGTGGTCTCACTCAAAAAATATCAAGGAATCAAAAGGTATGATAATTTTTGTGGCGGCGGCAGAAAAGGGGGTCTTCTGGCCGAAATTGAAAATTAGGGTTCAGGGTATTCTAGATGGATTTGGACGTGGGAAATTTTTTTGGAGCTTATTTTTTGGGTTTAGGACGTGATGGATGGGCTAGGGTTTCTTTTTTTTTTTTTGGATTTTTATAGGATCAAAGATATTAACAGCAACTAGACAAAGCTAAAATGGACACAAATTCAATTTAGCAAACAAAAACTAACAGATTGAAAGGCACAATGGGATTTGAACAACGAAGATTAATTCTTTTTGTTGGGAAAATTTTATGGACTATAGGTATTAAAAACCGAAACAAAACTCGATATACAAGATTTCCTACTGGTCAACTTTAGCTCTGATACCACCTGATGAGACAGTTGAGTCCCGATCTTTCGTTAGGATGATAACTTCAATTTGGAGGAGAACGACTTTGACGATGCAGGCTTCTAACCGATCACGATCAGAACACCAAACAATTGCTAAACCACACTCCGAGTCGTTATCAACCATGCCAAGAAAGCGGTTGACCTGACCAGAAATGTCTTTTCCTACATGCAATCGAAGAACACGCAAGAACAAGATAATAAGCAATCTGAAATTGCAAATAGGATTAAAATATTTGATGAAGTTGTGATTCTGTAGTGGTATTGTAGTTAGTCTAATCGACACAAACCAATACACGAAGTTGCAATGAAGCTACCTTTTAACTAAATAAAATCCCAGTAAACTAGTGGGATGCAGCCTCCTTAAAAAGGGAGGGGCAGCCGCACATAGCATGAGATAGGGGAGGTGGTACTACTGTTCATATAAGCAATGCGCTGTGAACAGTACTCGGCCTAGGGTGTCCGGTCAGCATATGAGCCAAATCCAATACGATTACAAGGCCCAAATTGGCCCAAATAGGTAATGTAGCACATTCTTTTGGTGATTTCAGTGCGTACAGAAGTAATTTGGAGGTCAGGCCGGATACGTTGGAAAGAGGACGATATAAACTTTCCATCAAGTACTTGTTGACCTCCAATGGACTCCGTATACGAAAGTTATGCATGTTCAAAGTCGGTGTTGTCTCCGGAAACCGAATTGGATTCCAAAACGTGTCCAACTTGAATCCTTCCTTGGCTTGGACAAAAAGTGACACGGAGTTGCACAAATATACATTTTCATCATTATATAGCATCATATTCTCATTTAAAATAAATTGACGTTGAAAGAACAAAATCACTTTTTGTTCAATCTTGAAAGATATGGTCGTATGCATTTGTGACATGTCCTCATCATTTGGTGTGTTTTGAACTACGAAGAGAGGCATTGTATCTCCGAATACCTCGTCTTTTGTAAGCGAGACGATATGTTTTCTGGGACATCGTCTTCTTGATGTGCCTTGCCTGGTTTGCTTCTCGGTGGCTTTGAGTGCCATCGGCTCTGTAAGTATTGCGGCATTCCCTTTTCTTGTCACTTTGTATTTTATGTTGTGCTAGTGATTTATTCAATCCGTGATTGTTAGTCTCTAGTATTGAGGAAATTACAAAGTGATAATTGTGGGTTCGGTTGAATTGCTCCACGATGATTCGATGTCACAAATGAAACTGGGTTTGATGTTGTGTATAGATTTTGCCTTGAGCTAGTAGATCTCCTGCTGTTATCCTAGAATATTGAGCAAATTATTTCATTCTATTGTGCTAGCTGTTTCAATATCTTTTTCAGTCAATATTACTTATTGATCCTGTACATGTTTTCAGTATTTTCATTTTGTTCTTTGTGACTTTTCTTCTGTCACTGTTCTACATTCTGTTAAAGGTATTTTGATGAAAATTGTTTCTGTAATTCAACATAGATAAAGGTGATTAATTTGATTGATCCTGTCTGTTTAGTATAGCAAGTTTTTAATTGAGCTCCAGACATAATTTATAATTTGTTATATCCAATTTTTGATTATTTTTGCGTGCTGTGGTGGCCAACATTAATCCTTGTGCAACTAACCTTCCGAGGGCAATATTCAAACTACTAAATCTTAGTTTTATACCGGCTTTGTTTGTGCCCATTATCTGCGTGTTGATCATAATGTTCCTTTTAAGGATTTTCATGTTCATTTGTCAATTGTGTCATTTAATTGGTTATGGGATTATGCTTTATTCATAATTATTTATGCTGAAATTAAGTATGTTTTTTTTGTGCTAAAACTGCCATTTTTGCAACAGTGAGCAGTTTTTAGGTCTCGTCCTCAAACGGAGCTATTTGGTCCATTTTTGCTTGTCATGAGTGCTCGCTGACCCTAAACAGTGCCATGATGACGATTAAACTGTTGTCCATGAATGAATGCCAGATTCAGTTGGTTAGAAATGATGAACATGTAATAATTCGAAGTAGCGTGAGTGATCTCATATATGTACATGAGTCCTATGAGTATGATGTTGAAAGAACGGAGTTTTTTTACACTCATCTAACCTCTTTTTGAAATGAAATAACAAATCTAGCCCTCCGCAAATGAACATATGATGTTGAACGAATGGAGTTTTTCTTTATCATCTAACTTCTTTTTGAAACGAAATAGCAAATCTAGCACTTCGCGAATGAAATGAGAAAAATAACACCGCGACATGTTAGGCAAGTGAGACATATCCCCTACCATACTTCCCGTGCGCGGAACCCCTTGCTGCGGCATTTTTACTATTTCATTTGGGTGACTAGATTTACTATTTCATTTTAAAAATAAACCAAACGAGCCATTAACTCGAAAGAATGTGTCGTGCATTTGCTGCGTGTAAGAGACCAAGTCGGTCTAAACACCAAATCGGTCTAGACGCTAAAACACAGTCGGCCTACTCCTCCTAATGTGTTTGGTTGGGAGGGTGAAGTCCAGCACACTATAAGTAGGATGGCACGAGTGGACGGGTTTGTCATGTATTGGTTCCCGAATACATGACTAGAGAAGTCGTCCTGGTTACCCGTTGCCGAATGCCGTGAAGCATTTAACAGGACCAACATTTTGCTGCTAACTCTTTCCTCGTTGGTTCCTTCTTCTTGCTGTTGATGCATGGGGTTATCTATTTACCCGCTCTCTCGTTTTTATTTATCCGGGTGCATTTTTCCGTAACACCGAGCTTCGTTATCTAACGACCGCCCGCCCCTCTCCCAAAGAATGGAGCGTGCTGCATGCGCTGCAGTCGATCACTCTGCTCGCTTTCCGTTCTCCCACGCTGACCACCCCTCGCCCGAGGCCGGCCAACGGCAGCCGCGCCGTGCGAGCCCGTGGCACCACCGCACATGCTCCGAGCCGGCGCGGGCGTGCGCGATTCTGACCCCCATCTTTCGCCGGTCCTCGCAAAAATTCCAAAAGGAATTCCCGTTTGTGCGCCCATCAGCACGTACGCCGGGGCCAAAACGAGGGCAAGAGGGAGCTTTCCCGCCAAAAGAATAAAAGCTCGACGATGGGACCACGAGCGGCGGAGCCTGCAGGTGGCAATGTGCATTCCGCAGGCGCACATCCATCCTTGGTCCGGCCATCTGCGACGGCGAGCGCGCGCAGGCGGGGAGAGCTGGCGTGAGACAATGATCGATACCTCAATCATTTGTGCCGTCGCCCCCTGTCCTTGGCCTTTCCACGCAGGCACGCGGTAAAAAAAAAGATCGGCGCGCGGCGGAGGGATAGAGGCGGTACGGTGATTTCTGCGAGGAAGCTTAGGCAGAATCCAGCAAAGCGGATGGCCGCGCGAGTACGCACCGTACGATGACGACCGTGCGGAGGGGATGAATGGGCTGGGCCGGCACGGCGGCACGGGAGCATGT
Organism: Hsuehochloa calcarea; assembly: GCA_036346395.1. Lineage (NCBI taxonomy): Eukaryota > Viridiplantae > Streptophyta > Magnoliopsida > Poales > Poaceae > Hsuehochloa > Hsuehochloa calcarea. Next base: position 4,602,132 of record CM070604.1, on the reverse strand, counting down.
TTCTGATGCGACGAGACACCCATCCTCCGATCGCTGCCGCCTTTGTCTTCTTCTACGTGCCCTCGATAGCCAGCCAGGTGTTGTGCCTACATAAGGGGTCCGGTCCGTCCACGCAAGTTAGACGCTTTCTCAGTTCAAAATTTTATTATTATATAACTTTACTGTATATAAATTATAGTAAATTATTTAGGTAATTTTTTGTTCTTGATCACTATAATTATTATCAAAAATCTTAATATAACTTATATTTTCAGACTCAAAATCCAACGTATGCTCCGAGAGATTGAGAAAAAAAAATAGAGACAAAAATAAACCCTAAAAAATAAATTATATACCAATAAAATATAGCAATATGTTGGACCCGTTATATTCTGAAAAAAAATCATAATAAATTCGAACTCAATTCATCAGATAAGAAGAAATACAGATATCAAAACATATCGGATGAATGAAAATTTAACTATCTTAATAAAAGAAAACAATCGAACGCCAGCAAAAGAGAGTCAGCTATCAGCTTAGATCTTATATGCTTATCTAAGCTGATAGCTAGCCTGCATGCTACTACTTGCACGTATAGCCGTTGCCCGTGGATCAGTGAATGGGGTACGCTGCAACAATCGCAAGGCACCAAAAAGCCTGTTCAGCTTTACGCCCCCAAACTGACGCGGCAGAGAAGCGGTGCGCGCAGACCCGACGGTATAGCATAACGCCCGTGTCGCTTGCGTCGCGTTTGCATGATGAGTTGGTGACCACGCCGGTGGGTAGGCACGTTCGTGGTCCAACGGATTCCTGGCTCCTGAGCCTGAGCCGGGCGGGGAAGCGGGGCCCGGTCCCCGGTCCCGGCCGGGGTAAAAAAAAAAGGCGTCTCCGGCCGGCCGTCGCAGTTTATAAAGGTTGCAGCCGCGCGCAGCGCAGCCGGGCACACACGTACGTGGGGAAAAAAAAATCCTATAATACCAGGCTATTGGCCCATCAAGTTGGATCCTCTCCGAACCATGACATGTGGCAGCACCGATCTTAAAGCATCCATCGCACCGACTACCCTGTTAGCCAGTGGTTCCAGGGGCGGATCCAGTACAGTGACATGGGTGTACAGTTGTACACCCATTTTTTAGAGGAAAAATCCAGTATTTATTAGACATATCAGGTATATATACTAGTAAGTATACTTAAATACGTATTTCAACTGTGCTGCACTGCGACTCAACAACTCCATCCCGATCGGCGATTCAGCCCAGTGTTCTACCCGTCTGCGTAGGCGCACTAGTGCAGCCCACTCGGTAGCCGCACCACGCCACCAGCTTGGCAACCCACCACGAGCCAACTCGACCAAGCGTCGCGAGTGCCAGTGTGCGACCATGCTGCAGCCGGCACTCCGCACTTGGCAGCGCCAAGCCCCCAACCCAACGAGAGCCCGAGACGGCGAGACCTAACCGGCTAACCCTATCCCTCTCCTCCCCTGTCTCTTCTCGCTCTCTGGCGGCGGCGGCGGTGCAAGGATGCGCGGCGAGGCGGACGAGCGGTGGGGCGGCAAGGGGAGGGAAGCCATGCGGCGTGTGGCAGCGCCGAGGCCGGGCCGGAGCACGCAGGATCAGCCACCGACACCGGCGCAAGGAGCGGCGGTGGCATGCGGCATGCGACGAGGTCAAGGTGAGTCCCTCTGCTGGTTTCTCGCTTCGTCTCGTCTCGCGGCCTCCACCTACTCAGGCCGGTTCCCCAGTCCCCAGGGACCAGGTCGGCGGCGCTCGCCTCACGTGGCCGCTCCTCCTTCACCGGCTCGCCGGCACCGCCGCCGTGATGGGGAACAGGCAAACAACCGAACAGAATAGGGGAAGCCGGCAGGGTCGACGCCGAAGCGGGGATGGATTGGTCGATTGGATAATTGGATTTGGACGCCTGACGCCTCCCTAGAATCCAGATTGTGCATTGGCACTGATTGTCTGATTGGCTCCTTAGACCTTAGTTGAGTTAGTTCTGCACTTCTGATAAGTGGATGTGGTCCATGTGGATCAGTGGTCAGTGGACACTGGACAGTGGATGTGCATTGGATATTTGGCTCATGGAATTAGATATTTAGATTGGCACTGATCGCTTACATGTTAGCTTCATACTTCATAGGCTCATAGCTTGTATAGTTGTAATGTTGTATGTATATGTCAGTGATTGAATCAGATATTTAGATTGGCACTGAACCACTGATCGATATTTGTTAGCTTCATAGCTTGTATAGTTCAATAATTGTATGTATATGCCGGTGGATAAAAGAGAAGATTATTCTGTAGCTTGTGTAGCTTCAGTTGTTAGATAAAAGAGAAGATTATTCTGTATAGTTCAATAGCTTGTGTAGCTTTAGTTGTTAGATAAAAGAGAATATTATTGTGTCTTAAATATCCAATTATTTATGTGAAACTTTTGTTTTTCACGTGGACCACAAAGCATTCAATAGCTTGTACTTTGTGTATATATATATATATATATATATATATATATATATATATATATATATATATATATATATATATATAATGAACCTTTATCTTTTACATTGTACATAACTCCGAACAATCATTCTGAAAATCTTAGATCCGCCACTGAGTGGTTCCATTCCAATAACACCATGATCTAAAATTCGCCCAATGCCAAGCTCACCTATGGGGCGGATCCGTGCATACACAACACCTCACTTACACTTTTATCATCGCTTCATGTGAAAGAATTAATCTGAAGGTGCTACGTTTGGATGGAACATGCATTATATGCTATCATAACTCACTTTAGACAATCAGTGTGAGACTAATTTCACAACTCCACATGGATTACATGAGTCGTAAGTCCGGGTATTACATCACCCTACTCATTTCCGATATTCCATCGGCAATCAGCACATGCGACCCAAGTCGATCTGCTCGGCTGCAAGTTAGCCGCCTTTTCTTCGATCTCCAGTTTCACATGGTATTAGGGTTTGCGATGCCTACAGAATATCCCAGTTATGTCGCTGCAGCAAGGAGACAAGATGTTTGATACCGCACAAGGTATAAATTTGGCGAACTCGGCTGGTGAAAAACAATTTGGCGACAAAGTGATGATCCCTGATCATGTTTTCGAGGATGATCCTGGCAAGATTGACGGTGATAAAGTAGAACAAAGTGTTGCAGCAAATTTGGAGGTAATTAAGCCTTATGTGATCCAGAATTATATTAAGGAATAATGAAAGATCTATACAATAACACTATCACGTTACGTGGAGGAATAAATTTTATAGCTCTATACTGGTAGTAGAAACCAAATGTGATCATTGATTTATTAAAAGCATTATACACTTTTTTTCTACGTATGTTGCCTGTTCGATCGGCGCATCCACCATGGCGACACCGAGGGAGGGATGAGGTGCATGCCGCCGCCTCGTCTCGTATGCACGTCGTCGCCCCACCCACACATGCGCTGTGTGTTCGGCTCGTCCGCCGGCCACTCTTGTGCTGAGGAAGGAGGTGCGCTCTGCCGCCTTGTCTTGCTGCCACCTCGTACGATAAGGCAGCTAGCGTTGTGCAACTTGTCTGTGAAGGCTACTCATCCAACACATGGAACCAAGAAAGAACAAGCTTCTTCGTGGGCATCTTGCATATGGCTCGTGTTTTGGGTGCAACATTATTATATGATGAAACCGCCGAGTCGTTTGTGTGGCTTTTTAACACATTCCAACAAGCAATGCCCGGCAAGCAACCTGAAACAATATCCAGTGATCAGTGTACTGCTGCAATTTCAAAGGCGATTGCGATGGTATTCCCAAACACAAGCCATCGTCTTTATCTGTGGCTTAATTATCTACGTACCAAAATGCTGCTAAACATCTTAGTCAGGTTATTAATTTATAGCCATCCACAATTTCTTTCTGACTTCATGAATTGTGTATACGAGGATATGACGTCAGTGGTGCATTTTGATAAGAAATGGCATGATTTGTTGGTTACTTACAAGCTCGAAGGAAACTCTTGGATAGAAAAATATGTACAAATTGCATGCGTGAGAAGGGGGCTAGCCATTGTCCATTGATTCTTTTAGTGTAGACATGACATCAACACAAAGAAGCTAAGGGATGACCAATTGTGTTCAAGAAAGCTTGTCGCAGAAAACCCTCCCTTTCGAAACTTATAGAAGAATACAACAAGTGTGTTGCTCATCTTCGTCGGAAAGAAAAGCATGAAGACTACAAGTCACGCCATACCTAACCGGTACCTGTATCTCTAACTTGCCTTTGTTGAAGACTGCAGCTAAATCACGTACCCCTCTTATTATGATTTTGAAAAGGAATGCCAGAAATTATCACCGAAACATCACAAACTTTCTCACTGAAAACCAGAAACTAGCTGATAAAATCTTCATGAGCAATCAGTATAATCAAATACTCCTGCAAAATAAACCGACCCCTTTGGTCTTTGGTACATGAGTAAAGCTGTGGAGGTATCCAAACCTAGCTGTATGTACAGCCCTTTTGGCGACCGGCATCATTAAATATTTCTCACGGCCTTGTGCTACATGAGCAAAGCTGTGGAATCCTCTGCATGTCTCACTTGTGCACTATGTTTGTCTGTGCACCTGCTGCATCTAGCCACCTACACACCATTTGTTTTTGCTCTCACATCCATGTGATCTTTGTGGTAAAAGAAAGAATAAAGAGATGCTTTAGATTTGACCCACTGCTTCTCAAAAGGGACAACCACACTTTCAGGCTGCAGAACATGGATGCATCATGCACTAATCTCTTTTACCTGATATCCATGTCCCTTATCTGAAACCCCCAAAGTTGCCATAATAATTTTTTGGGGCCTCTTTTCAAGCTCTCTTGTCCCTGTTTACCTTTCCAAAAGGCAGACAAAAAAAGCACAGGAGCCATATAAAAGCCTTGAAGCAGAAATACTTTGTGCAGGCCAATGCTATAAATTCAAGAACTAACATGAACTTCCAATTGTGACAGCGCAATGGATGCGAGCCTACTCTACATTAGCACTCTACATTAGCATTGCCATCATGTGTCCCAAACTGTCCATTGTTAAGTAACAATAGATCCACGTGCAAGCAAGAACCTTTTGACCGATGAACACACACTAAAGACTGATAAGTACAGAGCGGTTTGATGAGGCTGCAGTATATATTGAACTGCTTGATTCAGTGGCCTGGATCCAAGCAAAGCATTTCTTTTTTCTCAATTTGGATTCTGGCGGACTGGTATACCATATGCTATACACCTAGCTGTGTAGGCTAGGTATCCGTTCCACTGTAGCCTTCTAAGCCATGTGATGGATTCATAGGGCGATACTATTCACTGGCCCTGAGGAGGCCTGAGCCAAGTGTACAGACAGACAGTTGTGCTCGCTTCGTTGGCGCCAATGAGATTTCTTGGCAAGTTGTTTTCTACGCGCTGCCAAGTTGTTTGGGCGGCCTGCAAGCTGCAAACCGCACCGTCCTATGGCCTAGCAGTACTGAAATCACATCGGAGCTCGTTACATCCAGTAGCCTCCATTCTCATGTTGCAACGTTTTGGCACACTTGATTGCTCTGAACTTTCGATCCCACATTGGCATCGATACATCAACAGCAATATTGGCGAATTGGCATTGATCATCAGACATCTTGAGATCGATCAAGGTAGGAGTAGATCACAAGGGAGAGGCCTCTGAAAACTGTTGAGCCATGGCGGTCCCCCCTCCCCTGCATTTTCTGTGGAGCTCACATGTGATCCAATAGGAAACTCGGCCTGCATTGGGGATCTCACATGCAGTCATGGATCGCCATCCTATATACAGTTTCGATCCAGGAGACCGACACTTAATTATTTGCTTCTGAACCTCGCATCGCAAGCGAACTGAGACAAGCCCGAAAATTTTCCCGTCACTGGCGAATAGTGTCATGTCTATAGGATAACTCTCATCGCTGGCGAAATAGTGCCATGTCTCGCTGGCCCATTCGTATAGGCAGGGACACAGTAGGCAGGCACTACTCCCTTGTCAGCTGTCGTACACTCGTGCGTACAGCTGCAACTACAGTACGCTGCTGGCAAGTACGTACGTACGCGCGACTGTAAATTAGCAGTAGTATACTCCGCTTTTCCTGTACTGTCCAGGGCGTACGTACATTTGTACACTACAGCAGCATCGCCTGCGACCTTGCACTCTTGCTTCTGATTGGTTACGCGCTTCAGCCGCCGCTGCTGTAAGGTTGCAGTACTGTGTATGGTGTGTACGGTCGCCGTGCCTGTACGCTGGTCGCAGTCGACAGAAATTAGTTGCAGTCGATTGTTGCGTGAGGGTTTTTCGTGCCGCGATGATCGCGTTTGGGGACAAAATCTTTACGTCTTGTTTGTCTTGGGGGGGAAATTTCCCTCAGCGAAAACAACACCCACAATCCCCCCTCCCCACCATCCGATCCCCTCCCGCAATCCCCACCCACCCCTTTGCAATCCCCACCCACCCTTTGCTTATTTGGATAGTCTAGAATTGAACTTTTTTATTATTAATTAATTATTTTTAAATTTTATTTTAAAGTTAACACCCCGTGAACTTTATTTTCAATTCTAAACCTTTTAGTCACACCACCACCCGTAACGTGACAAAACAACATTATCATATCATAGAATAAGTCTGCTAAAATAGCACTTTTTGTCACGCCACTGGTGGTGATGTGACCAAACAACACTGTCACGCCACCTGTGCCCATTGTTGTTTTGTCACACCACGGGTGGTGGCGTGACCAAAAAGGTTAGAATTGGAAATAAAGTTCGGATGTGGGCTTAACTTTAAAACAAAAATTTTAAAAGGTTAATTAATAAAAAAAATTCTCTAGAATTTGGTTGGATTCGAAGGAACTCTTATTTAAAATCCAGAAAATGAAAAGAAGCAAGAAAATTATAAAAATGGGGTGGATAATTTTTTTGAAAAATAGTACTAAAAATTTGAAAAACGGAGAAAATTCCAAAACAAAATGACAGAACATATGTACAAAAATATAGAAAAAAAAATGTAAATATTAATGTTTTTAGACATACGAGGTATAACATAGCGTGAAAATGCCACTAATCATGGATAAAAGTAGACAAGATTTATAACGACCTAAACATAGCAACCTCAGCAACATGTCACCGATAAGTTCACCGACCAATACCTACAACTACAAGTATTGTAGACATCACAACATAGTATGACTAGTAAAGTAATGACTTGTTGACACATTAAACAACCAGTGTACTATGGGACCACACTCATTTCAACTTGTCATCGCCACAAAGTTCACCATCCACAGGCATCACTCCATGAATCACACCCAGGATCTAGTGATATTTGGTAAAATAAATCTATTTACTACAAGTACCAATAGAAATATCACAAAAGTTTTATGCGTTGTTGTTTTTAATATCCATCCAAGTAGCTGTGAGCTCTCCACCTCTGCCACTGACAAGCATTGGAACTCTAGAAGTGCACTACTGACCTCATTTTTAATTGACATATCTAATATGCTACTGTCACGACCAAGTCTTGGTCAAAGGTTGTAGTCGTGTAGAGGCGGGAAACATTGGTCTTAATTGACATATCTTCGATCGACGACCAAGTCTTGGTCAAAGTTGTAGTGAAGAGCGAGGCACATGGGAAGTCTTGGTGCGTCTTGGATAGTTAAAGAAGAAGCATGGGAAGATGGTGCAGGGTTAAAGAAGAAGCAAGAGGTCGGACCAGAGAACAGAGGGCGAGGGAGTTGATAAGTTTTCTTATTGATTCCTTTGACTAATTCGGCACGATTGGTCCAACCAAGAGCTGTTGTAAATCAGAATATCATAAAAAAAATACGGGCACAAACATATGTAAGTAGGGTGCAGGATGCCGTTCATGAGGCCAAAAGGCATAGCCACAAACTCAAAGAGCCCCTCATGGGTGCAGAATGTCGTCTTCTCGATGTCCGGGGGGGTGCATGCGCACTTGGTGGTATCCGGAGTGCAAGAGGTCGGGCCAGAGAACAGAGGGCGAGGGAGTTGATAAGTTTTCTCATTGTTTCCTTTGATTGATTCAGCTGGGCCTTTTATAGCTAAGCAACAGCCCTTAACAATCGTATCTAACTCAAAACTCTGCATTCCTAATATAACTCTTATCGCCTAATAAAGACTAACTCTGATTTACTAAAGCAAACCTTCCTTCTAATGACATTGAAGGAACCGACTAGGACTCTATGCATTTGCAGGTTCATTGTCATGAAGCCAGCGACGATGTTGATACGGAATACCGTACATGACAGTTGCTTTGTTCAGATGGAGAACAAATTGGCTGACATGAGGCAGCAAAATGTGTGAGATGTGCTCAGAAATTCTAAACCACAAGCCCAAAGTACTATTGCATTCAATCTAACTACCTAGTCCTATTTAATCAAGAAAGGTTGGCTACAAACATGTGTGCAAACTAATTAGAAATTTGGCTGCATGTTCCAATAATTATCAACTTTACCCTTTCAAGCAAAATTACTTTCAAGTCACAAAGCACCCCATCCAAGAATAAACAATAATCAAGCAAAAATTGAATTTAATAGGGCCTTAAAGGAAAGATACAAGCACACCATCAAGCATATATACTAGCAATACACAGACAATGTCTAACAAGGAAATAATTTGACAATGGCATCCAAACAACTCATGCATGCCCAATTATCTTACTTACCAATGAAACATTGATGGGTGAGTAATTGAGTATGGTGCAGGCAAGCAATGTTCAATGCCAATGATGCATGTTCATAAGTATTAAATTTGTTACAAGAACAAATTAACTAATTTACTCAGTTATAAGCAGGTGCACACAATTGTTAATCCTTGCTACACGGATAATACTTGAACAATTTTTTGGAAGTTGCATTACGGTAGGGCCATTTGTTGTTCTAACGTATTTGGCTGAGATCAGAAAGTGAATCATATACTATTTATAGTTTTGCGGTTAGGACATAAAGATGCCACGTGTATGCTACCATTTTACTGTTGATTACTGTTTTTCTGTTCACTACTTCGTAGCCAACTGTGGCTGTTAGATCTGTTCGTCGGCTGCGATCCAGTCATTCATACACGTCTGCCTCGCCTTGCCAGTCGCTATCACCCTCTTCTCTTGACCCCCACATCGCGGGTGCATCTCCCCCGATCCCGACTTCCTCGCCTTCCACGCCCATTCCTTCGAAGAAAAAAACCCAAGCGACTGGCACCGCAGGCACAATCCCAGCTCGCTGGCAAATCTCCAGCGAGATGCAAGCATCCCCGGCCATCCTAGGACTCCAGTGGCCACTTCGTTAGTCTCCTCCACATCGCCGACTTTGATATGTAGTGGGCGCACTTCGGGCCCAAACCCTAGGTCATCTCGCCGCCCGAGTGCCATCTCTAGTGAGCTAATCCACGGCCACGACCCTCCTCGCTCCTTCTATCCCTTCACCGCAGCAAAGACCCACCTCGACACATCCATGCCTTGGCCGATTTGCTCACCTCGCCACCTACGCGCGTCAGGTTGCCACAATACAACTGCCGTCGAATCCCCACGGTATGCTATTCTCTCTATGGTCTTCCACCACCTCTCATGGATTTCCCTGTTGCTCCTCTTTCAAGGTTTTTTCGGTTTCTTCTTTGATTATCAACTAGCAATTTCTCTAATTCCAAGTGCTTTTTTCTATGATTATAGGTGTTGATTGTTGGACGCTTCCATTGGTCTATGATGAGTCTTCATTCTTATTTATTGGTCTATGATGCTTGAGAGCATGAAAAAGTAGTCAATAGAACCACAAATTATACAGTTGAATACTATTAAGAAGCCATTTACGAGTCATGTTTACAGAGATACGTTATATGCACAGACAAATGTCAAAAGCTAGGTCGGTCGATTATGCAACTCTGGTGTTTCTTAGTGTATGCTACTCTTACTCTTGCTAATTCGTTGAGATTTTCTTTTAATTTTATAAATAATTTATTATCTCATATGTTTATGTTATTTCCTTTGATCAGTTAGATTTTATGGGTACATAATATCTGTTTACTAAAGAACTACTATGTGATTAGAGTTATCCCTATTGTGAGAAACAATTGAGCACCACAAGAACGGATTGAGATCCTCTGCATTGAAGTATTACTTCAATGCAGATGATCTACAATACAAGTCACTACTACACATTGAGGCCCGAGCATAACAACATTGACATTATAATATTGTTCAATTGCCATGCTTCACCAATCACCATTATGTTTTATCACTTGGATGCCCCAAGAAGGAACATGACAACCAAACGTACTAAGATGCAGGCATTATACTAGGGTTTTTAGTTCAAGGACAACAAAAACAAAGAAACTAATCTGGCATTAACCAATCCCAAGAACACATCAGATGCAAGAATTTTGCACCTTGTGGATGAGTCCAAAAATTTTGCACCTTGTGGATGAGTCCAAAAATTTTGCACCTTGTGGATTAGTCCAAAAATTTTGCACCTTGTGGATGAGTTCGTCATCGATGGTGGAGCAGTTGATGTTCTTGTAGAGCTCAAACATCGCCGTCAACCCCTCCGCCTCTTTCCCTCCTTCGCCCTCCCGATTGGATCCCATGACGAAGCGGGTCACCTTGATGAGAGCTCCCTGGCCGGAGTTCTTCTCCTCTCCCTCTATCCCCATACGGCAGGGATCAGCAAGAAAAAATATGAGGTTGCAAAACCCTAGAAATTAGAGAAAGACGAGGAAAAGGAAGAGGAGGAGACTAACTGGATAGAGCAACATCACCATGTCCGTCGCTGCTGCACTGGGAGGAGGAGGAGTCACGAGTGTTGGGGGAGAGAGAGCGAGGCGACGCCTTCGCAAGGAGAAGGTCACGACTCGCGAGCGCACACGACGGGAAAAAATACCATACCTCGCATGAGAGTCTTCTTACCCCTGTGGATCGGGTTGGAAAGGGCCGAGATTTTCCCCTCCCGAGCCTCATCCAAACACACTTTTTTGGCTAGTCCGGGAAAAGCTTCAAGTCAGGGATGTTTCCCGTTGATCGGGGCGGGATACTGACCTATCCAAATAAGCCCTTAGTGTGTTCTTCCGCTGTTCTTTTGGTTTTGTCTTGTCAAGATCGGATCGATCTCACGCTTCTGCACGCGTCGCTTCATTTGGAAGAGATCTAGTTGGAGCTCCATGGTGTTTAGAACTTTGGACCCCTGTGCTGTGCTCTACTGAAGAAAAATGGTAGCCCTGATCGCGTATATGGATCTCCAAGAGCTCTGAAATTTGGATACTTTAGGCCGAAGCTGTTCCTGGCTTTACAAATGGCCACTCTCAAGTCTGAATCCACTCGGAAAGAAGGGTGAAAAGGGAAACTGTCTTGTTGTTGAGCTCACGTTACCTTGCAGTTGGAAGATTCTCATGGTGAGCCCATTTCATTCATCCTTGGGCTTCAAGTTCCTAGTTGGCCCATGATCACGAGAGGGAAAACAGAAAGCTGAGAAAGAATAATAAATTGCTTTTCCTCTTTTCCGATCGCCAAATAAATTGCTTGGGTTGGACTTAACGGTTTTTTTCTTGATGGAACAGATTATGGGACGCTATAGTGTTGCAACGGTGTAGTAGCAAGTTTTATGATGTTTCAAGAAGTTTCGTAAGAACATTTTAAAAGTTTCAGGTTTAAGTGAGTTTTGTGTGTTTTTAGAAATTTCCAAGGAAATTTTGAACTAGTTTCAAATTTTGGAATACAAGTTTCAGCCGGAGAGTTTCACAAGTTTCGAAATAAAAGTTTCAAGAAATTTCAATAGATTTCAATCAAAGTTTCAAAAAGATTTCAACGAGTTTTACCTAATTTCAGCTAACTCACTTGCCTACGATGTTCCACTATGGAGCCGTCCGACACTGTCCGCCGTCAATGCACCCTATTCTCTGTCTCTGGCCACAACAACCGCCGCTGCCACAACATCAATCGACATCGCCTGTCACCGAATCTGTGCTCGAGTTCCGTGCCAAGCATCCATCCATCTTTCTCTCTCTCTCTCTCTTACCCAACTCCGGCTCGAGCTCCGCACCACACCGCTGCCAGCTCTAGCTGTCCCGAGCCGCGCCACCGCCGTATCCGTTCGTCCCGAGCAGCAGCAACGCCGGATCCAGCCGTTTTGAGCCGCACCGCCACTGTCTGTTGATAGATCCGGAGCTAGAGGTGAGAGCCGGAGTTGAAGGAGGTGGAGGGGTGATGTTGGAAGTGAAGAGAGAGGGGGGGGGGCTTGCCTCCGTCGGCTCATCGGCTGCACTTCTCGGTCGAACGCTGGAGAGAGAGAGATCGATGAGGGAGGGATACGAGAGAGACGGGAGGCGGGTGCGAAGGAGATGCAATCTTATGATTTTTGTGTGGGTGGGTGGGTGGGTGGGGGGATCAGACGACTAAGACTTATACCGTTGCAACGCTATAGTGTCCCATAATATTTCTCTTTTTTCTTGCCATTGCTCAACACATTAGTATGTGCTCTATCTGGTTGCCCTCATTTCTGAAAACGAACGAGTAAAAATACCTTTCTTCTGTGAGGTAGTAAGTAGTACACGCGGCCTTCATTTTTCAGTATTTCAGATCATTGGTCTACTAATCGCCTGAGCAAAAATACAAAACTAATACTACAATTGCAGATATTTTTGTTCTGCTTCTACCCAACTGTTCGCACACGTTTCGGCACCGTATCACACTACAGCAGTCAATTTCCTGGTTACCTACTTCCTAAACCCCTAGACACTAACGCTGCAAATTGACTTGTTTGCAACTGTTCGTCACAAGGGGTCCTTTCATGAGCCATGATTGATCTCTCTCAGACACAGGCGAACTCAAACTCAAACAATAATTTCCCGCCAGCTGCCACGCGCGCGCGCGAAAATTGATTGATTGGGATCTCTCCGCTGTTGGATGCCTCCATCGCGGACAACTTATCGATCAAGCTTGCTTACTCGAGTCCAAGTTCGTGTGCCTTTCTTTCCCTGATGCGTGATGGACTCGCTAACTCTTCAGCAACCCTTGCGTCTGGTTCTGAACCCTGATGCAGCTCAGCCAGGGAGCAGAGCCTGCATCACTGAAGTTTCTGCTGAAGTATAAACCGCCAATGATTGCGGTAGAAAGAACAAACATGTACATGTCAACCTGTACATGTCAGGGAAGGGAAGGGGACCTGTTCTTAACACTTAACCATATGGTCATATTATATGTATTGTCTGCTAGTGCCATGTTTACTGGATTGAGCATCTTGAGAGAACAATTTGAGTTAGAGCATGGTGATGTCAATTGATAAGTAATTTGATCTAGTCTTCTCAAGTGACGGGGTCGGTAGTTCTAAGTACCTAACAGCAATAACTTTCACACATAGGGCTGCAAATGGTGATGAGTGCCGATTCTTCTTTAGCAGTGCATTTTATATTGTTGCACGAGTGCATAAAGTCTTTCAATCATATCAAGAACCTAAAACCTAGTCGATCGCAAGAAATACGGGCCTGGTGTACTCGTGGGGTTTTGTTTGTTTGACGAATTAAGCTCGCAGATGACCTCAACATGTGCCAAAATTTCTTTCTTAGAGAAACGAGAGGAGATGTGACCTCTCACATTGCAAGTTTAGGTAACCTGCAACTGGCTTTCAACCAATAAATGCCTTGTTTTCATCAGTGCACGAATGCCTACATTAATGAAGCACACAGATTGTAATTGAAGAAAGCTGATGCTGTGGTAGGCAGTCTGCGAAATTGGCATCATACAGTGCTCTGATTCTTTCAGACAGCTTCAGGTATCTGTTGCAATGTGTGTTTTGTTCTTTTCCTGAAGACTAACTTAGTATCATTGTTTCACAAAAAAAAAACTTAGTATCATTGTTGGGAAAGTATAGCCACTCAAGCAGAAGACTTCAATCAGTGTTCATACGTCAATAGATTTCTCTCAACTTCTTTCTTGAATATGATTGGATTGCCGTATACTTTCCATTGTCCACATATGTAGTCTTGCACGGCCTGTGTTTCTCTACCCGGACTTCAATTTCGTCTAAAACTCGTCATGGCAAAGTTTGAGATTTAAGATTGAAACAGAATTCAGAAGAGTTTCAGAGTTTCGGTCTTTCAGAAACGCATCGTCGAGCTGGTCTCCCGCGTAGGTAACAGTCGTTGTCCGTTGCACTGCTATCAAATAATCAAAGTGCCCTTTCAGGATCAAGGTTTGCCAAACTCACAGTTGGATCATACTGGTAGAGAGTGATGTATCTACGATTTTGATAATAATAATTATGACAGTACACTTCGGCTCACAGAAGACTTTCAGATAGGGAATTGATTTGTCATATCATAGTACACCCATTATTAAGAAAAGAAACAATATACTATTCTTGCAATAACCATCAGGTGATCACCCGAATCTTTGAGCTCTGTCTTTGCATCAATCCTGGCCTCTAGCAATGCAGAGCTTCAGAATCAAATATCCGAATGCATCTAAGGATAAGAATTCAGAAACCATGAGGGGATTTGGCAGTATTGTTAAGTTCCATTTCTCAGAGAGCTTGCTATTGATGTGTCCGCATTTTCCATGCCCTGTTGGTGACAAAGATGTATGCATGTTGTGTTCTTCCAGTGAAAACCGGATGACATTATGAAGTATCATATTCTGATTTTGATGTTGGCATCATTTGACCAGGCTAATTCATCCCTGCTTCAAAACTAAATTAGTGCAGTGGGGTCAGAGAGAAAAACGATTTGCCGAAATTAAGCAAACTAAATCAAGGTCACTAGTAGTGATATACTAATCTGTGGATGAAGCTTCAGAATGACAGTTCTTTTTCCTCTCAATTCATATATAGTTTCACACACACGTATGCCCATACGTGTGTATATGCTCACCAAACTGCATTGACTCTCATTTGCAGGCCCCATTTGTCCAAAATATTTGCATATTCTGCAAATGATTATCTGATCATCTGTGACCAACCAACCATTGGTGGATGAGGAATATTTAGGCGAGTTCTGCATCCGTGTGAATGTACCTGTTGCTGGTGTCACAAATCATATCATACATCAAGTGGCGAACTGTCTTGCCCTGATGCTCAAAGGCTACCTACCTAGTGATTGGATGCTTTTACCTAGTCTTCACATTATTTGTTCTGTTTTTTTTATTCAGAACCTAGCAGCCGTCCAAAAAATAATAATCCAGCAGCCATTAATTGGAGTAAGTCAGTAACACTAGTATTTGTAGAACACAACCGTGTCACAAATCATATTAGTGTCTGTTTGGGTTGTGTCCTAGGCAGCGAAACCAAAAATTGGGAAAACCAAAATCACGGTACGATCAAAACCTTGGCAAAATAGAGATGTTTGGCTTGTAATACCAATAGCAAAAAAGATTGTCAAGTTTTTTTCTAGTTGTCAGTATGGCACGTGAGTCACATGTAGCATCTTTTTTTTTTGCACCAAAATATAGAAATATGTGTCTTTTCTGTTGATTGAATCACAAAGAATACAACAGTTCAAATGGATCACAAATCGGATACACCGCTTATGAGGTATATTTGTTTAAAGCTTACTTACCAATCAAATACTGTATTCAATGCAACCAATCAGTTTTCGGCCCAGTGAAAATTATTTCGGCGAAATTAATACCGGTTACCGCCGGTAAAATTCAAACTACATCCGAAAATTTCGGTTTTGATATTTTTTTTCCAAAAAAATTCGAATTTACTTGAATTTTGTTAAAATTTGATTTTTTATTTAAAATTCGAAAATTCGATTTTTTTTTTGAAAATTTCGGCCGAAATTCCCGGTTACCGGCGGTAACCGGTGTTACAGCTACCCTCTGAATTTTTTCCCAACTGGTAGCAGAAACACTGATTTTCGCCAAACAGCCCCTCCAAAATTTTGGCAGACGCCGAAGTGGCAGGGTAATACCCAAAATTTGGTATGTCTAACGAAGGGCTTCAATCTAAACAACCCCTACCCTAATATGCCTGTATTTTGGTCAAAGTACACAAAGTGTTTGGGTGTTACGGTGGCCGCACTAGTGACAAAAAGGTTTGTTGCTTGAAAACTGAAATAAATGGTGCCAAGACTGCGGCTGCTTTTCAACGCACCGGCCGTCTTGAATGACGGCTCTCTTTCTCCTTTTCACCCTCCTTCTTTATTCCCCCCTTGAGAATAGATGCGTGCATATTTTATTTAGCAATTAGCAGCAGCTCCTCCTCCCCTCCTCCCCGTGATGCGTTGATGCTTCGATCTAGGCGAACCCAAAGGCTACACCCGTCAACTAAAAAGAGGAAGGAATCGAATCGATGCATGCAAGCATGCGTGAGAAGAAGTAGTATGCCATCATTCCTCTGATCAAGAATAAGCATCTGCTGCAGATACGCGCACGTTGTTTGTTGATCAATTTGGTGGCCATATTGCTTGATATCCAGTGTACCTACCTGTGCACTGTGCCGGATGACAGGTGAGCCGGCCGCGGGTTGTGTCCAAAAGCCCGTGCCATGCCCTCCAAACCGCCGTGCTACGTACCCTATGTCATCACCAGCTAACTTACACAATCGGTTGCACCTCCGGACAATTCAGCCCAGCTTGGCGAGTCTAACCCATTGCTCTGGTAGCTAGTACCGAGTTTTTTTCTTCCAGGTCTTTCCCCCCGATTTGGCTACAGTTTGTTGAATCAGAACACGCCGGAAACTAACTTAGCCATCGGAACACTAAGACGAAGACGAAGACGAAGACGAAGACGTGACATCTAAGAAGAGATGGATGCGAGTGTGCTCAGATAATGTGCACAGTTGCTTACAAAACCGTATAATAATCTGCCCGCCCGGGAGCAACGAACAACCAACAACTTGCAGGCTATCCATCCGTATGGCACCGGTGCTACCTGTCACACTTCTACCACTTGCTACGTGTCGTACGTCGACCCGGTGCCGCGTAGCATATACATTTTTTTTTTTTTGCTAACTGGTAGGCTATCCATCCATCAATCTACGACGCAGTTCACAAAAGCGCTGCACAAATCATGTAGTACAATGTGCACAATGTGGCTACTGTGCGGTGCATTGTCCGCGCGACGTGGCCGTCGATCCCTCTCCTCCGTCGCCGTCGGATTGCGATCGGACGGCTGCGGTGTGTGGGTTTGGGACAGGGACCTGAACGGTGGGGCCCGGCCGGGGACACGGTGCCCATCAATCCGCGGTCGTCCGATCATAATCGGATGGCGACGGGTGGGACTGTTGGGGTATGTGCAGCCCATGTGGCGGGGTCGGACTGGTGGACCACCGTGCCGACGTGTCCGGCCCGCACGATCCCGACGCGTACGGGCGCTGGCCGTGACATGGATGATCCAGCCGTCCTTGCCAATCTCGCGGCCTAGATCTGCATAAGAATAATTGATTTAATCAAGAAACTACTTGTAAAATTGTACGGAAAAAGGAGCAATTTACGTCTATTCATGTACGAATGCTTGTAAGATTAGGATGAGGAGTTTTTTCCTCCCTAGAATGACATTGTTGCGCTCGGTGTTAGTAAAAACGGTTCTTGTCGCGTTCTGTTATCAAATTTGGCAGTGTAGGTGTGCCTCCTCCTCCCATCTATTCTCCACCGTGCACTTCTAGCCCAGATAGCTCCTGTCCATGTGCTACGTGCCCGAATGCTTTAAAAACCACACGCTCCTAGCTCGGATTCACCTGTCGCCGACACCTGGCAAATCCGTGTTGCCAACACCCGGACGAGGGCTCATCCGCACGCCACACGCCCGGATGAGGCCGCTGTCGGTCGTCCAACGCCAAGTGGTGGCCTACCACACGCGTCTATGGCACCCTGGCCCGGATGGCCGTGCGTGCACTAAGTGGCCGCTACCTCGTGTCCGTGTCCCTTGGCCTGGAACTCCTACCACTACTACACAAAGGGTCATCACAGACGGTTCGGAACCGTCATCACAGACGGTTTTTGAACCGTCTGCATTTTTATGTCCGTGATAACGGCGGTTATCACAGAGCGGTTTTCAACAAATGCGTGATACGCAGGTATCACGACGGTTTTTAATAGAACCGTGCGTGATACTTCGTATCCTGACGGTTCTTAGTTGAGCGAACCGTGCGTGATACGAAGTATCACGACGATTTTTAATATAACCGTCGTGATACTTACGTATCACGAGGCGGTTTGATCGAAGCGCCTGCGTGATACGAAGTATCACGAGCGATTTTTAATATAATTACGTATCACGAGCGGTTTGATCTCGAACCGAATGCGTGATACAATATCCTGACGGTTTTTAATAGAACCGCTCGCGATACCTCGTATCCTGACGGTTTGATCTCATAACCGTGCGTGATACGTAATATCACTGACGGTTTTTAATAGAACCGTCTGCGTGATACTTCGTATCCTGAGCGGTTTGAGCTCGAAGCGCTCAGTGAGGCTTGCATATCACTGAGCGGTTCTTGGTTTAAACCGTCGTGATATGTCCTTCCACTAACCGATTTTGTCGTATTTTCACTAGCCTCGTGAATTGCTAGCCATGCCTCTGAAAACAAACAAGCGAAACATACATCACGATTATTGTTGACAATCGAAAGTGTTCATTTAACTCAAAATCAATTAAAAAGAATGTTTGAAGTATTGTCGCTAGAGTTACAAATTGAATTACAACTAGTCAAAGTGAGTTACAATATTGAATCAATTACAACTAGTCGACGACGTGAAACTCTCCGTCGGGGTTAACGATTTCCGACTTGATGAAGCCGCAGAGCAACCCTCGAACATGTGTGACCTCGTTCTTCGGAGTGCTTTTAAGCAGACGTTGAAGTCACGTCGCTAGCAAGAGTAAAGTAGTAAGAATATATATTTAAATTTATAATTAGAAAATAACTATAGCGAGATTGACCTACCTGGGGATCGTGTATTGTGGAATTAATCAATAGCCGCATATGATGGCATACGTAGAATGCGCATAGGTGATCTTGTTTTTCTTTGGCGACCTTTGCAAAAATGGGTATACATATATAGGTACAGTCGATTCGAGACGCAATATTTACGGAGTATGATATATTATTATTGTGTTGTATCGCGTACCGGAAATCGCATCTTGTGGGTTAGTGTGGCGTCCGTTCCCTTGTATAAACCTCCTCAAAGAACATAGCCGATGAACGCCTACATGATTCCAAAAGTTACCTCGTCCATTTCAAATGAAGGAAGACTACAATACAATTATGTGCGGAGGAAATGATCGTACCTTTCGAGTATTTCTTTAAGAAGGGTGAAGTCATGGTTTTTGTTGAGTAGAGAATCAAGGTACAATACCATGTTCCTCTTTGGCACAATAATCACAAGAATCGATGGAACCTACTCATGTATGTCGCTATAGTCATAAACCTATATATGTTCAAACGAATTTTGTGTAGCAAGTAGTGAAGCACTTACTACGGTTGTACGGCACCATTATGTACTCCTTGCCGCCCCGAGCAAGCAATCCCATTTTATGTAATTCGCGACGTAGGATGCGCCTTGGTTTATTGTTTGCTCGAGATCACGTGCGGTCGAGGAAACCCACCGGTTCGTTGGTTCGACGGGCACATTTCATCATGTATCTGTACGTAAGGAATGAGTTGTGATATTTATCGCTATCACGTGAGTGTAGAAATTGATTGTACACACTTACAGTGTCCAACATCGTAGAAGTGAGGCGTCGAGGGCAGTTAGGTTGTATAGGTCGAATAAGTCCTCGAAGCCCACGAACGGCGGCCCGCCTCGTGATGAAAATGCTCGCCCCGTGATTTGGCGATTCCAAGATGGCTCCCCTCCTCTTGGGTCTTGCGCATGTACCACTCATGCAAAGATTGACAAGCTAGTCCCGAGCCGGTTAGTTCTTTGTCAGAGACCAACGGATATCCAAGGGAGTATTGCCCGGGCTTGGCAGGCGCTTGAATCTTCTTCGATATCGATTTGCCCGTAATGACACGCCTGCGGTACGTCTTCTCTGGAGATGACTCAGGGACTGATATGGTGACACGCTTGTCTTGTCCCTTCGGCGTCTTCTCGACGGGAACCGATGAGGCGGGCTTCTGAAGCGAAGGCTGGGGCGGACTCATCGAGGGTCCTATTGGAGAGGCAGGTGGGTCGTGACGATATCGCGTCACTGCAGGTCGAGCGATGTCCTTCTTGGGCTCATTGGATAAAAGTGTGCACGGCATCCCCTAGTGTTGTGATTTCTTCGTTCGGGGAATTTCGGTAGGATGGCTATGAAATTGTCATGTACCATGTCCACCGCACTGGCGTAACTGCGCGCCACCGGGCACCGTCTTTGCGATCGCCTCTTCTGGTATGGATACACCATACCCCGCCTTGACCTCAATAGCAATCGACCCAACCATTCTCACTTGGAGCTTGCAGGCGTCGGCTCCTACAAAACGGTACACAATTAGCTAAGGCGTCCTATATGTCTATATTTGGAGCATTCGGAGATGTACATTACCTCGATGTCGCCGATCGGTAATTGCACGTCGTCATGTCCGAATTATGTGTGGACGCGACGCTACTCCGATGTTGAGGAGGACTTGCTCCCAAATTAACGAGGGCTTGCGCCTCATGAGTTCATTTACTTGGTTCGTAAACTTGTTATTTGTCCTTGAAATTTTTCAATAATGACATGTTCCAACCGCGTCGTCTTTGGTCCTTGGATCTCTTCCTACTCCTATATGTGGCGGAGTCGTGGGAATCCATCCTCCAAGGTACGTAAACCCCAACGCCTCGCGTTCGACCCGGTGCTCCTTGTTTCCCGTACGTAGATAGTACATCCTTCTCCCGCCCACTTCGAGGAACCTTGGGAAGATGCGAAGTCAATGCTTCTCGCAAGAGGACATCATGTTATTATAGACACCATGAAGTTATGGACTTATTAACAACTAAGTGGTTCGACATATTTACCAGCGTTGGGACACCGCCTCGCTCGCTCGGGTTTGCGAAAGAGATGTTGCCGAAGACGTGGCCGATGCCTCGCTCTTAACTGTGCTCGAGCGCGCTCGTCGAGATCCCAAAGAAGCGGTCGGGCATCGGTCTCGTCCTCCGCCGCCCCACTTCGTGGCTTTACCCGCGCACTACGGCCGGTGCCGAAGTTTGTGGGGTGAGTGTTTTGGGCACGAGAGCTCGTGCGCCGCACTTTGCTCTGAAATTCGGCCGTCGTCTTCATACGCACGAAGGCCTCCCATGTATCCCGCGACAAGAAAGGATACTTCGTGAAGGGCGTCCACCGGTGTTCACAAAGCTGCGTGACAAGCGTGCTCTTGAAGGTCCTCCACGCGTGGCACATCGCGGCGGCGCGTGCCATCGCACACGTGTCCGTACGCCGGGGAAAGTGAACGAGGCGTAAAGCTCGATCCACAATCGGTCTCTCAGACATCCGCCGACACTTCCGTGTTGGGGTGGTTATGGGGACCCGTTCCCTTACAAGTACCCCGCAGACGGTCCGGAATCTCGCAGCTGCTTTCTTGGGACTCAGCGGGATCCCGACGTCACTGACCTCCGTGATCGTCATGCGGCCCGAGGGCAATTTGGATATTCCTCTGCCTTCTCGCCTGCGTACCACCTTGATCGGAGATCCAGACGTATTTGGCGACGTCGATGACGGCGGCGAAGACGGTGCCTCTGCCATCTCGCTTACTTGCTATCTATATAAGTTACGTACGCAATTATTACATAGTATATAATATATGGGAAATTGCACAAAAAATATAAACAAATATAATCAACGTTTGCCATCTCGAGTAAAATAAAATAAATTACCGCTGTACCATAAGAATCATCACGGTTCCTGTGTTTACCTGCATTAGTCGGCACCCTAAGTATCGAGACTACCCACACAGATATCTATAGAGCCTTAACTACAAAACTCTGGAGCCAGTAATGGCCCTTTCTATATCCCCCCAACCCAATACAGAGGAGCATGCATGTCCATATATCTTGCTCAGTCATCGAACAGGGGTAACTGTCCAATGTACCGGTAGAGGTAGTGCTGTAGAAGACTAGAAGCAAGGATACGTAAGGTAGAGGCAAATGAGATCCGGGCTTTCTAACCATAATACCAAGCTTTGACTGGCAGACCAACATACATAAATTAAGCCTGCATGGAACCCCTTCCCCGTCCGCCTCATACACCTCCTCACCTCCTCCGCTCACCACCTGCACGGACCCTCCTCTAACCGCCTCCTCGCCTCCCTCCGTCGTCTCCATGGGTCACCATCGGAGTACTGGACCAAGCAGAAGCTACACCTTATAGTCCATGGTTGATTTTGCTTGGAGGAAGAAAAAGGAAGAAGACAAGGCAGGTGAAATTACATGAAATTGCGCTCTCTAGCATCAATATTTTCCTCTAGAAAATATCTTTGGAAATTCATAACATAGGCTTTTTCAATTTGCACATTCGTGTGTTTGTCCTTTTCTGTTGTGTAGATATACTACAAAGAAGACGTTAATAAACATTATAGCGAGACTAGGAGGCCAATTCTCTATCTTGATTCCATTAATTTCCATAATTGTTTTTGTTATTGCAGAAAGACCCAATGTATCAATCATTTCAAAGTAAACGATACCGGTACCTTGTTGATTTGCTCGGTTATGGGTACACTACCCAATGTATCAATCATTTCAAAGTAAATTGTTTGATCGTTGAGCTTCACTCTGCTTAGTTGCCATGAAACGTAACCATTTCTCTTCCTACACTGCTTATCATTTTCAATGCTACATGGGAATTGATGCAATGGCATTACATGTTTTCTTGACATGTTACTATTCCATGACTTTGTGAATAAATATTCTTGGAATGGATAAACTAGCTTAATCGAACTCAAATAATGAAGCTACTTTTTTTTGAAGTATCGGCCAGTTAAGCAATCGCCCTCTTGGATAGCTTTTTTAGAACAAAGTCCAAGGCCCGCTTTATTCGAGCCTATTAAGAAAGAGTTCCACATTGGATAAGTTTTAGAGAGCATAGGCGATTAGCAGGAAGCCGGGAAGGAGATATGATTTGATTAAATCAAGGTTATTTTTTAGCGTAAGAAACAGGTTACTTTAACCTAGAGTTCGAGTCTTTGAGACATTGTGGTTCAAGATAATTTTAGGAACCAAATGGTTGCCAATTGTTCGAATTATGGTGACAAAAGAATTTGATGTTCGAGAGAAGAGCAAGCTACTCAATGAATCAATGCAATACCGAATTTGCATTTAATATTGATATTTCTTTTACTAAGACGCTGCAAGAAATATATATATATATATATATATATATATATATATATATACCAAGAATCAAGATCATTAAACTAAGAACGAAACTAAAAGAAATTATGTACGAAAGAACATTATGACTTAGCAACCTAGTTGGTGGCCTTCAATGTCAAATATTATCCTAACACCTAACTATAAATATTAAGTCAAGACAATTTTATCTATTTTCACAACCATGATGCTCATAAAAGGAGAACCAATATAATTGATGAAATCCTAACAATATTATCGTGATTGAGTGTGTCTAACATGCATCAACTTACTTTCGTGAAGCATAAAGAATGTAAGTGACATAGCATTTAAAGATCAAGTTCGGATAGTCCTCGTGGTTGATTCCATGGATTCGATATCTTCAAGGACTCTGCAACAAATTTCGTGAAGAAAAACTTTAACCTAATATGCAACTAGGAGTACCACGGGTAGGGATCGGGCCAGAGCAACCGAGGCGAGCCGGTGGAGTAGAGGCGACGCAGCAAGCCGGGCCGAAGCGGAGCGAGGTCGGCGCAGCAGGAGGTGCTAGAGCCGGCGGGGAGCGGAGCGACCGGCCGAGGCGGCCGAGGCAATGAGGCGGCGCAGCGGCGCGGGCTTGGCCGCGCCGGCGAAGGAGGAGGCGGAGATCTCAGGGAGAGGCGCGCAGAATCGAGGCGGGTGGCCGAGGCGCAGGAGCAAGACCGAGGAACGGGAGGAGGAAGGGGCGCGTGAGAGGTGAAGAATAAGCAAAACCCTAGCGGTCCCGGCCTTATAAAGATAACATCACAGACGGTTCTTTCGTAGAACCGCTCAGCGATATTATATCACGACGGTTCTACGGCGTAAATGCTCATGATGGTGCAAGATCACGAGCGGTTCTATATTAGAACCGCTCGTGATGTGTGGATATCACAGAGCGGTTCTAATATAGAACCGCTCGTGATGCGCATTTCATCGCTGACGGTTCTATATTAGAATCGCTCAGTGATATTCACACATCACGCACGGTTCTAATATAGAACCAAATGCGTGATGTGTGCATATGATCTTTTGGATAAGCAGTGACAAGTTTGAGTGCCATTGAAAACTGTGAACCTATTACCAAAAAAATTTGGGCATGGAGACACACAGGGATAGAAGCTTGAGGAGACTGTGGTTGTCTCAGTGGGAGTATGTTGATAAAGTCTTGGAGTGATTTGATATTAGCAAGGCCAAATCTGTAAGTACACGTCTGTGATGTGTGCATATGATCTTTTGGATAAGCAGTGACAAGTTTGAGTGCCATTGAAAACTGTGAACCTATTACCAAAAAAAATTCTATATATGTTTTAGAAAGACATATAATTGAGCTAATCTTTTTAAAAAAGCATTTGTACTAAAAAGCAAACTAACCATAAGCACTGTTCAGGAAGGTATACTCAAGCAAAAGTGTCATCTTCCAAAAGCAGAGACAACACATCATAGATTGAACAAAAATCTTAAGATCATCTTTCACGCCATTTTAATTAGGTTGTTTTGCATCTTGCTAACTAATATTTGTAGAGGTGTAAATGTGTGATGGTTTGAAGCAAAATCCTTCTATATTAGAACTGCTCGTGATGTGTGATATCACGCACGGTTCTATATTAGAACCGTCTGTGATATCCCACTACAAAGATGTATGATCTCTTGGATAAGCAAGATGATGACAAGTTTGAGTTCAAAAGTTCATATCTAATTCAACTCAACATTACCATGAATATCCACATTGATATCAATATTAAAGATCACAAGTCCATAACACATTAACACATGACAATGGAATAAATAAATTAATTACAATGGAGTAATTAAATTCTTAATTAAAATCTGACCCTTCATGATGATCGACGCGCATATAGCTAGCTTCCTCACCGGGTTCTTCCTCGAGCCTCGATCCGAGTCTCCAAAGGTGGCAACTCGTCAAATTGATTGTATTCTTCCTCGCCCACTACATTCTCAACTCCGACAATCCTCCTTTTTCCATGAAGAACTACGTGGCGCTTCTTATTTGCCGGTCGGTTACATAGAAGACTTGAACAACTTGGTTAGCCAAGACGAATGGTTCGTCTTTGTATCCGACACGCTCGAGGTCCACGGTAGTGACGCTGCACTTGTCGACCTTCACGTGGGAGATGGACCCAACGGCACCGAAATAGGGGATCTTGAAAAGCACGAGTCGATCTCCCATATCTCCTCTATTTGCCCATAGTACGAGCTCCTCACCCATCGGCATCGAATGCATCTATCGACACCACTGCTCACGACCGTGCTCTTCCTATCCCGAGTGCCGTATAAAATGTGTACCCATTTATGTCGAATCCTTGCCATGTGACAATTGTAAATCTGTGGCCCTCTTGCCAACCATAGCAACAGATCATCACTTGATGACCTCTCGAGTGATTCGCGCTTTAACCATTCGTTGAACCGACGGTTGTGCTCTCTCGTAATCCAAACCTTCGACCGGTCCGATTCTCATGGCGCATCATGTCTTTGTGCTCGTCGATGTACGGGGACACTTGGGTCATGTGTTGCAAGACCGTGAAATGGGCTCGAGCGTACGTATCCAGATCGGGAGTGATTGATTTCCTTCCGATGGTCCCGATACCATCCAGTCTCCCCTCATGACGAGATAGAGGCACACCAATCGGATCCACCTGAGCCATGTAGTCGACGCAGAACTCAATGACCTCTTCCGTTGCATAACCTTCGATGATCGCCTCCGGTCGAGATCGATTCCGTCACGTAGGACTTGAGAATTCCCATGTACCTCTCGAACGGGTACATATGACGAGAAACACAGGTCGCATATCTTTATCTCTTTCACAAGGTGAACAATGAGATGGACCATGATATCGAAAAATGACGGAGGGAAATACATCTCAAGATGACACAGAGTCGTCACTACCTCGGCCTGCAGAGCATCTAGTCCTTGGGGATCGATGACCTTCTGAGCAATTGAGTTGAAGAAATAACACAGCCTCAAGATTGCCACTCGGACCTTGTTCGGCAAGATACTCCTAATTGCAACAGAAGCATTTGTGTCATCAAGACACGACAATCATGCAACTTCATACCAATTAATTTCAAATCTTGCATAGAAACAAGTTTCTTAGTGTTAGCGGAGTAACCAGACAGGACTTTCACACCGCAAGCTCGCACGCTTCATTTCTCTCGGCCTTGGACAGAGTGTAGCAAGTCGGGGAAGGTACGTTCGTCTCAGATCGGTCTCTTTCGGTGCTAACTCGGTCCTTATGTTCATATCGACCAAGTCACGCGTGCGTTAACACCATCCTTTGTTTTGCCACTAATGTTCAAAGAAGAGACCAATCAAGCTATCACATACATTCTTCTCACGTGCATAACGCCGATGCAAATGGCGAACTTCTAAGTACTCCCAATAAGGCAAGTCCCAAAAATTGACCGCTTCTTCGGATGTTCTTCTCACGGGTTCTTAATTTACGCCCTTCCCAAGCACAACATCGATATCCTTAACCATATCATAGACCTCTTTCCCACTAAAAGCCCTTGAAGTCGAACCGCCTTCCTTATTTCCGTCGAATTGTTTCTTCATCTTGCGGTATGGGTGACTCTCTAAGGAACCTACGGTGACGATATATACGATTTTATGCGAGTTGTTCAAACCATACACTCTCCGTAGCATCTAAGCGGTGATGATGTGCTTTGGCTCCTTTTGTATCAAGCCCGACAGTTACCAAGGGCGGAAAATCATTGATGGTGCAGAACAACATGGCGCGTAAAGTGAAGTTCTCTCGTTTGTACGCATCCCATACCTGCACCCTTCGCTCCACGGTGTCACAAGATCTTCCAAAGAATGGTGCTAGGTACACATCAATATCATTCCCAGGTTGCTTCGCCCTTGGATAAGTAGTGACATCAAAATGTACTTCCGCTTCATACAGAGCCAAGGAGGAAGGTTGTACATACATAGATTCACTGCCAGTGCTATGTCATTTGCTCATGTTACCGAAATGATTCATTCCATCCGTACTCAACCCTAACCTTATGTTCCTGTTCCGCACCGAACTCTTCAAGCTCCGATCAAGTTTCTCCACCGCGTAATCAGCAGGTGTCTTAGCTTTCCATCTCTCTTACGCTCCTCTGAGTGCCAACGCAGCAATCTTGCCTCCTTTGGGTTCGCAAATAAACGCTTCAAACGTGGGATTACAGGCAGATACCACAACATCTTAGCAGGAGGTCCTTGCTTCACCTTAGCAGTATTTTGACGCTTGTATCGGGATGCTTTGCACACGGGACAATAATGCATGTCTGCATACTCTTTACGGTAGAGGATACAATCGTTCGGACATGCATGTATTCTTTCTACTTCCATTCCCAATGGGCAAATAACCTTCTTTGCTTGATAGGTGGTCTTTGGGCAACACGTTTTCTCCTAAGGATGTCCGCTAGAGACCTAACAACGCCGTGAAACTCTTATCGGACCAACTATTGCTTGCCTTCAATTTCAGCAGTTCAAGCACGGTTGACAACCTTGTGTATTCCGGCCTGCAGCCAGGGAACAAAGGTCTCACCGAGTCCTCCCTTAAGCCCTCGAATTTACAAAACTCTCTCTCATTGTAGTTCTCTTCTGCATCGCGTAGCATCTGATCCATTGTCATCGTGCCCCTATCCTCATCAAAAGCACACCACATCCGCAAATCGTTGACTTCCTCGGCGATGTCGCCATTATTAACTTCGTATAATCGCTCTTCACCGTGGATCGGTCCAACATGTATACCCTTTTTGAAACCCTTCAATCAAGTGCGCTCGATCTGCGCGCGTTGTTAAACATCTTCAGATTACCGCAATCAATGCACTGACAAGACATAAAATTTATCCCTTCTTCAACATATCCCGCTTCAATGGCTCTTCTAAAAGCAACCACGCCATTAATGTAATCTTGACTCACACGGTTCACACCGCACATCCGATTCGATCCATCTACACTACGCATGTAACAAATTAGTGTCAAATTGATTAGCGATTAATTTATAGCAAACGAAAATGTGCAATATAAACTCATTCTCCAACATTTGCATCTAAGGTTATTGAAAGAAAAGTCTTCACTAGTTAAGTACCACACGCGGTGGCATAGCGTAGCCATGCCTACGGCCACAACCATGATCCCTACCTCTCGACACCGATATCTATCTCAATTGAACAATCATGTAACCCAAATATAGGCATCATCTCATACAACACTTATTAACTTCGAAATACCGGAACCGCAAATGCAATATTGTTGACCCAAACCCCACCGCATCGTGAACCGTGTGTAAATTTTATTTTTAAGCCAATTAATTATCCTAACTCAAATTTTAGTGATTATTAGACCTAATTCAATTTTATTAAGTTACCACTCCTAAGTCAAATTTTAGTTCATTAGTTATAAGGGAAACCATTATTCAAAACTAAGATTTGCGTGGCTAATATTATTTATTCCAACATTGACGGTGCAAGATCGATCATGTGCTCATACCAAGATTAGAGGAGGAGCCGCAGTTGGAGGAGCTAGGCAGGAAGTGGCGCTGGAGCGGTAGACACACAGCAGTTGAGGAGCTAGGCAGGAAGTGGCGCAGTTGGAGGAGCTAGGGCAGGAAGTGGCGCCTGGAGCGGAGACACAAGCAGTTGAGGAGCTAGGCGTGGAAGTGGCGCTTGAGCGGAAGACACAGCCGCAATGCGGCCGAGGGATGTCTCGGCCAATTTATATGAAGCGAGAATACAGACGGTTCTATATCGTAACCGCTCTGCGATGGTCAATTATCGCGCACGGCTCGATATAGAACCGTCGTGGAACATCGCTGCACGGTTCTATATTAGAACCGCTCGCGATATTAATTCATCGCGCAGCGGCTCAAATAGAACCGTCTGTGATAGGCCCGCTGCGCCAAAACAAGGCCCAGACAGACCCAACACAGACGGTTCCTTAGGAACCGTCTGTGATGGACCGTCTGCTATAGACTCTTTTGTAGTAGTGTACGTCGCTGACTGGTGGTTCGGACGCCACCTTGTCTATGCCTCTTGGCGTTGACCTCCTGTTTTTGCCCACCTTTCTCTCTTCTGGTTGCTTTTGGTGCGAAATTTTAACACATTTTCACCATCGACAACGCACCGCCCTACAACAAGGGCACAGGAGCGTGGGCGCGTTCCACCGAAAGCAACATTTGATCCTTTCTCTGTCCCATCCATCACATTGTTGCCTCCTGCATGCATGCCTAATCACGCTACTCCGTCTGCGTGAGACACCTTCCCACTCCTATAAAAATCAGCGCCGCGCTCGCTATCGCTCTCATTGTGGAATTTATTCTCGTTCTCGTGCTCGTCGCTGAGAATAAAGATAATTGAACTAAAACTTTATTCGGATTACGCCGTGAAGTAAATAGTGTTTGGAGCAGTGGTTACGACTGTATACGTACCGTAAGGTCGACATTAAGGCAAGGTAAAATTATTTCCTATGCTTTACTCGTAATTATTTCAATTGTAGTCAACTCGCGGCAATTTATTAGTCATAGTTAGTTAGTGGTAATTTACTCGTAGTATATAAGCGGTAATTAAGATGTTGTAATTATATACTCGTTGTTAATTAGTTGTAATTAATTAGTCACAATTAATGAGTCAAAATAAAGTATTAATTAATTAGTCAAAATAATATATCGTAATTAAATT
Source organism: Hsuehochloa calcarea (assembly GCA_036346395.1). Lineage (NCBI taxonomy): Eukaryota > Viridiplantae > Streptophyta > Magnoliopsida > Poales > Poaceae > Hsuehochloa > Hsuehochloa calcarea. Next base: position 4,572,185 of record CM070604.1, on the reverse strand, counting down.
TCATGTGTTTATCGGTGCTAATTACATTAGTGCAAATTTAGTGTTGCATTTACATGACCGTAATTAGTTTGTTGGTAAGTAATGACTTGTATTTAATTAGTTATAATTAAATAAACATAATTAATTACGAATAATTAATGACACATAGTTAATAAGTCTTAAGTTCATCGTAGAAGAGTTCTACTAGCTCCGGTAGAGGCCTGACTTACAAGAGATCAAAAGCACATATTATTAGTGAATAAATTAATAATAACAATGACTTACTAGAAATAAAAAATTATGACTAAATACAGGCAATAAAATATTATGCACTAATTAACTGCAACCAAATTAATTACAACTAATTAAGTACGGCTAAATAACTATGACTAAATTAGTTTTGACTAAATTAATAAGAGTATTTAAATACCCCTAAATTAATTAGGACAAATTAATTAACGTAAATGAATTACAAAAAGAGAATTATGACTTCATAATGAATTAAATACCACTAAATTAATTTTGAGTAATTAATTACCACAAATTAATTACAAATAAATAATTACAACTTAATAAAGCCACTAAATTAATTACAACTTAATAATTATGTACGACTACTTAGTTATGCCTTAATTGACTACCATTGATTAATTACAACTAATTAATCACACTAATAATTAACTGACACTAACTAATTATGACTAATTAATTGATAATTAATTAACCATGACTAACTAATTACAACATAATTTATTGCAACTAATTAAAAAACATAAATTTAATTACACTTAAATGATAAAGATGAAAGTAAATTACGCCTAAATAACCATAACTAATTAACTAACTACATAGTTAATAAAGGCAATATGTACGAGATAAAAATTATATATTAATATGACAGCTAATGGTGGTTTTAAACAGTCATTAATCGTATGCGAAAATGAAATCGACTAAGATTACGAGAGAGTGAGCGAACGAGGGAATCAGATTCCCTCCTGCGCGGGGGCATCATGCATGCAATGGATGGGGACGGGAGACACGACTGATGGACGGGACAGGGAATAAAGGACGCAGGGCGTGCGGCGCGTCCGGGCCAGGTAGTGCGGCGCTGCCCGCGTGGCTAGTCTGGGCGTGGGCGGGCCGGAAGCGATGATGTTCGCGCGCCAGGTGGACTAGCGAGCGCTGTGTCCAGGCGAGGGGCCGAGGCGTGCCAGGTGGACGATCGATGCTTGTCTGGGCCAGGGAGCTACGGCCGAACGGCAGCTAGCGCGTTCGGATTAGGGTGCTACGGACAAGGCAGCGTTCGAACTATAATGGCGCAGACGAGACGACGTGGCAGCATGGGAAGGGTCCGGGCCACCCAGGAACAGATTACCTTCGCGGAACAGGAACACAGACATAGACACGTATTGACGACCGGCGTATCCGTTGTACTAAATTTAGCAATGCGGCACAAGAGCCGTTTTCGCTAAAACGAGGCGCAACAGTGCCGTTTAGGAAAAACTATAGGATGGGTAGTACGTCTGGCTCGATCTGATTGGATGGAGCTGGAACTCTGCGTTTTGAAGGGTTCGAGGTCGTACTCGTACGTGGTGCTCGGTGTTTGGAAAATACGTATTTCACCCGTAACGTGTACCGGGAACGGAAAAAATACGTACTCGGCTGATGTTGACGTACGGCTCCACACGCTGAATTATCTGCCGTTCCGTTCCGTAATCAAGCACGTGTTTAGTTGCAACCTTCTTTAATAAGGTCGGTTCGATCGATACGTATCTGCTTGCTATATACATACCGGTGATCGATCAGCTGCTTTGCGATTGCGAGTCGTGAAGAAGACGTACGTGACCGGTCGAGCGCGAACTCTTTTTCTAAAGTTATACTTTCCGGCGAACTAAAAAGTGCGTGCGCACCGTGCAACGGCATGAGCCTGCAAACTGAGTTGTTTCGGCACAAAAATATCTCAATCACTTCGCCGGTGCCCCTTTACCTGCATGAATGCTTACTTTCGTTCGATACATGCATAATTGCACATATCTCCCAGCTCTCCCGTTCCCTTCCGGCTTTACCTGAACAGAAGTGTTGGATTCGGATTTCGTAAATTTAAATTCAATGTGAAATCACTGTATTATTCTATAGATCAATAGATAGCACTTATAGGCATATTGCTGAATCATTTCATACAAGAAGTGAATTAAACTATTCAATTATATTACAAACTTCAGAATAACATAGACCACGTTGGATCGAGTTTTACAAAAGGGACCGAACATGCTAAATTGAATACATTATATAAAAGCAACGTAAGCTACAATGGAAGCAAAAGGGGTAGAGCTCATCTCTCCACAGGCAAGCGACTGAGGTAGCCTGCGTACGACGGATATTAACCAAATGTTTGGAAAATATCGGTTGTACGCAAGTACCGAACGAGTCCAGTAGACTGAGATGAGATTTAGACTACAGAACTAGACTACTCTTCATCGTTTCCTTATCTGTCGACTTCCGGGTATTCATAATATGCGTAGTCCCCTTGATCCACATTATCTGGAGGGTTTGGGGGAGAGCGAGGATGAGCATAACTTCTGTGCTTGCGAATCAACACACAAGATGCAATAATATACATGCATGGCTTAACAAGGATGACTCGGGTTCTTTTATTTGCTAAAGCAACATTTTCAATTATCATAATTATAAATTCATATGACTTAGCATTTTATCCAAATTGTATTTTATTAAAGAGCGTAAATTACAATATTAAATAACAGTAGAGATTCGCTCCATCGGAAACTCTACAAATGCTTCATTTGATTGGAGCTACCTCCACTCCTCAACGCCACTGAGCTCGACGGCTCAGGAAAAATTCAATCTCGGGGTTAGGTGAGTCCGACCTGATTTTCATACCACCCACAAAGGTTTTTGAAATAGAATTAACTCTAGTAAGTTCTCATATCCGCCTTTGACCGTAGGCACGACTGTTTAAACAGTTTAGACTTTGCAGAGGTTGTACACTGTACCCACAAGAGATAATCAGACTCATTACTCCAGATGATTCCTTAGTCATGCAGTTGAGCGACCATCACAATAGCTTTTCAAAATATTTCGCCCCTTCCGTTATCTCACCCATATGGGCCTCACCCATAAGTTGTACGGGATGTTCACCTCAGCAACTAGCGTAACTGGATTACCCACAATGCCTAGCACGACTGGTAACTTCACCATGCATTGGTGTCCTATTCAAGCCTGACCGAGTCCAGTGCTTGCACGATCCCGCTACCCCTCCAGCGAGATAACGTAATAAATTTACTAAACCAAGTTGTACTTTATAGACTTGTGATTGTACTTATTTTACACGAGATGTCATGATAAGATTAAGTTCTTAATCCATCCGGACGGTTCATACCACCTACCGACCACTCTCGTGCACCACAGCACCCACAACCATTCCATTCGCCTAGATGTGGTAATAACAAGTTGTTTAGGGTTTTGGGGAGAAAAACTAATTATCTTAACACGCCAGTCATTTACTCACAATGCTGCTCAAAACCACTTTCATGATTAAAAGATGATGATTATGATATTTATTGTCTCGGTACTTAAGTAAGACTAGCATGTCGCTTAAGTACAACCTATACTAGTATTTACCACATAGCTACTAGGGTGACATGGAATGAGGATTCAATTATCCAAGGATGGCTTAATAATTAGTTAATCATCAAATGAGTGTTTAACTACCTTAAGTTTTGATATACATTTGATTAAAGAATTAAAGCATGCAATTTTGATATTTTAAATGAATATAATTTACATAGGGCCTTGACCTAACTCAGGGCCTTCTCTGCCAGGGGTTTTGAGTTCTGGGTTTGCGTCACTCATTGGGGGTGGTTAGCAGGCGTCGCCTCGCATTCTCTGGATGCGCAGAGAGATGGGGAGAAGAGGAAAGGGCGTCGGGCACAGGCGGCGGCGTTGGGTGGTGGTGAGGCGATGGGAGGAAGATGGGCCAGGGGAGCAAGTTGGGCTGGGAGGAGGAGCTGGCCGGCTGGGAGGAGAAAAGATGGGAAATTGTAAAAAGGTTTGAAACACAAACCCGAGATTTGCTACACTAGGAAATTTTGAATACAATGCTTATTTGCTAAATGGTTTTGAAAATGAGGATGTTACAAAAAGCTATTGTTATATGCTAAGTATAACTTGATGTAATGAAAATTGCTACGCGTACGAAGTTTCGTATTAAAGGCGCAGAAAAACTGTTAGGCCGAACAATCACCGACGTGCAACAGTACTCCATTACACCGCTTTTGGAACATGGGTATTCCGAACAATCACCGACGTGCAACAGTACTCCATTAGCACTCGGTGTTGATCCATGAACCATACATACTTTTTAGTACATGAAAATTTGTATGCGTAGCAGTTATCCTTATGCGAACTGAAGCAACTATCAAAAGGCCCATGTGAACACTGTACCCTAGCTAGCTTGGTGCCCAACAGCCCATGCGATTCCATGCCAGCGATCTCTCGAGTTGCGAATTCGAATTAGGCGAAGCAAGCAAAGCTGAGATATTAATCGATCTGATGTTAGGTGATTAATTGGGTCGGTGTTTTGAATGCTCGATGCTGCATCTGCATGCGTACATCAGCGAGGGAAACGAATGAGCGTGACATGATCAGCAACTGAGCCCAGGGCTTAACAAATTAAAGCGTGCCACCTGGCATCTGCCACTCTAACCAAGAAAAATCTCCAGCCTTGTACTATGCCTAGCTAGCTACTCCGTCCTACAAACCTTCCTCTCTCTCTCTCTCTCTCTCTCTCTCTCTCTCAAGCATCAACACACACAGTAGTTGACCATAGCTGTGAGTTAGCTCCTATTAATACCCTCCTCTCCTCCTTAATTTCTCTTGGTAGAAGAAGGTAGAATCAATCGATCGATCGGTAGCTAGAGACCCTTGTGGCCTCATTAGCTGCTTTCTAGTACAAATATAGTATATACAACAGAAGCATCCTCTTGAGCTGCGGTGGCGGCCATGAATTCCCTGAGCATGGTGGAGGCGAGGTTGCCCCCGGGGTTCAAATTCCATCCCCGAGACGACGAGCTCGTCCTCGACTACCTGTCCAAGAAGCTCGGCGGCGATGGCGGGGCAGTGGTGAGCATCTACGGCTGCCCGACGATGGTCGACGTCGATCTCAACAAGTGCGAGCCCTGGGACCTTCCTGGTAAGACCTAATTAAGACACCTATATGCATGCGTGAGTATGTGAGAGTTCTTCGTCATCTTCCAGATCAGATATATGCATGAGTGCTTTCCTGGGCATGATTTGTTGTTTCCCTACTCCCTTTTGGCTGTTGATTTCTGATTATATATGTTGGGTGTTTTCTTCATCGATCAGTAGACGTCTCAAAGCACCTTCAATTTGCTCTTCAATTTGTTCTTTAAAAACAAATCACCCTATATTTATATTCCAAAATAATAATGATCTGATTTCTTCTGAACAGACAAGTCTTCCCTGTACCTGCTCCCTGCCAGAATTGTTTCTGTTTTTTTAAATGATCCCAGAATTATTAGTTGTTCGTGTATGCTGTATGCATACTTCTAAGGTTCTCAATCATGCATATATATGTATTGCTGTTGGTTCTACAGGAATTGGTACTTGAATTTAAGATCTTGGAACCAACCAATCAACCATCTGTAGCTTCTCTCCATTATTGTCTATTCCAAGAAAATTATCTTTGTTCCTTTCCTGCAAGCCTGCATGTGTATTTCCTTCAATGGCAGTATGGCACAGAAGTATACATGTAGTGGATCTTGATTCAATTAATTGCATCCAAATTTAACATGCCTGTTCGTGCTGCTAGTTGATCCTTTTTCCACTGCTCCGAGCCATAACTGAAGTGATCATGACCTCTTCCTGCAACTCTCATCAACTTGCAAGTTGCAACGACTGTGCATTAATTCTTCCCATACCGCAAGAATCCTACCTTTTCCTTTCCTTTTCTTTCGCTTCTTCTTCTTTTTTTAGTTCTCTTTTGGATTTTGGTGTGCCCATGCCCTTGTTTTTTTTTTTGGCATGCACCACAACATTTAACCATTTTGAAAAGTCTTGATCCAAGGCAAGAAAATATCAGAGTGAGAATCTGCAAATTAGTGCATCAATTTCTGAAGAGAAACAATTTCTAAGAAATCAAATTCTCGCACATATATATTTTTGTTACAGAGGAGACTTGATCAACGAATATAATTCCCGAAATCTGCAATGAGAACAAAATTCACACGTCTTGCCTTCCTCCTTGTCGCCTTCCCCTCCCCATAACAGAAGGGTATTCTCGCTTCCATGAGTTTGTTTGGCCTCTTCTTTGCCATCTCCTCATCTGTCCCTGTTCCTGCCATGCTATCAAATATTCTCCCACTTTGCCTGATCCCTAAAGGGAATTTAACAGCCGATGGATGGGGACAAACTCAACACAAAAAAGAAGGCCTCTCATTTTGCCTATTGGTAGGTAGAAACACACCACAGAATCATGTGAAAAGAGCGTATAGAAAGGGTGCAATATAATTAATCTGACACCTCACAATAATTAACAAAATTCTTCTTCCTAATTAAGTATTGTCTCTCTCTCTCTCTCTCTCTCTCTCTCTCGTTCTAAAAACAACTTTTCTACTCCCTTATGCGCATTACCTGTTTAATGAATATTTGATCTAAATTACATTTCTAAAAAATCTGCTCTATTTTTTTTTTTGAAGAAACGCTCAATATATATTAATTGTTGCTCTTGTGTTAGGATTTCTTCTGAAAAACAAACGAGAGAGATATTGATTAATTTAATTAGACAAGCTTGTATTTCTACATTACTTGTAGATCATTAGACTAATGGATATGTATTTTTTTTTACACATGTTTGTAATTAGCACAATTTATTTATGTTTGCTAGCTAGCTTGTTTATTAATTGTATTTTCTTGTCTTCAGAAATTGCATGCATTGGTGGCAAAGAGTGGTACTTCTACAGTCTTAGGGACAGGAAGTATGCCACCGGACAGCGAACAAATAGAGCAACTGAATCAGGGTACTGGAAGGCCACCGGGAAAGATCGTCCAATAAGCCGGAAAGGGTTGCTAGTCGGTATGCGAAAAACCCTTGTGTTTTATCAAGGTAGAGCCCCTAAGGGGAACAAGACTGAGTGGGCCATGCACGAATTTCGCAAGGAAGGGCAAGGTGATCCGATGAAGTTGCCATTCAAGGTAATCATTGTAAACATATTGAATACATTCTTATTTGATGCTATATATATATATATATATACTTGATGTGCAGTAGATCTGTTACTTGATGCTATTCCCTTTTTTACCCCCTTTGACGATTGTGCAGTGTGACATATTAAGTATGATGTCTAAGATGCATTCAATAATGCACACAGCCAGGAAATACGTACAAATATATCCGGGGCCATAAAAAATGGAGCTCGACAGATCTATTTTCACATGTGTAGAGAAGATTTTATGCGAGTACGAGTGACACAAGAAGTATCCGATTTGGTAGCTAGACACTATGAACTAAAGAAACGAACCATTGGTTCATATGACATTCACACGAGGAGACTGGCCGGAATGCATGTCGAGTCATTCTTCATTCAAATAATACACATATGTAACTGATAATGGAATGCCAACTCATTATACACGCAGGTCCTCTACTCATCAAATCAAGATGGAGAGAGTAGAAGCGCCAAATTTACAGTCAAATTAACTAAGTCCTTAATATCCTTTGTGATAATTTAGGTGCCATCTAAAGAACTAAAGATGTCTAAAAGCTTGTGGTTTTGGATTAAGGCATCGTCAATACTTGAATTGCTTTGGAAAATTTATAGAACATATGGTCATGATACTGCTAGTTAATGCTTACGAGTTTCACTTTCCATTTTGTACTTGAGCCTTTCTTTACTTCTGAGTCACCCTCCTGCCAGGTACATATGAGTTCTCGTCTCCTTTAGATGCCCCTCAATAGATGCATGTGCAACTATTGACTCGACCAAGTTTCATCAAGGCATGCATGTTTCTTTCCAATCATTTCATTTCATTCTTTAAAAAAAAAAACATATCATGCTTGAAAAATTTCTGCGCTGCAAGACTTTGATCTCATGATCACTTCAAATACATATATACACATATCCTAATTTATACTTATTTTTTAATCTAATTTTCATCTAATTTTTTTTGTTGTTGTTGTGTTAACAGGAGGACTGGGTCTTGTGTAGGGTTTTCTACAAGAGTAGGGCAACAATTGCCAAGCCACCCACAGAGAATAGCTACAATATTGATAGTGCAGCCGCAACTTCACTGCCTCCCCTGATTGACAACTACATTGCCTTCGACCAGCATGGATCAGTGAAAAACCTAGGGGGTTATGAGCAAGTGCCCTGCTTCTCCAATAATCCCTCTCAGCCATCGTCGTCGATGAACCTTCCATTTACGTCGCCCATGGTTGATCAGGAGCAACACATGGGGAAGGCGATCAAGGATGTCCTGAGCCAGTTCACCAGGTTTGAAGGCAGCATGAAGAGGGAAGCGCCTCAAAGTAATTTTGCTCAGGATGGATTTGAGTACTTAGCTGAGAGTGGCTTCTCACAGATGTGGAACTCACTCAGTTGATTTTCTAGGGATCGATGGATATTGCTGCCAATTAAGGATAGGAGGGGACTCTTAAAGAAGACTTGGGGTGTGTGTGCCTATGTGTTACTGCATGCAGTTGTGGTATATAGGATCATTGTAGTGACATTATTTGTCAAAAAGAAAAGGGGGTGGTCAAAAGAGAAAGATACATGTCATCAATGATGTAAATACATTGTGTGTGTACTATGGATAAGATGGGGAAAAAAAAACTAGCGCGTGATACTAGAACTACATATATACTAATAGAAACGTAATCTTCTTTGTGATCCTTCCACTCTATTTTTCTATTATAGTTTGCTCTAGACAGATAAGTTTATGTATATATACTGATTATATTGTTCTATATACTCTTATCTCCAACTTTGTTCCTTCTAAGGGAGGTTATATATGTTGTCCGTTAGTTTATCTTTCTTGGGGTTTGGTGCAAAATATTATAAATTTAAATGAACTGGAGTTCTTCTTTTGACTTATTCCATTCACGGGCAAGTGGTCCATTCTGTAAAAAAATAAATAAATCATTTGACAGTTCAGATCAGCCCCTTAATTTGCTTCAACTTGTAGTTATCCACTGCGCCCTCTTAACCTGAATTTGCAGAGGACCTGAAAACTAGTATTAGCCAAGGAATTAGACAGTAAAAGTTGGTATGAAAAATCAAACAATTAATCCATATATAATGATATATCCTTTTCATTTGCCCCGGCCCCCTCATACCTTAGAATTTAATATTTATCAGATATATATATGCAACAGAAAAATTAATGCTCCCAAGCGGACAAAAAGAAAGAAAGTCATAACTGGTGATTCTTTTAATATATCCCGCGAAAGGGATTTAAGTTCACACGTCTGCTCACATACCCCCTTGACCTTAGATAGATAGCTGTTTACTGCTAACTAACTAATTAACTAATTAAAAACAAATCAATAGACTGAGATTACTTACTGAAAACTACCTAAATAATGCCAAACACCAACGTGTGCTCAAATAATAACACTGCAAGTACACAAGCTAGCCTATCAACTAATATTAACTAGCAATATTTTTTCATTCCCTAATCGAAGTTCATGATACTACCACTATTTTCATATGCATGCAAGATACCACTACCTAATTAATCATTGTGCATGAAAAATTCCAAGGGTGTACTTTTTGTGAAATTCGTATAAATAAATAGTTCTGATCCTTACATAGTAGTATTAGTGATGCAGTTGCCAATCAAACCAATGAATTCTCATGTAGTTGGGTCTGTACTTTTCTGAAGTCTGAACTATGTGGTACCACATGTACATGCCAACAAAGCTAGCGATGGCTGTTGCAGAAGCTGATGAGCACCTCTGGCCTCTGGCAAGCAGGGGCCTGGCCACCCATGGAGTGGGCTGCAAACTGGGGCCCACCTGCCAGCCTCCTAAAACACACTTGTTTCTTTCGCTGTCATGTGCAGGGGCGGAGCTTAGGTCCGGCCAAGAAATTATTTATTGCTATTTAATTATACATTAATCAAACAGTAAGTTAGCAAATGATTATTATGATTTAGAGTAAAATCAGCGAGATCGGCCATTCTAAGTTTTGGTTGAAGCGAGGCCATCGGTGACGTGAAGACACAGGTGAGTGGGAACATGAGATAGCTGGTGAGAGCTCGTAGTGATATGGGCACGTGATATTTTGTTTTCGGACGGTAAACAGTATCTATCATTTGATTTTTTGTTTTCGTTCGTTTTTCTTTTGTCACTTGAATTCCAAAAACTCATAGCTTCCTCTAAGCTCGGGTTTATGTTTCAAACTTCCCTTCAAATTCTGAATTCAAATTTTCAAATTGAATTCACCTGTTCCAGATTCTGGACCCCACCTAATTTTTGCCTCTCTTTTGTTTTGCTTGGGCCCAACCCTATTCTTTTGGGCCAAACCATTTTTGTTCGGCCCACTTAATTCCCCCCTCGGTTTTCTCCCGACCAGCCCATTCCCTACCGCTCATTTCCTCCCGCCCACCTCCTCCCGTTCTCCCTACCAACTTGCCCGTCCGGACACATCTTCCCGGCCCGACCGCATCCCCCATTTCTCCTCCCCGAGCCGAGCCCCCGCCCACCTTTTCTCCTCCCCCTCAGCCTTCCCCTTTTCTCCCCCTGCCGTTTCGCTCGGCCGCCTCGCAACCCTCTTTTTCCCTTTCCCTTCTCCCTCGGTTGCATCGCCCGGCCCGGCTTCATCTTCCCGTCCGCCCGGCCTTCTCCTTCACCCAGTCCCCATTGCTGTCGGCTCCTCTCTGCCCCCCTGGGCCGCTTATGCTCGCCCACCTACTGCTGCGTCACCTCCCGCTTTGACTCCCCGCTGCGCCACCCCCTTGTGTCGCCTCCACCACTCGCCTCCTCGCACTGACGATTTCGGCCCTGCTCGCTCGTCTGCTGCCGCCATCACTCACCCCACCTACCGCCATTGCTCATCTCTCGCCACGCCATGGCCGCCTCGGGACCGTGTACCCCTCTCCTCGCCTCCCCCGGCTCAACCCCCTTCTCTCCCGATAATAAGTAGCCCGGCGCCCCTCTTCCTCTCCCGCCGCTCCCCTCTCTCTGGTAAGTTCTCGAGCGAGAATCATCGATTTTTGGTCCTCCCCCCTCGGGCCGAGCCTTCCCCTTCCACTGCCGTCCGCTCCCCTCGCCGCCTCAGTCCAATCGTCGGCCCCTGGAGCACCGCGCCGACGTCCCCTTGCTTCCCCAACCGCCGGCCGAAGCTCCCGGCCGCCCTAGGCCGCCGCGCAGATGAGCCACCCGCGCCGCCAGGCCTCATCGTCGACCTCCTCCGTGCTTCCCGCCCCGCCGACAGCACGGTAAGCTCCCCTATGCCGCCCTGGTGCTCGTGCCCTTCTCCCCTGGTTCTCCCCTCCCTTCGGCCGCCGTAGCCACTGACCGACCCCTGCGGCCGTCCGCTCCCGATGCCGCTCCAGTCGCGCCGCCACCTCCCTTGGCCTCCTCTCCTCCCCGACATCTCGTTTTGCTGGTCCCTGGTGCCCCTCCGGCCGCTGCCCACCGCCGGCAGCCACCGCCGTGCCTTCCCCCCTTCTCCCCTGTTCACTAGGCTCCTCTGCCGACTGCTCCCTCTCTCTGTGTGTGTCTGGCTGGTGGCCCCCCTGTGTTACACAGTGGTAGTAGAAGTGGCAGTAGGATGTTGACAGTGGGTTAAGTGATCTGGTAATTAAGAATTGTGTTGAAGAACTTGCAATTAAATTCTTAACCATCAGTAAATAAATAACTTCAAATTAACAAAGTTAACTAAAATATTTATGCACTAATATTTAAAAGCGACGAGGTTAATAAGTTAAATTACAAAAATTTGGGAAAATTAAAGTTCATGCAAATAAGTTCAAAACCCCTTCTTCATCCCTGTAAATAATGTTAAGTAATAAATGAAGTTAAATTAAATAATCTTTTCAGCTAATATTAAAAATTATGAGTTATAAGAAATTAATTTGCAAAGTTCCAAAAATAAAATGGGAAGCTATTAAACAATAATTGTGCTAATCTCAATATCTTGCTCTGGAAACTTGAATAATAATCTTGCAACTCTTATCAATGATTCCTTCGTCCAAATATGATTTATCACATCTTTTTGTTCCCGATCAAAAATTATCGAGAGATGTTTAAAAACAATTTAAAGTAAAGTTAAACTGGCAAAAATATCTAGTATCCTCTTTTGTCCTAAAAAGAACAGAAGACCTTTAAAAATGGTAACTTAATAATTAAGAAAAAAAATAAAACATTTGAATCTTAAATCATTAATATTCGTCTCAAGCATGACTTTGATAATTGAATATACACATTCTTTTGTAAAAAGCAAATAAGTTAAAAGATGAAATAATTAAACAAGATGCTTGCCATTTAATTTAAAATACAACTTAAATTTAATGCCTTGCTAAAAGTACAATCTTGCATAAATATTATCAGTCCTCCTATTTTTCTCTCTGGATTTAAATCACAGGTGGTAATTAATAATAATTAATGTACCAACAATTTCAGACACAACCTCAAGAGAGAACTGCGGTAATATTTGAACTCCCTTTGTAAATCGACAAATTAAAATCATGCTCTTCGCTTGATAAACTCTCACTCGAATCTCTGTTGATTAACCCTCAACGGATAATGCCCAGTTATTCCTTTAGACTCATATCTATCTTAAAAACTAACCTTACTATTGGAACTCCCGTAAATAATTTAAAGAAGCTCTTGATTTTAAAAAGATCAAGTTGTGCCTTTCCCCGATCGGCAATATCTTGCCACCTTCCAAATCGAAGTGGAGTATCCCTGCGAAAGTTCCTTCGACTTTGATTCCCCCCTAGTTTTCCCTCGGTAGAGTTTCTCCGCCATTGCCTCTGTTACTCAGTTGGTTGTTTGACTTTGTCAAACATCCCTACCTCGCTAAATCTTCTCTCTTAAGCTCGTTGATCGCAAAACTTATTTAAAGCTCTTTGAATGCATTTGGTCTTTTGAAGTTCTTTGGACTTAATTGATTTTATCACTTGTTATCGCGTAATTAGGAGTCGGAGTCCAGAAGGAGCAACGACTCGAGCAGGGTCAAGATTCGGATAAAGACGCAAACCCAGAACTCAAGACCCCTGGCAGAGAAGGCCCTGAGTCAAATCAAGGCCGTGATAACCTGACCCAGGCGAGTCAATACTTTGATCATTTTGAGCCTACATTTTATGCAAATTATATTTATTTAAAATATCAAAATTGCACGCTTTAATTCTGTAATCAAATGTATGTTAAAGCTTAATGTAGTTAAACACCCATTTGATGATTAATTAAGTATTATCCATCATTTGATAAATTGAATCCCTCATTCCATGTCACCGTAGTAATTATATGGTAAATACTAGTATAGGTTGCACTTAAGTGACATGCTAGTCTTACTTAAGTATCGGAACAATAAATATCCTGATCACTATCTTTTAATCATGAAAGTGGTTTTGGGCAGTCATTGTGGGTAAATGACTGGCGTGTTGTGTTAATTGATTTTCCTCCTCAAAACCCTAAACAAGTTGCTAGTACCATATCTGGCCGAATGGAAAGAGTGGTGGGTACCGTTGTGTACGTATGAGAGTGGTTGGTATGTGGTATGGACCGTCCAGATGGATTAAGTACTTAATCTTGTCATGACCTCCTGTGTAAAACAAGTACAACCGTAAGTCTGTAAAGTACAACTTGGCTTAGTAAAATTATCAAACTCTGAATGTCATCTCGCATGGTGGGAGATAGGGAATGTGCAAACGCGTGTTGCGACCGGCTTGAAAGGGGCATCGATGAAAGGTGAAGTTCGCGAGTCACTGAGGGGTAGTTCGACTACACGTCCAACTACTCCAGTCGCTGAGGGGAATATCCCGCACAACGTATGGGCGTAACCCCATATGGGTGAGATGATGGAAAGGGCGAGGTAGTTTGAAAAGTTACTGTGACGATCGCTGAACCACATGACTACAAAATCATGTGGGGTAACGAGTATGATTATCTCTTGTGGGTACAGTGTACAATCTCTGCAAAGTTTAAACTGTTTAAACAGCCGTGCCTACGGTCAAAGGCGGACATGAAAACTTAACTAGAGTTAGTTCTATTTCAAAAACCTTGTGGGTGGTATGAAAACCAGGTCGGCTCATCTAGCCTGAGGTTTGATTTTTCCCTGGATCGTCGTATCCAGTGTTGTTAATGTATGGAGGTAACTCCAATCAAATGATGCATGTATAGAGTTTTCGATGGAGTGAACCTCTACTGTTATTTAATATTGCGCTTACTCTCTTTAATAAAATACAATTTGTTTAAAATACTAAGTCACATGAATTTGTATTATGATAATTGAAAAGGTTGCTTTAGCAAATAAAAGAACCCAAACCACCATTGTTAAGCCTTGCATGTATATATATTGCATCTGGTGTGGTGGCTCGTGAGCACGGAAGTTGTGCTCATCCTCGCTCTTTCCCTAAACCCTCAGAAGCAAGAAATCCTAAAGCTTTCGACTACTACGAGGAACCAGACGTCTGAAGGCCTATGAGTTTTTGAAGCGTAGTTTAGTCTTTAGCCTTTCTAGTCTCACGTTAGTCTAGCTGACTCCGCTGGTACTTATGTGCATCCTATATTATCTGAGTTTTTGGGTAATATCGGACGTACACAGGTTTCCCCAATCGCTTGCCTGTGGAGAGATGTGCCCTCACCCTTTTTGCTTCCGTTGTCGCTTCCACTACTTTTGTGATGTAATTGTTTGGCCTGTTCGGCCCTTATTGTAAAACTTAGCCCGAAGTGGTCTATGTAAACTTTGATGTGTTAAATTAATGAATGGTATGGTTTTACACCTTGTATGAATTGATTCAGCAATGTGTATGTAAGTGCTATCTACTGATCTAGGGAATAGTATAGTGTATTTACAGAGGATTCATGATTAGAAAATCCTAGTCCGACAGAGCTGGTATCAGAGCATATGATTGTAGGAGCTTTAGCTAGACTAGTCGTGCCTAAGGACTTGAGTCCTATTTTTAAAACTTATGAAAAGCTTTGGCAAAATATAACGTACTTATTGCTCTTACTCATCTCTCTTAGTTCTTCACTTTTCTTGATTTCACTTGAGTTTTTACTCAGTTCTGACTTCCTCACTTGTTTCAAAAAAATATAGATGGCAACCCCGTCGTCTGATGGCCCATGGGACTTTTGCTCTCATGAAGAAGACGGAGTTGAGTTTGTGGACATTCTCCACCAGTTCTTGCAGCACCTGGATTACCGCCGCCCGCCTATCTACAGAGGCCAAAAGACTCAGACCCTGGACCAAGAGTCGTGGGCCATGGAGGTTTTCCTCTATGCCAGAGAGGGTGAGTTCATCGCTCACACCTTTAGACTTGAGACCCCCCAGAGCAAGCTGTTCTGAAGCAGTCCAAGACGCAGCACGCTTGAACCGCCTGAGCCAGATGCACGAAGATCTTCTACAAGAAGCACCCTTCTACTACTACCTGCCTCTCCAGGAGAGAGAGTCCGACCCGAGATCTTCGTCGTCGTGTGGGAGTAGTTAGCTTAGTTTAGCTAGTAGTGCTTGCTTTAGCAGTCTTTTAGTTGCAAGCACTTTTTGTTTCTTTATTTTGTAGACGATGTGTGTGTATCTTGTGTCATAACTTAGCATAGCCTATATGCTATGTTTTAGGAGTTATGTAACACTTAACCCCCTTTAATATAATGCAGTCATTCTAGGCTTTGTATTGTATTTGATCAATTCTCCTCAATTGGTTTGAGTTTCTTCTGTTGTGCTCTAGAGGGCCAGTGAACCCTCATATATCTCCTCTAGTTCTGAGCTGAGCTATTTCCTCATATGGTACCAAAGAGACCGGCAGCCCAAGGAAGTGGTGCTAGTTGCAAAAGAAAGATGACAGCGCAAATGTCGCAAGATAGCTACCCCCCAACAGTCAACATTTCTCGGCAGCTCATCATCCACTCAGTCAGCAGCCCAGCTACCAAGAGCTCCAACTCCAACTTTGCGTTCCAATGGAAATAATCTCCATACTCTTCGCCCTGCCAAACAACCTGCAACAATTAACCCCGCAGCTAACCTTCATTGCTTTAACTGTGGAGAAAAAGTGCATTTCGCCACCAGATGCTCCCAGAAGAAGCTTCGCCTTACGTTGTGCAGAAGATGACAAAGTAGACCTTGCCACCCATCAACTTAAGGATTTACTCAGAAGAAGATGTCACATCAAAGACAATGGTGTCGCTACGCCAGACCACCCCCCGAAGGTTATCACTTGCTTCCACTGCAGAAATACCAGACACTTTGCCAATAAATACTCCCAAAGAAAGCAAGGTCAGAAGATCAAATGTTTCTATTACGGCAACCTAGGACGCCATATGACCAGATGTCCCCATTGGAATCATGAAGAAACCACAAGGAATATCATTGTCACCAACTTTAGCCTTGACAGCAAAGAACTCATCAAGAGTCCCAGCAAAAGGCAAGTTGTACCTCCTGAAGTTCTACTACCAGACCCGGAAGCCACACCAAATGGTTGCTTTGAATGTGGCAAGTCAGGACATGTCGCCCAATTATGTCCTCCAATACGACAAGATGCAAGAGGAGCATGCTTCACATGTGAACAATATGGACACTATTGTTATGCGTGCCCAGTTTCCTACTGTCCCTTCTGTGAGGAACACCATCAATTAGAAGACTGCCCTGTAAACCAAATAGCTTACATGCGTTGCGGAGAAAAAGGACATCAGACAGGTCAATGTTGTGCAAACTGCCCCAACTGCGATAAGGACCACCAGCCAGGTGAATACCCGATGAGTAAAGTTACATGCTTTCTCTGCAAAGGACAAGATTACTGCCCCAAAGATTGCTTCATGCGTCCATTTCTGACCAAGGCAGTTGAGCTACAAAGGACATGTTTTCAAGCTGCGAGACTCGTCATAAATAAGAGTGGTAAAGTCAACCAATATCAGATGTTAAAAGAGAATAGTTGGATTGCACCGAAGTGCTAGAGTACCTCAGTAGAGTTGGGAAGAAGTGAGAATGTTCTCCGCCCTCACCACCCCGTGAGACCCCCTGTAGTGCGAAACCCAATCGCTCATCTTCGTTGTTTCAACTGTGGAAAAAGAGGAAATTTTGGCAACAAATGCCCTCAACCAATCACCCCGGTGAGGTTCAACTTCAAAGCCACACCAGCTCGAGGCCAGACTTCAGTTTCAAGCAAAAGTCGTCAGACCTCGCAGGCATCTAGAACCGCTTCGACGCCAAGCCAAAACCAAGGCTAAGTGAACCGAAGAAGCCCAAGTAGCTTCAGGAGTAAAGAGAGGTACACTCTCCGTCTCATCTAAGTAGCCTGAATCTCGGGGGTCGAGATTCCGTTTAAGGTGGGTAGAATTTGTGACGTCCCGTTTCGACGGTAAATAGTACCTACCATTTGGTTTCCTGTTTTCGTTCGTTTTTCATTTGTCGCTTGAATTCCAAAAAATCCTAGCTACCTCTAAGCTCAGTTTTGTGTTTCAAACTTCCCTTCAAATTCTGAATTCAAAATTTCAAATTGAATTCACCTGTTTCAGATTCTGGACCCCACTCCAGTTTTTGCCTCTCTTTTGTTTTGCTTGGGCCCAGCCCTATTCTTTTGGGCCAAACCATTTTTGTTAAGCCCACTTAATCCCCCCCGGTTTTCTCCCGACTGGCCCATTCCCCGGCCTGCTCATTTCCCCACCCGGCCCACCTCCTCCAGTTCTCCTCGGCCCGACGCTGCCCCGGCCAGGCACATCTTCTCGCCCCGACCGCATCCCCCATTTCTCCTCCCCACCCTGGGCCGACTTCCTCCCCGGCCCACCTTTTCTCCTCCCCTCGGCCTTCCCCTTTTCTCCCCTAGTCGTCTCGCTCGTCCGCCTCACACCCCCCTTTTTCCCTTTCCCTTCTCCCTCGGCTGCGTCACCTGGCCCGGCTTAATGTTCCCGTCCGTCGGCCTTCTCCTTCACCCCTTCTCGCTGTCGCCTCCTCTGCGCCGCCCCTCACTGGGCCTGTGCTCGCCGCCACCACCACCTGCTGCTGCCGTTGACTGCTCCCCTGCCGCGCCGCCCCCACCAGCGTCGCCTCCACTATCAAGATGAAGGTGTACATATGCGCTCAGGGAGTGTGGAACGCGGTCGAGGATGACAACATCAATGTGCACAAGGATTAGATGGCCTTGGCAGCGATCTATGGAGGCATCTAGGAGAAAATGCTCTTTCCTATTGGCTGAAAAAGTGACGACCAAAGCTGCGTGGAAGACATTGAAGACGATGCATCCTAGTGCTGATCGTGTCAAGGAAGCGTGAGTACAAACTCTCAAGAGCGAGTTCGAGGGAATGCGCATGAAAGAGATGGAGTCGATCGATGACTTCACCATGAGATTGACAAAGATTGTCAACCAAATCCGAGTCTTGGGGGATAAGATGGAAGAAAGCTATATTGCGAGAAAGTTCATTCGGGTAGTTTCTGGAAAGTTTTTGCAAATCGTCTCCGCCATAGAGAAGTTTGGCGACCTCAAGGTGATGACGGTTGAGGAGGTGATTGGTCGCTTGAAGGTGCACGAGGAACGGACCCGAGGATCTGGCAGCAGCGAAGATGAGCACCTTACTTGGCCATCCATTTATAATTTTTTTGTGGGGGTATTATAGATTTTTCTAATTAGTGTTGAAAATATTATTATGTAATCTCCATATGGGCGATTACAATAATTCTCTACTCCTTGGTATTCTACTACTCATATTACAAAGTGTAGTATAACTAAATCTTAACTAATCTGAATCATTGGATAAAAAAGAATAAACGATCCATATAAAATTAAGTATACCGTAAAAGAGCTATTAATCCGTTCTGGTTTCGAAAAGCGTAAGATCAACTAAGTGTGCATACGTGAAACTCGTGAGAGTAGCAGTCGTAGTAGTAGTGTAAGTGGGTGGTTGGTGAGCCCGATCAGACAATGATACGATGATATTTGAAGCGGATATCTTTATCATTACAAAGGCAGTAATCGGCTCTCACGGAACAAATGAAAGAAAAACGCGTACATACTGGTTATTTTAGCGGATGTAATGCACGGTTTTAGTTTATCCGTGCTAACTTTGCACGAAAAAGAAAGATAATGGTCGTTTTCTGAATTGTAGCTTGTACATGGACGTGTTGAAAGTGCCTTACTTGGCCATCCATCCGGCCGGCTACCATGTCATGTCATTATACACTGATGCGCTCAACGCCTCTTTTGGTGTCATATCATAATGCGTCTCTTTTGGTGTCATGTCATAAAGGACGAAATTGGAACAGTAGTATAAGAGGAATTTATGAGGAATTTCGAGCTATGGACGTACAGTCCAGTCTCTTTTACATAACTTCCTAAGTATAGGATAGGAGTGGACCTGAGCACTTGACTGGTCAGTGTAACTATCTTTACATAGTTACTATGTTATCATTTTCCCCCTACAACAGTCGCTGAATCGTTGTCTTTATGTACGAATCTTACTTCTAGATGTTATAGGCATTGTGACTGCGGTCTCCGATGTGGAGAATATTCAAACTGCATCACGTTCTACACCTTCCTTAAAAAGGACAATCTTACTTTGTGATGTTAGGTACACAAAGGCTTCTAATACTAAATGCACACTCAATTTTACATCAATGCAATGTTAGATACATCACATGTACAATGCCTAATTGCATTTTACATTTAGTGGTCATCAAATCCGACTGGATATGTGGGGTGAATGTGCAACACGGTTTGACGACAATACCATACTAGTGATTGGTGAAAAAGAGCTACATTTGTCAGAACTTTAACAAAGATATTCAAAGATCAGACTACACTTTGTTAGCTGTTATCCTCCCGTACCTTTAGAGTGCTCTTACTACTATCGAATACTTACAAACAAAATTATTGTCTGCCCCAAAAAATACACATAGGACAAACAAGCCTAAGCGAAGACATTCCAGAGATAAATGCATTACATGCAAGGTATATTTTTTCATGTTTTGCTATAACACATCTTCCTTCACATTTTGTACTTTGTCTATTCCATCCATCCAACAGGCCCCTACGGTTGTGTCTATGCTCGCAGCCTACATGGCCAGAACCAATGCAACCTCTTGTGACCTCTACACGTGATGTGTCTTAAAAAAAAAAAGAAGCACACCGAACACAAAAGGGTTAAGAGAATTATTACTTGATCTGGACCTATTTGAATGTGAGGTACATTACGTGTGCTTCCTTTTGGCATTACTCACCATTCACACATATACAGCGTGTCGGATCCGGATCTTTAAATCCCGAATCCTCTGTGAGAAGACTGTACTACTTCCTGGATCAGTAGGTAGCACTCACAGACTCATTACTGAATCATTTCATACATGACGAGAATTAAGACATTCAATATAATACAACATTCAGAGTAACATAGACCACATCGGGCTAAATTTTACAATAAGGGCCGCACATGCCAAACAATTACATCACAAAGTAGCGGAAGCGACAACAGAAGCAAAAAAGGGTGAGGGCACATCTCCCCACAGGCAAGCGACTGGGGAAACCTGTGTACATCCGATATTACCCGAAAACTTAGACAATATAGGATGCACATAAGCACCGACGGAGTCAGCTAGACTGGAG
Organism: Hsuehochloa calcarea; assembly: GCA_036346395.1. Classification (NCBI taxonomy): domain Eukaryota; kingdom Viridiplantae; phylum Streptophyta; class Magnoliopsida; order Poales; family Poaceae; genus Hsuehochloa; species Hsuehochloa calcarea. Next base: position 4,551,416 of record CM070604.1, on the reverse strand, counting down.
CGAGACTAAACAGCTAAAGACTAAACTACGCTTCAAAAACTCCTGGGTCTTCAGATATCTGGTTCCTCGTAGTAGACGAAGGCTTCAGGATTTTCTGCTTCTGCGGGTTTGGGGGAAAGAGCGAGAGTGAGCACAACCACCATGCTCGTGAGCCAACACGCAGTATGCAATAGTATATATGCAAGGCTTAACAAGGATGGCTCAGGTTCTTTTATTCGCTAAAGCAACATTTTCAATTATCATAATTACAAAGTCCTATGACTTAGCATTTTAAATAAATTGCATTTTTTAAAGAGAGTAAGTGCAATATTGAATAACAGTAGAGGTTACCTCCACCTCATGCTTAATATTGATAATGATTACCTCCACCGATTATCAGCACTGGGTAAGGCTACCCAGGAAAAATCTAAAACAAGGGCTAGATGAGCCCATCATATTTTCAATCTACCCACAAAGGTTTTTGAAATAGAACTAACTCAAGTTAAGTTCTCATATCCGCCTATGACCGTAGGCGCGGCTGTTTAAACAGTTTAGACTCTACAGAGGTTGTACACTGTACCCATAAGAGATAATCATACTCGTTACCCCACATAATTCCTTAGTCATGTAGTTGATCATCATAGTAACGTTTCAAACTACCTCGCCCCTTCCGTCATCTTACCCCTATGGCCAATTCCATAAGTTGTGCGAGATGTTTACCACAACGACTAGCGTAGCTGGCCCCGGCCACAACGACTAGCACAGCTGGCAACTTCACCCTCTCCGGTGTCCCTTTCAAGCCAGCGTACGTCCTGCCGCTTGCACACTTCCAAACACCAGTTGTGGGATAACATTCAAGGTTCAGTAATTTTACTAAGCCAAATTACACTTTGCAGACTTGCGGTTATACTTGTTTTACACAGGATGTCATGACAAGATTAAGTCCTTAATTCATCTGGACGGTTCATACCACATTCCACCCATTCTAGTGCTACATCCGCACCCACCACTCTTTCCATCCGCCCACATGTGGTACTAGCAAGTTGATTAGGGTTTTGAGGAGGAAAGACAATTAACACAACACGTCAATCATTTACATCTAATGACTACCCAAAACCACGCTCATGATTAAAAGATGATGATCATGACATTTATTGTTCCGGTACTTAAGCAAGACTAGAATGTCGCTTAAGTGCAACCTAAGCTAGTATTTACCATATAATTACTAGGGTGACATGGAATGAGGGATTCAATTTATCAAAGGGTGGGTAATAATTAATAAATCATCAAATGAGTGTTTACTACCTTAAGCTTTAACATAAATTTGATTACAAAATTAAGGCATGAAACTTTGATATTTTAAATAAATATAATTTGCATAAAATGTAGGCTCAAAATGATCAAAGTATTGACTCGTCTAGGTCAGGTTATCGTGGCCTTGATCTTACTCAGGGCCTTCTCTGTCAGAGATTTTGAGTTCTAGGTCCGCGTCTTTATCAGAATCTTGATCCTGCTTGAGTTGTTACTTCTTCTGGGCTCTAATTCCTAATTACGCGATACAAGGAAGAACAACAAATAAATCCAAAGAACTTCCAAAAGACCAAATATATTCAAAGAGCTTTAAATAAGTTTTGTGATGAATGAGCTTAAGAGACAAGATTCAGCGAGCGGGGATGTTTGACAAAGTCAAACGATCAGCTGAGTACACGAGGCAAAGGCGGGGATACTTTGTCGAGGGAAAACAAGGGGGAAACAAAGTCGAAGGAAGTTGCGTAGGAATACTCTACTTCGGATATGGAAGATGGCAAGATATTGCCGATTGGATAACGACACAACTAGACTTAATTTTAAAACAAGAGCTTCGTTTAAAATAATAGATATTATTCGAGCAATATATTGAGATTAACATATTAATCCCGAATAGTTTCCCAAAATTATTTTTAGAAAATTGTAAATTAATTTCTAATACCACAAAGCATTTTACACAAAAGAAGGAAATTTGAATAAATTAGTTTTAACAAAAATTGACATGATTGCAGAGGCGATTACGAAGGTCATTTGCATAACATCCATTTCTAGAGATTTTACAAATCACGCTCTTAATCGACGGCTCTCAAGTATTGGCGAAGTGGATAATTCCGCTAACTCTTGTCAATTGGCACGTTAACCATTAACAACGGTTAATCCAATCGTCGCAATTCACAACACAATCATAGCGAATAATCATTTTAGAATATGTTCGCCAAATGGAAAGCTACTGATCGACCGAGTTAAAACAAAACATTTACAAGATCACCACACAAATTCTCTTTACACAATTTTTTCATACACAAATCTTTCTTTACCAAAAACTCAACTTCTCGCTGCTGCTCCACGACTCCACTACACAGAGTTAACAAAAACATTTCAAGATCAATACACAATTTTCTTTCCTAAAACTCCACTTCGGCTACTGATGCTCCAAGAGTACACTGCACAAGGTTAGCAAAACATACGCAAGATCAACAACAAAATCTCAATGGCTAGCCACTGATCTACTGCTAGTGCTCTGCTGATGCTGCTCTGCACTGCACAGAGGAGGAGGGCCCACTGATCAGAGACTCAGAGACAGAGAGAGAGGGAGAGAGAGACAGAGGGGGAGGGGCAGCACAGAGGAGGAGGTGCGCAGGGGCAAGGGCTACCGGCGGTGGGTGGCGGCGGGGGTGGCAAAAACAGCACGACGGGAACAGGAGGAGGCCAAGGGAGGCGGCGTCGCGTCCGGAGCGGCACTGGAGAGGCGGTGGCGGCGACAAGGGAGCTTCGGGCGAGGAGGCCGAATGGCGGCGACGTCGACCGGAGAGAGGGGAGAGGAAATGGAGGCGTGCACGGGCACCAGGGCGGCGCAAGGGAGCTCACTGTGCAGTCGGCGGGGCGGGGGGAGCGGCGGAGGCGGCCGGCGTCAGGAGTGGAGGAGGCGCAAGGGAGGCGCATGGGGGCGGTGACTTATGGCGGTGGGGAGGCTCGACCGATGGGTGGGATGGCCGAGGCGGTGGGCGGAGCTCGGTGGCGGCGACTGGCCGGAGGAGCGCGGAGGAGGGAGCAAGCGCGCAGGCACCAAGCTTCGACCGACGTAGAGTAGGGGAGGAGAGGGAGGCGAGGAGAGGGGAGAAGACAGGGGGGCGGCTTGCGGCTTTTGTAGCCGGGGGAGAGAGAGGGGGAAAAGTCGGTGGAGGCGGCGGCAATGGCGGAGGGGAGTAGAAAAGCCGGACGGCGCGGGGGAGGCGATGGCGCAGGCGGCGCCAGATCCAGAGGAGGTGGGTTCGGTCGGCCAGGCCCCGGGCCCCGGGCAGAATGAGAGAGGGGAGGGAGGGCGGGCGGAGATGGAGCCAGGAGAGGAGGCGCCGGGTGCGGAGAGAGAAGAGAGAGGGAGGGGCCGAGCGGAGAGACCGAGGGAGGGGAGAAGAAACGAGAAAGAAGGGGGCGGACGGGCCAGAGGGAGGTGGGCTGGGAAAAAGGTCGGGCTGGGGAGAGTTGGGTCGGGGGGAGAGAGGCCAGAGATGGGCCAGGGTTCGGCTGGGTCGGGGGATTGGGCTGGGGGAGAGAGAAAAGGCCGGGGGTGGGAAATCCGATCGGGCCCAATAAAACAGTATAGGGCTGGGCCCAAGAAGAAAAGAGTGGATCCAAATTTTGAACATGGGTAATTCCAAATTGAGATTTGAATTCGGAATTTGAAAGAAGGTTTGAAACACAAACCCGAGCTTAACGGAAGCTAGGAGTTTTTTTTTGAAATTTAAACCAAATTTGAAAATTTGAATGAAAATCGGAAACTAAGGTAGTTACTATTTACCGTCCGAAAACGGGACGTTACACAGCGCTTACAAAAACTCATTTACGCACCTTCCTTTTGAATAGGGCACGTATTTCATGTGTACTGTCACTATTACACGACTGAAAGAAGGTCAGTTCTAGTGGTTTTCTTCATGCCAACTTTGCCACAGATCAGCCACACGAGATGGGCCATCCTACACATGCTCCGATCCAAGCTATACATCTAGAGATGCAGAACATGAGTAAGTCTCTTATTATTATTTTTAGAATCGAATACAATCCTATCTCTTATTCAAACAACTATATTCCTCGATGCGTTCCAACTTTTGTATGCAGATATCGTATTTCTTTGATAGGCACAGATGGCACCGATGAAGCCGAGTTTGTCCTTTTTGGAAAAATTGGACAGCAAATTGTTCGAAAGTCGCTCCTTAGTCTGCTGCGTGCAGATCGACTGATGCACGAGGATTCCCATGAACTGGTCTGTGCTGCTCGTGCAAGTAAAATGATACCAAACGATATCGCTGCCATTGTGTCATAGACATACACGTTCGTCGTTTCAGTCACTGATAGGAGCTTCGTACGTCAACGGCCATTGTTCCAAGTTCATAGAATATCTACATTCTTCGTTGTTTCATACCAGTCCTGCCTCCTCGCATCCATCTTACATGAAACAGAAAGCTCCAGCCCACTCGAACATCCCCACCACCGATGTTGAACCAGAAACATCATCTCCTATACATGAAGACACAGAACTAGCTCAATTAGCACAACATCAGTCGGAGGTTAAACAAAAAAAAAAGGTAACTTACTGTTATAGTGGCCTGTAATTTCAGATTCAACTGTTCGGCTTCTATTTCTTAGATTCAACTGTCCATCACTGCTATTATCTGTATTCCTGCTTCATTACATTCGCCTAAATTTTCAATAATTACCCCCTTCACCAAAATTAGCAACCACTACCGTTTTATGTTATCTTCATGCATTACCTCTTCCTGTTCTGACATACTGCAATTACTCCTTGACAACACAACAGGTACACGACAGCCGACTTCAAAACACACCACTCTCTGTGTCAAAGGAAACTATTATGACTGCCGTTTCTTCGAGGTATTTGGCTTTCGATCCTAGGAGCTTAATTTTCCTCTACTAAACAGCATACCATACTGACATTCTATCTTTCGCACAAACTTTACGGCTGCATGTAATGTTTTAAGCTTGAAGGAAAGGCCTGTCACACAAACCATAAGCAGAAGTCTATTTAGTGATCGGATAACTACAGGAGACACTCTGGATCCCCAGGTAAAAACTGAATTTTTATACATCGGTTTCGATTATGAACATAGTATACCTATAGACACCGTTACCACATGTGTACGGATCACATGTATTCTTAATTAGGCCATTCCTATTGAGCACATCGTCAGTATCCTTCCACAAACTATGTACGCTTCTATAGCCATCTCTACCACTGACAGAATGTTTCACCGTGTAAAAGAACAGAGAGGCTCATTTAACACCTGAGAAATGTGTCACTCATGCACCTGAAACCACTTGATACTCAATCACAGACCGTTTTAGAATACACATTTTTACCTTCTATTATTTACCACGCCCCTGACTTCTCCTGAGTAAACTAAACCTCTACCATATAAAAATCGCTTACAGTTCTCATTGTATGTATTACACATGAACATGACCTGCTGTTTACGCTTCATCCGGTAACATAGATATTTAATTTGTCATCTATTATTTGCGCATATATCTATAGCCCCACTGTAATCTACAGAGATTCAACTACTTTGCTACATGGAGTGCTGCTATGTTTACCTATACTATACCATTGGAATCTGTGCTACAACTAGAGATTCTAAGCACTAATCGTACTGAACACTAGCAGAATAGACACATATGTTAGTCCTTGCAACCACTCTTTACCGCTATTTCCATTGTTGCATTCAACTTTTTTTTGTTGACAACGAAAACATAGTCGACAACTACCCTTCATTACATTTATACTCCGCTTCCTTTTCCTAATTATTTTAATGTTATACTTCGCTCTTGAGCATTATCCAGCACTGCTGTTGACTATTCCTTTCCTCAACTCACTGTTCGTGTTTGACATACTACAATTACTCTTCTACAATGTAATAGGGCCGCGATGACTGTCTTCGAAACCCACATTCCTCGACGACAGAACAACCTATTTTTCCAGCTCGAAGAATTTTTGTTTCCCTCTGTCAAATGCTGTACGTTACTACCATTCTAACTGTGTCGTTCAACATACAAAAACGTGCTGTCGTTTTCAGCTCGAAGAACAATCCTGTATCATAGAGCGGCCATAGAAGCCATCTAACTCACCAAACAGCTACAGGAGAAAGCCCACATCCACATGTAGAACTTCAGATTCTACGCATACAGTGAAGTTATAAAAATGCCATACTGACAAACACCCTACGTACATATTTACAGATGATACGTCTTTATTACGTTGTTTGTTCTCAGCCCATCGTTCATATCATTTTAGAAAATTTAGATAGTGCTACAATCATCGCTAGAATAGCCGTCATGCTTGCACATGTGAAAAAAAGAGGGTCCCTGCGACATCTCACCAAGATGAACTGCATGCACTAGAACCCACTTGACATCCGCTCACAAACATATACATGCTGTAGTTTTTTTTCCACCGCACACACCTACTGTTTCCTGTCTGTCGCTCTAAGAACGCCTTTAACAGATCGCACACAGCAACCAATCAACTCTCGAATCGCGCCCTGAAGAAACCAAGGAAACGCCTACTCAGACACAACAACTCTCCCAGTGAAAAGGTACGCCCCCATGACTTCTGTTGCGCGTACTGCCACATACCTACCTTTGGTTCCCTTTGTCGAAACTGTTATGAATAACGTTTGTATTCAATATAAGATTAATGACCTAATATATATACAAGTATATAGGTATTATATATGTAAAAAGCCCTTTGTACAATATACATCTAACACCCCCTCAAACTTATGGTGGATCTGATCTGTAACTTTGTGAAGAAGTCTGTTAACTGAAGTTCGAAGGCACATAAGAGCAACAATCTGATCCTGCAACTGGGTCCTTATGTAGGAAGCATCAACACCAATATGCTTTGTAAGCTCATGCTTCACCGGATTTGTAGCAATGCTAATAGCCCCTGTACTGTCATACGAAAGAGGAGTGGGTGCCGAAACAGAAATACTAAAATCCTCAAGTAACCACCGTAGTCAAGTAACCTCCGTAGTCAACAAGGTCATAGCTCGCAACTCAGCCTCAGCACTCGAATGAGAAACTGCTGTCTACTTCTTAGTCTTCCAGGCAATAAGAGATCCACCAAGAAAAACACAATAGGCAGAAAGAGAGCGACGATCAGAGTGATCACTAGCCCAGGTAGCATCAGAATATACCTAGAGCTGTAAAGAGCTGAAACGAGGGAAAAACAAACAACGAGTGATGGTTCCACGAAGATATCGTAGAACACGAAGAAGATGACTATAGTGGAGCTGAGTGGGAGCAGAAACAAACTGACTTAAGATATGCACATGATATGAAATGTCAGTACGAGTGACACCCAGATAAACAAGACTCCCAACAAGATGACATATCGAGTAGGATCAGTAAGAGGCTCATCATCAGTGGACCGAAGATGAACATTAAGCTCCATGGGAGTCTCAGCGGTGTGCTGATCCGTAAGAGAAGCACGATCAAGAAGGATCCTGAATATACTTTTCTTGGGATAGATAGAAGCCCTCAAGTGTAGAAATAATCTCAATCCCAAGAAAATAGCGAAGAGGACCCAGATCAGACATGAGAAACTGCTCATTAAGACGCTTCTTGACAATTGTGATGTACTGAGAATCATCTCCAGTAATGATTATATCACCAACATATAAGAGAAGCATCCGATCACGAGGCGAAGTGTGAATAAAAATAGCAGGATCATGAGCACTGGCAGAGAAACCAGCTGCAGTGACAACAGAGGAGAAACGATCAAACCAAGCACGAGAAGCTTACTTGAGGCCGTACAGAGATCGGTGAAGGCGATAAACCATACCATCAGGAACAGAATAGCCGGGTGGTGGCTGCATATAAACCTCCTCACGCATCTCACCATTAAGAAAGATATTCTTGATATCAAACTGAGAGATGGACCATGCCCGAACAGATGCCACAGCAAGAAGAAAAGTGCGAACAGTGGTCATACGAGCCACAGGAGCAAAAGTTTCATCATAATCATGACCATACCCCTGCTGAAAACCACGTGCCACAAGACGAATCTTGTAGCGCTCAAGAATCTTGTAGCGCTCAAGAGAACCATCCGAGTGGGTCTTAATCTTATAGACCTACTTGCACGTGATAGCAATAACACGTGTGGGAAGATGGACAAGATCTCACGTGCTAGTACGCTCAAGTGCAGCAATCTCCTCTACTATCGTATGTTGCCACTGCTGATGAATAGCAGCATCACGATAAGAAGTCAGTTCGGCAAGAGCCGCTAAACAAAAGCGCACAGGAGATTGAATAGACTGGCGATCACGAAGAGCATACCGAGGAGAGGCCGAAGAAGATGAACCATCAGAAGAAGATAGCACATCGGAAGAATCTTCAACTCGCGGACGACGAGTGTAGTAAAGAGGATAAGAAGGACGAAGTCCGAGAAAAGCCTCTACAGAGGGTTGCGATGGCGAAGGAGACAGTGAAGGAGGAATCGAAGAGCCCAAAGGCAGTGATGGAGGTATGGTGACTATGGGGGTGGCAGAAAAAGTCATAAAAGAAAGCGACTCAACAAGAGATGCTGGAGTGATGGAAGGAGAAGGACGAGGGTAGAAAGGACGAGACTCATCAAAAGTGACATCTCGAGAAACCCACATCCGTCGGTTAACAGGATTCCAACAACGATATCCCTTATGCTCAGCGCTATAGCCCAGAAAGACGCACTCTACGGACTGAGCGGTCAGCTTGGTGTGCTCACGAGGGGCAAGAAGGATATAGCACACACACCCATCCAAAGAGGCAAAGACTAGAATAGTCAGGAGTCTTGCCATAGAGACGCTCAACTGGAATCCCACCCTGAAGAGCAGAAGAAGGCTGAATATTAGTCAGGAAAGTGGCGGTAAAAACAGATTCAGCTAGAAAGTGTGGTGGAACAGCAAAAGCAAGCATAAGAGTACAAGTTGTCTCAAGAAGATGACGATGCTTCCGTTTAGCCACACCATTCTGGGCATGAGCATCATGACAAGAAAATTGAGAGAGATTGCCCTGCTCAGCGAGAAAACCATGAAGGACCCCTAACAGATATTCCCCAGCAGAGTCAGCACGAAAGACACGAATAGGAGAATCAAACTGAGTATGAATCATAGTGGCAAAAGTCTTGTAGATGGATAAAACCTCACTACGAGATGACATAAAGTATATCCATGTGTGGCGAGAAACATCATCAATAAAAATTATATAATATCGATGACCTCCTTGCGAAACAAAAGGAGCCGGACCCCATACATCAGAATGAACAAGATCAAAAGGACGTTGTGACACTAACTGACTGGAAGGGTAAGGAGGTTGAAGTTTTTACCAAGCTTACAACCATGACAATGTAGAGAAACATCACCAGACACAGACCCTAAAAGTCCACGACGAAGTAAAGAAGATATGCGTGACCCACAAAAATATCCCAAACGATGATGCCACAGAGTAAAAGATGGAGTGGAGGATGCAACAGAAGCAATGGCGTTGGTGGAGACAACAAGACTGGCAGGGCAGCAGAAGGAAGATGAAACCAGCTAAGCTCCCATAGACGGTGTGAGTCATGACGGCGAGGGCCAGTACCAACCAGAGTCCACGTGCGTCGATCCTGAACACAACAAGAGTCAGAGTTAAGAATAACACGACAACCATGATCAGTGAGCTGGCCGACAGTGATGAGCTGCATGGTTAGTTTAGGAATATGAGAAACATCATGAATATGAAAAGAGGAATTCGAGTGAGTGCCTCGTCCTGCGACAAAAATAGAGGTACCATCTGCTGTCTGAACAGTGATAGGAGCAGCGAAAGGACGAATAGAAGTAAAACTGGTGGAAACATGTGTCATATGAAAAGAAGCACCAGAGTCAAGGATCCAAGGTAAGATATCTGATGAAGAAGTGGAAGATGGTCTCTCACCGAAGACTGGGCAGCAGAACCAACAAAACCAGACGGTGTAAGAGCAGCCATGCGGCGCATCAGTGTGAGAAACTCTTGAGAGTCAGAAGCACTAGAGCTCCTTTGAGAGGAGGAACCACTAGTTCCTTGTGAAGGACGGCTACCATGACGTAAATCCTTCTTCTTTTTGTAGTAGGTCTGTTGTACATATCCATCCTTGTTGCAGTAAGTACAGTGTAATCCCTTACCCACGGTAGCTATCACTGGTGAAGTCATCACCGGTGATGGAGTAGCTGTAGCAGGTGTAGAGGTTAGACGAGCTGCCAGAACCGAAAGAAATGACTGGAGCGATAGTAGACCCGCAACATGAAGGCGAATATCCTTAACACAAACAGCTGCAAGAGCCTCTAACAAAGTCACACGAGAGTGTCGTGCCAGCAACTGAGCACGAGTCTGCTCATACTCAGCTCAAGACGTGTTAAGAAGTCATAGATGCGACGAAACTCCAAGTGAGATTGTCGACGCTGACAGCACTGGCAAGTGTGGCAAACATCCGGTCACAGAGTCAATCTAACACCATATCGCCGATAATTGAGCATAGAACTCGTCCACAGTGGCATCTCCCTGCTGTAATGACCGCTCCTGACGCACAACAGAAAGATACAAGGAATCACCAGACGACTCATAGCGGTTGCGCAGATGCGTTCAGATCAACTGTGCTGAAGCCAAACCAACCACATTCTTAGTGAATTTCACCTCCATGCTAGTTACCAGAATAGCAAAGGCACGAGCATCCTCATCAATTCATATCTTGTAGGCAGCATACTGAGTTTGAAAAGTCTCTATAGCATCCTTAAAAGCATCAGCTGCCTCCTTACAAGCTTCTTCGGAAGCACAGGCTCAGTAAGCGGAGCAGGGCGAGGCGGACAAGACAACTCGTCGGTAAGAAACTCCCAAAGACGCTAGCCACGCATGTGAAGACGCATGTGCTGAAACCAGTCCCGATAATTGAGACCATCGAAGATCACTGGGCAGCGAGGAACAGAAATAGTGCCTATTGGTAGGCGGCGTTGGACGGCGTGGCGACCAATGACAATGAAGTCTAACAAGTTGTCGCTGGATGGCACGGCGGTTAGAACGACATACCTTCCTTCTCTCTCTCTCTCTCTCTTGTACTCGGGCCGGCCCAGCAGGCTTAAAAAGGCCTTCAGCCCCTTTGACCGAGGCCGAAGTCCTCGACCGAGGGAGGAACCTCCCAAGACGCCGCACGGGAACTAGAGGTTCCCAGACGGCGCGCCTCCCGGCAAGGCGCCCCAACGGTGGAACTCCCGGCGCGCGCCCCAACAGTGGAACTCCCGGCGACGCCTCCCAGAAGAAGGCGCTTCCGCGGCGGCGGATGGCAGATCTCCTTCCCCCCGGTGGCGGAAGATGGCGGATCTCCTCTCGCGCGGCGCCTTTCTCGATGTGGATCTCGGCGCTTCTCCGTGTCAACGAGCGGCGAGCGAGCTCAGCGGCGCGCGCCTCCCCGATCGCTCTCCCGGTGGTGCCAAGACGCGCATGAGCGTGCCCGTGGAGCTGGCGGTGGCGGCAACGAGCGTGCCCCTAGAGCCGGCGGTGGCGACAACGAGCGTGCCCCTGGAGCCGATGGCAGCGACGGCTCCCTCGGCGGATCTCCTTCACCCGAGCGGCGGCTGCTCCCTTCGATCGGTGAAGACGTCGACAACCGCGCCAAGAAGAAGACGAGGCGGCAGATCCGGAAGACGTCGCTGGCCGAGATTAGGGTTTGCAGCCGACTGGACAAGCAGGAGCTTTGCAGCGGCGGCGGTAGAGGTAAATCATAATCCTAACCTGATCTACTACCATACTATGAATAACGCTTGTATTCAATATGAGGCCATATATATATATATATATATATATATATATATATATATATATATATATATATATATATATATATATATATAACGTATCTAGTGCTAATGGGTAATTCAGTGCTAAGGTGCTAATATCAATCTTGACTGTTAGATCTAGATCTTGACCGTTGGAGGTGGGAGTATGCATGATGTTTAATGAAGACACATTAATGAAAGTGTATTGAAGATGTGAACATACAAAGTGATTAAATGATTTAGATGTGGGAACCCGCGTTAATCTTGGTTGTTCAATCCAAATCCAACGTTCAAGATTGGTATTAACATCTTAGCACTGAATTACCCATTAGCACTAGATACGTTCATAATATGGGTGTTATATATACAAAGAGCCCCTTGTACCGTATACATCTAACAATAACAACACAATCTTGCTTAATGTTCTGGTCTGCATCACCGTCTTATGAGGATACAGCTGATCCACCCGCTGCGAAAAGATCATTCGGACACAAGACAGACTGACCAACGATAGCGATAGTCTATCTCGCTTCACTCGTTTTGATTCTAGCGTCACTACGCGCCAATGTTACTGTGTACATATTAACATCTAAGTTAGGTTCCTCAGTAAGATCAGCACAACACTAGGTATGGCCTACTGCCATGGTTCCGCTGCGGCTTATGTGATCCACGTATGAATAGCTGCTATCGTGCTTACTCCTGAAGACATACTCTGCTATTAGCTATATATTGTGTTGTTTAAAGACATTGTATCTTTTTACAGGGCATTTCGTTTGTGCAGCTCTTGCCTTTTTCTACTACGAGTTTTTATACTTCATGCTCTTTTCGTATTCCCTCTTTATTTTCATTCACTTACATTCTATGACATGCTACTCGCATGATACATGCTGAGCCAATCCATCTTACTCCATGATTTGTTCTGCTTATTTTTTACTCTAGGCTGATGCTTTTACATCACACAAAAAAAAAAACCAGACTGAAGTCGCACATCTGACTTTTATACAGAAAAAAGTCTATTATTGCTTCATTTTCAGACTTAAAACATACGATACCGAACTTTAAAGAAATTATATTCGGACAGAAATTATGAATCAATATGATACAAAAACGACAGCAAAAAAAAAGTCATCGCAGCCTCCTTAAACCTACAGAAGATCGTATCCGCGCCAACGGCGTGGGTTAGCTTCTAGTATTGTTTGATTTCTGAACCTACTTGCAACTTGCAAGCTAGGTGATAATTGATCTTTCACTTCAGTGTGGAACACGAAAGGAAAGAAAAACTCAGATCAAATGAGCAGCAAATAACACCGGGTAATTCAAGATCCAATATTTCGTACTATTTAACGCCTCAGCATGAGGTCGGCCTGGTTGTTCAGTTTTGTCCATCACACCTCGTTTTGGGCCTTCATTCGTCCCTATTAGGCGTGATGTACTTAAAAAAACGGCATAGGTAAAGGTGAAGGGACAATTTCCGATGTGCTGCTCGTCTTATGGTAGACCTGATCAAAAATCATTTATCTGAGATGAATGGAAGCTGTGATGTTCTTGTTGTCTGAAAGGCGAAGGATACCACATTGCATAATGTTGGATCAGCTGGCTGATGATGCCATTTATTTCAACTTCAGTTTTCTCAATTTTTATTCGGGTCTTATGCACTAATGCTCAAATTCTCTAGCTCAATAGGACATGGCGACCGTCAGTTCGAACTCCTCCCGGACGACCAGCGATAGCCCGCCGACGTGCGCGACGCCGAACGCTCCACTCTTCGGGTACCAGGTGCCAGCGGCGGAGTTCGCGTTCACCTCGACGCCGTTGACATAGACGGCGAAAGCTTTGGGTGGCGCCGGCGACTGGAGCCCCAGGAACGCCACCCTGCCGATGACCAGCGTCCGGCTCGGCGCGTACGAGTCGTGCACCACATGTGACCTCATTTTGATAACGCTGCTCTCCATCGCGCAGCTGAATCTTATCAGGCTCCACTTGCTCCTCTCCCCGCTCATCTCCGGCGACTCGCCGTCATCCAAGAACAGCTCCCCAGTGGCCGTGCCGTCCTCGGCGAGCGCGACCAGGAGGTGGAACACGCTCTGGCGCGCGCTCGACGTCGTCAGCGCTTGCTGCTGCAGCGGCAGGATGCTGCCGCCGGCCACGTGCACGTTCACCGTGTCCGCGGGCGCGGGGAGCGTCACGTGCTTGCCGATCCCCGTGGCGACGGTGAGAGAATAGTCGTAGAGGCTGAACCACCAGCCGGCCGGGAAGTAGCCGTCGACGGTGGTTGCCCCCGGCTCGAGCACCGGAGACACGAGCACGCCGCGACCGAGCAGGAACTGCCTGTCCACGCCGTACGTGTTGACGTCGTGCGGGTACGAGAAGAAGAGCGGCCGCGCGATGGGCGCCCCCGTGGTGTGCGCCTCGTACATGAGCGTGTAGATGTAGGGGAGGAGCCGGTACCGCAGCCCGAGCGCTTTCCTCGCCGACCGCGCCACCGACTCCCACAGGTACAGCTCTCGCCGGACGGTGCCGACCGCCGAGTGGCCCCTCGAGAACGGGTAGAACGCGCCAAGCTTCAAACACAAACACAAACACAAAAGACTCAAAACAGCGTGTCAATTGGAGTTTGGTACAAATGTAGCAGTGTACGTGTCACCTGAATCCAGCGGCTGCAGAGCTCCTCGGTGGTGTTGCCGCCGAAGCCGCAGATGTCGGCGCCGATCATGGGGATGCCGAAGAGGCCGAAGCTGAGCATGGTGTTGATAGAGTACCGGAGGTCGTCCCACGTCGCTGAGTTGTCGCCGGTCCAGTGCGCGGTGTACCGCCCGGACCCGACGAACGTGGAGCGGCTCAGCACGAACGGCCGGCGGCCGGTGTCCCTGAGCAGCGCGTAGTGCGTGGCCCGCGCCTCGAGGAAGCCGTAGAGGTTGTGCGCGTCGTACTCGGCCACGCCTCCGTGGTGCACGGCGGAGGCCGGCACGGTCTTGTTGTTGATGGGGCGGTGCACGCCCGAGTTGTTGATGCGGTAGGGCGGGTCGTCGAGCGCGTTAAGCGGCGCTGGGTCGATGAAGTTGGAGATCTCGTTCATGTCGATCCACAGCCCGTCGACGGGGATGGTCCGCCGGAACGCGGCGATCTCCCGCGCCCAGAACTCGGCGGCGCGCGGGTTCAAGAAGTCCGGGAAGTAGACGTTGCCCGGCCACACCTCGCCGAGGTAGTTGGTGCCGTTCCGCTTCACGAAGATGTCCTGCTGCATCCCACGGACGAACGTCCCGTACGTCGTGTTCACGTTGATCCCTGCGCGCGCACCACCAAATCAGCGAAATGCCATGTAATTTCGTTATGCTGCAACCACCATTTTACCATGCCATTTTGATACTATGATTGACGCGAGATTGATTGACGTACCTGGGTCTAGGATGACCACGTATTTCTGGCCGTTCCGGTGGAGGCAGTCAACGAACCTCCGCAGCCGGTCGGCCGGGAAGTTCACCGGATCCAGCGTGAAGTCCTTGAACGCGTCCATGTAGTCGATGTCCGTCCACATCACCTCCAGTGGGATCCTGGCCTTGGCGTAGCCGGCCACCACGCCCTCCAGGTCAGCGACGTTCTTGTACCCATACCTGCACTGGTGGAACCCTGCACATTCCAATGCAACAATGTGTCACAGTTTACAAGCGAGATGCAAGAAACAGGGTGTGCATAGTGCAAGCAGATACAGATGCCGAGAAAGCGATTGGTATGGCCGTACCGAACGACCAGTACGGCATGGGGACCGGGCGGCCGATGAGCTGGGTGTACTGGTCGACGACGTCGAGCGGGGAGGGGCCGGCGAAGATGTAGAAGTCGAGCACGCCGCCGATGATCTTGTAGGTGACGTAGGATCCGCCGTACAGGACGTCCATCCCGTTGCTGTTGAGAAGGAGCACGCCGTGCGCGGCGCCGGCGCCGCGGGGAGCCGTCGGGGGACGACGACCGCACGTCCATGTAGAACGGGTGCGAGCCGTAGAGGTTGAGGTCCACGTTGCCCGCGGCGATGTCAGAGTTCCACAGCGTGAACGTGTCGTCGTGCTGCAGCCGGAACGTCCGCTTCGTGTGCTCGCCCAGCCCGTATAGCGACGCCCGCCCGCCCGGCAGCGCCGATGTCACCTCCAAGTACCTGTCCTTGAAGACGAGGGTGGGGGAGGTGTCGAAGAGGACGTCGCCGGTGGAGCGGCGGGAGACGGTGAAGCGGAACGGGGAGGCGTGGATGGTGAAGGTGAGGTCCGAGGCCGAGGCGTAGAGGACGCGGCTGCGCGGAGAGGCGGCATCGCTCTGGCGCGGTGCGCCGAGGAAGACTTCCTCCGGCGTCGGGCGCGGTATGAGGTCCTGGGGGACCTCCCATCGCGGGTGGTCGGCGTCGGTGATGCGGACGTGCAGCCGGCTGTCCGTTTCGAGGCTGCCGCCGGCATGACAAAAGTCTTAACGGTGAGCAACAAAAAACTGAACTTTTGTTTTTAAATTCACAAGTTTATTTCAACCAAAGCATTGCTGTGGTTGCGTGGCCTAATGGATAAGACGCTCGATTCTGGAGCAGAATTATTCGCATTTTGTGTGTGTGTCCAATTTGGCCTTTTCCCCACTTGCCACTTACCTTTCTAGATGATTTGTTTGGTAAGTTGTCCTAATCAATCTATTATAAGAGTCTCGAAAAAATCAGAGAAATCTTAAACTAATTGGCATCTTTTGACCAAAGATAATTAAACAGCCAGTTGCTTTGATCAGTAACACAATTCGAACCCTAAAAACAAGAGTACACACAAATCCTCCCTATGTAGCCCTTCAATGCTACTGTATGGAATATGGACATTTCTCTCTTCCTCTTTCGATGAAAATTCAAAGGAGAGCTCCTGCCCGTGCTTTCAAAAGAAAAGAAAAACTAATGAATGATCCAAATGGATTACCAAATTGAACGCCTTTAATCCAGTGATCAATCAAGCATATGCCACTCTCATGATTTAACCATCGCAATTGACACAAGAAATGGATAAAACCACATCGTAGTTGTGGTTCAGGATAATATGCATGCAGTTCATACTTGCCTCGCAGTTAGGCTGAGCCTCTGGATATCGGGCCCGAGCACCGCCGTCTCGCCGATGAGCTCCAGCCGGGCCGACAGCCCGTTCGCCGACCGGACGACGGAGACGACGTTGTACCCGTGCCCCGCGGAGGTCGCCGCGCCGCAGTCAACGCCCCACGGCACGGCGAGGAGGAAAAGGAAGGCGAGGACGAGAGCAAGACATGTGGGTGCAGATGGCGAGCCCATCGCCATCACGGACACTCAGCACAAGGGGCCAGCTAATTGTTCAAGACGAGCCGCGATGGCTGAGCTCCGCGTAAATAAGCAGTGGGCGATCGGCGTGGTCCCCCGCACGAGTAAACACCGGAAGGCGATTAGAAAATGAGAGCTGAAAATGTTGTACCGTGTTGGCCACCGGAGGGGTAAATAATTATTTATTTTTGAAAATGTTGTTTCACTCCAATAACCATATAAACCTGCAAAGATCAAGGTCTTGAAATCACAGCGGAAGAATTGAGTTGAATCCAAGAAAATACAACTTCGACCACCCTCGGCTGGTCTGACGCCAAGCAACGGGTGGTTTGACTGCTCGGCTGGTCTGACCGCTCCTACAATGTTGACAGAAAAACAACACGATTTTATATCTAAATCACTTGAGATTTCAAACATAGCTTAATAAGAAGGTCAGGATCTTATTCTAATTAAAGATTGAAATGAACATAGTCAATATTCCATGAATTTCTTGAATGAGTGCAAGAGTGCTCAAAACCGAATGAAAAATCTAAACTTGATCCAAAGGCTTGCTCGTGGATGAAAGATGATCAAGTTGACCTTAGATCAACTTTGTTGGGACCTAAATACACAAATTCAAACTCTCTGTATATTTTGTACTAATTCAGAATCACATTATTGCACACAGTAGCAATATAGATGAAATATCAACCATTCAACAAAATAGCTAAGAAAGTAGCAAATTATTATTAAGGCAAAATCGGTTTGGAACCACAATGAACAAAGCGGTTCACTTTAATATCATTGCATTCTCCTGGTTCGCTTTAATACCATCGCCCCTTCTCTCCGTTCCACCCAATGCCACGCTCATGACCTCCCTGACTGTGCCGTTAGCTTACCTATGAAATGACGAAATTACCCCCAAAAAATTATATTTTGGAAAGGCTCTCTCCCCCGTTCGTCCCTGTTCGCACTCACCTCCCCCCGTATCTCGCTCCTCTTCCTCCCCTTCTCTTGTTCGTCCGACATCCTCAGGCAGTGCCCTCCTCCCTCTTGCGAACCGGAAATCTCCCCCGAAGAGCAGCATGTCGGGGTTCCCGTAGGTGAGATCTCCTACCTCCATCCACGAATTTGGTATTTTGGTTTGCATTTGCGGCATCAAATCTAACAATAGTTTCTTGCGCAGTGTAGAGCATGTAGTGGGAGGATTAAGGAGGCATGGATATGTTTGGAGTTGCTCATGGGTAAGCAAATAATATGTTTTATTCCCTTTTTGTTGTATTGCATATTAGTCATGAGGGATTCGGGTCTCGATGGATTTGTTTATGTATGGATTTGGGGCTGATTTGGGGTTGTATGGATTTGAGCCGAATGTGAGAGCAGTGGTGGATTGGAGCCGTGGAATGTGACAACAGTGATAGCACGAAGATGCATTTGAGTCTCATTTTTTAATAGCATAATTTTTTGTTTTTTAACTGTTGCAGGGATGATCCAAAGATAATATATAGTGTAGAACTTTTCGTCCAATCTTACCTCAGATGCAAGGATGGTGGACAAGAGTACCAAAAGGGTAGAATTTTGAGATTGGATGTGGGATCCGATGAGATCTCACTTGTGGATTTGTTGAGGTATGTGGAACCGTACTACTCCTGGCGCAGTGATGAAGAGGCGACATTTTGGTATGTTGGAAAGGATACTACCTTGGTTAGAGCGGACAGTGATGCACTTCTGATGGAGGTTTTCATTAAGAATAGTGCACAGAAGGATGTGAAGCTATTCATATCAGTTGGCAAGTGTGAAGTCAATGAGAGTCAGATTGTGAATGAGAGCCAGGGAGTGAATGTGTGGATATCATGGGGATATGCTCATGATCTTAGGATGATGTTGCAATTGGCAATGACGTTGAAGGTTTGTTAAATCACGCATTTTTGGTAAAATTCTGTGCTGTCAGGTCTTTGGCGATCAGACCGGCCAGGGCGGCGGTCCGACCGGCCACCCCTGGCGGTCCGACCGGTCAGTGGCGGTCGGACCAGCCATGGGCGGTGGTCGGACCGGCCAGTATTTGTGTTTGAGTTTGGAGTTAGGCCAAAAATAGAGGGTGTAGGCAAGAGAGGGGATTCTGCTACACTTGGTCTCATAATTTTTGGAGTTTCAGTCAAAAGATCTATTCGTTTGAAATTTTCAGACATGTTTCGGATTTCCAAGGTGGAAAATTGGCTAAGTCCCTTGCTGGGTGGTCAGACCGACCCTTAAGTGGCGGTCTAACCGGTTTTTACTTGATTTGTCGGCTTTTGTAGCGGCGATGTTTGTTTGTTAGGTCAAGTTCATGGGTTTCAGTGCATAGGTGTTGCATGATGCGTATTTTAACTAACGTGGGTCAAGTTACGAAGAACTTGTTCCCAGAATCAATTTCTTGGTCTATTATTGTGCAGGTGTTTTGGAGGTCAACGATGGTCAACGGCGAAGATGATCGGGACTAAGCTTGGAGAGCTGAGGTTCAGAACGATCGAGGATGCTGGGTGAAGTCATTGGATTCGAGCACAGCGCAAAATGGATAAGGATGACCGAACAGGAAGTTCGGTGCGACGGATTGCATCAAGCGGTGCGGGGATCGGTGCAAGTGCCATGGTGGTTTCGGTGGGAGTCAGATGGGAGAGACTTACCGACATGATGAGAGCCGTTGATCAACCTACACGTGGCGAAGTATGGAATTTCTTCATGAAGATTGGACTCGGTCTTTGGAGAAGGATCGAGAAGGGGTATTTTGGTAATATCACCAAAAATACCGCCTTAATTGCTTTTGGCTAACCCGCGGCGCAAGACGACGCAAGGAGAAGTGGTTTAGGTTCAAGAGAAGATGAAGATGGCACTTTAAAATACATGCGTGAGTTTAAACCCGTTTGTGTGTGGGCTTAACGGGTGCCCATTAGGAATACCTTCTAGAAGGTTAGCCTCCACTATAAATATGGGAGGGTGCTGTAGCACCTCCTTGAACCTCTTGTGCTTTTATTTGAAAACCCTAGTTTGGTGTTTAGGGAGAATAGTGGAGAGACTAGGTTTCTAGAGAGGGGATTGATTCAGTGCTCATGTATTGAGTTTTGTCCTCCTTGATAGAATGGTTGTAAACCAGCAACAATAACAAATCAATCCATGCAAGTTTTCTTGAGATGAGTCTCTTTTCATTCTTGCTCTCTATTTTGTGATTTTAGGGCTTTCTTTGATTCTCAAGTTTTCTTTTGATTTCTGCCCCTAATCTTGCTTGTTGTGACATGTGGGAACTCATCTAGGACCATCTCTAACCCACGAGAAGGTGTGTTCCAAGTTTCGTGAAGTTTGGAGTTGTGGATCAAAAGTTAGACCTATTTGCGATTTCGTTTTGGGCAGATTTTACTGTTCATCAGACTGGAGGTCAGACCGCCCAAGGTGACCGGTCAGGCCGCCATTGATATAGAGGTCATACCGCCCAACTCAAGTAAATCTAGTTTTTGATGATTTTGGTTGTTTTGCTTCGGAGTTTAGATTGTATTCAATACAAGTCTTCCACTGTGCTTGTATATTGATCTTCATAGCTCTCATAGCTATCGGAGTGAAAATCGTGTTGAATCCGATCTTGGTGAAAAATAGATCGTGCTCCTATTCACCCCCCTCTAGTCGCCGTTTCGGTCCAACAGTATAAAAAAGCCACCGCGCACGGCTCCGAGCCCCGATGCACACTAACCCCCTCGCTGGGGTGAAGTGTATAAAAAATCCATCGCGCGTGGCCCCGAGCACCGGTGCATTCGCCACCCCCTCAGAACGCAACCTTCGAAACCGCTTCGCGGAATATAAAAGGGCTCCTTCGGAGCCCTATTTTAAAAGGTACAGGGGACGGTGCAGGCTCGCCTCCCCCTCGGAGCGTAACTTTGAAACCGCTTCGCGGAATATAAAAGGGCTCCTTCAGAGCCCTATTTTAAAAGGTACGGGGGACGGTGTAGGCTTCGCCTCCCCCTTGGAGCGCAGCCTTCGAAACCGCTCCGCAAAATATAAAAGGGCTCATTCGAAGACCTATTTTAAAAGGTACGGGGGACGACACAGGCTTCGCCTCCCCCTCGGAGCGCAGCCTTCGGGTTAGGGATGGCAATTGTTCGACACCGCGTGTTCCGCAGTAATACCCTAATAGAGGCGGGTATGGGCGTCTTTCTTTGCCCACTGCATGAAAAGGCACAATTCCTTACCCATCTGCAACGGTATGGGCATGGGTAAGCTCCACTCGCACGCCGCCCGACACCGTGATCTACCCACATGTGTAAGAAACTATGTCAATTTGTATTTGTATTTTATTTGTTAAACTTGATTAGTTGTCTTGTCGAACATGATACGTGAATTGTGATGAACTTTATTAGTTATTGAATGCGTGATGCACCATTGATGTGTGAATTATGATGAACTTGATGTATGCATTGCTCGTGGGTAACGAGCATGTACGCTGGTGATGGGTACCACGGCGGTGATGAATTATTCGCGGTAAGCGGGTATGCTCACGGGCGACGGTACCATGGCGACGGGTATGGGCGGTTTTTCATCATCATCTCGCGGTATACGTGGGGAATTGGTCGCGGCACGGGTATGGGCGAGCACTACCCGTACCCGCCGCGCCCGATTGCCATCCCTACTTCGGGTATACAAGCCAAACCATCTTACATAATACGGGAAAATTTCCCAAACAATAGTACAAGTTACACGCTATATGAAAAGCTCAACCACACAATACAGGTATGAGGCAATAGTACATACATAAGTGCCCCACGAAACTGGGGCGCGAAATACTACCCCTCTTCGCTCACGACTGGGTCTTCCGGGGCGAAAACGACACCTCGTTTCTCCCAGAATGTGCGAATCTCCGCACGTGCCTGGGCAGCCTTACGTTCCCGGAATTGGTGAAACTGCTCCATAGACCCCTTCGATTCGCAAACTTCCATCGCTGTAACTTGGTGCCATGGTGCACAACCCCATGGTAGCACAGCTTCAGAGGCCACTTGGACAAAAGGGACTGTTCATATTTTGTACCGCGGGGTGGGATGGTCGTTTTCACATTTTCGCCTTACGAGGGTCGTACACCTTGGCGAGCGGCACAACCAAACCTCACCGATACAGCCTAGCCAAAGTAATCAGGTAAGCTATGAAAATCACAAGATAGCACGGTAATTGTTTCTTTCCATTCAAAAGTCGAGGGTTACAAAAAACCAACAAACCCCCACACGCCACTGTTCAGCCACAGGACAAATAGTTACAAGACTTGCAAAAACCTACACCTCAAAAAACTGCAATAGGGCGGAGGGTCACACCTTGTCAGCGGTATTGTCCATCAGTTCCATCGTATCCCAAGAGACACAACATTCCGTCTCGGAGAATTCTCTCTCGGCCTCAATTTTCGCTTCAAGTTGCCAGCGGGCGCCTCGGAGCGACTCCACTTCCTCCCGGAACTTGCCTCGCTCAGCCTCCAGCTTGGCGACCCGCGCCTCAAGCCCAGCCGTTTTTCCAGTTAGGGCTTCGCGCTCGGAGCGCAGCGACCCGTTCCTCGAGTGCTCCGAGTTGATCTGCCCTTGGATCTCCGCATAGCCACGATCAATATTCCATTCGAGGGCGCGGGATAGCATTAGAGTCTGCACAACAAGCACCCACCATCAAAAAAAAGAAAAGAAAAAACAAAACAAAAAAGGAAAGGGACATGCCTTGGCGGCATTCACCTCGATCGAGCGCAGCATCCCCTGCAGAGACATTCTCTTGAACATGCGCTCTATTATCGGAGGGGCGGTGAATCGAGCAAACCTCCTCGCATACAGTAGCTATGCCCGGGCTCAGCTTGAAGTCGTTCAGGCACTGCGGCCCGACATCAGCCGTAGGTGAAGCCCAGGAGCAACGGGAATAACTTGCCCGCCAGACGCCCCTGCACCTGACTGTTCCCCAGTACTGCCATTGCCGGTGTCATTCTTCGAACCGTCGACACTGGCGTCACCACTAGTGGCTCCTTCGTCACAAGCGGCTAGAAAAATATTATTAGCATCGCGACAACAACTCGACCAAAGTACTTCAAGCAAAATGTACCCGCGCCGACGTGGGGCTCCTCAACTAGTGTGTTGGTTGAACACCGCCCGTACACTTGTGAGAGCGTCCCAACCGACGACTCCTTGAGGGCTAGCTCGCCACCTTGAAAGAGCTGGTAGCCCTCGCCGAGGTGCCAGAGGTCACAACGGGGCACAACGTTGTTATCACCCGAGGCCCAGAGGAAGACTCCGTTGAGCACACTTGCTCAACCTGCTCCACAGGGCGGCGAGCTGCCCTCGAGCCTCGGAAGGGCGAGTCCACCCTTGCGCATCCCAGCCTACCGAAAACCAAGGGCCCGCCACATTGCACAGGCACCGCGTCGATGGACCCTGCAACATCCAGCTCCTCCGGCACACGGCTTTTCTTCTGTTTCCCCTCATCAGGATCGGGGCGTTCGGCAAAACGAGAAGCTTGATTTGAATACGCCCGGTTGAGACGAGGCTCGCGAATCACAAGTCCTCGTTTCGAGTGCTCCTCCCCAGTGTAGGGCCCCAAAAGTTGCTCTGCAGCTCAGGCCGCCTCATCGATAGGTAGCACCGCCCGTCGCCCTAAGTATAAGTTTAGTAAATTGACGATAAAGAGATTTCAAATATGAAAGCAGTATATACCATCGTCCCCACAGGGCAAATCAAACGAAGGAACACCGCTCCTCGCGGTTCCAAGCTTCACGTCCCATCCGCGCGCAAGCGGCCATAGCCGAAGCGCGTAAAATTCCTCCACAAGATCCCGAGTGGAGAGCATTCGCGTAACGCTTAGCAAAACCTGCAGTAGCGCTTCCTCGTGAGAGGTCAACTGAATCTCTGGAGAGGGGACAAGTTGAATAGGACCACCGGAGGATTGAAGACCATCAGCCGACGAAGACTTATGGTAGAACCACCTTCGAGTCTAGTCCGTTTCCCATCTATTATGGGACGAGGGCGTGGGCAGGTATCGAAGGCAGCGCATCTTCGACTGAAAGTTTACGCTCCCAAAGTTGAGTATTTCTCCCGTATCCTTCTTCTTCTTCAGCTGGCAGCGCCCATCGTGAAGATACGCAAATAAACGACCTTCTCCGGTCGCTCCGGCCGATCGCATAACCCACTCGAAGATGCCCAGCTTCACAATTGAATTGGGCGTCAACTGCGCAAGCTCTACCCGGTACAGCCGAAGCGTGCAAGACACCCGCTCAAAGCAAGGGAACCAGAGGCCCGTGTCCAAGAAGGCAACAAAGATGACTGCCTCGTCTTCCTGAGGCTCCGGTACCACCTCCGAACCGGGCGCTCGTATTAGAGACAAGTCAGTAATCTTGCCTTCATCTACAAGTGACCGCAGAATCGCCAGAGTAACAACTGATCGGCCCAGCTCGTTCGTTAGAACAGAAGAGGGCTCGCCATCTCGCGAACGCTTCGTCATCACAACAAACACGGCGAGAGAAGGAAACAAAAGATGGAATTGGAAAGCAATCAGGTGCAGGGTAGCGAAAGGGGGACGACACATCCTTATTTATAACCAACCAGCCACAAAAAACCAAACGACACGAAAAACGAAGAGACGCGAACCAATTGCCAGCTGACACGTGTACCACGCTCACATCAACACAAACAGACGCAACCCTAAAGGGCACACCAATAACACCATTTTTCATAAAACGCAACAGCGCACCGCGACGAGCCACAACGCTTCGCCAGGCCGAAAGGGACAATGTACCTGGACCCTTCGGGAAGAGCGGCGTGGTTTCAGCCTTGACGAAGCACAACCTCGACCACAAGGGGCTTGTCGTAGGGGCGGCCCCACCAACCCCGACGACCAAGCAAAGCCACCTCCGGAGGAGATCCGAAGCATCCCCGAAGGGTCCTCAGCGCCTCACGAAGCCCGAAGCAGCAAGCCCTCCGAGCCCCCTCCGGAGAAGAGCCGAAGCACCAACGAAGGGTCCTAGGCGCTTCGCGAAGCCCGGAGCAGCAGGCCCTCCGGGCCACCTCCGGAGAAGAGCTAAAGCACCCCCGGAGGGTCCTCGGCGCTTCGCGAAGTCCGGAGCAGCAGGCCCTCTGGGCCACCTCTGGAGAAGAGCCAAAGCATCCCAGAGGGTCCTCGGTGCCTCGCGAAGCTCGGAGTAGTAGGCCCTCCGGGCCACCTCCGGAGAAGAGCCGAAGCACCCTCGGAGGGTCCTTGGTGCCTCGCGAAGCCCGGAGCAGTAGGCCCTCCGGGCCACCTCTGGAGAAGATCTGAAGCATCCCTCGAGGGTCCTCGGCGCCTCGCGAAGCCCGGAGCAGCAGGCCCTCCGGGCCACCTCCGGAGAAGATCTGAAGCACCCCCTGTAGCGTCCCGCTTTTTAAGAGATTTTCAAAATTTTAAAAGAGAACCATTTGCTTCTATTTGCCAAAAGCTTAATTTGGAATTTCAGAATCAATTTTGGTTTAATATGAATTAATCAAACTTCAATTAAATTAAAGTTGGTTTAATGGTGTTTTCTGGTATTTAAAATCAAAAGTATTATTTTAAGCGTTTTCTTGGATTTATTGGATTTTAGAAATTGGTTTTCATTTTACCCGAAATTAAAAATTATTTTATTTGCAAAATAAAAAGAAAAATTAAAGTTAAAAGTATTTTTATTAAGTCCAGAATAATTCAAGGAATTTCTATGAATTTTTCTAGAATTTTTGGACACTATTTGCTATTTTCTAAAAAGCCTTTTCAATTGTTTGTATTTCTGAAAATCAAAATCAATTAAAATCCTCCAACTGTGTGTGGGCCGAATCCCCTCGGCCCACCACTGTTCTCCTTGGGCCAGCCCAGCCGCGGCCGCCCGACCTCCGCCTCGACCTCGCGGCCACCGTGGCGATCCCCATCGCGACGGCTCTAGCTTCGCACACGCCTCCTCCTTCGCAATAAGCGTCCGATTCCCATCTCGTGGCTCTCGATCGCCAAGGCCCTTCCTCCCTAACCGTCTGATCTTGATCGGACGGCGCATCTTCGCCTCGCCAGCGCCATTGCTTTCTTCCTCCTCCTCTTCTCTTCCCGACGCGCGCTCTCCCCTCTCCTCTGTCTCGCCCGTGAGCTCACGCCAGAATCTCGCCGCCTCCTCTGCTCGCCGGCACGCATCCGCGTCAACTCCTTGGCCTCTGCGCTCCCTCCTTTCCCTCTGCCCTAAGCGCGGCCGCTCAAGCCTCTCCCGGCCCTCTCTCCTCCGCCGTGACCTCCCGGCGTGCGTCCTCGCCCGTGACCTCCGCCAGATTTAAGGAGCGCACCGGCCCCGCCTCCTTCTCCTCTCCTTTCTCCCTCCTCCTTCCCTCCCTCGCTCTCTCTCGCCACTATTCCTCTCTTCCTCCTTCGCCGAGCCATTGCCGCCATTTGCGCGCCTCGGTCCTCCTCCGGCCGCCGACCCGCCGTCACCTTCCCGAAGCCTTGCCGTCTCGGTGCGCCTCCCGTCGCCGGTCCTCCTCCGGGCGCTGCCGCCTCCGTCTCCCTCAACTCCGGCCGCCACTCTCTCTCTCTCTCTCTCTCCTCTCTCTCCTCCTCCTCTGCTGGGTGGGCCCGGCACTATCTCAGAGAGCAAGCAAGACGCTGGTGGACTCGCTGCTCACGCGCATGGACCAGTGGCATCTGCGTGCCGCACCGCGCTCGAAGCCGATGTAGGCGCCCACGTGGCGCCACGCCACGCCGCCGCGTCGCGACCTTATCCGCGTGGCGCCCATTTGGCGCCACGTGTCCGCTGACGTCAAAATCCCGGTTTTCAATAGAAAATAAACCGGAAATTCCGAAAATCCGGAAAACCCTAATTCTATCATTTCATGTGATTTTCAACTTCTTTCGGCCATAACTTTCTCATCCGAACTCCGATTTGGGTGATCCAAATTTCTAAATTCATATAAATTCAACCCCTTTCATTTGGTACTGGTTTTGTAATTTTTGGAGTTCATTTGGTGCTGTTTATTTATTTGTGCTCTTTTCGCACGTGTAGATTCCGGCGTTTCGGAAGATTTCTTCGACCCGACAACCAAGACCCGCTTCGTCAACGGAAGGCAAGTCGAGGCCTTTGACCATGTTGAACCCTTTACAAAAGTATATTGCTTCAAATTATCATGCATGGCTAGTTTTATTAAAAATGGTTTTGGGAGTAGATAATTACCAAATTGCCATTATGCCTCCTTGACGAATTGAAAATGAAATGTCTCCTTGATTGACATATATCCTTGGACACCATAGGATGGTTAATACTAGTTGGACATAATTGTATACCAACTTGGGAGCGTAGTATTGCTTAGTCTTGCTCTAGTTACCCGCGAGACTTTCGATCACATGTTCAATGATTAATGAAATTTGACTAATGGAACTATGGAACAGTGGTGTGAGGCCACTTTTATTAAAAGATGTTGTGCCATGGCGAGGATTACCATTTGGTCTGTATGAACAAAAATGATTTATGCTCGGGCTTGAGGTAGGGAGCTAGAGTGGGTGTGTGATGCACATTGGGTTGTGGTAGACTTGTCTGAGCAGCCAACTAAGGACTTAACTTTGCAAGTCATCGATCTGGGCCACCTCGTGCAACCACAAGTCCGGTATGGGACGGACCTGGCCAACTAATTAGGGAAGTTTTGAGTCGGTTCTGTTGTGGCTGATTATTGGCGCAAGAGGGGCCGTGAGGGCTAAACCTTAGCGCGTAACCGAGGCAAAATGGAACTTTGTAAAGGCCTTGTGATAATCACTTAGTCGCACACCTCTAAGTGTGTGAGCGACAAGACGAGTGATTTATCTCTTGTGGGTAAAGTCGCATAACCTCCGCAGAGTGTCAAAATCTATTCAATAGCCGTGTCCCTGATTACGGACATGCCAGTGATTTCGCGCAAGGGGTAGCATTTTCAAAAATGTGGTTTGGTTCGATGGAAAGGTTTGGTTGAATGGTTGGGAAGTGAACGGATGTTCACCGCTTGATTCAAAAGAACTTGGATATCTATGTATTATTCTTTTAAAATCCTGCTTTGCAATCTAATTATTGTATTTACGGTTAAACTTGCTTTCTGCAAATTAGCCATAAAGCCATTCTTGTTTAAGCCTGGCATGAATACTATGTGCATACATTTCTCTACGACTTGCTGAGTACTTTATGTACTCACGGCTTTATGCCCTTTGTTGATCAGTCCCAACAGAAGAATCAGGAAATATTGAGTTCTACGAGGAAGGCTACTTTGAAGACTTCGCTAACTAGGTCACGCCCTCCACTCGATTGCTCGTGGGCATGTCGATTGGGTTCCACGTATTTTGAGATTTCATTGCGGATACTCTGTTGTGATTAAGCCCCGTGAGGCGACTTTTGTAAGAACCTTGACCATAAGGTCTTTCTTTGCTTTAATTAATATGACTTTGTCTGCTTCATTAGTTCGTTGTTGAATGGTTATGATAGCATCATTGTTACAACTGTGCGAGCTAGCTACTGATCATGGGACTAGCTTGGTATGCACAGAGGGTCTCGGGGTTGTGTGACACCCGGGGGTCCGACAAGAGATGGTATCAGAGCCATATTGACTGTAGGACGTAGCCTTTAGTTAGATTGGTCGTCTTAGTCAAAAATTCAAAATATATCTTCTAAATCAAACCAAGCAATTAACTTGACTAGAAATTCTTCTCTTATCTTATTCTATTCTTTCTTATCTTGTTCTATTCTTTTCTTCTCATCTTACCCTCTTATATCATTCTTGAGTCTTTCATCTTATCTTTTCTGGAACTTGGTTTTCAAATTTAAATTTGACTCCCTCATCTCTGGATTATCCCTAGGATCGAGCCCTTCAAGATCAAGCAATGGAAGCTTTGGAGGCTCAAGATCCACCGCCTGATTCAAGTCAACCCTCCATATAAGTTAGATTGGTAGGTTCCCTCCCTAGTTTTAGAGTCGTTTAGTCTGCGTAATAGTGCTTTTGTGCTTAAGTGTCTCCTTCTTGTTTGCTTCTTGATAGCTTTCCGGCTATCCGTTCGTTGGGTAAAACCAACTTTGTCCGCATTAGGTTGATCCATCTATCTCCCTTGCTTCTCACTCACCTCCGTGCTTTCCCTCTCATCTAATTGCTTTCTTCTTCTCGTCTATTAAACCGGTGAAGCTTTGTCGCAGATGGTTCAGACCCGCAACTCCGTGAGCCAGGATGAGACTCCAAGCACCAATGCCCCGTCTTCCCAGCCGCCGGCGCAGATCCGGTTTGAGTCGTTCATGGCGGCCAGACGCACTGATGAGCTCTATGATGCGTAACATGACTCGATGATGAATCGCCAGAATCGCACACGCCGCCTCGCTAGCAATGATGAATCGTAACAACCAAGCAACCGCCACGCCCGCCTCCTCCACCCCCCAGTGTTTCTCGCCTAGGTCGGCAGAGTTTCTAGGACCCACCCGCCCACTTCTCTAACTCCTCCGAGCCATTGGACGCGGATGATTGGTTACATTCCATGGAAAGAAGCTCGCTATCACCCGCCAGATGATCGCGAGAAGGTTCTATATGCCACCCACCAGCTTGAAGGTACCGCTGCAGAATGGTGGGAGAACTATTGTGCCGCCCATGGAAACCCTGATAGCATCACTTGGGCCGAGTTTCCAGGAGCTTTCCGCCACTCCCATATCCCTGATGGAAAGGTGGAAATGAAGAAGAATGAGTTCCGTGAGTGCAAAGAAGGCAACATGTTAGTGAGTGAATATCTTAATAGGTTCACTCACCGTCCCGTTATGCCCTGCAGGACGTTGCCACAGATGATGCCCGCCAGAAGCGCTTCAAGAGAGGACTCAACCCCAGCTTGAAGGTGCAAGTCATTGGGAATGACTATGCAGATTTCCAGCACCTGGTGAACAAGGCCATGCTCATCGAGGAATCCCGCCGTGAGCTTGAAGAATCCCGCAAGAGAAAGGTGATGCAAGATGGTGCCCATCAGCCTCACTCCCCAGAGTCGAATGAATATGTCGCCTCCCGCCCGTGTTGCTCCACTGTCACATTCAGAGCCCTCAGAAAGACTCGCCCAAATAGCCCAAAGTGACTCGCAGCTTCAACAGCCCAAAGAAAAAGAGCCAAGGAACGCAACCCCCGCACTGGATCACCCATGGTGCCATCACCGGGCACTTCGCCAATAGTTGCCCGCAGAGGCAAGGCCCTTCTCCTGTTCGTTTCAACATAGGAGCCACTCCGACCAGGAACCCCACTCCAGGAGCCGGACGTGGAGCCCCTCAAACTCCAACTCGCACTACCAAGACTCCTCACCTTTTGGGAGAGGTCGTGTGAACCACACCACGTGGAGGAAGCCCAGATGCCCGGACGTCGTGGCCGGGTAAGTTCCTTGTCAATTCAAAGACCGCCATCGCTTTGTTTGATCTCGAGCTTCAGATTCGCTTGTTT
Source organism: Hsuehochloa calcarea (assembly GCA_036346395.1). Lineage (NCBI taxonomy): Eukaryota > Viridiplantae > Streptophyta > Magnoliopsida > Poales > Poaceae > Hsuehochloa > Hsuehochloa calcarea. The sequence goes on along the minus strand of CM070604.1, from coordinate 4,520,868 downwards.
CTGAGTTTTGCCGAAAGGCACCGGTTGGAAGTATTGCCTCTTAAAAGTGTTTTGTTGGTTCAATCTCCTGCTCGAATTGAGTACGAACCAAGGTTGCCCTAAGGTTAAAGTGACCATAGAAGGGTAGAATTCCTTGCTAATCTCATCATCATAGACACCAAGTCTCTTGATGTGATTTTGGGAATGGATTGGCTTGCCAATCACCAAGCCCTCTTGGATTGTGGTGGTAGAAGCATTACTTTGGTCATCCGATGGAACCAAAGTAAAGTTTGAAGCCTCCCGCAGAAGCTAGTGGAGATTTAGTCCAGTAGCGCCGGTGTTATATCTTTGGAGGAAGTGCCGAGTCGAGAGTTTCCTGATGTCTTTCCCGATGACCTACCCGAATGCCACTGCATCGAGACTTGGAGTTTGTCATCAACCTAGTTCCGTGCATCGCACCTATTTTCAAGAGACCCTACTGATTGCCGTCAATGATTTGGTTGAGTCAAGAAGCAAATTGAAGAAATGCAAGAGAAAGGTTTTGTCCGCCAAGTTCTTCACCTTGGGAGCCCCGGTGATCTTTGTTGCAAAGAAGGATGGCACCCAACGGATGTGTGTGGATTACCGAGCCTCAATGAGGTCACCATCAAGAACAAGTACCTCCGCCAAGGATCGATGATTTATTTGATCGCTTGAAAGGAGCCGAGTGTTCTCCAAAATAGACTTGAGGTCGATACCACCAGCTGAAGATTCGCCCGTAAGATATTCCCAAGACAGCCTTTCTCAACCCGATATGGACTGTATGAGTTCACTGGTCATGTCATTTGATTAACCAATGCCCTCGCTACTTTATGAACTTGATGAATAAAGTATTCATGGAGTATTTGGATAAGTTCGTCATTGTCTTTATTGACGACATTCTAGTGTATTCCAAGAGTGAAGAAGAGCATGAAGAGCACCTCCGCTTGGTCCCGAATAAGCTTAGAGATCATCAACTCTATGCTAAATTCAGCAAGTGTGAGTTTTGGATGAAAGAAGTTACTTTCCGGGACATGTCATGTCCTGCCAAGGAGTATCTCATAACCCTAGTAAGGTTACGGATGTGCTTAATTGGGAGTCACCCAAGTCGGTGCCTCAGTCGAAGTTTTCTTGAATGGCAGGATACTATCGCCGATTCATAGAAGGATTCTCCAAAATAGCAAGACCCTCACTCACCGTTGAAGAAAGAAAAGAAATTTGCTTGGACAATGATTGTGAGCAAAGTTTTCAAGAGTTGAAGAAGCGCTTGACCACAGCCCGGTGTTGATTTTGCCCGATGTCAGGAAGGATTTTGAGATTTTCCGTGATGCATCCGGCAAGGACTTGGTTGTGTCCTCGATGCAAGAAAGGAAGGTAGTAGCCTATGCTTCCGTCAATTGAGGCCTCATGAAGTGAATTACCCCACTCATGACTTGGAGTTAGTCAGAGTGCATGCTTTAAAGATATGGCGCCATTACCTTATTGGTAATCGCCAAGTCTATACTGACCATAAGAGCTTGAAGTACATTTTCACTCAAACCGATCTTAATATGAGGCAAAGAAGATGGTTAGAGTTGATCAAGGATTATGATATTGGAATCCATTACCACCTGTGCAAAGCTAATGTTGTGGCGTATGCCTTGAGTAGAAAAGTTCATCGCAATACCCGTCGATCAAGGAAAATCACCACCCTCCATGAAGAATTCCGTAAGCTCAAGTTAGAGTTGGTTGAGGAAGGTTACCTAGCCGCCTAGAAGTTCAACCCACTTTGCATAATCGATCAAGGAAGCTCAATTTGAAGATGCCAATATTAAGGAAATTAAGAGCAACATGAAGAAGGGTAAAGCCCCGAGATTTTCGTAAGATGAGCAAGGCACCATTTGGTTTGATAAGTTTAACTGTGTTCCAGATCGTGAAGAGCTTAGCAAATGATCCTCAAGGAAGCCCATGAAACTTTGTACTCCATTCACCCCGAAGCACAAAGATGTACCAAGACCTTAAGGAAATGTATTGGTGGCCTAGCATGAAGCGTGAGATTGCCGAGTATGTAGCTCAAGTGTGATGTCCGTCAATGAAGTTAAAGCCGAGCATCAAAGACCGCTGGACTCCTCGCAACCCTTGAGAGTGCCCGAATGGAAATGGGAAGAAATTGGCATGGATTTTATTACCGGTTTGCCAAGAACAAGGTCGATATGATTCTATCGGGTAATTGTGGATCGTCTAACCAAAGTTGCTCACTTTCTCCCACCAAGACTACTTACTCGTGATAGATCGCGTAATTGTACATGGCAAAGATAGTGTGCCAAAGATGGAGTGCCAAGAAGATCGTGTCGATCGAGGAACCCAGTTCACCTCAAGATTCTCGCGAAGTTGCATGTTGTTCGGTACTAATCTAAATTTTAGTATGCCTTATCATCCCTGCACGGATGGTCAAACGTAAAGAGTAAATCAAATTCTAGAAGATATGCCGAGGGCTTGTGCCTTAGCAAATCGCACCGCTTGGGATCAAATGTTACCTTATGCGAGTTTTCCTATAACAACAAGCTACAGTCAAGCCTCCAGATGTCTCCATTTGAAGCTCTTTATGGAAGAAAATGCGTAACACCATTGTATTGGAATGAAGTGGGTGAAAGACAAGTGTTTGGGCCAGATATTTTGGAAAAAGTCAAGAGCAAGTTCGATCAATCCGAGAAAAGCTAAAACAGCCTGCATCAGTGCGTAAGAGTTATGCCGATAACCGTCGCGAGATCTAGCATTTGCACTGGTGATCATGTGTACCAAGGTGTCGCCTCAAAGGGATGCGCTGCTTTTGAGTAAGTTTTAAAGCTTGCACCAAGGTACATCGGACCTTTCCGCTTCTAGCCCAAGAGGAGAAGTCGCTATCGGCTTGAGCTCCCGCCACCGTCCGATGTGCATAACGTCTTCCACGTGTCACAATCAAGAAGTGCTTGCGTGTGCTCAAGAGCGGATGCCAATGGAAGCAATTGCCTCGCAGAAGACCTCACCTACAAGGAGCACCCCATCAAGATCTTGGAAGTAGCAGAGCGAGTAACAAGAAGCAAGACCATCCGCTTCGCAAGGTCCAGCTGGAGCAACCACACCAAGAAGAAGCCACTTGGGAACGAGAGGATGACTTGAAGGCTGAGTTTCCCCACCTATAATCTCGGGGTCGAGATTCCCTTTAAGAGGGGTAGGTTTGTAGCGTCCCGCTTTTTAAGAGATTTTCAAAATTTTAAAAGAGAACCATTTGCTTCTATTTGCCAAAAGCTTAATTTGGAATTTCAGAATCAATTTTGGTTTAATATGAATTAATCAAACTTCAATTAAATTAAAGTTGGTTTAATGGTGTTTTCTGGTATTTAAAATCAAAAGTATTATTTTAAGCGCTTTCTTGGATTTATTGGATTTTAGAAATTGGTTTTCATTTTACCCGAAATTAAAAATTATTTTATTTGCAAAATAAAAAGAAAAATTAAAGTTAAAAGTATTTTTATTAAGTCCAGAATAATTCAAGGAATTTCTATGAATTTTTCTAGAATTTTTGGACACTATTTGCTATTTTCTAAAAGCCTTTTCAATTGTTTGTATTTCTGAAAATCAAAATCAATTAAAATCCTCCAACGTGTGTGGGCCGAATCCTCTACCCCACCATCGTTCTCCTTGGGCTACCACCGCTACACGGCCAGCCGACCCGCCTCGCCTCGCGCGCCACCAGGCGATCCCATCAGACGGCTCTAGCTTCGCCACGCCTCCTTCTTCGCCAAGGTCCGATTCTATCTCGTGGTCTCGATCGCCGCGCCCCCTTCCTCCCCAACCGTCCGATCTTGATCGGACGGCAGATTCGCTCGCCACCGGCTGTTTCTCTTCCTCCTCCTCTTCTCTTTCAGACGCGCGCGCTCCCTCTCTCCTCTGTCTCGCCTGTGAGCTCATTGCCAGAATCTCGCCGCCTCGCCTCCGCGGCTTGGCGCATCCGCGTCAACTCCTTGGCCTCCGCGCTCCTCCCTTTCCTCTCGCTTGCTACGCGCTACGCTCAAGCCCCAAGGCCTCTCTCCTCCGCCTGTGACCTCCCCTGCGTGCGCCTCGCCCGTGACCTCCGCCAGATTTAAGGAGCGACCGGCCCCGCCTCCTTCTCCTCTCCTTTCTCCCTCCTCCTTCCTCCTCGCCTCTCTCTCGCCACTATTCCTCTCTTCCTCCTTGGCCGAGCCGCTGCCGCCATTTGCGCCGCCGGCCCTCCTCCTCCGCGCCGTCGACCCGCCGTCACCTTCCCAGCCGCCAGCTCGGTCGGCGCCTCCCGTCGCCGCCTCCTCCCGGCGCTGTCGCCTCCGTCTCCCTCAACTCCGCCGCCCGCCACTCTCTCTCTCTCTCTCTCTCCCGCTTCCTCCTCATTGGGTGGGCCCCGCACTATGCCGTGAGAGTCAAAGACGCGCGTGGACTCGCTGCTCACGCAAGTAGCTGGGACCCAGCTGGCACTGTGTCTGCACCGCGCGAGCCGATGAGGCGCCCACGTGGCGCCACGCCCGCCACGCCTCGCACCTTATCCGCGTGGCAGCCCATTTGGCGCCACGTGTCCGCCGACGTCAAAATCCCGGTTTTTCAATAGAAAATAACCGAAATTCCGAAAATCCGAAAAACCCTAATTCTATCATTTCATGTGATTTTCAACTTCTTTCGCCATAACTTTCTCATCCGAACTCCGATTTGGGTGATCCAAATTTCTAAATTCATATAAATTCAACCCCTTTCATTTGGTACTGGTTTTGTAATTTTGGAGTTCATTTGGTGCTGTTTATTTATTTGTGCTCTTTTCGACGTGTAGATTCCTGCTTTTAAGATTTCTTCGATTCGACAACCAAGACCCGCTTCGTCAACGAAGGCAAGTCGAGGCCTTTGACCATGTTGAACCCTTTACAAAAGTATATTGCTTCAAATTATCATGCATGGCTAGTTTTATTAAAAATGGTTTTGGAGTAGATAATTACCAAATTGCCATTATGCCTCCTTGATAATTGAAAATGAAATGTCTCCTTGATTGACATATATCCTGGACACCATAGGATGGTTAATACTAGTTGGACATAATTGTATACCAACTTGGGAGCGTAGTATTGCTTAGTCTTGCTCTAGTTACCCGCGAGACTTTCGATCACATGTTCAATGATTAATGAAATTTGACTAATGGAACTATGGAACAGTGGTGTGAGGCCACTTTTATTAAAAGATGTTGTGCCATGGCAGGGATTACCATTTGGTCGGGTATGAACAAAAATGATTTATGCTCGTGCTTGAGGTAGGGAGCTAGAGTGGGTGTGTGATGCACATTGGGTTGTGGTAGACTTGTCCGAGCAACCAACTAAGGACTTAACTTTGCAAGTCATCGATCCGGGCCACCTCGTGCAACCACAAGTCCCAGATGGGACTGACCGCCAACTAATTAGGAAGTTTTGAGTCGGTTCTTGTGGTGATTATTGGCGCAAGAGGGGGCCGTGAGGGCTAAACCTTAAGGCGTAACCGAGGCAAAATGGAACTTTGTAAAGGCCTTGTGATAATCACTTAGTCGCACACCCGGAAGTGTGTGAGCGACGAAGACGAGTGATTTATCTCTTGTGGGTAAAGTCGCACAACCTCTCGCAGAGTGTCAAAATCTATTGAATAGCCGTGTCCCCTGCTACGGACATGCCCGTGATTTCGCGCAAGGTAGCATTTTCAAAAATGTGGTTTGGTTCGATGGAAAGGTTTGGTTGAATGGTTGGGAAGTGAACGGATGTTCACCGCTTGATTCAAAAGAACTTGGATATCTATGTATTATTCTTTTAAAATCCCGCTTGCAATCTAATTATTGTATTTACTGCTAAACTTGCTTTCGCAAATTAGCCATAAAGCCATTCTTGTTTAAGCTCACATGAATACTATGTGCATACATTTCTTCACGACTTGTCGAGTACTTTATGTACTCACGGCTTTATGCCCTTTGTTGATCAGTCCCAGCAGAAGAATCAGGAAATATTGAGTTCTACGAGGAAGGCTACTTTGAAGACTTCGCGAACTAGGTCACGTCCTCCACTCGATTGCCTGTGGGCATGTCGATTGGGTTCCACGATTTTGAGATTTCACGCCGGATACTGCTGTGATTAAGCCCTGTGAGGCGACTTTTGTAAGAACCTTGACCATAAGGTCTTTGCTGTTTTAATTAATATGACTTTGTCTGCTTCATTAGTTCGTTGTTGAATGGTTATGATAGCATCATTGTTACAACTGTGCGAGCTAGCTACTGATCATGGGACTAGCCTGGTATGCACAGAGGGTCTCGGGGTTGTGTGACACCCGGGGGTCCGACACCCCCGGAGGGTCCTCGGCGCCTTGCGAAGACCAGGGCCCTTTGGGTCACCGGAGAAGACACCGCAGGGCCCTTCTACAGTAGCAAGAGCTAGGGTTTGAGTGGCCTTCCCCCTTCCTTTTAAGGCCGGCCAACTCAATTGGGCCAAGACACTGTGGGCCAAAGGCCCAGGTTCTCCAATAAGAGCAAAAACACCCCTCTAAAACCTCTAATTGTTTCTCTATTTCTATTTAATTTCAATACTAATCACTTATTTATTTTATGTTTAAACGGGATATTACAAGCCATCTACAACACCTACAAAACTGAGGAGGACATTAAATGTAACAATAATGGTATTGAATTGAATGTTCATCAAGAAGAGGTAAGTAAGAGTGAGAATTTTAGTGTTCCTTTGAATATTCCATGTTCTAAAATTTCTATGCTCAATTTACATAATATGGAATTGATTACTCATAAGAAAGTTCTTACTAGAGTACCTCCTAGTGATTCTTTGTACTATATCATGTTTGATGATCATAGAGAGCTATCTAGTGTGATTGAGAATGCTGCTAAAATTTTATGTTTAAAATCACAAGTTAGTACTTATGCCTACACATATAAGTTCAATTCGATTGGATAATATGGTGTAGATGATATGTTTTATGTTTATCGAATATTCATTACATGTGGTAAGCTTGCTAAATTGAAATAACATATTTTGGATAAACAATCTTTTGTGCCATGCAATGATCACAATGAGATGAGTGTCAATAATAGTTCTTGTTTTTTTAAAAGATTCCTTAAGCCTACTTGTTTATCCTTTGTTGAACAACCATGTACAAGTAATCAGAGTAGTGCAGTTGAAGCATGGAAGGCAGTAATTTTCTTCCCTATATTTGAACAACTTGACTTGGTTTACCCCTTTAATATCTTGTCCATGTACTTAAAAAAGTTGAGGACGACATTTTCTCATGAGAGGGAGAATGATGTGAATGAAAGTATTACAATGTATATATCAAATACATCCTATGACTACTGTTGTGCTAATTATTTTGTGCAAAACAACTATTATGACACAATAATAGATTCATACATATATCACATATATACGTTGTTCTTTTTGTTTAGTACACTTTCAGAAAATCATAATGTGCTAAACGGAAAGAGTGTGGATGATAAATGTATATACCATGCATATACGTTGTATTATTTGTTTAGCATATTTTCAGGCTATCGAAAGCCGAGGACGGCTTTTCGTGAAGAAGGGGGGATGATGAGGACATCCCTACTACTACTACATCTTCCACTCCAAGTGTGCATGAGGCTGTTCATGGAGCACCAAAGGGTCCAATGACTAGAGCAAGCGCCAAGCTTCTAAACCAACATGTGCTTTTTGTTTCTTAAAGAATTTTATATTGACTTTGATGAGAAAGGGATACCACCTCATGAAAATACATTGTGTATTCTCAGGTTTGAATATTGTGAGGCCTTTGGAACTGAGAGGGAGGACAGGGAGGCCGGAGCCAAAGCAATGGAGAGGAGAACCATGGAAGATCAAGGGAAGTTACTTTAAGTTGTCACGACTAGGCCTTGGCCGAAGGTTGTAGTCGTGCGGGGAGGGAACACCGGTCGGAGTCTATGATTAGATGCAGCCCAAGACTTAGAGAAACAAGCCCAAACCGCGTGGAGGCCCAAGGTGTGAACAGTACTCAACATAAACAGTGCTTGACGTGAACATTAATTTCAAATTAGAGTTTGCTTCGGTATGTGCAACCGGCCCTAGGTCGTGCGTGAGTCGTGAACAGTAATTCCGAATTAGAGTTTACTTTGGTATGTGCAGCCGGCCCTAGGTCATGCGTGAGTTGTGGAGGGGCGCCATAAGTACCCTTGCCTCCTTTGTATCCCTTAGACTATTATTTTTAGAAATAACAGATTGAAACAAGTTTGCTCTTGTTCTTCCATGTTGGCGAACCAACTTAAAGGGGGAGTTGGGAGTTCCAAATTCATATCATTCAACCTTTCCGCTGGGAATTGAGAGCACGATGATTTCACTTGGTGGTCGGTGAAATCAACGCGTGTGTTCTTGTAAATTATAGAGTGCTAATCCTTGCACGGGCAACATAAGATCACTACGATTCAAGAGGGGCATGTGAGTATTTGATCCTACGTCGAGAAGATCGGACGACCCTATATCACTCTGTCTCCGTCATCGCAGGAGTCCCACGCGTCTTCACCGCCCCGGTGCCATCACCCATACCAGAGGAGCGGCAGCGTTAGGATGCGCGCCCCGATCAGCCGCGGCCGGTGTCAGCGCCTGCCTGACTCGATGGGATGGATGGATGGTGTGTGGCATTACTGTTATTTTCTTTTCTCTCTCTCTCACAACCAGTCCAACGTGAGCAAATAGCATGGTAACCGACATCAATGTTATTCGGTGTAATTTCTTATCTTCGTGGTGTTATTTTGCACTGCCTTATGAACGGAATGTCATTCCTCTAAATACGGCTGAACGTGATGCTACTGAGCCAATTTTACTTAATAAAATTGTGCGAGATGTGGATGTTACCATCTTTGTTTTTATTGTGTACACTAGATATTGTTCCAGGGACTAGTGTAGAATATACAGAGAATATACAAACCACTTCACCCGACATCCTTGATCATCTTCGTCGTTGACCGTAGTTGACTCTAAGCTTTCATGTACAATAATAGACTAATAAATCGATTATGAGCACAATTTTTTCGCATCTTGACCCACGTTAGCCAAAACATGCATCATACAACACATATGCATTAAATCCATGACGCTAGGCCAATTCCTAAAATCCATCACTTCTCTGTGCATTGAACTGCCAAGGCCGGTCTGATCGCCGCCGCCAGCCCGATTCGAACGTCAACCTCTGGCCGGTTTGACCATCCTGCCTGTTCTGACCGCGCTCCCTGGTAATAGGGGACTAGTCTGACTGCCGCTGATCTGACCATTGTCGGTGTGACAGCCATGTCAGCTAGTCTGGACACCGCCAGTCTAACCACCATGTAGTGACTTGTCTGACCACCATGTAGTGGCCGGTCATACCACTTCCTATTTTCAGAAAACACTCATCTCTCGACTTTTCAGTTAATCTACATCTAGTTTCGCGTACAATCTCGTCTCCATTTTCAAGGACACCTGATGCAAACAAATCCCCAAACACTTTCACACAAGTGTTTGATGTCCATTTGGCACAACATTGGACCGTCGGTCTGACCGCCACCTATGACAAGTTAAATCGCCAGATCACGGCCGGTCAGACCGCCTTGAGGACCGGTCAGACTGTCTAAAACCTGACAACAAACCGATAATTTGCAAAACAATGAATTTGCTCTCCAAACTCTTTGACAATGATGTCAATTGTTCATTATCTAGATTAGGATCAAACCTCGTGATCTCTAGGGAAAAGATCTTATAGTTTCTTCTCTTCGCGATTGCAAGCGAGAGTTTTTCAAGGAGACGATGCACTTTTGGAACGAGGAGTATATAGTTGATTTGGTGGTAGTATTTTTTCGAGGATGGCTCTATTGGAAATTGACCCATATAAGTGAGACCCATTTTCTATAATTCTAAAGCATGTATGGTTTAGTACCATATTGCTAAGGTAAGGTGGAGTTAAACAATATATAAGGTGGAGTCCTTGCCGCTCTTTGAAACATGACACATAGATGAGGGTGGCATGAAGGGTTTTGGCTAAACACACGCGCGCGCGCAGGCACGCGCTCGTGTATTCGCGTATTTTCACGTGGAAAATTGCGTGACTTGTAACTTACGACCGTGATGTGGCACGCCACTTGGCAACCCAAGTCCACCTTATTTTTTCTTGAAGCATGCATCTCTCTCTGTTTAAATGAGATTCAAATGCTTGAATTGAGGCTTTATTAGGTGTTGATGACAGACAGTTACCGGTGGGTAAATGACTGGTTAAATGTGCCGGTTAATAGTGAGTAAATGATTGTTTAATTAAGTCAGTTCACAGCCTGCGTCTCTATATCTATGCCTGAAGACGTCTAGAGCATAGTGCGTAGAACCACTGCCTCCATTTCTTCTTCTTGTTTCTTCTGTAAACCTGTGCTGTTGTATTACGTCATCTGAATCCCGTTGACTGTTCTTCTCGGCGTGCACCGTGAAGAAGGGGAGCGTTATCTCCGAGCTGTTGCTATCGTGAAGACCTGCACGGGGGCGGCAATAAGGTTTCGGCAGCAGACATCTGCTATGACCGCCGCTTTCGCCGATTCATCTATGTTTCAGATACATCGAGTCTCGTCTGTCACACGCTTCTGCCCTTCATCGGACCCTTCAGTAAGTCTTCCGTGTGACTGATTGAATTGTTTATATATATATATATATATATATATATATATATATATATATATATATATAGCCTTAGTTTTGTACTCTGGGAGTACATACTCCCGCTTCAATATACCACTTAAATAAATATATTATACTTCTTTATCATTTTCAAGATACTTAAATATCAATTATAAGATACTCCAATACGATTTGATTGAAAAATTTTCATTGAGTCCTTTATTTTGCTATATACCTTTTTCATACATAAAGGAAGTATATACACAAATTTAGCTATAAAGGTGAACTTTAATAATTTTTTTCATAGAACTCACTTTGGAGTATCTTATAATCATCATTGAGTATACTCAAATAGATAAAGAGGTATTATCATACGATTTAAGTAGTATATGAGGCGGAGTACATACTCCTGTGAGTATCAAACCATTTTCCTATATATATATATATATATATATATATATATATATATATATATTGAAGTATAATGAATTACATGTTGTTAATACTGTTTTATATATTATTAATTATTTATGATATTTGTATTGTATGAAAATCTAGAGTTAAAATACTACCCTCGTGTTCAACAAGCTTCACGTGGATGATGTAATTTGGGGGCCATGGTGTTTGATTCTTGAAAAGATTGCATTGTTAATTACTAATAAATGGCTACGGTGGCTTCCACTCGTATCCTGATTCCTGACGTAATCGCTGAGTTTGATTCTTGTCAGCAGTTAGAAGATACGGATAATGGATAACAATAATTAAACAGCCTTCCGATAGTCGCTCAATCTGATCCTGTCGCTCTCCTTGGCAGACGTGACTCATGCGATATTCAGTAATTTAGATTCGATATTTAGAAAGACAAAATAGCACAGTAAACCTATAAACTCGACTAGTCGTATATTAATTATCTACCAATGCAGGGTATCCCTAATTAAGGCGATGTAAATCTTGATTTATCATGCCATTTTCCCCTCAAGGAGGACATCAGACTCTAGTGCTGTCTAGAGGTAGTGGTCTGTTTGGAACAGAGTTTAGACCATGTTTGGAGTGCAAGATTTTTTTTCTGATTATATTTTCGTGGGAATTGAGTTGTTTTCTTAGAAATTTATGTAAAATTTGTACGTTCCAAATGAACACTCAGTATTGTTTTTTGGTGCAAAATTGACTACCTAACCCTCTGATATTGTGGTGTTAGCAATGGAACACCGCCAGTGATGAAGAACACTGCAAAATCATGGTTCTCTAGTGTAGGGCACCACACCCATTAATATATATCATTTCCAGCTGTGCTGAAGAGAGAATTTTTTTTTGTAATTGACTTGTGGTGCCCCTAGACCAATCCAGATGCGATTAACGGATCTTCTCCCTCAACTCACAATCCCCAACTTTTCTCACAACGGGTACGACCCGAGACAAGTCTACTATATTTATTTCATCACGTGTCATCTAGATACGCCAATTATTGGATCGCGTTTGCTTTCAATCGATTAATTTTCGCCCTTTATATGTTGGCTTTCTTTGCACGCACATGCGTATGGGCAAAAAGAGTGTACATGCGTGCAGAACGCATTCTTCATGGACTCGACGGCGAAAGAAAGTCTCCACTCGATAATGCAGGAAATTTGGCCGTGGGGATCGCCACGGCAGCAGGTGGCCCGTCCTTTTTTTTAAAATTGAAAAATGTAATATTTGTTCGAGAAATTTTTAAATGTAATATATGAGCTCAAAAAATTATGAAACTTTTTATGGAGCCTCCTGGCATAGTGTGGTTAGTTGTGTAATTTTTTCAAAATTTTATCAAATTTTTTTTATCTGCATAAGTCTTTGAAGTCAAATTTTTGTATGAATTTTCTAATATAGAAACTGAGGTCCGAACATTATGAAATTTTTTTATCAGACTCCTTACATAGAGGGCTTGATTGTGTAAATTTTATGTTATTTTATATACTCCGAGATTATCTCGACAAATTCAGGGTCTAGGTGTGGAAATTACGAGAAGACGTTTCGGAAATTAGGGTTTCTTGATTTCATGTGACTCGAAATGTGTGAAGTTTATTACCACATGAGTACTCTTAGCCGCTATGATTCTTGATCATATTTTTGAAGATGCCAAGAACTGAACTAAAGGGGCTGAGAACGTTGTGATTACGAAGATACCTTAAAACATAGAAGAATCAATGTCGATGTGAATAATTAATTATTTCTGGAATTCCAGGAGAAGAGACATATTTGCAATATAGTATTATTTTGTTGGCTCAATGAGGCCCAAAATCGTAATTGTATTGCACTCATGACAAGCACGCTCCATGTGGTCACATAGCATGTTGGTTACGCTAATTGGTTTAGTTACATACGCTACTAGTACTAAGACATCATGGCACAAGCCTCCTGACCATGGGCACGCATACCTTTAGGAGATAGTAAAAATATAGCTAGCGTATGGGGAGTACTACGAATGGCCCGACCTCATCAGGTGGACCGGCCATTTGCCCTTCCTCCCGAGCTCGGCGTTGTACTCCTCGCCGCCGCCCTTGCCTCCGCCGCCATTTCCGCTTTTTTTCACGGCCCCGCCAAGGCTGCTCGCGCTCCTCGCGCCAGACGCCGAGATGGGCTGCGCCTCCGGCGGATACGCTCGTTGCGCTCTTGGTCCGACGATCCTCCTCCGGATCTCGCGTCCCTTTCGCATTCCACTCGAAGTCGAGCCGCCATCGGTCGTATGGATGGATATCTAGGTCGATCCATCGGCGGAAGCCACAGAGGCTCGGGGACTACGGGTAGACGGAGAGACCGTAGGCGCGATTCAAAAGAGAGTTGGTACGTGAACTTCATCGTAAGTACTCCTACACTGGCCGATAGGTTCTCGTATCCCAACGACGGCCGGATAGTCGAGGAGTAGTTGGGACAACCCCAAGAGCGCATGCCGAGGCTCGATCGGTGCTTGGATTTGAAGAACTTGCATGTGTCCTCGCACCGACGAGGGGCGCTCTCCCTCGGCGGGTGTTGCGGCGAATGCTCTGTTGGGACGTTCCGCGGGGTTGTCGCTACGGGGCTTCATTGCGAAGAGCTTCCATCCCGCACGCCGCTCTTGCCGGCCCCGAGCCGCAAAGATCCCTAGCTTGTTCAAATTTCGCGTCAGAAGCCCGAGCTAACTCATGATCTCGCCCCATTGCTTCGCCTCTTGTCCATCCTAGCGGGCGGGCAAGCTCGTGTAGCACGTGGTTGGGTTTGGTTGTGTAGTTCATGTCTTTCACCTTGTTTTATAGGCCACATGGTTGGCTTGGTGTGGTTGTTGACGGAGTGGCCGGAGTGGCAGTGGTGTTGTCGGCCCCTGCTGGCAGAGCGGGTCATTTCGCCCAAAAAGCCGGGCGAGGCAGGTGTTGTCGCGCCCCGCTGCGAGTACGGCCATTTCGGCCCAAAAGTCGGGCGAGGTAGGGTGTTGTCGCGCCCCGCTGGCAGAGTGTGGTCATTTCGGTCGAAAAAAGCCGCGAGGCAGGGTGTTGTCGCGTCCTGCTGCAGAGTGTGGTCATTTCGGTCTGAAAAGCTGGCGAGGCAGGGTCTTGTCGCGTCATGTTTGGCATAGCGCGGTCATTTCGCTCAAAAGTCGGGCGAGGTGGTATTGTCGCGTCTGCTTGGCATAGTGCGGTCATTTTTGGCCTCAAAAGTCGGCGAGACAGGTGTTGTCGCGCCCCGCTTTGTAGGGTGCGCCATTTCGGCCGAAAAGTCGGGCAGGCAGGTGGTGTTGTCGCGTCCCGCTGCAGAGTGTGGTCATTTTCGTCTCGAAAAGTCGGCGAGGCGTGGTCTTGTCGCGCTATGTTTGGCATAGCGCGTGGTCATTTCGCCTCAAAAGTCGGGCGAGGGTGGTGTTGTCGCGTCCGCTTGCGTAGTGCGCCATTTCGGCGTAAAAGTCGGGCGAGGGAGAGTGTTGTCGCCCCGCTTTGTAGAGTGTTTGATTAATGCGCACACAAAGTATTCATACCGGACGCAATGGACCGAGGTCAGATCGCAGGCAAGCATGCGTTATGTCCAGACGGCTCAAGAAATTAAAGTCGCGAGGTACAAATGCCGCTTGTATCGAATATTTCGAGAACATTTTGTGTACAAAATGACAAGAACGCCATGCACATGGATATTACATAAATGCACAATGACATTACATAACACGCTTGTCACGCCATGACATTAGCTAGGGTGCATCGTCGTGTCGCCTACCCGGACGGCGTAGTTGATCCTCGTGAAAGGTGAATCTGTCCGGAGTGGTGCATGTCTCGCAGTCGTAGTACGGTGTCGCTCGGGGCGGCTGCCGGTGATGTCGGCGTGGGGTCCGGCCAGCCTCAAAGATCTCGCCTAGCCACCGGTGCTCCTCCCGCAGGAATGGTACTCTGTGAGTTAGTCCTTGGTTTTTTGGCGCAGAGAAAATAGTTGTAACTACGCTAACGCTTACCGAGTAGGTTGTTGTGTTGAGGAGGATCCTCCCGCCGCCCGAGCCGTAGTGCCGCACGGTGTACCTCCATACGATCGGCGAACCACGGGTCGCGCTCCCGCACCGGATCGAACGTCGTGCGCCAACGAGCCTAACCACTCGTCCCGCCGCGGGAGTCCGGCCGTTGTCTACAGTATGAAACCGCTGTTCCGACGAGGAAGTCGGTGTCGCGCCTCCCTCTCGTGATGACGATGGTTGCATCGATCATCGCCCCTCGTAGTAGCCGCTAGAAGAAAGGTTAATGTCGATACCTCCGAAAATGAGTGCATGGAAAGGTATTGACAACGAGAGATGACATACCGTGGGTCGAGGGCGGGTCGGGCCGACCGACCGTAGCTCTGGACGGCTCCCGGAGTGAGACGGCGCGCGGAGGGTGGTGCCGAGGAGGTGCCGAGGGCGGAGGGGTGGAGGGTACCCTCCGTCCGCGATGATGTCAGGCGCGGCACGCCGCCGGACGACCACAAGTCATGGCTCTAATCGCAGCCCTCACGCCGCTTGGCCATGCCACGACGGCGCTAGGAGACGATCGAAGGTGTTGTTGTTCCCACGTCAGAGAATTTCAGCACCTCGCGCTGTATACGATCCATGCGGTAGTACCGCAAGAAAACACGGAGGCGCGGCGTGTTGCCCAAGGAAATTGCATGAAGAATGGGTTACCACCGTCGCGCCGCGGCCGCCCGTGTGGGTCCGCCACTAGTACGATGTCCTCCCGCATGCCGACCATCGCACGCCCGGCCCGCCCGCAGGCGCACTGGTGCGTGGAATGTACCACCGCAAGTACGGCGTGACGTCTCGATGGAGTAGACGCGCCTCCTCGCAAAGACGCCCGCCGCCGCCTTCTTCGCTCCATGGCCCGCCCACGCAACTGTGGTTCGCTTCCGATCGCCGCTCTTGCGCTCTTTCCTCGCTTTGTCCGCAAGTGAATCTTAATGTCGTAACATGTAAGGTGCATACTGCTAAATGATATCCAAAAAGGACATACCGGTGGGCCTTCTCGCGATAGGTCGCCCCCGCGGCGGTGGCACTCGTACAGCCGAATGTCTCATGACCTGCTAGGGATTGTATGGCTCGACCATGTGCGCGAAGACCGTGGCGTGTCGTCATCCAAAGTGGATCGCCCTCGCACCGCGCCGATAATCCGTAGGGGCCGTGGTTCGCAAGGAACTATCCCGCCCATGGCCGCCGATGATCTCGGTCTCGTGCGTAGTCTCAAGAGGTTATGTAATCGCAGACGACGCCTTTGTCTCTCCTCGCCCACCATAGGGTACCACGTGTCCAACGTGTTCCCATTGTAGGCCCGCCGTGGGTCGCCGCCGAGAGCATTGCCGTAATGATGGACGGTCAACGGCACGGTGCACCCGGTTGCGGAAATAAGGACGCCAACCGAAAGTGCTCCTATGACCACAATCGCATTGTGGTGTAGCAAACCGCCAGATCGCTCCACGCCTGCATCGCGCCGAGTGGCATCGCATAACCCTCGGTAAGTGGCGCAGAGCACCGCTGAAGCCCAATCTGCATCGCAAACCTCGTTCGCCAGCGCCCGCCAGGACTCGCCAGATGGATATAGCTGGGTACACGGTCTCCCGTGTCGTAGGGAACAAGATCCATCCGGTCAGAATGAAGGTACGCGACGACGCGGTGTCCCGACCGCCTCATTGCCGCATCCACGGGCAGATCATGAACTCCCGTAGCTGTGAATGTGGGACACCGACACGCTTGCAGAGAATCGGAGGCCGAATCGTCGGCCAAACGCACCTTCCGCTTCATCGCCTCTGAGGTGGCACTACCGAAGGCCATGCACCGGCAGACACTGTAAGCATTGCTACATCCTCGAGAGTAATGGTCATCTCCCCACCGGAAGTGGAATGTATGAGTCTCCTGCTCCACCGGTCCACAAGCGAGAGAGTAGTGCCGGCCAAACCGCAACGCGCGCGGAATGTCCAACATGCGGCCAAAGGGGAGGTCGTGTCCCGCACCGCAGACGCATCGGCCATCAAGGGGCCACCTCTCCTGGGGCGCCAGACCAGTTTCGAGGGTCGCCACGGCGACCACGCCGCAACGGTGCCCCCATCCCAACAGGTCGAGCAACAGACGCTCCTCAATCGAGCTCGCGCCATCTCTCGCAGATACCCTAAAATATGTTAGTACATACTTAAAACATATTGTGTGCCACAATAAAACAAGGCAAAACATAGGACAAAAAGGAAACAACCACACATGAGCATAACGAGTTAACAAAAGACCAAGAAGACTTAACATTCCGTCAGTAGAATAAAGACACATATTAACAAAGAACACTACAAAGCAGCATCGCGACATAACATTCCGCCCCATCAAGGAATTACAATAAGCAAGTTTAAATCACGACTTAGTAATTATATCTTGCTCGTTATTGCCATCGCTTGCGCCGGGTCTGCTTGGACAGCGCCGATGGAGTGCCCTATCGTTTTGCATGTCTACAACAGGGCCGCGAACCCGTTGCCTACCGGTTGTCGCCCATGTCGCTCCGGATGCGTCGCGGATTGGCGTCTTCCACGGCGGTGTGTTCAAGCGTCGCTCGACACCCACTTCACCGCCTTGCCAGAGGTCTCAGAGTGTGTGTCCACCTGCACGAATGAAACTCGCACCCCAAGTGGCAAAGAGGTGGTGGATATCGTAGTACTCGGAGATGTAACGCCCAAGATTGCCGCCACGCCGCACGCCGCGTACACATGGGAGCATGGTTTGTGCGAAGCCGCGTTTGTTGCGTGTGCACGACGCTTCTTCACCGATCGTGCATACCGCTACGATCCTCTAGCGTGGCCCATAACGCATTTCCCTTAGCCGGATCTCGAACTTCGCCGACGCCATCCATGGTGCGAGTCACGTCGCGATCGCGCTTTGCTAATCTTTTTCTCCATGTAGGCATGCATTACCTCCGAGAATTGTTTACCATCCTCCGGATGCTTCTTGGCCATCATGGCTCGTTAACGGCATCCGATGGTACGGTTCCAGCCTCCTCCACGATCGCCGTGATCGACAGGAACGACACCTTCAGACACCGCTGTACACCTCCGACATGTTGGTCGTCATGATCCCGCACTCGCACCATCGGTGTCGTGCGCGAGGACCATTTCTCCGTGTCGCGCGCGGCGAAGTTAACCCACCGTGTGAACTCCCCAACTCGCGACCTCCACCGATGATGCCCCGCTTTCGGCATTCGCCGAGTCCCTTACATGCTTCGCAGATCCTCATCGAAATGCTCCACACCGCTGAACTTTCTCCTTTGGTTCTCGCATGCATAGCTTCTTGAACATTTTCATGAGGTCCTTGTTCAAACCTTGTGTGGAAGTTGGCGCGAGATGCCTCATGCACCAACGGCTCCTTACATCGCTCCACCGAACGGCACGCGGCCCCGCTTTGGATCGTGCTCAACGCGGACATCGAGCCAAGATTACGGCCCGAGATGACACACACACTGGTCGATCTTGTACTACCGCCGCTTCACATTACACAGAACCACAACCAACTATCCGTGTTCTCGCCTCAACAATTGCGAAGGCCACGGACTTTTGGTCGTCGTGACGGCCGCAATCGGCGTGAGGATGGTACCCTTGTACTTCCACATAGGAAGGTGCCATCCATCGTCAAGACGGACGACAATGCTTGAAAGCCGATCGCTCGACAAGGCCCGTAAGACCCTATCAAGAATAAGGCAATTGGGCCCTTCCGTCGGATGCACTCGCCAAGCTTGTTTATGTATGTCCCGGATTACATTCTCGCGATTTGATGCGGCAATCTTGGTACTAGGTTGTAGGCCTCTTGAATGTGCCAAACATTCACTCCACGACCTTGCGCTTGGCCCGCCATGCCGCCTTGTAGCCGACCGAACCCCACAATATTGGCAACCTCTACCAGGAGGATGTTTGGCGAAATGGACACATCTGCGGTGATTTAGGTGGCTTATCAGCCGGGCAACATAAGAGGAGGTCATGTTGCGGTGCTCGTGAAGCTACCGAGCTAGCTCGCATGTGTGATCCTTCAAAGACCGTTATCCAAAACCCATGCTAACAAACCATGAACCGCTGCACGGACCTTGCCGCAATAGGATTCATCAACACACCGACGATGTACGTGTCGGGTTGGACCTCGCACACGATACATCCGACCGATGTTAACGGCATATTTAGCAATAGCATGTCGGGCGGCGCCTTATCGGGAAGCGCCGCCTAGGAGCAGGTGTCATCATTGAACCCCACTCGGCCCCCTCCGGATGTGGCGTAACCAACGACGCCGCGGTAACGTCGTCCAATCGCGAGGGACGTAAGCAATGTCGGTGGTCACAAGCCCACCAACCGCATCTCCTCCAGATCAGCTTCTCCTTCTCCGCCGCTTCCGAACTAGTTATTTCCACGCCCTCCATGCTTTCCACTCGCCCACCGTCGGCCAGCACTCGTGACAATCAATACGGCCGCCCACCATCTCTCCGCACCTTCATTGGGCTCAAATTGACCGGCGACGCCTCGTGTCTCCATCACCCACGTCTTTGCCGCGTCTCCTCGACACGGAAACCAACGCAGTCGCTTCCTCCCCACTAGCACTCCACCAAAACCACCCACGCCGGATGTCCCCGCCCTCTCCACGAATTGAACGTGGACCATCTACCCGCATATATCGCAGCAATGGGTTGCAACAACCCCATGTAATTGGCCCATGAAGCGCCACATGTGACCTTCATAAGTTGCCAAACGGTCTCGCCTGCACCACCCGCAATCGAGGGATACACCGCTCGATGTACTGCTTCTTCTTTCCAGGGCGCGATCGAACGCGAACGCGACGCACCGCCTTATCTCTGAGAGGTCCATGTCCTTCAGAGACGGTGCCCGGATCACGGTGCGGTCGCAACTTGACAGGTCCGCACCGTATGGTCCGTCACGTACTAGACCGTCCCCGTGGAACACGAACAGATCTTGTATCTCCGCCATGAAGTACCTAACACAACAGCAACTTCCTGACACTTCTGTACTACTGAACTAAAAAATTACATGGTTGCAGGTTCAGTCGAATTTGTGTTTAAATATTACGCGTAAAAATTGCATAGTACTACTACATGCAAAAATTATGTGGTTTACATGAGCAATTGGAATAAAATATTGATATCAACGTAAATTTATTCATTCCAAATGGACTTCATATGATTTTTCTATCCATGAAAGGTTGAAGTAAATTTCATTTCTACTGTAAAAAAAATTCAAAATTTTCTGGGGTACTTCAAAGTGTCAAACCAATTCTAAGTTAAAGTAAAAAAATCACTTCAGATTTTCCCAAAGCATTTTAAAGTTTCCATACCCCAGTTAGACCTAGCCTATAGCAATGACATGCGGGGTCTACTACATAGAATTCTTTGCCATTTAATTTTTCAAATAAAAACTTACTAATGTGTCGGCCCGCTTTGTCATTGGCGCCGCTTCATCGCGAGTGCATGGACCATGACCAAAGGTCAATATACCCGTTAAGAGTACATAGATAGCGCGCTCCGTCGGTCCGAACCGTCGGCGACTCTATTTCAATTGTACTACTACTTCGCCGAATGACCTCTAAATATTTTAATATTTTATGATGAGATCGGTGACAGTACGACATTTTTTTACCGACAAAAAAATGAGAACACTAACCACAATAAGTCTGCTAAGTCAACTAATTACGGCATAATCATAATGCTAACTACTGGGTACTCTAATTACTTGCTAATCACACCATTTTTCAATTTTCCGTCCGAACATTAAGTCAAGATACACCCACTGCAGAATTATTGATACTCAGTTGCTATCATTTATCTTATTACATCATAATCACATTGCTAAAACTTACTACAACTACAATTGTATGCGAATGCCACATACCTTTGTACCGCCTCGCCGCCTCCTCTTCTCGAACAGTTTGCTTCTCTCGCATTCGCCGCTAGCGCTAACCTTATTTTGCTCACGTTGAGGCGGCTCGCTCGATACGGCGAATGCGCTCGGGCATGCCCCTACTTATACACGCGAGCAAAGAAGCTCGACTTTGCTCGCCACACGCCACGCTACCGCTGGGTTGAGGCCGCTGGCCGCCGAACGGCAGCTGCACAAGACAATACAGGCGTCTGCGAGTTTAGCAACTCACGCCGTCGGGGACAAAGAAGAGGTTGGCAACAAGATCGAGGCCGGCCCCGGCGCGCCCGGCCGCAAGACGTGGGAAATCACCACTGCTGCCCCCGACGGCAAAGGTGGTGGCACTGGCACGGCCGCCCGGTCCCGGGTGGCGCGGCACATGCGGCGCCTACGTCATGGGCAGACTCGCCGCCATCCGGACGGCGAAGAGTTCCGGCTGCCGTGGGGGCACGGAAGAAGAGTCGCTTCACGCCTTGACGGCAAAGCAGAGTGTGGGGGCTAAATGGGAAATTCGCGATAAAGGGGCTAAATGGGAATTTTCGTAAGGCCATACTACCAAAAGAGTCCAAATTTCATAATGCAAGGCTTGACACGCCACTGTCTAGGAGTTGTTTGGTGTACCGGGTGTGTGGTCCTACCGGTGATCCCCACCTACCCATGGGTGAAAACACCCTAGTTAAAATTAAACCTGATTTCGTGCGTGGCTAGTTTTTTTAAAAAGTTTTCAGGATTCAAACTTCAAATTGGTTTTTGTTCGGCCTTATGTTCCTGGGAAATCTGCTGATATAGTGCAAGAACGACGCTATCAGCAAAACTAGTCTCTCAAGAATTCAAGCCCTTGAAATGGATAGAAATCGAAGTTTCTCCAAAAAAATTATATGTCATTATAAATGTTCTAGACCCTATTCTGCTATTGCAAAGTGATTTCTCCAACATATACCACTGTAAAGTCGAAAGCTACCCGTCAACTTTGTTCCAAAATAACCTCATTTCTTTCTTCTTCATCCTCCTTTTCTTTTCCTCCCTTCCTGCTTCTCTCTCCTCTAGTTCACTCGACACTGCCTGCTCCCTCTACTGTGTGATCGCTGTCGCCCTGGCCGGTGGGCGAGCTCCTTCACTTGCGCCACCTTTCCTCTCTCTTCCTCCAGCACTGGGTGTCACTTCCTCTAGGACGCGCTCTCCCATCCCTTCCGCCCCTCATTCGCCGCTTGTTCTACCTCCTCCGAACGTGCCACACTTCGTGTAGCTTCACCCCGCCTACCGTGAGCTACTTCGCGCCACCGTTGTGCGCTGCTCTGGTGCCCCCACTCTGTGCCGCCACTGTCGGCATGGGCGGACTGTGTATCAGGCGATGTTGCTGCGGCACTGCCTCCCCTACCTCCGCCCACCTGTCGCGAGCTCCTCCACAGCACCATGTCGCTAGCTCCGCGCCGCGCGCACTGCACCGCCAACGTTCTCCTAAAGTTGGTAAGTTTCCTATTCAAAATCCCTTTAATCGAGTTGATTTTTTGAAATCTGGTTGAAATTGTAACACCCCAGCCCAATATTGAGCCTGGAATGGCACTAAGCTACTCTAACCATCTAATTTACAGCAACTTACTATAAAATTACAGCAAGCATATCAATGAAAGAACCCATCCACGGGTCACAACAACACAAGCATGATACTATGACAATCGTAGATAAATTAGTCCTAGGAACATAGCAAGAGACTAAACCAAGATTAACGTAAACTAAGCGTCTAAGGTTATTCAATACCATCATGTCCTGAATATAAGTCATCATGCTAAAATAAAAGTTTATCATATTTCATGTCCAATTAATCAAATAAATGAGTGTAGGTTGTGATTCCAAGTGTGCTACCCCTTCCCGAATGAAACATTATCAACAGTCACCTAAAAAACAACAATGGAGCAAGAATGAGTCCACCACTCAGCAAGTACAACAGAATAGTATGAATAACAATGAATAAGAACATGACAGTCACAATATATAGAATAAGAACATGGAATGACATAAATCATATGAATAAATGAAATGCATGATCTCCTCTTGCTTATACCGGTATAGCTAGTGAACACCCGTCGGTGTTCACTTATGCCCGCATTATCCAAAATGCAGGGATCCAAGACCCGTTTGAAGAACATTTCAAAACGGGATCCAAATTACCCACATTGGAATGGTGGGTCTTACTTGCCCATGTTGAAATGATGGGACTTCACTGCCCACTCCTTGGGTGTAACAAGAACAATACTTGTATGTATGAATGAATTCGATGAACAAAGACATATCAATAACAGAACAATGTAACCAGTTATGAATAGGAATAAGTACGCATCAAACATTGTTCACCATACATTCATCGTACAAGGAAAATCTAATATCAACACAACCATACAAATGTACTTGCCTTTTTCTACGACATACTGGGAGGCAAGGACGATGCCCCTAACTCCGGAACCCCTTCTCCTACACAAGAGAATCACTAACATAATAACTCTGTGAAAAGTAGACTCTACTTACACCACCTAACTCGTCTTCCCAAAATGCAAGATTCGAATATTGGTTCTACCCAGTTTACCCGACAATCTAGCTAAAGGTCACACTGGACAGCAGTACTAAAATCTTCATATCTTTTACTACTAAGCTCGGAAAGGAGTGATCTTGGACTCTATAAACATGAGGAAATCATCTACGATAACCTAGTTGGCAAGGTCTTCTGCTTCGGTCATCTAATATATCTAAGGATAAGATGAAGTTTCTGCACCTACAATCTGTCAATCAGAACTACTGTGGTAGAAGACAATTCGTATCTTTTGATTGGCTTAACCAAAAATTAAGTTCTCCACCAATATAGAAATATTAAAGGATTTCCTACAACTTTCATGTTGGGTGAACTCTCTGATTCGACATTTAACTAATCATATTGGCTACACAAAGTAACTACTAATCCTCGTCAGCCCTTCTGAACAGTCGCAAAGAAACCATCATAACTTCTAGACCGTAACTCCAAATTGAGTTATCTTTATGCCTATAGAAAGCTAAGAACTACAACTACAACTCTCTGGGAGATAACTAGTCCAGAAAACACACGCAACCTTAATAAAAACGACGACCAACGTCGCTGTTCCAAACCGATCTACTACTGGCAGTACCAAAATAAATTGATTAATCTACCAAGCGATCGGGGATCGAGTTTATTCTTATCGAACCGCTGGAAATCGATGTCTCGCTACGTGAACATGTCTTTCCTCTCCTTTTCCTTCCTCCCCTTTCTTCCTTCTCCCTTTCTTCCTCTTCCTTCCTCTCCTTCCTTTCTCCCTTCTCCTCATCTTGGTAAAGCAACATGGAGATGGCTGCTACAGTACCATGCTACAATGCCACGCCATGCCAACTCCCCAACAAAAGGGTCAAATCTAAAATTAAAAATTCATCACAAAAAATTATTCCATTTTCTAGTTAGGCAGTTTGCAAATTAACACCACGAAAGCCAAAGGAGAAAGCATTAGAATGCCCAAATCAAATATTTCTTTTATTCTTTTGAACTAGAAAGAACCACGCATACCAACATTAAGCCAAATCAAATTGCAAATAACACCTGTCATAACACGCAGCTCGAGCAAGAATCAAGAGAGCATTCTACTACCCAAGAAAGCATTGTTTTTCCTTAATCCTTATTTTAGGAATAAACTTTTATTTAAATCATGGGATTCCAAATTGCCACACTGCTCCTTCCTCTTAACCGACAACCTCAAAGCATTGCTCAACCCGAAAGCAACAACCACACTCTTGTAGAGAGATTCTACTAATCCACAATAACATGCTCTAGCCAACTCCTCTACCAAATGAATCACTTTGATAAATAATCCCCAACGCACCTCAATATAGATTTCACCTACGATCACATACCTCAATCCTTTAAGAATAATCAACTTAAAATTCACAGCACACACACACACACACTCATTTACTACACCCAAAAAGATTCTATCAATGATCATCGCACTATTTGGATCCACTTTGTTCCACTATTTCTACACAACATCATTAGCCCCTAAGGTTCTAGCATAAAATACCAAGCTAAATTTTCAATCTCCAAGGCTCATATAAATGTATTCCGATG
The DNA here is from genome assembly GCA_036346395.1 of Hsuehochloa calcarea. Taxonomy (NCBI): domain Eukaryota; kingdom Viridiplantae; phylum Streptophyta; class Magnoliopsida; order Poales; family Poaceae; genus Hsuehochloa; species Hsuehochloa calcarea. The sequence continues at coordinate 4,495,695 of CM070604.1, read as the reverse complement.
TAACTGATACGAAACTCTCGAATCCGATGACTAAAATTCCCACAATCTAAACATACTCATTCATTAACAACCACATGAAAACATATTCTCAACCAAATTATCTTTAGAAAGATTCTAACTCCTGGAGGGTTACTCACTGAAGTCAAGTCATACCTAGCAATAATTCAACATTCCCTGCTATCCCAATAATTATCATAACGATTAGACTTCTTCGTAATTCTAATCTCATTAACTACACCGTCACAATCCTCCTACTCAACCTTGTAAAGTACCCAATCACGATACTCTAATAAAATTGATCAAGATTCTTATACCTCCGATAATTCTAATGTTCCATCAAAATGAACTAAAGTTCTTGAACCACTATTTACTATAGGTTTTACTAGTTGCAACAATGTAATCGGTTATCTCAAAAGACAAACATTCTATTTAAATCAAATCATCACTGATAATTATTCTAAGAAATCAATTTTTCACTCAATGAATCTCAAACAACTTGACACCTATAGTCTCACCAAACTCATCTACTTGACCACCACTATCAAGTTGCCATTATACATCCTAAAAGACATTGCAACACAAATCAATTAATCCTTTCTCAAAAGAAGATATAGATGGAAACAAGTCTAGCACATAAAAAAAACATTTACCACTCGCAGTAGATGCAAGACCAAGGGAAATAGTCAAATAGCCAAGATCTCGGAAAACAGAAGTCGAGACCACAGTTGAGTGCACAAGTCCCATTAGAAGTGCACAAGTCTCACATAGTTGATATGTTGCTTTAAACATCGACGTTTTTTCTAAAACGTCGATAATATAAAATATTATATTATAAAAATATATTTCTAATGGAATGGAGGGAGTACAAGTGTTTATTAATTGGTTTATTTTTTCGGGATTTGATCAGGTGTTAAGGCTGACTATATATAATACTTAAGCAATTGCACCCTTTGCAAAACAGAAAAAAGCAGTATTTCTCTTGTACGGTTCCTAACGTAATTTGTTTGCTCCTTTCTCTCGTTGCGTTGTAATTTTTCTGGCAAGTGAATGCATGTGCGCGCATTGTAATCATTAGTTTTAGATTCGCAAAAAGAAAAAAAAAATGTATCCCTATATTATAGGAGTAAGTATATGCATGTGTGCACTACCATTACTAAGCTGCATGCATGCAGTAAGCACTTAAAAATGGGAGTTCCGGACAGCCTTACGATCGATAGATTTGCATAATTATATGCACAGCTAGCTTGTATACATATGCATACATTAGATAAGCTTTGTCGAGGGGTTGACGTACAAAATAAAATGTGTCACAGTTGTTCTTTCTTCTATATCATTTCGTGAGTTGAGGCCAGGGCTGTTAGTTAATAATTTTTTTGAGAGAGAAATTGACGAGCTATTAATTGCATGCATGGTGAAGGAAGGGCTTTTCAGCAAACAAAGCGTATTCTTTCAGTGTTCTACTGAGATTTATATTTTCTAACAGAGAAAGCATATTTCCCTTGGAACTAAAAACGGCTTTCTCATTTTTCCATATTTTTATTAACTTGCATATGTGGTCTACTTGTTAATGACTTGTTCTCTTGTTTTATTGATTTTATTTATAAAACAAAAGCGATCTCACATGTCGACTCATCATTTCTTAACTAATGATTAAACCTATTTCATATTTTATTTAATTGACATCATAGGGGTCCATGTGTCTATCTCTCTTGTTTTAAAATTAAGAATAGTTTGTGGTCCCACATGTCAGTGATACATTTACAAAAAAAGTTTAAAATTATATTTTCTTTTCTTTTCAGTTGGTCCCACCTGTGATTGATTGGGTACACTTAACTGTTATCATTAAGTGCTAATCCGTGTTTAGACACGTGGGTCCCATTGGCAGAGAAAGAGGAGAGGAGGTGCTAGGCATGAGCATGGCCCAGCGCCATGGTGATCTCGCCAGCGGCAAGGTAGGCACGGAGAGACTCGGGTGAAGGGTAAAATCAGTCCCTCTCTCGACGATGATACCACCGGGTGGTGGTGGAGGCCGGAGAGATGACCAGAGGTGTTGCTACGCCGGGGAAGAGTGACGGAGCTCCTCGGGTTCAAAGTGGTTTTTGCGATTGGAGCTAATCGGCGACGAAAGGTGGTGCACACTGGCTCTAGGGGTTACTACAATGTTATTGGCAGTTGCTCATGGACCAATGATCACTAGAGAGGCGACGACAAGGCTTCCTGTGGCGGTGCCATGATCGGCCATGATGAATTATATGCTACACTAACTAATCCTTCGATCTAATGCGCGCAAAAACTCTAGGGGACTACTAGAAGCTCACCAAGGTCCTCAATGACACCGGGGGATGATCAGTGTGGCTTGGCGACGTTGAGCAACGGCGGTGTGAAGGAAACTCTCGGTGACGACGCATTGTAGGGATGGAATGCTACAAGGAGGTGCACACTAGCTTTCATCTACACAAAGGATGGTAAAGGTAAAAGGAATCGACCAGAGACTTCACCGAGGTGGCAGCTAACTAGAAAATGGTTGCGGCAGCTGGAAATGAGGAAGAAGGTCGATTCGGGATTCCCTCTGTTTGAATCCTCATCAACTGAGAGGAAATCATCAGTGAGGTATAGGACACGAAATGGCGCGATCAAGTGAGGTTCAAGCTCAACAGAATATCGGGAACGACGATGTCCATAAAGGGGTGTGCGCCGGAGGTGAAGACGACAACGGCTTGTCTGAGCTACGGGGTTCCCGGAGCTACATCAAGCATAGAAGAAGCATTAGTGAAGCAAGAGGCTCATGGTGATGCGCAGTAGCGAGGGCAAAGAGGCTCACCCGAGCTAGAAGCGTTGCGGGGCTTGCCCACTGGCGTCGAGAATGACACACTCATTCTCGGCTATTCAGAGAGCTAGAGGCTTGGAGAAAGCGCAAGAGGGAATGAGGGGCGAGCTGAAGAGATGGTGACGCACTCGGGGCTTAAGTAGCAGTGAGTAGAACGCGAGAAGATCAACGAGAAAAATAGCCATGGCAAGAACTCGTGCTCCCACCTTCGGCATCTCTACCAAAGCTGGCGTTGGGCGTCATTAATGTGACAGTTAGCATGGGCGGAGTCGACAGAGGTGATGGAGGCAGGTGAAGCGCAATTCTGTGGGTGGTTAAGGAATTCCACAGACCGATGCGGGCGAGAGAGCGCGCTGGTGAGCGAGTGGCAAAGCGGGGTGGACGAATGGCTCTGACGTGTTGGTCCCACACGTTAGCGAGATAGCGAGCACACACGCTAGCGCTGGCGAGCGAATTTGGGCTGGCTCAGTTTCGGCCCAAAGTCAAGAGGGAAATTTAAAAATAGTTTTTGAATTTCTAATTTCTGGCTGGGTGCTTGCTAGATTTTTTTAACCGAGCAAATAGAGTTCAAAATTTATGAAAATATTTTGGAGGGTTCCTGACCCAGAATTGTTGTTTATGTAAATTGTTCAGGATTTTATGTGCTCTATGATTTTTCCAAAAATTCTTACAAGTTTATGTTTTCATGTAAGCACATTGTTACATTTAATGAAAATTCACAAAACATGCCCAAATAAAATTTTCCCTCACGTGAACATGCCCAAAGTTATTCTCCTACCTATTTTCAATCTATTTTTCTAAAATTGGGATTTTTTGGATGTTACTTGTGGAGTGGCTAATGAGATTTTTGGGGCAATGGGAAGATGGACATCATGGATTAGAAGACCAGCAGATGGGAGGATACAGTTGGATGATAGTCCGGACGTTTTTCTCCTTTTGCTAGGATTATGTAATCTTCGCTTGGTCGTTGGCTTTCTTTTGTCTGAACTTCTCTTCGATGGTGTCACGTGGGTGTTGTTGGAACCTTTTTTTCTTTCTGTTTCTCGGTTTTTTTTCGGTTTCTCTTATTTTTCGAACTCTGTAATCTGATCTCTGTTAATAGAAACGGGAGAACCTTTTGTCACCAAAAAAAAGTACATACACGTATGGTTTCAGGCTTGCAGTTTCAAGAGACCGCTACTTACCTCGAGAAGCGTGTTCGCGTAAGATCTTTGAACGATGCATGAGATGTGGTTCATGTGCCATTTTGTGTTTGACAATTGACATCAGCAGTGATCAACAGGGTTGGGCAAGGCTAGTGAAAATTCAGCTTAGCTAGTACTGTCATTCATGAAAAGTTCAGCATGTAATATCATTTGTTCCTGCTAAGAAGCTCTTGCCCCCCTTAGTTTGGTGGCCTAGATTAGATATATCCATCCGCCTGTATACAGTCGACTGTGCGAGAGAAAATTATTGGCCACTATAACATCCCTAGATGATCTATGTTAATACCTGATGGACCTAATGCTGCAGTTCTGCAGCAACTTCATCATCAGAAACATATTTGTTTTCTCTATCATCTATCTAATCCAGATCAGATGCAGATCGCTGCTGAGGAAGTTGCATGCTCGAGATATCCTCCCGGGGCAGATGGCCCAAAGAACCTTCTCCTTGGGTGCCTGTGATGTGGCCTTCTACCCCAAGCTCGGAATCGCTCTGCTGTAACAATTGCAGAGTATATTTTCTGTTCTTCCGGAAAACGAGGTAAAGAATTGCAGCTATGTATATAAGCATGCCGAGGAACCCAAATATTCCAGAGAATACTTGGGAGGTGGTGGATAACCCACTGTGAAGGAGCAACTTGACAAAGCTTGTTATCAGGAAGTAGATGTTGATGACGACAATAAATGAACCGATCGCCCATGTTAGCACAGAAATCTGCATTGAAATGCCAATTAGATGCCTTGTACTGGCATTGCTGCAAAATCGTTGGATATTTCCAATTCTGTGATAAACAACTTACGCATCTTGAATTCGTATGCTGCCCCATCTTTGTTTTGCTACTGGTGAATTTAAGGAGTGGAACTAGAGCAAAAGGGAGTTCAAATGACAGTATCATCTGCATATAACATAGTGAGCAATTAATACAAAAAAATAAACATATGAAACGGATAAATTTAACTTTCATTTGCATCGAAGTTTCTTATAAAGATTATCAGCAGGGTGATGGCAAAAACAATGAAGTTTAAGTGATTACCGACGCAATGATAATCAACTTCCCAGCTGCTGAGGAACCACCAATTACTGCCACAATCAGACTTGGTAGAATTGCCAAGGACCTAGTTAGAAGATTCCGTAACCAGGGCGTCATCCGAAGATCTAGAAACCCCTAGATTAAGAAATGAGTAAAGGTTAGCGCCTATTAGATAAAATTTCGTACATCTGGGATATGTCATTTCCTTTTTTTCCTTTACAGGCAAAAGGTTGAAAAAAGTCTTAAAATTTTGAAAAACAAATACATAATCTCAGCTGTATTTTTTTGCCCATGGCTTACTAGCATCCATGTCCATTTTCTCCACAGCCTAATTGACCGTTGATTAAGCTGGCACTAGCAATGGTAGCGCCCCAAGTTTTCTCCCTTCCGTATTCTTCATAATTTAATTGACCAGGAAAATCTGGTACTAGCAATGACAGCATACATTCAAAACCTAAGATTTTTCTAAATTTCAATGTTTTGCCTACATAAAGCTCAACTAAAATACTAAATGTTGTTAACAAGCACGTGCATGATAACCTCTGTGATTAACATTATAGATATATTTTGAATATTTTATGCATCAGAACAAGATATACAGTCTGCAATTAAACTTTGCAGTTTGCAAGTTAGGACTAATAAAGTATTATATAAGATATACAAAACCTGCATGACATATTGTCCCGCATAAGTTCCCGTAATTGTAGAACTCTGTCCAGATGCCAACAAGGCAACTGCGAACAACTTTGAGCTCCAGTTTCCGAGGACATTCTACAACAACAGACAAAAAGGCAACATGGGATAAGAATATACTCCCTCCCGTTCTTTTTTGGATGCCGTTTTAGAATGCATGCAGTCAACTTTTTAAAACTTTGACCGTTAATGTACACAAGAGTATTTGGATTTGTCATGTGGAAATGAAATTACTAGATTTGTCATAAAAAATACTTTCATATCATTATGATTTTAATAATGTTCACTGACATATAAATAGAAAAGATAATGGCTAAAGGTGTGTGTTGGAGACCATATCGATGTACAAAACGACAAGTAAAAAAACGGACGTTACTGCAAGATGGGACATTTGAGAGCTGTTCATGCATGAGATCTATGTGACTGCGGGAAAATCCAAAACCTTCCAACGAAGACAGAATGATTCTTATCAGAAAACATTTTATATTTTCAACGAAGAAAATTGCATAAATCAGGCAGGTTTGCATAGGACCTCAAATGTCCAACTTGGCACATGATACATGCAGCATTGTCCTTTAACAAAAAAAAATGCTCAGCTTCTTTTTATGAAGTAAAGCATCCACCTGACTTACACTAAACTTCTGCCAAAACCATAAAATGTTTCTAGCACAAAATGAACAATCTATCCCTCATTGTCAGCTAATACAATAATACGAAAACCATGAAATTTCTGACCAACCTTTAACAGAAATGAAGCTTTGTTAAGATCCAGATCACTGCAATTCATCTGGTCTTCAGGGTTCAAATTATCTGAACCGCAGACGGCACCACTAACAGATATGATAGATATGTTGATGAGAAAGGCTACTGTGAGGGCAAATGCACTTTCAATCATATAGAATCTACAGGCCTCCTGCAAGAAAGTGAAAAATAACTAGATGTTTGATAATAAAAATAATATTATTATGTCTTCTGCATCACTGCATGCTTGTATTTCTATAATTAGTAGCAAGATGTGTTCTCAACATACCAAACTGCATAGAGTCAATTTTAGTAGGACACAATAGCAAGGATAGACAAATTCAGGCACAGATAGGATATCAAGTTAAGAATACAATCAAAATAACAATAGCAAATTAGGTTAATATAAAGAGAATTAGAGATTACTTTGATCCCATGAACCGATCGTGGAACTTTTCTTGATAGTACCAATGCTGAGTGGAGAAAAAGATTATGCCTGTATTTTTAATAGAAACATGAAAAAAGGTCTTTTAAAAATTTAAAGAATGTTTGGGGGAAAATTGATTGATATGAAGCTTACGGCATCACCATAGCACCAAGTAATGAGATAGCAAGACCCGTAGCTCCATTTCCTTTAAGTTCAGGAACAAAAAGGCCCCGCACAACTTCCGAAGAATTTGGTTTAGAATACCCAAGTTCAACTAAAAAACAAGTTGCTATTAAGAATACCAGAAAAGATATCAGAAATTCCAGCTTACGGACCTGCAAGAAAACAAAACAATATGCAATATAAGCAACTTGATGAACAAGACAAATACAAACACTGCCTGTTAACTAATGCTCATGTACTGATGATCTGCTAGTTCAAACTCTGTGCTAACAAAGCTAATAATACTTTTGTTGTATCGCAAGTGACAGCAAATAATCAAACATATCTTCTCAATATTTCAAATAAAAAAATTCTTTGGCATCGAAACTTCATGGGAAAATACTAACAGGTCAAAAATATTGTGAAATGTAAACATGACATATTCTTACCCCGTATTGTTGTACTAACAGAAGAATCAGAGTGCTGAACCCAGTTATCAGAACACCACACCATACCGGGATTTTGAAGAGCATGTTCAAAGCAAAAGCAGTTCCAATTACTGCAACCAATAAGCAACCACCAAAGCTGATTAGATATTACCAGACATAATCAACACAAAGCACAAAGTTGCAGATATCTATTATTTGCCAGTTTAACTCACAATTTCTGCATCACAAACTGCTATTTTAAATGTATTTCGTTTAGAAAGTATGACACCATCTGCAATTTCACCAAAAACAGCTAAACTGTAGAATCCAAGTAGCTCTGTGATTCACTTAAATGCAAAGCATGCGACGGAAGCTCAAATTTACACATTTTTAATACCTTCGGGGATGTCACATGCAACTACGGCCAGTTCTGCAAGAATCCATAAGATGAAATTTGTGACCTTGGGATATTCAGCTCTGCAATGCTCAGCAAGATGCTTCCCTATCAAACAGAAAAAAACTTAAATGATCAGCAATGCTCGCATGAAAAGCAATAGCACTGCTCGATTAAACAAAGATAAGTGCTGCACGGCTCATAATACTAACCAGTGACAACCCCTAGCTTGGCTGCAAGTGATTGAATTATAAGAGCAGCACAGGATGCAATAAGTATGATCCAAAGAAGCTGCCAACAAAAGAAGATGGTTGTGGTTCTTTGTTAGAGATAAGCATGAGATAGCTGAATTCATGCGAGCATAAGTTACTTTGTATTGTGCTCAATACTTTTAAAGGAAAGATAGGATAGGCGGTACCAAAAAAACTGCTAGAAACAAGAGAAATAGTGATACACCTCATATTTGTATTGTGCTCCAGCCTGTAGGTCCGTCTCAACTGCAAGATAAGCAATTCTTTTGGTCATGACTCATGAGCACACAAAGATAGCAAAGGGAACACTCCTTCAAATGAAATGGACAACAAATCCAGTTAATCTTACAATTGCCAGGATCAATATACGCAATAGAGACGAGAAATCCAGGCCCTATGTATGAGAATAAGTTCTTCCAACTATTTTTCTGCAAATAGCATAAAACAACCAATAATTAGTTTTCTTCATTCTGAAGCCGGCATCCAGAGATACAAAAGTCAGCAAAACAAACTGACTAGATTAGTGCTTCTCCTTCACTTGATCATTATTTTCTCTATTTCTCAACAGATACTAATGTTTAATTCTTAATCCTTTTTTGGCACATCAGGTTAGAAACTACAAATTATACACATCGCTGCAACAGATGCACATGGGAGGATTATCTTGAAAAAGAAAAGAATGAGCCTAACAAGTAAGCCTGGATATTAGATGCCATGGTGACATTTTTTCTTTTCAATACCAATCAAGAACTATCACGGCATCACGCACATATACCATACCTCCGGGATAACAATCTGATCAACATCTATGCTGTCAATAAGAGGCGTGCCGGGTCCATTTGAGGGATTATTCCGCCCGATGCTAGTTATAAATTGTGGCTGTGATGAGCACTGCATTGGGCCACTCATCTCACTCTCTCCCAAGAACGCTCAAGCCTTTGAGCTGCAACGACAATGAAACAAGGGGGAGTTATTTATAGGTGCACTTTCTAGTTTCTAATGATGCTATCTCAGTCGCTTAAGTACCAAGAATCTGGCGTAAGATAGCTTCCAGTAGGATAGCAAGAACCGTAGCCACTAACAGGAGAGGATAAGATAAATGAATAAGAAAACCAGAAAACAGTGGGCTAAAGGAAAATACACTGTTAAAAAGTAGTGATTTCAGCCTAACTTGATCTAGCAAATGGGACGACGCGGGAGCTAAAGACGACACCAGATATCTACTTTGCGCAGAAAGATATATTCTTCTGAGCAAATTGGACGGTGTAGAGGTAAAGACACTTCAATGCGTGATTAGCAACAGAGCATCAAGAATATAGAAATAACAGTACATAATATTGAAATGCAAGCTTCAACCTTTATCCCATGCGCTTGCTAAACAACGAAACAGAATCCTACGGGCAAGGGAACATGCAAGAGGGAAATAAAACAATGGAAAGGGGTTAGAAGTGACATGAGGTCATCAACCTGCAGAGACATCCACCAGTACAAGATCAATTACCACCATGAACTGGGAAAACAAGCTGTCAACTCATAATTCCCCGAGGAATCTAGCGGCCAGAAAAGGAGGAACTGTCAAGTTCTAGAGATCAGAACCCAGAAATCTGCGCTCCAGGCCACAAAGCTAACCTAAAGGCCAAGATTTATTTGCTAGCTATGAAAAAACTGATGAGCGGAGCTTTTGCATGGATACATCTCTTTCCAAGACACCCAGTAGAAGTTACGGCCCGAGAAATTCCATCATCCATGTAAGGTAATGGGCAGGAAAAAAAATCTCATATTTTGCGTGATCACCGCGTGAATTACAGAACTAAACCGAAGCCACCCAAATTGGTAGCGCGACGGGGAATCCGCGGCCGGATCTGACTAGGGCGGCGCGAATCGCATGACCTGGAGAGAGGAGAACGAATGCGAATGGCAACCCATACCTGTGGGCTACTTCCGCCAGACGGCCGTGCGGTGGTAGTGGAGAGGAACGGAGCGAGACACTGAGGCAGAGCAGAACGGAGACGTCGTCGTCTCCGTCTCCGTCTCCCGCCGCCTCTTCTCCCGCTTTCTTTCTAAACAGAACAGAGGCTGCACGGAATAGGATCTCCCTTCCTTCCTTCCGCTTGCTACGGCCAAGTAGCCGCTTTTTAGTCCGAGAGTCCAAGACTCCAACCAAGCACACGCTTTGACACGGCAGCCGTCGGATCGAGCGAGATGGAGGAAGCGTCCGTCCGATCGCGCGGGCCCGTCGTTCGGTACCGTTCCACTTGCTGGTGCCTACCAGTTTGGATCCCAAACTTTGATGCCAGTCACCAACCTCTCCGTCTCGTGGACGAATGCTACAGTTACAAAATGAAAAGGAGTTCTTCCTGAAAAAAGAAAATGTTGGCATAGATGCCGTGTTTTTGTTTTTTTAAAAAAACTCTACTACTCAAAAATAAAACTCGGTGATCTTCCGTCCTCCTCTCCCTCACCCACCTAGATACTACCGAGAGCGAGTTTCATCCACGCTGCCTTCTTTGTTCTCCTCTGTGCGCAGATAGGTGGGTCCACATCATTAGCCTCTCTCCCCAAACCGCACGCTCAATTCCCCAACCCCCATCCCCTCCGTGCTCTCCTTCTCATATGTACACCGCAACAACACCTCTAGCGTCTGTCTCTATCTCACTTCCGCGTTCGTCTTTGTGCCCTCGTCGTGCCCACACCGCCCCTATCCTCCGACCACCACGCCCTCCAATCTCCAGTGTCATCCTCTCGACGATAGCTCGCCCACTCCTAGCACAGTTAATCAGATGGGATTTCGATGGGAGAGGAGGCTACGAGGTCTCCAGCCAGAGTTCTCAAGGATAGAGCAGATCCGCATTGAGTGTGTGTTAACCTGGAAGCAATACTTTTTGCATGAGCATTGTTTCCATTGAGCGCATGTTTGCGTCTACATGCATCAACTTGTTTTTTTCTTCAATGCAAATCAAATGTCCAACAAAAGTAATACTTTTTTTGTAGAACTCAGAGATGTCTATTATATCTTGACTTTTTGTGTGTGTGTTAACCTGGAAGCAATACTTTTTTTGCATGAGCATTGTTTTATTGTTCACTATTCATATTATACCTGAAATAATACTTCTTGTGAATAATTATATGCACGCCGAAAGAACACTAAGTCTTCTAGCTTTATATCAGAAATATGGTAAGAACACCGAGGCTTTTTCTCCATACTGCATAGATTGAGAGGTTGCTTGGAATTTACTGGCTATATTATGTTGTGACATACTTACATCCTCTATTCAAAAAGATGTGAGAAGAAGGAAATGCCATATATTTTTGAATGGAGGGAGTTGTTAACTATTTATCTATAACAAAGCCAAGTGTTTTTCTACAGTAACTACGACTTCCACATGGCAGCATTTATCTTGGCATTTTGATTGTCTTCGTTTTTCTATCCTGAATCTGTTAATGATTTTCGGTCTATCTCGCTGTTAAATAGCTCGCTCAAGCTATTAATGAAACTAGTGGCTAACCCTCTGCAATTAGTAATTTTGAAGGTCATTCATACTAATCAATATGGCTTTATTAAAGGGAGAACCATCCAAGATTGCCAGGCCTGGGCCTTTCAATATCCGCATCTCTGTCATCATTCAAAGAAGGAAATTGTCATTACCAAGTTGGATTTTGAGAAGGATTTTGATAAAGTGGAACATCATGTAATTCTTGCAATGCTCAAATGCAAGGGTTTCAGTGAGAAATGGAAACAATGGATTCAACATATTTTGTGCTCTGGTACTTCTACGGTGTTGTTAAATGGAGTTTCGGGAAAGGTTTTTCACTGTAGACGTGGAGTGAGACAGGGGTCCTCTTTCGCCCTTGCTATTTGTTCTTGTTGCTGATCTTCTTTAGTCTATTATTAATGAAGCTGCTATAAGGGGTTTAATTTCAAACCCTTAGGCTTCGGATTTTGGCCAAAAGTTCCTCATTGTTCAATACGCAGATGACACACTCCTATTTATGCCTCGAAATGGAATGCAACTTTTTTGCTTAAAAGGGCTGCTTCGTTCGTTTGCTTATTCGACTGGTTTAACAATTAACTTTCATAAATCCTCTCTGATCTCGATCAATGTGGAGGAGGAAAAATTGTGGCATTTGGAAAAATTGTTGCATTTGGCTAATACTTTTGGGTGTCAGGTTGGTTAACCTCTTTTTACTTATTTGGGGTTGTCGTTGGGTTCGTTGAAGCCCAAGTTTGTAACAGCCCAAATTTTCAAATTCCAATTGAAAATAAATTTTTAATTAATTTTGTGGATTTTCTGAAATTTTAAAAACTTTTTCTTAATTATTTTAAAGATAAATTAATTTATTTGTAAAATCTATTAACAATTATAAGTTGGAATTATTTTATTTAAATCCAAAATGCCCTATAAAATTTTGGATAAATTTCTCATAATTTTTTGATTTTATTTGCTAGTGTTTATAGCTTAATTGAATTTTTAGAATTAATTTAATTAGAAAATGGATTAAAAATTCCTGCATAGTGTCTGGGCCGAATTCATCCGGCCCACCACTATTCTCGGCTGCTCAACCTCCTTCCTCCCGTGCGCTCCCAATGTGGACCATCCGATCTTAATCAGACGATCGACGCTCTGCCCGACCAGTTTAATGCGCGTCAGCCGTTTCGCCTGCACGTAATCAGAGCGGACCATCCGATCTTAATCGGACGGTCGACGCTCCGCCCGACCAGTTCTTCCACAAACAGGTGGGCTTGTCTGCAGTGTCATCATTTCTGACCCCTTCTTCCTCCAGCTCCCGCTCCCGACCGCCATTGACGCGCATTGGAGCTTCATCAATTCTCCGTTTCTTTCTTGGATTCTTCTCGCAATCGTGCGCATACAATTCAGCAGTAATCTCCGCACTTATCCCCAGCTGTTTCATCCCTTGATCATGTGCATTGACACTGGACGTTCGCCGCCGCCGCCGTGACCTCCGCGCACGATCTCCGCCTTTCGGCCTCCCCTCGCCCTATAAAAGGGAGCACCAGGGGCGCCTCTCTCCACTCACTCCAGCGCCCCAGCTCTCCTCACCCCAATTGCTCTCATGCGCCCGCAATTTGAGTTTTATCGCCGTCGGCCGAAGCCTCGTTCTTCTCCGATTTTGGCGCCGTCAAGCCTCCGCCGGCCACCTCGACCGCACCCTCAGCATCGCCTCGTCGCTGCTATCCTCGTGCGCCCCTTCGCTTCGCCAGGAGACCACCGAGCTGCGTCACCACCGTCGACCGAACCTCACCGCCGCTCTCTCTATCACCGACGACCATTCCGCCGCATCTCTCCGTCGCAAGGTAGCGCATCAGATTCATGGCCACCCCCTCTTTCTTTTGCGCACCTTTGCACGCTTCGCCAGGCTGCGTAGCGCCGGCGACACCGTCGTCGGAGCGCCACCGGCCTCTGGCCGACGTGGCTCGGCCGCGTCAGCGCCATCTCAGCGCCACCTCAGCATATCTGTGTGTGTGGCAACCGCATTAGCACCGCGTGGCGCCGGTGGTGGCGGCAGCGCGCCAGCGCCCCCCCCTTCAGTCTTGTCTTTGTGAGCCGAGTCCACCGTGGACTCGTGCCTTCCCGTGGACCCAGTCCATGACTGTGGGGCCCACATGTTAGTGACGCAATTCCGTACGCTGACGCAATAAATCAAATTTTCTTTAGAAAAATAATTTGGAAATTCAGAATTTTTATTTTTAGGATTTAATTTAGATTTAAAACTTCCAGGAGCTCGTATTTCTTCATACAAACTCGATTTAGGTGAATCAAATTTCTAAATTTGTATAAAATCAAGATTGAGCTAACTAAACCAAAATTATTTCATTTGGAGTTAATTTGAATATTCATTTGTATTTATTTGTATTTCATTTGAATTTATTTGAATTTGGCTTATTTTCGCGTATAGATTTTGACGACTCCTGAGAGCTTGACCCTGTTGAAGAGGTGGAATACCAAGAATTTGAGCAAGACAAGTTACATCATTGACTATTTTGATCCCAGTATTTCAAATTATTTAATTATATTTTAAAATTATTATTGCAAGCATAATTTTATACAGTTATTTTAAATTCATGTTTTAAATTTCCAGTTAATCCAACTCCTTTGTATAGCCAAGTTTGAATGTTGAATTACCATTCCTTTGTCACCTTAGTCAAATAAAAATTTAAAAATCAAAATATGCTTAGAAATTGCTTAGACCGCAAATATTTAATTTTGGGAGAATTTTTGCCAAAATAACAAATTTTGATTAAAAGCCTATGACATTGTTTTGTCATGGCGGACTTTTGCAAATACCTTTGAAAAATAAAAATAAAAAATGGATTTAGACTTGGGCGAGTTGGACAGTTGGTGGGTGCAGGTTCATGCACGGGCTCAATCTGAGTAGGATTGAGGCCTAGGGTTTATTAATGGAAGTCGTCCAAGTCAGTTAAAGACCGGCCTTTGAGTCGCATCTTGCAAAAGCTCCACCCCACTACCACATGTTCTGTATGGGCAGAACTAGGCTTATTAACTTGTCATACCTCACTGTTGTATGTGTCATTTTGTTGTGTGGGTGTTGGTTAAACGTTATTCCCATTTGGCGCAAGAGAGGGCTTCCGGCAGGTGGTTAGCTCAATGGAAGTAAAACCTTAGTGGGCATATTAGTAGTGAGGTAGAACATTGAAAACGCCTTGTGATAATTGCCTAGTCATACGCCTAAGGAAGCGTGCATTGGCCGACATAACGGGCAAATTATCTCATGTGGGTAAAGTTGTGCCCCTTTGTAGAGTGTAAAACTATTCAAATAGTTGTGTCCATGGTCATGGACATGCTGAGCAAAGCCACTCAAAGTTAGACTTTGATTTTGTTTTAAAATGATTTTAGCAAATGATTTGAGGATGGATAATCCTTGTAGTAAAAATTGGTCGGTTAGCCCTGTGATAGGAGGGTATCCATCACCATATTTCATATGGAGGCTATCCTACTATAAAACTTGAGAATTTATAAAATGAATGTTGGTTATAAAATAATTTCTTTGCAACTTAGTACAAATATTTAAAGAAAACATTACTTTATGCAAATTTAACCAATAAACCTTCCTTTGATATATCCATGCATGCATTAACTCTGTTATTGGGTGTAACTTGCGAGCACGGAAGTTGTGCTCATCCTTGCTTCATGAAAATAAATTTCAGAGAATGACTTCATCACCTGTGTGGATCTCGACGACTAGGCCACTACCCCAGTCGATTGTCTGTGGCAGATCAGCTGGACTCCACTACTTCTTCGTTTTCTGTTGTGTTTGTTTATTGTTGGCTTGTAAGCCTCTTTTGTAATAAACTCTATTGATTGTTAATAAAGTTATGAGAATTATGAATGCTACCATATTTATTTACTGTGTGAACTTGTAATACCCCGACCTGCTCATAGTGTGGCCCATGTGGCCCATGAGGAGTTGTGTGGTGGGATTAGTCCCATATTGCTTGTCTCAAGTGAGTTGTAGTAGTTTATAATGCCTGTTGGATCCAAACGTAGCACCTCCGGGTTAACCCTTTTACACGAAGCGAGGACGAAAGTGTAAGTGGGGTGCTATGTGTGGCGAGTCCGCCTACGCTGGTGGGCATTGAGCCGATTTTGGGTCGTGGTGTTACAGATGGTATCGAGCATCAACTTCATTGACGGCGCGCTGCGGACGAAGGCGGCATATGACGATGGCACATGTGGGCCCGAGTGGACGCATGGCATGGCATATGTGCACCTTTGGACGCACTGACGTACCGAGGGGTGGTTCGGGCATTTGCCGATATGCGGTATCGCCGAGGGTTAAGGGGTGAGTGTAATACTCGACTGCTCATAGTGTGGCCCATGTGGCCCATGAGGAGTTGTGTGGTGGGATTAGTCCCATATTGCTTGTCTCAAGTGAGTTGTAGTAGTTTATAATACATGTTGATCCAAACGTAGCACCTCCGGTTAACCCTTTTACACGGCGGGACGAAAGTGTAAGTGGGGTGCTATGTGTGGTGTCCGCCACGCTGGTGGGCATTGAGCCGATTTTGGGTCAGGGTGTGAACTAGCTACTGATCATGGGACTAGTTCAGAAATGCAGAGAGGATTCTGGGGTGTTACTCCCGGGTCTGACAAAGTTTGAGAGCTATTTGCCTTTGCTCGATAGAATTAGTAGACGGCTATTAGGGCTCTCTGCGTTTCTATCTTATGGGGGCCGCCTGGTGTTGGTCAATTCAGTGTTTTCCTCGCAAGCCATTTATCACATGGCTTCTCTGAAACTTCCGGCTAAGGTCATCAAGCATATTGATTGTCTAAGAATGCATGCTTTGTGGCATGGCTCAGATATAAACAAAAAAGGGTGGCTACTTAGTGGCGTGGAAGGAAGTTTGCCGGCCTAAAAATCAAAGTGGGCTTGGTATTATTCATCTTCGTATGCAAAATAAGGCTATGATGACAAAACATCTTCATAAATTCCTTAATAAGGTGGACATTCCTTGGGTTCCATTAACATGGAAAGCTCTTTACCAGAACAGGTTGACTCTAAGGTTATCCAGGCCTTGTGGCTCTTTTTGGTGGAAGGATCTACTCTATTTGTTAGATGAGTTCAAAGGCTTATCTTGTTGTTCGATTTTTGAGGGGCATTCCTGCCTTTTCTGGAAGGATGTTTGGAATATTGGATTCCCGGTTTTGAATTGGCCATATCTTTTTTCTTTTGCCAAGCAACAAAATATCTCAGTTGCTCATTTTTTTTGGAAAGCACATGTTTTCTCTCACACTTTCATCTTCCTCTATCTCCCACGGCCCTTTTGCAGTTTCAATCTCTATGTGATCTAGTTACACCCGTTGTGCCACTACAGGATCAGCCGGATGTATGGTCTTATATTTCTGATTCCACGGTTTTTACTCCTAAATAGGCTTATGGTCATCTTCTGGGTCAGCTTTGACTCCACCTCCTTTTGTTTGGTTGTGGAAGTCTCATTGTTTGAGTAAGCAGAAGTTTTTCCTTCTGGTTGCTCCTGAAAGATAGGTTAAATACTATAGCTCTTCTTCAGCGCAAACAATTTTTACTTAGGAGCTATGAGTGTGTGCTTTGTTATGGACATCATTCTGAAACTTTGAAGCATCTTTTCTTCGGTTGCTCTTTCAGTCAATGGTGCTGGAAATTTATTGGTTTCACCTAGGACTTGTCTCTCCTAGTAGTTGATCTCCTCCAAGTTGGCAAGATCTCTTTTGGCATCAAATGTTTCAAGAAAATAGTTATTATTGCTTGTTGGACTATCTGGAGTATTCGAAATAAAATCATTTTCAACAATGGTGTTGTATCGCTGTTAGCTTGGAAACGGGAGTTCATAGAAGCTTTTTCTATGGTTATCCATCAGGTCAAACCTTCTCTTAGGAAGGAGTTTGTCGAGTAGCTGATAGATTTCAATTAAAGACTAGTTGGTCTTTTGTATATTCCTCTTTTTCTTCTCTTTGTATATAACTTTGTGTTTCTTAATATATTTCACAGTAGGGAGCTTTCCCTCTTGTTTCCTGTCAAAAAATCTCCCTGGATACGGTCCAAGAATGCAGGAATTTCATCCTTCACTTTCAGAGCAGAAGGTCTAGTAATTAATTTCCAGGTGGCACATGTGGGGCACACAAAATCTCCCTGATTCGGGAAATTCTTTACATCGATATTATGTCCCTGAGAATTGTTAATTATATTTCTCATCATTCTAAGACTTGGGTAACCTAATCTATCATGCCAAAGATAAAAAAGTTCAGAGCTTCGAAATACAGTTTTCAGGACGGTGTGGGCTGCAGATGTCTTAATATTAGTGTAGTATAGCCAAGTTTCATATGAAGGAAGTCATTATAATACCCTTTTTTCACTTTCTTCACGCTTTGTAATGAGTAGGTATTACTTACCATACTCTTCTTCGGTCTCTATGTGAAAACCATTAGCGCGAATATCCTTAAAACTTATGAAAGTTATAGTCGATTCTGGGTACAACAAGGATTCATCAATGACCAAAGTTGTGTCCATCGGGAGTATAATTATGACCCTTCTTGAGCCTATTATACGAGTATCGCTGTGCACGATTGTCGTTAGACTACCAGCATTCTTGCTGATCGACTGAAAGAATTTTGTCTATCTCAAGATAGTATTCGTTGCGCCGCTATCCGTTAAACACACTTCCTCCATAGGGCGCCACACGTGTTCTGATATAAAGTATTTATTAATATGAGGTAGAAAGCAATCCACACATAAATAAAATACTTCAAAACAGAACATGACTTGCTATTATAGATACGGGAAAAAATTTAGTCTTGCAGGACTCATCATAAGAATTTAATGCTTTGCTCTCCTAGAGCTTACGACCATTATTCAAATACTTCATTGTTCTATGACAATCATTAACTTCAAGTGATGATAAAAATATCTAAGTGCAATGTGTGCACTAGATCGAATCAGTGAAGTACGAAGAAACTTCTGTCTGAATCTGCTGCATTGCAATGTTCTCCTCTTGGGCAACTATGGCTGCAGCCGCTGCGATGTCCAAAGGAGGGGGGTAGGGTTGCTATAGGGCTGTCCACATCCATGAGTTCAACTAATGGCTTTGATTCTCCGTGCCTGCAATGGCGATGTGTGCCTTGTGCTGTCCTTTGCCCTTTTTTTAGACTAGAAAGCATCAATGACGTGCTGCAGCTCACTGCAAACTCATGATCAATGCCCCATGTGCCACATTTGTAGCATCCTTGGTCCTGCTGGCCATAGGGCTTGTCATCGCGCTTATTTTGTTCGCCCTTCTTGGTTTAGTCTTGCGACCCATGGCCTTACCCTTCTTGCCTCTTTCCTTTGAGTGAGGCTTCCTCACCTTGTATCTACTAGCATTAGCTTCATGGCCAACATTGCTACTAGGTGGTTATGAGATGTCATTCTTCCTTAGAACATCATCTTGAGCTTCCACAACTTGCTTGATGTCAATCAGTTCGATATACTCTTTATAGCCATCTTGACAATTTTTGTACGGATTGCACCACATTCGGGTAAAAGGTAGAAAGAGTCTTCTCACTCTTCTGGTCATCTGTGGTTACCTTACCACAGAGTTGAAGACTAGTACAAATTATGTGTAAGGAAGAATTATAATCCCACATGGTCTTGTAGTCAGCAAAACGTAGCCGGGTCTATTCCCGCTCTGCTCAAGGAAGAATGGTGTACTTCAGCTTCTCGAACCGCTTCTTCAATACGGTCCACAAAGCTAGTGCGTTCTTCTCCGCCATATACTCATTCTTGAGCGTTAGGCAGAGATGGTGTCTGAGGAAATGAAGTGTCTGATCATTTTTCTCCGCAGTGGGATTGGCAACCTATGAGGTGCCAAATTCGATAGCCGTACAAAGTTTCTTGGCCCTAAGTACGATCTCGACGTCTGATGGCCAAGTCAAGTAATTCTGGCCATACTGGACCAGCTCTTTGAACTCCCGGTTCGTGATGCCAAAGAGTTCATAACATTACTGTTGGTAATTTGTATAAAGTGGTTGCAAGTAATGGTACAAAAATTCTCATGATGTTCATCTATTTTTCTATGTATTTTTCATGATTTACTGCTATTTTCAGTGATTAAAAGCAATATAAGCAATCACAGATAATCAAAACAGTAAATACAATATATAAGTTGTATAAAAATAATAATAACAAAATTAAACATGCTTTGAATGCTCAAAATGATTCAAAAATTGAATTTTCAGGGCCCTTTTCTACTTAAATATGAATTTTCGATGAATTCTGCAATTTTCGAGGGCTAAACCGCTAAATTTCAATTTTGATAAATTGTTCATGTAATTTTTAGAAAGTCTGAGGGTTTATTTGCAAAAACCGGGATTTCCTTTTCCCTTCCCTTTTTTTCTTTTCTATTTCCAGAATTTCATTGGGTCGAGCCCATTATTCCTCGGCCCAAGACGGCCTTGGCAAAAACCGGCGCGGGGGGTATGGTTTCCTACCCTATCCCCCAAGGTGGCGGCGGCTCCAATCCGGGGAAGCGCAGGGGCGGCCAGTGCGGCAGCGCGGCCGCGTACGGGCGGCGTGGTGGCGCGGGTGTGCGTGGCTCGGCTTCGGGCAGCCGGCACATGCAGCGCGCAGCGCGTGCG
Organism: Hsuehochloa calcarea; assembly: GCA_036346395.1. Lineage (NCBI taxonomy): Eukaryota > Viridiplantae > Streptophyta > Magnoliopsida > Poales > Poaceae > Hsuehochloa > Hsuehochloa calcarea. The sequence continues at coordinate 4,475,411 of CM070604.1, read as the reverse complement.
GCCCAGCTCAGGAGGCGCGGACGCATAGGGTCCGGTGAAATGCGGTCGTGCGGGATGTGGTAGTTAAGAAATCGGATTTCTTAACAAAGAGCACGTCGAGTACCCAGTAGTGGTAGGCTGGTAGGCGCCGGATGGTGTGCAGGCCGTGTCGCGTACGCGGCAGCCAGGGTGGTTCGCGGGCTGCTTGTGCGGCGCGACACCCGATAGGTGGATGGACCGATGGAGAGGGCGCACCGCCTGGAGCCGGGCCGATTCAGCGTTCCGCGCGGGGGATTTCACGGGCAATCTGTTGGATTTCATGGCGGATTCAGCGTGCGGCGAGTGGAGGGCTGGAGGCCCATGGTAAGGCGTGCACGGGCGGACCGTCATGCGGTCGGTTAGCCGCCGGCGCACGCTCCCTTCGTGTTGATGCGCGGGCGGGTTGGGCCGCTTGAGCGTTTTCCGCGCGGCCTTGCGGCTGGGTCGGTAGACCGCAAAGCCCACGGGCGCCGTGGTGGCGCGAGCGGGTGGACCGGGCCGCGCCGGAGGGCGTTAAGACATCGCGCCTTTTGGTCGAATCGAATGGAAGATGGGAGGCGCGTGCCGATGCCATGTTTCCTTCCCGGCGGACACCGTGGCCACGTAGCGCCGCGCAGCCACAGGTAGCCGCGGCCACCGATGGCATCCGTGCCGTTCGTAAGGTGGCACTAGTGGTACGTGGACGTGTGGCACCTGCCAGTCTCCCACCCCTCGACGTGGACGAGAGGTGATGGAAGTGCCATAACTTTGTCCTACAAGGCTACAACTATACGTAGTTACTATACCCAGGATTTACATCTGGATTACGTAGAAATAAGAGGTCAAAGGATATAATCCTTCAAGCTAAACAAAACAAATAAGGGGACATTGCAAAGGCACTGCCATGTGTTAAAAATTCTAGTGGTAAATTAAATTAACCACCAAATTATATACGGCAATTATGTTAGTGAATAGTGATAGAACACATCGCCCAAAATTGGGATGGTCCTCACGACCTCACCTACCGATTGATGGGAGATTTCAAATAGGGAAGAAGGCTTGCATGCACACGAGATGCAAGTTCCCGCCATGCTACGGTCGCCCTCGCCTAGGTAGCATGAGCTTTCTAGACCTCGAACCGAGACAAAGCCTTCATCGATCACCTCTTCTTTTTTCTGATCTTTTTCACCCTCTCCTTTTTGTGACATTCTCTGATTGGTCTGAGGGCCACATGATGTAACGGCCAAGGGCAAAGGTGTCCTCCAAAGAGGGGGCCATGACTTAACATGAAAGCTTCACTTTACAACTCGATGCCATGAAACAATATTATGTGTATCTTCCCTCCTATAGTCCTATATCTATATATCCTATAATATACATATGCTAGGGATTTCAATGCACGCCAGCCTCCCTGTCAACTCCTCTTTGCAAAGGCCTCTTCGATCTTTTTCCAACATAGGGTAGCCGCATGAGATTAGGATATCGATCTTGAGAAATCTCGCTTTTGGACGCCTCTCTTCTCCATCGTTGCAAGCTTTTCTCGTGAATGGTTTCAAGATATATGTATATACTACACATATGGGTCAGTACGTATATGGTGAAAGCAAACATTAAACAAGAGAAAAGTTCGTTCGCACGTGTCTGCTTCCTCCGGCAAAGTTGTGCTGGACAGCGACCGCGTGGAACGAATTGAGTTGATCGTGCTTAATATATTGGATCATGCTCTCTTTAATTACGTCGGTCATAGATTTGCGGTGCTTAATATGTCTTTACTACTTAAAAGAAGGAAGTAGTGGCGGTCCGTCCTCCCTCATACGATTTGAGCCGTTAGATCTATCTTTCTTCGTGAGATGTGAGCCGTTGGATCTCGTTCTTTCTCGGTTCCTCCCGTGCATACGGTTGGCCACCCATAACCTCCTCTCCACTCCCCTCACACCCCAACTACCCAAGCTGATGCGCAAGAAGCCTAAAGATTTCATCGATCTTTCCAAGAACGGGTTGCCGGTGAATCACTTGCATTGTAGGCTGAACACGACAACGATTGACGAGATATGATTTTTTTAATCCGTAGCAAAGCACAGACATTGAACTAATATATTTTATATATAAGAAATTTGCGTGCACCAGCATCAGTTGCTTCCCTCTCTAGTGAAAGGTATTTGCATGACTGTTCAAAATTAAAGAATGACTGCAGCAACAAATTAATCACTCTTTTTTTCATCCATTTTCTAGCTAGCTAGGTTGATTATCTACAGCCCGTTTTGAATGTGGGAATTTTTTTCCCCTAATCCTGCAGAAATTGAACTGTTTCATGCGAAAATCATGTAAAATTCCTATGTTTCACTGGGAAAAAAACGTTTTTAGAATTTTGGCGTGCCTTTTAATGAATGCCAGAGGGTTAGAAAGAGATGGAGCAGGCACACTGGAGCCCCCTAGCTAGCCCACCAAAGAAAAAGCATGGAAGTAACCAAATGTTGTTCTTATCTTTTAGGGAAAGAAGGATTGCTTTTTTTTAACTATTGATATAATTATTTGGTTGGGAGTTGAAAGCATGTGTGTGGGAGCTATATGTATATGTTCTGTGTTCTTCGCAACGGCGAAGCCAGAAATATGTAGGAGCTAGACTGAATTTTCAGAACTCACACATAGGTTTTGAGTTGGGGACGAAAGAGCGGCAAATCATAGAGCAGCCAACAAAAACATCCTCTCCAGTTCATTTGTTTACCTCCGGCAAGGTTGTATGTCCCAACCTCGACACATTAGTAGCTTCGCTCCTGGTTCACTACTATATAAAATCTCACCACAGATGATTTTAAACCGTCATCACATATGGTTTTTGAACCGTCTAAATCTATGTGTCTGTGATAACAGACGATCATCACAGACGGTTTGAAAACTGTCTGTGAAAAAATGTATCACGGTTCATAACCGTCTGTGATAGTCTATTTTCACAGACGGTTCTGAATAAGAACCGTCTGTGATAGTTTTTTCTATTGCAAAAAAAAAAGATTTTGAATGTTTCATAGTTGATACAATCACAGTTTATATGAGCTTTCAATCTTCAGAAACTCTTAAAAATACATGAAAAAAGCATCACTCTCATACATACAAAAACCTTATTGACCTCCCCCTTGCGGCCTGTGAGTACCTCGATACTGCCCATCTTGACTATGGCGTCGGCGAAGATGGTGCTGAGGAGGCCTGAGTAGGAGTCAACGACATCGACGGTGGATGTGTCGTTATAGCGCACGGCGTAGAAGGCGATGGTGGCGAAGCCATTGCGGATGCGAGCCGCTGCATCCATTTACCATTTATGTACATGCACTCATAGGTTAGCTACCATGATCGATTGAGTTATCGAGGAAGAAGAAGTTTGTTTGCTTGCAGTTGAGGATGACGAGGTCCTTGTCGTCGAGGCCTACGGTGGCGAACTTGGACCGAAGCACGTCAACGGAGACGAAGTCCAGCAGCACGCCGGCGTCTCGCAGGTTTGACACCCTCTCCAGCATATCCCGCCTCGACTCGGCTATTATTTATAAGGATATTGCCAAAATATTTTGCCTCCCGCGCACGTGTTCAAAAAATTTCGAACTCCCAGCTGCGAATCACAGACGGTTTCATACAAAAACCATCTGTGATAACATATCACAGACGGTTTGTATCATAAACCGTTTGTGATAAGTATCTCATCACAGACGGTTCGTATCATGAACCGTTTGTGATAATATCTCATCACATACGGTTTGTATTAAAAACCATCTGTGATTTTAGATTTTACCATGCCTTGAAATTTTTCTTACTTTTTTATTTTACCATGGGTTGGAATTTTCCTTAATCTTTTACTATAGCTTGGATTTTACTATGGTTTGTATTTTTCTTACTCTTTTACTATAGCTTGGCTGTGCAAATCCCACCACAGCAGAGGATTGGCTACCATGGTAAAATCTAAAATCACAGACGATTCTTAATACAAACCGTCTGTGGTGAGATACTTATCACAGACGGTTTTTCTTAAGAACTGTATGTGATGACTTAGAATATTACAGACGGTCTTTCTTAAGAACCGTGTGTGATACTTCACAGACGGTTGTATTTAGAAACTATCTGTGTTAGGTCCATATCACATACGATTCCAAAAGAACTATTTGTGATTATTTTATCACAGACGGGGATGCGTCTTCTATAACCTGTTTTGTAGTAGTGGTTCTTCCTCTTAATATGTCATCTATGGCTACAATAAGATCTAAGTATTTATATACTTTTGAAAGATTAAATTTCACATTGCTAGGTTAATATACACGTACTAAAACACAGCTGTGCTTGATGTCTAAAGTTTCCCAATTTGGCTCTATAAATTGTATGTTCTGAGTTTGAACAATTAATATACATTGAAATTGAAGAACAATAGAATAGTCAGTGGCAATACAAGAAAATGTAACGAGGACCAATTTTTACTGTATATATAAAATCACCTTATGCGGAAGCAAAGTTGAGTCGCGGACCTCCGGAGCAATAACCCGAGGCGCCATGTCAAATAATACCAGATTTTTTTTTATAAACAACCGGCTATTTACAGCGAAGCACTGCTTCCACGGCTGGGCCCGCTGCGCCGCTGGCCTTGTGGAAAGAAAGGCTGCCACACTCAGAGTCACAGGGGCCATGATTCTCTGTACATGCATGCTCATTCATACAGACCAGTACGATGATGCATGGCGTATATAGTTTTGCACTATGGAGACATGGGGCCCGCAGAATCCTCCGACCAAAGGATGGCTCCAAATGTTCTTTTCTGCCTCCTCGTTGACTGCTTCGTTGACGGAAAATGTAATCAGGACCAACTTTCGCACAGTGTTCTCTTTGTTCATATCTAGTACATCTGCCTTTCAAAAAATATATATAGCCTCTTGCATGCTAATTTCCGTTCCCGTTATTTATTTTATTTTATTTTTTGAAAAGGGCCATTGTTTCTTTTCACAAGTGGGTAGTACTTGCAAAGTTGGAGTATTACCTCCTTATCCCATTCATGACGTGATTAAGTGAATAGCTTGAGCAGATCACTAGCTAGAGTGCATGAGTACGTACATACTTTGTGGCAAATGTGGTTGTTTTTTTGTTTGCTTTGCGTGGACGCGAGCGAGCGAGGCACATGTGAAACCGTCTCAATCACAACTACTAATTTGGAGAACATTATCGTGCCCTCCCTTGGGGAGAAAGGCCCCAAGAGCTAGGATCCATGCGTTACCTCCAAGACAACCATCGATCCCATCACTTTGCCTGCCACGGCCACCGTCTCCACCTCCACTTCCACCTCCACCTCCACCCAAACCACCTACTACTAGCTAGCTAGTAATTTGTGTAGGCATATGCATATCTTTACGTATAATCTATGCTACTAGCTTTTGCCCACTAAACATATGGCATCATGCACTCATGTTTACTTACAAAGGTGCATGTGTACTAGCTTAATTAGCTATCTCTTCTTCAGTCAAAGTCTTCACTTGCATGCCAAGTCTTGGCCACTCTCCTTGGCTACTGATCAAAAGATCGATTTGAGCGGCACCGGCCTGGATTGTAGAGCAAAAGGAGCTTTTCCCCTGCTGACATTTTTCAGTTAAATTAGTAGCATCTGGATGCCAATTAACAATTACTAATGCCCAATGTACCAGTTGGAGCAGGAAATACCTAATGTTACAGATGGTTGGTACTCATGTACTCCCTCCGGTTCACAAAAAAACAATTTGTTTTGGAATCTGTATAGTCAAACTTTGACAACTTTGACTATCGATATCTTTTTAAATATTTAGATCTTAGATATATTGAAATGATATGTGTAGATTCGTCTCGAAAGTACTTTTATAATATTATAATTCATTGGGTTTTACAAATATATTATAATAGTAGTTAGTGGTCAAATTTGCATTTTAGGGGACCGTGTCAATGTCCAAAACAACTTATTTTGTGAACCGATGGGAGTAGATAATGTATGAAATGAACAAGAAATAACTGCTCCACCTAAAAGTACATATGGATAATATTTCAGTAACTGAATATGTAGTAGTGCACCAACTGTATATAGTCAATCGTTACAAACATCATGTGCTGTTGTAGTCAATTGTTACAAACATCATTTGTTGTTCCTGCTCCTGTAACCAGATGCACTGAAGAGTTGTGTTGAAAATTTACCGTCTGTAATGTTTCTACAGTCCAATAACCTGGGTAAAAATTACCAGACAGGGCACAGGGGGCATGTATAAGCATGGACCGAATTTGTAGACCGAGGTGTACGTACCAAATTGTTCAGAGACAGCGGCGCCGGGGGTCTAGCTTAGATGCAACTATGCGGAGACATGATCTTATTTTGTGATTGGTATGGAGTATGGACTATGGGGAGGTTGGTATAAAAGAATCTGGAGCGCATGCCATTCATGATACAATTGCTCCAGACAAAAATCCACTTCACAAGTGAAAACCTAGAAAAAAAATCAAGACAGAAGAGACATGCTTTTCTCCCCTTTGCCTTCCCCGTGTCTCTCTTCTTGCTGCTGAACCTGAGATAGGTGTTGTACCAGTAGTGGAGTGAGCTTCTGCAATATGGGAATAATGGTGATTCCCTATGGCGGCGTTTGATTGCCTGCGTGACTCTGGGCCTAGCCTGTACCAGTGAGCTTGGCTCACTTAGACAGGCTGTGGGGATGCAATGACGTTGTTTGATTGCTTATATCTGTGTAGCCTAGCTAAGTAGAGAAGTTATTTAGTTGCCCATATAGACAGCTGGATATGAAAAATAGATGCAAGGGAAGTTCTTTGCACTACTACAAAAACAGGCAATAGAAGACGTCTCATCACATACGGTTATTTGAAACCGTCTGTGATAAAATAATCACAGATGGTTCGTGGAACCGTCTGTGATATTTGTAACCGTATGTGATAGTGATAGTATCACAGACGGTTCTTGGTAAGAACCGTCTGTGATACATCTCCAGCATATTATTTCTGGACTTCCTCGTTCAGGCAGTCTTGTGAGTTTCGACGCCTCTCTTTTTCTCTGGACTTCCTTGTTTAGGCAGTCTGGTGAGCTTGGACCTCTCTTTTTCATGTCAAATAATTTCTTAAACCTCACTGATGCTTTCCCCTCTGTTAATGAAGCTTCGATCGCAGAGGACCTTCTGATTCAACCTTCTTTCCCATTTTCGGTCGCCACAGCTATTTTCTAGCTAGCGGCTGACTCGGTGAGTTCCCTGATGATTCCTTCGGTCTCTACCATCCTCAGGATGCTTGGAAGCTAATGCGCACCTTCTTGTAGCATTTCCATCGCCGTAGCACGCTGTCAACGGGAGCCTCCTTTGCGCCGCCGCTGCTCAAAGTTGTCAAGCTGCTCTAGTCATCCTCTAGTGTCTCCAAAGCCTCGGGTGAGCTCCTAGTAGTTCGTTGAAGCTTAAGCATGTGTTAGATTAGAGGATTAGCTATCATAGCTTAGGTTTCAAGTTAGCCGATAATGGCGCCACCCCGGGCAACCATGCCGCCGCTGCTCCGCTGACCTTTGGTCCTGCTACTAGCGACAGCATCACAATAGCATCCTGCAGATGATACACTCACTAACCTACCCCAGTTAGGCTCAAATGCGAAAACCACCTCAAGCTCGAGGAGCTCCGCCGCTCTTCTCCGGTGTAGCACCAATTCCGGTCATGTCTCTGCAGCTTGTAGGAGAGCTGATTGGCACTATAGCTCGGTCATTAAGACCAAATCAGGGTTGATTAGGACAGAGTAATGATTAGAGTACTTGAGTTAATTAAGTCTCTGTTAGATGAGTCAAAACTTTATTAATAAATGAGTCATTGACATGTGGGCTCCACATGTCAGATTAATGAAATCCAGATGAAAATAAAGAAATGCACTTTTAGTTATGAGGAAATACGTTTCCGCAGTTGGAAAGCGTAAACCTCAATGAGCCCGACTTTTTTATTAGACGTCAATCGTACTATTTTACTTATTATATTTCTTTTTGAAAAATCTATTATGCACGCATGTATGTCGATATGAAATTGTTAAGTTAGGGATAGTGGAAGATGTAAATACTATTTGATGCATGAATATCTTTTATATTTTTCGTGAGCTCTGAGGGTAACAATCTGTACATAATCATTTATATTTGCTCTAGGTTAATCACTAATAAATTTTAGTATGTTTGGTTAATAGTTAGGGTACTTGTGGTTTATTAATATAATTTAACACTAATTAATTTGTTATGTGTATACGTGTAGATGGATCGAGACTGGATATACGTTGAGAACCGTGTGAGTGAAGAGTATATTAATGGCATGTTGGCTTTAGAAGAGCCGCCAAGCAGGATATGTTGAAGAAAGGGATAAAATTTATATACTGTCCATGCATTGATTGCGGTAATATGAAAATGTTTAACAACCCGACGCAGATCGAAGATCACTTAATACGAAGGGTTTCCAAAAAGGATATATATGTTGGACCAGTCACGGTGAAGAGCAGATTATACCGGAAGCCAATAATGACGACATCGTCGAGGAAGTCAACGATATGCAGGACGTGGAATGTGCTTTTGATGAGGACAGGTCGCATGATAACAATCTGGATCAGATGCTACGCGATGCAGAAGAGAACTACGGTGAGAGAGAGTTTTGTAAATTCGAGAGCTTAATGGAAGACTAGGGAAAATCTTTGTTCCCTGGCTGTAAGCCGGAGTACACAACGTTGTCCACCGTGCTTGAACTGCTAAAATTGAAGGCAAGCAATGGTTGGTCCGACAAGAGTTTTACAGCGTTGTTAGGTCTCTTAGCTGACATCCTTCCGGAGGACAACGTGTTGCCCACCACGACCTACCAAGCCAAGAAGGTTCTTTGTCCATTGGGAATGGAAGTGGAAAGAATACATGCATGTCTGAATGATTGTATCCTGTACTGTAAAGAGTATGCAGACATGCATGTATGTCCCGTTTGCAAAGCATCCCGATACAAGCGTAAGAATACTGCTAAGGCGAAACAAGGACCTCCTGCTAAGATGTTATGGTATCTGCCTGTGATCCCACGTTTGAAGCGTTTATTTGCGAACCAAAAGGAGGCAAGATTGATGCGTTGACACTCGGAGGAGAGTAAGAAAGATGGAAAGCTCAGACATCTTGTTGATTCTGCCCAGTGGAGAAACTTCGATCGGAGCTTCAAAGAGTTCGGTGCGGAACCAAGGAACATAAGGTTAGGGTTGAGTACAGACGGAATGAATCCTTTCGGTAACATGAGCGTGACATAGCACTGGCACGTAAATCTATGTATGTACAACCTTTCTCCTTGGCTATGTATGAAGCAGAAATACATTTTGATGTCACTACTTATCCAAGGGCCGAAGCAACCTGGGAACGATATTGATGTGTACCTAGCACCATTGCTGGAAGATCTTGTGACACTTTGGAACGAAGGTGTACAAGTATGGGATGCGTACAAACGAGAGAATTTCACTTTATACGCCATGTTATTCTGCACCATCAATGATTTTTATGCCCTTGGTAACCTGTCGGGGTTCAGTACAAAAGGAGCCAAAGCCTGTCCGCACTGCTTAGATGGTACCGAGAGTGTATGGCTGAACAACTCGCGTAAAACTGTGTATATGCGTCATCGTAGGTTCCTTCCCAGGATTCACCCATACCGCAAGATGAAGAAATAATTCGACGAAAATAAGGAGGACGGTTCAGCTCCAAAGGCTTTTAGAGGAAAAGTGGTCTATGATATGGTTAAAGATATCGATGTTATGCTTGGGAAGGGACGTAAATTAAGGACCCCCCCAGAAAAATATCTGGAAGAAGCGGTCAATTTTTTGGGACTTGCCTTATTGGGAGCACTTAGAAGTTCGCCACTGCATCGACGTCATGCATGTGGAGAAGAATGTATGTGATAGCTTGATTGGTCTCTTATTGAATATTAGTGGCAAAACAAAAGACGGTGTTAATGCACGGCGTGACTTGGTTGATATGAACATAAGAACCGAGTTAGCACCGAAAGAGACCGATAAAGGACGAACATACCTCCCCCCAACTTGCTACACTTTGTCCAAGGCCGAGAGAAATGAACTGTGTCAAAGCTTGCATGGTGTGAAAGTTCCGTCCGGTTACTTCGCCAATATTAAGAAACTTGTTTCCATGAAATATTTGAAATTAATTGGTATGAAGTCTCATGATTGTCATGTGCTGATGACACAAATGCTTCCTGTTGCAATTAGGAGTATCTTGCCGAACAAAGTCCAAGTGGTAATCTTTAGACTGTGTTATTTCTTTAACTCAATTGCTCAGAAGGTCATCGATCCCAAAGGACTCGACGCTCTGCAGGCCGAGGTGGTCACGACTCTATGTCATCTTGAGATGTATTTCCCTCCGTCATTTTTCGATATCATGGTCCATCTCATTGTTCACCTTGTGAAAGAGATAAAGATATGCGGCCCTGTGTTCCTACGTCATATGTACCCTTTCGAGAGATACATGGGAATTCTGAAGTCCTACGTATGGAATCGATCTCGGCCGGAGGGCAGTATCATCGAAGGTTATGCAACCGAAGAGGTCATTGAGTTCTGCGTCGACTACATGGCTCGGTTGAACCGATAGGTGTGCCTCTATCTCATCATGAGGGGAGACTGGAGGGTATCGGGACCATCGGAAGGAAAGCAATCACTCCCGATCTAGATACATACGCGCAGACCCATTTCACGGTCTTGCAACACATGACCCAAGTGTCCCCGTGCATCGACGAGCATAAAGACATGGTACGCCAACAGAATCCAGACCGGTCGGAGGTTTGGATAACGAGAGAGCACAACCGTTGATTCAACGAATGGTTAAAGGTGCGATTTACTAGGAGGTCATCAAGTGATGAAACGCTGCTATGGTTGGCAAAAGGGCCAATATTTACAATTGTGACATGGCAATGATACGACATAAAAGGGTACATATTTTATACGGCAGATCAGGATAGGAAGAGCACAGTCTAGAACAGCGGTGTCCACATAGATGCATTTCACGAAGGGTTCAATACCGCGGGGGCACGCGGGTTGAACTCGTACTATGGGTTCGTAGAGGAGATTTGGGAGCTCGACTATATACTTTTCAAGATCCCCCTGTTTCGATGTCATTGGGTTAAACTTCCGCGGGGCGTGAAGGTCGACAAGTACGGCGTCACTACTGTGGATCTCAAACGTGTCGGATACAAGGACAAACCATTCGTAGTCGCTAAGCAAGTTGTTCAAGTTTTTTATGTAACGGACCCAGCAAATAAGAACCACCACGTAGTTCTTCAATGGAAAAGAAGGATTATCGGAGTTGAGAATGTCGTGGATGAGTAAGAGTACAATCAATTTGATGAGTTGCCTTCTTTCGGAGACGGCATCAGACTGGAGGAAGAACTCAGTGAGGAAGCTAGCTATATGCGCATCGATCATCATGAAGGACTATATTTCAATTAAGCATGTATTCCATTGTAATTTGATGTTAACATGGAAACGCGTCACGTGTTATGGACTTGTTCTTCCATTGTAATGTGATATCAATTGTCATGTGTTATGGACTTGTCGTCTCTAATGTTGATGTTAATGCGGACTTCGTTGTATCGTGTAGTATCAAATTTGATTTCACTTGATTTGGAGTTAGCCCAAATGATCCACATGCTTTTGTTGAATGAGCACTGTAGCTCATCATTAGCGTCTTAACTACAACCATTAACACTAAATCAATGTTTAGTTATCTGGTTAGCCCTAATGACATACGAAACCTCTATCTGACCAGGTACTATTTTAATGCGGTTATTGCACAAATGTATGTTTTGAAACATTTATAGAAGTAAAATATGATATTTTGAGAATTTGGAAATATTTTGAAAAATGTCAAGAGAAGGTATATATGATATTTGATATGAAAATGAAATAGATTTTATATTGAAGCGTCTGTGCACATCACAGACGGTTACTTAATGGAACCGTCTGTGATGTTCATAGTCATCACAGACGGTTCCAATTAAGTAACCGTATGTGATTACTTACATCACCGACGGTTCAATTATAGAACCGTCCGTGATGTGAGTTATCACAGACGGTTCTTTAATAGAACCGTCTGTGATGACTCGTTATCACAGACATAAAGAACCGTCTGTGATGTTACTCTATATAAGTGCCCCGCTCGAATTGTTGTGCACTTGCCCTAGTGTTCTTCCCCCAGAATCGCCCCCTCCCCCGATCCGGCGCCACCCAACGCCGCCTCCCCCGTTCCGGCGCCACCCAACGCTTGGACCTCCCCCGATCCAGCGCCACCCAACGCCGCCTCCCCCGATCCGGCGCCACCCTGAGGTTCATTTCCAGCTTGCATGTGTATGGCTTTGTGAATCTTCCCCTAAAGCAGTTCTTATCTCCTTGCAATGTCAAGTATATGAGTGAAAGCTTCTATGTACACATGCATTTTGCAGGATAGCATCGATGTCCTGTCTGTAGAACTAACATATTGTCTCAATTTACGCTTTAGGTAATTAGGCAATCTGATTTATGGTGAGTGTAGGCATGCATTTTGTAGGATAGCATTATTGTCCTGTCTCTGAGAATAACATATTTAGAGATGTTGACTCTTTAGGTAATTAGGCAATCATGTTTATAGTTAATGATTGGCCAGCTACTGGCATGATTGATTGCGTGCTAAACAATTTGTCATCTCCAGCAAGAATTTGTTTGGTAATGGATATGGGGCTCCTAAGAAGTATTGAGACTAATATTCAGCTTGGTACTACTACTTATTACATAGTGCATCGTCAGGTAGTGTTTTGGTTGGGAGTTACAATCATAATGCAGTGGGTTTTACTGTACATGTAGTTGGATGAGGACGGTAGGATACATCCCTCCACTCTCCCTCCTTTGATTGTATTGGAGCTCTAAATTGTATTTTATACTTAATACATGCATTGCAATTATGGAGTAATCTAACCAAACAATGGGACACAATTCGTTTTACATGTTATCACAATGCCCAAGAAAAAGAACTGTGAACCAAATGCTTTCAAATGCAATCCACTGTCATATTTTTTATTGTCACGTTTGATGTATTCCTGGATCCTGATTATTACGCTTATGTACTGTTACTTGCCTATTTGGAGAAACATCAGTCTTTTTGGTATAACACGATCGGCCATCCAATTCGGCCCTTGTATGAAAGGTATTAGTATTACCATTTACCAATCATCAAGTGTTTAAATATATGAGCTTTATGCTGATTTCTTTCACATTCGTGTGGTATATGTTTAGCATTTCATTCGGTTTAAATGACATGGATAATTTACATTTGTATACATTGATTTGGTCATTTAAATGCTGATGGTGATGGCTTAGTTGTGCTTGTGGGTTCTGGTGGTGATGGCTTGGTTGTGCTTGGCAACAATGCATTACGCGGGCTTAATTTTGCTCTATGATTTAGATGGTCTAATACTGAAATTGGTAGGATTACTAGTTTAGTTTTGAGCTGTAATAGTTTGCTTGCTGCTATCAAAGTAATCATTCAAGGTTTGTTGGTTTTTTATTTGAAATAATGAATTCAGTGATTCTTGTATTATTCTAATAGTTTGTTTGCTGCTATCAAATATTCTTGTCATATTTTGTTTTAGTGAATTGCATGTGATTGTTCTGTCAGTCTAGCTAAGCATTGATTAGAGCTCAAAATCTAAATTATAGTTTTCTTATCCAATTTGTGAAGAGTATAGACTAAAGGGCTGAGATGGCAAAGATTGATTCTTTTGCAACTCGCCTTCTGAGAGCACTCAAAATCATCCAATATTTCAGCTATATGTTGATTTCTTTCATATACATGTGGTATATGTTGGGCAGTCCGACTGAAAAAACCAGGACCAAACCAACAATCCTAATCTTTCACAGTCATATTCAACTATGCTTTATTCATTTATTTTGTAGTTTTTTGTACAATTTTATCTATTTTCTTTACTATGTATCCTATATTTAGGTTCAATGGGTAACTTCTATTTGTTTATGTAATCATTGTGTACGTAACTTATATAGATAACAAGTAAGCGAGATGGCAGAGGCACCGTCTTCGCCGCCGTCAGCGACGTCGCCGAATGTATCTGGATCTCCGATCAAGGTGGTACGCAAGCGAGATGGCAGATGAATCTTCAAATTGCCCTCGGGCCGCATGACTATCACGGAGGTCAGTGACGTTGGGATCCCTCTGAGTCCAAAGAATACAGCTGCGAGATTCCAGACCGTCTGCGGGGTACTTGCAAGGGAACGCGTCCCCATCACCAACCCAAGCTGGAAGTCTCTGACGGATGTAGAGAGAGCCCAGTTGTGGACTGAAATTTCTGCCTCGTTCACTTTTCCGAGAGCGACCGAGCACGCGCGTCGCGGCGAGCGTTCCATGCGATGTGCCACGCGTGGAGGACCTTCAAGAGCACGCTTGTCACAAAGTACGTGAACACGGGTCAGATGCCCTTCACGAAGTATCATTTCTTATCACGGGATACATGGGACGCCTTCGTGTAGACGAAGACGACAACCGAATTTCAGGAGCAAAGTGCGGCGCACAGAGCTCTTCAGGCACAAAACACTCAGCCCCACAAACTCGGCACCGCTGGATACACGGGTAAAGCCACGCAGTAGGCGGCGGAGGACGAGACCGCTACCAGATCGTTCACTGAGATCTCAGACGAGCGCGCTCGAGCCTGGTTAAGAGCGAGGGCATCAGCCACGTCTTTGGGCGGCACCTCTTTCACAAACCCGGCAGACGAGGCAGTGTCCCAACGCCTGGTAAATATATCGAACTATTTAGTTTTTAATAAGTCCATAACTTTACGGTGTCTATAATAACATGCTTGCCCTCTTGCAGGAAGCATTGACTTTTGCATGTTCCCAAGGTTCCTTCCAAGTAGACAGGGAGAAGGATGTACTACCTACGGCCTTGGGAAACAAGGAGCACCTGGGTTGCACGTGAGGCGTTGGGGTTTACGTACCTTGGAGGGATGGATTCCGACACGACTCGACACATATAGGAGTAGGAAGAGATCCAAGGACCAGCACGACGCCCGATTGGAACATGTGCTTACTGGAAAATTTTAAGCACAAATAACAATCTTGCAAAACCAAGTAAATCAACTCCTCCAGGCGCAAGCCGCACCCGTTAATTTGGGAGCAAGTCCTCCTCAACATCGGAGTAGCGTTGCGTCCACACATAATTCTGGACATGACGACGTTTAATTACCGATCGACGACATCGAGGTAATGTACATCTCTGGAATGCTCCAAAGATAGACCTATAGGACGCCCTAGTTAATTGTGTATCATTTTTAGGAGCCGACGCCTTGCAAGCTCCAAGTGAGGATGGCCGAGTCCATTCCTATTGAGGCTGGGCGGGGTATGGTGTATCCATGCTAGGAAGGGGCAGTGCAGTACGATTCCCAGCTGGCGCAGGGTTACGCCAGGGTCTAGGTGGACATGGTACATGATAATTTTATGGCCATCCACTGGGGATTCGCCTAAACGAAGAAATCAAAATACTAGGGGATGTCATGTACACTTTTATCCAGTGGCCCAAGAAGGACATCGCCCTGGACCCTACACTGACGCCAAATCGACACGACCCTGCCTCTTCAATAGTGCCCTCGATGAGTCCGCCTCAACCTTTGCTTCAGAAGACCACCTCATCGGTTCCAGTAGAGAATACGCCAAAGGGACAAGAAAATGTGTCACAATATCGGTCCCTGAGTCGTCTCACGGGAAGACGGGACGCAAGCAACTCGTTAAGGCAAAATCGATATCGAAGAACATTCAGGTGCCTGCCAAGCCCGGGAAATACTCTCTCGGAAGTCCGTTGGTCTCCAACACAGAACTACACGACTAAGGACTAGCTTGTCAATCTTTGCATGAATGGTACATACGCAAGACCCGAGAGGAGGGGGACCATACTGGAATCATCGTCAGATACAAGAGGGAGCATTTTCTCCACGAGATGGGCCACTTCGTCGTGGGCTTCGACGACTTATTCGACCTATACAACCTCAATACCCTCGACGCATCACTTCTACGATACTGAACACTGTAAGTGTGTACAATCAAGTTCTACACTCACGTGATACCGATAAATATCACAACTCATTGCTTATCTACAGATACATTATGAAATGTGCCCGTCGACTCAAAGATCTGGTGGGTTTCCTCGACCCACACGTGATCTCTGAGCAAACAATCAACCAAGATGCATTCTACGTCGAGAATTACATAAAAATGGGATTGCTTGATCTGGACGACAAGGAGTACATAATGGTGTCCTACAACCAGAAGTAAGTGCTTCACTACTTGTTATACAAATTTCGTATGAACATAGGTTTATGACTATAGCAACATACATGAGTAGATTCCACTGGATTCTTCTAATCATTGTACCAAAGAGGAACACGGTATTGTACCTTGATTCCCTACTGAACAAAAACCACGACTTCACCCTTCTTAAAGGAATACTCGACAGGTATGTTCATTTCCTCCGCACATTATAACTTTATTGTAGTATTCCTTCGTTTGAAATGGATGCGGATAACTTTTTGGAATCATGTAGGTCGTTCATCGGCTATGTTGCCGAGGGAGGGGCATACAAGGGATCAAGCGCCACACTGACTCACAGGATGCGGTTTCTGGTGCGCGCTACAACACAATAATCATATATCATACTTTATAATATTGCGTCTCGAACTGACTGTACCTATATATGTAATTCTATTTTTGTCGTGCCGCCAGAAAAAACGAGATCACCTATGCGTATTCTACGTATGCCATCATATGCGGCTATTGATTGGTTCTAGGAGGCACGATCCTCAGGTTTGTCAATCTCGCAATAATTATTTCCTAATTATAAATTTAAATATATATGCTTATTACTTTACTCCTGCTGTCGACAGCTCTTCGATATAGAGTTAAATGCACTCGACATGAAAGAGGTCACGTACGTTCGAGGGGCGCTCTGTAGCTTCATCAAGGCGGACATCGTTAACCCCGACGGAGATTTTCACGCCATCGACACCGATAAACGACCTTCGAACAATTGATTCAATATTGTTCTTGGTTGCAATCGTCTGTGATAGTGACCCTTCACAGACAGTTTTATTAAAAACCGTCTGTGATATAAATGTATCATAGACGGTTTCAACCAAGAACCGTCTGTGATATATCATAGACGGTTCTTGGTTGAAACCGTCTGTGATAGTGATCCTTCACAGACGATTTTTGTTAAAAACCGTCTGTGATGATCTTTATCACGGATGGTTGAAAACCGTATGTGATAACCGCCTATCATCACAAACGTACAAATTCAGAATGTTCAAAAACCGTCTGTGATGACGGTTCGAACCGTCTGTGATGACCTTTTTTGTAGTAGTGTTGGTTGCCCGTATAAACACGTGGTATGGTCACCTCTTCGTAGGTGTGGTGAGGATAACTCCACCATTTGCTATAATCCTTATAATTTCACTAAGTACTCAATTTTAACAGTTTACATCAACTTACATAGCAACAATATGATGGCTATAGTCTAAACTACAATTATAACATGTTTATAGCTAAAAGAATCCTTCTTCTCCAGCCTCTTGTCTGGCTTAACCATGGATTCGTTGGCTTGACCATGGACCCAAGTTTGGTGACCACGGTTGACAACATACCAAATCATATAAGTCCTAGGTAAAAAAATTGAATCAATTGGCCGCAATCATGCAAATACATGAACTAGTTAATTGTAAGTAGTGTCGGCCTCTTCTATTGATTACCATCAGTTGCACCAAATCAACAATGAAATCACATAGGAGAATAGAAGTGGGTTGAGTAATCAATTCACAATCAAAGCCTCAGATTGTGATCGAATGAAATCATTTCCACCAAGATAGGTTGAAATCAGATTTGCAAAATTGAAGAATAAAATGGAATGGTATGGATTTGTAATGCCACGACTGCTGCTTCACAAGGAAGCGCCTCCCAGTGGGCAAAACTGGCAATAAGTAGTAATGAGCTAAACAATTTGGACAAATTGACAATAAGTATGAAGTTAAACAAACTGGAAAAATTGGCAACAAGTGGTAAGCTAAGCAAATTGAACACTGGTGCATGAGAAACCAAAATCTCACAAATTATCTGCACAAAATCACATGCCTTTGCTTGCAACCAAAATCTCACAATCTTCAAAGGACACTAGTGCATCAAAAAATATATGAAAAAACATCATTGGCTAGATATCATCAGACCATGTCATCAAGTAATTACTACTACACAAAACCTCATCACAGACGGTTTTTGAACCGTTTGAATTTATGTGTCTGTGATGACCTCATGTCATCACAGACGGTTTTTGAACCGTCTGTGAAAAAGGCTATCACAGACGGTTCATGAATAGAACCGTCTGTGATAGTCTATTTTCATGACGGTTCTAAACACAAACCGTCTGTGATAGTAATTATCACAGACGGTTCTTGTTTAGAACCGTCTATGATAGCCTCTTCTATTGCAAAAAATAAAATTGAGTTTTCACTTCGTCCAGAGCCTCGCGAATGAATCTGATATGGATTTTCGGATTAAACTTTTCGTTAGCTTTCCCACAATAGCCATAGCATCATAGTAGCATCAACTCAATTCATTTACAGAGCACTAAAAACAACACAGCATCACCCGCATCACAGTAGTATCAACTCAATCCATTCACAGAGCACTAACACATCACAGTAGTAATCCACATCACAGAGCAAAAGGGGGAGTAGAGAGAGTGAGGTCCTGGGAGGCTGGGGCGACGAGGTCATGGGAGGTTGGGGTGACGAGGTCGTGGGAGGCCGGCGACGACGAGGCCTGGGCGAGGTGGAGGAGGCCGCGGGCGACGAGCTCAGGGGAGGACGGGGTGATGAAGTGGAGGAGGCCGGGGCGATGAGGTCGTGGGAGGCCGGCGACGACGAGGCTGGGGCGAGGTGGAGGAGGCCGCGGGCGACGAGCTCGGGGGAGGCCGGAGCGTAAGGTCAGGCGAGACGGAGATGGCAGAGGAGGAGATGGAGAGATGGCAAAGGAGGAGATGGAGGATTCTGTTAATATAAATAGATTTTTGATAGCCCACCCATTAAGTGCAAATTTTTGTTTTTCCGCCCAACAAAATAAAAGTATCATAGACGGTTTTATACAAAAACCGTTTGTGATGACATATCACAGACGGTTCGTATCATGAATCGTCTGTGATAAGTATCTCATCACAGACGATTCTTAATACAAACTGTCTGTGATGAGATACTCATCGCAGACGGTTTGTATTAAGAACCATCTATGATTTTAGATTTACCATAGCTGATGTTGAGCCTTAGCAGTCTCCTGCGCCTCGGCAGCCTCCTGCAATAATTAATGAACCTATCAGAAGATCAAAGCGGGAGAGAAGATCTGCCATCCCAAATGATTATATTGTTTATATGAATGAGGATATTAATGATATAGGGAAGGTAGATGATCCCACCTCTTCTAAGGAGGCCATGATGAGTGAACATTCTCCTAAGTGACTTGATGCCATGAAGGATGAATTAAAGTCTATGAGCACAAATGATGTATGGGACTTAGTAGAAATTCCTGACAGAGTCAAACCAGTAGGATGTAAATGGGTCTACAAAACCAAGCATGACTCTAAGGGAAATATCGAAAGGTTCAAAGCAAGACTTGTAGCAAAATGTTTCTCACAAAGAGAGGGGATTGACTATAATGACACTTTTTCTCCTATCTCAACTAAGGATTCATTCACAATAATTATGACACTTGTGGCTCATTATGATTTAGAGCTACATCAGATGGATGTTAAGATGGCATTCTTTAATGGTGACTTGTAAGAAAATGTTTTCATGGCTCAACCAGAAGGTTTTGTCATGGAGGGCAAGGAGCATATGGGTTGTCGACTTAAGAAATCTATATATGGCTTAAAATAAGCATCGAGGCAGTGGTACCTCAAATTCGATAAAGTCATAAGGAACTTTGGATTTAAGAAAAATAAAGTTGATAACTGCATATATGTTAAGTTCAAGGGGAGAAAATTCATCTTCTTAGTGCTATATGTGGATGACATCTTATTGTCCAGCTGTGATAAGGATATGCTGTTTGAGACCAAGAGATTTCTTTCATCTAATTTTGATATGAAGGATCTTGGTGATGCCTCTTACGTTCTTGGCATTGAAATTCACCGAGATAGGTCCAAAGGAATATTAAGTTTATCACAAAAGGCATACATTGACAGAGTGCTAAAGAGATACAATATGCATAAGTGCTCTGGCTCGCTCTGCTCCTATTGTTAAGGGCGATGAGTTTGGGACATTTCAATGTCTAAGAAACCAATATGAAACTGATCAGATGAAGTCGGTTCTTTATGCTTCAGCTGTCGGAAGTATTATGTATGCTCAAGTAAGCACGCGCTCTGATTTAGCTTTTGTAACCGGAATGCTTGGCAGATATCAGTCAAATCTAGGACCGAACCACTGGAAGGCCGTTAAGAAAGTCTTGCGTTATATGCAAGCTACTAAGCATCTCATGCTCACATATAAGAATTCTGATAACATTGAAGTTATTGGTTATTCAGATTCAGATTTTGCGGGATGTGTTGATACTAAGAAATCCACGTCAGGTTATATCTTCACACTCACTAGAGGAGCTATCTCGTGGAAAAGCTCCAAACAAACCCTTAAAACATCTTGAACGATGCAAGCTGAGTTTGTGGCATGTTATGAGGCTACCGGGCAAGCTGTATGGCTTAAGAACTTTATTCTGGGTCTTAGAGTGGTAGATAACATCTCTAAACTACTCACTTTATACTATGATAACGAACCCGCAGTCTTTTATGCGAGTAACAACAAGTCAAGTGGTGCTGCCAAACACATTGACATTAAGTACCATGTTGTGAAAGACAGAATCCATGATCAAACCATTAGTATCAAGCATATTAGTACCAAGTCAATGCTTGCGGGTCCGCTTACAAAAGGCTTACCACCAAATATCTTTCATGATCATGTTGCCGGCATGGGTTTATTGGAAAGCCTATGATTCTGGATAAAAGGACCTTAAAACAAACCAACTCCCATTAAATATAATGAATATCCATTTCAAAATGGGATAGTACACTATAGGTACTGGAGTTGTATGTCACTTCTTTGGTCATGCGACGTATTACCTTGGTATGCTATTTTATTGAGGATGGACTTATGATGTTAGCCTTACGATCAAAGGGGAGAATGTTGGGTTGATCTCGGCTAACGAAATTTTGAGATTTGGGTAATGACCCATGTCGCATACCGATCGGGGCTCTACTAACGACTTTGGCCCAGGTCCCGTTCACCCAGCGCAATACAAAACGTATGGACTCGGCAAGCTTAGGCTTAATTTGTTCTAGGCTACAGAGTCAAAAACAAACCCGATCTAAACAGGCGTTGTGGTGAGCGAAGACCGACGACCACCGTCACGATCTCGACATCGCGCTGTCTCAGGCCGACACACCGGTGCTCTCACATGTGCCGACATCGACTGAGCCTCAAGCTACAATGGCATCTTCAAGCTCTGATACGCATTCACGCTTCCGCTCTAATGTTTAGATTAGGTGTTCATTTTAAGCTAGGATTAAGGATTGTTTAGATCAGGTTTTACTCACGTCTTTTCTCACATTCCTGTGCTTCCCCTCTGCACGCGTAAAACCAAAAAAAAATGCCTGCTCATCGTCCCACGTGCGCCCGCCCGAGCCAGGCCCGTGGGAAACGGTCGATTTTTTAGTTTCCATGAGCCAAGCTATGTGCCCCCACTACACCTCACGGGTCGGGCCCACGATCATATACAGGCAACACTACCAAAATGGTTAATTTATCGAGTACTTAATAGTTTGCCGAGTGTCTTGAACCAAACACTCGGTATAGTCCCGAGTGTTGAATATAGCACTCGGGGAGAGAATAAAACACTCGGGAAAGTATTCCGTTACGGTGATTACGGTGCTCGGATAGTGTTGTCTCCCGAGTGTCATATATTTCCGAGTGTAAATAGTGACACTCGGCAAAATTGAGTTTCACGAGTGTCACACTCGGAAACACTAATTTACCCGACTGAACTATCCCGAGTGTTATTTCCCGACTGTTGACCTTCGGAAAATGTTTCCCGAGTGTTTTTGTGGATTTCCGAGTGTATCGAGCACTCGGGAAAAAAACTGTTTCTGGTAGTGCAACCAATCACCTTCTCACTGCATCCCACAGGCCAGACTAAGGCCAAATGCAGGTAATCATACACCCCTTATCTATTTCCTCCTTGTAGTCTCCATCCAGAGCCAAAGTTCACAGTACCACTGCATGAGGAGCCCAGGAGCATATCTCGCTGAGCCTACTCATAAGTCTTTCAGGCTGAGCTCTGAACAGTTCCTTCATCCAGCATAGACAAAGAGAGGGGCAAATAAGTGAGATATTTGGTACATTTTCTTCTGCCATTGGTGGTTGTTGGTGGTGCATGCTGAGGAGGCTTTGTGCTATATGTGCTACCCCCAATTAGTTTGTAGTAATAAATATTAATTTATACTACTACACCAACAAACCAATACTAGTATGGTGCAATTATGTGCCATCAAAAGCCTCGCACTTTAATTCACATGCATCCAAATCCACAATAATGCATTATGTATGTAGTAGTGTTTTCTTCCTTATCTTTATCTCTGCTTTTATAGTAAACAATAGTAACACAAGAAGACAGTAGTAACAACAAGAAGAGGGCACAAAGCAACAACATCCCCTTCCCCCTCTATAAATCCAGCTTCTCCCCTTTGCCTGTACCACACCCACCCACTGTTCTTCTCCCCTTTGCCTGTACCACACCCACCCACTGTTCTCTAGCTACTCCCTTAGCCGCCCATACCATCAACAGTCCGGTCTCCTCCTCGTCTTGTGCTCTCCAAGATTAATTTTCTTTTGTTTCTACTCCTTTCTACTCTAGAATTCTAGATGGAGCAGCATGCATATGTCGGTCCCTTTCTGTTCTCTCATGGTTTCCTGAAGCATCTTCTCGTCTGGCCATGGCTTGTTCTTGTGGAGGAAAGGTTTGATCGATCGATCAGCTCGTGTGTGCCTGGCTCCCTGTATGCCACACATGTAGCCCAATCCATGGTGTGATTGGATGCTGTGGGTGGCGTGCAAGGAGCCAAGCATGCATACCGTATTACCGTGATCTCTTCTATCTTTAATTTTTCATGTGTAGATCGATAGTCTTTTAAGATGTTGATGTATTTCATGTTATGTCTGTCTTTCCATATCTGCTTGGTTTTAAATTGTTTGTGCAGAGGTGGTATCAAGGATTCAAAAAGTTTGTTGTTCTACTTCAAGCCATTTAGTCCCCAAAACAGTTATTTTTCCCTTTTTCTTGTTGTTATACATGCCTATGCTAATCTTGTTTATCTTATTGATTGCTTGGTCTCCCCTTGAGTTGATAGGATCATAGGAATGGCCAAGAAAAACCTACGAATTTTGGAGGAAAGCAAGCATTTGTACTCTTTTACTAGCTGTTTCTTGTCCTAAGAAATTAATTTCAATCGGTTCCACTCTAATTAACTAGTTATGTTTGTGCTACCCAGCATAGTCGAATCGATCTGATTATTCTGTTTCTCCTCTTTTGCATTCATTCATTCACATGAAAGGTGTCTTGCATAGCTTTTATTTGTTTGATTTTGTTCTCCACTTGTATGGTGATGGAAGTATGTAGATTATACATATAGACATTACTTTGTGACGGGTTTTTTTTTGTAATTTAGCTCTTTGCTAGGCTGGCACTATACTGAAACGTATAAGGATTTAATTTAATTCATTCTGGGAAAACTGCCACGTATTTAAAATTTCTGCTACAAATGGCCATGTGTAATGGATAGCAAGTAGTTTGAAGACATATATAAGACCTTAATTTATCTGTTTCCTATATTTCTCTCCTAAGTTTATTTCCATTAATTGTTATTATCATATGCGGTCATATATTCTTTGTCAAATTCCTTGCTTCAATTTAAGAACACATATGTGTTGTGTGTCCAGGAGGCTCAATCTTTCAAACTAGTTCTCTTAGGACGATTGAGCATGATATAGAAGTGTGCTTCTCCAATTTATAGATGATTGTTTAAGAGGGTAATATATAAACACAAACAAATTTTCTAATTAGTTGTAAGTTGAGGCATATATACATGCATATATCGTACTTTTATCATATTTGTAGATATGATGCAATGTGGTCTGTCTATGATGCACACGTATGATCGATGCACCGTGATGATTCATATATATACTAATAAACAGTCATTGCAGTAAATTGTATATGCATGCGCGCGTGTCATGCCCTCCATTATTTGTTGTTCACACATGCGAAGCTCGAATCAGCAGCTCCACTGGCGATCTGCCTTTAATGTACCCACTGAACAAGGTGTGTTATGCTCTCTCTCTCTCTCTCTCTCTCTCTCTCTCTCTCTCTCACACACACACACACACACACACACACACACACGCGCGCGCATACACTCACACAACAAAACAACAACTAGGAAATTCTCTAGTGCATTCCCAATCAGAATGGAAATGTATGGTGTCAGTTTTGTGTATGTTAATCAACTCGAGTATAATCTTGTTTATCTATGGGACAGTTTTTTCTTGTGATTTTCCCCCATTTTCTTAAGTAGTAACTGAAAACCAGCATACTTTCAAAATCAGAAGTCGCTTAATTATAGTTTATAAAGTACCGCTTTCTCATCTAATGTTGCAATGTTAATTAATTTCTCTTTAATCTGACCCGGGGCATATGTTTTTTTCAGGAACATGACCATTTGTGGAATTTGGAGAGAGAGGACAGACGATGCATGTTGGCTATGCACGGTTTAATCAATCTGATCGCATCCCTTCGACGTTGTGCATAATGTGGTTGTATGGTATAAGCTGCTCAAAGCTAGCTAGTACTGAAAATCACATTCCCCAAAAAAGAGAAGAGGGAGAACGACATAGGTTTTGAACATGGGCTATATATAAGTTTGCAGAATGTCATGCTGAAATGTCAGTATTCCATGTCTAACTCAACATCTTACAGATTGTTGGGGGAAAAAATTCAGACAGTATCACTCTTCGCTAGCTAGCAACCTAGCACTGCAGCAGCTGCAGCACATGAGTTTTGCAAGGTTAGCAGTCAGAGGTGTACATATATATAAGAACGCCTCCTGGAATGAGCACTCTTCATTCTTCAGTTTATATATGCATCTCTATCCAGCTTGTGATCAATGCTGGTAAAATTAAGTCCAGTACTGATACTACCCGTTACCAGTCTATATGTTCAGTAAAAATTTGCACCACACTGCTCCAAGGATGAATGCATTTCAAAACACTATAGCATAAGGCAAGCATAAATAATGCCTGCGATTGTTTGACAGTTGTACACTAGTACTACTGAATTAAGAACAAGGTTTTGCAAGTTTGTTTGAGTAGCACGAAGTTGCAAGCAGAACACACAAGCATGAACAGAATATATATCTGTCCATGACATGACCATGTGTACATATAATATGTGTTTATATATTCCCCGTACAAGAACCGCGCATGCCATTGCCAGCCCTAGTTAGCTCCATGCTCTTTGGTGCTTGGGGCCGGGCCAAGCCAAACAGAAGACTTTTGATTTGTCTCACAGGGTCTGGTACTACACTAGTCTAGCTCCTTCCACCTGAGCTGCAAATGCATGTGGTGGGATCCAGCTCCCAGGTCAAGTAGAGGTGTTGTTGTGCTTGTTCTCTTGTGCTGCAAACTGAGAGAGAGAGAGAGAGAGAGAGAGAGCTAGCTTTGGCTGTGGCATTGTCCTCTCAGCTAGGTAGCCATGCATGCTGTCAGCTTTCTCTCCTTCCAAGGTCTGCAAGATGTCCTCCTAAAGTAATCAAAAGGGGAATTCCTCCTCTCGTGCCTCTCCCTCTTATCTTACTGCCTATCCCAAAGTGTGTGTCGAGTGTCTACTCGTGCATGTGTACTAGCTTAGCATAACTACTACAGTAACACCACGTTGTTGTACTTGCGTGCGCAGATATACATACATCACTAGTATATCAGTGGTCGACGTCGAGGGGTAGACATCGTAGGATCGAGTAGCAACGAGGACCACCAAAACAAACCATGCATGTATGTCTATTCCCTTCTGTCCCCGAACTGCATGCATTTGCCGACCTTAAAAAAACTGCATGCATTTCCCTACTATGGTAGTATGTGCAAAACTCCCTACTCACTTGAAAGTCGCCGGCAGACGCTCAATGTATCCTGCAACTATGAATTTCAGGGCTTAGGGTTAGATCACCACTAATCTCTCTTCTGAATAAGTTTTCCATCAGTCTCAGCACCAAAGATGCAGCTTATTGTTGAGAAGATGATCACTGCACTGCATATATGTATTTGCTCATAGATACCTGAACACTTGTCTGAAAGTACAGTTCTTTTTTTATTTTGAAACACTGAAAGTACAGTTCTGATTTCTGAACATATCGAAGAAATATAAATCACATGCATGGTCCAAGCCTAGGCCAGTAGGGCTTCCTGTCTTGGTGTCCATGTCTCTACAAGCCAGCTAGGCCATTTCTATTCAAAGTGTCAAATACATCGATCCTTAGCTTCTGTCTATAGGGTTAATTAACCAAATCCAAGACTTGTATGTGACATGGTCCATTCCTATGACTCTTTCCAATCTCACCAAGAACTCTAGAGACTGGACCATCCTAGCTAGTCTCATAGTCTCACTGTTGATCATGGGACTCTCCAAGACAGCTAGCATACAATGTCCTCTGGTGTTCATTTTTCTTACATATGTAGTTCTAGCTGGACGATAAATAATCCAAAGCATTCAAGCTCATAGCCTCTAAAAAGCTAGCTCAATCTACTGAGAGTTGTTTCCAACATTTGTAAGTGCACATTTCATATCTTTTTTATCTAGACCATTGGAGGTGTCTCTTAACATTTCCTAATAAACTATTCTTTCAAAAAAAAAGAGGAACTGCATAGTGTTGTGTGAGACCATGTGGAGTTCACGCCATGGTGTGTGATGAGTAGTTTTACTATGTTGTGCAAGAATTGTCGATGTTTGAGTTTGATTTTGAGTTTGAGCATAATTCAATGTCGCTGATAGTACTCAACCAGTCTGACTGGTTTGCACGGCGATAAGACCTCTCGACATAGGCGGTCTAACCGGCCTTAGCATAGAGATCAAACCGGTGGTGTGAACCTTTGAGTGCTTTAGGAAATATACACCAAACACTTGTGTCTGCATGGTTGAGTATATGTTTGCTCATATTTTCATTGCAATTGGAAATTGGAGCTGAAAGTAGACAGAGTTTAAAATCTCTAGAAGGTTTTTGGGCTGAGTGAGTTGAGCACGATCTGACTGGCATGGGACTAGCAGTCAGATTGGTGTCCTGTTACCGGGTAAGTCTTGAGTCGGTTAAGGGTGAAGTTGGCTCGGTCAGACCGGCCATTGGTTGGTGGTCTGATCGGCATGGTGGCTGAGGTTAGACCGGCTATGGTGTTCCAGGGCACAGTGAGCTGTGGTTTTGAGTAGAAAGTTGGGAGTTGGTCTTAGGAGCGTGAGATTTGTGCATATGGATTGCATTATACATATTTGGACTAATGTGGGTCAAGTTATTAAGAACTTGTGCCCAGAAATGGTTGTTTGGTCTATTGTTGTGCAGTGTAAGCGAGGAAAGTAACGCTATCTTTGATTGTTGAAATCAGAGTACATGAGTTACACATATATAGATTACAGCTATCATGTGAACGCGTACAGTTATCATGTGAACACGTATAGCTATCATGTGAACACGTACAGCTATCATGTGAACACGTGATCCCTCGGAAGAGAAGACGTCATGCATGTAGAAAGCTGATGCATCATCCTGTCTAACATGCAGGTGGCTTGGAGTCAACTATAGTCAACGGTAAGGAGGTCCGGGACTTGGTTAGGAGAATCAAGGTCTAGAACGGTTATGTATGTCAGGTGAGATGGTTGAACTCAAGCAAGATGCAAGATAGACAAGAACCATGGAAGCAAAGTTCACTACTACAGAACACGTCATCACAGACGGTTCGGAACCGTCATCACAGACGGTTTCCGAACCGTCTATATTTATTCGTTTGTGATAACAAGCAGTTACCACAGACGGTTCAAAACCGTCTGTGATAACACTTATCACAGACGGTTTTTAACGTAAACCGCTCGTGATAACCACTTATCACGGACGGTTTACTTTAAAAACCGTCAGGATAACCACTTATCACGCACGGTTTTTAAAGTAAACCGTCCGTGATAAGTGGTTATCACGACGGTTTACGTAAAAACCGTCGTGATAATCACTTATCACGACGGTTTACTTTAAAAATCATGCGTGATAAGTGGTTATCACGCACGGTTTTTAAAGTAAACCGTCGTGATATGTCTAGTATCACGACGGTTTATTTTAAAATCGTCAGTGAAGATATTACCACGCACGGTTTTATGTTGAAACCGTGCGTGGTAATAGCCTTCATGCACGATTTCAACATAAAACCGCTCGTGGTATCGAGCGATCCTAGCTACATTGTTTGTTGTTTTTGGCCACCTCAGAATTGCTAGCCATGCCCTCGAAAACAAGCATGTACAAAAAATGATACATCGCAGAGAATCAATTGTTGACAACTCAAATTGACCATTACTCAAAATAAATTAATAAAGATCGAATTTGTTAAAGTATTTTTGCTATAGTTGTACAATTGGATTACAATTAAGTCAATTGTTTGCGTGAATCTGGTGGCGATGGAGTGAAACTCTCCTTTGTTAACTATTTCGTCATGATAAAGGTGCATAGCGCCTCGAACTTCCACGAGCTCTTGCATAGCGAGTCCATGTAAATCTATTATCAAACCCCGCGCTAGGTCAAGAAAAATGGTAAGGATATATATTTGAATTTACAATTACAAAAAATTATTTCGAGATTGACAAACCTCCGGATTCTTCATGTTAGCACTAATGATTTGTCGCATATGATGGCAAGCGTAGAATACACATAGCTCATCATTTTTTTGTGGCATGACCGCAAAAATAGAATTACATATGTACGTATAGTCGATTGAAGACATATTTTTATGAAGTATGATATATATAGGATTATTGTGTTGTAGCGCATCGAAATTTCGTCCGTGTGTTAGTTGGTATTTGGATCCATGTATCTTCCTTGTTGGCTAACATAGGAGATGAACGAACTACATAATTGAAAAAGTTATCCTCGGGCATTTCAAACGAAGGAAGACTACAATAGAGTTATGTATGGAGGAAATGATCATACTTGTCGAGTATTCCTTGCGAACGTCAAATCGTGATCGTTTCGACTAGGGAATCAAGATATATCACGTTGTTCCTCTTGGGTATAATGACTAAAAGGATCGATGGTACCTACTCATGTATGTCGCTATAACTATTAAACCTAAGTACAAATGAAATTTGAATAGCAAATAGTGAAGCACTTACCCCGGTTGTAGGGCACCGAAGATGTAGTCCTTGCGATTACGAAGAAGCAATGCCGTCGTTATATAGTTCTCGTCGAAGGTCGCGTCTGCTTGGATGGTTTGCATAGATACCACGTGTGGGTCGAGGAAACCCACCTGTTCTCGCCCTTCCCGGGCATTTTTCATCATGTATCTATACATAAGCAATGAGTTGCGATATTTATCGGTATTACATGAATGTAGAACTTGATTGTACACACTTACAGTGTCCAACATCGTAGAAGCGGCGCCGAGGGCTTCGAGATTGAATAGGTTGAATAAGTCGTTGAAGCCCACCACGAAGTTGCCCGGCCCGTTGAAGAAATGCTCATCCTTGTATGCGACGGTGATTCCAGTATCGCACCCCTTCTTTGCGGTATTCCGCAAGTACCAGGCATGCAAAGCCTGACAAGCAAATCCAGCGTGGGCTAATTGTGCGTTAGGGCACAACGGTTTTCCGATGGAGTACTTCCCGTGCTTCTGGGACTTGGGAGGCGGCTTAATGTTCGTCGATTTCGATTTGGCCTTAACGATTGGCAGCGTCTTCCTGCGAGACGACTCGGGAACCGATACGGTAGCACGCTTTTGTTGTTCCTTCGGCGTCTTCTCCACGGGAACCGATGAGGTAGCCTTCTGAGGCGAAATATGAGGTGGAGTCATGGAGGGTTCCGTTGGAGAGGAATGGTCCTGTCGAGATTGCGGCCTTCTTTGGGTCGGGGCGATATCCGTCTTGGGCCACTGGATAAAACTGTGCACGGCATCCCCTAGTGTTGTGATCTCTTCGTTCGGGCGAATGTCCAGCGGGACGGCCATGAAATGTTGATGTACCATGTCCACCTCCATCTCAATTGAACAATCATGCAACCCAAATATAGGCATCACCTCATACAACACTTATTAACCTAAAATACCGGAACCGTAAATGCAATATTGCTTGACCCAAACCCCACCGTACTGTGAACCGGTGTGTAAATTTTATTTTTTTAAGCCAATTAATTATCCTAACTCAAATTTTAGTGATTATTAGACCTAATTCAATTTTATTAAGTTACCACTCCTAAGTCAAATTTTAGTTCATTAGTTATAAGGTTTCAAAACTAAGATTTGCAGGGCTAATATTATTTATTCCAACATTGACGGTGCAAGATCATGTGCTCATACCAGTATTAGAGGAGCCGCAGGTTGGAGGAGCTAGGGCAGGGAAGTGGCGCCTGGAGCGGTAGACACAGCGCAGTGAGGAGCTAGGGCAGGGAAGTGGCGCAGGTTGGAGGAGCTAGGGCAGGGAAGTGGCGCCTGGAGCGGTATACAGCAGTGATGAGGAGCTAGGGCAGGAAGGAAGTGGTAGACACAGCAGAAGGCGCGGTGAGGATGTCTCGGCTCAATTTATATGAAGCACAGAAATCCGCAGATGGTTCTATTTCGAACTGTCGTGATAAACAATATCACAGACGGTTCTGAAATAGAACCGTCTGTGATAGGCCCGCTGCGCCAAAACATAGCCCAGACAGACCCAACACAGACGGTTCCATGGGCCGTCTGCTATAGCCTCTTTTGTAGTAGTGGTTTGAGCAAAAACCTTTTGAGGTAAAGTGATGCTTCCAGGAGTGAAGCAAGAAGGTATGTGTTCTTGGCTCATCAATTGTGTCAATTGATGGTTATGTGTGTTGTGCGGTGCTACGTAATGGTTTGCTTGTCGATGATGGTTATAGGACTCCAGAGCAACGTCATAGTGAGATGGAGGGGACCAGACTTAAGCTAGGAGAGCTAAGGTCCAAAACGATCAAGGTCCTGGCGAAAGATGACCAAGTCTTGCGGAGTGATGGACATGATGGGGCAACAACAAGGTGGACCAGGACTAAACTGGGGGGAGCTGAGGTCCATAACGGTCAAGGAAGGCGGGTGTGGTCATTATGCATGGTGGTGCACCAAGTGACATGGATTTGTTTGTAGGCGAGGATAGTTTGGTGTGATCCAGACGCGTGAGAGGCTTGGTGGGAAGTCATTAGGGTCACATAGATGATGATGAAGCATGGGAGATGCTTCGATGTGAAGGATTCGGGAAACGTCGGTGGAAGGGCATTTTGAACATTTTTTCAATACCAGAGATGGAAGTGGTTTGCAAAACCGAGACGGTGGCCTAAGAGGATTAGGTCAAGGAGACTTCACGGAGGACAAGACATGGTGAATCAAGCTATTGGAGCCAAGTGGAAGCGGCTCTTTGAGAAGCGTGCATGTGTAAGTGAAAAGCCTGTTATGTGTTGGGTTATCAGGTTTGCCCATGTGTTGGTGGATAGAATCCACTTTGTATCCAAGTTTTAGGGTTAAGAGTGGTAGGTGGGAGAGCCTCCACTATAAAAGAGAAGGAGGGGTGTGTCTCTCCAACTCATTGTGAGAGAGCTTGAGAGGTAGATATTTAGGAAGAGATGGGAGCACTCATGTGTGCGCTTCCCTTAGGCTTTTGTAATCCTTATGGAGTGGCTGTAAATATTCATCTACAAGCATCAGTATATCTATCAACTTCGTGCAAGTGTTTGATCTTGTGGTTCTTAAGCCTTTTGCCTTGTTTGTGCTTGATTTTCTTGGGTTTTTTCTCTTCTTGATCTTGCTTGTACCCAAGGATGTGTAAGAGGTGGCAGAGGCTCTAGGAGCTTAGATCCATCCAACTAGGGAGCTTGTAAGGCAAGTTCTTGAAGTTGCCTTATTTTAGGTTGAGATGGATCAAATCTTGGGTTCTTTGGTTTAAGGGTTTGTGGCTTGTGTTCTTGCTGTTATTAGGCTTGATAGGGTGTGTGGGAGTATATCCTTGAGTAGATCCAAGGATGTCTTGACCATCCTTTGCCCACAAGTAAGTTTTGGTTCAAGTTCTTGTGTTTTGCCTGGCTTTGGTGCAATCTTCCTCCAAAGGGGAAAAAAAGTCAGAACTTTAGCAATGATCATCTAGATCTTTGATTGTAATAGATTGCTGACATCCTAGATAAGGTGTATCCAAGTTTCCATGGATTTGGAGCCACGGTTTGAAAGTTGGCTCATTTTGTGTCTTGAACCTGGTTTTGGTGCAGTTGAGCCTTGAGAGCGTAAATGTTACAACTTTCTTAAGTTCTTTCAAGATATTTGGTTGTAATAGGTTGTTAAAGTCATGATATAGCTTTGATTCAAGTTTCAAGTCATTTGGAGCCTCTGTGTGAAAGTTGTGTTGTTTTTAGTTTTGATTGGGCTGATTTTTCATACCTATCCCGAGGGAGAGGTATGACTGCCAACTAAGGAGCGATCAGACCACCCAAGAGAGGTCAGACCATCCACTAGTCGGAGGTCCGATCGTCTGGGCAAGTTTGGCTCATTTTGCTCGCTTTTCTTGGAGATTTCATTGTAGGTATCTAGGCTCTGGTATTTACATCTTGTCATAGCTTTTAATCACTACTGAAGTGAAGAGCCATGATTTCTCCTTGGGAAAAGATATGAAAAACAATTTTATTTGTGTAGGCTAGTATTCAACCCCCCTCCCCCTCTAGTCACCGTTCTCGATCCTACATGTTTTTTAAGAACAATGTTTCATGGTATTGAACACATGATCTCAATTAGCCTATACATCGATCGATGACCCACTCATGAACCATTCTTTTATGAGAATTTTTGTTTTTTCCATTAGTTGTGTCCTCCTGCTGATCACTTATGCCACTAAATTTGGCAGCCTCTCATTTTGCCACATCTTCCACTAGTGTGCATTTCGTTTTTGCCATTTTGGCTACTTTCCCGTCAAGTCAACATGGTTTGATTGTTAAGAAAATTGCAAAAAAAAAACAAGAAAATATAGAAAAATACAAAAAGAAAGTGCTAGAGTTTTTTAAAAAATCATGGGTCACTTGTAAAAAGAAGAAAAACTTCAATTTTTGTGAAAATTTACACGAGGGAAATTTTACACGCTGGAAAACTTTTCAATCTTTCACAGCTTTTAAGGAACATTCTTAAAATATTGCTAGTGTAAAACTTTTGTGAAATTGTAATGGCTTTGTTCAAAAGTGATTCTGGCTTTTTTCTGAAATTTCTATGATTTTTGATATTTTTCTTCGGTTTCTAATTTTCTTTTTGGATAATTCTTAACGATCAAACCCTGTGGTGATAAAACTGAACAACGTTCTAACAAAAGAGTGGTTAAAACAAGAGGATGCCAAATTTAGTTGCATAAGTGCAAAAACAAAATTTCCTTCTTTTATTTGATCAAACACACATGAAACCCATCCCCCTCTTCATCACATGAATTTTGACTGTTTTCTGTATGACCTTATATATATTTTTGCTATATACCCTTTTTCATATATAAAAGAAGTATATACACAAATTTAGCTATAAAAGGTGGACTTTAATGACTTTTTTTTCATAGAACTCACTTTGGGGTATCTTATCATCATTATTGGAGTATGCTCAAATAGATAAAGAGATATCATCATACGATTTAAGTAGTATATGAGAAGTGAGTACGTACTCTGTGAGTACTATATCATTTTTTCTATATATATATATATATATATATATATATATATATATATATAAACATATCTAGTAATGAGTAATTAAGTACTAAGATGCTAATGGCAATCTTGACCATTGGATCTGGATTGAACAACCAAGATTAATAGGGCTTCCACCTCCAAACCATTTAATCACCCTGCATACTCCCACCTCTAATGCGTCTTCATTAATGTGTCTGCATTAAACAACCTGCATGCTCCCACCTCTAATGCTTTGCATTAAACATCCTTCGTTATCCAACGATCAATATTGATATTAACACCTTAGCACTCAATTACCCGTTAACACTATATATATATATATATATATATATATATATATATATATATATATATATATATATATATATATATATATATATATATATAGTGATTGATCATTCTTCTTGTGCGCGCGTGGCACTGAGCCAGCCACTGACAAAGCCATTGCCAAACATCTCTACCCCAACACACAATTATTGCCAAGTGCGCCGACGCAATGGGTGTACTCATCAGCTAATCCATTTGTTGCAATAAAAATGCATAGATGTGGGTTTCATGGTCCGGGTAAGATCAAGACTCGATCTCCCATCTCATTCTTTGCAGGTGCTAAATTATTATTATTTGACAAGAGGTGCTAAACTATTATTGAAGAGGCAATTTGTTTTGTTTTTGGACAAAGGCCAAGGACAAAGGACATGACTTTAGGTCTTTAAAATATATAATGCCTAGCACATGAATCAAGAAGGTAGTCAAACAGATTCAAACGTGATGTATGAACTTTTATACTACGGTACCCCTCTTTAAGTGCAGCATTTCTCGTATCTGATCAGAGTTACGAGATACGATATAAGCATGCATGGTATCAAGAACGAAGTAGATGAATCAAGAATAAGAGAGAAAGATTTGACGAAACCAATCATAAATTCCTTAAACACAACCAGAAAGAGTACAAGAGATTATCACTCTCTCACAACCTTGAAACCTTTTAGGACTATCGGATCCTCGCCCTATCTGCTCGGACCAATGAGTATGTAGATGCATCGTATCCTATCTTTGCACGCCAGTGCTTCAGGCAAAAGAGAACTTGAGATGGGGGAAGCAAAAAACATATGCCCTAGTGGACAGTTAGAACATGTATCCATGTCATGCCACTAGCGTTGCCTCATGGACTATGCATAATGTTGGTTAATTGCCTAAGTAGTGGTCATTAGTATAATTATTTGCATAAAAACGAAAGAAATGCCGTATATGCTAACTGCTAGCCCATCGCGACCAAACAATCTTGTTAGTTGTATTTGTTACCATAAGTTTCAAAATATAAAGCGTGCTTGCACAATAAGGAAAGGCATACATTTTGAGGGAAAAAAATATTGAAGAAAGAGGCAAGCGGTAAATACAAAAACAAGAGCAATGGTACCTAGCGTTTTTCTTTTGGCAAAAAAAAAAACAGGTGTCGGATCCAGATTTTCTTAATCCAGAATCATCTGTGAAAACAACGCGCTACTCCCTAGATCAGTAGGCAGCGTTCACAGTATACATCGCTGAATCATTTCATACACATCGAACATTGAAACGGACATAATATTACAAACATCAGAGTTAATAGACAAGTAAACCGAATTTGGGAACAAGTTCTTCACAACTTGACCCATGTTAGTCAAAACATGCATCATGCAACATATATGCCCTGAAACTCATGACTTTGACCTAACAACCGAACAACGCCGCCACGACGGGCGACAATCAAAGTGAAAACCGGTCAGACCGCCCACCCTGGCCGGTCTGGCCGCCACCTATGGGCCGGTCAGACCGCCAACTGGGACTTAGCCGTTTTTCCTCTCTGGAAAACCGAACCTACTAGAATTTTCAAACCAATAGAATTTTTGACTGGATACTCCAAAAATTATGAGACCAAGTGCAATAGAATCCTCTCACTTGCCTACACACTCTATTTTTGGCCCAACTCAATTCTCACTTTTCAGAATCGGCGGTCCGATCGCCACCTAAAGGCCGATCGATCGCCACCACCGGCCGGTCGACCGATTCGCTCGACAAAGATCGAACTTTGTCGAAAACACGTGAAACGACAAACCGTAAACGCCATTGCCAATTGTCACATCATCCTAAGATCTGGAGCATATTCCCATGATATCCATAATCTCCCCCTTGATGAACACATTGACAATAATCCAAAAAATGTAATTTGGAGGTTTGAAAAGTAAAATACTTTCATTTTCGCACAAAGGCACAACTTGGTCCATAAGCTAGAAAAAGCAATGGAAATGATCAAGCTGGCATCAGAATAGCATAGGCAAGTGAGATAAGACAAAAGAAAGTATAAAAACTTTGATTTCCAGAAAAGAGTCAAAAATCTCACTTAAGGTCCATATGAAAGAACAATTGTTCAGTTGACCTATGATCATTATGAGGATTAGTAAATGCAATCCAAGTTCATAAGAATCATTAAGACAATAAGAATGCAATTCAAAAACTCCCCCTCACTATGATCCTCAAATTTAAAAAAAAATTCAAATTCTCCAATTTCTCGCCCTTTTATCATTTTTTATATATCTTTTCCCCCTTTGTACAACCATTATATATTTTCTCCCCCAACATTGAAATATCTTCTCCCCCTTTGAAAATGGAGTCATCAAGGAATCACGCCTTCCTCTCATTCAGAGATAACAAATGCAGAATGAAGAAAGAAGCATAAGAAGGAGTATGCATGAAGTGCAATGCAGTAGCTTCATTTTATATATACATATATTTTTCAATTTATGATTACACGAAGCTTTGGAGATTACCCAAAAGAACAAGCCAGCATTTCTAATATTACACAAACGACATATCAAGCCTAACAGCGCTAGCAAGATCATGATAAGACATATATATCAAAGCTAAGCACGAAGGCTCAAAAGTAAAGCAAGAGATTTGATCAATTTAAGCAAAACTTCAAATTCAGCAAGTTCATCAACAGGGATCCTAAAGTGAAACTGGCCATGTCAAAATGTCAAAGTGAGATAAAAAAAATCTAACAAAGACCACATTAAGAGTCAATCAGGTCCTGTATTGAATCATATTGCTCAAATTTCTCAAAAGCCCATTTTTCAACATTTTTCTCATTTGCACTGAATATTGAAGTTGACTAATGATCTAACTTGGTGACAAGATCCTGGACTAGGAGCCATCCACAAACTCATCCTAAGATTCGATCAGAAGTTGATTAAAGGTATATCTTAGTGAAGAAGATCCTGGACTATGAGCCATCCACAAACTCTTCCTAAGCTTCTACCAGGGCGATAAATCTTGAGGTTCATGTCATTTCTGACAAGCAGACCCCATGAGATCATCTGGATCATCAAACTATCTCCAAGTTCATGTCATTTGACAAGCAGTCTCGTAAGAGTAGTTTGACACAATTTAAGCATAAGATAATCTTTTGATTTTTCATATTCCACAAGAGCAGTTTTAGAATCTCAAGAACACTAGAAGCTCAAGTAATGGTCAATTTTAGATTAAAGAGCTAACAAAGTAATTCTGACAGAGCCAATGTCACAAAAGGAGCACTAATTGCGCAACTAGCTAAAACATCCACAAATTGTAATTTTTAGTTCGAGTTGTTTTAGAGTTCTAGCTCATACAGTAAAAACTTATCTGTATATGTGAAAACATGATAATTCTAGCAAGTCAAAGAACTAGACATGGCATTGAGCAAGAATTGAAATACTAAAGCTCCAAAGGGTAATAGGCAAAACTTCATCAATTTTAAAAGATAAGTAGAAAAACTTATATTACAATGCATCTTTTTGGATTTTTCATACCACTTGTTATATTTTTCATATGAATGCAATATGATACAATGAGATGCAATAAAAGCCTAAAAACCTAAAAAGTTCAAAAAGATCAATAAGTTCGGAAAAAGAACAAGAAAAGATCAAAAGAACAAGGTAAGATCAGAAAAGATCGAACTCCCCCTCAAACCAACCCATGGGGATAAATTACCCCTAACTCGCTTCTCAAGGTGGCAAACCTAGTTGGGTCTAAAAGCTTGGTGAGGATATCAACCAGTTGAGCCTCGGACTCTACAAAGTGTAGCACAATATCACCTTTCTCGACATGGTCTCTAAGGAAGTGATAGTGAATATCTATGTGCTTGGTCCTAGAGTGTTGCACAGTGTTCTTAGCAATATTAATGACAGAAGTGTTATCACATAAAAGAGGAAAACTAGCAAAATTTAACCCATAATCCTTAAGAGTGGTTACCATCCACAAAGCTGACTACAGCAACTACATATTCAGCTTTAGCAGTGGATTGTGCAACAGAAGACTGCTTCCTAGAAGACCAAGATACAAGAGAAGTGCCTAGGAAGTGACACGTACCTGAGGTACTCTTCCTATCAAGCCGACAGCCCGCAAAATCAGAATCAGAAAACCTCCGAATGGACAAAGATGAAGAACATGAATACCAAATGCCATACAGAAAGGTAGAGTGTAAATACCTGAATATGTGCTTAACGGCTTGGCGATGGGAAATCCTCGGAGACGCCTGAAACCTCGCACAAAGGCAGATCGTGAAGTGGATGTCCGGTCTCGAGGCCGTCAGGTACAGAAGGGAACCGATCATGCTGCGGTACTCGCGTTGATCCACAGCTTCTCCTTCTTCATCTGGATCCAAAACAGTCGAAGTTGTCATGGGAGTGGAGATTGGCTTGCAGTCACCCATGTCAAAACGTTTGAGCAAGTCCTTAGTGTACTTCGTCTGATGGATAAAGATCACTTCCTTACATTTCTTGATTTGAAACCCCAAAAATTAATTGAGCTCTCCCATCATACTCATCTCAAATTCCCTGGACATAGTCTCAGAAAAGCTGGAAACAAAAGCATTAGAAGAACCACCAAAGATAATATCATCAATATAAATTTGAGCAAGCAGGAAGTCATTACCACGCATAAGAATGAATAAAATCTTGTCAACCTTACCCGTCTGAAAATCATTCTTAAGCAGAAAAAATCTTAAGTCTATCAAACCAGGCTCCAGGGGCTTGCTTAAGACCATTATTTTCAAAAGTCATGAAATCATCACCCGTCGACCGCGTGAAGCAGATGAACCATCTTGAGTCTCCGATCATGTGACATGAATATCCGGAGTCGATGAACTACGTGTCATTTCTCTTTCCGCGGTGATCCTGAAAAATCAAGGCACAGAAGAACAATGTGTCTCGATACTGGGGTTAGTTAAACAAGACTTAGGAACCCAGTACTGAGACACACGTCTGCGAGTAGTATGCAAAGCAGAAGTGCTATCCTTGATTTTATTTGAAGTTCTGTTATGAGCAATGGTTAAACTAAAATGAGAGTTATCCTGTTTAGAAGCATAATGATGAGCATGTGACACAAATCCTAAACCAGATTTATTCTTTTCTATATTACCATGTCTCATAGAATCTCTAGGTTGATTAGTTGAAATTCTAGCAAAAATTTTCTTCTCGTTTTTCAACCTACGCCAACAGAACTCAATCAAATGCCCACTCTTTTTGCAATAGGTGCAATAATACTTAATACCACTAGGAGAAGCACCCTTTGATTTAACAGATGATTGGGCAAAACCTACAGATTTAAAAATAGTTTTTGCAGGTTGGGTTTTAAATTCAACTAACCCTTTTTCCAAGACTTGAACAACTTTTGGGTTAGAATTATTTTGAATATGATTGTATCCTAATCCTTGCTTCTTATAAGGAGTTTTAGACTTGTCCAGAATCATGTTTAATTGTTTCTTATCTTTAGAGAATTTTTCTAAGGTATCCTTAAGATAAGCATTTTCATCTTTAATATTAACACATGATTCACAGATTTTACCTTTAATGGCTCTAGTATATTTCTCCTTATATACAGCAGTTTCAAGTTTTAGGGATGGACATGAAGTACATATAGAAGACTCAATATTGTCCTTAAGCTTGGCATATTTAGCTCTAGCTGCTTCTAAGATATCCTTGACTTCATGTTCGCGTTCTAAGTAGAAAGTGCAAAGGCTAGAATCAACAGCTCTAGAAACAACTAACTTGCTAGACTCTAAACATTTTTCACATAGAGCAGATTTAACCTCAACAAGTTCAGTCCTAGCATTTTCAAGTTGTTGCAAAACAATATCATGAGCAGATTGCAGTTTAGCAAATTCAGAGTGCAAAGCATGGCAGGATGAACATTCATCAGATTCAAGACTCTTAGCATTTTCAAGTTCTAAAGTCAAATTACCTACTTGTGACTCTAAGTCCTTGTTCCTAGCCATGACATATTCTAAAGCCTTATCCTGACTCATGGGTTGCTCAAATATTGTTTCACATCTATCAGCAAGAACATCATAGGAAGGAGGTACCTCATCGTTGTCGTCGTCAACGGAGTCGGCCATGAAGCACAAGCCGGTGAAATCCTTGGCCTTACCCTTCTTCTTGTTTTGATGGATCACCTCCTCCTTGTCCTCCTCACTCCCGGAGTCAACATCGCTTAAGGATTGATCATCAAAAGCGGAAAGCACCCAGTGAGCGGCCTTTGTCAGTTGGGCAACATCATACCTTGAGTTGTTCCATTGAGGCTTCTTCCAGGCTGACTTTCCCTCTTTATGGTTGCTCTTACCTTTCAGCTTGGGCAATTTGTCCGAATATGATTTAGCTCACCACACTCATAGCAAGTCACGGGACCTCCTCGATTTCTGTTTCTCATATTGTTATAGGCCCGTGTGACCTTTTTTACTATGAGGGCCAACTCAGCCTCAGGGAGACTCTCAAACTCCTCTTCATGGATTGTAGATAAACCTGCAAGCAAAAATCCAGAAGACGACTCAAAAGACCCATTAGAAGCTTTCTTGAGTGGGTCTGCTACCAAAGCCATGTTTTCCTTCTTGGGATGATCAATCCTTTTGATCTCATGAGTCTTGAGCTTGCTATAGAGCAGCTCCAAAGTCAGATCAGAAAGGTTTACATTCTCCTCAATGGTTGTAGCCTTTATCTCCCACTCCTTGGTGTTGATTGCAGCCAAGAGACGGGTGGCATTTTCAGATTGAGAATATTCAATACCAACAGCTTTCATCTGATTTATCACTTTATTAAAGCGACTGAAAATATCATCGATGCTCTCTCCAGGACGCATCTCGAATTTGTTGTATTCACGCTTATAGACTGTTTGGCGTACTTTCTTGACTTGGGACGAACCCTCATGGTAAGTTTCGATAGTGTTCCAAATCTCATGCGCAGTCTCAAGATTGCAAATCCGATAATACTCCTGTCTCCCAAGCC
The DNA here is from genome assembly GCA_036346395.1 of Hsuehochloa calcarea. Taxonomy (NCBI): domain Eukaryota; kingdom Viridiplantae; phylum Streptophyta; class Magnoliopsida; order Poales; family Poaceae; genus Hsuehochloa; species Hsuehochloa calcarea. The sequence continues at coordinate 4,434,050 of CM070604.1, read as the reverse complement.
CGCCATACAAGAGATGTTTAGCCTTATTGTTGTTAGCCAAAAGGGCTTCTGAAGCCGGCTTAGCAACTTCGGGCACCACGAGCGGGACTCGAACAACCTCCCATATAGTGTGTCCTTCGCTCTCAAGGAAGACTCGCATGCGATTCTTCCAATAGGCATAGTCGTGCCCATCGAAGATATGCGGCTTTGTGGAGTATCTATCCATCGCCAAGTTCAGTGACCGGTTAAGATCAAGATTGAACTAATCGGGCTCTGATACCACTTGTTGGACCGAAAAGGCGACTAGAGGGGGGTGAATAGGAGCACGCTCACTTTTTCACAAATAATGGATCAATAAAACTTTACTCCAGTAACTATAGAAGCTATGAAGATCAGTATATCAGTACAGCGGAAGACTAATATTGAATCCAACAAAAACCCCTAAGCAATACGACAAAAACAACAAAGATTGAAACAATTCAATGCACTAGCGGTCTGACCTCTGGCCTTGGGCGGTCTGACCGATTCCCTGGCGGTCTGACCTCTGGCCTTGGGCGGTTTGACCGATTTCGTCCTGAACAGAAGAACAGCCTCGATGACGAAGATGAAAATAGATGAAACTTTTGATCTACTAATCCAAACTTGATGAAACTTAGAACACATATTCTCTATGATATCAGGGAGCTATTCCAATTGAAGATTGTGATAATTATTGGAATAATAGCGATCCTTTTCGATTTGATTGAAGAGAGGTTCAAAATCGGGTCAAAACGAAAACTAGGTCAAATCTCTTGCTCGTGGCTGATTGATGATCAAGATGATCCTAGATAGATTTCCACACGTCACAGCAAGCTAGATCATGTGAAGAAACCAAGCAAAAACTCACGGATCAAAGAAAGACCTAAAATCATCAAATAGAGAGAAAGAATGCAATGAAACAAAACATTGATCAAACTTTCCTTTGATTGATTGATATGATCAGGGTTTACAGCCACTCCATCAATGGAGGACAATGCTCAATTTAAGAGCATGAAAATCACATCAAACATCAAGAACCCTAGCCTCCACAAAAGCTCTCTAAGAAAAATTAGGGTTTACAAGAATTGCAAAAGAGGCGAAGAGGAGGTGCAGCCACCTCCCTCTCCTATTTATAGTGGAGGCTTAGACCTTCTAGATGTTTGATCCTATTGGGCTCCCGTTAAGGCCCAAAACAAACGGCACACATACGCACATATTTTAAAGCGTCGTCTTTATCTCTTCTTGACCTAACTAGCTACACCTTGCGCCATCTTGCACCTCAAATTAGCTAATAGGTCACCCTTGTCCATCTTGCACCACGCTTGAGTACATTGATCTCACCCGGCATCGTCGATCAATCTGGACCTTAACTCTCCAAGCCTAGTCCCGATCATCCTCACTGTTGACCGTCGTTGACCACCAAGCAACCTGCACAACAATAGACAAGTAAACCGAATTTGGGAACAAGTTCTTCACAACTTAACCCATGTTAGTCAAAACATGCATCATGCAACATATATGCCCTGAAACTCATGACTTTGACCTAACAACCGAACAACGCCGCCACGACGGGGGACAATCAAAGTGAAAAACCGGTCAGACCGCCCACTCTAGCCGGTCTGGCCGCCACCTATGGGCCGGTCAGACCGCCAGCTAGGACTTAGCCGTTTTTCCTCTCTGGAAAACCGAAACCTACTAGAATTTTCAAACCAATAGAACTTTTGATTGGATACTCCAAAAATTATGAGACCAAGTGCAATAGAATCCCCTCACTTGCCTACACACTCTATTTTTGGCCCAGCTCAATTCTCACTTTTCAGAATCGGTGGTCCGACCGCCACCAAGGCCGATCGGCCGGCCATGGTTGGCCAGGCCGCCACCTTGGCGGTCGGACCGATTTCGACCTAACAAAGATCGAACTTTGTCGAAAATACGTGAAACGACAAACCGTAAACGCCATTCCCAATTGTCACATCATCCTAAGATCTGGAGCATATCCCCATGATATCCACAGTGGACGGTCCATGACCTTGGCGAGGAACTCGATTGGTTGCTGGAGGTGACGATCGACTTCGACCACTTCATCGGCGCGCTCTACGTTGGATCAGGCTGCTCCAACTCTTCTTTCGCTGCACCGCACGTCTTGTGGTAACGATATATGATCTCTTGTTTGCTTGGCATTCTGATTTACGTGGTAGAATTTTGAATTATCGGCTAGCGTAGCCTACCCATATCCCTTCAAAAATTGTCCACTCATAGTGGCACGCAGACAATACCACAATGTGAAACTGGGTCATGGTGTTATTTGAACCGGATTGCAAAGTTCAAGGGGCTAAATGTCTGGTTTCATAGTCTGTGGTGTTGGATGGACTTTGAAGCAAAGTTCATGGTGTTATATGAACGTTTTCCTTTAGATAATAATTAAATTGTGTTGGGATAGTGCTAAGAATAGGATAATAACAGGCTGAAGAATTGCATGGCATGTAGTTCTGGCCATAGACTGTTAGTCGCTTACGTGTGGACCCTCACTCCAGTAGCTTGCTATTTAAAATTAATTATTGAGCTGGTAGGCATAGCTTTAATGGTCAAGAGCATTAGGCTTGTTATCTAACATAAAAATTAATTGAAAGTTAGGCACTAGGATTTATTAATTATCAATTATGGTTAGTGAGTAATTAGTGGTCTAGTTAAAATTTGCTATTAATTACCATAATCTTAGTATGCGTGTCAGCCACTTAGGTACGTTTCCAGTATAAGGATATATATTTCGGAGTTTGATTAAATAATTAGCCCCATATTTTAGTTAGTAATTAAATTAATCATTTAATTAACTAATATTTGAACCTCAAATGGTAATATGTCATGGGGATCCTAGCTATGTAGACCCTAGAGTTAATCCGATTAGTTAAAATTATATCTATCGCATGTGTACCACCCTAACTATGTGTAGGTCTTGCCTAACTCTCTTGGAACTTCCATGGTAAATAGAAATTAATAAAGAAAATCATTAAATAAACTAGACTTCACGAACAAGTCATAACGAGGTGTTCTCAATAAAACAATAGGAATTCAAGAACAAATCAAAGTCAAATTGATTCCATGTATCAGCCACCGTTATCGCTTCCAATAGAGGAACAATTCGTAAAATAAATAAAGATCAGTAAATCCTACATGTTAACATAATCTCTCTCGTCCAAATAACCTAAGAGGAGTATTCCCGAGGTGACTCTCTTTTTCCATAATTGCTCCACCCGCAAATATTCCGAGAGCCCGATCTCTCTCGTCCTAACTCCAAATCAAATAATTCATGGTCCTAAATTCATCTAAAATCTGAATCCACACCCTGGTACCAAGTATTTGAACTTTAGGATTTATATTAATTGGTTTGAACTATTTTCCCTTTGTTCGAGTGCCTTTGGACTTATTTGGCTTCATTTGGTTGTGTTCATGTGTTCGTGAATTTGATTGTATTTTGTGTAATTAGAATTCGAAATCTAGAAGAAATAGCAATCCGAGCAAGAGCCAAAACAAGACCAAGATTATCAAAACATTGACCAAGACAAGTTATCACTTTGATCATATTGCACCTACCTTTTGAATGCAAAGTATATTGATTTAAATTATCAAATGCATGCTTTACGTTGATTACAACTATATTGACATTAACTGGTAGATAATGGCTTAATGTTAAGTGAGCTATTAAATTCTCTTAATTGATCATGGACACTATCCTTTGTTGCCTTAGGAATAATTGTAAAGTTAATTAGTCATTAGGTCTGTATCTAAGTGTCATGCTTAGCCTTTCTTAAATACATTGACATGTGGATATTAATTTGCCTCGACATCATTCAAACATCAAAACTTGATTTGGGTGGCCGTTGTGTGGAGATGGCTCGTTCGTTGAACTTAGAAAAGATGTTCGAAGCAAAGCTCAAAAACTATTTTAGACTTGGACGGATGGTAAGTGGGGCGGGTGAGGATAAAAGCACGAGGATTGGTAATATGGTGGCTCTGCCCAAGTCAATTAAGGATCGAATTTTGTGATGTCATCTCAGGCACTAACAGTGCAACCACGAGTCTATAATGGTGTCGATCTGGCCAATTAATTTGCTTTGCCTCGGTATTAGTTCCACCATATGGTGGAATGTGGGGTGGTTAGAGCCACTGGCCACACGACGCAAGAGGGGGGCCTCCGGCAGGGTTGTAGCCCCCGGTGGTTAAAACCTTCTATGGGTGGAGCATTGTAAAGTCCTTGTCATTTTCTTAGTTGCGCATCTGCGGTAAAGTGTTTATATTACAAGATGATCATCTCTTATGGGTAAAGTTGTACAACCTCTACATAGTGAAAGCTATCCGAATAGCCATACCCACGGTCATGGGTGGTGCACTAGAACTTGTTTGGTTAGTCTCAGCTTTTATAAAATAATTTATGGGAGGGATGAAATATCAGGTTGCAGACCGGAGTGTTGATTTGTCCTAATTGTAGCTAGTGGAAAGTGTGGGTAGTCGCTCGAGGCTTTGATTTGTCCTGGTTGTAGCTAGTGGAAAATGCAGGTAGTAGCCCGATGAAAAAGGTTGAAGATGGTTGAAGTCACTCTATGGCATTGGGTAGTTGAAGCCCCTTTATCATATTTATAGGTTCAAGCCTTCGTTAGTATTTTATAATATTACTCAATTTCATCAAAACTAGTTTAGTCTAAATGCTAGGTCTCATGACTTCTATTTAATCTTGTTGGTATTTTAGAACCGAACTTACGTAATGATTGTTTGATTTGGAGGGTCTCCAAGACTCAAATCACGCAGAGAAATGACACAGGGCTTTTTATACAGGTTCGGGCCTTCTCCGGAAATAATAACAACCCTACTCCTGTGTGGCTATATTGAGTATGCTGGTTACAGATCAAAAGAAAGACTGAAATGCAATATCTTTGTGCTCCTGATTATATCTTTCTTCCTCTGTCTCTCCCCCCGCCGTCTGGTGATTCCTCCTTTCATAGCGTGCTCGAAGTGGATGACAATTTCTCCAGCCCAAAGGGTGTATCAATGCTTCAAATGATGGCACAGTTACCGGAGATTACTGTTGGAGAAGTAATGTTCCCACGTCGCCAGACAGTTATCACCAGGACAGAGAGATTAATCGTGCAGTTATTTCGGAGAATAATAGTGTATACTGACTGTTTAGATGCCCTAATCAATTGGGTCTACTTGTTTGTAAGTTCGATCGATTATAGGGTGGTTGTAATTGACCGGTCGTAGAAGGACTTACGACCATGAGGTGATCGTAGAAGAACTTACAATCATGTGCTAGTCATAGAAAAACTTACGACTATAGGGTGATCGTAGAAGGACTTACGACCATGAGGTGATCGTAGAAGAACTTACAATCATATGCTAGTCGTAGAAGAACTTACGACTATGGGTAATCATAGTTGACTAAGGTAGTCGTAGAAGATCTTAAGACTTCAGTTTCTCCCTTATAAACATTAAGAGGTATACTCGATAACCATATAATGACATCATTATCCATAATAAGGATTACGAATAAATAATTAAATGAGGATTTCTAGATCCTCGTCAAATCTAATTCAAATATGGTTTCTGCAAATAAAAGAACATCAAGCATTCCCTTCAGCCTTGCATCTATTATTATAATTCCATTTTGTGTAGTGACTTGCTGAGTACCTTCGTACTCACTGTCGCTCAATTACTGTCCTTCGGTAGGAGGAGAGAAAGAAGACTTTGTCGTCATTTAATTATGTTCGATAAAACTGTAAGTTAGAGATATCAAGAACTAGGTCTCAAACCCTAACTGATTGGCTGTAGACATATCCTGAGTCCCACTTATGTGCTGCTTTTGTTGCCGCTTCCACCGCTGATACTCAAGATATTTGGCATGTTCCGTCCGTGTGTAACAGGGCATAGTGACACTGATGGCGAGTGCTGAGGAAGGCGAGGACACTGCGGCGCCCTGTGGCCATGTTAGAATCCTCTGTGGCTGGCCCCTTTTGCTGCGCAGCTTAGAGAGCTGGCATTATGATGCCGACGCAGCCGCTGCCATGGCAGCGCGGCTGCTGCATGCCGCCTGCTTGATCCTACACCTGCGCTCATGTCGCTTGATCCTACACCTGCGCTCATGTCGGACGCTTACGAGACACTGGCAGGCTCTGCGCTAACCTAATTTCACTGCAGTTCGGGGCCTGCACGTTTGTACGTCCATGGCTGTGCCTCAGTGCCTGTGCGCACGCAGAGGCAAGAAACTGATCACAAGATAGTACACAGAACTTGGTGCAAGTGAAGGATAGAATGTGCACACACATTGTAAATGCGTTGCCGATGAGCCACTGAACGAAAACAAAGCTAGGACTAGGCCTTAGGAGTCTGCATGTATGCTCGCATAAATAAAACCGCATAGATCTAAAGAACGCTCGGTCAGGCGAATGTCGATGTAGATAAGTCTATTGACTCCTTGTTTGCTTTGTTTGCTTTGTAATATGCTTTGTATGGAAACAAACCTCCACCTGCAGAACTTGAAGCCATGGATGGAGAGAAGGTCAAGAAGGTGCCCAACCCCGATCATGCTGCCTGGAAAGCCATGGAGCAGCAGGTGCTTGGGTTCCTGATGACGTCGCTGTCACGGGAGGTGATGGTCCAAGTGGCCACACTCGAAACACCGCAAGAGGTGTATGGAGAACTTGTGCGGATGTACGCATCTGCCTCACGTGCGAGGACCGTCAACACGAGGATCGCACTTGCAACGACCCGCAAAGGTAACATGTCTGTTACGGAGTATGTTGCAAAAATAAAGTCCCTGGCAGATGATATGGACTCGGCTGGAAAGAAAGTTGATGATGAAGAGCTGGTTTCTTATCTCCTGGCCGGCCTTGATGAGGAGTTCAATCCAGTCGTGACGGCGGTGGGGGCGCGCACCGAGTCTATCTCGGTGGGTGAATTGGTCTCTCAGCTGCTGAGCTTTGAGCACAGATTGGATCTACTGCATGGCGGATCGCAAGGATCTGCCAACATGGCCAAACGCGGCCGTGGAGGCGGCAATAACCGCGGTCGCGGCAATCAGCAAGGCCGTGGTGGTGGCCGTGGCCGCTTCGGCAGTCGTGGCCGTGGCTCAGCTACACCAGGAGGACGTGGCACTGGCCGCGGGTACTTCAACAACAGCAGCTACAGCGACGACAAACCACAGTGCCAAATCTGCGACAAGACTGGCCACACCGCCCTGGAATGCTGGTACAGGCTCGATGAGGAGTCTTATCCCAATCAGAGGAGTGCATCGGCTGCGACACATTCATATGGAGTAGACACAAACTGGTATACGGATACCGGCTCAACCGACCACATCACTGGAGAGCTCGAAGCTCTCCATGAAGGAGAAGTACAAGGAAAAGATCAAATCCGTGCAGCAAACGGTGCAGGTATGAATATCAGTTACATTGGTCATGCTATTATTAGTACCCCTAATTCCAATTTGAAACTTAATCGTGTTCTTCATGTTCCTACTGCTGATAAAAATCTTATATCTGTGCACCGTCTTGCTTCTGATAATCATGCATACCTTGAATTTTATCCGAATCATTTTCTTGTTAAGGATCAAGCTACCAAGAGGACGCTGTTTGAAGGCCGGTGTAGAAGCGGTCTCTACCCCATACCGAGTGCGCATCTAAAGAAGCTCTTGGTGCCACCAGATCGTCTCTGACTGGTGGCACTATCGCCTTGGTCATCCCTCATCCGAGATAGTTAAGAAAGTCGTTAGTAGCAATAATTTGCCCTTTTAGTTGAGTCAAATAAAGGCTCCGTCTCGTGATGCATGTCAACAGCAAAGAGCCATCAACTTCCGTATCCTGTGTCCACTAGTGCTTCATCCAAGCCACTAGAACTCATTTTTCGATGTATGGGGTCCCGCCACGCATTCGGTGGCGAAATAAATACTATGTTTCTTTCATCGATGATTATAGTAAGTTCACAGGTCTATTTGCTTCGCTTTAAATCTGAAGTTTTTCGAAATTTCATGACTTCCAAAATATGGTTGAGCGAATGTTTTGACAAAATTATTCTTTGTCAGACAGTTGGGGTGGAGAGTACCAAAACTCAGCTCCTTCTTCACAAAAATTGGAGTAGCACACCTAGTATCGTGTCCTCACGCACACCAACAAAACGGCCCAAATGAACGAAAACACAGCACATTGTTGAGGTTGGTCTAGCCTTGCTTGCACATGCATCTATGCCTTTAAAATTCGGGATGAAGTTTTGCCACGGCAAAGATATCTTATTAATCGAACCCCATCCAAAGTCATTGACTTCATGACACCTACGAGCGTCTCTTTCATAAGAAACCCGACTATAAGTTCCTTGAGTATTTGGTCGTGCATCTTGGCCCAACCTTAAATCCTTATAACACTCATAAACTTGCTTTTCGTTCCAAGCGATCGTCTTCTTGGGCTATAGTTCATCTCATAAAGGCTACAAATGCCTTGATGTTAGTACAGACGAGTCTACATATCAAGAGGCGTCATATTTGATGAAGGAGTTTTCCTTTCCGTGAGTTCCATCCCAATGCGGCGCTCGTTTACGGTGAAGTCAATCTCCTTCCTCACTTGTTTCCTTCCGGTCCCACCATGAATCATCCGGGATACTAATGTAGCCGATTCATTGTTGCACGATATTCAAAATACCCAAAATTCGCACCTAATGATACTTTTTGGAAGAAAGCAGTGGTGCTTGTGCGCAGAAATCTTGGAGCCAAGATCAAGTACGATCCAGTGCCGTAAGCAAGATCATTGCGCAATGATGGCGGCCGTCGACTTCGTCCGATGGTGGGCCGACAGCGGACATGGGTCAGAGCCCATCGCCCATCGTCAACCGAGATGGATCCACATCAGGATGTCCACAGCATGGATCTTACAGTCGATAATCCGCGGCAACAAATCTTCCACGCGGACCAACCGGATCGAGAAAACCAAAAGCATACAGATGGCACTATAAGGTATGGCTATGGATGCTTAGCGGTTGGTAATGAATCACATGAACCACATGATTTATCTAAAGCTCTTGGTAATAAAAATTGGAAACATGCTATGGATGAGGAATTTAGTGCCTTGCAAGATAACAAAACATGGCATTTAGTACCAAGACGGGAAGGAAAAAATCTTATCGATTGCAAATGGGTATACAAAATTAAAAGAAAGGCGGATGGCGCATAGATAGATATAAGGCTCGATTGGTAGCAAAGGGATTTAAACAGAGATATGGAATAGATTATGAGGATACTTTTAGCCCCGTTGTCAAAGCCGCTACTATCGAGTGGTGCTTTCTATAGCAGTGTCTAGAGGTCGGTGTCTTAGGCGACTAGATGTAAAGAACGCGTTTCTTCATGGTGTTCTTGAGGAGGATGTCTACATGAGACAACCACCGGTTATGAAGATAGTAAATTCCCACATCATGTATGCAAGTTGGATAAAGCAATATATGGTCAGAAACAGGCCCCTAGAGCTTGGTACTCAAGGTTGAGTGATAAAGCTGCAAGAACTTGGTTTCTGCCCCTCTAAGGCCGACACTTCATTGTTCATATTTAATAAAGGCAATGTTAGCATCTTCTTGTTGGTTTATGTAGATGACATTATAGTAGTCGGCTCTTCCTCGAAGCGATGTCGGCATTGTGAAGGATCTCAAGTCGATTTCGCCTAAAGGATTTAGGTACATTACATTACTTCCTTGGCATAGAGGTGAATAAGGTGCGTGATGGTATTCATTTATCACAAAGTAAATATGCTTGAGATATTCTTAAACGGGTTGGCATGACTCAATGCAAACCCATGGCTACACCTCTATCGGTTCTTTGAAAAATTAAGCATTGAGGAAGGTGAACCTCTTGGACTCAAGATGCTACACGATATAGAAGTGTAGTTGGGGCATTACAAGATTTGACCTTAACTCGGCCAGATATTTCTTTCGCAATTAACAGAGTCATCGGTTTCTACATTGTCCTACTACGACTCACAGTAAGAGGTACAATTCTCTTCGGAGAAGCGTTGAAGCAGTTTTCATTTCAGCGAGAAGCATTGAAGTGGTTTCATGACAGGTAAGTTCAGGACAGAATTGGTTATATATCTCGGACTCACCAATTTGTTCGGGCTCTATAAATTGAGGTGAAGTAAATCTATACACAAATAATACAAGCACCAAAAAATTCTAGCCTATGCTACGTACACTTTCCCCTACACGGTCTTCGTGTTTGCATTTTGCAGACAGCCTCATCAGTCGCGATCCGATATTGCGGTGAATGTGATGGAGGTGCGCGTCGTCTCTTCAGACGACAGCGGAGAATAGCGTGCCATGATGGAAGTCAGCAATGTGGAGGATGTGGCCTTGCTCCTGAGCTTGGGATCCCTGAAGTCTCTGATCACATCAGGCTTGCTGATCTTCTCCGAGTGGACGTCCATCTCGCCTCTCAGCATGCTGACGACTGCGGATATGGTGGGCCGATGCTTCGTGATGTCCTGGGTGCACAAAAGCCCAACTTTCAAGAATCTGCAGGCTTCGTCGACATCCAAGTCGTCGCCCAAAGAACTGTCTATGATCTTATCCAAATGCCCCTGGCAATAATATGTCCATGTCTGCAAAGGGGGGATCCAATTGGTGATCAATCTCTGGATAATATAGCACTAAATAACGCAAGGTCCAATTCAGAAGATTTGGCCCCTGGCTAGCATCTGGGAATTTTGGTAATTGTGGTACTTAAACTGTATAAAATGGTAGCTAAACATGGAAGGCGCATTATAGAGTGAGCTAATTTGAAACTCTGTAAAATACTGTTCTCTTTCACTCCTTGCGACTTAAATTAATTTGAACTAAAAGTTGTAAGTAAAAGGGTTTCGAACAAAAATGTCAAGCATTAAGACATGCCAATGAATTCGATGATAAAAAAAAAGGAAAGTTGAAGCAACAGCACTCACCTCAAGTGGATAAGTTCTGTATGTTGTGGGTTGTCCAAACAAAGAGGCTCTTTACGGTGTCTAATAGATTAATGATAGTGACGTGTTTGTGTTTTGAACAGAATCCCATACCTTCTCAAGAAGAATCTGATCCTCATAGGGCAAACTTGTATCAGTGTTGCATCTTCCACTGACTATTTCTACAAGCAGAACACCAAAGCTGTAAACATCTGCCTTCCGAGTCACTTGTCCTCGAATGGCGTATTCAGGAGCCAAGTATCCTCTGCGAGCAAAACTACAGTGTGAGGAAAGCAGTAGAGGGGTTGTAAATATCATTTCTGAGTGATTACATACTAGTTTGGATTTCATTCATTTCAATTTTAATATGCTTGGTAAAAAAGACAGCATCTGTTTGCACTCCCTTCTTAGATCGATAGAGGTTCTCAACATAAATGGACTAATGGAGAGGTAAATCTGTATGAGTATAATGGTAAGTGCGTCTCCCAACTAAGTTTAAAGGACCAGCCGAACTAGCATTGTAATCTACTCAGGAGAGAACACAAGGTATAGGTAAATATATAGCAAGTACAGATGGACAGCTATAAGTAAAGGTTCGATATAGCAATTTTCACTTACAGTGTTCCTGCTACTCTTGTGCTAACATGCGATACATCTGAAGGTAGAAGCTTTGCTAAACCGAAATCAGAAATTTTCGGGGTAAGATCCTTATCGAGAAGTATATTGCTAGCTTTGATGTCCCGGTGAACAATGCGAGGGCGGGCAACATCATGGAGGAATGCTAGTCCCTGGGCAACACCAATGCAAATATTTACTCGAGTTCTCCAGTTGAACTGGATGTTGCTATGCCCAGAACCTAAAAAACGTCAAGAGCAAGAAGGCTTTACAGCGTCTGAACGATTTTCAAGCAAAAAAATAGAGAGAATTCAGTAATGAGAATCTACCTAGAAGGGTTTGTGCAAGGCTATTATTTTCAAGATAACTATAGACAAGGATCCTGTGATCTCCTTCCACACAACATCCATGAAGTTTGACAAGATTCTCATGTGAAATGTCGGAGATTGCAAGGAGTTCATTAAGAAACTCCTTCACACCTTGTCTAGATCGCAAAGACAGCAACTTTACAGCAACAGCTGTTCCATTCTTCAGAATTCCCTGAAATGGTAAGTTGGCAAATTTCAAACACATGCATTGTGCTCCAGTCCAGTATCCAATACATAAAGATTATGCTATTACCTTGTACACAGGTCCATAACCTCCCTCGCCAAGCTTATTGGATTGGTCAAAATTTGATGTTGCCCTAACCAGCTCCCTATAACTGTATCTTGTTATATTTTCAGCACCGGAGAAGTCTGCAGAAGTAAGGTTAAATGTTACAAAGAAAAGCAGATTGATGGAAAGTTGAGGAAGGGCATGTCATACTCCAAACGGTTATTTTCCACAAAACTGTAAACATAAGAGATCGTACCTTCATTACATGGATCGTTTTGTTGCTGGGCACCCCTTGTCCTCTTGAAAAAGATTGAAAAACAACTCATTACTGAGATGTTTCAATTTTCAAGCTACGGTACACACTGTTGTGCTGTGGTTTACTTAATTGAGATGTCAGTTCAATATCGATCTATGCACAGGCAGAGATCATCGGCCTTCAACAACAGCCATCATATCCTGAAACAGGAGGACATGAACAGAGATTCTGGTTACGCAAGAAAAGTAGTATGTACAATGTACGACCAACATGCCCAATTCAATATTTCCTTTTTGGCAAAACAAATCTCTACAAAGTGGCGGGAATTGTGAACCGCAAATATTTAATGCACTCTGATAATAATGAAAATTGAACAGAAACATCATGTTATTGTCATGTGGGGCCATGTCTACTCACGGTGCCGCCACAATCAGCCGAAGGATGCAGTTGCAGAAGAGCTGCCTTCGGTTTATGGATGAGTTTTCCCTTTGTTTAGTTTTCCTTTATTTGTTTTCCAAGATTGTTAGTTTCCTTTCTTGCTTTCCAAAATTGGATTAGATTACTTTCCAAGTATCAAAGATTAGTTTCCGTGTTTAGGATTCATCTCTTCCTATAAGAGAAGACCGTAGTATCATATTGCAATAAGAAAAATCAGAAAACCCAACTCATCCCTCTCGGTGCGCCCTTGCCCTTGTCGTGTGACAGCCGACCACGGCTCCTCCATCACGCCACAAGTGGCCAAGGCCACGCCTCGAGACTTCGCACAACTATCCTTGACGTTTCAGTCCCCTCTCCAATATTCCTACTCGTGACAGTTATTAAAAACAGTAAAGAATGTATACAATACCATATATGCATTGCAGCGTAAAAAATGCTATAAGTACTTTGATGGAAGAGTTTTTGCGGGAATTTTTGCTTGTTTCAAAAGGTAGGGACACGCTAACAGCTCTTGAATTTTTCTTTAGAAATAAATTTAACAGAAGAGAAGCTGTTGCACAAAGAAATGCTCCAGATTTGCAGGTGCTCCCATAAACTGCCCCCGCAGCCACTAGTTTTTGTATGTTATTTGTATCATAGTATCAGGCACACTTAGTTACAGTTTACAGTAGCGTTTTGTGGGGTTCCCAAGTCCCATTGACCACACAACTACACCGGATCTTTGCTTTGCTTCAAGCTTGAACATGGGCAGCAAAGCCAATGATGCTTAAAGTATTTCATCTCCATTAATCCAATTCGCGTCCGGAGTTTGAACCATCGAAAACATAATTGACACATCAGCATAGGCAATCAAGATCAACTAACCTTACCAATTATTATTGATTGGGGATGTTCCAAGTTGACATGTAGTACCAATTTAGGTGAAGACAGTAATCAAAGACAGTAGTAGCTAGACCGCTAGGCTCACCACAACTTTTATCTAATTCAAATTCTCTCTTTAATAGTTAGTAAATCTTACTTGGATAGGCATCAGTATCATGAATTCATGATCATTTCCGATATCGAGAAAATAAATATCACGATCGTTTCCGATATCAGAAGTATATATCATGATAGTTTCCTCAAATACCCTATGAACAGGGGGGAAAGTCCGTACACGTTTCTTTCTTTGAATAAACAACGGATGAGAAGACACCCTACATAAATTGCATCAATAAACAACGAAAGTGTGTATCGGAGGTACGTCATTGCTTCCAACCTGAAGCAGAAAGATGGGTTTATAGCCCATGGTACTAAACAGTGGCGAGAGAAAAATATCTGTGCTGGCACCTAAATGATTTCTGCAAGCAAGAGTAATGTGTGATTGGGTCCATTTGCACACACTTATTCTCTCTCTCTATCATTCCATATTTCTACACTACTACGGCTCCCCACATTCTATCACAATCCAGCAAAAGTTTCACCAATTGTGTGTTACTGACAACCAGAGTCCAGATAAGTACTAAAATTTCAGCACAAAGTTGCCGAATTACTCACAAGCAAATCGATGTGGTGTGTTATAGTCACAGAGCAGTCAAGGCAATAGGCAATCTAGTGATATTTCTTGAATTATGCTGTAACATCCCATTTTTGGGGTGGTTATTTGGTTTTAATTTGGTTCTCAGTTGCTTCAGAGTTTCAAAAAGTAATTTTAAGTTAAGTGTGTAATTCAAAATCTCCCTCAAGTTTTCAAAGTTGATTTCAAAAGACTCCAAAAGCACAGTTGAAATTTCCCCAAAAGATTTCAATTCTCTCAACCTCCTAGGCTAGACCCCAAAAGCCAATGTGACCCTAAATTTGGATAACCCTCGGTAGTCTTACCCCAGTGTTGTTAATAGGTGGATGTAACCCCAATCAAAATTAAGCATAAGGTGTAGGTAATCTCCACTGTTGTAAATATTGCACAATTACTCTCTTTAATAAAATGTGATTTAGTTAAAATGCTAAGTGATAGGACTTTCTAATTATGGTATTTAAAAATGTTGCTTTGAGAAAATAAAAGAACCTGAGCCTTCCATGTTAAAGCCTTGCATATACATATATTGCATTCTCTGTGTGTTAGCTCGCGAGCACGATTGTTTGTGCTCATCCTCGCTCTTTCCCCTAACTCTCATAATCCATGGATCAAGGACACTATAATTACGAGGATCCAAATGTTGGTGGTCAAGACGATGCTGAAGAGTAGTCTAGTTTCTAGTAGTCTAGTCTCGCATCAGTCTAGTTGACTCAGTCGGTACTCGTGTACACCAATATTGTCTGAATCTTTGGATAATATCGGTCGTACATTGGTTTCCCTAGTCGTTTGCTTATGTAGAGATATGCTCAACTACTTTTGCTTCCCCTGTTATTCCGCTGCTTTGTAATGTAATCATTTGACCTGTTGAGCTCTACTGTAAAACCCGACCGATGCGATCTAATTGACTCTGATATTTGTAATATAAATGAATAGTTTGGTCTACGTTAAATATGAAATGATTCAGTACTAATGTATTCTGTAAGCGTTAAGTATGAAATGATTCAGTAGTAATGTATTCTGTAAGCGTTGTTTGTTGATCCAGGAAATAGCGCAGTGTTATTCACGAAAATTCTGAAGTATGAAATCTGGGTCTAACATATGCACTCTTATTTTATCGTTGACACGGAAAACGCTCTACAATTGCCTTATAATCCCTTGGCCAGGAAAGGAACGACACCAACAGCGTCAAGAACCAATGATTTAAGAAACTACAGCAAGAAAAACCGAATCTTTCCTCACGAAATGCAAAGAACACGGGCAAACTCACCAGAATCACGACGAGAGAGCCGAATCCCACCGGCAAAACTGACGATCTCAGCGAGGCACAACCCCACGGTTTCCACCCACCCACCAACCAAAACCGCCGAACAGCCCGACGTAATAAAGACCTGGCCTGCACCGGAGCCCGCAAAGATACTCGCCGGAGGCTCCCAGCTCCGGCGGCGACGCACCGCTCCCAGCTTTTGTTAGCTTCGGAAGTTTCCGACTTCTCTAAAGCCAAACTGCGAAACAAAGGGATCTCTTAAGCCGACCAAGGGTGGAGCAGTCAAACCGCTGACTTCTCGAGCCGTCCCGGCCCGAACCGGACGGAGGATTGGGCTTGGGTTCGGGCCGGCCGCGTGGGGCCAACGGGCCATGAGAAACTTCCGCTTCGGTTTGGTGTGGTGTGATGGAGCTTGAGTTGAATGTCGATTTGCTGTCGCTGCTTCTGGGCTCGGGCCATTCGTTTCTTGAAAAAGACCGGCAATAGTTTGACCCGCAACAAAGACAACCGCAGTACTCATGTTTTCAAACGCACCCACTCATGTTTTATTGCTCTTTGGAGAAGTTAAAACAAACAAATTGCAAAGTAATTTTTTGCAATTTGAGAGCCTGATTTATACAAGCGCGTACTACTCACCACGTACTACTCACCGTGTGCATACTATACTTCACTACTAACAACTAGGGGTGAAAAAAATCGTTAGTATGGCTCATTAGCCCGGTTCAAAATTAATTCAATTACACTCGTTAATTAGTTTAATATTAAAATAAGTCGATGTCAAATAAAATTAGAATTCGGCTCGGCTCGTTAGCTTGGTTCTAAAACATACTTTCAAACTATAAATAAAACAATATTAAATTAAACTATTTTAATTTTTAAAAAATCTCAATAAGAAAAGCATATAGCCCACCCCTACTAACAACACCACTTTACATCGGTAGCCCATTGATCATGGCAGGTCAGCTGAGCAGCCGGGAAAAACCTCGACGCAGAGGCAAGCTGGCTCAAATTCCTACGTTCTTTGGCCATCATCTCAATCTCATGAGGAGCTTCGTGGTAGGTAATTAGTAGTAGTAGTAATAGTAGTAATAGTAGGTTTGTTTTTTAAAAAAATCTTGATTTGACTGAAAATGTGGTTGTGTAGTAGCGAACGCGACGGTACCACGTCACTGAGGTTCTAGGAAGGTAACGGTAGATGTAGATGTCTTGGGAGTCCGGCCAAGCTTGTTACTAATTTTTGGACGTACCTCTTCACTTTTTGTCTGGGTGATTTCACAGTTAATTTTAGTAGCTAGTCGGCGAATTAACAAAGTTGTGCATGTGATTAGTGTTGTTCTTCTACCCAAGGCGATCGACGACGCTATACAGTAATCCAGCGAAAAGATGGAGAATTAAAGGCGAGCGGCTAGTTTACACTTAAGCAAAATATGATGCAGAGAGCGAAGTCACCTTGCAATCTGCACAAAATATTCGTTCAGTTGAGTGCTATAGATTATTACAGTTCAGATTCAGAGAATTCAGACAGCCCTCTATCGCAGACCACGGGACAGAGACCAACGGAAGCTGAGACAGAAGATGAATTCGACATCCAGGTAGGACGCGGGTGCAGAATTTGCAACTCCAGGACGTGGTCTACCGGCCGAATTCTGTTCTTCGCCGAACGGAGAGAAAGACGTACATGTTTGACATTCTTTGATCTACGCCGAAGCGCCGAGGATAGGAGCTCAAGTCCGCCGCGCCAACGCGGCCACGCACGCGTAGTGGTGGGCATTAGGCTGTGTTGCACGGGTCCGTCGTGCCGTGCTGACCCGCTTCACCTCTGATCAGATCCCAGTACGGCTCAAAGTCCACCGTGTTCGTGCTGTACCGTGCCGGCCCAAGCCTAGCTCTAAGTAACTATATGTTGGTTTTGGAGGGTCTATTTGGTAATTTCTCTATTTGAGAAAAGATTAAATAGAAAAGAAAAGGTTTTTGTGAGGGCCCACCTTTCTAATACAGCTTGAGGAGAGATAAGATGCCGTGACCCATTCTCCAACCGAGATATGAGGAGGCTGCTGCAGTTCGTGCCTTCGGTTTCGGCTGGAGGCGATGGCACATGCGATCTGGTGTTGGTGAGTCCGCCGGCTTGGGCGGATTTGGCGGCGTTCGTTGATGGTAACAGCATCTTCTCTTCCCCTCTAGAAGAAGAAGAAGGGCGTTGGCTCTAGATTAGATTTTTCATGTGTGAATCAAAAAGTGTTGGTTTTTCCCCCCTTTTCTGGTGCTACTACTTCCTCATCAATTTGAGCTTCGGTTCTGGAAAGACCTTGGAGCCTGTGCACCTCCTCAGCTGATCTGGCTGGTGGTGAGCTCTAGCTTTTTCTGGTGGTTGACTCTGGATTGAATCTTGAGGAGTAGAGGCCGTTAGATCCTTTGGTTTTTGGTGTTCAGTATTGGAGTGTACTCGGCCAGTACACTGTGGGATTCTTATGCGACATCAACCTATTCCTCGCCTTGGTTCTTCGGTGGATTCCGAGAACGAAGTGGGCATTGTATCTCCGAATACATCGCCTTTGCTCGGAGTAGCGAGGCGATAGTTTTTCTGGGTCAGTGCCAATTGACACGCCTTGCCGGTTGTGTCTAGGTGGTTTTGAATACCACTACTTCAGTGAGTATTGTTTCTATGAAGCAGTTCGGTTTATATTTGCATATAAACACTTGCAGTACTGGTTGATACATTGATCTGTATCAGTTCTGATTTCTGAATCTAGTACTGGAGATTTTACAAATTGGTAAGTGGGCTTTGGTGGCTTGCTAAGTGATGAAACTTGTCATATACTAAAATTATTCTGAAATTGAATGAGATAATTAGTTCATACTTTGAGCTCTGTTGTATTACTTGCTTCTGTATGATTGATCTGCTGGCAGTCTGTTCTTTCGGGTTTAACTAGTGATATTGAATCTACTGATTACTTTGATCTCTAGCATCTCATTTGATCACTGTGACTGTTAGCCTTTACTGAACTTGTGTCTTGGTGTTCAGTTTATTTTGAGGGTGATCAAATTCTGTTGATGGTCTAGAGTTCAGTTTGTGATCCTAGTTATCTTCTATTAGACTGAATATACATTATGTATTCCGTTCCAGCTGAGATCTTTAGACAGTTTAGTAAATAATTCTTAGAGCTCAAAGTTTGAAATTATATCGCCTTGTTCAATTAATAAAGAGTATAGACAATAGGATTGAGAAGGCAAAGACTTGTTCTTTTGCAACTCTCCTTCTGAGAGCACATTCTATCATCATTCTGCTATGCCTTATGCTGCTAATTGATGTTTTGTTGCTATTAATGTTGAGTATAATATTGTGTTTAAATGACTTGAAAGAATATCATGGATACATGTTATTATTGTCATTTATTACATGCTGATATTATGCTTTATTACTGAAAGTAATTGATGGGTTTAATCTTGTTTATTTGCTAAAACTGCTTAATTTACAAACACTATAGACATCTAGGAAGACGACAGTCGCGGCCGTCGCTCAGAAAGATAAAGGCACTAGTGCGCCATCTACCTCTGGTGGAGTGCTCATTGGGCGGCGACACGTGAGGAGGGAGAGGGAGGGAGGGGGCGGCCAGCGGTGCGTAGGGAGGGAGAGCGGCGATCGGTGGCGCGTGGGGATGGAGGCAGTTGGAGCTGGAGGGAATGGAATCAGCTAATGTGATTAGAGATTGGGAATTTGAGAGCCAGTGCTCATGAAAAAGGGTTGGGGATGGGGGTTCGGAGAGGCCGAGAGGTATGTTGGGCCAAACCGGGTGATAAAAGGGGGTGATTGGTTGGGCTAGGCCGATGTGGTGGAGTGATTGGGCCATATCGAGGAAGGGATTAGGCTAGAATCGGAAGGTCGGACCTATTTCGTGCCGTGCTGGCCCAAACACGACCCAACTGGCCGTGTCGTACCGCCCAACGGACCGCATTCTTAGGTCCAGCCCGGCCCGCCATTCGTGTCATACTTAAACCGTGTCGTACCGACCGGACCGACCCGAAAAGGCACAACCCAAATCCTAACTCCATACACACGGGTGCCGCCTTGCCCACCAGGCCATCACCAATCATCTCCACCCGTCTCGTTCAACCGACGGAGTCAATGAAGCGCTTTCAATGGTTTAATCAAGGCACTTTCATATGCAAGACAATGATGCAGATCCGGTCAGGGAACAGCAGCCAACTTGACGTTAGAGGGAGTGATGAGACCATTTCAAGCTAGGGGTGAGTTTTTTTGTTAAAATAATACATTTTTGAAGTAAAATAATAAAAATAATCCATCATAAATGAAATAGTAAAAATCAGTGTAGTCATGAACAGTCACACAATTGCTACAACACATACATTGCTGTTGCGATACCAATGTGAAAACGCGTGATAGAGCTGTCATTTTTTCCTATTTCATTTGCCTGAAAGCTAAATTTATTATTCCATATTAGAAAAAACAAAATGAGCCGAAAACTCGCTAGGGGTGACCTGCCAAGATCATCTGTGCATGACGAAGTAAAAGGCCGTGCAGTCTTGCACGGTTGTACTAGCTAGATTCGTTCGATTAATGCAGAAAGTCACCATCTAGGTATAGTAGCAGTAGTAGTACTTAGGAGACTGTTGCTTCGTCTTGGCGTGAACACATAGACTGTGCGCGTACGTGCCATAAGCTTTTTCAGAGAGCAGCATGGTAAGATGAGACAATTTCAATCTTGACGACGTCCGGCCCGGGGCACAGAATACAACTCCTAGCGCGAGAAAATGACCGTGCGATCGACGCGTGTGATGTGCCTCTCTCGGGTTGGGTAGCAAAGATCAAAGATATATTTGGACCATGTGTAGTAATGATCTTAGTGTTACAGTTCCCATGTGCATCCGGTAGTGAGCTGGTTGATCCCTACCGTGAAGGGCATCCGGTCCGAGTGTTGCATCACGGGGCAGAATGCATGCCATGCAATTGCAAACTCTATCTATCGGGGGGGCATCTTTGTCTTTTCTTCAATGGGGGTGTCGTCTTCCAATTTTAGCAGCCCTTTCTAGAGGAAGAAGAATAAGAAGAGGGAGAAGAAGTTATACAAAAGCGGATTTGCTAATTTTTCTGAATTTTTTTGTTCATTAGTCATCTATAACTGTATACAATACCAAATAATATGCAATTTTAACATAATTTTACTGTAAATTTTAAGTATATGTGATTTATAGAATGTTGATTTAAGTCAGATTCACCTATATTTAATTTTATCTATTACGGTAAAAAAAAAGTGACACATAGATAAAGAAATTCCAAATTCGGGCTAAAGTTAGATCAGCGGCTATCAAACGCTATGGGCCGTTAGTGATTGCTTTGGTCCGAAAGAACGGCCTAAGTGGACAAAACCTAAAGGCTCAAGGCCCGAATTGACGCGCGCCCATCTCGCTCGGTTCGTTGGAGGCACTGCCTCTTCAAGTAGCCCACAGCCCGGCCCAGAAAGACGGGCTCTCAGCTGCTCTCAGCAAATTCAGAGACGCGTGACGAACAATGTTATATACAGTGGCTTGAACACAAGTACAGAACGCTGCTTCGGACGAAAATTTTCAACAACGTTTCTCTCGATTTCATCGTGCAAAGTTCCCTGCAAATCGGTAAAACAGGTGAGAGGGAGAGGGAGAGAGAGAGTCTGCCGTCAGAAATGGGACATGAGTTCCAGACCGACCAGTTTGATGGAAAATGAATTGCTGTCTGTCAGATTGTTGCATTTCTGCCAGCCAGTTAATTATTTGTTGTTCTAGAGGAGATGGTACTATATTTGTGGATCTTACAGCATTTGCTGTTGAAGGAAAGGAAAAGAAGATCAAATTGATTTGAACGATCCTTGGTAAATTGCACGACATTTATCACTACTTATCACTTTATCAGCAAACGCCACACTGATCGCGTTACATTGCAAGCACCGGACAACCTACGTACATACATTGCAGTTGCAGCTGCAGATGCAGCACGCGCACACACGGCTCTCCCTCGCCACGCAGCATTTCCTAGCTAGAAAATCTCTGACATCTCTCACTCGACCACTCTCCTCTTTCTTCCCGGCCGCGCGCCCATCGGCGGCGGCCCGGGCCGGGAGCAAGCGCCCGGCGGCGCCGGCAGGCAACCAAAACCCGAGTGCCGGCGCCGCGCTAACTAAAAAACCAACTACTACGCCAAGCAACAAACGCCCCCAAAAAATAAATAAATTGAAAACCAAAGCTAGTTAATTAGCGTCGTCGTCGACGACGACGACGACGACGTCTCAGGGCGACCCCGAGGAGGAGTTTGTGGACACGGTGATAAGCGTGGACGCCGACGAGGACGATGTCCTCGGCGTCGCCGACGGCTTGATGAGCACCACGGGCGTCTTGCTCTCGAGCCTCCTGCCGTGCTCCCGCACGAGCTGCTCAGCCACGCCGTCGAGCCGCTCGCCGTTGGTCTGCGGCATCAGCTTCTTGCCGCGGAACAGGACGGACTCCACGCCCCGCTCCGTCAAGGCCGCCTCCGCCGTCGCTCCGGGAGCAATGCCGTTGCCCTGAGGAAAGCACAGGAGGTTGAGTTAGCTTTGGAATTCTTGGCTGACACAATGGTAATAAGCAGGTGTTAAATTGTGAAGAAATTTTTTTTACCTGGATACGGATGTAGTTGGCTGCTCTGCTCTCTCCAAACGCCATTGATACGGATTGGTCCACCTGAAAAGCACAGACACCGTCCGGTTAGTCCAGCGAACGTGACGATGGTACAATTTGTCCTTGCAAAGAATTGCCCAAGAATTATGACGTACCATGTCGGCCTGGCAAGCTCCGGCGATGCGCAGGAGGCTAGAGGACGACGCGCGGAGGCTGGAAGCGCCGGCGCTGCCACCGAGGGAGAGCACGACGAGGTCGCCCGCGCCAGCGGCGAAGGGGAACTCGCGCTTGTTGTGGAGCACGTGTGTGACGGCCACGGCCGTCGGGTTGGCCACGGCGGCCGATGCGCCGCCCCCGCCAGTGGCCGCCGCGGCGCGCAGCCTTGTCCGGCCGTCGAGGGACGCGACCTCCGCCGGCCCCACCCCGCACGCCGCCGCGCAGACCTGCCACAGCGGGAAGTCGAACGCCTCGGCCTCAACGGCGTCGGCGCGAGAGAAGACAAACGGCGCCGCCGTCGCCATGTCGTAGCAGGGTATCAGCAGCGGCTTGGCCGCGTCCCGCACCGTGAGGTTCCCGAACACCTTCTTGAACACCGCCTCTGGCCTCCAGAACAGGATCCCGCGCCCATGGCGACCGGAGAACACCTTCCGGTTCTTGGCAATGACTTCGCGCGCCGTCTCCGCCGGCATCCGGCAGGCGAACAGCGCCGCCGCAAGGAACCCACCGGCTCCAGACCCAGCCGCGAGGTCAAAGTAGTCCGCGACGCGGGCGGCGGGGTTGCCGGAGAGCTCCTGCAGCCGGCGCTCGAGCCGGACCAGCGCGGCCGCGGCGAGCGCGCCGCCGTCCGCGCCCCCGTCGATCGAAAGCACGCGGACGCGGCCGGCAGAGTAGGGGCCCTCCGGTTGCGCGCCGAAGAGGAAGTTGGACTCGAGGATGGAGAAGATCTCCTGGCTGAGGCGGTCGGAGCCTCCGAACGCGGCGGCGGCGGGGGACGGCAGCGTCTGATCGAGCAGCGCGAGCGTGGAGGTCGCCATTTGCCAATTGCGCGGCGTGGAAGCGTCTGCTTCTTCCTGCTTAGTTTGGTCTTGGAGATGCTTTTTTTTTTTGTAGTAAGCGAGTGTGATTGGGAAGGTGAGTCCGAGAGGATGAGGTGTGAGTGAGTGTTGGCTTCGTCTTGGGCTTGCCGGGAGAATTTATACCAGAGCCGCGCACTCTAAGCTTCCCGCCACGGCGAATCGTAGCACGCACTCGTGCCCATCCGTGTTGGTGCGCCGCGTGTCCTGTGTTGTTAACTTGTTTTGGTTTGGCAAATGGGTTCGGTTGGTGCTCCGGTATTTTTCTTTCTTTCTTTTTTTTCTTTGTGTTTTTTGAAAAGGACACGAGTTATGAGTAGCAATCGGTGATTGTGCTTCACTTTTTTTTTTTTGACATATAGCAGGATAGCTGCTATTTCTAATTGAAGAAGGAAAGTTTTATTCAAATACAGAGAGAAAAGATAAGGAGGTTGCTGTTGCCTAAAACGCACACAGCCAGAGAGCTACTAGCATACACGCCACAACCTACTATTGACTAATTACTGATCGGTAATTGGTAATTAGTTATGTGTTGTTTGCGTCGTCGCGTCGTTCAGAATCTGTAGCTTCCTAGCACCTGCCACTGCCAGCATCCACGCTTAGTCTTCATCCTTTATCAAGGATAGAACTCCCAAATGGTTAGTGTTCTTACTTTGGAAAAATCTTGAGTTTTGTTCTCGCCAGACTTGCCAAATAACCAGCATATATGATCAGAGATAGCACTCCTGGGGAGGCCGACGCCGACGCCCCAAGATCTCTGGCTGACCACCAGTTGAGGAGACAGGATTCATGGGACCAATTTGCTGGCGAGAGATATGGTATGAACATCCAAATGCCTACTTGTCAATGATCCGGGAAAATAATATGATAATATAATCTAAACGAAGACTCTTTGTTGCCGTGAACACAATGAATATATGTATGAGAATACAATAGGAATGTTACAAAATGAATAGATCAAATGATTATTATTCTGATGTATTTTTTACAAAATACATGTGCTACTCCTCTATAGCTACCGAAGGTGTGACAGTTAATACCGCTAGAGGTTGAGCCGGGAAGGTTGCAAGTATGTCATCAAGAACAATCCCCTCACAGCGAGTTGGGGTTATTGAGCTCTTTTGCATGTTTACTTTGGGACCAGAGTAACTTGGCCAAACACGTGCAGGATTGTTTTGATGCAATCTATCTCATCTTTGTTTGGTGGAAGAAAGATTACCGCATCATCGGCATAGAGGAAGACTCGGATTCTAGGGTTTCTACCATGCAAGGGGGAGAGCAATCCCTGATCAGTGGCAAGGTCGAGTAGGCGCTGCAGCGGGTCAATGGGCAGGATGAATACATGTGGTGATATGGGAGCCCCCTGACGTAGTCCTCGCAGATGCCGAATGGAAGGTCCAAGCATCCATGGCTCGAGTTGAAGAGCATCATTCTAGACTTGTTTCCTTCGCGATCACAAAGCAAAAAAAAAAAAAAACGCTACGCCCAATGATTTCCATCTTTGTAGCTAGCTTATTAGCTTAGCTACCTCCACTCCCTCCGGCCGTGTGGCTCAATGCTGTTCGTCCGGCTCCACACCTTTTTTTTTTGTCGTCGTTTCACCTTAAGCTTTACTCAATCCATCTTAACTACCAACCGCTAATACGACGTAGTACAGCAGTGTCATCGCGCTTATTATTGCCGTGATGAACTGTGCATGCATGCATGCATCCGCTACAAATACAATCTCCGCGCGATTTTGCCCATGATTTGTGCGTGACCGCGTCTCATCATTTGCAATGGAGCGAGCCCCACTCAGAGACCAGTGGATGGATGCATTCTGGTTAGGTGGCATTGGCATTGGCAATGGCAGCTAGTTAGCCAAGCAAAGGTGCGTGTGTGCACTACCAGTCCAACATTCCAATGGTTTTCTATGTGCTCATGATCCTAAATTATTGCAACTCTTGTTGTTGCTTGTGCTTTGCCTTGATCTAATGATACATCTTTGTGAGGTTAGATTAGGGAATATTTAGAGTGAGCTAGCTTAAAGAAGTTGTAAGGGCCTAAAGCAAAGACCCTTCAGTGTCCCTTGGTGTAAGGTAGGCACAAGACAAGGTCCGATTTTAAAACGAGGAACTTGATGCTAACCTCCCGCATTATTCTCCTTGCCTTTCTCTCGATCAGCCTTGGTCACACTTCGTTTGGGCATACTGGAGGACAAGGTCTTGCGTATGTCCTACCTTCTGCACTACCCATAGCATACTGTTCTGAAGAAAATTTAATTCAGTACTGTTAACGCTAAGACTTCAATGATCTCATCTAGTTTTACCACTTCAAAGTTTTGTGCTTGATTATATATTCGAAGTGGAAATAGACAATTCAGAAATACTGAACATTCAGAATATTTTCGAGATGAAGTTGCATAACAATATGACTCTTGTCATCTGTTAACCGCAATGTCAGATGGACCCTCAACATCTGTCAGGTGGCAATGTCGATAGGAAAAAAGAAAAATACTTATACACGTACTGGTGCATGGACAACAAGGACGATTTTTTTTGTAATAATATTATTTTAAAATAAATTTACAAAAATAAATATTTAATTTTTTATAACAAAACTAGGATACCATCACTATTTAAAATAGCGAAATTATCATGTCGTCATTCCAAATGACGATATTAGCCTAGAGAATGACGATAGTAGCCTAGAACAGTGCAGAGATGTCCCTATCGTAAGTTAAAATTGCGACAGATCCCTATCGCCACTCCAACTGGCGGCAGGGATCCCCCGGTTAATTTTTTTAATAGTAAAATTTAGGACAATCGTTATTCCAAATGCCAACAAAGATCCCGTAAGTCCCTAAATTTTTTAATATTAAAATATAGAAAATCGTCAATTCAAATGGCAACAAGGATCCTGCAAATCCCTAAATTTTTTAATTAATAATTTATACAAATCACCATTTCGAATGGTGACAAGGATCTCGTAAGTCCCTATCACTATTCCAAATAGCGGCACAATCTACCCTATAAAAGATCCCAAAATTCTGGCATAACTCACTTTTATTTAGAAAAAAGAGGGGGAACAAAGAGGGTAAAGAGGAGAAGAGAAGCTAGCGAAGCGCTGCCCTCCCGGTCGTCCACCTTTCAGGTATTTTTTTAACCGAATGGATTGCACAGTTTTGGATGTGCGGTTACGTAGTGTAGTATGTTGTACATAATCCTTTTCAGTTGGTAGTCTAGTTTTAGATATATGGTTAATCGTAGAAATCTTGTTTATGGTGTAGTATGTTAAATATGTCGGACACCACCAATTTCAAAATTTACTACGGTTAGCGAACTATTCTTGAGAGTACCGAGGGGATTGATTTGCGTTATTTCCAATTGGCGACCGTGGCCCTAACAAAGCCAGAGCAGTGTATATGGGGCGCTATGATGCTGTGGTTGTTCCACACATTTGATTTGGATTATGTTGTGTATGATCTGAGATTGAGTTGTCTTGCCAATCGAGCACCACATGGCACATATTGGGAGTAAGTGCTGCTCAAGGGAACAAGGTCATGGTAGTCATATGTACGCAGGGCGAGGGAGGAACAGTGGGATTTGATCCTTCTAGCCTAGGCATATGCAATCCCACTCTTGTATCGGCAGATGAACAAGAAGGGGGTGGTGGTGCCAAAAAAGAAGTCAAGGACTCCAGCCACAGCGCAGTACACATAATGGCTGAAGGTCCGGGAATTGCTGTTGCTATCGATGAAGACCGTGTGGAAGGAGCTCCTTCAGTCAGACAAGCTAGTGGGCTTGTTGACGAGGGTGGGGAGTTGGAAGCCCTAGTCCAAATAATAGATCTCGAAGACTAGTACTATATGGTATTGTCAGAAGATGAAGGATTCGACGACGAGGATGTTGCGGAACAGCATGCGGTTCCATCCGAGTGGAACACATACTAGTTCGATAATCTCATCGTTAACGAAGGCCTCGTGTATCGTTGGAGTACGATCAGAGCGATGTCAGGCAAGGAGTTATGTACAAATACAAGGAGACCATTCACAGTCGTCAAGTCTAACCCAAGATGCTACGACATGAAGTGCGACATAAAGGGATACCCTTAGCGAGTGAATGTATTTCAGCCTAAGTGGGACACCTACTGGAAATGCTCTATAGTAGTCCCTCACACATGTGTCGTTATTGAGTCAGTGTAGTCCCACAAGAACCTGACATCAGGCTTCATCGTGAATATCATATACAATGAGATCGTGAGCAATCTAGATTTTAAGCCACGATCCATCATTCGGCCAATTGAGATAAGGTTCTAGTACACAAGCTATGCTAAGATTCAATACGTTCGAGGACTCCTACCACAACCTCCCGACCAACTCCGAGTTATAAAAGACAGAATCCCGGCACTCATGTCGATATTCAAGATTCTACGCATCCAAAATGGAGCAATAAGCGGGTACTAAAATGAGCATTCTTCACCCTTGGTCCATGCATCAATGCATTACGTTATTGCCATCCATTCTTGTGCGTAGATGACACATTCCTGACTGAAAAGTACAAGGGTCAGATATTGACTACAATAGTGACGGACGTGAACAATCAAGTTTTTTCGTGGCATTCGCATTCATTGAAAGCGAGAACACGGACAACTGATTGTGGTTACTGAAGAATTTGAGGATTTTTATTGTACAAGGTCACCCTAACATATGCGTCATACATGATCAGCATACGGGCCTACTGAGTGCAATAACTCAGCTACAACAAGGAGATAACAAACCACTTCCATGGGTGGATCTGCAGAGCAGGTGGTGCATGAGACACTTTGGTGCAAACTTCTACAAACAGTTCCACAACAAGGATTTGATAAACATGTTCAAGTGGTTGTGCAACCAGAACCAGCAGCGCAAGTTTGACGCACTCTTAAAAGTTTCTGGATGAGCGGACCTATAAGCACAGAAGAGAGGCAGCGAAAAACGCAGCTACAAGTGCTGACCATGCCCCTGAAGCATTGCCACAGCTACCCACAGATAGTCCTAGTGTGGTGAAGAAGACGGGGGCACATGTGAAATGCTTCTCGGACTGGATTGAGCACGAGCCTAAGAAAAAGTGATCACTGCTACATGACAGGGGTGGTGCTCAATATGGTGTAGTGACAACCCATCTAGCCGAGATGTACAATTGGATCGTGTGCGGCGTCAGGTGCCTCCATTTGGTTAGTATTGTGAGACAATTCTTCGCTATACGACAAATTACTTTGTTGACAAAAGCAACAACGCGTCACTCGCCATGGCAAATGACAGAATACTGTACTCCGCCATGATCACCAAGTACATAGAGGAAAATAGAAAAAAATAGTGAGATGCACCGGGCATTCAAGATGGGCACAAGAGAGCTTCTCTTTGAGATACTGTTCAGGGATAAAGGACACCACGAGACGAACCGCGGGAGAATCACCCACGAGTGCACGCTACACTGCGCTAGTTGCGTATGCACTTGCAATAAACCTCTTTTTCTGTATAGACCCTGCTCACATGTCATAGTTGTATGTTTGACGGTGGCGCGGCATGTCGGCGGGTACCTCTCTGATTATATCAACAGGGAGGAGGTGATGCAAACCTGAAGTGCAGAGCTGTATGGTTATGGTGTGTTGGTCATTTCACTGACCATCTGACCTGGGAACAACTTATCTAGGCTGTGGACATTGATAGACTGAAGGGAAATGTTGGTCTGCGATAGGTACAACGTATAAGGAACGACATGGACGAAGCAGAAGTCAGACGTCGTACGAAGAAGTGTTCCATTTGTAGGTAGTCTAGGCACACCTTCAAGAATGCCCCACGAGAAATCTACAGGATGAAGGAGACATCGACAGTCCGGACAGCGCCACGGGGACCTCATCTGACCACCCCGCTCGAGACGGTCGACAGGGCGGACGTTAAGGTTGCGGCCACGGGAAAGATTCGTCTTGTTGAAATATGTGGCTCTTAATGCTTTGTAATATCATTTTGATTTGTAAAAAAATTAGGTGATGACGTCGCGCTGAATGTTTTGTAATATCAGTGTGATTTATCTACAAAATATGTGAGGATGTTGCACTAAATGTTCTATAATATCATTGTGAGTTATCGACAAAAAAATTATGATATTGTGCCGAATGTTTTGTAATATGTATGTGATTTGTTCACAAAATATATAAGGACGTTGCGTTGAATGTTCTATAATATCATTGTGATTTATCGACAAAAAATACGGTGACATTGTGCTGGATATTTTATAATATTATTGTGATATGATCACAAAATATGTGGCAAAAAAATAAACAGTAAAAACGCAGACATATATCTCTGTCGCTAGTTGAAATGATGACAAGGTCTTATTGCTAGTTGAAGTGGCGACAGAGCCACATCGCACTGTTCTAGGCTGCTATCGCCGTTTAGAACGACGACAGTAGATTAGTTTTGTAATTTTTTTTGACTATTTATTTTTATTTATTTTTAAAATAATATTCTTTCAAAAAAAAACCCAACTAGGACGTTTGGCGTCTGTTGAGCCATCACCCGTACACATTTTTTAGGGAGGGGTGCTTAAGCTAAAAACGATTCCTGTCGATTTGCCTGTCTCGTCTGCGTCCGATTGTCCGCTTGCTCTTTCCATGAAGCATCCCGCAGTCTTCCACGTAAGAAAGAAACTCGCGACTCCCCTGTGTTTCTTGCTAGTACTAATTTGTTTTGCATTACCAAGGCAACGAGTTGTGCATGCCACATGTGCATGAGTACACGCTTAAAGTTAATTGCCATGGCATATGAAAAACTGGGTTTCTCTAATTGGCGTGTACAATTTGCTTCTGTGTACGAATATATATGCGATTCCATGTGCATGTGCGTGCAAATCTCAAATAATAAAGCTGAGCCCTGCTGAGTCTAACCATATTTGACTATTCATGATGGATGTACTCTACGTGCATGGATGCGTGGTTCTTATAAAGTGGTTTTTGAAATATTTTCAAGATGTTTCCTATGAATATGACATTTTGCATAAAAGAGATACGCACATGACTTGATCATCAGGAAAAATGATTCTCGTTGAAACAAAGCACTTGAACATTCCGCTGACATAAACTGCTTTCACAAAAAAAAAAAACAATTTATGGTGCTATCCATGTACAATGATATATTTTAGCTAGTCTCCATGGAACTACAATGAAAAGGACTAGTTGGAGTAGGGCCTCCCTACCGTTATCGTTAAAAAAGGTGTTTCTACACAGAATTCAACTGTTTTCTCTGTAAAAACGATATATTCTGAAAGTTCATTTATAACTCTATTATACATAAATTACAGTAAATTATTTATGTAATTTTGGTTCTTGGTCACTGTAATTATTCTTGAAAGTCTTAATAATTCATATTTCCATCACATGATTCAAAATATCACATGTACTTTGGAAGGTTGAGCAAAAACGAAGGAAACAAAATAAAATTATATACTAACAAAATACATCAATGTGGTGAATCCGTTATGTTCTTCATATGTATTTTGAGAGGTTAAGAAAAAACAAAGATAAAAAAATAAAACTATATACCAATAAAATACGGTAATGTGGTGAACCCATTATGTTCAAGAAAAAATCGTAATAAATTGGAGTCAATTCATCAGATGGGAAAAATAAATAAATCTCAACGCATATCGGACGAATGAAAATTCAACTATTATGAATTTTTTTCTTACAGAACATCAACAACACGAATCTTATAGCACATCCAATGAACAGAAAATTAACAGTTTTAGCTTCAAAAAACTATCGGAAGATATATAGCAATTTCTAAAAAAATTGACTAGTTGGATGGGAGGGTTCGAGAAATGCTAAGGAAAGCCTTTATTTTGCATAATATAAATCAACGTCGCGTTCACAGCAAACTTTTCTGTAACAAGTAACCAAATTTGTCTACTTAACATGCGCAAGATGCTTAATTACCTTCCTTGGGTGACTCGAGAACTTGGCTTCAGAGCTTGAGCTCACTAAAACATTATCTATTTTTCCCCTGCAAACTTAGCGAAATTCTGCACATCTGGCAAATCAATAGGCTTGTGTCACGGAGTAAAATTTTTTTTGAAGGACCACTTACAAATTGGCTACTTTAACTTGTTTCAGAACCGTAACGTACTCCCCCCTTGCAAAGCTGTCCCCCGAATCACATGCACAACGTGCACTATAAAACCTGTCTGGTTGAAATCAATTGCACGCGTACAAGCTGCCGCTGCCGTCCAAAACGAAATAAATCCAACGTTTTTTTGCAGGCAATAACGGCTCATGTGTGATGTCCAGAACAGAAGCACCAAGGAAATAAGAGAGGAGCGAGAGGTTGACGAAGAGTCGAAGAGAGGATGGATCACTTTACACTTTTACTACGGCTTAATTAGTACCAATTAACTAGCCTATGCAGTAATTAATTAGTTGGTCTGAATTAACCGAGGCATTGTACTGGTCCCATGCATTTCACCAGCGCTGCTCTGCTGCGCCTGCGACCTACCATGCACAAATGCATGCATCATTGCGCAATCCAGGAGCCCGGACAAGAACAATGCTCCGACAAACAATATAAACCGAGGATTTCGGCCAGTTATTACAGTCATCCGGCCGGCTTCCGAAGCATCCAAAGATCGACGGAATTAACGCGAGAGGATAGATCGATGAAGCTGTAAAGTCGTTCGTAGTACTCAGCAAGAACAACTTTAATTTATTACAGCGCATAGGCAGGGGCGATCCTCTGACGCGTAACTCACTGGCAGCTCAACTCGATGAACAGCGAAGAGAAGAGAAGCTGAGCTAGAGAGAGTTTTTCTTCTTCTTGTGGATGGATATGCACTGCACTGCACTGCAGGGTCGGGGCCCCCATATTGTTGCGACGTCCTTTCCTGGCTCGCTGCAGTTGCGTGCGGCGATCGATGCGCCTCGCTTTCGCACGGCCGCTCCGGCACCACCTGTCGTACGCACGTACGTGGCGGCAGGCCGTGTCGGCGCGCGATGCCCGGCAAAATTGCCGTCCACCAAAAAGGCACCGCGGCAGCCGGGAAAGAGCCGGCTCACCGACGAACGAATTAAGCTCAAGTACACTGAACCCCATGTATTGGCCGGCTTCTGCTCGAGCGTTCACTTCTCAGGTTTCTCAGGCTATGCATCAGGCCCAGCTGCTGCTCAACCCTGCCGCTCAATTCAACGAGCTACTGGTTGGCTGCGGCTTGGAACCTGGACGAAGCGTGCGCGTTTGTTAGTGCGTGACTCTTGCTGCTCCGTTCGTGGCAATTCTGCTGATAGAGACGAGGTTTTCAGCCGAGGTCCCCGGGAGAGATGCACTCTGATACAGGGAGTTAATGCCGCCCGGGCCTGAGCATGATTCATAAACGTGCATCTCCCAATCGGAGATTGAATGCGGTGGATGCAGCGTAATGTAGCGCCCCTGTCCATGCAACTCGACCGCCCAACCATCGCCATATATGTCGAAATGATGCGATGGTTACGTACGTGCCGCTAGCTGTGCTCGACGACTGCTCGTGCTCCCCTCCCGTCCCACTCGATTGGAATTGCCGCCGTCAGTTCGAGGCCTCAGTCACTCTAGTAGGAGTACACGTACAATGCGATCATGCGACCACCCTGCTGAACGTTGGTCTCTCCCGAGAAGGATTTTGATTTCGATGATACTATTACTAGTACTTTTTGATTTCCTACTGTGGGTTTACTGATTTTCTCCAGGTATTTTGATTGGGAGGTTGGATGTTTTAGTTAACTAGCTATGTGTCTGAAGGGTCAACTCTTTTAGAGTTTAGGCTTGGCTGGCGTTAGTTCGAGCTGCAAATCACACGTCACGTCTGCGAAATTCCTGCGGCGACGGTGCCGGTGCCTGCCGTGCGGATGATTAGCTAGCCATCGATTGATTAGGTGCACTGATCAATCGACCAATCGATGATCAATGATTACCGGTGGTTGCAACTTGGAAGAACAAGCTGCGCTTATTATGAATTGATGACCCGACTATTTCCTGGGGACCTGGGCTCTTTACAACATTTCAAGTCGATCTGAATGTGCTACTGCGTAGGCCTGTAATCTTGCCGTGAATTGGATTTTACTGCTTACCTGACGACAAAAAGGTCATGTGGATTGGTTCTTGAAAAATTGATAAATTGCCATGCATGCCTTGCAAAGAATAAGAGGTTATTCATCACGTACGTACACGTCGCGTCCGAAAATTCAGTGATGTTGCCACCTTCAACAGTGCACATCAATCAGCCCAATCACCGGCTGTCACTAACAGAAAGAAAGAAACAAGTAAAATAGTACGCCTCCCTAATTAAAGATTCCTGTCCTGTGCTCGCACAAAAAAAAGGTTCCTGTCCTGAAAAAACGATGGAATTGACCATATGAAAGGAGATCCATGGACTAGACAGATGTGGCTACACTGTTGCTCTCAAGTCTCAAGGGCTGCTCCAGCTCTGCACGCTCTGAGTGTGCTATTTCGAGGATAAAAATATCCAATTGTCCGAGACCCCGCACAAACAAACAAACAACTGAAGATCTCATGAGATCCTGCCTGTTTTTGTGTTGCTCTGCAACGAGAGCCGATGAAAAATACTGTGATCCCGTAACTGCAGTTGTACATCTCAAAGAGCGCGATCCTATAAATGCAGCTGTACTTCTGAAAGAACACAGTGAGATGTTTGTTTTAATCCCGAGGGTAGGCGGAATCTCCACTGGAGGTTTATTTATGAAATAAACCTGTAGAACATTGCATACTTTAAACAAAACTCCGTTTCTCTGCGTTCTGAAGATTTTATGGTTCTTTAATTCCACTTCTGCAGAGAAATATTGAATGGGAAGCAGTGCAGTGCAAACCAATATTTAAAATGCTAGAACTAACTTACAAACTCCTCAGGTGGGCTGTCGGATAAATTTTGACCATAGCAAAAAATCAGTCCCAGTTACACCTCCTCTTCAACAACCGTACTGAGGAAGAGTTCGCAGCCCACTCAACATGATTACCATTCACACTCTACTTGTTGTGATATCTGTTCAACAGTGGTCTATCTCTCAGTTATATGTTAAAAATATCTTTCTCTATAGCGAGCTGCGTGATGAGGTTTACATACAACCACCTCTGAGTATTCTGTTCCTGGTGGTATGGTTTGTCGCCTTCATTGCTCTCTCTATAGGCTCAAGAAAACCCCTCGTGCTTGTTTTGACCACCTCTCCTCTGTTGTCGCTGCTACCTGCTTCTCCGCCAGTGACCACGACCCTGCTCTCTTTGTTTACACCTCTCCTCGGGGTCGGACGCTCCTCTTTCTCTATGTAGATGATATGATTATTACTAGAGATACTCTCGATACATTGATTTTGTGAAGGAGCGTTTCAATAAGTAGTATGTGCCTTTAGAGTTTCAATTAGCAGTTTTGTTTCTCACTATGGCACATACTAGAACTCAGTATAGCTTGTACCTCTCTAAATTTAGTGTTGTTGATCCACCGTGAGTTTGAAAGATGATATTATATATGTCTTATATAGGGTGTTCTTTGCATATTTACATGTATATGTAACTTATATATCTTAGCATTTGGCCTATAGGTCTAACAGATGCAAGCATCTTAATGCCAGATATATCGCACTCGACTAGCACAAGGGATCCATACCTGGACACAGATTTGAGTTTCCGCATCTGAAATTGCTGTCACGTTGCATGCCACGTTTGTCAAAGGCGTTGTGACCGATCGACCGACCAAACATGAAAAGATGATGTAACAAGTCCTTGAAAAAGTGAAGAAAAAAACGAAGAATTAATCCTAGTATCTTCTCTCGCAACACAACCACATAGCCAGTGTCCACGCACGTACGTACGTACCCATCCATGACCCATCCCTGCGTCGCCGCGCGGCGTGAGTCGTGGCTCGACGCGCACGAACGGAAGAAAGTCTCCTCGCGGGCATCGATCGATCGACGTAAATCGATCCCAGCGACTTTCCCGAGCTACTCCACCTCGCATTCATGGCCCTCCTCCCAGGGCGCACTGTTCACGAATGTACGGCACCGAAGCGCGCGCGGCTGGCCCATGCAACGCAACAACGCAGCGTCGCAACAAATCGAAGGACGGGCTAGGATAGGGGAGGGACCCCCGGCCCCGAGCGAGCACAGGAAGGGAGGAGGAACATTGCCATCCCACGTCCTGCAGCGATTCAACGCGTCCCTGCCACGGCCAGCTACGCGGCTAGCTGGCGCCCGGCTCCACCTCGCGCAGTCGTCCGTGCGGGCGCGCGTACGGCGGTGCGTGGCGTCCGTCGGCGCACGGAGGCGCGCGCGAACGCACGGGCGCATTTAAGCGCATCTGGGTCGGGCAGGACGGGTGCGCGCGTGGCGCTGTTGGTTGGTGCGGGTGCTGGCCTTGCCCGGTCGATCCATCCGATCTGACGGACGAAGCCACCGTGCATCTCTCCATGCGTACGTGAATTATATTCCGTGCGTGCCGTGCGTGCGTGGCCGCGCGGGGACACGTGTTGGGCTCGTGCAGTGTAACGAATCTCGAGGACGCGATTAAACAAGTGGCGTGGAGTAACTCGCGCTGCTGGTGTCGTACGGGCTGGAGGGGATCTTGGACAGTAATGGCCGGGGATCTCTGGCCGCGTACGTGTACGGGGCAGTACCTGCGTCGGTGCCAAGCGAATCAATGCCGATGTATGCATATATGATATATTACTGCTCCTTTTTGGCGGCATCCGTTAATTTACTGGCAAGTACGTACTGGCGCTTAATTAGCCTTAGGTACTACGGCAAGTAAGCATGGGATCGATGCAGCTCGCGCGGCTAGCTCCATCTAGATTCTAGCATCGAAGGAAACCCTGCAGTGTTATTTATATACATTATTGGGCATGCTAGCTATTAGCTACTACGTACTATAGTCTATAGTGTACATCACTGCTATACCGTGAGCCGTTTGATCATACTTTGGGCCGCTGATTCACGTCAAGAGATCGGATGCCAAAAAAATCCACAACATATGTGATCACGCGATCCATTCTGGATGCCGCGCGCCTTTAATTACATGCATCTAAAGGCCTCAAGCACTAGCACATTGCGTGGTACTGCGTACAGTGGCTTCACCACTTCATTCAATTTCGTAAATATATATCGGGCCGGGCAAGGACGGTGTGTTCAGTTTGAGCTTTGGCGATCGAACGACCCTCGTTCCCCTGGCGGTGGCCGACCGACCGACCGACCGACCGCCGGGTGAGCTAGTAAAACACTGCCCTACAAAGGCATGCGCCAGTTCTCCTGCGTTGGTTGGGGAAAAGCTAGGCGCGGCTGCAGGTATCAATCACGTCTTAGCTTGCATGCACGTCGATCGATCGATCGCGAATTATTATTGGGCGCGCATGCACAGCGCTTCGGTCACTGCCGCACAGGACGCGTCGCGTCACGGCACTGTTTGTCCTTAATTTGGCTCCCAGCGGGAGCGGGACGGTGGCTAGCTCTCCGTGCCGGTTGAGCTCGAGATCAACCCCTGTAGAGAAGGAGGAGCCGCGCTGTGCCGCCACCTGAGCCGTCCCTCTCCGCCTCCTGTGTGCCCTCTGCACGATCGCTGGCTAGCTGCACGTACAGGGCCACCGTCCACATGTTAAGTACGTCGACGTACCGCCTGGTCATTCGTCCCGGTTGCTCTCACTTTTCTGCCCCCAAAAGATCATCACCATGCATGGTGTACGTCATGGTTGCGTGCGTTCGTGAATTCATCCCGCACTCGCAGTTGCAGTTAGGGGTGGCAAAAAAGCTCGCGGCTCGCGAGCCGGCTCGAGCTTGTTGCGAGCCGAGCCGGCTTGCTCGAGCTCGAGCTTTTTTCGAGCCGAGCCGAGCCGAGCTGGGCTTCGAGCTCGGTGAAGTTTCTCGCGAGCCAAACGAGCCAAGTGCAACCCCATATAATCAAGATGATTGGATTTTGAATTGATGATAAATGACTCATATAATCATTTTATTCTACCGAGCTCGAGCGTGCTTTTTCGAGCCGGCTCGAACGAAGCTTTTGGCCTCGAGCTTTTTCGAGCCGAGCCGAGTTTAAACCGAGCCACAACACGAACGGCTAAACCTAGTTGCGATGTGGTTTTTCCTTCGCATCCGTAAAAGAGAGCGTCGGGTAGGAGAATTTATTCTTCAAATTAAATTATTTTTAACCATTCAACACAAATAAACCACGGCTTATTTTTTTTCTACATAAATAACCCCACTAGACCCAATTAATTGTGCATTTGGGCCGGCGATTAGCTGATGTGGGAGACATAGTCGTGCGACAGAAATGCGATTGAGGCCTTGGTCTGCCACGTGTCTCAACCGCGATCTTGTGGCGCGACTGAGGCCTGTGTCGAGCACAGTCACTGGGCCAGAACACAACTGAGGCCTCTCGCACATCAGGCCGGTGACTGAGTCTAGTTGCGTTCTGGCCCATCGATAATATGCTAATTTTTAAAGAAATAATTTAAATAAACTTAATTTTAATTTTACAAAATTAAATGGTTGGAACATTTTTGTTTATGAACAATTGTTAGTGATAAAAAAATAAAGTTTGCTGACTGCAATTATGCTCGCCCTTTTAAGCTTTTACACAACTAAGCAAAAATTGGTAAAATATTTTGTAAGCTTCGGTTTAAGCAAGGTTAGAGATTGGAGCAATGAAGATGAGATTGCAAGCATGGCGTAACACTTGACCATGAAGGTATGAATTACATGGCGCGTAGGTTCTAGTTAGCTGTATATGTTTGCTTGTCTATTCTTATGGTGCAAATGGTTGCATGCACGAACCTTCGACTCGAACTACAACTACGATACAAACACACCATTTGGAAAGGGGGATACTTGACGAATGACAATCAAGTTAGGCTTGCAGATATACGTCCTAGCCCCCCCTGTGGGCGTAGGCCTTCACACGAGCCTCCTAGTACTCGGCCTAAAAGTTTTTTTCAGGTCCGTCCTCGTCTAGAATAATCTTAGTTGCAATAGAGGCATCAAGGACCATCGGTGTCTTTCCTTTATCTTCCCCGCTTCCGGTTGAGTAATGTTGGATCCAACATGTGAATGTCTCGCGCGCAACTACGTAGTTCAACATGTATTTCTGCTGACTAATACATACCTGGTTTGCAAAAGTGGTAAAGTGTTAAACACTCGATGCTTTTGTAAGGTTTTAATCATGGCAAAACCAAAAGCGACAGTGCAAGGTACCTGGCATTGGCATCATTGTCGGAGCACGAGCGGTTGCGTGGTTAGAACCGTCGTGAAGCATGAGACGGTTCTAACCATGAACGAAATGCGTGATCGAAAATATCGCGAGTTTTACCATGGTTTGAATTTTGTCCTTACTCTCTGATTTTACAATGGCAACCAAATCTCTGCCGTGGTAGGGTTTGGCAGCCAATCCACTGCCGCGGTTAGAACCGTCTGTGATGAGACACTTATCACAGACGGTTCGTGATACGAACCGTCTGTGATACTTTGGTTTCGTTAGGCGGGAAAACGAAAATTTGCACATAATGGCGGGCTCCCGAAAATATCTCTATAATGAGTCATTCATTTCCCCTTGCCATCTCCATCTCCTCCTTTGCCATTTCTCCCCCTCTGTCATTTCTCCTCTGGCCTCCCCTCCCGCGAACTCCTCCACCTCCTCTACCTCACCCCAGCCTCGTCGCCGCCGGCCTCCCACGACCTCGTCGCCCCGGCCCGGCCTCCCACGACCTCGCCCGCCCTCCTCCCAGGTTAAGTGCTGCTGCGGCCTCCTCCTCCTGCCCGGCCTCATCGTCGGCCGGCCTCCCATGACCTCGTCACCCCAGCCTCCCACGACCTCACTCTCCCTACTCCCCCCTTTTGCTCTGTGATATAGATTACTACTGTGATGTGTTAGTACTCTTTGAATTATTTGAGTTGATGCTACTGTGATGTGGGTGATGCATGTCGTGTTGTTTTTAGTGCTCTCTGAATGGATTGAGTTGATGCTACTGTGATGCTCTGGCTATTGTGGGAAAGCTAGCGAAATCCGAAAATCAATATCAGATTCATTCGTGAGGCTCGGGAGGCTCCATACGAAGTAAAAATCCGTTTTCGTTTTTTTTTTGCCATAGAAAAAACTATCACAGACAGTTCTAAATAAGAACCGTCTGTGATAGTTACTATCACATACGGTTCTTTTTTAGAACCGTCTGTGAAAATAGAATATCACAGACGGTTCTATTCACGAACCGTATGTGAAAATAGACTATCATAGATGGTTCGAGAATAGAACCGTCTGTGATATCATTTTTCACAGACGGTTAAAAAACCGTCTGCGTGATGACCTCGTGTCATCACGGACACAAAAATTGAGACGGTTCAAAAGCGTGCGTGATGATGGTTTAGAACCGTCCTTGGGAAAGGTTGCTTTTTGCCGGGGATTCCAACAACCAATGTTTATAAATTTTCGTTAACACTTTCCTTAACCATCGCTTCTGTTTCCCGCAGGGGATTTTAATAATTTTACTAAAAACGTTTTTTAAACCCCATATTTGGTGGAATGCTGCGACGATTTGCGGCCTGGCTCTGTCGAGGCCCACATACAAACGGCCTGACCACACGCAGGTCTGAAACCGTCGTGATAGTATACGCGGTTCCAAGCGAACCGTCGTGTATGTCACTATCACGATGTTCTAGAGAACCGTCGTGATATTACTATCACAGACGGTTCGGAGTTAGAACCGTCGTGAAGCATCACTGACGGTTCTAACCATGAACAGTCTGTGATACCGAAATATCCGAGTTTTACCATGGTTTGAATTTTGTCCTTACTCGATTTTACAATGGCAACCAAATCTCGCTGGTAGGGTTTGGCCCAATCCACTGCGTGTTAGAACGTCTGGATGAGAACTTATCAGACGGTTCGTGATTCAACCGTCTGTGATACTTTGGTTTCTAGCGGAAAACGAATTTGCACATAATGGCGGGCTCAAAATATCTCTATATTAAGAGTCATTCATTTCCTTGCCATCTCCATCTCCTCCTTTGCCATTTCTCCTCTCGCATTTCTCCTCCCCTCCCTCCGAACTCCTCCACCTCCTCTACCTCACCCCCATGCCGGCCCCACGACTGCGCCCGCCCGGCCTCCCACGACCTCGCCGCCTGCCCCCAGTTAGTGCTGCGGCCTCCTCCACCTTGCCCGCCTCATCGTCCGGCTCCCATGACCTCGCACCCACCTCCCACGACCTCACTCTCCCTACTCCCTTTGCTCGTGATATAGATTACTACGTGATGTGTTAGTACTCTTTGAATTATTTGAGTTGATGCTACTGTGATGTGGGTGATGCATGTCGTGTTGTTTTTAGTGCTCTCTAATGGATTGAGTTGATGCTTACCGTGATGCTCGCTATTGGGACCCATGATGAGAACGTTGATGCCATGTGAGGTGCCCTCGAGACGTCGGTGGACCTTCGGTGTGAGATGCAAGTTTGGTTAGTTGTGATAATATGTACAATAATACAAACTGTGTTTATTGCATTACGTCCTATGGGGAACTGGTGCGGCGAGAATGCCCGCTGTTATGACGAACTACCTGCCTGGTCTGGCATATTTGTCACATGACTCAATATATTTAGAACGGATGCTAATTAAGCATGTTATGTCGACCCTAATGAAAACCCAATAGTACTGCGCATATCAAATACTTTCCATTTAAATTAAATTATAAAAATGTGACCCCAAATGTTCAATTAAATTAAAAATATATATAAATAACCTAAAATTGACATCGCTAGGTCTTGCGGATATAAACCTAAGCATTCTATGTCTTCCACAATCGATCTACTAATGGAGGTACCTAACATTTTTACGCTACAATAAATACATAAATATTCTACATTGTAACACTATACGTGACATTAATCCTAAAACTGTCGATCTACAACTACAAACCCTAGTTCTACCACTAAACTATGTTTATTGGTTCTAACCTAACATGTGTTTTGTCAAAGAGACCAACAATTTACATGAACACAACGAACTCATCACAAAATGATGAATACACGGAAGTGCGCCGAGCTGAGGGCAGAGTTTCCCCTCCTCCCCTCTCCTCTCCCTTCTTCTCCTCTCCTCTCATCCCCTCTCTTCTTCTCTGCAGCTGATGCTCTCCTCTGTTCCCCTTTTGTCACGTAAGCGGACTCAAGAATCAGATATTGCCCCCCCCCCAATGGCATCATGCGCCTGCCAGTCGCGTGACGGAGGCGTGACTGGTGTCAAGGGCCTGCCAGACACGTCGAGTGGCATGGCTCAACGTTGTTCGCTCGTCGCGCGACTAAGTGTCGTTAGGCCTTAGTCGTGCGACGTGCCGCGATTGTAGGCCAACTGGGCTCAAATGGCAGGCCCGCCTAGTGATTAGGTATAGTCGCTTGGTGGGTCAATGACCTAGAGTTATTTTTGTAAAAATTAAGTCTTGGTTTATTTTTTGTAAAATGATTTATTTTAAAAAAACTCGGGTAGGAGAGGGGTATAATGTAAGCTGCTATACTGGATGTTATTCGGCCCGTGCTTAGGCGTGGGCCTGGCCTAGATGCCGCGTGACCCAGCAGCCTGTAATGGGTTGAGGGAGCAGTGGCCTAGACTGCCACGGCAGCGCGCGAGCGGCAAGGATTTCGTGGCTTGGTGCGCGCGGCTCGCGCGTTCCAGCCTCCATGAGGGAGGCGGGCGGGGGTGCCTGCCACCGCGCGGCCTAAGTGGAGTTAAATGCGGCCAGCGAGCGGTGCGGATGGGAAAGTTCGGCCGAGCAGAGTTGACAGTTTGGCACCGTCTGACGTTCACGAACGGTGCTTTCATCAGCCTAGGAACCTGATCGGCTGCTTTTGTTTTGGCATTTCCTCCGGCAACTCTCCGCACCTCGGAAATTATATGAATTACGTCCATCCTGCTCCTTCATATATATATATAGACGCAAAGATGCTATACGCAACAAATGAACATACAAGTTGAGCCAGCCGGGCTTTTCTGATAAGGATTGGGAAGCCATATCCACACACTGAATTCTCTTCACGTCGAAAAGGATGAACCTCCCACACACATAGAAGCACAAGTACTCCAACAACAGTTTTTTTAATTAAAAAAAGCATATACTAAGACTGTCTGTTATCTCTACTACTTAAAAAAAATGAATTGGTAACGGTTCGTC
Organism: Hsuehochloa calcarea; assembly: GCA_036346395.1. Lineage (NCBI taxonomy): Eukaryota > Viridiplantae > Streptophyta > Magnoliopsida > Poales > Poaceae > Hsuehochloa > Hsuehochloa calcarea. The sequence continues at coordinate 4,391,469 of CM070604.1, read as the reverse complement.
CCCCCTCATGCGATGTGAGCTGTTATATCTATCTTTCTTCATAAAATGTGAGTCGTTGGATCTCGTTCTTTCTCGGTTCCTCCTGTGCGTACGGTTAGCCACCTATAGCCTCCTCTCCTCTCCACTCCGCCCACACCCCAACTGCCCAAACTGGTGCGCAAGAAGCCCAAATATTCCATCGATCTTTCTAAGAATGGGTTACCGATGGATCATTTGCATTGTAGGCTGAGCACGACAACGGTTGAGATATGATTTTTTTTAATCGGTAGCAATGCATGGGCATTGGACTAGTATTAATAAAGCAAGAACATAACACAAGGACCGGAAGGGCTAGAAAGGCTAAAGTTTAATTACACAAACATTATATTCTCCCAGCATTTCCCCCGCGAGGGTTCAAACTCTTCCTTCTTCTTTGATCTTTGCAAACAACTCTGTTGTTGAGGAGTAGCTTCTATTGAAAGTTCCGATGTTGCACTCCTTCTAGATCTCCAAAGTGGTTAGAGTAACCACTGTGGCCATCGCCCTTGCCAGCAGGTGACCCAATGTACATGTTTTTTACCTCAGGTCCCACTGTGATGGCTTGAGTGGAACACAACCTAGCCATTATGTTGTGAAGTTACACACTCGTCGGGAGTACCTGCACTTCAACAGGAGATGCAAGATTGTTTTAGTGGTTTGTCTGCAAAGTGGGCATGTGCCCTAATTAGGCCAACCCCACGCTTGCAGTCTGTCGGATGTCCAAAGTCTGTTTTGGATGGCGAGCCACGTGGACTACTTGCATTTTGGGGTGCCGAAAGTTCTCCAGATTAACGTTTTGTAGTTCGTAATTGTTGAACCAATAAATTGCAGTTCGTAGGCTGATTTGGCTGTATATTCCCCCCGCGGGTTCAACCTCCATGTGACCGCATCCGTGGGTGTTGTATCCAGGATGATTTGGCTTACCCTTTATCAGACTCATAGAAATTGTTATACTATTTGAGCTGTAATGACTCCCGGTAAATTGATGTCTTGTATCCAACGATTTTTCTAAAGTGTTGCATGAACTGTTCTATTTTTACAAATTGAGAAACGGAAAATCTCCGAGGCGGACTCTTTAAGGGATGTGCCGCCTAGCCACTTTGAACTCCCGAACTTCGTTTTTTGGCCATTGACGACCGTAATTGAGGTGGACGCTTGTCATCGTCCTCACACGGTAATCCCATACCGACCTGCGGCTTGCTTTCAGCCTTCCATTCTCACCATAACCAACGAAGCCTGAGTGTCCTTGCGAATTTTGTAAGGTTGAGGATTCCAAGTCCGCCAAACTTAGTTGGTCGACATATCTTGTCCCAGTTTACTTTGCATTCTCCTTCTGATATTGAATCTGCCCCCGACGAGAGAAACCGCTGCCTCATGCGATCTAGAGCACAAAGAATTGATTTTGGGACTTTTAAGGCTGCGAGGTATTAGGTCGGAATCGAGGTGAGCACCGATTTCACCAGGGTGGAGCGACCAGCTGAAGTGAGCAGTTTGCCTTGCCATTTGGGACTTTTAAGGGTGTGAGGTAGTAGGTCGGGATCGAGATGAGCACCGATTTCACCAGGGGTGGGGTGATCAGTTGAACTGGGCAATCTGCCTTGCCAACCTGACCCAGCTTTCTCTTGCAGGGGTTGAAAGTCAACCCTCCTCGTTCTTTTGTAGGTTAGCGGTAGGCTCATGTATTCAGGTATTTGATAGGGAAATTTAAGCAAATGGTCGCAAACTGGAGAAGCGTGTCGAGGTTGATGTGCTCGCACCCTATATGAATCACTGTGCTTTTGTGGACCGAGTAGCTAATGGGGGTTATACGGATGAGGAAAGGCACGGCGCATCTTGACATTGCTCATGCTGTCGTGCATCATGCATGTATCGGATGTAATTTGGCCACATGGTGGAGCAGAAAACAAGCAGATATAATTGCTTGCTCGGAAATTAAGCCACATTTGGGGCGCTAGCATGCAGTAAGTACTATTTCAGTTGGCCATGTGGCTGAAGATACTCTTTATCTTGGAGCCTAGTTCGTTTTTGTTGTGTGATCGTGCCCACCATTCCAATCGTGAGTTGTCAGTGTCAAGTAGCTACCGAAATGGAGTATAAACGTCACAATTTTTGCAAGGCGTCAAAAACTAGTATTGTAAGGCATCGTATTGGTAGGTGCATCAACTTGAGAGAGAGAAAAAAAAGACTTTGTGTGCAGATCTGCATCAAATTTAAAAGTACATATGTAGGCCCATATCAGTTTCTTGGCCACAGAATACAGATAGTGATCATGGGCATCCGAATTAATCAATTGCTCACAACTCGTGATCGGCAATCGAAGTCTATAAATAAGGAGTAGCATGCAAAGGGAATTGTTCCTAGCTACACGCCTAAAGGCATCCTGCCTCACTGACCATGGTAAAAAACAAGTGAAGACAATAGATTAGTGATGCGACAAAAGTGTTGCAATGAATTCTCCGAATGACTTGGTCATGGCATGCAGGCCCGGAAGGAATGTTGCTAATAATTAACATACTAACGTTGCCAAGTATATATTATTAAGATTGTTTAGGAGCTATGCAAGAGCTGTATCAATCGGATGGTTCCACATGGAGTTCTTCGATACAACTGAGGCAATTGCTCCAGCATCACACTCCACAGATCGCTGATTCATTAATCTATCAGCTCACCGGCGTGATGTCGACATCAATGTTTTAAAACCGTCCATGCGTGTCAGTTGTCACCATGCACGCCGAGTGTCACGCATGGCATTTTCGTATCCTATGCGGTGTCATTACGTGTCATTCAACCGTTCAGGATTTCAGGCACGAGGAGGAAACCCCGCCGCCATGTCTGAACTCAGCTCCGGTTCTGACTTCTGAGCCTCTCCCCGTGCGTGTCGGGCCCAAAGCGAGCCTAACCACTGAACCCCGCTCAGTGGGCACGGTCCACGGTGAGCCACCCCTCCGGTCCGGCGGGGACGTGGGGAGCCCGCAGCCGTGACAGCGGCGCACGTACGCAAGTGCAGGTCTAAAGTTCAGAGCTGGTCACGGAATTTATCCCGTGCCCGTGGACGTGGAGAAGAACCTTTTTTCACTCACACACCTCGCACTTGCAGCATATTTCTTTTCTACGAGGCAGGTACAGGGTCATTTTCGACGAGCACATTTTTTATATTTCTAGAGAGAGCACATTTAGTCTTCTTTTTAAGTTTTAGACACCAACTAAGAATCCCTTAACTATCACCGGGTGACGAGGATGGTTGATCAGCCAATAATCCGGATATATATTTATTTTTCTATTGTAATTAACTCAAATCCTTTACTGGGCCCAAGTTAGTTTGCTAGGCACAAGATCAATTAAACAATCAAAAAGTAGGGCCGAGAGTCTTTTCTTATACCATCTTCGAATCTCTTCTGGATGTCCTATTGGACCTCCTCTGGAGGTTTCTTCAGACTATTTCAGGACCTCTCTTCGACAAAAAAAATCTTTGAACGTCTTCTGGATGTCCTATTGGACCTCCTCTAGAGGTTTCTTCAGACTATTTCAGGACATCTCTTCCACAAAAAAAAGGTCCTCAAAAAGGTGGTTGACCATGTGTGGATAATAACAACCCACGTGGAGAGTAGATTCTGGCTGTTACATTCGGAGACAAAACAATCGCTATAAAGGGACGCAACAATTGGCTCGAAGGGACCCGACTATTGGCGTGAAGAGACACCACTACAACCAACTGTCGACGCTTGTAGACTATAAAAAGCCCGACCTATGTGCCTTTGTAATACCCCCAATCCATATACCGATTCTAATCGACATTCGTTCATAGTCATTCTCCCTGTAATCAGATAATACTCTTTGCAATATACATCATCATTTGAGTCTTCACGTGAACAAATAACAATCTCTATTTTCTTTATATATTTTTGTTTGTCTGTTCTGTGACGAGAGTCCCAAACGTCGACAGCTGGCGCCGACCGTGGGGATCACCATCACTATCTTCGTCGACTCAGTTCTGGTGATGCATCTAGTGCCTTGCACATGAATCGAAGCTTACCAGCGTAGAGAGAGAAAAGCATCATCGATGTCTCCGACTACGATGACCACGTGGAGGAAGGCTTCGTTCTCATCTCCAAAGAATACCAGCGGTTCCTCGAGACCATTACCGAGGATCTGCCGCCCGTCAAGTCCGCACCCGTTGACTCTACGCCGGCCATGCCTTCGTCCACAAGTGTTAGCATGGACGAATACTATCCCGAGCCTATCTCCCTTAGAGCAGGAGATTCGAAAAGTCCCTAGAGCTCAACGTTTTATGATGATCTCACTGGCAGCCTCCACGTTGAGGGCCTGGAGAGAACATCTAGGAGAATCTTCTCTCAGCTTACAATACCATGGCCATGATAGAAACCAAGTTCTGCGAGCCGACGAGGAGGCGGGACGCCGGCGTGAGAGCGTAGACAGGCTCGCCGGCGCCATCCGCGGACGCGGCCGAGCGCTGGACGCTGAAGCCTGAAGACGCCTGAGACGGTGAGCATGTGCATGAGGCGACGCAGGCAGGGGATCATGGGATACAACCATTCTGAAATCAATAAGAACATTGGATCTGCAGCAATCATTGGTGGTTATGTCTATCGAGGATCTACTGATCCCTGCTTGTATGGAAGGTATTATCATCGTTGAAGTACATCTTGCGTTGATTTTGAAGTCAAAGATGGCCTTGAACTATTTGCGCAGCACAATTATTGAAGTTGTATTCACAAGATGCATCTGTTAATGTGTTTTCAGGTACTTGTATGCTGACCTGTACGCATCAGCCATGTGGACCGGCACAGAAACCCCGGAGAGCAGTGGGAACTACACCTCCACTCTGATTTCTTTCAGCTGCTCCAAGAACTCTCCCATATCCTGTGACACTGCTGCTGGGAGCCCTCTCCCATCACTTGGCTACATATATTCCTTCGGTGTGGACAACAGTAAAGACGTCTACGTCTTGGCAAGCAAAGGCGTCTACCGGGTTGTCCGGCCCAGCCTCTGCGGCTATACCTGTCCAACAGAGAAACCTGCGACGAACAATGGGACGACGCCCCGTGGTCCTTCATCAAATGCGCCAGCAACAGGAATGGGCAAGCTGATCGGAGCGTTTTTGCTGTCCGTTATTATGTTTTGGGTTTTGATAAGATAGGATCCTACTACCTCATGTCTTGGTATGACATGTAGATCAATCCTGATATGTTAGCAGTACAGTAATAAACCGAGAATATTAACAGGGAAAATAAGTCTTGTGCAGTTAGGAATATGAATCAGAATATAATGGCATATGAGGATTGGATTCTGATGTCCTGCACGGTTGCACCTCGCTGTCTTTTTTACTTTTAGAACAACCTCAGTGTCTTGATGAACATATACATTTGCAGATATGTGACTGTTATTCATGTATTATTTCATAACCCCATTTATTGGTCACATACGGTGATATGTGACAGTTTATTAGTCACCAATTGAAGGTGATCTCATCTGCTCGCTACAGAGACATCAAGCGCACATATGTAATCAGTAGCAGCCACCACTGTGCCTCACTTTGGTGATCTGACCCTGCTGGGAGCCGAAGAAGCCACCAAGCTCGCCTTGGATCTCCTGGAACGCCCTGCATATCGCCTTGCAGCGGCACTGAGGCGCCATCTGCGCCAGCTGCTGGCAGCACCGCTGCCGCAGCGCCTGGCAACTGGTGGATGGCGTCGGCGATGCGGAGGTCCAGGGCGGATAAACAAGTAATATTGTAAGTCTTTTCTATGGCTATATTTCGAATTATTTGTATTTTATTTGAACAATTTATATCAAGATTTGTCGTCGTTTCTAGCTTAATTTTTGAATTTAAGGCTTATCATGTTCTTTAATGTATTTGGTTTTATCGAATTAGAATATGGTTTTACCGAATGGTATAAGAAATTTTCTTTTTGGCATACCCTGTGGTAAAATCCTAGGTCCGCCACTGTCACTGACCATGGTAATTACGTGTTGATTGGAAAAGAAATTTTTTGCAATATAACCAAACAAAGGCGTGAGATACATTTATACATTATTGGCAACAATGGCTTCAGTGTTAGTGACGAGAATGAAAGCTAAGCCTATCTCGTCTTATCACGCGCGGTAAAAGGCTCTTTCTCACACTGTCTGCATCGGTGCTTGCTTTCCAACACTGGGAAGTTGCTAGGAAGCATCAATGATCTAATGTAAACCTGCTCCTTTCTTGTAATCCTAAGGCATTGCAAGTGCCAGCCCCATGTAATTTTTTTTCTTTTAGAATTGAGTAACAGGGATAACCCTCCGTTGCTTCTTGAAAAAAAAACAAGTGAAGACAATAGATTAGTGATGCGACAAAAGTGTTGCAATGAATTCTCCGAAGGACTTGGTCATGGCATGCAGGCCCGGAAGGAATGTTGCTAATAATTAACATACTAACGTTGCCAAGTATATATTATTAAGATTGTTTAGGAGCTATGCAAGAGCTGTATCAATCGGATGGTTCCACATGGAGTTCGATACAACCGAGGCAATTGCTCCAGCATCACACTCCACAGGTCGCTGATTCATTAATCTATCAGCTCACCGGCGTGATGTCGACATCAATGTTTTAAAACCGTCCATGCGTGTCAGTTGTCACCATGCACGCCGAGTGTCACGCATGGCATTTTCGTATCCTATGCGGTGTCATTACGTGTCATTCAACCGTTCAGGATTTCAGGCACGAGTAGGAAACCCCGCCGCCATGTCTGAACTCAGCTCCGGTTCCTGACTTCTGAGCCTCTCCCCGTGCGTGTCGGGCCCAAAGCGAGCCTAACCACTGAACCCCGCTCGGTGGGCACGGTCCACGGTGAGCCACCCCTCCGGTCCGGCGGGGACGTGGGGAGTCCGCAGCCGTGACAGCGGCGCACGTACGCAAGTGCAGGTCTAAAGTTCAGAGCTAGTCACGGAATTTCTCCCGTGCCCGTGGACGTGGAGAAGTACCTTTTTCACTCACACACCTCGCACTTGCAGCATATTTCTTTTCTACGAGGCAGGTACAGGGTCATTTTCGACGAGCACATTTTTTATATTTGTAGAGAGAGCACATTTAGTCTTCTTTTTAAGTTTTAGACACCAACTAAGAATCCCTTAACTATCACCAGGTGGCGAGAATTGTTGATCAGCCAATAATCCGGATATATATTTATTTTTCTATTGTAATTAACTCAGATCCTTTACTGGGCCCAAGTTAGTTTGCTAGGCCCAAGATCAATTAAACAATCAGAAAGTAGGGTCGAGAGTCTTTTCTTATACCATCTTCGAACCTGTAGGACCGGAAAGGCGACTAGGGGGGGGGTGAATAGGCGCTTTCTTAACTTTCTCGCCTAAATCAAATTCAACACGAACTTTACTCATTTAGCTATGAAAGCTAAGAAGATCGAGAAGCGCCGATGGAAGCCTTGTCTTTGAATTCGATAACCCCAGATGACCATACGACACAAAAGTGGAGACTTAATCTCAAAGGGCGATCTGGCACAAAGCGGTCGACCGACGATCAACCAATGGCCCGACCGACTACTAATCGCGGTCGGACCGGTGGATACGGGTTCGACCCAAGAAGATAATGTCTCGAAAACACGGGCGGTCGGACCGCCGTTACATAACACCGGCTCGATTTGTCAAATGTAATCGAAAAACCAATCCCAAATCCAAAACGAAATTTGATCCAACTTTTGATTCAACCAATGAAACTTGATCAAATTTCGAGCACACCTCCCTAATGATGTTAGAGACCTATTTCTAGCGACGATCCGTCAGATCCACTTCGCAGAATCGATCTCTCGAGATTTTACCAAAGAAGTGCACAAACCCTATAAATATGAAAATCTTGATTCAAGACTTACTTGTGGGGGGTTGATGATCTAGATGACTCTAGGAGTACTCCCACACATCAAAGCAAGATAGAGTAGGTCAAGAGACCAAGCATAAACCTTTGAATCAAGGAAGCACCAAAATCATCCAAAAGAGAGAAGAACACAAAGGGAACAATTGATCTTTCAATTAAGCATCACAAGATTGTTTGATCACACTTGATGCTTACAAAGCCTCTCCACAAGGGAGGACTAGAGCTCACACAAGGAGCACACTCTCAATCTCTCCAAACCCTAGTTCTCCTCTCCTCTCCTTCAAACCAGAGGGCTAGGGTTTCACTTTTGGGACCACTTACACATGGGACCCACACACATAACTCTTGAAGCAATCGCCTGTTTCACCACGTGTAGGTTGATCAGCGGTTCTCATCATGTCGCCAAGCCTCTCGTGTCCGAATCCCATCGGAACCTTCCAGAGACTCGCACTGATATCCGCACCGCCTGATCCAACTAATTTGCACCGAACTACCCGCTCGATCCATCTTGCCCATCTCGCACCATGCTTGAGTCACACGACTCACCCAGATCCATGATCGCTCGACCTCGGCTCTCCAAGCGTAGTCCCAATCCACCTCACCGTTGACGTCGTTGACCTGCAAGCCACCTGCACAGCAATAGACAAACAAACCGTTTCCGGGAACAAGTTCTTCACAACTTGACCCACGTTAGCTCCGCAATGCAATATACAACACTAAAGCATTGAACTCCATACATGAAACACATTCAAATCAACTCAATGCAAACTTGGCTAACCTCCAGTCAATGCGGCCCGGCCGCCACAAGGCCGGTCCGACCGATTTCAGGCCGGTCGGACCGCTCCCACAACGACGGTCGGACCGATCAAAAAGACTTAGCCAAATTTCCAACGTGAAAATCCGAAACCTTCTGGAATTTTCAACTCAATAGAACTTTGATGGGAGCTCCAAAATGATGGGACCACAACCGGAGACTCCTCACTTGCCTACACAACCTATTTTTGGCTCACCCAAAACCAATTTTAATATGGCGGTCGGACCGCCACCATGGCCGGTCGGACTCCTCCACGGCGGATCGACCGCCTGACACAACCTGGCCGATCACTGTGGTCCGACAAATTTTGAAGCAACCCTAAAAACGCGAGATTTTGCAAACCAACAACACCATTGCCAATTGACTCATCATCCCGAGATCGTGCACATATCCTCACGATATCCACAATCTCCCTTGATGAACACATTGGCAATTTTCAAGAAAATGTGGTTTTTAAATGAAAAGTAAAAACTTCGCTGCTGCGCATAAAGGCACAACTTGGTCCATAAGCATGAAAAAGCCTAGAACCACCAGCCGGCTGGCGTAATAGTATAAGCAAGTGAGATAAGGCAATGAAAGCACAAGAGGATTCAAATTCGTAAAGTAACCAAAAATCTCACTTAGGTCCATATGAAAGACAAATGATCTGTTTACCTATGATCATTGAGAGTCTTCTTCAATTGCAATTAAAATCGAAACAGCAATAAAACCCGAGACTCAACTCACTATGATCACAAATTTTCAAAAGGCTCATTTTTTTATATGTGTTCTTTTATGTAGGAAACCAACCACTCCAAATCTTTTATGTAGGAAACCAACCACTCCAAATCTTTCTCCCCCTTTGACAATGAATTCATCAAGATGCATGGGAAAAAAAGAGCATGAAGGAATGACTTTATTTTTGAACTTTAGTAAAAGGAGCCATGACCATTAACCAAGTAGACAGTACAAGTATTATACCAAGCCATATAAAAAGTAGAAACTATATTCAATCATGGCAGAACATGTACTGCAAAGCTAAAACCAAGATAGCAGTAATCTAAGATTAAAAGAATTAAAACCATGAAGGGTTGCTCAATATCATAGTTTCACTAACAGCAACCAAAAATGAGTCAAGCCATGTCTATAAGTAAAAAGAGTCTCAAAACAAGAACTGAGGCATTTTGAGCATTAAGAGTACACTTTTGAAGCAAAACTCAAGCACTTAGCCTTTTTGAGCATTTTCCTAAAAAGTTTTTTTTTCTTTTTTTTCAACTGTGCTAGATCTCAAGCCTTGCCGCGACCATCTCAAGCGATAAGCTTAAAAGAATGATCTAGGTCATCCAAAACTCCCCCTGAGTTCATGCCTAGTGCAATGGCAAGTCGTCTCATGAGAAAGGATTGGTGAGATCGCTTTTTCGCACGTAAAATCTCATTTTTCATTTGCTTGACTTAAGAAGATAAAAGCTCATTTTTCATCTCAAAAAGTTCAAGACTCAATTCAACCTATTTGACATGGCAAGAATCATAAGAGGATCACTAAAGCAGAACTAGACACAAGATCCAACAAGACATGATTTGATTCAATTTGTTCACAGATATAAAGCTAGCAAGGCAGAAGCTAAGCAAAACAAGAAAGGCCATAAAAGAGGTCTAGCAGACTGACACTTGATATGACAAGGTATAGAATATGAAATCAAGTCATACAAGGATAAAGATCAAAGCTCCACAACTTTTATCATACAATGCAAGACAAATGAATTGAAACATGCATTATGATACAATGAATGCAAAAGAACAACTTCCCCTCAAAATAGCACAATAGGACTAATAACCCCTAACTCTCCCATAAGCAAAGAAACGAGAAGAATCAAGAGCTTTAGTGAAAATATCTGCAAGCTGTTGTTCCGACTCTACGAAGTGGAGCACAACATCACCTTTCTCAACATGGTCTCTAAGAAAATGAAATCGAATATCAATATGTTTAGTCCTGGAATGTTGCACTGGGTTTTTGGCAATATTAATTGCAGAAGTGTTGTCACAGAAAAGAGGAACACTTCTCAAGGATAACCCATAGTCTCGCAGCGTGGATAAAATCCAGAGAACCTGAGAGCAACCACTATCTTCATCGACTCAGTTCTGGTGATGCATCTAGTGCCTTGCACATGAATCGAAGCTTACCAGCGTAGAGAGAGAAAAGAATCATCGATGTCTCCGACTATGATGACCACGTGGAGGAAGGCTTCGTTCTCATCTCCAGCAATACCAACGGTTCCCTCGAGACCATTACCGAGGATCTGCCGCCCGTCAAGTCCGCACCCGTTGGCTCTACGCCGGCCATGCCTTCGTCCACAAGTGTTAGCATGGACGAATACTATCCCGAGCCTATCTCCCTTAGAGCAGGAGATTCGAAAAGTCCCTGGAGCTCAACGTGTTATGATGATCTCACTGGCAGCCTCCACGTTGAGGGCCTGGAGAGAACATCTAGGGAGAATCTTCTCTCCGCCTTACAATACACATCATCCTCTTCTTCAGAGGACGAAGGCATGTTCACCCTTTCTGCCTGTTCCGGAGTCCGTCATGTCGCCTCCCGTGGTGACAATCAATCCAATGCCAGCGACGAACCCCAGAGACATTAGGACATCGCCAGGAACGAGAAGAGCGGGAATGACTTATGGATATCATGGGGATATGTTCCAGATCTTAGGATGATGTGACAATTGGCAATGGCGTTAACGGTTTGTCGTTTCACGTATTTTCGGCAAAGAAACAATATTATCAAAGATAACCGGGTCGACCGGCCGTAGCGCGGTCGACGACCGGTCCAAGGGCGGTTCGACCGACCATAGCGGCGGTCGGACCGACCAACTTCAAAAATGGTATTTTGAGCTGTGCCAAAAATAGAGGTAGCAGACAACAGAGGGGATTCTATTGCACTTAGTCTCATAATTTTTGGAGTCTCTAGTCAAAAGTTCTATTCGATTGAAAATTCCAGTAGGTTTCGGTTTTTCAGAGAGGAAATTCGGCTAAGTCCCAACTGGCGGTCTGACCGGCCAATAGATGGCGGTTAGACCGGCCAGAGTGGGCGGTCAGACTGGCTCTGGGGGTGGTTTGACCTGTTTTCACTTTGATCGTCGTCCTTCGTGGCAGCGATGTTCGGTTGTTAGGTCAAAGTCATGAGTTTCAGGGCATATATGTTGCATGATGCATGTTTTGACTAACATAGGTCAAGTTGTGAAAACTTATACCCAAATTCGGTTTACTTGTCTATTGTTGTGCAGGTTGCTTGGTGGTCAACGACGGTCAACAGTGAGGATGATCGGGACTAGGCTTGGAGAGCTGAGGTCCAAAACGATCGACGATGCCGGGTGAAGTCAATGAACTCAAGCGTGACGCAAGATGGACAAGGGTGACCTATTGGCTAATCCGAGGCGCAAGATGGCGCAAGGTGTAGCTAATTTGGTCAAGAGGTGTTAAAGAAGGCGCATTAAAATGCATGCGTGTGTGACCCATTTGTTTTGGGCCTTAACAGGAACTCAATTGAGTCAAACTTCTAGAAGGTATAAACCTCTACTATAAATAGGGGAGGGAGGTGGCTGCACCTCCTCTTCATCTCTTTTGCTATTTAAAACCCTAATTTACTTAGGGAGAGTTTTTGTGGAGGCTAGGGTTCTTAATAGTTTGATATGATTTTCGTACTCTTGGATTGAGCATTGTCCTCTATTAATGGAGTGGTTGTAAGCCCATATCATATCAAATCAATCAAAGGAAAGTTTGATCATGTCTTGTCTCTTTGCGTTCTTTTATCTATATTTGATGATTTTGAGTCTTTCTTTGATCCGTGAGTTTTTACTTGAATTCTCCACATGATCTAGCTTGCTGTGACATATGGGAACATATCTAGGATCATCTTGATCATCAATCACCCACAAGAAATATTTTGGATCTAGTTTTCGTTTTGACCCGATTTTGAACCCTTCTTCAATAAAATGGAAAAGGATGGTTATTCTTCTAAGAATTATCACAATCTTTGATTGGAATAGGTTCCTGACATCATAGAGAAGGTGTGTTCCAAGTTTCATCAAGTTTGGAGTTGTAGATCAAAGTTTCATCTATTTGTAACTTCGTCATCAGGGCTGTTTTGTTCTGTTCTTCAGGCCGGCGGTCAGACCGGCCAGGGTCACCGGTCAGACCGGTAGGTAATCGGTCAGACCGCCATTGACCCAACGGTCCGACCGCCATGCACTGAGATTTGTTTTAGCTTGTGTTGATCTTTGGTTGTTTTGCTTCGTGGGTTAGGTAGGATTCAATACTAGTCTTCCGCTGTACTAGCATATTGATCTTCAGTAGCTTCCATAGCTACTGGAGTGAAAATTGTGTTGAATCTATTATTTGTGAAAAAGTGAGCGTGCTCCTATTCACCCCCCTCTAGTCGCCTTTTCGGTCCAACAACTCCAACAAGAGGAGCATGCCTAACAAGCAGAGATACGTGACGCCACACAAACGCACATCTCACAAGTTCGCAACCACTACTACCGAGACGCCACTGGGTCCTCAGCGAGGGTGCTACAACAGGCGACACATACACCACCACCGCGGGAAACGATGGTACAGGATCTAAATGTCATGCCAACCCCCATGCAAGAGGACTCCCCTGCGGAGCGTATTCGCTATCTAGCAAGTGCCATTGCATGCCCTCCGAAAGGATTAACTCCGGAGCAAGGAGTGCAAGTAATGCATGCTATAGCACAGGAGCTACAGGATGTTGCGGAGAATATCTCCACCCGATCGCATACTGTGCTTTCCTAGACAGACTCTCATTTAGAAGGGTCCTCACTTGGACGATGAAGGCAAGGCCAAAGTGTGCTCCTGGCCGTCACGCCCAAGGCCAAGGTGAGTACGACACCCATTTTTTGGGATGTGGTAGACGTCCCAGATCTCCCGCTGATCGTAACAATCGTCGCAATGTACGATAATGTGTTAGTCCCTATGCAAGTTGCAAAGTCTTTTCTCCCGGACTAAGAGATGTTACCTAGTCGAAGAAGTTCAAACCAAGAAGTATAAATTTTTTGACGGAACACAAAACCCGCCGAATTTCTCCAAGTCTACACTACCGCCATTCAGGTTGCTGGAGGCGATGATAAGGTAATGACTAATTATTTACCCACAGTTCTAAAGGGTTCCGTGAGGACCTGGTTATTCAACCAACCCGCGAGATCTATATATAACTGGGAAATGCTTTGTAATGCACTGCAAAATAACTTCAATAGTTGTTACGTAAAACTAGGGAAAGATGATGATTTACATCGGCTCCGCCAAACCCCCAACAAAAATTTATGTCAGTTTGTAAAGCGTTTTATAGAACTCCGTAATACTATACCAAATATTTCTGATGACTCTATGATTCGAGCTTTTAAACAATCAGTAAGGTATCGAAGATTCACATAGGATCTCAATATCAGTACTCCGATGCCAACGAGGTAGTGGAGTTGAACTGAATGGTGGACAAAGGGACAACCCTCCTCAGCCGGGCCTCAAGGACATCAAAGAGAAGAAATCCAAGAGGTTCGAAGGCTCTATGAACGGTAAGGGGAAACCCAAGAAGAAGGAGAAAGGGAGGTCCAAACAATCTACTAGGGAGGTTATTGCCATTGATCAGCGACCACTCTATGACGGAAGCAAATGTCCTTGGAGCAAGAGGAGGCAAGGAGGTAGTTTGAATGACCGTACTACCTCCCATGCCACAAATGCATCCAAGAGTAATGAGCGTTGGTGCCCATTGCATAAGGTTCCTGGTCATGACCTCTGCAACTGTTGTACTTGGCAGAAGCAGATGGAAGAGTATTACGACGGGAAGGGCCCAATGTCTGTCTCGCCAGAAGACAATGGACCACCAGTGGTCCCAATCAATGATAAAGACACGGAGATGCCCTTTCAGAAGACGGATCACCACGTCAATGTTATTTACGGAGGCTCTGCCGCTTATACCTCCAAGCGGCAGTATAAGGCGGCATGGAGAGACGTCAATAATGTTGAGATTCCACCTGGCCGTCCAGAATACCGCAAATGATCAGAGACCTCCCTGACTTTCACCAAGGAGGACGTCCCTAAAGGTATGTCAACTTCTTGTAAGTTACCTTTAGTAGTTTCCCATACCATAAGTAATCGCAGAGTAGGGAGAATATTGATAGATAACGAAAGTTCTTTAGATTTGTTATTTATTAATACTTTAGATGAGATGCAAATTCCTCGTTTTAAGATTAAACCAATGACAAACCCCTTTTATGGGATAGTACCAGATATGTCTGTTACACCTATATGGCAAGTAGTATTACCAGTACATACCATACTGTTGCCAATTTTTGAACTGAATTAATCACTTTTGAAGTGGTTGATTTCGAGTTTGCCTATAATGCAATTTTGGGTAGACCATCTCTAACAAAGTTCATGGTAGCTACACACCATGCCTACCAAAAGATCAAGATCCCTGGGCCAAAAGGAGTAATGGTGGTGCAAGGTGACCATGCTGTCGCACTTTCATGTGATCGTAAGTCCCTAGAACTTGTCGATTAATTACCTCTAAAAGACCTTACAATAGAGGATAAAACAGGGAAGGCCGCGAAAATCAAGAGTACACCTCAGCTCAATGAGGAAGTAAAGATAGTACCACTTAGCCTTGATGACCAATCTAAGACGGTCCGGATTGGTGCAGGATTAAGTGAAAAATAGGGAGACGATCTTCTCACTTTCCTCCAGGCCAACTCGGATGTCTTTGCGTGGAAGCTATCTGACATGCCCGGGGTCCCAAGGGAGGTGATTGAGCACAGGCTAGCCATTCAGCCTAAGAAAAAATCAGTCAAGCAAAGACTGAGACGCTTTACACTAGATTATCAAGAGGCCATCAGATCAGAGCTCGATAAACTCCTTGAAGCTGGCTTCATTCATGGGGTAGATCACCCCGAGTAGCTTGCAAATCCAGTCCTGGTCAAGAAATCCAATGGTAAGTGGCGCACGTGTATCGATTTTACCAGTTTAAATATTGCTTGGCCAAAGGATGACTTCTCTTTGCATCGCATTGATCAGTTAGTTGATTCTACTGTGAGTTGCGAACTAATGAGTTTTCTTGATGCTTATTCTGGATACCATCAGATCAGTATGGCGAAAGAAGATGAAGAGAATACTGCCTTCATCACACTGTTTGGTGTTTATTGCTTTGTTAAGATGTTATTCGAGTTGAAAAACAATGGAGCCACGTACCAGCGTTTAATGTAGAAAACCTTTAGCAATCAGCTGGGGTGTAATTTAGAAGCTTATGTAGATGACCTCATTGTAAAAAGTAGTACTAGGTATGACCATCGGAAGGATCTCGCAAAGACCTTCAAAATGTAAACAAGCATGGAATAAAACTTAATCCCAAAAAGTGTACGTTCGGAGTTAATTCTAGCAAATTGCTTGGTTTCCTTGTTTGTTCTCGTGGGATTGAAGTTAATCCCAAGAAAATTCATGTCATTGAACAATTACGACCACCTTCTGCTGTGAAGGAGGTCCAAACCTTAACTGGTCGAATGGCGCTCTTAGTGGTTTCATTTCCCGATCAGGAGAATGTGGTTTACCTTTTTCAAGGTGATCCACAAGAGTAACAAAAAGTTTCAATGGTCCAAGAAGCTGATAAAGCCTTTGAGTGCTTAAAAGCTTATCTTTCGAATCCTCTAGTATTGGTTTCTCCCTTGGAAAGTGAACCTTTGTTGGTCTACTTGGCAGCAACGCCAAATATGGTCAGCGCAGTGCTGGTTGTAGAAAGAGAAGGGTCTCGCGACCAATATATTATGTAAGTGAGGTATTACATGGACCAAAGGAAAGATACCCCGAGGTCCAAAAGCTAATTTACGCTCTTCTGATGACTTCCAGAAAGCTAAGATAATATTTTCAATTTCATAAAATTAAAGTGCCTTCATCTTTTCTTCTTGAAAATATTCTTCATAACCAAGATGTAATGGGTCGTATAGACAAATGGGCAGTTGAACTTGGAGAATTTGATTTTCATTTCACTACCCGAACAACAATAAAAAGCCAAGTTTTGGCTGATTTTGTAGTTGAATGGACGAACATTGAGGATCAACCTCAAGTTAGTCTAATAATAGACGATCATTGGATACTGTATTTTGATGGCTCCCGTGAACTTAAAGGCTCGTGGGTCGAGATTTTGTTGGTAACACCACAAGGTGATCAACTTTAGTATGTCATACAATTTCTATTCCCTGCCACCAACAATATAGCGGAGTATGAAGGACTTCTAGCCGGGCTTCGAGCAGCTAAATCCATCGGAGTCCGTCGACTTTTAGCGAAGGGAGATTCACAATTAGTCGTAAACCAGGTAGCAAAGGAATATCAATGTTCTGACGAGACAATGGCTCGATACCTGGGTGAAGTGGGAAGTTGGAAAAGCACTTCAGAAATTCTGAAGTCCAACATATACCGCGCAAGGTCAACTCCATAGCGGACTAGTTATCGAAACTGGGCTCATCACGAACACCTGTTCAACCAGATGTCTTTCTAGAATATCTTACAAAACTTTCAATAGAAACAGGTTGACCACCTCAGAGGTCGGGATCATCTTGCAAGATGCGGAGTGGATAAAACCATTGACCATTTATCTTGCATTAGGGACATTGCCCGATGACCCTCAACGGAAGGATAGGTTAATTCAAAGAGCACACATGTACAAGCTAGTTGACAGATCATTGTACAGGAAGGGAATACATGGTGTTCTCATGCGATGCATATCCCAAGACTTCGGGATAAAATTACTAAAAGAGATTCACGGGGCTTGTGTGGCACACATGCATCCTATAGAACCCTGATTGGCAAAGCTTTTAGGCAAGGTTATTACTGGCCCACCGCTCTACAAGATGCCATGCACCTTGTCAAGACGTATGAGCAATGTAAATTCCATGCTAGACAAGTACGCCAACCATCTTTCAATTACATACCATTTCTTTATCATGACCTTTTTCAAATTGGAGTATTGATATAGTTGGACCACTACCGCGAGCACCCAATGGGTATAAATTTTTGTTAGTGGCCATTGATACATTCACTAACTAGATAGAAGTCGAGCCAGTCATTCATATAACGGCTACGGCAGCAAAGAAATTCTTCATAAGGAATGTTGTCACAAGATTTGGAGTACCTAGTCGTCTTACCACAGACAACGGGAGCTAGTTTGTTAGTAACATATTCCAAGATTATTGTGATAAAATTGGCAAAAAGATTTGCTTTGCTTCAGTCGCACACGCACAAAGCAATGGGGTAGTAGAAAGGGCCAATGGTCAGATTATACAAGCATTGAAAATAGAGTTTTTAATCGCCTTAAAGCGTGTTAAAAGACTTGGATGGAGGATCTCTTCTCTGTCCTATGGGCACTGCGCACTACTACCAATAGAGCAAGTGAAGAAACACAATTCACACTAGTTTATGGTGCAGAAGCAATGCTACCTACTGATATTCAGTTAGGTTCAATGCGTACAAACATCCAAGATCAAGTAAATCAAGGAGAATTGCACCAGGATGATGTCAATCTACTAGAAGAAAGACATGATCGAGCACTATTAAAATTGATTGCTTATCTGCAAGGGCAAGATGCTACTACAATTGAAGAGTTCGTCCAAGAGAACTTCACGTGGGTGAGTTGGTCCTGAGGCGAATCTAGAACCAGGGCAACTTGAACAAGTTGTCCTCTAAATGGGAGGGTCCATTTATTTTAGTTTCTGTCACTAGAGCCATGCTCAGTTAGATTAGCTATGGAGGATGCTCGTGTTCTATCTAACACATAGAACATTGAACATCTTCATAAATTCTATGTATATCTTTTTTTCCCATATTATTTAAATATAATGTATTTTTTGCTGACAATATTATCTTAATTTCTCCTTCACAATTTTTTTGTATCATTTTGCATATATGGTCACCATCTTTTGGTTATTCAATCAAGTGCCTACAGTTAATCAAATCCACCAAGGGGTCATAGTGTCTTTACTTATAAAATGACCATCGATATACATTTGGGAAATGGCAATTGTCTAGGATCTCTTATATAAGCCAATTCTCATTGCATAAGAGCCCAACAGCTTGACTTCATCTTCCTGAATACACACTGATCTGGATCATTGGCTTGGTAAAGATATCATGATCCTAAAGTATTTGTTCACCCGAAACACTTCTCCCATTACATATAACAAGATAGATAAGAAATTTAAACTTGCAAAAGAAATCTAACTTGCAAAAGAAATTCACTTTCCAACAAGTAGTTACAATTATCATACACAAAATGTTTTCATCATTCCACATATTTAAAAAATGTATTATCACATTATCATTGTTAAACACTTGAGCCAGGAGTACTTACTGCGGTAGGAGCACTAGATTCAATACTTTTGATGATCTATGCCACCAATGGTGTAATCTTGGCCCGAGCTGCAATATCTGCTACTTTTGTTTTGAACTTGGGCGCAGGGATGAGCTTCTGAAAATCAACAGAGTCCCCATAAAGGAGATCAATCTTCAACAAGACCCGGTTCAAAGCTTGACCCATTGCCCTCATCAAAGATTGATACATAGTTTTCTTCATAGCAGGTATATGCTTCTGAATACATGTAATATGAGTATAAATATCATTCCTAAGGACATCCAAGGTCATATTGGTTGCAAGAGGAGTAACCGGAGCTTTCAGAAGCTCTGCGATTTCTCGTAGTAAAGATGAGATTTGAGAAATACTATTTTCGTAACCATAGTGATTTCTCGTAGTAAAGCCTTCTTCTCAAGTTCATGCACAGCAGTGCGATATCGCGTTTCCACTTCTTTCAAGTCTTGAATCAGAAGATTTTCGTTAGAAGAGGTCTTCTGAAGATTATCTTTTACCTTTTCTAGTTATAAGAAAGAACAGAAAAAGAGAGTATAATTCACATATAGTAAATAGTAACAAGGTTAAATGCTATGAGAAAAGAAAACATAGATTTTTTTACCTTCCTTCTCCTTAATAAGCATCTTGTTCTACTCAAATAGATTGTGGTTTTCCTCAGATTACTTGCCCAAGATCTCTTGCAATTTTTCATTCATTTGAGTTAAGGAGCGTATCTCTTCCGCTTTTTTTTGCCATGACTACTGTATTCCTCTCAAATCATTTTTCCATCTCAAACAGTTTCAATATGAGAGTATGAAGCACAGATTCAACATCTTCTTTTCTAGCTTTCGCCAGCAAGCACTCCCTATAGTGTGATCAAAAGCATAAGTTAATTATTTAGTTAGAATATTATGATTGAATAATAGCTTTACACACTTACTTCTCCTTCTCCTCTGTAAAAGTTTTGATCTCTCTTGTCATGTCAATGTTAACCTTCCAACACCTTTTGACAGATGTCATTAGGTCCTGGAGGTTCTTCTTTTCGACTCTGGGAGGAGAACTTTCAAGGGGAACTTCATCCTCGGACTAATCCAATTCAACTAAATGGAAAACTCCTTTGGTAGGATCAGCTCTGACATCTTGTGACTTCTAAGATATTCTACAAGCCAGAATTATACAGATATATTCAAAGATGAAACTACCAAGATAAAATTTTTTACCAATATATGGTCGTCTTTGTCTTGGGTTTCGATGGTCTCATAGACCACCTCCTCTGATCTTGTAGTCTCACGGTCCACTCCAGTTGTAATAGACCCATAGATCACTTCCTTTATTTGATCTTCTTCGGAGGTCCTCTCCGCTTGGACCTCCGTGTCTTGTAACATTTCCTTGGATGCCCTGGCAGTTGTTGCTGGAACATCCGGACGACCTCCTCAGTGGTTCGAGGAGCTATCTCTGTTTGTAGGATCTCTTCTGCTGTGGGCTCCTCTGCCGCTGGTACGGTTGGAGGTGAAGTTTGTTCTTGCGCCACTAACTGTCCTCTCTTCGGATCCGATGGTAAGGAAATGCTAAAAAGAAAAGATTGATCATTACAAGTCAAAATCACAGGGGTATTATCAGAGAACTTACTCGATCTCAAACCCTCTCTCAATAAATAATGCCACGAAATCTTCATTTACAGTAAAAGTACATTGTCCCACTTGCTCCGATGAAGAGGGAACCAAAGCTAGGGAGGTTCGTGACCTTGTAACCCACTAAAGAGGAATCTCCTCTTCAGACTCCTCTGATGATCCTTCACTCTGGATCACCCCAGCCATGAAAGTTGATATATAAGACATTTGCCGAGGGTTAGAGACAAATCGAGAAGTAGGAGTCTTGACTTTGGTTTTCAATACCTTGTGGGTAGAAGGCTTTGAAGGAGTTGAGACCGGAGTCGGAGTTGAAGCAGGATGTTTTGGTGGAACTAAGACCGAAGCTGATGCGGTTTTCGTCTTCTTTGGCGCAACAGGAGGTTTGTAACTTATCCTTGCACTCTTTGCTAGAGGAAGGCGAACTCGCACCGACATCTGAGATGGGGTGTTTTTTTATGTCGTCTAATCAGAAATGCACAAATTAGACATGAGCAAATTTACTTCTTACGTCTAGTTATTCTTACGAATACTTACCGTTGTGCGATCTCTCCTAATTGATAGGGCAGCTCCAATCAAGCTTGGGGGCTGCGCTTTTAAATCAATCGGTTCTTTTCTAGGATTCGATCCTTCAACAAAACTGAGGCCCTAGCTAGGACCTCATCATCCAGAAAAGCTACGATTTGTTGAAAGATTGTTTTACTTCAACTACAAAATTTAGTTTAAGTAAAAAGATAAACCAATTATTACAGTTTTCTGGGATGTCATAATCGCAAGATAGATTTTCCCTCTTATGAAGGGGGAAGATCATGTTCTTGATGAAGTCATGGATGCTCTTTCGTCCCGTTAAACCTCTCCTCACTAGGTCGTTGATCACCAGGACCACATTCTTTTCATCATTGGTGAGCTTGATCTCTTTGTCAGTGACCCGATTTTCTGTTGACCACTTTGGTGGTTAACGAGGATTAAAACCTCTATTTATTATTTATTATATAGAGACCATACGTCCTCATGGTCGTAACCCCTAAGGCTAACGACCTCACTGATCGTAAGAATTCCAGAGGTTACATAATACCCAACCTGGTCGGACATGGTTCCAAGCCTAGTCTCCGACCAGTCAAATGCTCATAAGGTTTTGAACTGGTGTATGGATCTAAGACCAGACATATACTTTACCGTGTGACGAATGGAACATGTGTTGTATATTCCATACCACGCGACGCTATGACACTGGAGTACGGTTACATGACTCATTGACATATAACCGCACAACAGTTGATACATTGTCAACTAACGCCTCGCTCCGACCAGACGCGCCACTTCTTAACAGACGCCTCTCTAAGGGACAACTGTCAACGTTTCATCAACTACATAAGGAGGACCGTGGAAGGAGAAGAGGAGGGGCCGAAGATAATTATCGACTGGAATCACTCTCAGAAGATAGTTAGTCGATTAGATCGCAAAGCCGTAGTAAGCATTGTGCTCTAGTGTTAGGAGAGTTAGTCTTTGGTCTAGATTACATATACACTTTGTAACAACCAGTTCATATCAATAAAGAGCATCCTTATTCCTTACCGGGAGATACGTGCCACTTTTCTCTTTCTTTTTATATACTCATAAGTTCGGTGATTTGATCGTCGACAGTGGTGAATTGCGACTGTAAGTAATCATACTCTCTCTTGGAATAGCGGAGTAAAACCATTCCTTGCTCTATGATTGGCTAGCATCCCTGGTGGCCAAAAAGAGGAAAACCCTCTTGCTCAAATCCTGAAGTCCAAAGGATAAGATTTTATTAGAATCTGATTCCTAATAAATCGTTGGAAGCCAAAGTATAATCATCTCTTTGAAATTGTTCTCATAAATGAAGGCGGTTGACGCTCCCCTTCCTATCTTCTCAGAAAAAGTAGTTATGTCTTTACAACTCAAGTGAAATTACATTTTTGACCAAGTCTATTTTTGGTCAAATAGAATATCAGTCGGAAAGGCTTTACTTCCAACTATGATTTTTATAACCTCCCACTTAAGTAAGTTATTTTTCATTTGAAGTTGAGGGGCTAGCTGACGAGGATTGTTGACAAGTCAATAATTCATATATGTCTTTATTTTTCTATTGTAATTATCCCAGATCCTTTATTGGGCTCAAGTTAGTTTGCTGGGCCCAAGATCAATTAAACAGTCAGAAGGTGGGCCCGAGAGTCTTTTCTTATGCTATCTTCGGACCTCTTCTGGACGTCCTATTGGACCTCCTTTGGAAGTTTCTTCAGACCACTTCAGGACCTCTCTTCCACAGAAAAGGTCCTCAAAAGGGTGGTTTCCCACGTGTGAATAATAACAACCCACGTGGAGAGTAGGTTCTGGTTGTTACATCCGAAGACATAACAATCGCTATAAAGGGACGTAACGATTGGCTCGAAGAACCGCGACTATTGACGTGAAGAGACACCACTACAACCAACTGCCAATGTTTGTAGACTATAAAAAGCCCGGCCAATGTGCCTTTGTAATATCCCCGATCCATATACCGATCCTAATCGACATTCATTCATAGTCATTCTCCATGTAATCAGAGTATACTATTTGCAATATACATCATCATTTAAGTATTTAGGCGAATAAACAACAATATCCATTTTCTTTATATATTTTTGTTTATCATTTATGTGACGAGAGTCCCAGACGTCAACACTAGGGATTATGCTTTAGTTTGGTACAGAATAATACCAACAAATATACAATAATGACATTATGTATTTTATCGAGAACATGATAGTATTGTTTTTAAGGTGTCTAAGGTGATATGCAAGTATTTTTAGAGGTTACTTGAATTTTCAACTATTGAATTTAGATCTAAAGGATCTCAACCCTTCCCCAAAAACCATATAAATTCCCCATTCTTCTCTCCCAAGCCCTAGCTGCCGCCGCAACACCACCCTTGATGTTGCCTCCCTCTTGCCGCCATCCTCCCCCCACTCCAGCGAGCTCCCCGCGTCACCCTCATTCCTCCTCCCCTGACAAGCTCCCTCTGCACCGCCCTCATTCTTTGTCTCCAATGGCTACCACCTTCCGCCACCTCCTAACCACTCAAGTATGTCGCCCCCGTCGACCCCAACCGCCCATCGCCATCCTCTGTGCTCGCGATCGTTGGCAATATCGCTGCCCATCCCCGATCCCCTCTCTATACCTTAGGCACCAATGAACCCAACCCTAAACCCTACTCGCGAGAGATCGTCATCGGAGTTCCGCTGTTGGATGCCGGTTGCTGGAGACATTACTAGAGGAACGAATCACAACGTGAAATCAGATAGATGAAAAATTTGAGTACTCTCGAGTTGAAGAAATACTCAGTACTCCTTAACATTTTCCTTTTTTTAGCAAGAATGCACGGTCGAGACATACAGGTGTGCTTCCAATCATTTCTCTTCCTTACGCTGGGATGTATAGAGAGCATAATGCGATAAGTAGCAAATATAAGGGATAAAAAGCAACATAGGCATTCACAAAAGTGCCCCTTCTCTTCCCGGACCAACCCCGACAAAGAACACCCCGTCCCCCCAGTTCTATCGGTTCTCTTGATTGATTCTCGAAGGCATCGATTCGTACATGGACAACGCTGAGGGAACGTCTCTGGAGTCCGGCGATCGCGCGGTGAGATTCCCCCGCAACCAGTCCGACTGTGCTTTGTTCCCCGAGTTTTCCTTTCCTTTTTTTTTGGATAATTTTTGTGATACTATGCTAATTTGTTGCTTCTGTGCTGCGATGACGAGATAATTTCTATCTGCTAATTCTTTCTGTGTGTTTCAATTAAGTTCGTCGGCGCTTAATTTTGTTGCTCGTACTCAAAAGATGCGAACTTTGGTGGTGAACTGTGGTTGAGTTGGGCGAATCTTTGTGGATGCCCTTTGCGTTTCTTTCTTCATTTTTGGCAACTTCTCTCAGTACTGGAAGATCGAATCTTTTCTTGCTTTTCCTTTATCAGGGCGGCTTTCCTCAATTGTGATAAATAGTTATTGTTTGCCTACCTTGGTTTCCATGTACTTTCACATGAGCTATTATTATAGCTTCTAGTATGAGGTTTGCTGAACATTTTTTTTGGATGAAATTGCTGTACTGAAGTCTTTTGCTATATGTGTGATTATGTAGCTACTAGTGTGATTGTAAGTGCGTGCATGGTTAGTAGGATACATTGTCTTAGGAATGGAAGACCAGTTTAGTATTTCACCTCACAAGTTCTCTATATTACACCTGTAAGCAAAGTAGCGTTGGCAGTGGTATGATCAGTTTGGTAGGTATTTATCTTCGTAGTTTGTACCACGGTCGTGTATTAGGAATCAGGAAAATCAGTAGATGTCATGGACTCATGATGATGGCATCGTTACACTCCTCGGATGTTTCTTGTCATTAAATGAATTACTGAATTTAGAGCTTTAGACTATATGAAAGAGTGAGGGTACATGCAGCTGCGCTGGAAGGAGCACATCTGATGGTGCTGCTCCATGTGTTCAGTAGCTAAGATGAGTGTCGTGAGCTTGATAAAGTGTATCGGTTCAAGGATTATTGTGTGTCCCTTCCGTCTTTCATAGAAAGATTGATGCCTTGCTCTTCTTTCTAGTCGATTAGTTTTATAAGCTTAATTTAATTTTTTTAATATTGGTTGTTGACAGTATTGTTTGCTTGACTATGTAGGCGCCGGACCAGGATGAAAATGCCCAACATGGGCATAATTCGCGAAGGCCAAACCTTTCTTTGCAAATACCTGCTAGGACCTTAGATAACCATGTAGCTACTTCAACGAGAATTAATATATCCCCTAGTCCCAGTTCGACAAGAGCTGGATTGCCCCCGAGGCCTAATTCAACCAGAACAAAATCATTTATCAAGAACATCATTCCACAGCAGAGTTTCAGGGCAAAGAGTTCAGCACAGGAAGGTGATCGGACGATCCTTCTAATTCCTGGGACACCATCGGAAGGGCAGCAGGATAATCCAACTACATCAAGATCATTTTCTTTTAGAAAGGTCATTAACTCGTTATCGGCAAAATGTGCCCATTCTTTGCCAGTCACTCCTGTGGCAACTTCAGACAAAACTTCTCCGGGAAATCAGATAGACAACCTGCCAACTACAGCCGTAAGTACATAGATTTGTTTTTCCTGCAAAGCTGTATCCAGATAAATGCTAGATAATAGCTTTACATGGGACCACATGGAAGTTGGGCCTTAAGCTCTTGTCAAATATTTGCAGTTTTATTAAGCTGGTATTTTTTAAAAAAATCCTTATGATGTTGGCAGAATCAAGAAGTTCAAGTTCAAATTAGGCGTTCGCTTTCAGTACCAGGAAATCGCAAAAGCAGAAGTTTGAGGAGGGCAGATTCATTAGGTGTCATCCGTGTGATTCCAACAACCCCACGACCTGTTCCAGCTGATACAATTGCCTCAAGTGATGACATTGAAGAAACAGTGGAAGGTATCTAGTCTTCTTAAGCCTTTACTCTGATATTTCCATAGACCAAATCATTTGCTTCACAAAGCAGCATTTGTTCATTCAAGTGCATCCTTGACAGTTCCTGGGGATGAAGGCGAAGATATTCCTGAAGAAGAGGCAGTCTGTAGAATTTGTTTTGTTGAACTCAATGAAGGAGGGGAAACACTTAAAATGGAGTGCAGCTGCAAAGGAGAACTTGCCCTTGCACACCAAGATTGTGCCGTCAAATGGTTTAGCATCAAGGGAAACAAGATATGTGATGTCTGCAAACAAGAAGTTCAGAATCTGCCTGTGACTTTATTGAGAATACCGACTCAAACTGTTAACAGGCGACTAACAAATGGTGCTCAGCAAAGAGCATCTCAACAATACAGGTAAATATACTCAAGAGAATGGGCCGATTCACGAATATTTATTGCTATCATGATATGGAGAGAGACTGTTTCTCGTTAAAAAAAAGATACGGAGATGGGACTGGTACTGTTTTGTGTTTTCTCCTCTGTCCAGCTTTATGAATCAGAAAAGGAAGAGCTTATTTTCAAATGTATTTTCCTTCCTTTGTGCTCGGTTCTCTCTTAGAAAACAGCAATGCAATAAATATTCCCTGATGATTGTGCATGTTCAGCAAAATCTGACCCTTCAGTTTCTAACAGATTTTGGCATGACATTCCAATTTTGGTGATGGTTAGCATGCTTGCGTACTTCTGTTTCTTGGAACAACTTCTGGTTTGTGTTTCCTTGCTTCTTTCTTTACCGGTGTATTTGAATGTAACTGCACCTTTTTTTCTTTCAGCTTTGTGAAATCCATCTAAATGACATCGACTCTTTCATTGGAACAGGTTGCTGATTTGCAATCAGGTGCACTGGCGATTTCATTGCCTTTCTCATGTGTGTTGGGCCTCCTTTCTTCCATGATATCTTCCACTATGGGTAATTAAATTTACTCCCGTCTTTGCCATTTCAGCTATTGTAAGAAGCACTTACAACCAGGGATAGAAAACCCGATACCGGTGCAAATCCCGGTCGGCGGATGGTACCGGTAACCAGCTCGGTTACCAGAAATCCCGGAAAGAATCCGGATGAAAATCGCTTGAATTTGTTAAAAAACAGTCAAAATTTAAAATTTAAAATTTGAATTTGCTAAATCGGAAAGAAATCGGCTGGTTTTTTTCTCTCCCGGTTGCCACCGGTAACCGGCCGTGTTTTTTTCTCTGCTTACAACGCCATAAAATTAGTTATCTATCATCTTATTATAACAAAGGCAAAAGAAGCCACCACGTTCGTTCTCAAAGTCTAAAAATTCTCACATAAATCGGAGGAAAAAGAGAAAGATCTACATTGTTAATCGTGATGGGTCCAGATTATAACGACCTTGATTAAAAGAAAGATTTTATGTCAAGTATAATTCATAAATAACAGAAATTCGGAATAAAAAATAAAAATAAAAATACTAATTTTATTTCCAAAAAAAAATCCTAAGCAAAATCCCTAAATAAGTATAATTCGGAATAAAATTAAACAAACATTAGCACTTATATTTGTATACAAATTCCAAAAAAACAACAACTGAAATTCAGAATAAAAAATAAAATAACCAATTTGATTTCAATATGAATTCCAAAGTCCCTAAATAATAGTACTTCGGAATAAAAAATAAAGAACATTAGCAATTGGATTTGTATATGAATTCCAACACAATAATTGAAATTCGGAATAAAAAAATAAAAATAGTAATTTAATTTCCGTACAAATCCTTATGTAAAATCACTAAATAAATTTAATTCAGAATAAAATTTTAAAAAATTAGCAATAAGATTTGCATACGAATTCCAAAATAAATAACTGAAATTCGGAATAAAAATGAAATTAGAAATTTGATTGCAATACAAATTCCAATGTAAAGCCCCTAAATAACTATAATTCGGAATTAAAATTAAAGAAAAATTAGCGATTTGATTTGTATACGAATTCCAACAAACAATAATTGAAGTTCGAAATAAAAAATAAAATAAAATTTTACAATTTGATTTCCATACGAATTCCAAAGTAAAATACCAAAATAACTAAAATTCGGAATAAATTAAATAAAATTAGCAATTTGATATGTATACGAACTCCAATAAAAAACAATTGAAATTTTGAATAAAAAGAAAGGTTGTAACTAGAATAGCACAAATGACGTCAGAGGAGACCACGAAAGAGTGCAATGGCGTCATTTTGTCCTACAAGAAGACATTGACCCACAGGGAAGCGAAGAGTCGAGGCAGCGGCGATGGAGATGAGAACAATATCGTGCTGCTCACCTTAGCCATTCGACAGGGACAATGTTGTGCCAGTGTTACTTGGACATGGACACGGGTGTTAGAATCCAATTCGGATTAAGGTGTCTGATTCGGCAAGCTCTAGAAAATAGGATTCGAGGATTCGTCTAATATATATTATTTTATCTTTAAAAATTTAAATAAAATGATTTATTTAATTTAGGTACACTACCACAACACTATATAACTGCCACAAGATCTTAGACATTGTTGACATCACCTAGTTACAAGGGAGATCAGCTGCACACCACTCACCCTTTTAAAAGGGTAACAAAAGTTGTCTAATGCCTCGTTAGATGTAAAAATAAATAAAGAAGTACTACATCTGAGATCTCTCACAGCTCCTCTCGCCTTCTTCTCCATTTCTTCCTTCCCATCTGACCAACCTCACTCACCTTCACATACTCCTTCGACCAAGCCCACTCCACCCCCAACTCTCCTTCCTCTAACATCTCTCTAAATCATACCAGAGCATCGACATCTCTTTCCTCTCTTCCTTCTGCAACAGATATATCGAAACACGGGCATCAAGCTAGTTCTTCTCTTTTGCTCCTCACAAGGACTCTCCATGGGGTGTCCAATATGCGTCGCAAGAAATCTGACACGCATTGACACAGGGATACGTGTTGACACGGGAAAAAAAAGACTCACGTGTCCCGGTAACACTATGTTGTGCTGCTCGCCGGAGCTGTTGAAGAGAAAGTCTAGAGTCGAAGGAGCCAAGGGCCTCGATAATAAGTTGTGAGCGTCGGTGTTATTGAAGAAGTCAGTGGCCAAAGAAGCTCGATGATGGGGAAGCTTTGATAGAGGAGATGAAGATTTGCATTGAACACAAGCTATGGACAATATGAGGCCATTGGGTAGCTAGAATCATGTCATCGCTGGTGAGAGGCACGACGTCATCGGTGATCGCGAGAAGATTATCTGTATTATTAGATAGCGATTAAAGCAGACATGCTGATATCAGTGAATATAGGAAATCGCCGCGGTTAGTGAGGAAACCACAACGTTGAGTTGGCCAATGTCAAAAAAGGGGAGTGAATCAAGCATGTATAACATTATGCATGCATTCCTACAAATATAAGCACGACCTATAGAAGTAGAGGAGCAAACAGCTCGGAGTAGAGATGACGCAACCTTAGGGAATAGGCTCGGGGTCACCGGAGAGAGCGTGACGGGTGTTCCCGACAGGGATTGGCATGGTTGCACGTGTATGCGTGTTGATGTCGCAACGATTAGCAGTAAGCAATAATTGGAGAGAAGTAAAAGAAAACTATGTGGTAGAGTATTGCATTTGAAGGGGTAGCAGTTGAGAGGATCGATCAAGAATTGAACTATGGCGGCGAGAAGGGATTGAATACACGGTTTGTTGAAGTAGCTGGTATCATGTGCAGAAATTAATGTACATAAACAGTACTCGTTGGTACTGTAGCTGCAGGCTCTCACAGAGAATGACTTCTTCTCTACCAAGTTATCTATTTCCTTAATAGTTTGATTAGTTTCCTAAGATAAGGATTAGTTGTTTGGTATCTTATCCATTAGTTAGGAAAGATTGTTTTAGTTTAAAGAAAGAGATTATCTCTAGTGGGTTTTCCATCCTTAGTTTGTAATCCCTATATAAGGGTAATGAGATTATCAATAAAGGGCAAGCAAGAAGATGAATTAGTCTCAAGTCTTAATTCTCAAGTTCCTCTCCCTAGTCTAGTTCCTCCCTACCCCAATAGGGGCCCTCTTCTCTAAGCATCGTTCTTCCTTCAAGCCGCCGCTGTCAGTCTTCTTTCCATGGTGTTTATCCCTGGTAATATACTAGGAACATTACAGCTGGCGTGTGAGGGAAGGTAGGTCGTCCATGGTGCATCGGTGTATACGTGAGTAAGGTACCCTAACACCATGTAAACTAATAGGATAATTTGTCGCACACGTAATCAGCATATTGCTTGAGATTAAATCGAGGGAGATGTGCATTCATACATTTTGGAAAAGAGTAACTAATGGAGAAAGAATAGGGTCATGCATCTACATGATCAATGCATGATAGAGAGTGATTATATTTATAAGAACCCCTAACAACTTATTATGCGCAATGATTTTCTTTCATCAAAGCTCATACTTCAATCACATTTTCCAAGTTGTCATTTTTTTCAAGCTTCTATTGTTATTTCCCATGTTTATGATGTCTTAAAAATCTAAATAGACTACAAGATACGGAAATATATTCTTAAGCATCTAAGTATATCACTTGATACTATAAACTTTGAAACAAATCTAGTCGCGCAAATGTGTAGGCTGCCCTGCTAGTTTTATTGAGAAAGTAAAAGGCATTTCAGTGTTTAGTAAGTGGTAGAAGACCTAAACTGTGGTAGTTCATTATAGCATGTTCCCATTGGTAACCCCAAATTAGTATTGAATTTGTGTAATGAGTTCAAAACTTATTAGGAAAACAAGTGGTGGTATATTTTATTTCAGTATTTCTGCAGAAAAACTAAATTTTGCCTATTTGCTGAGGGTTGATTATTTCTTATTTGGTGGACTTCACTTCTTGTCACCATTACAATCCAATTCTTCTTTGTTCCTACAGTGAACAAGAGTTATCTATGGGCCTATGCTTCCTTTCAGTTTGCTATTGTGATCCTGTTTGCTCATATCTTCTACAACATGGTATGAACTCTTCTCCTTAATTACATTTGACACAGATAATGTGTTTATCACACTGCTTATTATTATCATCACAAAACTTGCAGTTAAAAGTGAATCCAGTCCTTGCGGTCCTACTATCCTCATTCACTGGGTTCGGCATTGCTATTAGTACGAACTCACTGCTAGTAGAATACTTGAGGTGGAGATCTAGGAGGAATCAACAGTCAGCACAGCCTGTCAATATTGGTCATCATCCAGAATCTGGGAATAATGCTGTGAATGAAAACAATGGTGACAGGCAGCAAGGGCAGAATCCAGAATCTGGGAATAACGCTGTATGATCATTCAGGTTCGTTAACAACAAATTTAAGATGCAGTTCTTCACTTTTTCTCAAGTAGCCAGAACTTCACTTTTTCTCAAGTAGCCAGAACTTTCACCGATCTTTATGTGTATGCTGATCTCTGCTCTCACGATTGGCTTCCGCAGAATAAGAAGAGCAACGATTGTGAATAACTGGCTTTGATCTGTGCAGTAGTTATTGTCTTATAGATCGTCGGAATTCATAATCGCAATTGCAGGAATGGAAACATGCAAGCAAAATTTCCTGGCGCGTGCAACTCTACATGGGAGGCTATATGCCACCTGGAGGGTGGTCACGGATGTAGTTAGGAACAGAGAGAGAGAGAGCTGGACCAAAATATCCAATGCGCATGATTTTAGTCTAGCGGTTTGACATCAAATGTGTGGTTTCTTCAGTATAAGCTTAATAGATCTGATATTACAAAATTACATCACAAAAGTGAGTGTAGCTAGTTGTGAATTTACCAATCATATAGCAATGGTATACGGTATAGCAGTATTGAGTGCTCCTTAGTCTGCGTGTGACAAACTTTTATAAATGAATTTTTAGATTGCGACACGATTGTCTGAACTGAGAACGGCAGAATTATGTATCTAAAAGAAAGTATGAATGCAATGCAGGAGATTGAATGGAATTACGGAAGTGATGCTCACTTCATAGTAAAAGATGATGTTTGTTCTGCAGGTTCTGCTCTGTACTTCTGTATTCAATTGTTCATTCATGTGTGTGCTAATAGATGCGTGTAGTAATCTATTAGCCGATCCATGGTTCAGAAAAGCCAAGCATTGACATCTTGCATGAATTTTGCACGGGGACTCTATATGTGCATGGTAGCGGTCGTGCTACCAGGTAGCTAGCGACTATGTTTTACAAACAGCATAGCCAACGCAGATATGTTTCTTGTTCCATTTCCTATACACTACAATTTTTTAGAATTACAGGGACTAAACTATAGCGGAAAAAAGATTCTGATTTCTGAAGACTATTGGGAAATGTTCATATGAGATTTCTTCTCCAACAAGATCAGACAAGCAGTAGTGTTAGAAGTGCATCATGCTCCACGAACTACTTTTGCAACTCATAAGTAACCGCTGGCCAATCTGTTTAACAGTGCGTGCATGGCTACCAATGACAAATCTGTTCTTGATTCTGCAAAGGTCGCCGCTTGCGTGAGTAATGTGTTACAGATAGCGAAACTGCAGAAAATATTTCAGCGTAAACTCTGCACCCGAGGGAACTGAACGAGAAGACGTATCTGGCTACGCCGAAAGCCCAGTGACGCAGGCAGAATTCACATTCGATTTCGACTAGCCCTCTTGGAGAGAGCGAGAATCTGTGTTAGAGAGAGTCGCAGCCAGAGCTCACGGTGTCGGTGAAGCGATATGCGTGCGACTCCACGCCGGAATCACACCGACTTGGCGTCTCTACCTGCTCCCATCTGTAAGCTCCCACTTCTTCCTGTTCCAAGCACGAAATTCTTGGGTCCTGCGAGATGAACTACTCAAGTTGAGCAATTAGGAAAATTTTGAGGTGTTTACAGGTTGATTCTTGCGTCGGTTTTGGTTGTGTCGTCCAATCCGAAGTTGCCCTGATCGATTGGGCCACAAAGTTTTGCTCTTTCCCCCCTTCTCGTTAGAAATGCCTCTTCTTGATTTATCCTATGGAATTAGTGGTGAATTAGTCTGCTGAACAGCCGTGGATTAGCATCATCTGAACAACGCAATTGTGGGCCAGGTGTTGGATTTTTGTAAAGAAAAAAAAACTTTCTAAAAGGATAGAGTAGAGTGGATTCGGCTGTGTGCTTCACTTGTATCATTCCCTTATTGATGATGTCTGGATGGATTCTGACGTTTCACTCGTATTTTGTGTAGCAAACGTCTGGATGGAAAAGGCCTTATGAAGTGAATCGAGGCTTTGCATTCGACTAGGATTGCAAGCATGGGTGGTGTTGGATGGAGAGTTGGTTCAAAGGTGCAGACATGGGTTTGGAACTGCCTCCGGAGCTTCTCTCTCAATTGGAGGTTCTCATGATTTTCTTCCTTTCTTCCGGTACTGCGTCCTTTCTTCCGGTATCCAAATGCTCGGTTGGTTTTGTAGGGCTGTATCAGCTTGAACTTTGACCGGAGTTTAGTTAAAAAGGACGGAACTTGTTTTTCTTTTCTTCTGTTTACTGCATCCTGATTTAAGATACTGTTTTTGTTGGTTTTCATATGAGTAGTTGGTACTTTTCAGAGTGTTGGATTCGTAGGACTTGGAAATATGGGCTCCCATATTGCAAGAAACCTGATGATGGCTGGATATAAAGTGACGGTTCATGATATGCAAACATCAAAAGATTATTATTTTTTCCTGCTCGTAGTTGGTTTGTTTATTAAGGATATATGAAGGTCTCGTTACCCAGTCTAGTTCAATGCTCTTTTGTTGCCATTAAGTTATTATTATATCATCCAATAAACATCGAATATAAGATATCAGCAATGAGAATGCCATAAAGAAATTTTCGGACGATGGATTTCCCACTAAACATACTCCACTTGAAGTGTTAATGCTGCCTTCATCTGCCCATGTAAGTTGGTTACAACAACTATGGAACCGTCTTCCTTTTCGGTTCATTCCACCACTTGGATCATGATATGAACAAGTAATATTCTTTGTTGAAGCATGCCCTAGATATAGTCATGTCTCCAAGACCCCAACATAGCTGTTTGTTTCCTGAAACCGTTGATTCAGGATTCTTTAAGAGAAGATAGTAAGACACTATTAGAATATAAATTCTGTATTTTCTTATATGTGTACAACATATTCTCTTTTAATATTCCATTTGTACTCTCTATATATATTATCCATTGGGCTCATTAATACATACACAATATTCATAACATGGTATCAGACTTAGGGCACTAACCTAGCTCATTCTGCTGCTATCCCACCACTGTTGCCGCCGTCCTCGACCTGAGGTCGTCGCCCAACGTCGCCTCGTTCGAATCGGGCCGCCAGCCGCTCGAATCGAGCCGCCACCGCACGAATCAGCATGTTGCCTCCCTAACGTGAGGACAAAGCGGCCTTCGCCGGAGAGCCACCGCCTCCTGTTGTCAGAGGTCGCCTTCGTCCGAATCGGGCCGCCAGCCGCCCGAATCAGGCCGCTGCCTCGCCTGACCTGAGGACAAAGCGGTCGTCACTGGAGAGCCACCGCCGGAGGTCGCCGTCATCTTGGTCACGGCTCTGCCTCCAGATCCATCTGCGCCCGAGCAGAGTAGTCGGCACATCTGCGCTCCGATCTGGCTCGCGCCGCCACCAGCCGCTGCTACCACCAGCCAAGGCCCTCTGTCGCCATAGGTTGTCCCTTGGTCACCCGCCTCCATCGCCGTCGGTCCCCACCTCGGTCGCACGCAATAGATACGGTTTCTAAACGAAATTGTATCAATTTCATAAGTTTCAGTTTTTCCCAAAAAATAAAATAAAATAAGCTCGTCGATCTAACTGCCGCCTGTTAGACTTCGTTGTCTTGGTCGCCACGTTGTCCCATGTCGCCTACTGATGGCTTCCATTCCATCAGCTGTGGTCCCCTTCTCGGGAACAAAGCTTCATGGGACGAACTACAGGTTGTGGTCTTCATTCATGGAGATCACTCTCGATGGTCTCCACCTCTCAGGATATGTCACTGGTGCTCGACCTTTTCCGTCTCGCTGGTTTAGCCTCCTCCCAAATATCCTACTTCTGCACCTCCTGCAGAAGATGAGGCCGCCAAGAAGGAGGCATAGGCTGCTGCTGCTGCTGACGCTACTGATGAGGTCTTTCAGTATGTCATAGACGCTTTTGAGTGCTAGTGTGCTGATGAGGTCCATGTTTGAGCCATCCTGGTGGTCCATGTCGATGGCTCCATCTAGCCAGACATTGTTGGTTTCTGTTCCACTCGTCAGATCTGGGAGTATTTGCACAAGTGATACCAACATAGCAACGATGCTCTTTTTTTTGCTTCAGTGTGAGTTGGAGATGCTTCACTAGGAGGATTCCTCCATCGATGACTTCTTTCGAGCCCTGACCAATATCTGGCACCAGCTGAATGAACTGACTTCTTCGCTCTGCTAGGAGTGTCATAAGGTGCAGAAGGCGAACCGTGACTACCTTCGCCTTTATGACTTCATCTGCCTTCTTCACCCAGAGTTTGAGCCTGTCAGGGCTCAACTGCTAAGTCGCTCACCACGACTGATAGTCACCGAGGCACTTTTGATGCTTCATGTTGAGAAGCTTCGCCGCGGGTTAGCAACACAGTTTGTTCGGATGTGCTTGCTATCCCTTCTTCTTCGATTACACCGACGACTTCTACTTTGACTACAATCTCTCCTTAGGTGTCTGTTTTCGTTCATATTTTTGCACCAACTGGGGTTCAGTATAGTTATTGTAAGAACTTCAGGCACGACTACCAGAGTTGTGCGGTGCGAAAAAAGAGAAACAAGGCGCGTGGGATGGACGATCCAAGGGGGGCATGGAGGCCCTTCCTCGACGAGGGGACAAACCAGCACATCAGGACCTTTTCAGCGAGGTGACTCTATTCAGCAGTTCTGTCAGGCTCTACTTCAGCAGCTCACTCACAGCTCAGCAAGTTCTGCTAGTCTAGCTCAGACATCTCCTGCATGTACTTTCTGGGTTTTGGATTCTGGTGCCTCTTTCCACATGACACTAGACTCCACATCCTCACTTTAGTAGGATTTCCTATTTTTCCTATATCTATTCAGATAGTTGACAGTACTTCTATGTCTGTCAGCTGTTATGACACTTTTTTGTCCATTGATTTTTCTGTTCCAATGATTTCCCATTATCCCCAGC
This sequence comes from Hsuehochloa calcarea, assembly GCA_036346395.1. Taxonomy (NCBI): domain Eukaryota; kingdom Viridiplantae; phylum Streptophyta; class Magnoliopsida; order Poales; family Poaceae; genus Hsuehochloa; species Hsuehochloa calcarea. The sequence goes on along the minus strand of CM070604.1, from coordinate 4,355,118 downwards.
TTACCATGCAGCTTTTCTCGGTGGATCAGCTTACCGATATCGGCTGTAGGGTTGGTTTTGCATCTCACTTCTGTTTCATCCAAGACCGACAGATAGGGACGATACTTGGGACTAACCGACGTCGTAGGGATCGTCAGGGTCTCTACATCATTGACCGCTTCCACATTCCATCCTCTTCAGTTGCTCCTATCACCTCTACGTTTACCTCCACCACCACTGCTACCACCACCTCCAAAGTTTTTACACAGTGGCATCATCGTCTAGGTCACTTGTGTGGGTCTCGCATTTCTTCATTAGTTCGTCATGATGTTCTTTGACGTGTTACTATTGACACGACCATATTTTGTCAGGGTTGTAAGCTGGGCAAGCAGCTATAACTTCCTTATCATTATAGTGAGTCCTCATCTTCTTGTCATTTTTAACTTACTTTATTCAGATGTATAGGGACCTGCACCTATTATCTCTAAGTACGAGCATAAATTTTATGTGATCTTCATTGATGATTATTTCCATTTTACATGAATTTTCTCTATGTCTAACTATGGTCAGTTTCTTGCAATCTATTGTAGCTTTGCAACGATGATTCATACTCAATTTGATTCTTTTATTTGTACTTTTGCTATGATTCTGCTGGCAAGTACTGTTCCATCGCTCTTAGACAGTTTCTTTCTGAGTAGGACACTCTTTACCAGTCTTCTTGTTCTGGTTCCTTTGCTTAGAATTGGGTTGTTGAGTATAAACATCGTTATCTGATTGAGACTACCCACACTCTTCTTCTTACCTCTCACGTTCCACCACAGTTTTGGGTTGAGGCTATTTCTACAATTGAATATCTCATCAATATGCAACCTTCCACTGCTCTTAAGAGTGTCAGTCATATAGAGCGTCTCTACTCTCGAACCCCCAGTACACTCACCTTCGTATTTTTTGCTATACTTGTTTTGTTCTACTGCAACCTCGTGAGCGCACCAAACTATCGGTTTAGTTAGTTAAGTGTGTTTTTTGTTATAGTTTCGAGCATAAGGGTTATCGCTACTATGATCCTTTTGCTCGACGGATTAGGATTTCACGAGACGTTGTATTTGACGAATCTCGACCTTTCTTCTATCGAGATTCGGCTCTTTGTCATGTTTCCACCGTTGAGTCGATTTCATGGTTGTCTCTTTCTGACTCTTCACCAATTTCTTCACTATCACAGTCTTCCTCTGGTATGTCTCTAGTGGTTCCTTCTGTACCTCCGTCTCCAGTGCTACCTCCTGCAGCACCGCCTCTTGTTCTTGTAGTACCATCGTCTCGTTTATCTGGTATTCACAACTCCAGACATCCTCGTCTTTCACCGGTCTTCTCTCATGGTATCTTGCCAACACCCACATTTGATCCTCCCGGTGATGCTCCATGTTACGTCCTTCATGACCGGACATCCCTTCAACCTCCTGATCGTCTTGGATTTTCTCTGATAGCTCATGCTCTATGTCACTGAACCTAGTTCTTATCACGAGGCTGCTCCTCATTCTGAGTGACAGCTCGATATGGCAAAGGACCTTGATGCTCTTCAATGTACGAAGACTTGGGATATTGTACCAACACTTGTGCATGCTCGTCCATCACGTGCAAGTGGGTGTACAAGATTAAAACCCGGTCTGATGGTACTATCAAGCGCTACAAGGCTCGTATTGTGGCTCGCGGCTTTCAGCAGGAGTACGGTCGTGACTACGATGAGACTTTTGCCCTGTTGCCCATATGACCACTGTTCGCACTCTTGTTGAAGTTGCTTATGTTCACCGGTGGTCTATCTCTCATTGGATGTTAAAAATACCTTTCTTAATAGTGTTTTGCATGAGGAGGTTTACATGCAGCCACCACTTGGGTATTTTGTTCCCGATGGGCACATTTGTCGTCTTTGTCGTGCTCTTTATGGCCTCAAATAGGCTCATCGTGTCTAGTTTACGCGTTTTACCTGAGTGATTATTGTTGTCGGTTTCACCGTCAGTTCCCACGATTTTGCTCTTTTTATCCATGTCTCATCTCAGGGTACGACACTACTTCTTCTATATGTTGATGATATGCTCATCACTGGTGATGATTCCTTATTCATCACGTATGATCTCAGTGAGTAGTTTTTGATGACCAATCTTGGTTCTCTTACGTACTTCTTTGGTATTGATGTCTCTCCCATGCCTGAGGGCTACTACCTCTCCTAGCAGAAGTATGTCTAAGATCCTCTTGATCGGTCTGGTCTGACTGACAATCGTACTGCTGAGACTCCTATAGAGCTATCTTTCCAGCTTTGTGCCACTGATGGTGATCTTCTTGAGGATCCTACTCGATATCGTCATCTTATTGGAAGTTTGATGTAACTTGTGAGCACTAGTCCTGATATTGCTTATGTTGTTCATATCTTAAGTCAGTTTATGGCTCGTCCTACCCATCTTCACTATAGTCACATTGTTCATGTTTTTCGCTACTTGTGTGAGACTATCTCTCGTCGTTTGTTTTTCCTAGCTCTACCTCAATACAGCTTCAGACGTATTCCAATGCGACCTGGGCTAGTGATCCTTCCGATCGTCGTTCTCTTTCTGCTTACTGTATTTTTCTTGGCTCCTTCCTGGTAGACAAAGAAGCAGACAACAGTTTCCGTTCGAGTGTAGAGGTTGAGTTGAGAGCTATAGCAGCAGTAACAATAAAGGTTACTTGGTTGAGGTGACTACTTGTAGATTTTAGAGTGCTTGTGATAGGATCTACGACTATTTTGTCTGACAATATAGGTGCTATCAGTATTGCCCATGATCTAGTGAATCATGAGCTCACCAATCATATTGATGTGGATGCTCCATACACTCGCTCATAGGTGCAGGAGGGAGTACTTGCTTTACAATTTGTATTTTCAGAGTTACAGATTGCTGACTTCTTCACAAAGTCACATAAATATTTGTATTTTCTCTCTAAACTCGGTGTGTGTGATTCACCATGAGTTCACACTGAGTTTGAAGGAGGGGGGGTTAGAATAGAAATTCTTTCATGTTTTCTTATATGTGTATGACATTTTTCCTTATAATACTTCTTTGTACTCTTTATATATATTGTCTATTAAATTTTATAAATATATACACAATATTCATAACAGAGACACGACCACTGCTGCCCAAAACATATTGAACTCCTTTACCAAGACACGACCACAGTTGCTCAAAACATATTGAACTCCTCTACCAAATCAAATGCTTACATGTTCACAGATGCCTTTCCGGTATTAGATGTATACAATGGACGGAATGGCTTGCTTGGTAACGGGGCCGCATTGGACCATGGTTATACATAGATTCATCTACAGTTGATCCACAAACATCAAGAAAAATATCCATGGGCATCTCAAAGACGCAATTTAAAAGAAAAGAAAGGTTATGCTCTACTACTTTAATAGCATACAAACCATGATTTACAATTAGCAGTTGAAAACTTTGATATTTGAGTCTACATGCGGAAAAGATGGAAACAACAGCTATCTTTTTTGGCCCCGGCAACAATTAAAATCTATCTGAACATTTGAGTTGTACATGCCCACCTTTTCTTATATATTCAGGCTACGCTGAAAAGCCGACGATGCCGGATGCTCCTGTGTCCGGAGGTGTTCCTTGCTTCTCATAGCTTGTTGCTGTTACCACCATGCAAATTGTTTAAGAGTTTATGTTAGAATCTAATATAGAAATTGTGTTAGAGTCATATTGTATCTTTAAACTATAAATAAAGAGTGTGAGGGTTCTATGGGACTACACACAATTAATCCTTAAAAATCTTTATGGTATCGAGTCATCCCCATCCAACACCACCGAACTATAACCCGTACCTCAACCGCCGTCGCGTTGTCTCGCAGGTGGGACCCCTGGGCCGCAGCTGCGCCGCATCGGGGCGCAGACGGGCCCTTGCTGCACTGGGGAAGCAAATCCGATAGATCCGGTGCTGATCTGGCGCTCGGACCGTGGCCGACATCGCTCGGGGTGTAGGCGCTTGGGCCGCGACTAAGCAACGCCACCTCAGATTCCATCTCGCAATCGTCTTTGCCATCTTGCCGCCCCGGTTCCCGTCGGTCTCGGTTCCCATCTCGCAATCGCCGCCACCGCATGGAAGTTGAAGAAGAAAAGCAGAGGAAGAAGAAGTGTCGGTCGAAGAAAGCGCTTGTAGAAAAAAGGAATGAAGAAAAGGAAAAGAAAACTAATGTCAGCTGGAAAAGAGTGTCGGTCGGAGAAGAAAAGAAGGGAAAAAAGGGAAGTTCTGTGTTGGTAGAAAAAAGGTTCTTTGTTGAATTTGTTTTTGATGTTACAGCTCTACATGATTTGGGTAACCGTGAGGGCAGTCATCGAGGTTCGGTAGAACGTTAATGCGTGAAGAATTACCGTGATCGTGGGAGATATGTAAGGCATATCTTGATAGTGATTTGCATTTCTCTAGTTGTTTGAGAAGATGACCCCTGATAAAATTGAGGCTGTGAGAAAGGAGGAGGAGGAAGCAGTAATGAGGGCGGTGGAAGAGAAAAGGAAGACAGTTGTTGAGACTATTTCTCCGCTAGTAACTCAAGGTGACATGAGAAGCATGTCACAGGACGTCTTCACGATGTGTATGATAGATCCGAGGGCTGGTGCAGGGTCATCGACTTAAAGCTGGAGCTGATACCGAATGATGTGAAGTTGGAAGGAAGTACCAATTACCTGAAGTTAGTCTAGAAGGGCTCAGCTAATTCTGAGGACGAAGGAGGTGGAGCACTACTTACGGGAGACTTGTGTTGAGCCTGCAGACAAGGCGAGCATAGATTGAATGATGTGAAACACCACCAACTCTATGGTGGTAGCTTGGTTGCTAATTTCGATGTCTCCATCCATCACTCGGAGGGTTGGGATGATGCAGAGTGCACCGGCAATATGGAAAATGCTGAGCAACATGTACTTCGGGGCATGAAATGTGATTATTGTAGTAGAGGTCCAGGGTAAGGTGGAGGCCTTGAAATAGGAGAAGATAGTTCAGGAGTACGCTAGTGAACTGTAGCAACCGTGGGTGAATTTAGATCACTATGATCCACTGCAGTTAACATGTGTTGGTGATATTGAGGTTGACAGGGTGTGGCTGCAATGTAGACAGGTTACACACTTTCTAAAGGAACTGAACCCAAAATTTAAGAGTAGAAGGGCTGTCATATTTCACTTAGCAAACTTGCCTGCTATGGAGGATGCTATTTCGGCTATGGTGCAGGAGGAGATTCGACTACGAGTAATAGGGGATAACAACCTAGTTAGATCCGCATACACCATACCAAATGATAGGGAGTGTTATAACTGTGGGATGAGAAAACATCTGAGTCGTGCTTGTCCTTCTTCACAGTATGGAGGTCGTGATGGCCGTGGAATCCGAGTTAGAGATTATCGAGGCCAAGGTGGGGATCGTGGTGGTCATGGATGTAGAGGTTGAGGAAGGGACCGAGCTGGCCCTAGGGCTAATATGACTCTGACAGAGGAGATCATGTTTGTTATTCTGACAGAAGCTATGCAGTGGGAGAAGTGGCAGTAGGGAAAGGTATTGGAGACTTCTCATGATTCCACCTCCTTTGGTAACTTTGCAAACTACGCCCATGTGGCCGAAGGTACTCGGTCACATGGACTTGCATCCACATATAAGTAATCTCATATTAATTGGATCATAGATTCAGGGGCATCCAAGCATGTCACTGGTTTACTTAGTACATTTGCATCTTACACCCCATATACTCATTCTGAAACTATCCAAACAGTTGATGAAATCTTCCAGCTTATTTAGGGTGTGGGATCTATAGATTGCACACCATCCATTGCTTTATCCTCTGTTTTGCATGTTCCCTCCTTTCCAGTCAACCTTCTTTCAGTTAGTTCTATCATTGACCAATTCAACTGCACTTTCACATTTGATGAGGATTCATATTTATTTCAGGAGAAGATAACTGGGAAGAGGATTGGGACTAGAATAAGGCGTAATGGGCTACGGTACATTGATCAGGGTGATGCGGCATTGGATGTGGCTATAGGAGGAATTGAGAGAGAAGTTTTGTTACATCATCATCGCTTGGAACATCTATCATTTGAGAGTTTAAGTTAGTTATACACCGATTTGTTCAAAAGGGTAGACAAGAGTAAACTTGTGTGTGATGCTTATGAGTTTGGAAAGCATACACGGTCTATATATAGTAGCATTGGTCTTCTGAGTTATGAACCTTTTATATTGATACATTCGGATATTTGGGGTTCGTGCTCAGTTACTTCTGTGAGTGGTTTTAAGTGGTTTGTCATATTTATTGATTGCTATACTCGTATGACTTAGATTTATATGATGTAGCACAAGAGTGAGGTCCTTCAGTGTTTCCAGGACTTCCATAGGATGGTTGCTACTCAGTTTAATGTAAAGGAACTGAGTATGTTAATATGGAGTTTGCAGCGTATCTCTCAGAAGAGTGGATACTTCATCAGACTACTTGTTCAAGAATCCCACCTCAGAATGGAGTGGCTGAAAGAAAGAATTGACATTTGTTGGAGGTAGCACGTTTACTCATGTTTCAGATGAATGTGCCAAAGAGATTGTGGAGTGAGGCGGTGATGATGGCAACATATCTCATCAATCGCATGCCGTCTCAAATACTTGGGATGAGGTCTCCAGCTGAACTTCTTTTAGGTCACCGAGTTTAAGGTGCCTCCTAAGATGTTTGGATGTGTGTGTTTTGTACGAGATCACCGATCAGCGGTTGGCAAGCTAGATCCATAGGCATTGAAATGTAACTTTATATGCTATTCATCAAGTCAGAAGGGCTACAGATGCTGGAACTCAGTTGAACGAAGGTTGTTCGTGAGTATGAATGTGACATTCGGGAGTTTGAGCCTTACTACATAAGTGGATGTACTCTTGATCAGTTTTTGGAGTTCTCTCCTATCACTGAGGGTGCTAACCGAGGGGGAGAACAAGGAGAGTGATAGTAAACGAGAATAAGTCATTGTGGATACACTTTCGTGCCCAAACCTAACGGAATATGCGAGAGGTGTGATAGCCCCAGAAGAATTAAATGTTTATCAGCGAAAACGCTTTGGGAAACAGAGAGACAAGCAGAGAGACAAGCAATCAGCACCTACCAACGGAGCTGGCAGAACAGTCGAAATAGCCACAACCTGAACAACCGGCCTTGGAACAGGCACAGCCTGAACAACCGGCCTTGCTAGTTCATCCAGTCCCAAATCCCTCCTCGGGTCTCTATCCACCAAGTTCCTTGCCTCCCCTTGGGGCGAGTGGTAATGTTCATTCTAATCACTTCCATCTATAGTTACCACTTACATAACGTAGGGAAATTAGAGCTAATGCAGGAAAGCCTTCAGTCTAGTATAGCTTTGAGCATGATATTACAAATTTCATCTCATATTTAAATATCTCACCTGCATACAAAGCATTCATTGCATCTCTTCAGAAGGATTGGCGAGCTACTAAGCAATATCCTAAGTGGAAGGATGCCATGAAGGAGGAACTTAGTGCACTTCAGAAGAACAAGACATGAGATCTTGTTCTTGTTCCACTTTCAACAGGAAAAAGGGTAGTATGATACAAATGTGTGTTTATAATTAAGCGAACTCCTGAATGCAAGATAGAGAGATACAATGTACGATTGATTGCAAAAGTTTATAGTCAAACATATGTGATAGACTATGATGAGACCTTTGCACCAGTGACAAAGATGAGCACGATAAGGACGTTGATCTCCTGTGCAACTAACTTTGGATGACCCTTACATCAGTTGGATGTGAAGAATGTTTCTCTACATGGTGGTTTACAAGAGAAGGTATACATGGAGATTCCTCTAGGATTTGAGAACAAACTGACTGAGAGGAATGTGTGTAAACTCAAGAAGTCTTTATACGGTCTGAACCAGTCTCCAAGGGTGTTGTTTGATAGATTTAGACATGTGGTCTGCAGTATAGGCTATTCTCAGTGCAATGAAGATCATATTGATTTTCCCTACCCTATGCTTCTACTTTCCCGTCTGAATTGCTACTCCCATCCTTGCTTCTATTTCCCCCTATTTGTATTCAAAGTACTTGTATCCGAGTTGATTCGAGACATTGATTCCTGTGTGAGGCAAACCATTCGGTGTGATTCGAGTTCATCCATCGGGATCGTAACAATTGTTATCAAAGCAGTCGATTCGTGGGAGTTCTAGCGCTAAGCTGGTGTGGGGAAGGATTGGCGGCGGTAGCTGGGTATTCAAGCAGTGGCGGTGTTGGTGGAGGAGTCACCCGCCACCTGTTCGACGAAATGCCGAGCCACCAGGAGGCAACCACGGGGCGGTGTTCTATGCTTCACCATGAGCCATGTGCTCTATCCGGTGACTGAGGAGGCGCTACACCAAATCCTTGAGGCGTATGGCGTGGAGACGACATCCGTGTTCTAGAGAATCAACCATGTGGAGGCAATGGTACAACTTAGATCATGGCATGAGGCGACACGTGCTCGAGATGCCTTGCACGATCGATGCATCTACGAGGGTTGCTGCTACCTTGACATCCAGCAAGTGTAGCCAACACTAGACTCTACTTCCACTACGACGGCGCAGCGCGATGTGGTGACATTTGCGCTCGCTCCTAAGGTTGTCGTTTTGGCTCCACACTCTTCGCCACCCACCCAGTGCTCCACCAAATTGCACAGCGGGCTCACAATTAGTGGATAACAACTGGACAATTTCACTTCATCCAGTTCTATCACAGCAGGCGCTATTAGAATACCAGGATTTACTACATGTGTTGTCTGAGCAGAATCTTACACAGGGAACCTTGGACAGACGAGTCATGGCCTTGACCATGGCCGACGTAACTACATTAGAAGTGTACAAATTGTTATCGTTCCACGGCTTGAAATAGAAAGCGTCAGATTATGCTTGGCATGGATCAATCCCACACAAATACAGAATCTTCTTATGACATGCTTTCAAAGGAAAATTAAATACTAAGGATAACATGACAACTAAGCAATGAATGACAAATCCTCATTGCGACGCTTGCCCACTTTCGAGACAATTGATCACATCATTCTTAGATGTAAAGCCGTGGATTATCTTTGGACAAAGCTAGGATTATTGACTGAAGCTACTTCTTCCAAAGACATCCTAGATTTTGTGGAAAAAGTGTCTGCACAATCAATGAGCTACCGTGAAATTTGGTCTATATGCTTTGCAGCCCGCGCTCATACATTATGGACTATGGGGAATAAGACGCTCTTGCAAAATACGGAAATTAGAAGCGCTACAATGCAACTTCAAATCCAGGACTACATTCACCTCTCGTCATGCAGGACTAAAACTGAGAACCGGACTCCACTCCGGCAGTGGAGCAATCTCTTGTTGTAAAGTCATTTCTTATTTAGTTTTTATTTAGCTTTTTTTTTATCTTAGATCGGCCTTTTCGCGAAGATTTCTCTACCTTCTACGTCAAAAAAAAATCTACTGGGGTCAAATTTTCATCTGAACTAAGCCTCACTGCGACAGTGGAACTACATTCAGAATTGCAGTTGTTATCCACAACGGGGCATTTGCAAGTTACCGTGAACCTTCCCAGCAGGAGTTTGAAAGACCGAAAAATCTTCTCTTTTTTTTTTTACAAAAACGGTTAAACTAATTTTATGTCTGTGCTGTGCAATATCAGAAGCTTGTATGTCTCAGTCAGGGTTAATCTCGCTTGATGAAAAAACCGGTACGAACATGTACGGCATCAGAGTTATAATCCCCACCAAATTTAATGTACAACATCGTGTTGATTGAAGAACTATCGGCCGGTGATACTGATAGAAGATGTAAACAGTAGCAGTATAGCACTGTTCTGTTCTATGGAACTGAAATATGAATACCAGCTTCCCTAAAACATTCCAGCTAAAATAACAAAAATATGCAGGGAATCTCCCATATGACAGAATAGATTGCAAAATAAGTCACAGTAAGAATGTTTCCAGACATAGATCTAAAGCTATATAGCTTGGGAAAGCAGAAAAATATCAGAAGCATCATTCACTTGTCCAAGGACAGCAGAGCCATCTTCTCTTCAATAAAGCAATCAATATGGCAAGATGAACGACAAGCCGCTGGTATCAGGATGAGTCCGAGGCACCGCTGCTCTGTTGTAGGCGAAGAAGAACGGTGTGCGCTTCGGTACTCCACGGCATCCTGAAGGATTATATTCCCTTGCTTGTCAATGCAGTGAAACAACCCGAGAAAATAGCGTCCGTCGTTCACACCAATCAGCATTCTCTGAAAAAGCAGCTTCTGGAGTTTTGCAGCATGTTGCGAGCTGCTGCTAGAGGTATCTGCGGATGTAGTTGAGCTGCTGAGATAAGCATCTTCAGGGTTCAGAATAACTTGAGATGGCTTAGATGGTCCTTTCATTATGCCAAGAACGAGTCCCTCTGCTAGAGATGAATTCCACAATCAATAGCAGGTAACAGAAGAAAGGAAAACAACTATTGTAGTATACACTAATGAGAAAATTCTGTCAAGAAATCTCGTTGGAATTAAGGTGAATCTTCAGCATAGCTATATGAAGGCCATTAATACATCAGTCACTACTAATACTAAACAGGAGGCTGTACCAGATTCACCAAAAACCATCCTGATGGATATGGAACAACACAAGAATGTGGGCTTATCTGCAATCACAACTCATATTGACAGTGGCTGAACCAGGATTCCGCCACGCCCCGGGCTGAACTCTAATGACCTAGAATTAACGCCAATTTCTACTATCATCGTGGCATAACAAAAGTACATCACAAATACATCATTGACATCAAACTTGAGCTCCATACTTAACAATACAACATAATAGGAAAAACATGGCAAAATGGTAAACAACGTCGCATAGTACAGACACAACTTGAGCACCTAAGTAATGAAGATTGGCTCCATCCTAGCCTGTCATTTCTTCATCAATAGTGGGACAAGAACCAGAACCCGCACAGACAAAACATAAAAAGTAAATCAAAACAGGGATATGAAATTATGAATAAATACAAAGTACATCGCTGTTTCTATTAAATTGTCTTGTATCTCTAATTCGGTAATTTCTACAAAGAAAACAAATCACATTCAATCATTCAGATGCACTCAAATCAAAGGGAGGAGGATTGGAGAATGGAGAGTATGGAGTAGGAGCACGCTTACAAATTGTGGTGTGAATGCAGAGGGCGCGAGGCGGCGGCGGCGGTCGCGACTCGCGCGGCGTGGGCGTGAGGAGGCGACGGCGACGGCGTTGCTGCAGGCGCGACGGGGAGGACCGGCGGGCGGCGGGGGACGCGTCGAGCGAGCGAACGGGGTAGGGTTGCACAGCTGGATGCCTCCTCTCGGCTCTCGCTCCGTGAGCTGGGCTGGAAGGGCTGTGCACTTATGCTGGGCCGTGGCGATGGAAGGCTGGCCTGGCTGGGACGACCGGAAGAGGATGGAAGACGACCCTCATCTGGGCCAGTGATCCCATGGATTCACAGCACATACACACTTGTGCTTTGCATCGCTAACATTTCCAGGCCCCGGGCTGGTTCCTCACCATGCTGACACAAGATCGGGACGGGCGGGCGACTTAACATGGGTATCAAGTCCTATAGGGTCAACCAAGCGAGGACTAAAAACCTAGTCGAACCATGAATGGATGGATTAGATTAGTAGGGTACCACGCAGCAAACAAGCCAGCAACTAACTAAACAGGGACAGAGAAAGATTTGGATCTGATTGCTCATAGCCATAGCAAAGAATTGAACAAAACGAACTCTTAGAAAAAACCCATCCAATCAGGCTAGGGTTCCTTACTTCCTTACCAACAAAGCAATAAATCAATTCAAGTCGGGATGGATCTCCGTTCCGTGCATATGAGAGATAGAGGGGTCAACGGATTGAATACGTACGATTTGAATAGTGGTATTTTGTATTCGTATTTTTTTAAATGAATATGAATCGAATACCTACTCAATTCGGTCGGATTCGAATATCCTCGTAACTTACGTAATTGTAAGATATTTATGATATTTTATCCTCATACATATCACACCTAATCATTCTAGTTTATCAATTTCACCTAAAAATATGAATTCATACTAAAATAAGAATACTCATCCAACTAGTTAGTCATACAACAATAAAATATGTATATTTTTTATTAAATTCGAATATGAATATGAATAGTACAGATAAAATAATATTTTAGATGACAAAAGTTCATACCATATTCATATTCATATCCATATTTTTTATGCGAATGCAAATACGAATACAAATATGGGAGAAATTGCTAATCAGATAGAAAAATCAAAATCATATTCGCTACCAACCGAGTTCGGATGCCGAATAAAACAGATAATTCGGATTCGATTAACACCCTAACAAGAGTAGACTTCTGTGTGGTAGGAGGTCTGGCTTGTTGTGTCCTGTCTCCCACTGCAGACTGTAGCATACCAATATAGCTACAGTCTGCATTTTACTGTAGCAGCAAAACACTACAATTATTTCCTGTAGCAGTGCTGTTGTGGCGCTTGATTTGGACCCTACGAGTTTTGATCGGATGGTGGAGGACTGCTCGCCTCTGTAATTATACCTCTAAGAGGATCCAAAATCCCTCCTCTAGAGCTTTAGGAGTTGTGTTGGGTTAATTTGAATAATTTGTTTGGTGGTAGGCTGTAACACTTAGGCCTTATTAGGTTGGGTCGCAATTCTGATCCATCCTCGTGTATGGGTATAGATTTTAGTTCAAATTATCAGTCCATCCACGTGGATCCCCGTCAGGCCTTACAGTTATATTTTTGTGTGGTATTTTCCGAGTGATTCACCATATTTCCCCATTTTGATTTACTTGGGTTATGATTCCAAAAATTGACTTATATGTTCAGGTTTAGCCTAATCGTGTTAGCCATGAAGTTGCACCAATTTTCATGTTTTCTTCTGGTGTTCCACATTTGTTAATCCTGCCTGTATCTGGATCAACTTCCATCACGCTTGCTAATATGATCTCCATCTATCATTTAATCCACGGTTTCGATTTTTAAGCTTCATTCATGTATTGCTGATTGGCATTGTTAATTTGGACGTGTATAGCATGCTAAGTTTCCATTACTACCCCTCAAGTTCAAAAAAAAATCGCTTTGGACATCGACATAGTTTCAAAAATAAAATTTTGATCACTAATTATTATTATAATATATTTTTAAAACCCAATAAAATTATAATATTATAAAAGTATTTTTGAAGATAAATCTACACATATGATTTTCTTGTATCTAATCTAAATATTTATTTTTAAAAAATTTGATAACCAAAGTTTCTAAAATTTAACTGCTTGTACTCCAAAATAACTTATTTCTGTGAACTCCCTCCGTCGCAATACATTGTATAGGTACCAACTCGCAAAATTCTTGATTGCACGCCCATAGCTACACACATGGACCCAACTTAAAAAAAAGAAAGCTAGAAGCTCTTTATTCATCTTCCCAGGAAGAGGCACATTCTAGTGGAATCTTGCTAGCAAGAAAACGGGTGAAATTGAAATCTACTAGGGATGGGAGGCACGCTACGCTGTGCCCGTGGAAGCCAGTGTAGAACAAGGAAGGTGTATGATATGAGGGTGTCATTTGGATCATGAGGGACAGGTGTTTACAATCACCAGTTAAAGGATTTCATCTTTGTGAACAACATGTTAAGTCTTTTTTTGTATGGTGCAGCAGATATTTAGATGAATGAATAAAAGTGTACTCCATTAGGCAACCTTGTATACACCAAAACAGTCGTAACCACATAAACTATGTATTTCCCATTAGGCAATATCACATAAACTAAAAAGGTATGCAGTGAAATTATGTGCTCCTACATGATACACATAAAGGCTAATAAAAAGAGGCTATGGTCACATGTTTTTATAACATGGACATATCAAAATAAGCAGCTGATATAGCGCATGAAACGTAGCAAAACGGCCTGGTACATAGATGGTGAGTTCATGGTAATGTCAGACCAATGAAAGTTGGCACTATTCATTCAAAAACATCATAATTTCGAGGTATCATTCCAACGAACAATGAAATACTGTTTTTTACACATCCATACTTCACTATTTTTATACATGACATCATCCTAGTATCTTGGACTATATGTATAATTCATATGTAAGTGCTATACACGAGAGTCCAGGGTAGTCAACATCCATATTACAACATGCAGAGAATTCGGACAACATTGACAGGAAGCTCAACAAAAGGAACAAAGCATACATGTGGAATCTGTACATACAACATCGTCTAGAATCTCCTCTGTGGGGAATCTGTATATATAGCATCAAAGAGGCAAATGATAAACACATTTGAAGTATAAGAGAGGACCTGACAATGACATAGATAACACACCTTGATTTGATCAATGCTAGGTCAGATGTGGATACTGCCAAGTGTCAACACACAAAAACAGTTACTGTGGAGTTTTTTTTGTTAACAATAAGGAAACAGTATCTTAAATCCCAAATCTAAACTACGAAGGCAAAAACATGATCTATGTCAGCCTTTATATAAGATGTGTACCAAAATTCCATGCTTGCTTATATAATTGATTGCCTTATGTTACAATGTGTGATACAGAAAACTTGACGCTGGTTCTTTGACGTTGGATCCTGATTGTGCAAACCAAATACACTAACAATGTGAATGGATAAACTAACCACAAAATTACAGAATACCTTTTTATGTAAGATATTGAAACATATGCTGTAATAATTTGTAAATAATCCTTTGAAGTCACATGAAGATGCAAACACCGATCTAAGAACATTCAGGAACACATATGATGAAAACAGTTCATGTCAGCATGAAAGTAACCATACTCTAGGAGCTGCCTTAAGCTACACTGGATACTGTTCCTGTGTGAATCAGTACAAATGGTAATGATCGCGATCTGTAGTGAATAGTTTTGTTAAGGGATAGAAGGGAAATGGTCATTTTTTGGTCATAATGCAGGTTTGGCATAAGTTAAGCATTTTGTAATAAATTGAATAAGATAAATAGATATGTTAATAGGCAAAGTGATTCAATAAGTAATATGCCATAAAACAAACCTGGGGACTACGATTATAATTTGGTTTGTACACATAGATGATGGCGGCATGGTAGGATGAGTAGTACATATAGTTTGTAATTTACATCACAGTTGAGAACGATGGTAGACATGTACATATAGTATGACTGGGGATAGGAAACAATATAAAAGGTAGATGATGTTTGTTCAAAGCATCGTTAGTACAGTTGCTAGTTACAAAAGGTGTAGCGTACTGATTCCACTCCGTCTACTCTGCATATGGTGTGCCTGCCAAAAATGAGTTTGGTATGGAAGAGTTAGTATGTTAGTTAGTATTTCTAACAATAAGGAATGGTTTTCCTTTCGCTAACCTGTTCTAGTCATCTGCCAGCACATCCATGTTGATTTTCTTAATTATAAAGGGTTTCTTTGTTCGTTCCAGGCTGTTGTAATGAGGGTAATATCAAGTTGATACGTGGTTAAGAGTTTTAGCAATGATTAAATGAATTGTAACAGTAGTTTGAGAGAGAATTACCTGCACCGCCTTGAGTTACGAAGATAACACTGCTATTTATCTGAGCGGTACGTTTTGTGGTCTGTAATAGTGGTTTGTTAGTTTGTGTATAAGCATAATAAAATGGTAAGCATGTAGAATTTTTTGTTAAGTTAGAGCCTTTGCTCTAACCTATGTTAACAATTCTAAGCATGTATTGTTTTCAGGTTATTAGAAAATGGGGTGCTCCAAATAAGATTGACTTCATCTCTTTTTCTTATATAAGACATGCAGAACATGTGCGATAAGTAAATTGCGCCTCAAAGTAATCTATATGTTTGCTTGTCAGTTGCCATGTTCATAAATAAATATTGCATTGCTACATTTGAATATACTACCAGCTGTTTGGTTGCATTTCATACTTTGAGAAGAAAGTTTTCAATGGTAGCAGAGGGTTTGTACAGATGGGAATGTAAATGTTTGTTAGTTGTTTGATGATGATTCTAACCTTGCTGATTTGTGGGGATGGAGGTGTGTGCAATCCAAGTTGATCTGGTATTGTTCGCGGCATAGTCATGCTGGTTGCTGGAGTTTGAGATGGAATGTGCTCTGGTTGTGTTGAAACAGGTCCTGGCAGATGCAGTTGTTGTTCAGTTGTATGCTTCGATGAGCTAGTGATTGGTTGATAGACAGGGTCAATATTTTTTGAGGTCCCGGTCTGTGCTGCAGGAAGGAATGAAGCCAAAGGCTTTGTTGATATAACACTGAAGCTGTCAACCTGGAACGATGCGGATATTTTTTGAAGTGATCCACGTGATCCACTGACTTTTAAGTTATACTGATGTCCATAGAGTCTTGTTATTTCAGGTGGTATGAAACCAGTAATGGTGGGAACAGACGCTGTAAGGTGTAGTGCTGGGATTCCGACCAATTCTTGTCCTATATCTCCAAAGAACACAAACTCCGCCATTGGTGCATTTGGTTTGTCAACGTTGGCTATATCGACACCACGTACAGGAATCTTGTATCTACATGTAAGTGTGTAAGGTAGATTATGTCAGGTGAGTGCAATGAGTAGATAGACATAGTAGCAAAATGCAAAGGATTGGAAATATGTTGTAACAAGAACCTTGGTTCAGCTGTGATGTCGTTGCACCTTGCACATTTGTAGCCTTCAACGGTTCGAATTGCAGACCTTTTGCAACCGGCACAGGCTAGGTACCACCAGGCCTCATTCTGAGTGAGTTCTTTGATTGCGATGGCAACAGTGTATGTGCGTCCCTGTTATTTGTAGTTCGATAAGTGCGAAGATGTGATTGAATATGCTTTTAAAAAACAGGAATTTTGTAGTTAATTTCTGCAGAATGTACCATACCACGACTTAAATGCGCATTTAAAGTCGTTAGTTCATGGACTGTCATGGGTGTTGGTGCTGTTTGAGTTTGGCTTTGGCCAAACCATTTAATCTGATGTGGTATGCCTAAAAAACTGAGGGCAAAGATGATAAAATGTTAAGAACAGTGTGTTTGAAAGTTGGTTTGCAAGACTGTAGCAAGTAATGGATCTTGTACTGACAATTGTGGAATAAATATATTGATATGAGGTTCACTGCCAGCTTTCTAACGTTATATGTTTCCTGACAATAGAATGTCAAGTAGCTAAGTAATTTACTAACAGTTTGTAAATGGCGAACTAATTACCAAACTAATTTTTTTTGTTAACCGAAGGTCCTAAATCAATCACAATACTTTTCTGTCAATTGAGATATCCATTATTGAATTAACTTAATAATCACCATAAATCTATAATTAGTTAGGGCCTGTTGTCATACATTGGTTCATACTATACAAAGAACAGGGAGCTGTATAGGGAAGGTGCATTGACAGTTGTTTAGTAATGTTCATCCAATCTGGTTTTGTAATTATTCAACAAATTTTGGAATTCAGTCAAATCTGAATTCTCAATGTTTGGGAAGAATAATTTAGAATTTTCAGTGATTCTGAACATGTAATTTATACTAATTATACTCATATTTAACAAATATAGAGAGATAGTAAATAGAGCAAGCTTAGGAAGGGAGACAGAGGAACCAGGGAGGAGGGGGGAATGGTCCATTGATTTTGGCAAAATCATCATAGCTAACTTGTTGTATAGGCATGAATCTGATGAAATTCAAAAAATTGTAAGATCAAGGAAGCAAGGTTGTTCTATGCTGACCTGTTCTGGAGAGCAAGTGCTTCAGGTAGGTCAGTGTTGGTATACCACTTGCAGATGGTGCTGCCCTGTAGTGACAGTTGACCTGTACAGTTTTTCCAAATGTTAATAAGATATTTGTGCAATGGTGATACATATTTGTAGTTTGTGTATGGTAGATGTAGGTATGCATATAAATGTGGTTTGTACCTTCATAGAGTCTAGCAGTAAGGCCAACAAAGAGTATAACAATGGGTTTGTTTTCTGCTGCAGCTTGCAGTCCAGGCGCATCAAATTCATTGGCGTGCGTTCCCCATAGAGTGACACAGGCTGTTTCTCTAAAAAAATTTCATTGGGAAGTGTTTACTTTTGAGATGAAGAAAGCGATATTTAGGCGTTGAGTAAAGACCGAAAAATTGAGAAATACCTGCCATCAGTGATGTTGATGTTACGAATTGTCTTTGTGATTCCTTTTGCCAGGATCGTCTTAACATGAGAGACTCCCGTGATAAGACCAATGGTATCTTGGAATTAACAACATTTGTTACAAAACATAAATATGTATGAAAGTTAAATGTAAATAGATGTAATGATACATCATTTGCGGTTTTAAAAGAGGGATTTATGAGATGTTGCTAACCTGAAAGGAATTGGTTCTGGCCTAGACGTGATCGTAATATGTCGAAAGAAACAATCGTGCATGCATATTTTGGGAAATCATTTGGTATAGTTGTCACTTCATTGATTTTTGTGTGTCTGGTAAATCTAGCCATCACAGGACAGTTAACCGCTTGATAGGATGCTTTAGCATTAGCCACTTCGAAATATTCAATAAAGTAAACGCCATTTTCTTTCAGGGCCAAGGTGAACAGGGAAAGATGTCTTCCTGGAATCTGGGCTTCCATGGTATTGCCCTATTAGTTAAGATAAGCAAAGAAAATATGTAATCAATGGTGTGCAAGGGAAAATAATATGTATTAAAGGAGGCTGACCTGTTCGTCTAAAAGAACGAAATCAAGACGAAGGACCTTTCTAGGAGTACTTTCATCTGCATATTCGGAGAAACGAGTTGCTCTTACACGTACACGCCAACGATGTGATTCTTGCGTCACATCTTTTAGTAGAACGTATTCCATCTGGATAGAATGAATCATAAAGAGGAAACTTAGTTTCATGAGCATTGCAATGGGAAATGAGTAGTGCATTGGAGATAGGCATGTTCACATAATGGTTGTTTATAGTACAGGTGAATAGGTAAACTATTTCTGTACATGTTGCAATGATGTGTAGTTTGTGCGAACTTGCAATCTGCAAACATGTATAGATGTTCATGCAGCAAGAGTTACCGAACGAGAAACCGGTGAAATCCAAGATATGTAATACATGTTGAAAAGTGTAATGAGAGTGTTAAAATTAGATTATTGGTTGAATATATCAGAATGCGTTTTCTGGACAGAAGTAGTTAAATTATGATAGGAATATGTTAAATTTTGTAAGACTTCACATGTAAATGTATGGTACAGAATTTAGAGATCTTTTTTCCTGAAATAACAAAGAATAGGCTATCACGTTATTGGATACAATGTTTGCTCAGAACATATTAATAGATGAGACATGTTGTATTTTATTTCAATTAAATGGAAGTATGAAAGAATAATAATTTTGAATCAGCAGCTATGTTATTCACCTGCACTTGTTGTACCACTATTATAAAAACGAAATTGTAAATTTGTTCATTTATTTTATGCGGTATTGCCATGTTAGAGTATTGGGAAGGCAAATAAAACAGGAATGACTTCTACAGATAAATAACAGTATACGATAAATGGCAACCATGTTTAAATGAGGGTGGTCCAGGATATGCAATTTTCTTAGCAAAGTATAGATAAAGTATTAAAATCAGATTACTGCTTGAACATGCTAGAAGACGTTTCCTGAACAAAAGTAGGCAAATCATCATAGGAATATGTTTCATTCTGTAATACCTCTGTATGCAGTTGTTTGTCGTTGAATTCAGTGATCGTTTTTCCTGAAATCACAAATAACAGTTTGTTATGTTATTGGATAAAATATTTGTTTGGGATGCATAAACATATGAGATAAGTTTTTTTTTCTTAAAAAAAATGTAGATGAAAGTACAAAAGAAGAACAATTTACAATTGTTATCTATACTATTCAGTTGCACTTGGCACAGATGTATTATAAAATTGGAAATGTAAAAGCGTTGAATTATTTTATATGGTACTGGCATGTTAGAATATTGGAAAGGCAAAGGAAACATATCTGGGCTCTATAAATGAAGAACAGTATCAAAATAAATAATAAATATGTCTAACTGAGGCAGTTCGAATAGTCTATAATGGCAGTGAATTTTTTTTCATTACTAAAGCAATCTGTTTGGTTTCAACCTTCGACGAAATATGTTTAGACGAATTAAAGAGTTATGATTCTTCACAAGTAAATATGACAATGAAAAAGGATGATGCAACAACAGGTGATTGTTATAATTTTGTGACAGTAGATGATTACATACACCAGGGACCGGACAAAATTATTAACACACTACTATGGTGCTAGGTATGTTTCTGTTCTATAGAAGATCAACACATTCGTGTGTTTATGTAGTAGAATCCAAGAGGAGAAAGCATAAGTGTGATGTAGAGGTGTATAAATAGAATGCACAGAAATTGTAAGAACAATTATCCACACATGTGTGTATAAGTGAATAAGCATATGATAGAAAGCACAAATCATCTGTAGTGAAATAGATATCTTAAACAAGTAAGTTCATCAACATTTTGGTAAAGGAATAGGTATAGTAAAGCAAAGCACTTTGTTATTTAGGTTTTGTTAGTAACAACAAGTGTGAAAGTAAAATGCACGAACATGGCTATACAACCATCAATGAATAATTGGAATGTACAAGACCTAGTACGGTCATGACCATACACAAAAGGAACAGATTACATGCAAGTAGAAGCTGTCAACTGCATTATGGGCACATGTTTGTATGTTTAGTATAGGTTAGATCGATAGCAAATGTCAGTAAAGGGAAAAAGGAAACAATTGGCAAATAAATGGAGTACCTATAAAAATCCTAGAACATCGTCATATACAATATTTCTTGTTTCTGATCCAGTTGAACCATCTTCATTTTCAATCAAAATACTCAGTCCTTGTCTCGATGTTACCCTTGATATAGCAACATAGAGTTGGCCATGGGTGAAAACCGGGTTCTTTAGATAAATACCGACTTTCTGAAGAGTCTGTCCTTGACATTTATTTATTGTCATTGCATAACACAGTCTAACTGGGAATTGGCGTCGTCGTAATGTAAACGGCCATTTTTTATTTTTTGAGTTAAGAACTATTCGTGGTATGCAAACTCTTTCACCAATGTGTGTTCCTGTCATAATTGTACTTTCAAGCACATGGGTTCCTAATTTAGTTAGTAGAAGGCGTGTACCATTGCATAGGCCCATTGTTTGGTTCATATTTCTTAAAAGAACAATGGGTACACCAACTTTGAGCGAAAGGATATGTTCTGGAAAATTCTTGATACTTATTGAATTAAGAAATTCAGTGGGATACAACAGCTCGAGATCGGATGAATAGTCAAGAGCATCACCAATAGTGTCATAACTTAGGTATTGTTTAGAATCTCCCGGTACCTTTTGGAGTACTGAATCATTAATTTTATCAACTGAAGTGTTCAATGGACACACAATGGCACGAGATGATAGGTAGGGAATCGAATTGTAGTTATGATCGAAATGATCATAAACGGTATCAATAATTACATTTAAATTATCAGCGGTCGGTGTAAGCAATAATTCAGGAGGTATTTGTATCCATGATGCATGTGTGTCTCCTGGGTGTTTTTCCATAGGAACACGACCTTCGCCAATGGCAAGCACCCACTGTGCAAAGTCTGCTACATCGTTTTGATCACCAGTAGTAGTAAATGCTGTGGTAAGACGCATATTTATGGTAAGTCTAAGGATTTGGACATATTTCCATAGCGATGATTTGATAAGAGAAGCAGCAATAGTTTCTGTGCGTGTAGCTCCTTGAATAACTGGTAATACCTGCCTGAAATCGCCACCGAGTACAACAGGTTTCCCACCGAATGGAATAGCTGTGTTAGAAGGATTATCGGAGGAAAGGATATCTCGCATAGTCCGATCAAGTGCCTCAAAGCATCGTCTGTGTGTCATCGGGGCTTCGTCCCACAAAATCAAGGCACTTTTTTTAATAAGTTCTGCAAGCATCGTGCCACGGCGAATATCACAAATGCTCCAATCATCTATATCAAGAGGAATTCGAAAGCGCGAGTGTGCGGTTCGACCACCCGGTAACAACAAAGAAGCAATTCCCGATGAAGCAACGGCTAACACGATCTTGCCTTCAGATCTAATACGGGAGATGATTGAATTCCAGAGGAATGTTTTACCTGTACCTCCATGTCCAGATACGAAATAGAAGCATGGTTGATCATTTGAGATAGAATACATGATCCTATCATAGATAAAGCGTTGTTCATTGTTTAGGCTGCGATACATAGATGCTGCTTGTGTCTCAAGTTTTAATCTATCATAACATAGCTCTTCTGTAATAAGTCTATTACCATGGTTCTGTTCATGTTCGTCAAGAGACGCTGAGAGATTGTAGGATGTTAAAGAGAGACCGTTATTAGCGAAGAGATGATTCAGTTCTCTTAACAAGTGTACCTGTAACGAATAATCAGGCATTGTATATGGACGTATACCAAGTGAGTGGGACATCTTGTATGCGATGTCGTCAGCCATGCAACGCCAGTATTTATCAAACAACATACGTACATCACCAACGTCATTGTACTGGACAACAGACATGAAAAGATGCCTGAGTTGCGAAGATGTTGCCCATACAATAGCTTCGTCAAAAAGCGAAAACCATTCAACGTCATCACCTATGAGGCCACGTGCATGGCATGCTTGTCTGAATGTTTCGTAGATGACACCTTCATATGTTCTTAGGTCTTGGTAACATCTGGCACCTCGTACAACCATGAGTAGTGTCCTCAAATAAAAAAGTTCGCCAGTGCCTGGGTGAACATGCATGAGCCTACCAACTTTAGTACCTCTCTTACGGTTTGACCATATTTTACGATCAACGTTCCATGTCCATTTTGTTGGGAATTCACAGTAAGTGTGGCTATGTGCTTCTACATGGCGTTGGTTTGCTATGAACCATTCAGTCAAGGTGCTTTTAGACCCATTAGGATCATGAAGCACATTAGTTAAGTCCGAAGTTTCTGTAAATGAAACCCTGGTCATGCCAGGTAAATGGACAGCCAAGCGTTCAACCGAAGGCATCCGAGCATGAATTTCGAAACCAAACAATCGCCAGCTCGCCTCACATGTTGATAAATAGCGAGATCTGACATATTCGGCAATCTCATCAGTCGAAACATTCTTCACTTGACTTGTAGAGGGCTGCGAAGTGTCGGTAGCACTAAATGAGAAAGAAGCATAATCATGACCTTTCATGCAGTACTTGAAAAGATACTTCACAAGATTTGTCTTGTTGCACCATTCTACATTAAGATGTGCCTGGTACTTTTTAAGCATCGGCAGGTTATATGGGACAACCCATCTATTATCAAGTCTAACACCATGCTTGACAATGAATCTATCACCGTCACGACGGCGATATATTGGGAAGCCATTTTCATCAACAGTGGTCTCGTTTTGGTAGCGCTTCGGATACCATTTTGAGCACTTACCTCTTTTCATGCAAGGACATTTATGATTAAGTTCTCCACATGGACCATGCATCATAAACTCTTCTACCAAAGCATAGCCAAGTGGATCACGAGAAATATCTGGTATTTCTGCTGAAATGAGGCTATCAATAAAAGCAGGTGTGGGTCCATCAGCTCGATTCTTGAGCCATGTAAGTATATGTACATGAGGAAGTCCTCTTTTCTGGAATTCAACAGTATATATCACTACGAAGAACAAAAGATCGAAAGATCATTTAGAAATATATTTTTAAAATTGAGTAGGCAAATAAACAGGAGGACAAAGGAAAAACACCTGCTCGAATGGGACCGAAAGCGCACCCATCTTTAATGTCGGTGAGATATTCTTGTAATTTCATATGGTAAACACGAGTCACAATATCAGACCTATCAGAAGGGCACTGGCCAGGTTCATGGCGTAGTGCATCAATGATTTTCGGCCATTTTGGATTGCATGTGAATGTAGTGAATAAATCTGGAGCACCATATGATCGACATAAAGCCATCGAATCATAATAGTTCTGAGCCATATATCTTCTACTACCAACGAAGCTAGCAGGCAATATTGTCCTAATACCGACATCTTTGCCAGTCTGGGCACCTTGAGCAACAGCATCTGTTATACCTTGGTATGTGTCGGACCTAAGTTTATCTTGATTGAAAGTATGAAAAGAAAGTCGATTTGCTTCTATGCAGGAGAAGGAATTGACAATTATCTGATCTGACAATCTACCAGAGCAGGTAAAAACATTAGGTTCTCCTGCACGATAGTGCAGGTAGTAACAATAGAACTCACGCATGGAAACATTTTCGCGAATTGTAGCACGGAGATCATCAGTTTCATGATACTTAATGCCAAGGTGGAAACCTTTATCACCATACGGAAATAGAAGAGGATATTGTAAAGACATTAAAGCTGGATGGAGTGGTGATATTTGCTTGAAATCACCATGTTGTGTTTGCACGACAATGTCAAACGCGGCTACATCATCAGAGAAATCTCCAGTAATCAAAGCAGCCAACTCTGAGGAAGATGGAAGGTCGCATCGACCGTCATGTGATTAAATGCTGGCCGATGAGGTGGATGCTAATGTCTGGAGAGTTTGGAGAAAACAAACGGTCCCGTGCCAGTCTAAATTGCCTAACCAATGGATTGCATCTGTCAAGCATATCAATGAGAGAAGCTACAATAGAAGGATCTGGCTCCCCACGGTGTGATGGACTATCCTGGAAAATAGCGAGCCTATTCTGTACCTCGTTCTGAGTATCATATATGTATAATTGGGCATATTCAGGGCGCTTCCCATCAGCTGGTAGAAGTGAACCAATACGATGATGAACAACACCGTTTATTCGGAATACGTAAGGGCCAGTACCAATATTGATACTTCTGTCAATATGAACTCCAAGGGAAGTAAATGCGAAGAGAGCATTATATTCCCTGATCAACCGCATGAACTGATTAGACCTTGGCCCACCATTAAAACAAACAAGATCCTGCAACGGTGATGGCCATGACCTGGACGGTGGTATAGAAATTCTTCCAGCTCGACAGCATAGATTATAAGAAATACGTCTGTGAGTGAGCGCGCTTTGACCAGAAACTCTTTCTTGATACCAATAAATAGCCGAACAATGTGTGCACACATAGTCGGGAGCACCGTAGTAAGAACGATCTGAATATGTGGCTGTAAATAAATGCCATCCGAAAATGGAGGTAAGGAAAAAATAATCCATATGGAGCGAATGGAAGTTCTAATCGGCAAAAATAAGCAAATCTAAAGGATCAAGCTAACCTTTAAGTATTTGTACATAGTCAGCTGGCAAGGAAAGTGTAGGGATAACAGATGGGCTTCTGGGTATCGTGTCTGCACAATGTATTTTTCGAGAAACCAACAAATAAAAAAAGCATAGAAGAAACATATTGAGAACAAATAGGATAAATCAGTTGTGAAGTACAAGAGACGATTTCCAGGGAAATTGAAGGCAGTATATAACCTCGAAGACTAAACGCTCGACGTCTGTTGGACAAAAGCCTTCTCCTACGATTTTCTCGCGCAACTGAAGAACGTACAACAGGATAGAAATGATCTCCTATAACACATAAGGAAATAATGGAACACAAATGAAACAAACGCAGCTATGAAAGAAAGATAAAAGGGCAATACAATGTAAAGGGAGTTATACTGTTTGGTGCATGTGCAGTAACTCCCGATGGAATAGTTTGGGCTGGAAGCATCAGCACAGACGGCATGGAATAGAGCCAAAGGGAAATAAGGTAAGCGAATCACTGAGTGGCACGAACATAGGGAAAGCAAAGAACGATCATAGAACAATCCAAGGACGGACATGGAATAACTCATCCGAGCATAGCATACGGCAATATGAGCGGAGAACACTGAGTGGTTGGTAGATAAGACAAACTTGCATAGCGCACGTAAATGGCACAAACGTACCTAGCTGCAATGCAGATACAGGGAGTGAAGGCAACACATGATGTGCTGGCAAGTCACCTACACGATCTAGTATAAGGGTAGCATAAACAAGCATCAGCGTTTGTAAAGAAGCTAGAAGAGCAATACGATACCAAGAAAAAGCACATGGTCGCGTCTTCAGTGAACAACCTACCAGAATTACCGACGCGCCGATGGGCTTTTGGCATCGAAAGGTGTCTGAGGTCAATCAGAACTCAGCTGACACTAAGCAGAGAGTATCCAAGAATTCAAAAGAGAATGCGTGAGATTGGTCTAACCAATCACAAGAAGACAAAGAACACTTATTCAGCAGAAACGAAACATAAACACAGAACTAAAGCGAACAAAGCAAACAAAGAAATTATGTGAAAAAGGTAAAAATACCAACCATGTTAGAGCCATGAAACCCAATAACTATCAGCACGCACATGATGATGTAACATGGTACTGATGCATTGTCAAGAGCATGTTCTATTGGTTTGACCATAGGAAGTTATAAATTATCGCGATGCGGTTTTTTTTGCTTAAAAATTATTAGCAAAATCGGATGTGGCTGTCCAATAAAAAAATATTTATATTATCTGAAGGTTCATCAAGAAAATCTGGACTTGTGTCAGCATTGGGTTACAAATTAAATAGATTTAAGCCTTTCAGTCAATTGTAATAGAAAGACGTTCTAAGACGTATGTTAGTCATTTGGGACTTAAGAAGTTATTCACTCGGAATGGACCGAAACAAAACGCTGAAAGTTCTGTTAGGAAATGTACAGTCTGTCAACAAGCAAAGCACAAACATTATAAGATATCAGGCTCACTCCACTGCTTAAGTTATTTGAATATTTTTTGGACAATGTATCGCAATTACATGGTTTAGCCAACTATACAATTTTGGAACTGCGAACTGGAACGTCGGTACAAAGCCCAAATCAGTATGAAAGCTGAGAATAGCAACTATGCTAGAGTCATGAAACCTTCTAACTGCAACCATGTACATGACAATGCAATACAACAATAGTGAAACTGTATGAACAAATACCTGAAAGTCACCGTAAACAGAAGCGCAGACGACTTTGGTAAAACGATGGTAATTCAATAATTCCTACAGAAACAGCATGTCAACAAATACGCAGGCAAACGAAATAACAAACAAGCATAGGGTAAACACACACACGACAATGTAACATGACAATAGTCAAATTGCACGAACAGTTTTTATGTCATTGGAACGATCAGAGTTTAACTTCAGAATCACAGAAGAAGGACATGATAGAGTTTATTGAACTCCTACACAAATTTCAATATAAATGAGGCAAGAATAATAAACCAGTTAATGCATTGTGAAGAGCAAGTCATGTGTTTTGGTTTCAAGTTACAACAACGATTCAACAGGTACGGTTACAGGAAGTTATAAGTTCCTACGATATAAATGATTTTGCAAAAAAATATTAGCAGACCTGGTCGTGACTGGACGTATTATAAAATGATCTATGCTATCTGAAAGTTTCACCAAAAAGATTTGAATTGGCGCTAATATTGGATCAGAAATGCACTGTCAACAGCAGGACATCTATTTCGCTTGCAAGTTATATTGGTGGTCTTATTGGTTTGGCCATAGGAAGTTCTAAATTTCTACGATGTGGATAATTCTGGAAAAAGTTTACACTATAAGACATCGGCCTTACTACAGGCACCACCAATATCCTAAGAAACCTGTTAAGATATTAATGCAGATTCTGGTGAAGGTCTATCTAAATTTGAGTATCATAATATAATATAATTTTGTTCATCATTGATAGGCACACGAAACATGTTCATTTCATACCTCCAAACTGCTCATTTAGTACTGTTAAACTTAAACGATCCGACAATACGATTCTCTAAGAATACAAAGGCAAAATCGACAAATGAAAATCGAGAATAGAATAGCAGCTGCGTTAGAGTCATGTAACATGATAATAGTAAAATTGCCTGAATAAATTTTATGTTACCGGAAAGATCAAAGGTTAACTTTAGAATTACAGAAGAAGGACGTGATATAAAAGAGGCGAGGAATAACAAACCAGGTAACACATTGCGAAGAGCAAGTCATTTGTTTCGGTTGCAAGTTACAGCGGCAATCCAACAGGTGCGGTTACAGGAAGATTTAAATTCTTATGATGCGGGTGATTTTGCTTAAAAAACTATTAGCAGTACTGGTCCAATATAAAAGGATCTATGCTAACCGAAAACTTCATCAAGAAGATCTGAATCAGTGCTAATATTGGGTCACAAATAAACACACAGGCGACAACGTAACATGGCAATAGCAAAATTGCATGAACAAATTTTATGTGACTGGAAGGATCAAAGCTTAACTTTAGAATTATAAAAGAAGGTCATGGTAAAGTTAATCGAACTGCAACACAAATCTCAATATAAAAGAGGTGAGCATAACAAACCAGTTAACACATCATGAAGAGTAGATAATTTGTTTCGGTTGTAAGTTACAGCAGTAATCCAACAGGTACGGTTACAGTAAGTTCTAAATTGTTATGACATGGATGATTTTGTTAGAAAGACATGGATGATTTTGTTAGAAAACTATCAGTGGAATTGGTTGTCATCAGGTCCAACACAAAAGGATCTATGTTATCTGAAAGCTTCATCAAGAAGATCCGAATTAGTATCAATATTGGGTTACAAACCAAAGCGGTTTCACTCAACCGCAACAGGGAAGTGCTCTAGGATACACGTTAGTTATCTGAGATTTGCGAAGCTATTTGGGTTTTGTTAGAAGTCTATCTAAATCTGAACATGACAGTGCCATTTTAAATCCGAACATCACAGTGCAATTTTGGTTATTGTTGAAAAGTATAGCAGACATGCTCACTTCATATCTCTAAAACACCCATTCACTGCTGCGAAAGTTGCGACCATTTTTTGACAATGCAACGAAATTACATGGTTTGGCCAAACATATAGTTTTAGAATTTCGACTCGAAATTTTGGCTTTTCACTCAATTGTAACAGGAGGCCATTCTAGGATACATGGTAATTATCTGAGACCTGAGAAATCATTTACCTGGAATGCACCGAAGCAAGACGCTGTAAGTTCTGTCGAACAGCGAATAGTTTGTCAGGAAGCAAACCGTGAACACCGCAAGGTACAGACCTTACTGCAGCCACCACCGATATCTGAAAGAATTCGACAATACATGATTGCGGATTTTTTCGACGGTTCATACCACAATACAACATGGCAATACCTGAATGTCACCGGAAACAAAAGGGCAGCAGAATTCCGAAAGACGACGGTGATTTACTAATTCCTGCACAAACAGCATGTCAGAACCTACGCAGGCAAGCAGAAAAACAGCCAAGGATGCCGTAGCCGACCGACGTAAACACACAAGGTAAGTGAAAGAATCAAATGAAGAACAGACGCAGTGAATGACAAACGCTATACAAATGCAAACCAAAACTACGTCATCAATAACGGAATACAAAATGAAAGGGCCGTGAGAGAATCAAGGAAAATGTTTTTTGTGTGGACGAAATCATCAAAAACAGCGAAATCTTAGAATTTCGATCCGAAATATTCGCACAAAACCAGAATCGGTATCTGAGATCTGGACGGAATCTGAGGTGCTGGACAACAGAAATGCGAAGAAGGAGACGGAGGGTGAAATCGGTCTGCTAGGCAAAAGGAGACGGAGGGCGAAATCGGCCTGCTGGGCAACGGAAAGGCAGAGGCCGACGGTGCTCATCGGCGCAAGAGGCCGGCGGCGCTGTCCATGGCGGCAACGACGAGGCGGTGGGCCAAGTCAATCCGTTGAGCGACGGAGACGGAGGGCAAAGCCGGCCTACTGGACGATGGAAAGCCGAAGGTCGACGATGCCCATTGGCGCTGGAGGCCGGCCGTGCTGTCCATGGCAACAACGACGAGGCGACGGGCCAAGTCGATGTGCTGAGCGACGGAGAGGCGGAGGCCAACGGCGGCGCTGGGCACTGGAAATCGGAGGTCAGAGTCGGAGCCAGCAAGGTTCGCTCCGATACTCACGGACCCTCGGCCGTCCTGTCGCCGCCGCGCAGAGAGAAGCAGGAGACAACGGGGAGGCGACGAAACGAGGCGACGGAAGAAATGAGGCGAAATCAGTGCTTGGATCGATGAAAAGCTATGTATAGATAGGACAAGCCAGCACGGCGGTTCGGCCTGCAAATTCTTTGGGCCGGGCCAAAACCCTAGACAGCAAATCGCAAGACAGCAACAACATTCAGCCACAGCCAAAGCAGAAGGAAGACGAAGGAAGCGCCACACCAACAATATCATATACAAAGGAAAAAAGCGACAAACTTGCGCTCAGCTGGGCCTCGACCTGGAAAAGCAGGGGAACCAAGAAAACAAATAGAGTCAAAGAAGAAGACGCCAAAAGAAAACCACTGGAACAAACTGGCAAAGCAACCGTAGTCGGCTGAACCTCGACTTGGAAAAAAGGCAGACGACGACGATGGATTAAAGAAGAAGACGAACAAAAGAGACCACAGTGCAGGGAAACCAAGAAAATAAAAAGAGTCAAAGAAAAAGACGGCAGAAGAAAATCGTAGGAACGAACCCGTAGCAAGTAGGTTCCCTGCTAGGCAAAACAACCACGACCAGTGAACCTCGACTGGAAGAGAGGCAGACGACGACGATGGGTCAAAGAAGAACACGAAGAAAGGAGACCACAGCGCAGGCACCGACCATATGTATACATATATATATAGGCAAACACCTCGCAGGTTCCGCCCAGTATGGTAAATAGTGTGACGCGCTCCCCTCGCAACCTCCGCTCGCGATGAGTCGGAACAAGCGAGCGAGGCGAACCGGGCGCGAAAACCGAGATGGAGATAAAGCGGACCCGCCGAAAAGACATGGCAATCAATTGACGACCGCGTCGTCACAGCCGGACCCTTCGGTGGGCGGAATGGACAACGAAGCAGACGCGCGTCGCGAGGAATACGCAGAAAGGGATGGCGCAATCCCAGCGCTCCGGAGACGATCGGACCGGCACCCTTTTTCGGAGCGACGTGGACAGCACGAGCGCTCGCGGAATCCAGGCGCTTTAATAAATTAAGAGATCCACGTACAATCAACGTAGCTTCGGTGTGAGCCGCTTGACTCGCCATTCTTCTAGGAAGGCGCACCTTAAAACCTTGTTGATTTGTCTCGGGGCTTTAGGGCTTGTTTGGTTGCCAAGCTGAAAACTGTGTTTGAGAAAAAAAAAATGGTACCTGAGAGTAACTTAAAAATAGATAATTTTTGTCTAATCAAGCAAGCTTAGAGATGTGGCATATGGTTGGTGATACGTACCTGAAGATAGAGAAAATACGTTTTCAGAATTAGAAAGCATAAAAACAGGAAATACACCTCCTTCCTTCGTCCTCCTCTGTTCTTCCGACCAGCTTAGTGGAGGCGGCTCGGCGTCGGCAGGGACTCGTTGTCGACGACCGGAGAAGTCAAAAAGTGGTTGCGAGTAATGAGGCGAGCACGTGGGTGGTGATGTCGACGACCAGCGAAGGCGCCCTGCGACCGGACACAGGGAAGAGTGGCGATTGGTTTTGGGAGGACAAGGTTGGCGACGGCTCGGTGACCTTGGACGAAGATGATGGGAGCACGACATATAACGCAGACATGTGATTCCAACGGTGAAGACGGCACGGGCAGAGGACGATGGACGGCGGCAGAATGTGACGGAGAATGGCTCGCGGCAATTGCCCCTCCTCGGCGGATTGCGGTGAGATGGAGGCTCATCTGGGCCCACGTGGCATAGGGCTTTTGGAGAGGAGCTCGAGGCGAACATTATGATGTGCTCGGGGAAGTAAAAGAGCTCACCGGTGAGATCAACAGAGGAGGCGGTGGCCGGCTTTGGGGAGGACGAGGTCGGCGGCGGCTCTGTGACACTCGGACGAAGATGATGGGAGCACGACGTAGAACACGGACACGCGATTCCAACGGTGACGACGGCATGAGCGGAGGATGATGGACAGCGACAAAGTACAAAGGAGATGGAGTTTGCGGTAGTGGCGGCTCCTCGATCGGCAGATTACGGCGAGATGGAGGCGAAACTGGGACCGGTGGCATGGGGCATTTCGAGAGGAGCTCGGGGCGAAGACCGTGGCGTGGATGGCCGGGACGGGGAGAGGAGCTTGGGGTGGAGGCCGACGGCTTGGAGGAACACGCGAGGAAGATGAGCACTTGCCTAGGATCCATGCGTCCGATTTGAGTTGCTTGGGCCTGGATTCCACGTCTACCATGCATATGCGCCCAAGGCAGCAACCAAACGCCACCCGTCACGATCCCGACAGCGTCCTGGCCAGGCGAGCAGGTGCAAGGACGCGAACCAAACATGCCCTCAATCTCTTGTAGAATGTAATACACTCATGATTTTAAGAGTTTTCGGCCATATTAGCACTGTTTTGGGACGAGTTAGCAAAAATGACAGTGGTAATTGCGTATTTGAAAAAGTGGCACCCTGGGCTGCAGGTCATTGTGCGGACTACGAACGTGCCGACACACGCCCAATCCCGTAGGGCCACCGTGCGGCGTCGCCTACGCGGCAGCAGTTCCGCCCCTCTCGCATAGCCACCGTGTGGCGGCCTCCACGCCTGCACGGCCACCGTGTGGTGGCCAGCCCAGCCTCCCTCGAACCACTCGGTTCTTGCGAGAAACAAAAAAAAACTAGGACATGTGTCGTTCGAATAAACCTTTGAGGTAAGCCCTCCATCCATCTGTCAATTGAACCCAAGGTTCCACAAATCGGGTCTGGACGCTGACTGCTGCCGCCGCGATTTTGCCCAAGCGGGCTAGGCGGGAGGGTCACCTTGGACCAGCTAGGCGGTCAAAGTCGGTCCTCGGCGGCACGCGGTGGCTCTAGGCAAGGCGACATGAGGGGAGAGGCGACTAGAGAGGAGAGGGGAGATGGATGAGGAAGAGATAGGACCGGGCTAGCCTAACCGTCGCCGTCGCCGAGGTTCTTTGCTCGCTGCTGCCGTTGTCATTGCAACTCGCAGAGTTGGAGATGGAGAAGGAGAAGGAAGGACGTCTTCGAGTCTTTGTGTGAAGAACTGAGGGGAAGGGATATCTTGCTCTGTATGCGGCATGGCCTCTACTAGCACAGCAAGTTAGAAGGTATGCTTCTTCTCTTGGAAGACATGTAGAGAGAGAGAGAGGACCAGAGAGACGTGGGACTGGTTGGAGAATGTGCAGCTACAACGTTTTCTACACTGTTGTTCACCTTTTTTACCAGAGAGACGTGGGGCTGGTTGGAGAATGTGCAGCCACAACATTTTCTACGCCGCTGTTCACCTTTTTGGCATGTACGGCTGGACAAAGCTTGGCTTTGGGATCTTATACGGCCTTCTAATCTGTTGTCGGCTGACGTTTTCTGCTTCTAACATGTTGTCGGCTGCTCTGCACTACCGCCTAGTAATCGCCTAGGCGCCTCCTAGTCCGCCCAGGCGCTAGGCCCCGGCTACTGTCTGCCTAGCACCTAGCGCTTTTTGAACCTTGATTGCACTGCTTTTGCACTAAAAAATATGCCGCGTTATCCCGTTACATCCATCTAATCTCTGTCTCCCATGTCTATTCATTGTCTCTTGCATGTGCATGCATTCATACATGCGAGAGCTTTCTCTTTCAGCTCGCAAGTGCTATAAAGAGCGAGCGAGAGCGAGTAAGTTTCACAGTCTCGCTCACTCGTTCTCTCTCAATTATCACTGTCATTAAGCACTTATATAATTTATTAAGCACTACCATTTGCAGCCACATTAGCATGTAATTATGTCTTTGTTTCTAAATTCTTTATTAATTGCGCTGTTGGTAATATTATTTTTGTACGTAGTTAGTTGTCATTGTCTAAACGTACTTAAATAAGTCGTTTTGGAATTATCATAGTTAAATTAATGTTACGTAATTAATTAGTTCTGAACCCATAATTCATAGTTTACAAAATGTCATGTGATGCATGCACTGCTGGCCATGCAAGCAAGTAGTTGCTAGTTTTTCATGTATGAATGCATCATGCAAGCAACACACACGTATACAATTAATATTTATTTAACAAAGGGAAAGAACATGGATTAACGTATTCATAATGACTGTAAATAGAAAAATAAGAACATGGATTAACATATTCATGTATACAGGCGTCGTTAATTAGTTACAAAATAATTACTTGTAATTAATTAATTTTTCTTAATTAATTACTTTTAAACAATTAGTTGAAGTTCATAATGACTGCAAATAGAAAAAAAATAAAGATTCGGTTCGGTGAAAATGTTACATGTATTCATTAAATATATCATCTATTGTATGTGTATGACCATATAGAATTTATGGAACAATATGTGCATGTTTTTTTAATTATCAGTATGCAACATAGGTTCGGTAATCAGTTATGCCTAATTAATTTAGTCATGTTTAAATAGTCGTATTTAATTTCAGACTACTAAATGAGTGTACATTAATTTATAGTGTTCATTTCGTCATAATTTTTTATTTGCATTATTCTATCGTCATTATCAATCTTTATTCTGTCTATTCCATGTGCTGCAAGCCATTTCTCTACAAGCGCTTTTGGAACACTTCAACGATGAGGAGCACCGGTGCAAGCTGTGGATCACCGATGACGTGGATGGCCCTCCGCCCCTGCTGCTTTGGTTAGGGAGGGATTACTGGGAGCTAGACGCTCGGTATGTCCCAATCCTCCGGGATACAGGCATGTTGCCCCTTGCGAGGCTGGTCTTCATTGGATACCGGTTCACCCTAGATGCCAGTCTACTGTCAGCACTTGTTGACAAGTGTAGGCCCGTGACACACACCTTTCACTTCGGTGGGGTGAGATGACGATCACTCTGCAGGACATGTCGTTCTTGACCGGTCTCCCGATCCGAGGTGAGGTACTTATTCCAGGCCTTCCGTCGGTGGACCGGAAGGCTAGGCTGGAGCTTCGATTCGACCTAGCTATCCCGGAGCATGCAGGAAGCGTCCCACGGACTTGCCTAAAGCATTCCAGTCAATGCCCGTAGGATGCACCTAACGATGTCGTTAGGACACACCTTGTTGCTTACCTTCTTCAGCTCTTTGATTGGGTCCTATTTCCAATCATATAAGACAATTTTTGCTACCCTAGCTTCCTCCGCGTCACCGAGTTGTTGGTTGATGCGGAGGCTAGGCCGATGCCTCAGTATAGCTGGGGATCAGTCGTCCTTTGCGCCACATACCAGGGGTTGTATGACGCTTCGCGGCATGACACCACTGCTACCGCTACCTGGCCATCTGCTACGTGCTCCTGCAACTGTTGGGTCGTCAGCCTTTGAGAGAGCGGTGCACCCATTCGGCGAGTTCGACGACCCGATAGATGGGCCCACTATGGGCTTACGGTGGATTGCTGCCCGTCTACGCTGGACCAAGGACAGACCGGCGATGTGCTACTCATTGTTCTACAATGAGTTTGAGTCGTTGCATGACAACAACATCATCTAGGCTCCATGAACTCTATATTTCTTGTAGATGTTAGTGCCACACGGGTTGTCTCTGCAATGCATCCAGGATGTCAATTTACGGGCGATGACCTGTCATCTGGTGTTCGCACATATGGTGAAGCCTTACGCGCTGTAGCGCGTAATACGACAATTTGGTTTGTATCAGGTCATGCCCCCTGCGGATGGCAGGGTCCTACCGCGAGCTGCACATCTGTGAGTCAAACTTCATCCGAGTAATCTTTACACTTCTTATGTCATCTTTTCTAACGTCAATTCTTCCGAAAATGTAGGCAGTCAACGGCGGGCCAAGGGACTGTGGACTAGCAACCAGTCCAGGACGAGTGGACTGCAGCATGGACGGAGATGACACACTTGGAGGTCTTGCAGGAGCAACGTCTGTAAAATGTTAGCACGTACGGTGAGTACCTAGAGTGGTACGTGCCACGATCGCGCGCCAAACTCACCCTTCCTCCACCACAGCGTCTAAAGCTGGTGACAAACCACGAGAGCCTCCGCCACCCATTCGAACGTCACAGCGCTACATGGCGTGATGACAACTTAAGACACTTACAACCTCTGGTCGTTTCATGTATGATATTTGTACTCTTCGTTACTGAACCTGTTATGTATGTCAATTCAATTGGAGCAGGCGCGGCACATCTCAAGCGCATTGGAGATCGCCATCCACAGCCCAAACACAATAGTGGGGCTGCTGAAACTTTCAAGTACATCTTCGCGGAGTCGAAGAAGATAATAAAGAACTTGAGCCGCGGTTGTTCGACGGATGACATCCTGCGCATCGGGCACCGGTGGGGGACCGTGCTCACCCGCTAGGTTATCACGACCTAGCGAGTCCGGCTGGCGTCGTAACGCTTCTCATCGGTCATCCGTAAGCTAGATCAGCGGGAAGGTAAGTTATTTACAAATCTACATTATGGTTTTTGGTTATGTCTTACGTTCCGCTAACGTCATGTCATTATCCTGCCGTAGGTCTGTTAGGATGCATCACTTGTGCCATCCGCGTTCGGTACACAGACTAGTACCCCCTTCGGTCATCTGCACTGCACATCCGGGAGGTACGGATTCTCAGTTTACGTCCAGAGTGTTTATTTTGTCTAACATCGCTCCGTCTTGCAGCCTTCGATTGAACGTAGGGGGTGACAGCCAATTCACGTCCACCGATGATGACAATACGGGCCTCCCAACTCCTACCATGGAGCAGTACAGGGCGCTAAAGTTTGGACAATGATAGCCAAGGTTTGGAGCGTACGTAGGGCAGAGCTCCTCCGGGTTGGTTGGCCCACCGTACGTCCAAGACCAGAGTTCCTTCGCACGACCAGAGTTGCAGACATTGTACCTTAGGGCGGGCAATTCAGGAGTGGATTTATACTATCTGTCGTTCAGGAATTCATTGCAGGTGGCCCCCAGTTTGCCATTTCTCAGAAGGGGACATCAACGCTTACATGAGTTAGCTTACTGGTGCACCTCCGTCCACTCAACATACTCAACGGTCTCTGTACCCCCTCCGATTCGACACGTGCTCTCCGGACAGACTGACGTATCCCACGGGACATGCTCGATGTAAAACAAGGCCACACACGCACCGCAGACGCATGCAGCAATGAGCAGGGGCTCATACGAGTGAGCCATATTGTACCTCGTGTTATGCGATTCGATATTTCTAATGGAGTTGCAATGTAGCTTTTTTCCATACACAAAATTGACGACATTTCGGAATAGTTAGAAGTATTACATTTGTGTTCGAATTCATTGGAACTTTGTGTGATTCCCAAACTCTAGTATTCGAGACCCTTATTCTGTTAGATATGATTAAACCTATTCCATTATAAGTACTTTGTGTGGGAATTCATGAAACCCTAATTTTCGAAACGTAAAATCTAAAATATTGATATCTAAACCCTTCATTTTTTACGATAATGTCAGAATACATATAAAATTGTATAACAAATTACACAATTAAATCCAATGTGTAAGGAGTCTTTAAAATAAAATTCATAATTTTTGGAGCTTATTTTCTACATTTATAAATTCCTACGAACAATATACTTAAATGAATTTGCGAGAAAAATTCATAGCTCAAAAAAATCTGAAAAAGTTATACAAGCAAGTGCGTTATATTTAATAATTTCACAAAAAATTTAATAATTTTGAGCTAATTTGCTCTATTTAAAAATTTATACGGACAGCAATATCCAGGAAAAGGGAGAACAAGTGTCGCCGACTAAACAGTGGAACATGGCATGGTGGCTGTGTGGCCCGCACGTTAGCCCTGCGGAATTGGGTATGTATTGGCATATCTATTGTCTGCACGGTGGCAGTATAGCCTGGGGTGCTATTTTTATAATTACACAACTACAACTGCTATTTTTGTAAATTCGTGTTGTAAGCGGTACTAATACGGCCAAAATGTAGATTCTTGAGAAACCGAACTACGAAGTACTGCGTTGTTAATAAGATCCGATAGATTAGATCGGACGGCTTGGAAGGGACGCTCCGATTCCGATACATAATAGTGGAGAATAGTGCTGTGCTAGAAGTTCCACTGCCACTTCCCAAACCCTAACATCGAGTCTCGAAAAGGGGAAAATAACCCTGTAATCTCCCCATGGAGGACGGCGATGGCGGACTCAGCTTCGACTTCGAGGGCGGCCTCGACTCGGCCACGGCGACCGGGGGCCTCGCGCCGTCCTCGGCCGACGCTGGCGCGGGCGGCGGCGGCGGCGGGGACGGGGCTGGGCACGGGCGCGGCCGCGGCCGCGGGCGGGGGAGCTACCGGCAGACGGTGTGCCGGCACTGGCTTCGGGGGCTGTGCATGAAGGGGGATGCATGCGGGTTCCTGCACCAGTTCGACAAGGCCCGCATGCCGGTGTGCCGCTTCTTCCGCGACTTCGGCGAGTGTCGCGAGCCGGACTGCGCCTACAAGCACTCCTACGACGACATCAAGGAGTGCAACATGTGAGATCGCCAATTCTCTCTGAATCCCCATGTTAAATTTAGCATTTGGCCGGGAAGTAATTTCTATCACCGTTGATGGTTTGGCTCTAGTTCTTGGAGCTGTGCGATCATAATCCCCGGGATTAGTCTTAGTCTTCGATAGGTAACCTGTAGTTCGATTCATTTAGGTGTATATTAGTGACTTTGGTATGGTTTTCGATTGCTGCCGATAGAAGCTACTGATAAGACGTGGGAATGCAATGTACATGACAGTTTGTTGCAAATAAGTGACCATGTAACTTGTAGAGCATAGGATGCTAGATGCTAATGAAAATGCACCGTGATGCTGAGGATCTGTTTATGCGTAGTTTTGTGTTGTTATTGTATTTTTTAAAAAAATTAAGGTGTTCATCCTATCTGACATCTGTGTGTTATCTCATGCTGGTTTGCAGGTACAAGATGGGATTTTGCCCTAATGGTCCTAATTGCCGGTACAAACATGTCAAGCTACCTGGGCCACCGCCTCCTGTTGAGGAAGTTATCCAGAAGATTCTGCAGCTGCGTTCTTTCAACAAATACAATCAGCATAAAAACAATAATTATAGTCAGCAGGGGGAGAGACATCAACCTCCACAGGGTTCAGGCTTGCCTAACCAAAATTTGACAGAAAATGCTACTGCTGCGACAGTGCAACCAACTGCTGGACAACAAGCACAAGCGATGAATCAACAGCCACCACAGCAGCAGCAGCAGCAGCAGCAGCAGAAACCAAATACAAACGATCAGGTCCAAGGTGTTTCAAATGGCTTGCCTAATCAAGCCGCTAGAATTGCAACACCCCTTCCACAAGGGCCATCTAGGTGTGTGTGGAGTTTCTAGTCAATCTTGTAAAGCCTTTAGCATACTCTGTGAAAATGATATACATAGTCTTGGTTACGATAGCATATATCATAAAACAGCCGCATTATGTTATCTGTTCTGGCACTTGGTAATAAGATGTACTTATTTGTCCAAGATTGTTTTGCATTATCCTAGATTGACTGATAGCAAATTGTTGTAATTATCTTTTTTCTACTTACATAAGTTGTTAGCTAGCACTGTTCTTTCTTTTCTGGGTTATGAAGCTAGGTTATGTGGTAGCTAGTTATCACAAGATTGGTTCCACAATATTTAGCTCTTCAGTAGAAGAAGCTTGTGACTATCAATCGACATGGCTGCAGGCTGCTAAATTATAACTTTGTATAAAAGGATTTCATGATGGAAAATTTGAGTAACACATGGAAATTGCATGAATGGTTCATTTTAAAAATAGTCTGATCTAGGAGTCATAGTTTGTTGTATACATGGTAGTGAACGTGTCTTGGCAATTCCTGGAGCAAATTCACAGGATAATTGACATATTGAATGTACGCTTTACACACTTTAACTCAAATCTGTACCTGTTTAGTAATTTTCATTGCTTTCTATGAACAAACTATAGTTTATTAGTTATTACGTAATTTGACCCGGTATTGTAGGTATTGATACGCCTATATTGTAGTTTAAGTTTTTTTTTCTATCTCTAGATGATGTGCTAGACATTTTGTGTGATGATGGCATTATAATTGCAAAACCACCAGTGCTATTTACACAATTTTTTATTCAAAAGTATACCTAATAAAAGACAGATTAGAAGATCCATTTGGTTTGCAATCAATTTTCAATTGTTGCTACCTATCCTTATGGACGAATGATTTTAGTATTTATTATCTAATCTTTTGTTATAGTTGAGGGATAATCATGCACCCATATTTTGGTAATGTCATCACCCACGACATAATGCTTCTTCTATTAGAAGTTCTGTTTGATTGTTTCATGGTAATATGTGTCTGATAATATAGGGATGTCTAATTGAGTCCTGGGTTGGTAAATTTAAATAATCAGGTACTTCATTGTTAAAAGTTGCAATCGGGAGAATCTGGAAATATCAGTTCAGCAGGGCATCTGGGCTACTCAAAGGAGTAATGAGGCTAAACTTAATGAAGCTTTTGAATCCACTGAGAATGTTATTTTAATATTCTCAATCAATAGAACTCGTCATTTCCAGGTAAAGTGGAGGTATCATCTTTTCTATGAATGCTGACTATGGTTTTTATTCATCTATGAACTCATCATTGATAATGCTATATTGAAGTCATGCAATAACAGCCTCTTATTTATCTCTAATTATGTTATGCTTTTCAAGGGCTGTGCAAAGATGACTTCTAGGATTGGTGGCTACATTGGTGGTGGAAATTGGAAATCTGCTCATGGAACGGCGCATTATGGTCGGAACTTCTCTATGCAGTGGCTTAAGGTACACTGTTTTCTTATCCATTCTGTGCTTGTGTTTGTTTGTCACCTTTTTTTATTGTAGCTTGGTCTTTTCCAGATTATGGAACATAGGACCTTAGAGATGATAAGCACAATATATGGTTATGAATTCGCATCATGCCGCATGGAAATATTGCATGTTTTAATTTCGATCCAGTTAGTTGGTACTTGGTACTGCTAACAAATACAATACTAGTGCTTAATTATCTGCTGGATACTTTATCTGAAATTGCGGAGACGGGATTATGAAGATGTGAATATTGAGAGAAACTCTTATATTTATGTGGAGCCTCTTTAGATTGTGATTAAGATATGCTTTAGGTCCAGGCAATCTATTCAGAAGCCGAATCTATTGTATTAATTCAGTGGGGTGTCATTGAGTCAGTCCATTGGGTGCTGTCATCAATTCAGAAGCCGAACCTATTGTATTAATTCAGTGGGGTGTCATTGAGTCAGTCCATTGGGTGCTGTCATCTTGTCTAGCAAATTTTGGACCTGTCATTCATTCATTTGGCAGATAAAGATCAGTGATTAACTTTAGTTCTTGCTAGCATGTATGACAAAGGCCTTATGTTTCTTACAACACAACTGAACACAATATAATTGAAGATGGGTTAGCACATTTAAAGTGATGGAATATATTTTGTGATTTTAAAGAACTGAATCATAAGAATTATGTAGATTTTGCTTATATGTTTAAATTGTGAACCAAATTGTTAATTGCAGTGGTGGTTAACTATTGATTTATCTTCCTGCCTTTTGTTTTGCATGGAAAATTTTTATGATTATGTCTTCTATCAGCGTTGTACGTCTATATTTACAACAGTTTTTGCGTTGCAGCTTTGTGAATTGTCATTTCAGAAAACTCATCATCTGCGCAATCCATACAATGACAATCTCCCTGTTAAGGTACAATTCATCACCTTGACTCAAATATGTGATGGCCAAGGTACAATTCATCACCTTGACTCAAATAT
The DNA here is from genome assembly GCA_036346395.1 of Hsuehochloa calcarea. Taxonomy (NCBI): domain Eukaryota; kingdom Viridiplantae; phylum Streptophyta; class Magnoliopsida; order Poales; family Poaceae; genus Hsuehochloa; species Hsuehochloa calcarea. The sequence continues at coordinate 4,313,310 of CM070604.1, read as the reverse complement.
GTGGCCGCGCCTTGTCTGTTTGAAATGGAAATGGCAGAAATTGTCTATCAAGTTTACACAAATATATTGATGGATTCAGGCTACCAACACATGTGATCTCCCATGGACACACTCACGCGAATACGAGTAAACGCGATGAACACAGAGAGAGAATACTTGTGTCGCCTGAACCACTTGTGACTTGCCTGTTTCTTTTCCTTTTATTCAACAACTACCCAACTACCAAGCGGCTACACAGGCCATGATCCAAAGGAATCGTGCAATACAAAACCAACTCTTATGGCATGTTGGAATGACTAGCACTTAATGCGTTTCCATGTAGCAATACTCACACATAAACTAAACAAACTAATAACTCCCTACGTGAGACTAGGACTTGCATGTATCATCCCATGCAGCACCCACGCACACGACTTGCTCCAGCGCACTCACCAGCGAAGACTCGGCAAACTACTAGGCCAATATGACCAGATCGTGCGCTACATATCGTAACACACGCACGACCCATTCTCCAGTGAAGCCAGACCAACACCATCTCCTCACCTTCTCAGTGATGCCAGCGTCACCAACTAACATGTAGCTACGTGCAAGATGGCAGACACATGCATTGCTAGCTACCTGCACTACTACATGCAAAGACTAGATAACTCATGCAACTAAAATACATGCCAAATCAAAATATAAAGATACTAATGACAAGATTAATTCCAACAATCACCCCTTTAATCTTTTCATGCATTATTTGAGCACCTCCACGACGAGCTTTAGAGCAATGCTGGCTCGTCATCCGCATCCACTGCGGCGAAATATGCCCGTTCTTTCTTTGGCTCATCGCACTCGGACGCGAAATGGCCGAACTCCCGACAATTGAAGCATTGGATCTTCAACTTGTCGAACTTACCGCGGCGCTTCTTCTTGTCGCCATCTTGACCATGACCACGACCACCATTCTTCTTTGTGTCGCTGTCGGAGTCGTCGCCGCTCCTCTTCTCTTCAGCGGTTTTGGCCTCCCATTCGGCGCGCGTGAGCAGGTGCTCTTCTTCTTCCTTGTCGCGTCGCTGCCCCTTCAAGCTCTCCTCGTACGCCCTCAAGCGTCCGATGGCCTCCATCACCGACATAGCCGATACATCGCCCCATTGCTCAATAGTGCTGACAATGGATAGGAATTTGTCGGGGACAGAGCGTAGGAGCTTCTCCACGACAGCGCTCTCCTCCACCTTGGTACCGAGAGCACGTATCTCGTTGACCGTGGTGGTGAGCTTCAGGGAGAACTCATTGATTGTCTCCGAGTCCCCATGTACATACGCTCAAACTCCTTGAGAGTTTGTGCGCGCGCCTTCTTGACGCGATCTTCGCCGACGCGCATCTCCTTGAGAGCGTCCCAAGCCTCCTTTGCCGTCTCCTTCTTGGATATGGCCATCACAACGGCCTCCGACACGGCTTGGACTATGGCGGCGAGAGCCATCTGGTCTTTCTTCTCATCGACCAATTCTTTGCCCTCCACTACCGCCTACACTCCTTGCGCACGCATGATGATTTTCATCTTCACCGCCCACACCCCGTAATTGCTCTCCGTGAGCATGGGGTAATGGAGGGTCACAAATCCCTCCCTCGCCGGCGTTCTTGACATCGCCTCGTCGCCGGTCACACTCTCCAACGAACGCGGCATGATCTGGGGTATGAACCTAGGAGCTCTGATACCAATTGATGGATTCAAGCTACCAACACATGCGATCTCCCATGGACACACTCACGCGAATACGAGTAAACGCGATGAACACAGAGAGAGAATACTTGTGTTGCCTGAACCACTTGTGACTTGCCTGTTTCTTTTCCTTTTATTCAACAACTACCCAACTACCAAGCGACTACACAGGCCACGATCCAAAGGAATCGTGCAATACAAAACCAACTCTTATGGCATGTTGGAATGACTAGCACTTAATGCGTTTCCATGTAGCAATACTCACACATACACTAAACAAACTAATAACTCCCTACGTGAGACTAGGACTTGCATGTATCATCCCATGCAGCGCCCACGCACACGACTTGCTCCAACGCACTCACCAGCGAAGACTCGGCAAACTACTAGGCCAATACGACCAGATAGTGCGCTGCATATCGTAACACACGCACGACCCATTCTCCAGTGAAGCCAAACCAACACCATCTCCTCACCTTCTCAGTGATGCCAGCGTCACCAACTAACATGTAGCTACGTGCAAGATGGCAGACACATGCATTGCTAGCTACCTGCACTACTACATGCAAAGACTAGATAACTCATGCAACTAAAATACATGCCAAATCAAAATATAAAGATACTAATGACAAGATTAATTCCAACAAAATACTCCTATCACTAGCTTGTATGGCTTGTCGTCTTTCTTATTGCTAATATCTTTCCATGATTGTTCTTACCACATTGTTGATTAAGCTGATTGTCAAACCTACCTGGAAGGACTGAACTGACTTTGCTTGATTTTTGGACCTACCTTAGTGCACTAAAACAGAAATTTGCTTTGTTGTCACTTGTCACTATCCTCTTGATTTATATTTCACTACAAACACTATATTACATTATGTTTTCTTGGTTGGCTTTAAGTCAAAGTTCAAACTTCACACATTTAGACTGTCATGTAATGATTAAACACTGGCTACACTATTACTCTAGGTGAAAGAAACTTCTACATAGATGGGGTTGGAAAGAATAAGTAACAGAAATTGTAATGTTAAGCTCACAGTGATGAATGAGTAGTCAATTTTCAATGACAACTTTCCTATACACTTATTTGGTGGTCTCTCGCAAGCTGGGGTTTGCTTAATTTCTCAAATTAGACGCAATTATGATTGCTCGTACTCTTCCCTCAGCAGCTAATCACTCATAACTTTCTACCGAAAGAGTCCAAACAATTCAAACTTTCGGATTCTCCAGGCTACTTCTAAATATGATTATGGAAGCTGAAGTGATGTGATATTGTGCACCACTGCCCCTTATCGCTTCAGCGTTTAATTCTTTATCCACAATCTCAACAGTTTTCTTGATTTATCTGCTTAATTCACTTTTGACTTGTGCAGATCAGCCGGGATTGCCAGGAATTAGAACCTTTCATTGGTGAGCAATTGGCTTCTCTGCTTTATCTGGAGCCAGACAGCGAACTTACGGTAGGCCATGCATTTTTCTTGCCTATTTATCATGATGGACAATTGCCATTAGCTGCCTTTTTCCTTCCTGGTGGGCATATCAGCCTAAACCATCACAAGTACCATTGTAAATTGGGATACAAATAGCTTTGCTTTGAGCTCGTATTCCTGCATACTGAACATGATTTTAAACTGCAGAAGAAGCATCATCCACTTCGTGGCATCTTTTAGCTGTATACTTCACCCATTTTCATTTTGCGCCTGGAGATGGGCTGACATACCAATGTTCTTAGACTAGTTACTAGTTAAATAATGATGGATGAACCATAATATTAAAATCTGCACACATAAGATTTAAGTTGGCAGGGTGATTTTAGAAAGATGCGGAAGATACACCAAAATTTATAATATTTTTTTACTGTAGGGGTAAATAATGCTACGGAAAGATAGTAGGATTGCATTTTTTTGATTGACTAAAAAATAATAACGAAGCATTATGTACTATTAATCAGATAGCAGTTATCAGCGCACACAGAATGCACTCTCTTGTAAAAGTAACAATGCACAACTCCACAGTTTTATGCTGGTCAATACTATTTTACTTGAAGATATATGTATATGTGGTACAAGCTAATAATTGCTTATGGTTTAATAAAAGCCGGTTGGTTCCTTTGCTAAAAGGCCTAACCCACTTTTATTTACTTGGTTCAAATATTTTTTATTAATCACATGTTGCTTTTCCCCCCTTCTTTTTCTCTTGTTTGAGGTGATGCCATGTGCACCGTCTGATATTTTGAATGTGGCTTTAGGCTATGCTAGTCGCAGCAGAAGCCAAGAGAGAAGAGGAAAAGGCCAAGGGAGTTAGTGCTGACGAGGCAACTGACAATCAAGATATTGTGCTGTATGAGGACAATGAGGAAGAGGAGGAAGAGGAAAGTGAGGAAGAGGAAGAGGAAGAAAACAATGGCCAAGAATCTCAAGGAAGGGGAAGAGGAAGGGGGATGATGTGGCCGCCTCAAATGCCAATGCTACGTGGTGTTGGACCAATGATTGGAGGGCGTGGCTTCCCCCCCAACATGATGGGTGATGGTTTTGGTTTCGGCGGTGGTTTTGGCATGCCTGATCCTTTCGGCGTGCCTCGTGGTTTTCCACCGTTTGGTGGCCCAAGGTTTCCCGGTGACTTCTCTAGAGGAGGTCCTTTGCCTGGTATGGTCTTCCCTGGCAGGCCTCCACAACCTGGGGGGCTCTTCCCAATGGGCCTTGAGATGATGATGGGCCCTGGTCGTGGACCGCTCATGGGGGGCATGGGAATGGGCGGGCCTGGACGACCAAAGCGTCCCATTGGTATGGCTCCTTTCATGCCCCCACCACCTCTGCCAAACAGTCGTGCTGCGAAACGGGAGCAAAGAAGGCCAGGTGGTGACAGGAACGACTGTTATGAAACAACATCAGACCAGGGAAGCAAGGGTTATGACACTACTGGGAATTCTGGAGCAGACGGAACCAAATCTCAATCTGGGGACAGATGTAATATCGGTGCCTTCCGAGATGACAGCGAGAGCGATGAGGAGGCGGCGCCTAGGCGGTCAAGGAAACGATAGGGCGGGCAAGAAGACTGAGTGCCTTTGATTGATCCATGGAGATTATTTGCTCTGTTGAGAGAGCCACCTGTGGAAACTGAGTTCGGAGAGTTACAATATATTTTTTCTATTTTATTTTTCTTTACTCAGATTAGAACCAGATGGTGAATTGTTGATTCTGTATTACTGAGTACTGTTGGCACTCGTATCCGTTACTGGAGCTTTACTCAGGCGGCAAGACATGGACTCATTTTGTGACATGTTGAGATTAATACGGTGGTCTATATCAGTTACAATAACACACTGTTAAGAATAGCCCGCTGTGTTCTTATATGTGCTTTGGAGAATACAGAGGACCATGGTTGTCAGGTTGTGCGTTATGATTTTGTTAGGAGAGGGGCATCATGATCAAATGTCAGTTCCCTTCTCTCTCTCTCTCTTTTTTTCTTGTTTTTCTTTTTTTGCATCCTCTCTCTTTTTACCTGTCCTAGATCGTTCTATGCGGATTGCGACGAATTTTCCCATTGCGTAGTGGCTAGAATCCTACAAGCCCTAGCTAGCGTAGTGCTACTTTGTTAAACTATGCCTTTTCGCTGTACAAAACGAGCTCATTCTAGGCGCAGAGTTCGATAAAGTGCGCGGCCAAAAATAGATAGAGGCGCCACATGACATGTTAGTTCCATCCGTTCAGAAATACGACGGTGCAATCAAACTTCTTTAATTTTGATATATATATATATATATGGTCATATAAAAATAGTATTATTAAATTAATCATACAAAATAGTTTTATAATATAATAGTTTTATATTATTTTATATTCATACAAAAAGTAATGGTCAAAATTGTATTTTGGAGATCGTGTTGATGTATAAAATATCATATATTCTTGAACAGAGAGAGTAGTATTGTTTTTTACGAGCCACATCTTCCTAGTGTTGTTGTACCCTGTCTGAAACATGGGCAACTTGTAGGATTCCATCAAAACTAGCAGGTGCATGGTTAGATTTGTTTTAAAGTTGTAGTATCAAATGATATAACTTAAGTGCTTAAGAATATATTTATGTATCTTGTAGGCTATTTAGATTTTTAAGACTTTATAAACATTGAAAATGACAATTAAAACTTGAAGAAAAATACAACTTGAGAAACGTAATTGAAGTATGAGCTTTGATAGAAGAAAATCATTGAACATAATAAGTTATTGTGGTTCTTATAAACGTAACCATTCTCCATCATGCATGGATCATATAATTGCATGCCCATATTCTTCCTCTATTAGTTACTCTCTTTTTTAAAAAGTATGCATACACATACACCTCTATTTAATCTCAACCAATACGTTGATTATGTGTGCGGTAAATTATCTTATTAGTTTAGTTTACATTGTATTAGAGTACCTTACTCACGCACATCAATACACTATGGGCAACCTAGACTACTTCGAACTTATCTTCCCTCACATGCTTGTTGCCCCCACTAAATCGTATTTTCTATCTCTTTTCGTTGTCATAGTTTTTATGCTTCAACCTCCAACATTAAACTCGATTCTTGATCCATCCTTATCGGTTGTTACTCCTTTCAATACAATACTCTGCCAAATAGTTATATCCTACATCTCTTTAATTATTACTTAATGCTGACTGTGCGACATCAAACATGCATACACGTGCAACAGTCGCCGATCACTACTGTCTGCCAAGGACACCCATCACGCTCTCTTCTGCAACCCTGAGCCTATTCCCTGCGGCTCCGGCCCTTGGCTCTTTCGACTTTGGTCTTTTTCTCTTCAACAGTTCTGACGAGCAACATTATGTTGTCCTTGTTGAACGGCTAAGGTAAGCAGCACGATATTGCCCTTATCCCCACTTCCCTAGCCTCGACTCTTCGCTTTCCCATGGGTCGATGTCTTCTTGTATGATAGATTGACACTATTTGCACTATTTCGTGGTCTCCTCTGATAACATTTATGTTATCTCCGTTACAACTTTTTATTTTATTCAAAATTTCAAATATTTTATTGGAGGTTGTATACAAATTAAACTGCTAATTTTATTTAATATATTCAGAATTTTAGTTATTTAGGGATTTTACTGTGAAATTTGTATGTAATTTGATTTTAATTTTTATTCGAATTTCAATTATTTATAGATTGTATTTGATATGAAGTCTTTTTCAAAAAAAATTTAAACCGTTATAACTTGATCATACCGTAATTGATGGTGCAGATCTTTCTTTTTTTCACCTAATAATATTAGAATTTCTAGTTATTAAGAGCGAACGTGATGCTTGTTTTTCTATTACTTTAATAATATAATAGATAGAAGATTGCGAGCCATACTTTGAACAAATTTGGCATGAGTTCCGCAAGAGACATGGTAATTCCTCTAAAATTTCCACGAGAATCCAACTCTCAGATGAGGATCTCATTATTATTTTTTAAATAAAAATTTTGTACGTTTTTTTTTTGTGTGTCCTTCCGAGCGTATGCAACGAGGCAAAAGCAGCAGAGGCGGCGCGACCCTAACGCCAAGCCACCGGCCGGCCGCACGTAGCCATGCCGCCATTTGCCACGCGCTGCAGCGAAGCGGGTACGTACGCGCACGGCGAGCGCGGGTGGACTGGCGGCACGGCGCGTGCGCTGCGCCGGCATCGTACGTGCGTGTGGGCGTGCCTTGGTGCTCTCTGACGACGCGAATCTGCGCACGAGCCGAGGAGCGCGTGACCCGTTGTCAGGTTCCACAAGGGGAAGAGAAAAGAGAGAAAGCAGCAGGGTCGTCGTGTCTGCTTCCTTGAACCAAAACAACAGTGAGACAGACAGACAGACAGATCCTTGGGCACGGGCGGCGCTTCCACCTTGCCTCCCAAGGAGGACAACCAAGTGACCAACCAACCTGAAGCAGACGACAAGGTTCGGTTTTGACGCCTTACTGTGGCTGATGGCGAGGTATCTGAAGAAAAGAAAATGCGAGGCAACGCTGCTCCACTCCGCTCCACTCCAGTAGCGTATTTTACTCTCCAAGTCCAAGCTCCTCTCTTTCTTGGTTTCTTTTTCTCCATTGCTGTGGAGGAAAGAAAGGCCAGTGAGGATGGATGGGGAAAGGCCAAGATCTGAGGAGGGGCAGGGCGATGGGGCCGGCCAAAGATCTGACTGAGATGGAGGAATCGTCAATAGATCGATGTGGGGAGAGCAAGATGCCCAAATCCTTGAAAAGAGTGGGTGGTGTGCTATTGCACTCCACATGCTCCCACTTTAAACTTGTCACAATCCACAACCAACCAAGCCAAGCCAATCCAATTCACCACCCTACACACACATTCACACACCTCTTGGGAGGACCATTGAGCCAAGCACAACAGGAGGGTATGATCAGCATTTAGCACATGAGCCATGGATGGATACATGGATGGGGTGCATTAAGGCCTGAAGAAATGGATGTGTGATGGTTTGGATGGAGGGAAAGAGGCATCACATTCACATCCACACCTCTCACCACTGGCTGACCCTCAGGAAAGGGAGGCAATCTTCCTTTTCTTTTCCCTTGCAATGCAATTGGCTCCAGTTTGAGTGAAGGTAAGTCAGCCAGATGGGGACCCAGACCTCACATGGGAGTGCTGGTCCAGCTCTTTGCAAAGTCAGTGCCTCAAAGAAATTATGCCTAAATTCCTCCAAGTGGAAAGGGCCAGAACGCTCATGTCTTTGGGTCTATCCATGATCCTCACAGGATTGCACCAAACTGCCTTTTACTGATAATGGCAATAGCAGTTTGACCATACCATTAACAGCAGGAGTAACTTGAGTGCTACTAATTTTGGAAGTAAACCTATGAAGATCAATGAGCTGGATTCAGAAGTAAGTCTAAGATGGCCCTACTTGGAATGAAGCACGTTTTACCATCGTGCCAAGGACCGCCCTGTTTGTTTGCTTACTGCCACATGTGGAACCAAAATGCCATGCTTATGCAGAATATGAACAAGATAGACATGTGCGACGCTACGAGAGTCGATAATTTGGAGAGCCTACATTCACAGGATTAGTATTCCATGGAGCAATGTTTTGGCATGTATACTAAAAGGTGGTAGTTTCTACTTAGAAGAAGATATCATATGTCATAATTATTAGATGGTACATAACTTAAAGCTAGGCATGATCTATGTGCTTTCCGTTCAGGTCTCAAAACTAGAAAAAAGCTGCAGAAACATACGTAACAACCTAGCCTTAATCCGAGGGTTCATGAACGCCCTCTCTTCAGAATTCAACTGAACCGACAGACGCGATTCCGGTGCTCAGGCTCCTTGATTCCTGCCTGCTCACATAGTCGTCACAGCTGCTAACTAGCCTTCTTGCGGGAGCCGAGCTCAAAAGCTCAAGGCCCTGCTTGCCCATCTGCTGCACCTCCTGTGGTGAGAGTATCTTTATGCAGAACACGCTGTTCACGAACTCCCTGCACGTTGCAAGGCGCAGCAATGTAAGGAAGAGCATGAAACAGTAACCAGAACTGCTCAAATTATCATCAGGATGGTTACGAAAACTTACTGCCAAGGGTCGTCGCCAACTAGAAGGACATCCTCCTCTCGGTCGACGAATACAAGCTGCCAGCCTGATCTCAAAGGGTCTTCCAACTGGCCCTCAAGACCAAATAGGTGCCCTAGTTCTCTACGGAGTTCATGATAGCTACTAAACCTAGTGATATCAAGTGACCTTCCGTAGGTTCCAGATTTGTAAACCTGTTCACATGGAAGCAATTTTGCAAATTAACAGTGATCTAGGGAATAAGTTCACAAGAAATCAGGGCATTTCAGAAACCGGGGTATTGCTTACATCTAGTGATGAAAAGTAATCAAATGTAGCTCACATATATGCACGGATGCTCGATATGTTCAATTGTAAATTATCAATTCTATTTCTAGGAATTTAATGGTTAAAGGCATAAGCAATACATGGTTATCGATAGTTAAAAGTTGACATTGCTTCAAAATCTCTCTCTCTCTCTCTGTTGGGGGGGGGGGGGGGATCCATAAACTAGTTTATTGGTTGAAGGCGGGCGCCCATAAACTAGTTTATTGGTTAAAGGCGGGCGCCATACGCTGTTATCAGTAGTCAAGTAATGAGTAAAATAGCCAATACCTGAAAGTGTCGTGTACGAAGCACAAAATAAGGGAAAAAAGAAGTGAAATGAACGCCTATCCTATAGAAATAGTCACTCACCTTCACGAAGGTTGCAGGTGGTTGATTCACTTGATCAGAATTCTGTGAGCATGGCGCATATCCTGATCCATCTAAGCAGCACGAGCTATTTAGTGTTTGATCCAAGGGAAAATCATTTTGCGAAGCGCTCAGGAAATTGGAGGTGGAATAGGGAATTGCAGTCGAATCATTCTCACTGTGGAGGCTTGAGATGCCTCCTTGCATTAGAAGTGACTGAGAGTCTATATTAACGCCAAACAAGAGATGATTTTGAGGATCAGAGTTCCCATCTTGATCAACCAAGCACCCTCTTCCAGGAAGCGGCGCCAATGCAGAGCTTTGAGGTATACTAGGTGGCGTTGAGTCTAACTGTTCTATATGCGACGTAACCTGAGGCCGAGGAGGAAGCAAAGACTCCACTGCAACTCGCTTCGATGACCATGGGTCAGGGACAGGTATAGCAGTGGGTCTTGGCATACTTTGGTGCGAAGCTGCTTCTGATGAGAATGTCCTCAATGTATTATGCATGGTGGAGGCATTGGATGGGGGCAATGAACTCATATTTGTATCCGAAAAGCCCTGTGGCTGCGAGAACGGTGAGACTGTTTGCAGTGTCATAGCTGAAGACTGAGGAACCGACGAGAGTTGAGAAAATGTTGATAATGTATTAGATACAGACTGGTAGTTGGCCATGTTCTTCTGTTGTTGCATTTGTTGATGTTGAGGAACTTGCATACACTGTGATTGCTGCTGCTGCTGTGATTCTTGCTGTTGCTGCTGCGGTTGCAGCTGTGGCTTCTGCTCATTAAACGACTGGCAGCGTTGGAGCTGCTGCTGAAGGAACTCAGACTGAGCCTGGCCTTGGATTCTGGTCTCATTGATGTTTTGAAGGTATGGCTGCTGCTGAAACTGAGGCTGCACTTGCTGCAAAATTTGACTTGGCAAAAGTGATGCTGCTCTACCTACTATGTTCTGCGGCTGCTGGAACTGCAATATCGTGGGCGGCACCTGCTTTGTTGGGTCCTGGAAAGCAGTCGCGGCTATCGTTTGGTATATGTCAGGCTGTAGACCAAGCAAGGAAGCATCCAGCCTTGGCTGCATCCAAGGACTTGTACCGAGACCACCAAAATTCAACGATTGGAAACCAGGGTTTGCGCTATCTCGAAGCCACATGAGAGAGGAAGTCAAGTCATCATCTTTACCACCTGCAGAAAGACATCACATGTAAAGATAATTTGTAGTCTTAAAAGCGTACTGCACAATTATTTAAGAATAGTTATCTATAAATTTTAGCTAAAGATGAACTTTCCCTCCTACCATGTAGAGAAGGCAAGCCTGTTGGCCATGGACGTTTCAGCCTGAGTGGAAAAGGAGATGGATACATTGGGAAAGTTGTCAGGGGCTCAATCTCCCAAAGTGACACCCTTGGCTGCCTCTCTCCAGCAGTTGACTCATCCCAGCCAACCTACATTATTCAGATTTCAGATACAAAATTTTATAACATGCTAAACCACGAAGTTAGTACCACGTAAGAGCAAGCAATCTTTAAAGGAAATTTCATCTCGCCTAACCGAAAACTTGCATGGTACATCGATAAACAACTGGCAAAGTTCTTGCAAAGAGTTTACTCAAGGCAATAAAAGTGCTAGCCTGGAAATATACCTTTACAGAACGCCAATGTGAGTTTGGCCAACGAACACCATCAAGATCACTGATTCCTGTAATTGTCCCCATGTATCTGGAAAATAATATTTAATCTGGTTAGACTTAATAGCATGTATGGCTGCAAATATGCTAGTTTAGTATTGAGTAAAAGGTGAGAAGCACATCAACACATAGCCAAAGCCAGAGATCTCGTTGGAGAATGCACCAGCCCACATGGCAATGAGCACATTTTATCAAGCTTATGGAAACTGATGGGGTAAAACAATCATGCAGTGGACACTGGGCAGGCCAAGTTCGCACAGAGCAAAAATACGCCGGGTAAACATAATTTAGCATACCTCCTAACACTTGACTCCTCTGTCTCAAAAAGCATCCTGAAGCGCATCCCCACAGATATACGGGTATGGTACACAGCCTTTACATACTTAGCAAGCGGTATAACGAACTCTGAAGGGCTCGCCCTGTACAAAAAAAGAGAGGTTAAAATATTGAGAAGAAGTGCTGAATAAATAAATGCATACAACAATTTTACCTTGGATTATAAAATATTGTAAACCGGCTATTTGTTGAAGCAGCATGAGCAGCTGCAGCAAGAAGACCAATGTGCATGCTATCACTAGACAGGACTGAAGATGGCATGACAGTTTGTGGCCGATTTGCCCGGCGAATTCCCAGAAGAAGCTGATTGCTGTCATTCCTGACAAGGCAAGGAGATACATAGTAACATAAATACAACCATGAAGAATCTATGTGCTGGATAGGGGACAGCAAAGTATAGAAGGGTGTCAATCGATCATCTTGAATATTGGAAGAATAAACATACCAGATAAAAAGGACAGAGTCTCCGGCGACGAGCCTTTTTGCACTTATAAAAACACTCCAGCCTGTAGTGAGAAGATGGCGCTTTGGCTGACCTGCACCAAGAAATAGATTTTATGAGTAAACTTTTTTCTTAACTTAAGATATTAGTTTTGCCATCACGATTGACCTTTTTTCTAACACAGATTTTTTTTTTCTTATTTGCATGAGAAAATTGAAGGGATGCCTTTTAACTTGTGGCCACAAAGACAAATTAATCTACAATTGCAACTAGAGACTGAGGTACTAGGTTATTATCACAAAATTGAGAACTAGCAATAGTAAAAAGAACTACTCACCGCGAAAGATGTGACGGAATTTCCACTCGTTGCCATGAAGATCTTTTGCCATCAGCTCCTGTGCTGGAGGCTGCTGAGTGAAATCCTACAGAAGTTATAGGCAAGTTAGAGCAATTGATGATTTAGTTCACTTGATGCAACCAAATCAGTTCAAAGATTGAGCTGGAAACTGTAGAGAAGCAGCACAGACCAGCGGAGGAAACACTTTCTCAGCTGCTCGCCGGGGAACAGAGAATCCACCATGCGTACTTGTGTCACTTGCTGTTAATGTTTTGCAAAAATAATTCGATGGCTGTTTGTTGGCAGTACCTAATTCAGCATGTAGATACGGATCCTTGAGCTCTTGCTGAAAATAAAAGCAAGCCCAAAATTACTCTCTTGGATACTAAGTGGAATTTGCACATGGCACAAGTTGGTAGGAAAAATAAGAATTACCGGGCTAAGTGGTTGTAACGTCATCTGCGCATAGACCTCATCCGTTTCTGCATCAGCCTGAAGGAAATAACACAGGTGATGAAACACAAAGATAGCAGTGAGACTACTTAGCTTTGGAAAAATGTGCTGCAAAGCTCCAAGCTTACATGCATGGTCACATTATGCAGTTGGCATATAAGCTGTGGAGGCAGGTTAGGATAGTTGGGGATCTGAGACTCCATTTCTTTATTTGTTGATGCGGCTACCTGAGACAGAAATTCACCTAATAAATTTATATAAAATAGAAGAAAACAATCGATTTTCGGCAGAATTTAAGCCAGATTTCAGTTTGACAAAGAAATAACCACATGATATAGGATTCAGGGTCATGCAAAGCTTGCGCTGGAGTGAAATTACACTAACCTGCTCGCTGTGACCCTGTGCGAAATACACCACCCGGCTACCCACTGCAGGCAAGGAAACAAGCGGGCCGGCACACGCATGCCATAGCTCCGAATTCAGGCACTTCTGCTCCTCTACAGCTGTAATGGCAAAAGCATTTGAGCAGAAGAATTAACAGTGTAGATTTTAATATACAAAAGTAGCTCTAGGGAGCATGAACTGTAACGTCTCTGAATTCATATGCTCGTCTCAAGATTGTTTCAGAAGGTGGATAAGGTATGAAATGAACTTCTAAGTGGCCTAAAGAGAGTTTTTTTTTTCATCATCCTAGAAAATAATATATTATTGGGGTGAAAATACACATCAATTTATTATCAGGGAAGAACAATCTCGACGAATCAACTCATACAGCAAGAATTGGATCGAAAATAGGCAACATATGCATGATTACAGAACTGAAATTTCGTGGAACGAAAGACCAAAATTCCCCAAAAAAATTATTTTCATGTCCATTAGAACATCCCTCCAAAATAAATCATCATAACAAATCCAAATATCACACTGGGCTCAAATTTGCCGCATTGGGTTGTTGCCTGATCACACGACCATAGTCCATAGAGAAGCTTTGAAGCAAGGCATACGAACAAACAACAACCAAATACTAGTCCCTAGACTTCAAATTAAACTGTAAATAAATGAACAGCGAGAGCATTAATGAGAAGCCAAGGAGCACAAAAAACTCGGCATAAAAAATAAGTACCTTCCGGCGACGCCGCCGCCTGAGTTGGGAGGACGCTGCCGGCGGAGGATGAGAGCCTCATTTTTTTTCTATCTCCCCTCCCAAAAACTTAATTAGAGGACCGATCTGAACGCAATATAAGAGCGTGCACGAAGCGGGGAAGGAAAGAGAACGAAGGAAAGATTCCTCCTTTTTAGGCCAAATCACATAGCCTTCCCAAAAACCATCGCTTTCTCAGCTTCTCCTCGCCAACTCCCCAGAGCCTTTTGTTGTGAGCAATTACGCCTCCCGGAAATTACCGCGGAAGCGTAAGCTTTTCCATCAAAGAACTCAAAATTTCATTTCCAAGACCAGCAAAAACTAGCTAAAGGCTGCGATCTTTGGGCACGGGAAGCAACGGAAATGCACAAAGGCGCCGCCTTTGAGGCTGCCGGAGCCAAGAAATGCCACTCGAGGGGCGATACCGCTCGATCCCAGAAGCCGCGCCGTCAGATCTCGCGGCCGCGAGGTCCAGACGGTTAACTCCGAGCTCCGTGCGCCCCGGCCGCCGCTCTCCGGCAGATCCGACCGCCGCCGCCGCCGGAGAGGGAGGCTAGGAGCATACTTGCTACTTGGCTGCTTCTTCCTTTTCTTGCTTCTTGCGTATGCTTGCAGCTTTCGAGCTTAAGAGCTGCAGCGAGAAGTGCTTCTCGTTTGGTTTGGTTGGCTTCCTTCCTTCTTCTCCTCTTGCTGCTTATGTGCCTTCCGCTGCTACTTCTAAGTTGTTCTTGGGGTTTTAACCCACGAGCGGTGCTCCTCTTTTTCAGTTTTTCTCTCTCTCTCTCTCTCTCAGCAATTTTCTGTATACTCTTCCTTTTACTGGTTCTGTATTATAAGATGGAGTAGTACATCGGCACATGAGTAAATACTGTATAGTGATATTTTTTATATCACAAAGGATTTTGTTTTGTAATATTGTGTTTGGTTGATGAGATAAAATTGAATTGAATGGGATGATCTGGTATTATTTGGTTTTATTATGTTCAACATTTAAAGGAAATATTCTATAAATTTCTATCACACTATCTAGAATGAGATAGTTTTATTCAAATAAGGAACACACTGATAACTTTTTTTTGAACTAGCTCATACATAAATCACTTAGTACAAATGATCAAACACAAAGTTAATACTTACAGAACTTTTACACGAATTATACTTGAAATAGCTCTGTTATCGCAAGAATCCAGAGAAATTACCCGTTCCAAACATATTTTGCATGTTTGTTCCCTCTTTTAGTAGTATTTTCTAAATGAATTATTGTGAAATGGGGGGTGTTAATTGTTAGAATACTTGTTGCAAATTTGATACTGTTTTTTTTTACAATTATAGAGAACTACTGTTATAGAACTAGGAGCCTAGGGTAAACTGCTCTGAAACAAAAGTGACGCCACCGTATTTATTTGAGGTGCACTGCATTTTGACCTCTCAAGCCATGCTCATCTAAGCTGCCTGTTTATTTCCTGCAAATACCTTTTGGCTTCAAACCTCCTAATTTGATTGGAGTAGTTACAAGTTGTAGCAGTCAAACTAGCCACACTACCGATTTTGTCTGAACATATTTGGTGCTAGTAGCAGCAGTACACAGAATTAATGCACTCCCTAGCCAAAAAATCAGAAAAGGAAAAAAAAAATACTGTCTATCGATTGAAGGAAAACTAGCCACATGGTTATATCTGCACAGACACACGCAGCAAGCAAGGTCCATGGAGTTGGGTTTCACATAAGATCGAGAGAGCTGGCTAGCTTCCTGAATCCATTTCCACAAGAGTGGAACAGTCCCTTTCCATGAACTGTTGCAGAAGCATTTATCAGATGCCCATCTCCATCGCGTACGTACGTACGCATAGTCACATACATACATGGATCTACCAAATGCAGTGCCAGGACAAGGATGTGTGTGTCCCCGTCTTCCTTTTTCCGACGGCAGGAACGGCTGGGAAGCTCCATCGATTACTCGGATTAAAAGAAAAACTTGATGGAGTTTGATAGGTTCCATAATCTTCCATGCGTGGCTTCCACACGATTTTAGAGCACTCGGTCGCGCCGAGATGAATTGTCGCGCTTGCTGACCGGCCAGGTGACAAAAATCCACAGCCATAGAATCAATAAAGATGTTTTCAGTTGGGGAATCACGTTTTTTTTTTAACTTTACTTTATAATTATAAGTCGATCAACCGTCGAAATAACTGGGGAAGAATTGTTAGTGGACCTGTCTCGGATACGGCAGTGCTACAGCAGCACATGCGTGCATTCTTCTCGTTCCGATTTCCTGGGGGCCGGGGTCATGCTGTCTGTAGCATGTATCAGGAATCGCTCCGACTTGGAAATAGTTTTGTGCTAACACTGAAGCGTCGTTTTTTTTCTCTTCAGGATCCCAAATAATAACACCTCCGGCCCACACGGCCGCACCGATCCGGCTCGTCGCGCGTCGGATCGTGAGAGAAGTTTGAGTTGAGGTGGCAACGCATGCAGCGTCGGGAAAAAGGCGCTCCGTGCCGCGGGCTGGCCGGCTGGGTGGGGGTGGTACGTGCGGGAACGCATTTGTTCCCTTGCGCTGGAAGGAAGCACCTCGGCGCGCGGTCACGCCTTTCACACCTCCCGCACCGCAGGCAGTATCAGTATCGCAGCGCACCGTGGGAGCGCAGTGGCAGAGGCCTTTTTATCCGTGCGGACGCGCGCGGCACGGAGACGTCCGTGGAATTAAGTGCATTCCCGCCGGCCGGTACCGTTGTGCGCCCGTGCCGCATTCTAGCTATTCGCATATGCCCATCTCGATTAATTTTCGAACAGATGATGCATCTATGCATGGCTAGCTCCATGACGCGCGAGAAACAGTGCACAACCAATTCGTACGTACACGAGGCATCGCAGAGTTTACTAGCGCCGTGCCTAACTTGGTACACGTGCTATCTTAATTTTCCGCACTAGCTGCATGCAGATGATCTAGCTAGCCAGACACCGTCCAAGCCCAAGCCCAAGCCACGCCATATATCAATCCGTGCAAAGAAAGGTACATCCCCCCAACAGATGAAGCGCAGTTGCTTGCAGTTACCTGTCCATCGCGTCCTACAGTGCAGTTAACCTACAGCGAAGCACGCCTAAATCCGATGGCGACTAATTAAGCGTCCATCGCACACGGGAGGCAGCACGTACGTGCCATTAAGCCCGGGATTAGGGGCGCAACGCGGAGAGCGGCGCCACTTTTGGCGACCACGCGGCTGCCCGCGCGCTTAATGACCCTTCCCGGCCGGCCGACCGATGGATGGATGGAGACGGCGAGGAATCTCGTGCCGAGGGGGCGATTTTGGCCCGGTTTTACCGTGCGTCGCAACGCACTGTGGTACCACTACCAGCGTGGTACAAGTGCGCGAGGCAGCGAGCGGTACGGCGCCGTGGCGAGGGGCCTACCCACTCACCTACGTGTACTGGAGCGTAGGCAGGTCCAAGGAACATGTGTTGATCGTGACCAGCTGTTACGATGATACGTCTGCCCTGGCCTCGCCTCAGTGCCCCCCATGGGCATGGCCCCATCCATCTCCCCGGCTGGCCTGTGTACGTGGACGCAACTGTGCATGAAGCATATAATCCGAGCTCAGATCGAACTCGACCGGTTGGTATTTTGGAGAGTTTTCACTCGAATTTTGCCCACTTTGCCAAACCCAACTAACTAGGTCCTGCATTATATTTCATTGTCCGAGTTTGTGCAGGTGTGTGTGACAGCCCAATTTTTCGTGGCTCGTCTAATCAGCGGAACCAACAACGTCTTTACTCGCGTTTCGTTCCCTTTCTTTCTTTCTTTCTTTTGCAGACTATTTTGGTAGCCACGTACCATTAGGTACTAGGAGAGCTCCGAGAGTTGTCGGTCATGGCGCGCTACCAACTGTTCAAGGCACAAATGGCTGAAGTCACCTAACAAACCTGGCCCATTAAATTCTGTTCTAGGCGCGGGGCCCACCTGCCGGCGACTGCCCGCGGCAATTTTGCAAATATCTCCATGCCATCCGTCTCCCCTGGTGCATCTCATGATGATTCTACTCCACCTCGTTGGAGAGAGAGAGAGAGAGAGACAGTGCTGTCCTTTTGCCTAGGAGCTTTGCAACAGTAAAGGTTGCCCCATGACGCGCGTGTGTACTGATCGGCTCACCCCCACACGGAACTACGGCGCAGAGATAGGAGCAGGACCATCTCTTGCTCCTCATGCTGTGCCTGGGACCCCTCACCAATGGTCCATCTCTCTCTCTGGTGTGTACCACAAGGGGGGAGAAAGGACTGGCTCTTTGTGGGAAGGGTCAAACACAACGCTTCTTTTTTTCCCTCCTTGCATTGGCAATGGCGAGACAGTGCCAACTGCTGAGGAAAGAAAAATACTAGGCTTTGGAATTGGATGGCGAGGTGAGAGAGGTCTAGCGTGGGGGTTGCCCTAGGAGAGGCCCTTGGGATTGGACCAGAGTAAGCAGGCAAGCCAAGCATGCTAGCATAGCCATGGGCAACATCTCAAAATGGTAGGTGCCCTAGGTACTGCAAGTGAGCATCTCTTTGCATGGTGTAAATCAGTAAATGCAGGGGATTGACCACGCGTTGGACAAACTGTTACCGCTCCCGATGGTTAGATTTGGCATTGACATGCGACACGCAGACTTCCTTGAATTCCCACTCTGCGACGTGCTTGTACGAGTACTTGTGGAATTTACGGGGATCATTTTCTGGTGAGTGTTCTGAGGTATTTATAGCCTTTCGATCTATTTAGAACAGTATTAACTTCATCTTTTCGTTTAAAAAAGTCAGAAGTTATTCTAAATGAAAGGTTTTGTCCTACGACTTTTTTCGAAGTTGGAAATCGTCAATAACATTATAAAGCCGGAAGCTATCGAGGGCAGCTTCCCACCCCTCCCCTTCCAACTTTACCTCCGAAGTTGAAGGTAAATTATGTGCTTTTGTCATCGCACAAAATCACCCAACCCAGCGCCCGAAACCCTAGCCCCTGCGCTCGCTCGTCCGCCTGCTGATCCCTCTCTCTCCCCCGTGCCGCGCCCCTCTTCCTCCCCAACCGTGCCCTCCTCCTCCCCCGATGCGGCCGCCGGCGCCCCACCTCCTCCCTCTTCCCCGGCTCCTCCCCCGAATCCACGCTGGCGCCTCACCTCCTCCCTGGCTCCCTCCTCCCCCGAGCGGCGCTGCCTCGGCCCCCTTCTTCTCATCCTCCCCACACGCGGCGCCCTCCCCTTCTCCTCCTCCCCCACCACTGCTGCTGGCCCAACCCTAGCTGTGAAGGCCTTCTGTTTTCTTTTATTTTCTTTATCTGTTGTAAATTAAATACTTATTTAATAATTGTTTATTTTAATAATTATTTGTTGTACTAATTGTTTATTGTAATGATCATTTATTGTAATTATTATTGTTAATTGTGTTAATTGATGTTAATTACGGTAGTTGTCAAATGCGATCAATTGCAAAAATTACGGTAGTCGTCGTCAAATGTGATCAATTGTGTTAATTAAGATAATTATCGTCAAATGCGATCAATTGCGGTAACCATCATCAAATGCGATTAATTGTGTTAATTGCGATAGTCGTCGTCAAATGCGACCAATTGCGCTAATTGCCGCAGTCGTCGTTAATTATGGTTAAATGTCGTCAATTGCAGTAGTTATCGTCAATTGTGTTAGTTGTTCATTGTTTTTAAATGTCATTAATTGTGTTTAGCGTTGTTAATTATTGTCAATTGTGTTAGTTGTTCATTATCTTTAAATGTCGTTAATTGTGTTTAGCATCGTTAATTATCATTAATTATCGTTAGTTCTCGTTAAATGTTATTACTTACGTTAAACGGCATCAAGCAAGCCGTTACTATCCTTAGGGGCTTTTCAGATATTTTCCACCTCGGAAGTTACAGTCAGCTTTCCGAAAGCCATATAGCCAAACATCAAACCTCTTGACCAAATTGCTCAACCCAAATTGCTCAAATTTCTACAATGTACACGAAAGCCGCCAGAAAGCCACAACCATTCTAAACATGTCCTTTGTCTCCTCTACAGACCTGCTTGGAAAACGAGGATTTTACTATATTTTTGTAGGGATTAAATCGTTACCTATGCTATTCTTGCAAAATTTATGCATTCCCATTTGCATAGACTCCTCACATAAAGAATGATGTCCCATCAATCTAATTTGATAACCCGATCCATAATGTTGGTCTAAAATTCAATGTGAGGCAGCTCTAAGGCCGTGTTTGGATGGCTTCGGCTTTTCGCCCAAAAAAGCCGAAAGCCTTTCTAAATGGGAGGGGGGTTCCCATCGGCTTTAAGCTGGAAACCGCGTTATACGTGAAAAAGCCAAAAATGGGAAGACGCCGCGGATCAGCTTCCCGCACTTCCCACCACCCCTCTTCTAACTTTGCCCCTCAAGATCACAAGTTATTACCCTCTTTTGCCATCAAATAAAAACCTTGATCCTCCCCTGAACCCTAGCGTCGCCTCCTGCCTCCCTCCTCTTCTCTCCTACCCCGCCGCCCCGGCCCGCCCCCCTCCTCCTCCTCCTCGTGCTCGAAAAAATATTTCTGAGTCACAACCGATTACACATGAACCTATCGGGTCACATACTTAACGGGTTGGAACAAAAGAGTTCAGATAGGATCCGTCTTGGGCTCTATATAAGGAGATGGATGAGGTTGTTGGGAGAGAGAGAGACGACGAGAGTTGCTCCATCGAAACCCTAGCCGTCATCTTTTCGAAGACTTTGCCGTGCGAGTTGGTGCTAGCACACTGACGTACGACGCTCCACTACTAGATGTGTGGATACTGTAGAGGCGCTACTGTGGTTGCTATTGCGCTCGGGGACGATCCACAATCTTCACAAAGAACATGACAGGTTGCTGGAGGAGACGATCGACATCGAGGACACTAAATGATTGACTACGACCACTACATCGACGCGCTCAACATTGGATCAGGCTGCTCCAACTCATTTTCTGTTGTACCGCGCATCTAGCGGTAATCATCTATGATCTCTTGCTTGCATGGCTTCCTGATTTACGTGGTAGAATTTTTAAATTGCTAGCTAGTGTAGTCTACCCGTATCCCTTCACTCCTCCCCCGAGCGGCGCCGCCCTGCTCCCCTTCTCCTCCTCCCAAGCGTCGCCACCCATGCACCGCCGCCCTCCCCCGAACGGTGCTGCCCCTCCCATCCTCTTCCCCCGAGCTGCCCTCCCCTCCTCCTCCTCTTCGTCCTCCTTCAAGCCGCCGCCGCCCCGCTCCCCTTCTTCTCCTCCTCCCCCGAGCTGTCACCGCAGCTGCTCCCCCGACACCGCCGGTGGCAGCCCTAAGCCGCCCCTCTTCCCCTGACGCCACCGCTGCCACTGGCCTCCTCCTCCTTCCCTAAGCTGCCACCGCCGTTGGCCCAACCCTAGCCGCTAAGGGCCTTTTGCTTTCTTTTTTCATGTTTCTATTGTAAATGAAATACTAATGTAATAATTATTTGTTGTAATGATTTTTTTTGGAAGGATGCTTGGATGGGGCCAATACCACTAAAAAACATGGCACCAAGCCTATACGCCATTACTACTGAAAAAATTGGACAGTGAAGCAGGCACTAGAGGAATGCATGTGGATCGCTGATCTTAGAAGAAAGATCACAGAGCATCACATTTTAGATTTCGTGTGCCTGTATGGCAAATTCGCACAGGTGGAGCTTACATGAGAGTTACCGGATGATATCATCTGGAAGTGGACAGCGACAGGGACATATACGACAAAGTCGGCGTACGAGGCACAATTTTTTGGATCGATCGAGAAACCTTTCATCGGCCTCATCTGGAACTCTTAGGCACCGCAAAATTCAAACTTTTTGCATGACTAGCTGTCCAAGAACGACTGCCTACAGTGGATGTTCTAGAAAGAAGGCACATAGCAAATTATTTCTGGTGTCCATTATGTACAAACCACCCAGAAACAACATCTCATCTTCTCCTCAATTGTGCCTTCACAAAAAGGGTATGGAATGTGATAGCAGCATGGGCATAGCACAATAGCTTAATACCGGCATAATGGGAAGCTCAGGAGACGATCTTGGATTGGTGGCTGACAATTTTGGAAGAGGAATTGCCCATGAGTAGTAAGGGCCAAGGCTCGCTAGTCATCCTCACAATGTGGCAAGTCTGGAAAGAAATAAATAGGAGGATTTTTAAACACCAGCGAAACGAGGCGATTGGGACAGTAGCGATCATCAAAGAAGAAGCCTGGGACTGGATAACAAGCAGGGCAAAAAAAATTGGCAGCCTACTTACCGACGGGAGATGTGCCAATCTCCTGAAGGCCAAAGTGAGTTGGCCAGGAGGGTCAGGGGGACGTTCAGAAGTAGCCATGAGAAAGCAGATCGCAAAACTGTTTGGAAGTCCTTTAGTTCCTAGTTTTTATTGTTTTATTTTCATGTTTTTATTATTTTCTCCTTTCTTTTTATGCGCTGTCTAAACCTTATCCTTCTTTAATGCAATAATGGCAATTATCATGCTATTTCACCAAATAAAACTAATTGTTTTTAATAATTGTTTATTGTAATTATTTATGTAATAATTATATATGTAATAATTATCATTAATTATGTTAATTTTTGTTATTTGTGGTAGTTGTCGTTAATTACGGTAGTTGTCGTTAATTGCAGTGGTTGTCATTAATCGTAGTAGTTGCGTCAATTGCGTTAATTTTCATTAATTGTGGTATATGTTGTTAATTGTTGTGAATTGAGATCTATTGTGTTAGTTGTTGTTAACTATGGTATATGTCGTCAATTGTGTTAATTGTCATTAAACGACATCAAATAAGCCATCATTTTGACTCAGGGGCATTTTAAATATTTGTCATCTCATAACTTGCAGTCAGTCTATCTAAAAGTTAGACAGCCAAACACCAAACCTTTTCAACTCAGCCGTGTAGCCCAGCTGAAAGTCGCTTTTCAAAAAAAAAACAACCGTGCCAAACATGTCCTGAAGGTAATTTTGGCTTTATTCTAAGACAAAGCATGCATGTGAGGAGGCCAAAGAGAGGTGGGGTTTGCTAGAACTACAAGTGATCAACACAAAAACAAAGGAATTTAGGGCGGGGAAAGGGTGCAAACCAAGCCTAGAAATACCAAAAGAATATATATCAAGCACCAAAGCAAAGTGATTGTATATTTTTTCCTCCCTTGTTCCCAAGCATCTCTTTGAAGTTTGAATTTCTCCTCTTTTTTTCCCTTTTCTCTACTACACTATTTCTTCTATGTAAGCCTTTTCTTTTGTGATTGGCTTTTTTGGAGCTTGTGATGAAAAGAAATGAAGGGATCCACATCCATAGTAAAGATAGGAGATTTTCAATTCATCAGTCCAGGAGGCCCACCCCTCTTCGAAGAAATAATGATGGCAATTTCCTATTGCTAGGGTTCTGATCACTAGAGCCATAGTGGTGGTAGTGATGGCTGTCAAGTCCATCAAAGAAAAGCCTTACTCTTCAGGATTCTTGCTTATCTATAATTTGCATATCTTCAGATTTCTTACTTATAGGTGAAGCTAATATATATACACACACACAACTTTTATTTCATATATATAAAAACTTTTATTTCATTTATTTTCTTTACTTATCATGCCTTTAGTTTTTCTAAGAAAGGAAAACTGGGCCTAATTTCTGTGGCCTTTAATTCCATGGAAGGTAACTAGAGGCAGTGGCCAGTGGAGTTTATGCTAGTAGGACAATGCCATGGCTTTTTGCAGCGCTAGATCCTAAAGCTTTCTTCTTTGAGAGCTTGCCCAATTGTACCATTCCCAGCTTTAATTCTCATCACTCCATGTACTGTGTGTGATACTGATGGCTCTTTCTTCTTTCTCTCTCCCCTTTTCTTTTCTCTCTCCTTTGTCGTATCAAAGAACAGTATGATTATGCTTGATGTGACTAGGTGACCCTAGGGGCTGTACAATTGTCACCAATTAAATCCAGGGAAATAAATTGACATCAACTAATCGCCCAAAGGTGGCACTGTTCACATATACCTACAGCCTAGCTGTACTTTTAGCTATGCAGTGGCACTCCCACAAATGATACACTTCAGGTCTTCAATCAACAATCAATACTGGCAGGACTTTTCTTAGAATACCAAACAAGTGAAGGTTTAGAAAAACAAATGTAGTGTAAAGGAACTTAACAATACAAACACCCAAAAAAAAGTACTAGAAAGAAAAAGAGCTCTCTCTTATCTATCATTGGGCACTGCTGCTACATCATACAAGTCTTTCTTTTGATCCTCCTAGGAATCTCCCGAAATGATGTGCTGCAATGTGCAAGCAATGTAGTAGCAGCAGCAGCAGCAGCAGCTGCTTTTATACTTGCAGCTGTGCTGCTCTCTCTCATCAAGCACAGGCTGCTTGCAGTAAATAGACTGCAAAAACTGTGGAAAGGCCTGGGTGGTGATCGATACTTCAGTCTTCACTATCTCTGCTGCTGACTTCATATGGGATGGGGAAGCTTGTTACAGTTGCTCCATGTTCTTCTCTTATTCTTGATCAGCATCAAGTGCCTGCCGAGCTGGATGGAAAGGTCCAGCAGATGCCACGTGGACATTCTTTTCCTCTTTCTCCCTCTACCGACTGCATAACTGTATTTTGACGCAATCATGCTTCACAGCCTTACAGCTCTAAATATCATGACAAGGTAAGGTTCATCTTTCTTTCTATGATAGCAAGTTGGTAGTTGGGTTTCTGATTTCTGAATACTGAGTAACTAGTACTATTAGAACTAAACTGAAGAATACCATATTCAGATATATAATTCAGGAAAAAAAAGTTAGAAAGCAACTGAGTTGTAGTAAAGTAGTACAATAGACAACATCAGAGCTAGAATTCAGAAAAAGGTTTACCACATTATCCTATGATCAAAACCAATCTACCGATCACGTCAAAAGATTGAATAACTAGGCAGCTCAAGAAATCAACGTTGTACAGATAAGGGTTGATGCATACTACACACACATGCAAGGGCAACAAAAATAGTGTTCTAGAAGGAAACCCCTCACCCACACCACTTTTCATGGGTGGGCCCGTGGAGCAAAGAGTCCGGGCCCACTAATCCTGTCCTTGGGGCAATCAAATCTTAGATGTGAGAGCAGGGAGCTAGGGAAATGCATGTGGTGGCAAAAGCATGACATGCCAATTTTCGTTGAAGGAAAAACACTGGAAAGAGAGAGCAACAGTGTCAAAAGTAGTCAAGAAAGGCATCCAATGATCCCAAGATAGCCTATTTCTTTCCTCAAGTTAGGGCAGAATGCTTACCTTTTCCTCTGTGGATGAACAAAAATACAAAAGATTGTGAGATTAGGTATCATCAGTGGGATAAAAGTATGCAGCAAATGAGCAATGGCCTGAAATAGCTACTCTACTAGCAGATTTGTTAATTAGGCCTAGATGACATTAATGTCACTTGCATTCATGATTACAAAATTCAGCATGAGATGCGAATTTTTACCGCATATAACAACGTCTGAAATGGTATTTGCAGGATTAATCATCGCACAACTGTATTTGTAAATTTGGCACCGTTGCCACCGTGTGGGAGCGCTCCCCGCCCGCCACCTCACCTCGTTGCCGCACGACCGCTGTGCGGCAATGCCGCCACATGCCCCTCCCCACCGGCCCTGCCACGTCACCCTGGCCGTGCGGTAACGCCCCACACGCCGCCACGTGTCGCAGGTTAGGGTTAGGTTTAGTCACTTTCTGAAATTAGGGTTTTGCATTTTTTTGTATGAATTTTTTAATATAGCAAACGAGTTCCAAAATCATAAAATTTTATGTGGAACCTCCCGACACATTCTACTTGCTTGTGTAAATTTTTTAGAATTTTATTCTTTCAAAAATTTCTTGCAATTTCATATAAGTGTACTATTTGTACGAATTAGTAAAGGTAGTGACCACCTGACAAATTACTTACCGCAGTAGTCGCGTGCCCTCCCCCACCCATTGCCGCACGACCGTCGAGTGGTGGCCCTCTCTCGCAGCTGTCGTTGGGAGATGCTCCGAAGCCCAGCCCCTCCCACTAATTTCACCGTCTCTTCTCCCTCCTCCGCACATCCGTTACATCGTCCAGAAATTCTAGTGCCAACGCTTACAGAATTCCCGGCGCCAATGCCGCGGCTCCTCCTTCGACCGGCTATAAATATTGAACTCTCGCAGTCACTCTTCGCTCATCTCAATTGCATTTCGATTCTCGTTCTGGCGCTCGTCGCTAAGAACTCAGATAACGTAACATAGTTAATTTTATTGGGAGATTAAGTATTTTCTTGCTTCTCGTCGCTTGTCGCTCGACCTTTTTTATTGCTTTTCCCCGAAGGGCATGTAATTTTCCAGGTGCTTTTGCGTTATTACCGTAGTCGTAAATAATCAATCTTAGTCAGCTAGTCGTAATTAGTTAGTTTAGGGATAATTAATTAGTCCACTTGTAATGAATTAGTGTAGAGGTAATTAATTACCGTAGTCATAAATAACTTATTGGAAATGAAGTTGTATTTTTTAGTGGTAATTAATCAGTCATAATTAGTTAGTTTGGAGCTAATTAACCAATCATTATTAGTAAGTTTAGTTGTAATTAGTTACTTTTCTGGTAAAAAATTAGTTTAGTGCTAATAAATTAGTGGAAATGAACTACTAGTAATTTATTTAGTGGTAATTAATTAATTAAGGGGTAATTAATTACCATCATTTGCATGTAATTTATCGTATTTAATTACACATATGGGTTGGACCTGTTAGTGTTTTAGATAATAGCGGATGGGGTTGGCGTAGCTTTAGGTATTTTCAAACATGCAAGACTTGTTTATGTTTAATGGCTATGTTCTCATACGATCAGGACCCTATGGGTTGGTGTAAGATTGAGGAGACCGACTAGAGCCGGGGGGGGGGGGGTTGAATAGGCGGTTTTAAAAATCTTTTGGGTAAAACCGATTTCTATTGCGGAAGAGTAAGTCAAATCGGTTTTGCACAATTAAGGCCTAAAACAACTAGTCTCACTAAGTGCACCAACAATATAAAACTATATCAGTGATAGCAAATATACAAAGATATTAAAGCAATTTAATTATAGGAATATAAATTGCACAACGTAAATCACTAGAGAGCAAACCACAAAGACACAAGGATATTTACCGTAGTGTTCGAAGATTTGCTCGGTCTCCCATAATCCACGTTGAGGTAAGCCCAAACTAATTGAACCGGCTCCACGAATTAAGCAAACACCTCAATTCCACTAGTGGTGGCTCTTTCTCTCTCCGGGTAGGTAAGCTCCAACCTTCACAACACGCCTGACCTCTTCACAATCTTCTTTGAAGAGATCACCAGACACGACATCTCCAACGCCGTCTAGTAGTCGGCAAACTCCAAGAGTAATAAATCAAGCCCCTTGCTTGACTCTCACCACGTGCAACGAATGCACAAGCTCAAGTGGATACGAAATCCAACTCTAGATGCAACACATGCAACTGAGATCTCTCTCCTTGCTCACAAGGTGCAATACATGCATAATTTAGAGGAGAAGCTCGCACTAGCTCAATAGAATGAAATGAAGTGTCAAAAGTTATTCACAACCCACCAAGGGGGTATTTATAGCCCCCACTACCGAAACTAGACGTTACGACCACTTTTCTGTAAAAATCAGGATTTGCGGTAGTACCGCCGTTGAAACCCGGTACTACCGATTTTCGGCTCAACGGTCGGAACAGTAGCATTTAATGCTCTAAACTAGCTGTTACACATAAAGTTACGGTACTACCGCTAACTAGAAATCAGTACTACCGCATCGCGGTCGTACTGCTCGGCTAGAACAGAGCTTCCGTTTTTCAGAGCTCAAGAATTCTCAAAAACACCTTCTCTGGAAAACTCGTACCGCCATGTAAATATTGGTACTACCACACTCCGGTAGTACCGCTCAAGAGAATGTGGTCATACCGATTCAAGGGAGATTAGAACTCCCAAAAACACGCTCTCTGTAATATACGTACCGCAACATAAATATCAGTACTACCTACTTGCGGTAGTATCGCAGCTAAAGTGCGGTCGTTCTAATTTTCAGAGAGTAGAAAACCACTCGAAAACACACTCTCTGTATTTTACGTACTGCCATATATTTTGTCGGTACTACCTACCTACGGTAGTACCATAGTTCAAATACGGTCATTCCGATTATCAGAGATTTAAAACATCCAAAAAACACGCTCTCTGAAAAATACGTACCGCCAAATAAATATCGGTACTTCCGACTTGCGGTAGTACCGCTTATCAACAGCGGTCATACCGTTTTCAAAATAATTTTCCAGAAGCTCAAATCAAAGCAATGCATGAACCTTATTAATTTACAAAACACATTTGCAAACTTAGATTATGCAACAAGGTGTAGGTACATGAACTTCAACCATTTGTAAAATACATTTGCAAAGTATAGTCACATACTACAAGGATAAAATGCATGAGCCTCGACTATTTGCATAACACATTAGCAAATACTAGCATCATGCCATGGTGAGATACAGTAATCAAGATTGAGCTATCAACACGTGATGAAACTCAAGCTACTAGGTAAGACCCCTCTTAATAGTACGATAACCTATACTAGCAATCTGATCTCCCAACCAAACACCGAGACCGGTAAAAGATTAGGAACACATCCTTAGCCCTAGCTAGTCATACCTTTGCCTTGCACATCCTCTTGAAGCATAATGATGCACATCTTTACTTCAAGTTTGGGTTCTTGACTTGAATATTATCAACGCATGATGATCTTCTTCACTTTGGGATCTTGTCTTGATATCCATCAACACATGATGACATCCTTCATCCCGAATCTTGACTTGAATATCAACACATGATGATTTTTTTCACGTGCCCTCCATCAACACATGATGTGCCTTCTCTTGACTTGATGGTCAACTCATGATCATCTTCTCTTCGAGATCTTGATATGCATCAATACATGATGCATCCTTCACTTGACTTGATGGCAATCAACTCATGATGTCATCCCAAGTCATCGTCATCATGGAACTCAACCTATTTCACCAACTCATGGAAAATGTTAGTACCACAATGTGATTTTTATTAATTACCACAACATACCATTAACTCATAATGGTGGGTCAAAATACTTCAATCTTTCCCTCTTTGGTAATTGATGACAACCATCACAAATACAAATAATTGAATATAAGAACATATGGATATATATGAACTACACAAGTTTTATATACTCAATGGTATGTTTCAAAGTAGAGATCCAAGTACATGTGGATAAAGAAATATGGATCAATACTAAAGAAACCACAAAACATAGAGTGAACTCCCTAAATATGTGCATACATGAATGTGTAAAAAGAACATATGCACATATTCAAGTTAGACTTCTGGTGGAGTTCAACCTATATTTTGGATCCGAGGAATGTAACAAGATATAAGAATTTGATGTCAAATGCATACCTATTTGTTTTTTTAACCTTTTCATCCAAATAAAACTACACAATAGGGATATCAATAGAATTGTTAGTCTCACATATAGATTTGTCATTAATCACAAAAATACTCCATTAACTCATAATGGCAGGTCTAGATTATTCAATTGGACTTGTCGAGATGCAAATGCAAGGTAGTCCGGGCGGAGGGGCTCCACGCAATGAATATTCACGAGCTTCGAATCTGCATCTGGAGGGATTTTGTCGCAGAGGCAACGACGAAGAAAGTTTTGATCGAGGCGTTTACCTGCACGAATCAAGGTGAATGGAAGCATAGTATGGAGGCAGTACACGGAGATTGCCTCCCAGCCCGAGGCGGCCATTCACGGGAAGCCTATGGTGTACGTGAATTTTGTACAAAGGGCGCTGGAAAACCCTGATGTTGCCAGGGCCTCTACAAGCGGGCAAGCGCAGCCTGAGCTTAAAGATGGCAACACAAAATGTGCAGCCTCAGAGGGAAGTCTCACGCCTAATTTTGTGCCAAATGAGGGGCAAAAATGTGGTGGTCGGCCCGCATCGACTTCCATGAGTATCTACCGGATGAGCCTCTCATGTTGCAGTCCGACGAGGACACCGACCCAAGCTCGAATGGTACCGACGAGTACACACACCAGGCCGGTGGTCCAACCGGGAGAATTATGTAATCGAAGGTGCCTTACGTGGCATCGATATCGCGGTGCGTTCACTCGTATTGCCGCAAGAAGAAGGCTTCCAATGAGGGTTTGATGCCGACACTCTCTTAGTTGGGCAGCGCTCCGCCCTGACGTACTACACGTGTGGGCACCACCTCATAAGCGTTTCTTTCGCATGCATTAATTTTCATCTCCCTACGTTGAATTCCATAAATTTTTAACTTCGTCCCTATGTAATGGCAGCTTGAGATGCGCTACCACTTCTTACAGTGGATCGACGGCCCAGAGATGTACGATAGGGTGTTCATCCAGCAGAAGTACATGCTGAACTACTCGATGCGGGCCGAGACCTTCGTACGGTGGAAACCTTATGTACCAGACCCTGTTGAGGAGGCACCGAAGGAGCCCAAGACTCGACTGGTCATAATCCATATCGACGATATGAGTTATGAAGAATTTACATCGTTGTTACGTTTTTGACTGTACGGTGCACTTACATCATTGAATCGCAGGAATGGACGACTTCGACATACCAGCCCGACGTGAAGAACCCCACGACAAGGGGAAGGGAAAGGCTCATGCGGCTGAGCCCAACCGCCGTAGCGTATTTGGTCGCCTGGGCGTAATCCATATTGGCGACATGAGTTGTGAAGAATTTACATCCTTGTTACGTTTGACTATACAATGTACTTACATCATGGAATCGTAGGATATGGACGACTTCGACATACCAGCCCAACGTAGAGAGTCCCACGACAAGGGGAAGGCTCCTTCGACTGAGACCAACCGACCGGGCGCACTCCGTATCGAAGATGTGAGTTATATACAATTTAGATCATTGTTACGTTTCTTACTGTATGATCCACTAACATCATGTAATCACAGGCCATGGACGACTTCGATACTCGCTGCCATTGTGGGCAGCCCCGAGACAAGGGGCACTCGCAATGGCACCACGAAGACTAGTTGCACACATCATTAAATAACAGCCCTGAGACAAGCATTCCTGTAGAGAAAGCAACGTGTCTAGAAAATGTAGAATGTCGGAAGACAACGAAGGTGCTACTAGCTTAAAAAGACTGCAAACACCAATCAACATGCATCGAAGGTGCTACTATGTGATGAGGTGAGCTTACCAAGAAAAGAGATTGCCGCGGAGACTAGTTGCAGATATATATTTTTTATGCTATAGGACACTCTTTGTTAATTTAGCAGTCTACTGTGGATGATATTCTTTAATATTGCATTGTACCACAAGCTAGATAAGCTTGTGCATGAACCAACTGAGAGAAATGTGTGGTGTGCACATCATATAACGATGTACCGTAGCATTCGAAACGCACACGAGTCGGAGGTTATGGTACATCGTTATATGATCTGCGTGTCACTCATTTCCCTCAGTTGGTTCATGCACAAGCTTATCTAGCATGTGGGACAGTATAGTATTAAAGAATATCATCTACAGTAGACTACTAAATTAACAAAGAGTGTTCTATTTCATCAGGTTACATGTGATAATACCCTATCCTCCTTCATCCCGGTTCATGCAAAAGCTTACCTAGACTTGGTATATCTCGTGTTATGCCATTATGTTTAGGTATATTTGTCTTTATATTTTGTTTTTCTATATTTAAATGCGTATTTTGGTTGTTATGTGTGTACTCAAGCGCCATATTGTATATTGACATCTCGAATAGAGTTGCAATGCAGCTTTTTCCCCATACATTCCAAGTCACATGAAATCATGAAATCCTAATTTTGAAACCTAAAATCCAAACTTTTGCGACCTAAATCCTAAATTTTACAATTCCAGAACACATATAAAATTGTCTAAACAGTACACATTCAAGTCCATTGCGTGAGGAGCCTTCAAAATAGAATTCATAATTTTTGGAGCTCAATTTCTACATTTGTAAATTCGTATAAACAGTACACTTATATGAAATTATGAGAAAAATTATGAAGGAATAAAATTATAGAAAATTTACGCAAGTAAAATGTGTCGGGAGGCTCCACATAAATTTTGTGATTTTTGGAACTCGTTTGCTATATTTAAAAATCCATACAAACAGACGCGAACCTCTAATTTTAAAAACTGACTAAACCCTAAGTAACCCTAACCTACGACACGTGACGGCGTGTGGGGCATTGCCGCACGGCCGCCGTGCGACAACGAGGTGATGTGGTGGTGGGGCCGGCGGGGAGGGGCACGTGGCGGCGGTGCCGCACGGCGGCCGTACGACAACGGGGTGAGGTGGCGGGCGGGAGCGCTCTCACATTGCGGCTGTGCGGCAACGGTGCTAAATTTGCAAACACGCTTGCGCGGTGGTCAATCTTGCAAATACTACTTCAAAAGTTACTATATACGGCAAAAATTCCATGAGATGCAACCTTTATGTCAGTGCATGTTCTGAAGAGAAAAGCATGCATCATCTATGTTTTTATTGAAACAACAATACTAGAGTACTGTACTAATGCTGCATTTTCTCTTTCAATGCGTGCATTCTCTAGAGTAAAGCAAATGGTAGTATATATACAGTGTCAAATAGAGCAGCAAAATACTAGTAGCATACAAGTTCCCTCTTCTTGGATGCATGGCTCTTGAGAAAGTGAAAGGAACATGAGTACAAATGCATCTGCTCAGTAAGATACCAAGGATTCATCTCACCTGGTGTGGAAAAATTAAGAGTACAGCTACAAAGTTGCAGCAATATGAGAAGTTTCACTTCTCTGAAATCTGAAATAAGTTCAGATCTGGTCAACAAATAGTCCAACACCTCAAATTCTCTCTCTGAAAGAGCCTCCATCATTGCAAGTTATACAAACAAATGTGCATGGGCCAATTGGGAATAAACACTTTAGGCAATTAAATCTAGGATAACATGTACATATATCCATGCTTCTGTCCTTACACAGAAATCCCAGCTTAATTTTAGATTAGGTCCCTTCATTAATTATTGAGCAGGTCCCTTGTGACTAATAAAATAGTACTTTCACAGAATGCCACTTAATGATAGTACCAAATCCTCTGAAACTGAAAGCAACAGAAGGTCAAATGAATTAATATTGTAATGCAAAATCACAAACAATCTTATGGGACTTTACAAATAGCTGTTCAGCACTGATCACATCACTAAAACTCATGCATGAAACAGTACACAAGTCCAACTGATCATATTTATAATAATCTGAAATGACATCATACCCTAGTTTTATTATTTAAAAAGCTAACCTCGATTTGGGCCATCTCAGGGGAATTAAGAGGATAACAACAAAGGACCAAAACCACGACCAAATGCAAAGCGCATTAATTAGCATATATATGACAGAGACAATGCCCTAATATTATACATCAGGCGGGCCCAATCCTGATGATAAACACCACGACATAGGTGCATCATACAAGCTACTTGAAAAATACTATATTTTTGCCCTCTGTTGGAGTGGTCTAGAGCATAATAGGGACAATGATGATGATTAGGAGGGAATCAATGTTCCCCATGGGGCTTTTAATTACAGAAACCTCATGCCGTTAAAGAGAAAAGCCATATGCAATGCAGGCATGCCATTGCCTGCCTGCCTTCCTTTCCCCATGTCTTCTTGACCTGCTTCTTGATGCCACTCGAGGAGGCAAACATGCAGCTTGTCCAAAGCTAACCTTACTATATTACAGCATGCATGCATACATGCTCAGCTCAGATCAGTACTATTTGCCCAAAGCGTGCATGCATGCATGCAAGCATGCGATTGATGACTTCTTCAATTAGTACAGTAACCGGCCAATTGCATGTATCACAGGATTATATATGCAGTTATAAGAATTGTTCTTATCCTTGGTATCATGGGCTAGCACTCGAGGGCAAGTTGGACTTGTGTACAGCAATAATTAAGCATTTGAACATCAGAGAAGCAAAATTGAATAATCCAACCTGACTGATTTGTCAAGAGGAAATGGCCAATTAGAGAAAGTGTACGAGTAGACGACTACGAGGCCATATCTGTTGGACAAGCATGCGCATTAGTTGATGAGAGAGACTCAAACAGGGGTTGAAAAGAAGGCAGCAAGGCTCCAATTAGTGACTGAATTTTCTCTCCATCTTCTCCCAGATATCATCCGGATCTTGGAGCAACACACGGGGACGGCTATGCGAGATCTTTAAGGGCCCCTGCATATCCCTGCACTTGCGTATCATTCATGCATGAAACACCGATACGATCCATTCACTATTGACCGGCTGCTGCTTCTGCATATATACTTCCACGGTTCCTGCATATGCACGATATTTCTTTCCATGGCGCGTTCTCATCACTTCTCACATGTCGTATCTTGTTCTTTTGCACAGCAGCAGCCAGCATATGCATGGTCCAGGACTGTCAGATTTAGCCTTGCTTTTTTCCCTCGGTCTCTGTGACTGACCGACGCGTTCGATCTCGTGTTGTATTATGCTCGATCGACCATGCACGCATGCATGGCGGCAGCATGGTCCCTGCAGATGGTGGTGCACTCGCATGTATTGATCCACTGTAACAGCAATGACTTGGACATTCATCTGTGTCGAGTTTGAATGCGATACAAATTAAGTTTGGGTCTGATACGAATTGAGTTTCCTACTCTAACTCATAGTTCTACTTTTACACGAAATCTTTCATATATCACTATAAATATATTCATGTAGTCTACAGGGAAAAGTGAGAGGTTCATTGTAAGCATCTCATCATATAGTGATATTGTCTTCACGAGTGTCGTGGATTTTCCTTTTCCACATGAAATTTGTGTATCTCACATTCCTATTTTTCTTATCATTATTTACAACATGTATCCATCAGCAAGTGGTCGAGTTAGCACTGTTCTTTGATCTCTCACCTCTGCATCTTCTGAATAAGAGATGGATGATAGTTGGATCGGCCAAGATTCTCACCTCTAGCTGCTACATGTACTAGCATAGGCATGAATTAATGATCAGTAGTACTAACGAGTGTGTGCTCCACAAATCCTCACAGCAACAGCAACAGCAACAGCAACAGCAAGCAAGCAGTCATGCCTTGCAGCTACCTAACACACGAACACACAAGGATCAGCATTCAGCAGTGAGGTAGCTAGGCAGACAAGCAGCCACGCAGAGGCATAGAAAAATCACTCAAAAGGCCAGTGAAGTACTGAAGAAATCTGGTCACACACCCAAATCCGGGGCGGCACCCCCCTGTTCATAACGCAACACCTCAGCATGGATGCAGCATAACAAGAGGCTTTTTCTCTTTCTACCCAAGTACCAGACATGCATGCATGCAGGAAGCAGGGTATCTTTTTTTCCTTCTCCTTTTCCATTCTTTTGCCCTATTGATTGATCAATTTGTATATTGTGTGCTTGTGTTGTGCCCCATGCCATGCACTGCATTGCATTGATCAGTGCTTCAACTGCTGTTGCAGGCAGGAGATATTTGGACTGTTCAGCAAGCGATCGATGTTCTTTGGCCTGAGCTGATAAGCTGAATCTGACATGTCTCTGTAAAAAATAGAACCGTACAATGGGGTACAATGGGATGGAGCTCCACGTTCGGCCTTAGCGCTCCGTCAGTCATGCCTTCGGTTCGACCATGCTTTTCTAGGTGCGTCTCTGCCTAGAGGGCGTCCTGGTGCATACTTGGCGACCGAAGCTAGTGGAGCGAGTCATCGGCCGAAAGTGCTCCCTCCAGTGCCTCAAGGCATCTCAGAGGGTAAGGAGGACACCAGAACGCTCAACATTTGGGCTTGGACGGCAAACTCGAGCACCATTGCCAAAGTGGTGTGGATCACCCCCGCCAACCGAAGTGATGAGGCCAGTCACCCCACGATGGAGGTAAGCTCCTTTCTCCCGGACCGGTGGTGGCACGGACTCTCCTTCCGGGTCATCATCCACCTGGACTACATTGAGGATCATACTGTCGCGCCCCTCGACGACTTCATCTCTGCTGCAGACACGATCACCACCAGGCTTCCCTGGTGCCTCTGAGCTATGGATGGCATGCCGAGTCCAAGCTTGGGAACTGGAGGCCAGAGGAGGGAGGAGGGAACTAGAAGGACCGTGCCTGGAGCCGGCCCCAACCTCCGTGCCGCTTGGACGGCGATGAGCACCCCACGTGCTTCACCCCGAGGTGCAAAGAAGACGGAGACAACGACCACGACTATCGCCATAACCGGGGGAGCCACCACACACTCAGGTAGCCCAGCCCGGGAGAAGACAAGCTACGGGGTGCCCCAGGTCGTGACCGTGATCGGTCTCCCCGTCGCAGGCACGCAGAATGCTACTATAGAGACAACGGACGTCGCCGAGCCGTGTCGATGGGAGGGGTGGTCCATGCGGGGCCTTTCCCAGTAGGCCCAGAATGCTTCGCCCCCTCCCAAACCCTCTCCGTCAGAGATCAAAGATAAAGTCGACAAGATCCTACAATACCTCTTCTCTTCCTAATCTAGGCAGCTAAGGGAGGCGCTCTATCAAGTCCTCGGCAGCCCGTCCCCTTCAAGTCTGGAGCAACAGCATGAGGGGAGGGATGACTGGCTCCGTAAGGCGGAGGCTTACATCAAGGTGAAAAGTACATAGGCCGTCAGGCTTGGCCAGATCCACCCCACTCGCCACGCCGACGCATGGGCCGCCCGGGGTAGAGGCAACCTCCCAGACCGCTGGAGTTTTAATCCCGTGGCCATGTCGGAAGGGCTGGCCGTCAACACCCCCCAAGCTAGTGCAAAGCGAACTCCCCCACCCCCGTAGCAAGTGCAGACTAGCACAGTGCCTGCCATCGACAACTGCTCGGATGGGAAGGAGTAGGAGAAGGAGTACAATGGGTCAGGAGACCAGCCCCTTTGGGGCCAAGAGAAGGGCCAGGCTGGGCTGGCCACAGCTCAACACCCCATGTAGGGCATGGGGGCAGCGCAAGCCTGCTTCGATCAAGCAACAGTCACAATTGGTGTCCCCACGGGTGCAGGGCTCAAACAATCAAGCAAGCGAAGTGGCGTGCACCGGGTGGAGGATCAGCTCTTTAGCGCACCAGAGAATCCAGTACTCGTCACCCCGGTGTCGGACCTGGCCAAGGCCACTCGGTCGTCGAGGAGGTTCGACCTCACGGCCGTCTGACGCAGTGCATGCTTAGCTCAAAAAAGGTGTACCGAGACCATGCTTCAAAGGGCACAGGAGACTCTAACCAACAGGGTGGGGACGCTGCCGGAAGGAGCAAGCCTCAACGGAGATGCCCTTGCGGACTACATGAAAGCCTTCGACGGCCCACTAAACTAGCAGGCCATAGCGGCCCTTTCCAGTCTATTCAAGCTAGACTATCACCTTACAACACAAGTGGATGACGCCCTAGCTGATCATGGTGGTCTTGCCATGCTGGGAGGGGAAGGCCTACACGATGCTCCACCTCGTCCCGTGATAGCCTAGGCGTCCCTGTGGCTGGCCTTGCGGTGGCCTAGGCGAGCCGATGCCATACCTCGATGACAACGACCACCACTGCCATGATCGACCACAAACACTACCGCTTTTGCTTAATTATCGTCTACGTCTATTTGTGTTTTTGTCCTAGGTTGTCAAGTTGGCGTTCTAGTAAGAACCTTGGTACCAGCAAACAAGTGTGCAATGATTGCCGCAAGTGCTTCTGTGAGACTCCTTCTCAGCCCCTCTCTTCGGGCCTCTGTCGGTTTACCCACCACCTCGCTCGGCAGCAAAGCGCCACACTAGCCCCATCTTCGATTCACCTACGCTTCACCAACTCTAGTTGGAATGGACATGACCACCCCCACGCTTGGGACTCACTGCCACCGCCGCCACCGACCTCCTTCCCTTCCCTTCACGATTGTCGATTAGGTTCCCCGCAGTTAGAACACAGAGGACTGAGAAGACCTACAAAGCTCTGTGTCATACAATCATGACTGGTACAAATCTCAACCTCATCTGCTGGAACATGCGCGGTCTCAACACACCGGCTAGATGAACGACGATCCATGATACTCTCTCATCCACCACCTGCCACCTCGCCTACTTGCAAGAAATGAAGCTTCAAGTAGTGGACCAAGCACTAGCATACTATCTAGGAAGACACAGGCTGCACAACTTCGTGCAGAGGCCAACCTCTGGCACACGGGGTGGCATCCTACTGTTGTGGAACGACAACCACATTGCGGTTGAAGCCATCTAGCTAGAGGAGCATAGTTTGTCGGCGATGGCACATATCAAGGATTGTAGCACGGTTTTCTACCTCACGGTGGTCTACGACCCATCCTGAGATAGAGATAAGCTGGCGTTCTTGCAAGAAATCAAGTCCCTTCAACCGCCGTCTGCCACCAGATGGCTAGTACTCAGCGATTTCAACTTGATCTACAAGGCGAGTGATAAGAACAAGGGAAACATTAACCGAGCAAGGATGGGTCAGTTTAAGAGCACCCTAAATGTCTACGAGCTCAAAGTGATACACCTACAAAACAGAAAGTACACGTGGAGCAACGAATGGGAGAACCCGATGCTCATCAAGCTAGATAGGGTCTTCTATAACCAGGCTTGGGATGTCCACTTCAAAAATCACGTTCTGCGCGCTCTGCCTAACTTTCAGACCACTGCCCTCTTCTCCTCTCGAACGACACTGGCCCGAGGTGGCCGGCTACCTTTCGCTTCGAGATTTTTTTGTAAAGGAGTTCAAAAACTAATTTGAAGTTAAGTGTGTATTTCAAAAACTCCCTCAAAGTTTCAAAGTTCGGTTTGTTTTTAAAAGCTCAGTTCAAAGTTCCCTCAAAAGGTTTTTAAATCTCTCTTAAATTCAAATCTCAAGATTTCCAAAATCCTTAAATCTTTCTTGGGCCTAGCTCATTTCCCTTTTCCCCCTTGGGCTCAGCCCCTACCCTTCTTCCTCTCTAGCCCAGCCCCAGGTCACCCCCTTGCCGCGTTGGACGCACTCTGCCTGCGCCGCGCACGCCTGGCGCTCTGTCACCCTATCAACGCGCACCTGCCCCGGCTCCCAAGTCGTTGCCTCATCGCCCTGACGCCAACGCCCCGTGCTGCGCCGGAGCGCGCTCCCGTTCCGTCCCGTCCCTTGCCATGCCTCATCTGCTCGCCCTCGCCCAGTCGCGTCACCGTCGCTCCATCGCCTACTCCCGTCCCTCCAAGTTGCCGCCCATGCTGCCGCCTCGGGACTGTGCACCAGCCAGTCCACAACGGCTCCATCCTTCCCCTCCCTTCGACTATAAGGAGCCCAGCGCATCCTCTTGCTCCTCCCCTCCTCGCCTCTATCTCTCTCGGCAAGTCTCCCCAAAGAAAAGTGCGGAACTCACCATTGGCTACCGTGCCTCGCTGTCGTTTCGCCGCTTCAGTGAGCTCCTCCCCCGGCCGACAGCGTCATCCAGTGTTCCAGGAGCCGAGGAACTCATCCCCCAACCCGATTTGCTTTTGGACCAAAGGAAGTCCGGGATCCCTCATCTTCCTCGCCTCCGGCCGACGCCTTCTTCACCGCCGTTCTCAACCCTCCGTCCACCTCCGGCCCTCCCTCTTGTCCCGGTGAGTTCATCGTGTCGTGTTCTTGCTCGTGCCTCCTCTTTCCAGCTCGGAGCACCACCGAACCGCCTTGGCCGCCGTCGCCCAGTGCACCGCCGCCACACCTTGCCGCCGCACCACTACTCCGGAGCGTCGCCGGCCATGTCGCCCCCACCCTTGGAACCAGCTCGTCATCCTGGTTTCGTTTTTGGTATTTCCGCCCGCCGTCGAGTTTTCCTCCGTCAGCGACGAGCTTGGCCAAAATCTCCCCCTAGAGTTCATCTGTTGTCTGAACTCAGACCGCTCATGTAGCTCCCAGATAACCACCTGTATCTTGGTATGTAGGGTTAGGCTTTGATTAGCAATGTTTAATTGCTAGCTTAAATGCCGCGGTGAGTCAGTGCCATGTGGACTCGGGGTAGATAATGAGGTCCCTTAAAAACCCTGTTTCACTGCCATTCAATGACAAGCGAGTCCGATGCGCAGTCCATGCTTCGGTGGACCCGTGGACCTGTGCTGGTGGACTTGGTCCGTGTGATGTGTCGTGAACCAAATCACTGCGCGTTGAGTCCCGTATGTTAGAGAGATAATTTCTCTCCCCCTTCTTATTTTCTCTGGATTTAATTCTAAACCAAACTTCGGAGAACCCGTGCCCCCCTCGTTGTAACTCCGATTTAAGTGAAATTTGTTTCTAAATTTGTCTAAATTCAGTGTCTTTCTTTTGGCATTAGCCTTGTTCAATTAGGAGTTCATTTATTATTTCTTTAGTACTTTTTTGTTTTTGTGTGCTTGTTTGCTCTTTTCTGGTGCGTTCATTCGAGTAGAGTTCGAAGAAGCGGAAGATGTCCTATTTGATCAAACTCAAGACTATCAAGACTCTCTTGCCTTAGACCAGGTGAGTCAACACTTTGATCATATTGAACCTACATTTTATGCAAATTATATTATTTTAAAATATCAAATTGCATGCTAAATTGATTATGCAAATGTATGTTAAATGCTTAAGATAGTTAAATGCCAAATTGTTATACTACCATCATTTGAAAATTGAATTCCTTAATCCTTGTCACCCTAGGTAATTATGTGGTAACCTACTAGCTATAGTCGTACTTAAGCGCCACGCTAGTCTTGCTTAAGTACCTGGAGCATAAATCGCCCCGGTCATCATCTTTCAATCATGAAAATAGATTTGGGGAATCATTTTTTGTAAATGGCTGGAATGTTTGAGATAATCTATTTTATACTTCTCAAAACCCCCAATAATTGATGTTACCACATCTAGACAGATGGTGTGATGGATGGTATGTTGGTGGGTGCTAATGTAGCTTAAGAAATATTGGTATGTAGAATGAACCGTCCAGATGACTTTAAGGGCTTAATCCTGTGATGACCTTATAATGTAAAACAGTATAACCACAAGTCTATAATGGTGTCGACCTGGCTAAATAATTTGTATCCATCAGTACGAGTTGCACCATTAGAGGACCCGTTACGCTGTAGGCCTTCGTGGTTACGGGTTAGGGTGCACGTCGAAAGTCGTCGTGAGGCGCAAGAGGGGGTCTGGGTAAGGGTTTACGCAGGTGTGGGAGCGTAACCCTTCTCAGGTGAAACCTTAGCGGGTGTAACAAATACTGGATGATGCCTTGTAAAGGCCTTGTTGTAATCTCTCTTGATTCACATGTCTAAGAAAACGTGTGTACATATAAAAATGATTATCTCTTGTGGGTAAAGATGTACAACCTCTGCAGAGTAATAAACTGTTCGAACAACCATGCATACGGTCAAAAGCGGGCATAGGAACTTACTTGAGTTAGTTCTATTTATAAAACTCTGTGGGTGGGATGAAAATGTGTCGGGCCAATGTGACCACGAATTTTGGATTTCCCTGGGTGGAAGTATGACAATAAATTTTGGATTTCCCTGGGTGGAAGTATGACAATATTGTTAATAGATGGATGTAACCACAATCAAAATTAAGTATAAGGTGGAGGTAACATTCACTGTTATAAATATTGCACAATTACTCTCTTTAATAAAATGAGATTTTGGTTAAAATGCTAAGTGATAGAACTTTCTAATTAT
This sequence comes from Hsuehochloa calcarea, assembly GCA_036346395.1. Lineage (NCBI taxonomy): Eukaryota > Viridiplantae > Streptophyta > Magnoliopsida > Poales > Poaceae > Hsuehochloa > Hsuehochloa calcarea. The sequence continues at coordinate 4,271,261 of CM070604.1, read as the reverse complement.
GGTACTTAAAAATGTTGCTTTGAGCAAATAAAAGAATCTGAGCCTTCCTTGTTAAAGTCTTGCACACACACACACACACACACATATATATACGTATCTAGTGCTAATGGGTAATTCAGTGCTAAGGTGCTAATACCAATCTTGACCGTTAGATCTGAATTGAACAACCAAGATTAATGTGGGCTCCCACCTCTAAACCATTTAATCACTTTGTATGCTCCCACATTCAATGCACCTTCATTAATGCGTCTCCATTAAACACCATGCATGCTCCTACCTCCAACGGTCAAGATTGGTATTAGCACCTTAGCACTGAATTACCCATTAGCACTAGATACATTCCCTATATATATATATATATACATTCTCTGTGTGTTGGCTCGCGAGCACAGTTGTTTATGCTTACGCTCGCTCTTTCCCCAACTCTCAGAAGCCGTGGATCAATGACATTGTGCCTACGATGATCCAGATGTTGGTGGTCAAGACGATGTTAAAGAGTAGTTTTGATTCTAGTAGTCTAGATCTCGCCCCGGTCTAGCTCACTCAGTCGGTACTCGTGTACACCAATATTGTCAGGTCTTTGGATAATATCGGTTGTACATTGATTTCCCTAGTCGCTTACTTGTGGAGAGATGTGCTCTACCTTTTTTGCTTCCGTTATCGTTCCGCTGCTTTGTAATGTAACCATTTAGCATGTTCGGCTCTACTGTAAAACTTGACCCGATGCGGTATAATTGACTTTGATGTTTGCAATATAATGAATGGTTTGGTCTACGTTATCTATAAAATAATTCAGTGATGTATTATGTGAGCGTTATCTACTGATTCAAAAAATAACATAGTATTGTTCATAGATGATTCTGGATTGTGAAATCCGAGTCTTCACTGTCTTCATCTCAAGCATTTGATTTTTAATTAGAGGATCACTGAGCCATGCCTTTTGAATGGCAAGGCATATATATAGGGACCAAGAATTACACATGGCCCTTTCCGGGTACTTGATGGGAACTACGTTAAGCAGTGAAAGTATGAAATCCACATTTGGTTTTCACCTGCACATTTAGCCCATCCATCTAGAGCCGAAGATTTCTTGTATCGCGATAAATTAGACCAATAGGTCCAAGAATTGAGGCCCAACTAAGAACATTGGCCGGGCCGTTTCTTGACATGCACTGTCTTTTCTCTTAGGAACAGAGTATGCAACAACGCGTTCATTTTTACTTGAGTAAATTTTACTTTCGAACACGCATCTTACTATGGTTCACTTTACACCACCTTAACAAATTTTTTTATTCTGCATCATCTCTTCTTACACTTTGTTTTACTTTGCACCAGAGAACATCCTATCAGCGAGAGGAAACATAGGAGGCGTGTACAGAGCTTGTTGACAGCGAGACACGATAGACAAGGTAGCGGCAACCCGAGAGAGAGACATAGAACCATTTTGCCATCGTCGTTTATGGCCGCCACCGGCGGTGCTCCGACTATTCTTCTCCGCTTTCGATCCATTTTTTAGATCCATCTATCGCCTCTCTCTCCATCGCGTGCCTCGCCGCTACCTCCTGTGTCGTTATTCACCTCCTGGTGCAAAGTGCAACACATGGTAAGAAAAAGTGGTGTAAAGTGAAAAGATTTACTTAGAGTGGTACAAAGTGAAATCATAGTAGAATTACATGGTCTAAAGTGAAATTTTCTTTTTTATTTATATTTTTCCTTAAAAAAAGTCATTTTTATTTCCCCTGTCATGTGCATGATACAAAAAGAACGCAGCTTTTCTGAAACGTGTACAATAATGTTGATGATATGTATAAAAAAATAGTTCAGAACTTCAGATGTACATGCATGACCTCCCTGTTTTTACCATAGCCTACTATTAAAGAAGTAAAAGTTATAAAGTTAACAAAAGTAATTTACACCATGTAATGTTTAAAGGCGAAAGCTGCCATTTGGATCTTTTACTTTATGCTCAAAAAAATCATCAGGAATAGGTAAGCATAAGATAGGAGGAATTAAAGGTGAAATAACATGAGCCTTATAATATCATTTGCACTGTCTTGCATGAACCTTTCTTTACTTATTGCCAACTGTATGATCAGTATATACAAAAGCTCTCACATAAAGTTTGCATGAGGCGCACTCGCTGCTGTCAGAGCTGCCGATCCTTTTCTGGCCAGTATATGTAGAAAGAAAAGGAAAAGGTTGAATTTGGTCTCATGTATGTGTGTGTAAAGTTGAGTTTGCTTCTTTTAAAGCCTGGAAAGCTTTGCAATTTACATGCAAGGTTTGGTTTGGTTTCATCTCTGAACATTGTGGTGGCCGACATGTATGCCTGCAATGGCATAAGAAACCTAAAGCCATCATATATGTTCTTCAACCACTATTATATGTTGCTAATTTGTGATGCATCATCATGAGCTTGTCTCAATATTATCCCCAAATTAAGCTACTTGCATATGTTAGAGATAAGTTAGAATAGGGATGTTAGAGATATGTTAGAATTGTGTGTGTATTGAAGAGGCTCAATGAGCGATATATATAGGAGTACAAAAAGTATATGCCATATATAGATAAGGCATATAAGAGTTCATATTCTAACCACTATTCTAACATATCTCTGACAGCATAATCATTTTGTTTTATATGTTTCTCCTTTTGAAATGACAGAGATGCACGCATCTCATCTCAACGAAACATCGCAGCATTTAGCTTAACACTTTATTAATTTCAAGAAGCCCCACGTACTATAGCAATTATAATGACACTTAGCTTACTCCCTTGCTCTTGTTCTTATTCTTTCTATGTGCTTCTTTTATAGCTTTTGCTTCTTTAGAATTGCTAGAGATAAAGCACAGCTGCTGCAGTGCCCCCCCTCCTTTACTTGCAAAATGTTGGCGCTGCGAGCTTTTGCCGCAGGCGAAGGGGACAAAGAGCAAATCATGCGCATCATTGCGCATTTCGTGCAATCGCTCCGATATCATTTCTTATCTTTGCATGGCTTGCTCGCGCCTTGTGGGACACCGAATCATTCGGATGATCCTTTCGCTGACTGCTTCTTCGATCCCACGCCCTGCAAGAAGCTGCCTGTCTGTGCCGTTCTTGCCCATGCATGCATCCAGCCAAGGCTCACCTATCTGAAATTCTGAATCTGAACTCTGAAAAGATCAATGCATGTTAACCCAATCGAGTTTTCGCTCTGAAAAGTGCGTACATGCGCATGGAGTCAAGCTCGACATTTGACTTGGATTCATGATGGCCAATGAATAGACAAACAAACCTGATCTGTTCTAGATCAGCAGAATAGAAAGAAAAAAAGATTGTTTGAGTAGGAAGCAACTCTGCTATGTGTAGCTAATGAGTATGCTTTATGCTCTACTTTGCTTAGCTCTGATACTGATAGATAGATAGATACCGCGTTGCTGTATTAATTATATGTTTGGCATATATCATGCAGAGAGTCACAGTTGGATGTGGATCTTGGACTGTTGCTTCCTCGCCGAACACCGCCTCACCGCGCACCGCTAGGTTTTAGTTGCTCGGTTCTCGCTTGATTGCTCGAGGCATTGCGTTGAGCTTTTGTTCAACTAAACTCCCTTTTTAGGAGAACAAGTGCTCAATGAACTAATAAAATAAATCCTTTTGGAATATGTAGTGCACAATGAACTAATAAAATAAATCCTTTTGGAATATGTAAACATCCTAGATTTTAACGTCATTCTGACCAATTCAATTTTAACGACTAATTCACTGTTCATATCATAATTCATAGAAAAGACAAGGATGAGACGCGTACTGAAATCATGGATTGTCCATTATCACAATTTGGTAGATTAACAATGTTGATTTACCAACTGCAACATAAATATTCTTTTTTCTATTTTGCGAATTCATATAACAAAGTGTGCTCTGTGCCGCTTGAGTTTCTATTTTGCGAATTTCTTCCACACCGCTGCATCTCATTCATACAATTTTAGCATATGATTTTGGACAAAGACACAAAGTACTTACCGTTAAATTTTGGCATTGCTACCGCCGAACGCTGCCCCCTGCAGCCTGCGCTAGGGAGCACTGGAGGTCTGGACTCTAGACTCTAGAGAAGCCGGCAGCGTCGCCTGTGCAGCTGCGCTAGGGAACACCAAGCCACCGAGCATTGGAGCAGCCAGCAGCGTTGCCCGGCGCCTGGAAGCAGAGCCGCCCGCGCTCCGTAAGCCGTCACTCGCCCCGCCCGGCACCAGCCGCCCGCTTGCCTGCCTGCCTGCCACGGACCGCGGTGCCGCCCACACCTCATTGCCCGCCCGCCCCGCTTGCTGCCTGGCACTTGCGCCCGCGCTTGACGCTCCGTCGCTTGCTTGCGACCTCGCCTCGCTGGCTCGCCCAGCCCACGCTGCGCGCTCCGTTGACCGCCCCGTGCCTACGCCCACGTTTGCCACCTCGCCCCGCCTGCGCTCCGCCGCCGCCGCGCCGCCTACGCCTAGGGCTAGGGTTGGGACTTGGGAGAGACCGACAGAGAGTGGGAACTGAGTTTGGGAAATGCCGAAAATGAAATGGGGATTGGATCTGGCGATCTCCCGATCTAGAATTCTGGGGTGGTCCGAGTGGAGGCACCGAGGCAGCGATGGTTGGGCACTTGGGTTGGGCGGGCCGCGTGCGCGATTCAGTCATTCAGCAAAAACAGCCCATGGCTGGCCTGCTGGCCTAGCGGGATCGGAGGCTCGGAGCGAGCGACAGAGCAGCCAAACTCTTCTTCTCCGACACCGGTGGTAGGAAAGACCGGGGTTAAGGGGGTTCGGGACAGGAGGAAGCTCTGGCGGATGTCAGAGTTTACCATAATGGTAGGTCCGCCGCTGTTGCTCAGCATAGTTAAAATAAAGATTGTTGTGATTCTGCCAAAGATTTTCTGGAGTTTGTTAAGCGTGGTAGTTGCACCTTCAGTCCCAACTTGCAGTGCCTTTTAGTCCCATAGTCTACAGCTTTAAGCAAACTCCACATGATTTGCAGCCTGATCATGAGCTGCTCTTGTAGTCTTTCAATTGCCACTTTTGTTTCAACTTGACCAGCTGAAATTAGCACACAGTATGCATGACACTGGAGTAGTTAACCAGTTTGATCTGTCTGCCTGGTAGCTTTTCCATGAACACTGGATTGGTCCTAAACTTTTGAGATTTGATGAAATGGGAAATTACGGACATCTCAATTAATTTTCTACTCCCATAGTTGTATGCAAAGCACAGAAATAAAGAAACAATTCAAAAGAACACGAAAGAGACTAGTCTGAAGTGGAAAAAGCAGTGAATTTTTTTGTATGACAAAAGTGAGGAGACTGAATGAAGCTATGGATCAACCACCATGATGTTGTGTCTGCAAAGAGGATGGCAAAACATAATCATCCCATCTCACACGCCTCCTTCCCTCCAATAAAGTATTCTCAGTCAATTGATTACTCCCCTCTTGCATCAATTATCCTATCTGATACTACTACAACAGCTAAGCAAAACAAAACAAAAGCTGTCAATTTATCTGACAACTATACACTGGGTTAACTTTTAAGCCTCTAGGTTATATATATATATATATATATATAAGAATGTTCTTCATGTGGTAGGATTAGGAACTGCTACACATGATTGCGGTGAGTTGAGTACTAAATCGTGCAGGCTTGTAACATTTGACTGGCATGCATACTAAGATGTTACTTGACCATAAGCATAGCATAACAAGAACTATAATTACCTCTTAGAGAACTGTTTTCTGCAAAATTCATTGTGAAATTTTTGCATGAATTACAATCATGGCATAGTTTTAGAACTGCCACAAATTCACTGCGGTATTAAATGCTAAGGTGACGCTGATGCTAATTAGTACTACAGATACAGTAGAACTCATGATTATATATAGCATCCAAAGACCTAAAAGCATCAAGCTTTCCTAGCCACCCCCCAGTAGTCAGTGTGTGATCGGCCGGAGAGCGAGGCAATGGACGAGTCATGGAGGTGCACGATGGGCTCGGTGCTGCCGCGGCGCAGGTCGTCGGAGCAGCGCGCCTGCGGCCACCAGAGCCTCGCCCCCGACGACTTCCGGGACGTGTTCGGCGGGCCGCCGCGCACCGTGCTCCTCCGCAGCTTCTACGGTGAGGCCGTCGACTACCACTCCGCGACGGACCACGGCCAGTACGCGTCCTACGTCGGCGCCGACGCCTTCTGCCGACGGACGTACGTCGACGGCCTCGGCCAGCTCGTGCCGGCGGCCGTGCACACCGAGGAGGGCTTCTTTGATGATATCTTCGGCGCCCATCACATGAGGTCGAAGTCAACGAAATCGTCGTCGGTGGTCAGCTCCGAGGAGTTCGGCTCAGACTTCTGCCGGCCGCCGGCCGGCCGGGGCGACGCCACGCTCTCCTCCTTCGCTTCTAAACTCAGGTAAAAATTCATCAACATTCGCGCCTAGCTAGAACTAGATGATGCATGCATGAGCATGACCCTAGTTCACCGTGAAGCACATGCATATTGTTCGTCATATCTGGCATCACACAGATCGCATGTGCTACGTACATCTATCATTGATGATGTAATTAACATTGATCGATCACGGCATCATTTTCCAGGCCGATAGCGATTCCATCGCGCCGGTACGACTCGTCGCCGCCGTCGACGATGTCGACGAGAGGGGAGTACCAGAGCAGCTTCACGTGCTCGACGGCCGCGTACCCGGCGTCCCGCTACTATTACGGGGGCGACTTCGAGGGTGGCAGGACGAATCACAGCAGCGCGGCGAGCAGCAACGTCGTCGAGAGCTCCGCCGCGCAGCACCACCGGCACCACCGCGCGAGCAGCGGCTTCTGCTGCTTTACGTCGAACCCCGAGACCACCAGCCACGAGCCCAGCTTCCGTCGTACCCACGGCAGGGCGCGCTCGACGGCTCCCGAAGCCGACACCATTACTGAATGCTCTCGCGCCGACTACGGGTACTACTACTTGCCGCCGTCTGCCGCGTCGTCGTCGGTATTCGGCAAACCGCCGCCGAGGACGCCGCGGCGGCTGGAGGAGGTGGTGAGGGAGGTGAGGGAGCGGGCGCCGTTGCTGATGGACGACGGCGACATTGACAGTGTGGGCGCTGCTGCGGTGGACGAAGCGATTGCATGGGCCAAGGAGAGATTCTGGAGCCAAGCCAAGTAATGGACGGTCAGGACTCAGGATCATAATGCAATGGTCCTGATTAGGCCAAGTCCTCTCAACTCAACAAAGTCCAATTTTGATCCATCAATTCACGGTGCGCGTTTGTAATTACACTACATTCTAGTTTAGGTGACTAGCGATGATATGTTGAGATCAGCATTTCCATTGTAATACTTTAGGTCTCGTTTCCAACACGGGATTTTTCCCCATGTATTGAACAGTTTACTATGAAAATCTATAAAATTCCTCTATTCCAAACGGAACTTATTATGGAAGATCAGACCAAATATAAGCATACAAGCTTTCAGAATGTGGCAAGATTGGGATAAAGAGTTCAGTTCAAGATACGAAGGGAAAACAATCAAGTATAACATAAATTACAGAAGGGGTTAACAGATGCAATATCGTGCTTCTTGACAGCAGCCGACTCCTTTTCTTCTCCATATATTTTGTTCCATACTTCCATTTATACGGCTACACTACACAGTCGATCATTGCAATCGGTGATACTAATACACAGATTTTGCTGCCACTTGTAACTAAAAACATTATAGCTGCGACTGGGATGATCCTGAGAAATGCTGATACATTTCTTGTTATCCTAAATTTCATGGATGTTATACAAAAAAAAACTTGGGCAATGAAAAGAATGCAACCAGAGTGTACAAAATTTTCCAAGTGGAACACTACGCCTGTGGTAAAGTTCAAACTTATCTTCACCTTGTGAATGTTAACTCTTGCTATTTTGTCCTCGTGATGACTCTCTGTGTAATATCAATAAGAGCACGCCTTGAAGTCAGAACATCTTCGTCATCGCTATCTGGCAGAGATTCTATGGCTTGGATTGCACGGTTAAGGTGTTCGTGTGCAAGCTCTTTTGTCTTTTCAATCCCACGGCTCTTCTGGAGGTAGTCAAGGGCCTGTGATTTGAAAAAATGTAGACCGTTATGTTAATATAGTATTTTTCCACCAATTGCTCACCATGCAATGTGGGTATGAATCGTATGATCACTAATAGGTAGAAACATTTGGTGATAGCAACATTATGGCAGTATTAGTCAGTCTAGCAAGTTTCTCAGTTTCCTGGTAATATATTTACTGTAATTCTGAACAAAGATAAAGCTGTATTTCATGATTTTACAATTGAATCATACAGCCAGTAGTTTTGATTTCTAATGCTGCCATAGTTTAGAAATCAAAACTAATGGTCATATGATTCAATTGTAAAATCATGAAATACAGGTTTATCTTTGTTGAAAACCTGTTCTTGTACCCTGTCCTGTGTCCTGCTCTAGTGTCTAGAAACATGGCCTTTATGCATCAATAGTGTGATGAGCATCTGCCATGACATACGGCATTGCAAGTCGTGTGTAAATGTTTTGTTTTTATCCTATAAGTAGAATGAATAATGAGAAAGACAGCACACACTCTATATCTAAAATAATTACTCACAAGCTCAACATTGGCAGGATTGTCAAAACCCTGATCAACAACTTCATGTAATTGTGGGAATTCTTCCATCGCATATAGCATTGGGGCAGTAATGATACCCTGCATCATGAATGCCATCATGTAATAGACAAAATAAGTACTACCTGAGGGTGAATGAGAGAAACAGCAGGCATGTGGTCCTTGTTTGACCCTTTTCTAACTGGATGTGCTGGTGATTACTAAAGTAGAAGATCATAAACAGAAATTAGAATTTTCACGTTGATACAAGGCTCTTTGCTAACCACATTTTACATCTAATTTCACTAGCTTTACTACAAGGCACACAAAATTATTCTTATAAGGAAGTTCAGAATATCTTTCTTATCTAAGTTAACAGTAATACATTCTATACGGTTCTGAACTTCTGATATAGTGATATGTCAAGTTGATAGGTCAATCAAGGTTGGAAGGATACAAAATCCAGCAACTGACAATGCTTACATGGTTACACCTATACAACAGCAACACTCATGTTAAATTCCAGATTCAAGTTTTCCTTGTGAGAATGTTCTATCTGTCTGTCATGTGGGACCTACACTAGTCTAGGTGCACTAGGAGGACCAGCGGCACAGGCAGCAGAGGCACCCCTTCTGCAGTAAATCAGGCTTAGAGATAAGCCATATCTTCTGTTATCTTTATTTAGTTTGTTTCCTTAAATTCAGGATTTGCTAAGATTAGTTGACTTTGGAGATCAATCAAGGAAGAAAACCCAAATTCTCTCTCTCTCTCTCTCTCTCTCTGTGTGTGTGTGTGTGCGCGCGTGCGTGCTTGCACATGCAAGCCTTGCCCTTGCCACGCGGTAGCCGACCACGGCTCCTCCGCCACGCCGCAAGTGGTCAAGGCCGCAACCAGAAACCTCGCATGATTATCCCCTCCGCTCCAATCCCTCCACAAACCATCCTCCCCGTGACACTGTCTATCATGAGGGTGGCAAGTTCAATACATCAGCTAACACAATTACAGCAACATGAACTTTCGTGTCGGACAAGATGCAATCTATGCTTATTAGCCAATGTAGCATTATTGTTAGCCAGTAATTTTTTTTATATCTCCCCTAATGAAGGCTACTAAAAGAAAATGTTCAAAGATTTAATATTCTAAGTAGTTGGAAGTTAAATGGCTATTTCAGATGATAGATTGGGGACTTCAAAAATATAATCAAAACAAGGGGATGGCTGTTATTACATGACGAATATCAGATAATGAACCCTTGCCAAGTGATGCAGAGGTGCCTGTGAAATCAAGAACATCGTCTATCAACTGGAAGGCTAGACCCTGCAAGAATAATGAGTTAATTAAGTTGCTGCGAGGTTCACATGATTGTATTAGAAGGAAATCTATTTTTTAAAAAGGAAATTATAAGACGTTTTACAAACCAGGTTTCGACCATATTCGTATGCAAGCATTGAGACCTCAGCAGTGTGCCCTGCAAGAATAGCAACAGCCTTGCAACTATTTGATATCAATGATGCTGTTTTGTAGTATGTCTTCTGCAAGTAATATTCCATACTGCATATTTTTGGGAATCATATGAGAACCAAAAAACAAAGGCATCAAATTAAATGGAGAAAATAAAGTAAACAAAGAAGCAAACATGTGCAAGCATTTCACTCTGCTTCTCTTAGTTCTAGATATTAGATGTGACTACAGCAACTAAACTCATGATAAAGAGAAATATTTAACCTTCGCCGTTGCTCTCTGCTTATTGAGATCTGCATAGTTTCACCAGTAACTAGATGTTCTACAGCAGTCGCCATTAGAGATACCACCTGCATAAACAAGATTTGTCAATTGGTAGTTTGGTACTACAGAACTCTTGCAAGAAGAGAGCAGGCCAGTACTGCAATCACAGGGGACAATCTAGAATTACAACATGAGCTCAGCTAGGAAATGATGTTAAGAAATGCACTTCCAGACAATATTGTGTGTGATAAACCATTATGATGCATAAGGTTGGAATGGGGAAGGCCAAGAAATATGCTTCTCTGAGAAATGATGCTGACAATCTAGAATTACAACATGAGCTCAGCTAGGAAATGCTGTTAAGGGCCTGTTTGGTAGAGCTCCTAATCCCGGGTTCTCAACTAGAACAGCAGGAGCCTGGCCAAACGCAACGGATCCTCCATTTTTAGAATCGGAAGCAGAGAAGAATAAAATCAGGAGCGACCTTGGGCCAGCTCCCGCGAGAATAAGACCATCATCCCCTTCCCCTTACCAAAATGCCCCTCAAGTTGAGGGTTATTTACCCACCAAATGCCATTGCATAAAAAGGCCGAAACCAAAACGACTCGCCCGTGCGCACCTCTCTGTCATTTCTCTCGCCCCACTCTCTCCATCCCTCTCGCCCGCGTTCTCAGCTGCAAGGAGACAGGTGGGGACTAGGACCGTTGCGCCGGGATCCACTCGCCGCCGGCCTGGAGTACCTCGCCGGTCCCTCTCCCCATCGCCACCGCTCTTGGACTCCCTCAACGCCGACTCTCTCGGATCTGCGTCACCGCCCGGCGCATCGAGCTACCGCACCCGTCGCAGCTGCCCACCGTGCTCCATCGTCGCCGCAGTCCACGGCGCCATCCACGACACGCAACGGTTAGCTGCATCCTCTCTCGACCTATCCTCCCGTCCAATAGCCCATAATTCCAGATCTGAGCCTCCCCCAAATTATTGAATGTGCCCTAGTATTTTGTCATGTGGATCTGGTTCTTGTTCATGTGAGTAGTACTCAGGGATCCAAAAACCGTTCCCAGGGAAAAATCCCGGTCGCCGGCCGGGGAAAAAAACCAGCCGGTAACCGGATTTCCCGGAAAAAAACCCGGACGAAATTCACTTGAATTTGCTTAAAAACCAACCGAAATTCGAAATTTGAAATTTGAATTTGCGAAACTAGGAAAAACCGGCCGGGATTTCTATCTCTGTAGTACTTATCTGTGAGTCAAAGCAGTACAACTTGAGATCTACTAGTTGGTAATTGTTCCTCTGGATTTTTTTTGATGTGCCATGGCATTCCCTATAACTGTTTGAGAAATTAGACAATATGGAATGAATGCTAACACTGTGTTGTACTGAGAAGTGATGAAATATTAGAGCACATGAATGCTACTGCTATCTGTTACTCATGAATGCTACTGGTTGTTCCTCTAGCGTGTGCCATTTCGCAAGATGCATTGGATGCATCAACGTCACAAACGAGTGATCGGTTCATGGATAGGTTTCTTGATGTCCTTGCCAGGGCAATTGCTCAATCTGGAATCTGGATGATTACCAAACTGGTTGATACAAATTGACTATAGGCCCTAAAATTGCCAAACACATTTTGCAGTCTTATATTAGCACTCAATTATCTATGAACTCTTTTACATATTTATGTGTTATGTTTCTTTTATCCTACGATTTATGTGTTATGTTTCTTTTATCCTATGGACAATTCCATGTCAGTGGTGCTTCAGACAAAATTTGTAATTACTCAGTTGTACTATTGTCATGAATGCATTCCTCTCAGTACATTTGTATGGTATCACATTCAAATAGACTATAGGCCGGTACCGAAAAAAATGCAACTTTCAGAATTTTTGTACAAGTAGAAAGGAGTAAGAACCAAATAGACTTCAAGTGCTCAAAGCCAGGGGTACAATGGTCTTTTCCCCTCCAATCCTCTCTTTCAGAGTTTTGGGAGCCAACCTCCTACCAAACACTTCCCTCAGCCGGCTTCAGATTATCAGAGGAGTGGATTCTAAGAGAATCAAGAGTTAAGAGTTGAAAAATGAGGAGCGGAGCCCTACCAAATAGGCCCTAAGAAGGAAATAATGATTATGTCCAATGCAAACTACAAATACTGTAGGAACAAACTTGTTTTGACATTGATGCTTATGAAACATCTTACATAACAAGAAAATAGCTTTATAGATCAGAACAAGTACATGCATGAGAGACCCAGAGAGGCGGAAGAATGAGACAAAAGGCTAAACATCCATCTAGCAACCAGCATAAAACGTAACCACTTCAATTTTTCCCCTTTAGAAGACTATACAGAATAAGTACAACATTGTCTTGAAGACAGCTACAAATAAATAAATAATATTCATGTACCTCTGTATTCCCAAGTGCTGCAAGTGCCACACATGCTCTAGAAAGGAGGAAGTCACCAGCCAGAACAGAAAGCTGCAGGCATAACAATTTGATGAATACCGGTGTCAAGGTAATTTCAATTGTAGTACCTCTGAGAACAATTTTTGAATAATGAATCCCATAAACTACAGAAAAGTGCTTATGGTAACTTAGGGGGAAAACATAAATTAATCTAATGCTCAAAAACATTAATTTCCACGTGTCAACTACAAACTATGCTTATGTTAACTTGAATCAAATGAACTAGCCTTTCTTTGCCTTGCACGGTGGTGCAGATCTGTTTCATTGCTTTGCAACTTGCAACTACTAAAGTGACTTGTAGTTCTTAGGGTGAGTTGATTCACTTACTACACTGCATGTGCAGTTGGTGTGACGTACAATACCTTGTTGCCCATAATGCAATTCAACGAAGTGACACCACGCCTAGTGTCAGCATCATCCAGAACATCATCATGCAGAAGGCTAGCGACCTGTGATAAATATCAGCCTGAGATTGTTTTGTAAAAAAACAAACGAGTCTGAATCTGAAGGACAACCACTATACTAACATGAATCATTTCAGTTATCTCGGCAATATTTTGCTGCCGTGTGCGGAGCTTATTTGCCAATATACTGAAAACTCCAGCATCTGTTGACTCTGATATGGGGAATCTCAGAGCTGATGCCATCAGCAACAAAACCTGCCAATAGAAATTACAACATTCAAAATGAAACGAACAAGAAGTGGTAGGGCAACGACCAAAGAATAAACGATACTGTAAGTGTGACGTTTAATAAATACAGAGATTGAAATGCTACCGTAGGTCGGAATCTTTTCCCCTCAGCTCCCACCCTAAAAAAGTACTCAGCAGCTGATGCAAGTTTGGGGACCTGCAAAAGCAAAAAAATTAGTGCTCACTAAGGAAATCGGGGATCTTGAAAAATGACAATGCGGTAATCACTAGATCAGAGCTAAACAGAGAAGTTTACATGAGCAGGATCAATTTGTTACTAACCTCAGCAGCCACCATGGCTCGTAGCCTATTTGCAAGAAGTGACAGTTCATCAGCAACCAATTCAAATGGATCCTGCTGTTCCTGGAAGTGTTACAAATAGATATTTCGGCAGGAAGTATCAGCATCGGAATAGGCTTCGACCGGCTGTGCAAACCGAAGTGAATACGGCAGGCAGTCCAAACCAAAGTGAATACGACACGCCCTGATCTGGCACGCAGTCGAGAGACATAGAGATAGAAGCCCTTTTGGCATGAGGTAAATTAGGTAATATCCCTTATGGATAATTCTAAGCAATCCCTTTAGGATGCGTTTAGTGGTTAGTCCTCCATATAAAGGACACACGATTGTACTCAATGGGGTAAGCAATAACAGATTAGTCTCTTCCCCTCTCCTCTACCACACTGCTCCTTGCGCTGGCCAGGGACAAGTCCCGACCTGCGCATGAGAGCGAGCTTCATTGCTCTCCATATCCCCTACGCTCCAACCCCGATTCTCATTTTCATCTTCTTTCGCCCTTGCGACGTCATCTCAAGCCGAGCCGTATCAATTTGGTATCAAAGCCGAACGCCTCCATGTCCGGCGACGATCCTGAGTCTCAGGCTGCTACCGTCGCTAGGGAAGACTCGGCCAAGCTCGACCAAACTCTCGCGCAGCTGTCCACACTCAACCGGCGTTTGGGCAGCCAGATCGTATACCGCACATGGAAAAATTCCAAATGGAGGATCCGAGTAGAGACTTGATGGCAACGCCATCACGTCCGCTGGCACTGGCTCCAATGGCAAGCGGTGGCCAGGTGGGCGATGACTTCCACGGCGTGCTGTGATACCATGGCTCATCGATGTGAGCACTTTTTTCGCGGCATGGAAGAGGAGAAAGTTTGGCTTGCGGCCTACCATCTCACAGGCAACGCGCAGTTGTGGTACTATCAACTCGAGTGGGATGAGGGTGTTCTATCTTGGCCTCGCTTTGTCGAGTATGTGAATACGCGCTTCGGGTCTCCCTTGCGCAGCAATCCACTGGGGGAATTGGCTCATCTACGGTGCACAGGGGCTGTCCAGGAGTACCAACAACACTTCCTCGCATTGCTATGCCATACCGAACAACTTTCGCCCAAGCAACAAGTTCAACTCTTCACAGCCGGACTCTGCAACCCGCTGAAGACCGACGTAGAACTACACAATCCGTCCAATTTGCAAATGGCAATGAGCCTTGCCCGTGCTTATGAGCGTCGTAGCGAGGACGATGTGGTCGAGGCTATTGTGCCGTTACGCGACACAACAACGCCCCGTTTTCAACACTAATTCCCGCCAAGCCAGCCAGGTCTCTACTGGCTAGTTCTGCACCATCCTCACAGATCGCCCGCTCGCCCAACCCGCCGCCGCCGACCACACCATAGCGCAGATTGCTTCTAGGACTGCCCAACTCTCGCTTCCGACGTCTCACACCTGAGGAGATGAACGACGGCTGCCTCAAGGGGTTGTTCTATAATTGCTCGACCAAGTTCACCTGTGATTATGCATGTTCATTCAAGGGCATCTATTTTCTCGAGCTCGATGACGATTATGGCGATGAGCCGCCCGACACCGACGTACAGATTTCCTTGCACGCCATCACAGGTGTGAGTACCGACCGGACCATGAAGCTTCAGGTATCAATCCAGGGCACCCTTCTCACAGCCTTTGTCGACTCCGGATCCACACATATTTTTTTGGCTGAAGGTGTCGCTCAGTAGCTTGGCGTGCTTCTCACGCCGCTTCCTAGGATGAAGGTGAAGATTGCTAATGGTGATCACGTCACTAGCTCGGGGGTGCACCGTGGCTTGCGCACGATCATCAACGACGAGTTCTTCAACGTCAACTGCTACGCCTTACCTCTGGAGGGTTTTGATGTGGTCTTGTGTGTGCAATGGCTGCGCGCCCTCGGCCCGATTGTCTGGGACTTCAACCTCCTCACCATGTCCTTTTGGTGGCATGATCACCAGGTGACATGGCAGAGATTGATCGTTGATTGCGGCACCCCACGCCTGCACGCATGCTCTCAGGAGGACGTGATGGACGATTTACTACAGGAGTTCGCCCCCATCTTTGCTGGGCCGCATAATCTTCCTCCGGCCCGCCGCCATGATCAAATACATCTTCCGAGGACTGCACCAATAGTTGTTCGGCCATATCACTACCCTCAGCTTTTAAAAGATGAGATTGAGTGGCAGTGTGCTGATATGCTCCAACAGGGTATTATTCGCGAGAGAACGTCGGCATTCTCTTCACCCGTACTCTTGGTCAAAAAGCATGATGTGACTTGGTAATTTTGTGTGGACTATCGCGTTTTAAACGACAAGATAGTCAAGGGCAAATTTCCAATTCCGGTTGTCGATGAATTATTGGATGAGCTCCAAGGCGCGTGTTTCTTCACCAAATTGGATCTCCTCAGTGGCTATCATCAAGTCCGGATGCACCCGCCGGACATTGAGAAGACCGCCTTCCGCACGCATCAAGGCCACTATGAGTTCTTGGTTATGTCCTTTGGACTCACCAACGCCCCGACGACTTTTCAGACTCTTATGAATGATGTTCTTAAGCCTTTTCTTCGCCATTTTGTTCTGGTGTTTTTGACGATATTTTGATCTACAACTCTTCTTGGTTAGCACATATTCAGCAGGTTCAAGTCGTACTACAACTATTGTCTGAACACCAATTATTTCTCAAGTGTTCCAAATGCTCATTTGGCCAAGGCCTACCTCGGTCACATCATCTCTGGACACGGTGTCACCATGGATCCTGACAAGGTGTTAGCCGTGGCTGATTGGTAGATCCCCACTTCCGTGCGGGCTTTGCGTAGCTTCCTTGGCTTCACTGGCTATGACCGCAAATTTATTTGGGATTACGGCTTCATTGCAGCACCACTCACCAAGCTGGCGAAAAAGGAGGCCTTCATCTTGGGTGACAAGGCGGCTCATGCTTTTGCCACCCTTAAAATAGCTCTCACATCCACGCCGGTCTTACAACTTCCAGATTTTCATGACCAATTCACTGTGGATTGTGATGCATTTGGCACCGGGTTTGGTGCCGTTCTACACCAAGGGGACCAACCCTTGGCATTTTTCAGTCGTGCAGTGGCGCCCCATCATGCCAAGCTTGCAGCCTTCGAACGGGAACTTGTTGGAATGGTCAAAGCTATTCGCCATTGGCGTCTGTACTCATGGGAACACTCTTTTCGCGTTCGTACCGATCACTATAGCTTGAAGTTCTTACGTGACCAGCGGTTGTCTACTATCCCACAACATCATTGGGTGATCAAGCTTTTTGGCTATTCGTTCACAGTGGAATATCGGTCGGGTCGGCAGAATACAGCGGCTAATGCCCTTTCTCGACGATTGGAGGACTCCTGGTTGTCCATGCGGTTTCGGCTCCACAATTTGATATTTTTTATAGTCTTCGCCACGAAATTTTAGACTCTTCAGACTGTCTTACCATGAGGGGATAATAATACAATATACTTTCCATGATTAGCTTTCATATGGAAGAATAAAAAAAGGTTTCGAGTGATTATTCAGCAGTAGAATTAGATCAGCATGATCCTTGATCCTGACAGCATAAATGAGAAAAGCTTTATTCAAATTTCCATCTAAAATAAAAATTTCCTTCAGCTTCTATACAACAGAGTGATAAATTGTTGACCACATAAAGACAATAATTGGCCAGGGGCTGGGAACATCAAACGTAGTATTCTGTGATAAAAAAGAGGAAAAACAAATAATTTTATTCAAGTTTCAAATGTTATGTAGAGCATACTGAATGGTTGTCTTGTTGCCATTCTAGGCTCAGTATATTTGGCTGCATAACAAGTGAATTGATCAATTAAAAATCAAAGGACCCTTTTATCCATTGCATTTCCATCTTTTTGTTGATTTGGAGATGGAGAAACTATGTAACTATAATAAGAAATAATTTTTGGGGCATTTAATCTTATGAGAGCCAATGTGTATGCTAACTCGCAGACAGAATGGTTGAAGATTGGGCAAAGAAGAAGCCATTCGAGTGGCACAGTGTATCAGCAAAAATGTCACGATGGTATAAATGTGAGCTGTAAGAATGTTAATGCAATGCAATCAAGTGGCAGCAGTCAATGAAGCAAAGCAAGGAGCGGCCCATGTAGCAGAGTAACGTGTGGAATTCAAAAAACTATTTCGCAACAGCCTACGTTTCATATATTTGTTATGTTGCTAGACATGTTTTCAAATCATGATCCTGTATGCAGGTGGCAGGTGCACTAGCGGCTAGCATGATCATTTTGAGTTTTGGCAAGTGCTTATGTTTATACAGTTTCTCTATTGGGCTGGGCTCTGTAACTTTCCTTGACAAAAGAAGGTACAATGACTGAGATCATTACAAACTTAAATGAGCAGCACAAAAGCAAATCATTTGCAGAAATCAGGGTTCACCTACCTCAGCCCTTGAAACCCCATCCTGGCGAATCTGGTATTGGGCATCATGTAACCATCGCGAGCTCATGAAAGCAGCTCCTCTGCAACCAACCACCTACTAATCCATACCAAAAGTACAGAACTATCAGCATAACGAAAAGCTAATCCAATCTACAGTTCAATAAGACGAGGTCACCTATCAACCAGGTCCATTGCAGCTACACTAGTCGGCATAAACACAAACACAAACACATTGCGGCAGCTCCGCCGCCACCCACACCGATCGAATCGGAGCACCTCAACGAGGCACCAGAACCCACTACAAGAACCTCCAAGGGCAGGAGGAAAATGGGGGAAGAGGGGACCTTGTTCCGAATCTGGGAGAGCGGAGGAGGGTGCCGCCCCAGGAGGGCCCCCGACGAGGAGAAGAGCCTCTGCACCGGGGCAACGCGGCCGCCGCCGCAGACGGTCCTGCCGCCCAGCGAGGCGAGCCGCCGCGCGAGAGCCCACCGCCAAGACATCTCTCCCAAGATCGGGGGAGATGGGGAAGGAGGCGGAGTTGAACTTGGAGAAAAAGTCAGAGAAGAAAGGGGAGAGAAAAGAAGGCGGCTTCCGCTCGTTGTTTGTCCGGGTTAGCGAACTGAACAGAGGCATCAACGGGGGCGGCGCGGGGGAGTTACGTGGATGCGCTCGGTTTGCCACGTTTGCTCGTGGAACGCACGGGCCGTGGGATTGCTACGCACGGGTGGGCATAGGGTAGGGGCTGTTATTTTATTTTTATTCACGGGTCTAGCTATTACAGAGAATTACGAACGTTAACTTCTATGAAAGGAAGGAAAATAAATCGTTGTATAATCAGTAGTCAACTCTCCGAATATGATTAACATTTGTCCGAACTTCGTCACTAATTACCCTATGTCTGTCACTGCCGATTGGAACTAAAGAACAAAACATTCTTAGATCACAGAGAACCCTAGTTCATAGTCATGTTAAACTTGATCAGACTAGATTTTTTGCTGGCTTCGCTGCTGCGTATGATTATATCTTTTAGGGTCCACCTAACAGAGGTAGTTGCTCTATAAGTTTTTAGAATTTAACTATTTGTATCCAAATCATCTTTCTAAATAGATCCTTTCATATTTTATTTGTTGATCTTCTTTTCCAAATTTAGAGAGTAAATCACTCATGTATCTGGGTAGAGAAAACATGTGAATCTGTTGATCTTTCTTTTCCAAATTTAGAGAGCAAATCACTCATGTATCTGGGTAGAGAAAACATGTGCACACGGAAAGACACCGCTCACTTAGTTAGAACTTTATCGAATCAGTAAAAGATTACAAAGTAACCATGAAAAACATTAAAGTACTAGAGCCATGGTTCTATTTTTTTTAAAAAGGAACGCTTTATAAAAACAATTTTTTTTTTGTTAAAATCCTAGTCTATGAATTTCTAGGTGATGCCGCGAAACAAGGCACTGTATTCTCCTTTTGCGATCTCATAGTACCAAGGGGGCTAGACACTGGCTTCTTTTTCTTAAGAAAACAATCTAGTAGCCGCTACACACTGGACAGAAGCAAAGACAGGCAGAACATACACAAAACCAAATGAGCTTCATCTAAAGAAAGAAAGAAAGAAAGAAAGAAAGAAAGAAAAAAAAGGAAGAGAAAATCCCTGGGCGAATGGTGTACCCGGCGAAGTGGTAGACCAGGTCTGCGTGGGGATTTCTTTGGAGGAATGGGGCATGTTGTCAGCTTCTCGGCCGCTTAAATGGTCACACTTCCTCCAGCGGAGAAGATCACGTCCGCCGGTCCGCGATCCAGGTCAGGCTAACTTTTCTGTCGTTAACAGCTTCGCTGAAAGCCCATCTGTATTAGAATGGGCTGGCTGGCCCAACTCGTTCTTAACTCGATTTGTGGTGCTGATCGATGAAGAAAGCATAACCTGCAAGATGTCGTGTACATCGATAGGACATCGTTAATTAGTTAGTGAAACAGGAAGACTCGCTGAGCTCTCCAGCTGGGCTAACCGTGCGCCTGATGCCTCTCCGGTGGCGTCGAATCGAAGTTATACTAGCCGCGGTCGCCTCGCCTCGACGCCGGGCTGATCGCTCCCTGTCATCCTCAGCGAGGCTGCGCAAGGGCACATGTTAGCAGGGGCGAAGCTACCCCGGTGCTTGGATGCTTCTCCGCTGCACCAAGGGGACCTCACTGCTACTACCTCTGCCGGAATTTTGGGGATAAGAGAAAGAGCACTGGCTGTTTTTCTTGGAAGAAGATGGTCCAAGGGCTAGAGGTTGGAGATAAGCAAAACTAGGTCAAATTCATTGCCTTTTCGGTAGCAAGGCCTGACTCAATCCCACTTGATCGAGTCAGACCGGGTCCAAGAGGACCAAGACACAAGACGGCATCACCTCCAGGCTCCATCCCTGTTCGGCCATTCCCCAATTCCAATCACGGCAGCTAAACCTAGGCAGGTGCCCACATGGCATATGGCAAGGTGCGGGCGGTAAGGCGAGGCAGGGCACGGGTGCGGCCTGACAGCAAGGCTGCGGCGAGCTAAGGCGCGGCTCGGTAGTAGTCAGCAAAGCAGGTGCGCAATGGCGTAGGGCAAAGGCGATGCGAGGCGGGGGCCCTGCAAGGCACCGATCTCCGATGCAGGGCACGGGCGATGTGAGGCAGGGGCGCTAGGGCACTGAAGGTAGGGTGCGGCCGTGCGGGGGAGCTAGCCGTGGTGAGGCAGGGGTGGGCCGCAGGGTGCTAGCACCACAACAACGCTGAGAGAAGCCGAGTCGAGGCCTGAGAGGCTACTGAAAAGATAGTTAAAACTGGAAAAGATAGCACTTTCACATTGGTTTATTGCCTTATCGGGCTGATATTGATCCTTTCAGTGGTAACGACATTAGTTAAGAGAATTTTCTCTGCAATGAATATTATCAAAATAAATTTGTGCAATAAGGTAGCAGATGAATGGTTCAATGACTTGATGATGTGCTACACAGAGCGAGATATATTTAGGAACATTGATGATAGTAGATTCAAGATATGAAATCTCGTATAATGAATTTGCCTCACACTCAAAGCTAGCGTCTTAGTGGTATATTTTATTTTATTTTCAATATTTATAACTATTAATAATTTACCATTGTATCACTAATTCTGATTATTTTGATCAACATACCACTAATCGCCACTCGTGTATATTTATAAGCATTTAGAACACACAATCCCCAGTAGTGATGCACTATAATTTGCATTTTTGCAAGATATGTATGAGTTTAGATTGAACAAGATAATTCGATGTATGTTTATCTCGTATTAGTTTCACCATTAGCACTCCCTATTTTTCTCTTCACAATTGGTGCGACCAGCGGCGGGGCCACCTCCGCCACGAAAGTCGACGGTGCCGGTTGCGCTCTCGGTCGCCATATATGCTAGTCCACAAGAGAGACTGATCGAGCAGACTAGTTCTTCGACCAGTATCGGTATTTGGTAAGCTTGTAGTGATATCATGTGTGTAAATACAAAGTACTTAACGCAAATCAATCTTAAACTTGCAGTAATGCAACTCTGAAGTTTTAACTTGAGGCTCTGGTTAACTTGAATTGTATGGTGATCTTTTGTCCCACGTAGTCACGTACGATTAACGGAAGAGGATAAGGGAACGTACGGTTAAAACTGGCCACACATTAGATTCGATAGCACAGCTGAATTTTCACTGTGCGTATATATATATACTACAGGTCAGATCAGACAGATTACAAGAATCTAGCTAGCTCGCAAAATATTTGCAGGAGACAAGCTTGCATTGGGATTAGGCAATCTAGCTTCTAGATTAGACGTACTGGCCTTGCGCCGGAATGCGATTGATAGAGCACAATCACGGTGGAGATCCATCGCACTCACACAGCGATGGCCGGTGCTCTCCGGCTGCTTCCAGCCACACTTGTCGATGCTATTTCGGAGAACGCGTCGCTTTTGTTTTTGAATTAGTATATTTTGACATCGATGTGTAACGTTTCGGGGTCTAATAGTTTGTGCATTTACACAGCTATATTTGTTTTGATGTTTGTATAAATGATTAAAAATATATTTATATATTTTGTAAGCTATTTCAATTTTTAAGATATCATAGATATTAAAAATAACAATAGAAGCTTTAAGGAAAGTACAACCTGAAGAACATAATTGAAATATGAGTTTTGATGGAAGAAAAATATTGAGTATAATAAGTTATTTTGGTTCTTAGAAACTAATCACTCTCCACATGCATAAATCATGTAGTTGTGTGCTCCTATTCTTACTATATTTGTAAGGAAAGAGTCCATTTTACAACCATAAACTATTTGAAAAGTCCGAAATCAATCATAAACTACAAAATCGGACACGCGCCAACCTCCAACTCTCAAAACCGTTTAGTTTACTCCCGAGACCAAAACCACTATGGTTTCTCTAATGTGGCATCTACATTAGCACTCACGTCATTGTATTTTTCCACATCAACAGACAAATCACCTCATCTCTCTTTCTTCTTTTCATTCTTCCTTTTCTCCTCCAGCATGCCCTGCTTCTCCTCTGTTTTCTCATTCTTCTCTCTTAACTCCCCTCTCCTTTTCTCGCCGCTGGCGCCACCTACGCCTCCGTCCAAGCCGTCGTCTGTGTTGCCACCTCCCTCGACCGTCGCTTCATCTCCTGAGGGGCGGCCCTCCTGCTGCGGGTAGCCGGGTCCGAGGGGGCGATGTCGTGACACCGCATATCTGAATTCGAGTCCTCTGTGTATTATGAACTAGTCTTATGATCAGTAGTTAGTTCACACAGTTGTAACATTAATAAAAGTATATCCATACAACAAAATAGCTAAGAAGAAGGCAAATTAATATTAATATTAGCAACTGATCTTATGGTCAAGGTTTTACAAAGTTTGTCACGTAGGCTTAAGACAAAAGAGTAAACTTACAGCGGAACAAAACAACTCGTGGTAGCCATCTGACATGCCCACAGATAATCGAGTGGAGAACACGGCCTAGTTCGCATGGTCTTCGAAGTACTCCCCTCATAGAACTCTATGTTCCATGGTTCTTTCTCGCGACTGATCAACAAAGGTGCAAATCCATCACTACTACAAAAGGCTAATACTGTACGTGTCATCACAGATGATTGACTAAAATCATCAGTATTAAATACAACTACATACGATTTTAGTTTAGCGATCGTCTGTGTTATTGACTGCGTTCAAAACTGTCTATGAAGAGGTAATATCACAGATGGTTCATGTTGAAAACCGTCTGTGAAGTATCACCGACGGTTCTGAACAAGAACTATTTGTGATATGTTCAATGCTTCATCTCCCGCATGATGCGTCTCTTCGTCTCGCACGCCGACGTTACAATGCGTTTTTTCGTCTCACGCGCCGACGTTACTCCTTATTTTATAAGAATGATCATCGCACGTTATGGTGAGCACGCACGGTATTAAATACGTACGCAACTAGCTATAGTACCATCGCGCGCCATGGTGAGCACGCGGAGCATGATGGCGAGGACCAAGGTGAGAAGGTCGGCGATAGCCGTCGTTCCTCCTCACGATGTCGTCGTCCACATCGTCGGCCTTGTGGCCGTGAGCTCTTCTCAGCTCATGGCTGACCTCTGCAGCCTATGAGCCACGTATGTATTTATATATTTACAAAAATATGAGCAATAACGCCCTTAATTTGGCCTTAATTTTGCACTTGCTTAGTTTTCTCTTATAGAGTAGTTCTTGCATTAAGATTCCAACGTCTTGAATTTGTGTATGTATATTGGAGTTGCAAGACCATATACAAGGCATCCAAGGAGCGCATAGTGGGGAGGCACATGGCGTTGGAGCGGGAGAAGGCGATGAAGTGGCTGGACAACGAGCGCTACCTTACCGTTGTCAACCACCTGGCCGATGCCAGTAACCCGGAGGTCTGCTTCATCGTCGGCCCCACGCTCATTTTTGCGCACTAGGACATGCAACGTGGCCTTGTGTGCTTCGAACGGACGACTGTCGCCGGCCACAAGGCCATGCCCTACGTCTGAATCCGCCCTCCGCCCGCCCGCTCTACCTCGGCCTACCGCCTCTGCATCCGCCATCATCCCCCACGCTGGTGTACTTCTCCGAGGATGCCTCCGCCAACCACTGTCCATGCCATAGCCACCGACGGCCCCATGTCTGCGGCCTCTGCGGCATCATTGCCGCAATGACCCTGCCTTGCGCGGCTTCGGTGGCATGACGGCGCTCGTGCCATCGCCCACTGGGGCCGCCTCCCCCGGCTGTGGCTGCGAGCCACGCCACTGAGGCCTTCGGACGACAACCATCTCTACCTTAGTGGATGACATATGAGCCCTATCAATCTTTTTTTCTAATTAATATGGATGTCTAGGTGGCGATTCAACTGCCACGTGATGAAAACCGGAACACGTAGATGCCACCTTAGTCAAAACCTGGTGGTTTAGGCGAAGTAGGTAAAGTGAATGGTTTTGAAAGTTGAGGGTGTCCGATTTTGTAGTTTAGGGTTGTAAAATAAACTTTTTCCTATTAGTAATTAGTTATATTTTTTCAAGTTGTATGCATGCACATGTACCTCTATTTAATCTCAAGCAATGCATTGATTATGTGTGCGATAAATTATCTTATTAGTTTACGTGGTATTAGAGTACCTTGCTAACGCATACATCGATGCATCATGGGCGACCTACCTTGAATCTATCTTCCCTTACATACCAACTGCCCCACCAAACTATGTGTCTTCTATCTCTTCTCATTGTCATAACTTTTTTGCTTCAACATCTAATAGTAAGCTCAAATCTTGATAAATCCCTCGATGTTGCTACCATTTTCAATGCAATACTTTATCATATAGTTATCTTCTATTTCTCACCAATTATTTCTCAATGCTAACCATTGCAGCACCAACACTCATACACATGCAATCGTCGTCGATCCCAGCTGGGTACATGTGTCATGCTCTTTCTGGTGACCCCGAGCCAATTTTCTACGGCCGCGCCATCTCTACTCAAGATTTTTGCTCCTCCGCCTCTATACGCCCACGCTTCTATTCGTACAGATGCATGCATGTACATACGCATGCATGATGTTATACATGCTCCATGTCTTCTTCTCTTGCGTCAGTTATTTATATTCTTCAACATTGGCCAACTCAGTGTTGCGGCTTTCTTACTAACCGCGACAACCTCTCATCTTCACTTATGCTGGCATGTATGCTTTAGTCATTGTCTAATGATATGGGAAATATTTTTGCCATTGCCGGTGACTACGTGCCCCTCACTAGTGATGGTACACTCCTAGCTACCCGATGATCCCATATTGTACATAGTTCATCTTCAATGCAAAGCTTTATCTCCTCTCTGCTAGTGCTTCTGTATCATCAAGCTTCTTTGACCACTAACTTCTTCAATAACATCGACGTCTACCACTTATCATTGCGGCCCTTGGCTCCTTCAATATTAGACTTTCCATTCAATGGTTCCGCGAGCAGTACGACATTGTCCACGTTGAACGACTAAGGTGAGTAACACAATATTGTCCTCATCTCTGTCATCGCTGTTTCAGCTCTTCGCTTCCCCGTGGGTCCATGTTTTCTTGCAGGACAGGTTGATGCAATTGCACTCTTTCGTGGTGTCCTCCGGTACCATTCGTGCCATCTCGTTATAACTTTTATTTTTTATTATGAATTATTATTATTTAGGAATTTTATTTAGGAATTTGTATGGAGATCAAATTGCTTATTTTATTTTATTTTATTTTTATTCTGAATTTCAGTTTTATTGTATTTGATATGGTCTCTTTTACTTAGGAACTCATATGGAAATTAAATTGTTCATTTTATTTTTATTTCAAATTTTATTTATATTGTATCTGATATGAATTGTTTTCTTTTAATCTCGACCATTATAATTTGAACCCACCACGATCGATGATGTAGATCTTTATCTTTTTCAATCCATTAATGTGAGAATTTTTAGCTTTTAAAACAAACGTGATGACTTCTTTTTTACTCTACTTTGATAATATATTGAACCGGTCAGTACCGAAACGGTTTGCGTCCAAAGCAACAGACGCGAGGCTTGCACCAACCAACGTAGTCGATTTTCACGCGCGGCTGGCTCCGCGTGTCGTCCTGCACTCGATCGATCGATGATGGCGGGGCCGGGTAACGTTACGCACGTACGTTTCCTGGAGTGCTATGGGCGTGCGGAGACACGAAAACTAACTACGCGACTTTGAGTACGTGTGTCGACTTTCTGCTGATGAGTAGGTGCGTCCGTGGTGAAACATATGGTTGCACGCCACTGCACGTACGTACGCGCCCGCATCGCGCGCGAGATGCATCTGCCGCCGCGCCGGCCCCCCCGCGCCGCTGATCGACCTACGTTATCAGCGGATGCGCGCGTGCTACGTATACTCTGCCCAAATTCATGGTTCAACTAAACTCTTCAGAACGCTAGCTTCGTCGATCGATATGGCCATGGTACGTACGTACGTTTCCAAGATCTTCAAAAACAAATTATAGTACTACTAGTACCGCGTCATCCGGGTGATCGATAAGTACTCTCTCTCTCTCGGAAATCCCATTTCACATTTAGGACTGTATGCCTGTACGTATTAACCGATCGATCACCGATGCAATCTTGCAATGTTGCATCACTACATCTGCATGCGTAGCAACAAAAACAAAGCTCATGTCGCCAGTGTCAGTGACGTCACCGTGCCTCTCACTATGTAGCTGCCATGCGTGCATCTGTTAGATCAATTATTGATGAGAAGCAGCCAAGACGTACGCGACATCGAAGTCGCTCGAACTGTAAACTGTTCACGTGCACTTCACGAGCGCCCAAGAGTCGCCGGCAGCCCTAGCTACACGCTAGCTAAGCTGTGTTTGTGTTATTCTGGGCTGTCTAGCTCCCAATATAGATTAATTACTCATTCCAAAACCATTAATCTGGGTCCATACAGATGCATGGCTTTCTGCGGCATTATCCAGAAACGGGAGCACATCTGATCACGACCTCTCTAGCGATCGATGCCGTAAATGGCAGGGCACGCGCACAAGTCGACATGAAGCGTTTTTTTCGCTTCGGACAGTGACCTAAAGTTATCACCAACATTCCATGATATATATATGCAAGTCTCATCTTTTATTCATCACAGTTTATATGGGAAAAGAAAATCTTTACAAATACGGTTTTCTGTATTGGCCATTAATCAACATACTTTTTATGTGTATTGATTTTCGCTGCACATAAAGCACGCAACTGATCTGATGGTGACGTGTGTTTCAATGCTCTCACTTTGCTTACAGGTAGAGCGAAAGGCACAGTTTCTAAAGCATATATATATAGTGTAATAAAATGGTGAGAGCAAACAACAAATAATGTTTGAGAACAAAAAAAAGACAAGAAGCACAAAGAAAAGTATGCACCAGCTAGTGTCTAGATATCTTACACATACCAATCGAACGCCGAAATTAACATCGATACGTACTGTCCGCACTATTACCGACATATTTCTGACGCTGTACGTTCCCTATCTTTAACGAGCAATCGACAAAACACAAGTGTGTGTGTGTGTGTCTCTCTCTCTCTCTCTCTCTCTCTATATATATATATATATAATCTGCAGAGATGGATTCGATTGATCGCGCAACTTGTCTTCTTTTCGCGAAGCACGCATCAATTCTGCTTTATTCGATGGCATCTGTTAATAAGTCGTCTCCACGCATTCACTGACGAGGACGACTCAACAAGAGGCTATATAGTTTCCTCCTGCCTCATGTCATGTGTACAACCATGAGGACACATACATGTTAGTGTGGGACTCGACTCAACCTCTAACCAAACAACATATATATATACAGAGATGCCACACCGGAAAACCTATCTTGCATGCATGGAAGATGGAACTACGTATATACATACGGCAGGTTCGATATATCGTACGTCTAATACTGTATCATACGGCACATACAGGGGTACCTGTTCCACGAATTAATGCAAACTGCTTGCTTTAAATTCGAGCATGTATATATGTCGTACATATATATCTACATACGTCTAGATCTAGAAGTCCAGCAGGACCGGAAAACCATGCAGTAATGATAAGGTTAGATCGATCATGAACAAGCAGCGTAAATAGAAGAGCGATGCCCTGGTCTTGGGGGCAAGGAGAAAGAGATCCTCCGGCCAGCGCCACCACGTACTCACATACACGAAATTCCCTCCAACTAAAGCTAGCATCCTTGGATTCTGAACCAGTCAAAATCCTCTGACCGTATCCGTATCCGTATCCGTCACCACGTACTCACATACACGAAATTCCCTCCAACTAAAGCTAGCATCCTTCGATTCGATGAACCAGTCAAAATCCTCTGACCGCCTCTCACATAGTTAAAAGCATGTCATCCGTATCCGTCTTCCCAGGAAATGCCTCGCTACCGAAACCGTTAATTTTCCGAGCGCTCTAAACACCTGAGAATATACAAAAAAAAAAAAAACACTTAGGTTACTAATTCTCGAATGTCGGCTTTCGGGAAAAACCACTCGAGATGGTTTCGTCGGGTAAAAATTGATTTTCCAAGAGTTACACTCGGGAGACATAAATTCACCGTGTGTACGTTTAGATATACATTCAGGAGTAAAGTTGCCACAACGGCTTTGGCCACCGTAATGGAATACGTTACCGAGTGTTGGCACTCGGAAAAGCAGAGAAATTGTCACCTGGGAACATTTATTCCCCGATAAGTCCCAAAAATTGCCTCGAGTGTAAACACTCGGGAAATCTAGCTACGTGGCGCTCCTTTCCCGACGAGTCCTGAAAATTGACCCTGAGTGTATATCAACCTAGGACACTCGGGATTTGTATTTTTTTTCCCGAGTGTATCTCAAACAACCACACTCAGGGAAAAAAAAATTCCCCATGAGTGCCAAAAATTGGTATGAGTGTAAACACTCAGGAAATATAGCCACGTGACGATCCTTTCCCGACGGGTCCCGAAAATTGGCCTGAGTGTATGCCAACCTAGGACAATCGGGAATCGTATTTGTTTCCCGAGTGTATGTCAAACAAAGACACCCGGGAGTTGCTCAAACCGCGTATGCACCAATTTTGTACGTACGATTTTGCATTTCATTTTGAACTAAACTGATAGGAAACTCGGCAATCAAATAGACCATACATTCCACAGCAAGAAAAATACCACCAATTAGCCACAAATCATTACATATATAGATTCCAACAACATTAACATAATTCCCGAGCTCACAATACAACACACACACACACACGTAAATCAGACATCCACAACATTCGAGTTCAAATTCGAGAAGTTAGGCATCGGGCATGATACATATAACAATTTCAAGTATTAATTTTACGAAGTGAACACTAAGGAGTGAGCGCGCACACAATCTTATGCGTAATGCATCAAACAAAAGCACATTGTCATTGCTACCATTTTCTTCAGAAAACAGGATGTACATTCACATTCAATTGTTCCAGCTTCTCAATTTGAGCAACAAAATTCATCCATTTTCTTCAGTACATTGGGCATAGCAGCAATATTAGCCTCAGTCTTGGATTTGAAGATCTTTAAAATTTCAAGCTTTTATTGGTCAGCTTTGGCAAGAAATGTTCCATCGTTAGACTATGGTTCAGTTGGAACTTCTGCTATACCAAATATTGGTGTCAGCCTTTGTTGACCTACCAAAATTATGTAAATTCTTTGCATTATTTTGAGTTTGCCACTTATTCATGTCATTCTAAGTGATACCTCATTTACCATGGTTACAAAGTGGTAGGTTTAACTCATAGTGAAGTGTTGAGTGAATGACAGTAAAATTAGTATGAGGTTAACTGGTTACACTGAGTATAAAAGAAGCAATAATATACAAATAGTATTATAATGAGACACGAAGTGATGGAGACCTTACCGAGATTTTTCATACTTGGTAAAAATATAGGCACCTGAGGAATTCATGGTTTCTGGTAGTGCCTGATCTTGATACGAGTAGTTTGTACTCGATGGTTCATTGCGAAGGCAAAATTAACCAGAAGCATGCAGTAATTAACTTTCCAAGAATGCCCTCGACGGCATCAGCCGCTTGTGGCAGAATCACCAGGAATAAACGCCAGAAAACGGGGCATTTACGTAAGCTCACGGCTATAAAATGCCCCCGGTCTCCCTTCCCCGTGGACAAAGCTATGCACATTTCTGCTTCGTAGGTCGTAGCTAAGCTACCTAGCTACCTGTGCTAGCTCAGATATTTGTACCGAGACTATCGCTGTTTAAGCTTAAGAAGGAGATGATGGCGAGCAGTATTCAGAGAGCATCCTTCTTGCTCCAGGTCGTCCGGACCTCGTCCCGCTCGCGCAAAGGCGAGGGCGTCGTCTTCTCGGAGGCCGCGCCGTGGCAGCCCATCTCGTCGGCCGCCGGCAGGGTCCCGCCGCGGACGGCGAAGCTGGACACCATCGTGGAGGAAGACCACTCAAGCATGATGCACGACGCCGGTTTCCAGGGCGCCGCTTCTTCGTCATCAGCTGCTTCGGCGTCGTCGTCGATGGCGTCGGCGGGGGTCCCTAGAGCTAATTACCGTTTCGCTCCTCCTGCCACCGGCGCGCAGCAAACGTTCTTGAGGTGATGGATTTTGAGGCGTGCCGCGTGCGTACGTGCGTGGACGATGTTGTCAATAGTATGTCCGGCCTGGCAATTATATTTATACGCTGTGAAGGACATAATCGAGATTAACTATATGTGTGATACTTTATGTATCATATATAATTAACGAAGTGACATGAGTTCTTGTTTTCCGTTCTATACACTTATCTTGCATGTGTATATAAGACATATTCGCTCTGTTCAAGAATATACGACGTTTTGAACAACGGTATAGTCTCCCCCCTCTATTCAAGAATATATGATGTTTTGGATATAGATACGATCTTCAACGTGCAACTTTGATAGATACTTTTTATATGAATATGTTGATAAAATAATATATTATGATAATATTTTTCATGGTTGATCTAATGATACTATTTGCACATGATCAATACAACTAGTATTTTTTAATATATTAGTAATCAAAGTTAAGAACGTATGACATGACTGAACACTTTCTAAAACATCATCGTATGTTTGTGAACGGAGGTAGTATATATCATATTTATGTACCCATGCCCCGTGGTACAACTACTTGGGGGATAGCTGCATGCAAATCTACGCTTGTTGTAGTTAGCATCTGCGTATATATGACTCCCAAACTCCTCTTTCCCTGCTTGGTTTGAAGATGATTTATATATGTACAAGCTAATTAAGTAAAATTTAAGGCTCCACACTGAAGAATAATATTTTTTTAGAGCAAATACTGAAGAACAATCATGCACGTAAAGGTTGAGCCCCCTATAACCGCAAGGGGCATATATTTCAGTACTGGATCATACGCTAAAACGGCTCCACAGAAACCCAAACGATCAACATATATAGCAGCAGCGGTATCAGTCATTTTTGTCATGGCACATGACTAAAAGTAGTAGGCACATGACTAACAGTAGCTAGTCAGAACAGACATAACAAGATAGAGAGTAGAGACGACTGGTATATCAAGGAGGATACTTGTGAGATCCGCACAAAACTAATCTACCGAGTTGCATGCATCAAACCGTTCATCCAAAGTTTAATTAAGTTGACAAAGATAAACAGTGTGCTTTGCTTCAGCTTCAAACGTAACAAAGGCCTCCAGCCCACTAACCAACTCGCTTATGGTTGGACCGCGCGCGCTCCCCACTCGGCCACCTGGGCTGGGCTGGGCTGGGCTGGGCTCTGATACCGCCGTCTTCCGCACGGAACGCCGCACCGCCCGACGATCCGCGCCGCGCTGGCAGATTCGGCTGCCACCACCGAGAAACGGGCCGTCCCGAGCCATGTACCTGAGAGGAGCTTTTGGCGAACTGCACGAACGATAATGTTTTGTACGAGACTTTCAAGTCAAATTCAAGTCTCTTAGGGGTCAAAAAGACAAGACAAATCGACCTCTCTCTCTCTCTCTCTCTCCCTCTAGTGACCTAGCTAGTCTATTACGGGTCAGAGTGAAGTGAAATGAAAATCTCATGTCGTCGATTAGGGAGAATTCGATTTCCAATGTTAGGTAGAGTACTAGCCTGTTAGGTAATCTTTGTAGTAGTTTCTATGTTTAGCGTTTGCTGTGTCCGTTTCTACTTTAGAAGTAGAAACCGAGTCTGAGTAGTAGTAGTATACACAGCCTTTATAAGGCAGAGCTTGTAACGTGAGAAAAAAATAAGCGACAAAGCAAGAAAAGCTCCGATGACGTATGCATGTGTTCGGAATTATCGCGTGATCTTGTGTGTATGTGCTTCTGCCAAGCGTGAAACACGGCCGAGCGTGATTTCCTTCTTTCGATCAGCTTCTTCCAGCGAGTCTGTTCCAACAATTGGTATCAGAGCCTGAGTTCTTGACCCGTGTGTGCCCAAGATCATGCCGCGCTCTCCGGGAAGTTGTGTCACCGGTAACGAGGCGACGTCGGGTGTGATGGCGAAGGAGAATTCTGCCGTCTCGCTGCAATATCCGATGCTCACCAAGAGCAATTATGCAGTATGGGCTATCAAGATGAAGGTGTACATGCGCGCTCAGGGAGTGTGGGACGCGGTCGAGGACGACAACGTCGATGTGCGCAAGGATCAGATGGCTTTGGCGGCGATCTATGGAGGCATCTCTGAGGAAACGCTCTTCCTACTGGCCGAAAAAGAGACGGCCAAAGCTGCGTGGAAGACGTTGAAGGCGATGCATCTTGGTGATGATCGCGTCAAAGAAGCGCGAGTCTGCACTCTCAAGAGCAAGTTCGAGGAATGCGTATGAAAGAGACGGAGTCGATCGGCGACTTCGCCACGAGGTTGACGACGATTGTCAATCAGATCCGAGTTTTGGGGGACAAGATGGAAGAAAGCTATATTGTGAGAAAGTTCCTTGAGGCGGTTTGGAAAGTTTTGCAAATCGTCTCGCCATTGAGCAGTTTAGCGACCTCAAGGTGATGACAGTTGAGGAGGTGATCGGCCGCTTGAAGACGCACGAGGAGCGGATACGAGGATCTGGTAGTGGCGAAGATGAGCACCTGCTGTTAACTCGCGCCGAGTGGGAGGCCCGATCATCGAAAGGCAAAGGCGAGGGTTTTTCCGGCGATTCTAATGGTGGTGGTAGCCGAGGTCGCAAGAATTGGAAATTTGACAAGACAAAGGTGAGATGTTACAATTGTCAGGATTTTGGACACTTTGCTTCAGAATGCCGCAATCCGAAGAAGGAGAAAGTGCTTCTTGCTGAAGTTCTCAGCGATGATGAACCAACACTGCTATGATGCCGAGTCGAGTCTAGGACGTTGAAAAGATGTGTCCGTCGTCCTGAGTCAAGTAAGTAGTGTTAAAGTCCGAGACGTTGAAGAGATATGTTCGTCATCTTGAGTTGAGTCCATGTGTTACTCAAGTTGAAGTCGTGACCAACTTGAAGTGCAAGTATGAGTTGGGCAAGTCGTAGTTGAGACCGACTGTCCTGAGTTGAGTATGAGTTGGGGTGCAAGTCGTAGTTGAGACCGACTGCCTCAATGAGTAAAAGTCCAAGACGTGTTTAAGTTGTGCCACCGTCTCCGGACAAGTAAGTGTGAGCCAAGTTGAAGACGAGTCCAACTGGCAGAGATCAAGACGTGTTTGAGTTGTGCTACCGTCTTCGACCAAGTGTGTGGGAGCCATGTTGAAGTTGAGTCCAACTGGCAGCACACGAAATATAAGTACGTATACAAAGATTAGGGAGTGATTGTTAGGTAATCTTTGTAGTAGTTTCTATGTTTAGCGTTTGCTGTGTCCGTTTCTACTTTAGAAGTAGAAACCGAGTGCGAGTAGTAGTAGTATACACAGCCTTTATAAAGCGAGCTTGTAACGTGAGAAAAAATAAGCGACAAAGCAAGAAAAGCTCCAGTACGTATGCATGTGTTCTGGAATTATCAGCGTGATCTTGTGTGTATGTGCTTCTGCCAAGCGTGAAACACGGCCGAGCGTGATTTCCTTCTTTCGATCAGCTTCTTCCAGCGAGTCTGTTCCAACATAGCCACCGTACAAGGAGTTAAAATTGAAAAAGAAGATGAAACCAATTGTTGAGGCTTGATAGGCTAGCTAGGCCAGTTGATCAAATGGCATATACAGACGCAATATGCTGTCCAGGAGTAGCTAGTTAGAAGACGACGACGAAGACTCTTCGTGGCGGTGGCTGTGCACCCCCGCGGCCGCCGTCTTCTTCTTCCTCCTCGCCAGGAACCACTCCAGCGACTTCTTGACCGACAGCCTCCCGACGTCCGCCTCCCCTCTCTTCGCCTCCTCCTCCACCGCTCTCTTCGCCGCGCAAATGATCGCCTGAGCCTGAGCCTGAGCCTCGGTCGCGCCGTCGCAGCCTCCTGCGCTAGCCTTGCCGTCGTCGCCCATTGCAGCACCCGCCTTCTCCGGCGCCGGCACGCCAACGCTTGCCACAGGGCCTTGGCGCGTGTTCGGCCTCATCACGATCGATCGATCGATCGAACTCTTCCTCTCTGCTGTGGTCCTCTCACCTTGAACGAAACTGTATGTGTATATTCACAAGATCGAATCAGAGAGAGAGAGAGAGAGAGAGACTAGAGAGAGAAGCAAGAACCCCGTCAGTTGACCACGGCCGGGATCGAGGCGATGAGAGAGAAAAGGAGAGCTGTAGGTGGAATTTTAAAGCCGTCTAGCCTCCTAGGCTGGCAATTCGGCACGCGTGCGTACGAATGTTTTGAACACGTGCGACGTACTGTGCATGCATGCATGCATTGGTTTTACAGTGTGTGCTGTGCACCCTATGTTTGGTGTGCTCGTTTAGGAGACCTCGACGTGTTCATTACCAATTGCAAGGCTATTTTTTTTTTGGGTGAGCCGCATCGCTGTCACCTTCTGGCCCACCGGCTAATTCTGGCAAGGAGGATGGGAAAAGTTCCGACTCTGGCTGCCAAATTAAGTTAATTAGAAACATGCATGCTGGACAAGCATGAGGAGCACGTGGTGCAAAAATATATAGTTAGGTGCGTGCGTGCGTGCCAGACTTACTGGTTGGTTTGTTCACGTGGGGGTTTAGATTTTACTAGATCGACATCGAGTTGTCTAGCGCACGTGTTTTGGTTTGTTTGCTTGCTTGCTTTTTTTTCCTTTTCGTTTTTGCGAGGGGAGGCAATAAATAATCTAGGTTGTTTGCTAAAAAGGAATTAAGATGCATGTTACTCATTCGAAGAGAAAAAAATACACATGTCGACTTAACTACTTGCTTCATGATGCTGCCGCTTTATTTGGTCGATTTCTCGTGTAGTTTAGATTTGGTTGCAGTGAAAATAGTCTCACCGAATGCCAATACTGAAAAACAGGGACCTGGTTTAATTGTAATTTGGGCATGATCTTTTTTTTTTGGGTGTGTTTGCCACTTTGCCAAATAGTGTAATTTTGGGCATTACTAAATATCAGATGCAGAGCCATATTGACGAGATAAAGATATTCGTAAGTATACCCTTATCATTAATAAAAGAAAATCTTAGTCAATAGTGGCTGTAAAATTATATTACGTCCACCCTATAGTTAACAAAGCCTACAAACATATGAGCTCAATCGACTAAGGACATTTATACGACGTGTTTAATAAACACAGTAGTTAATATGCGCTGTTATTATTTTTAGGATAACTACACGTATTAAGCCTCTGTCTTTGACGTAATTGCAAAGCGACATAGGAGGGTTAGTCTCTGACAATAACCATCACAGAACGTGCGCAGTTCATCAAGCGTTGAGACGTCTCTTGGTATAGGACAACTACCACCCCTTTACGCGCCATATAAGGAGTAAAGCCGGCGGACAGAAGGGAGGAGAGAGGAACAAGAACAGAGATAACAGAAGCTATTAAGTCCTAGTTCTAGTGATTTCTTCCCTGTTGTAAAGTATAGATAATACAACAACACATGAGTAGGTTATTATTATCTTCAGGAGAAGGCCAAACTTGTATAAAATTCCGTGTCTCATTCTGTGTAGCTCATCTCAAGAAAATCCCTAGTACTTATTCGTAAGATCAATATTAAACCATCGACAGTTGGCGTTGTCCGTGGGGATCTTTTGGTTTTTTCCTTTTTGATAAATTATCTTCATTTTTCAACCCTGACACTTTCATGACAGGAAAGTGGAATGAGGGGTATTGATTCGATTTGGCAAACTAAGAAGAACTTGACATGGATGCTTGCTACGAGTATGAGCAGAGCATCATTTCGTTCGATGACAATGCCGCTTCTAGGGATCTTTCACCAGACCTAGGAGACCATGTCACAGACAAGGTTGATGAGGGATCCCCCCACAACATTACACCCAGATAAGAAACCAGAATCTTCAAAGGGCAAGGGTCCATCTGACTAGGGTCAGGATTACGCCACGGCGAGTACAAAACATGGTGAGGGTTTAGCCTCCATGCATATGCTCTGCTCTGCCTTCGTCCACGGCCTGCGCCACTTGCCTCCACGTTCTCGTCCCTGTCCGCTCCGCCTTCGTTGTCTGACTAGCCCCATTGGCTCACGAACCCACGTGGCCAGGTTGCTGCTACTTCAACTTTTTGGCCATGTTTGTTTAGGCTTAAACCTTTTGGCTTATAGTTTAAAGCTGGATTTTTGGCTTAATCAGCTTATAAGCCTCTTAGCTTTTAAGCCAAGCTTTGGTGTTTGATAATCTGGATTTTTATAGGATGTTGGCTTATTGAGTTTTGTGTGAAAGATTAAAAGTCCGAATTGCTCTTTAGAGTTTAAATTATCTTTTTAAGCATGCATTTAAACTTATTTTTGCATAGGATTTCTTAAATAACATAAAATAGTATGAATCATAGCATAAAATAAAGTACAATATTTCAATTACAAAATTTCGTAAGTACATTCTGATTTACATGTTGACACGCTCAAAAAGTTGAGCAATGAGATTAGAACACACACAAAAAAAAAAAACTAAGTCTACAACTTATAATTCTAGCACTAGCATGTGCATGTTTCTTTGCACATTTTATACAAGAGATGTTACAAAATAGCGCAACTATCGACAACTTCATTTACCCACCGGATTGATATCGTAGTAATTTGTATGATATGTTTCACTTCTCCGTACACTCAAATCACCAAGAATTGTATATGTTATGCAAATTCCCTCACCGCCTACTGTCTCTTGATGAAATATCTGATAGCATATTCATTGTGTTAATAGCTGCACAATTTTTTTTAAAAATAACTTACAGACAAAAAATAAATTTGATCATGTTTACCCTCTTAGGAATAGCTTGCTATTCTGTTCATTGAGTTGGCAACTTATAAAAAAAACATAAAGCAGAATTTGAAGTAAGAGCTGACTAATCAAGAACAAACAAATATGGCTCTGCCTTCCTCGAAATTGATCCGGAAGCATTATACAACAAAACATGGCGGTAAGTTTGAGTCGCTTGCAATCATGTTTAATTCTGTGGAATTCATTAACAATGGCACAATTGATTTGTTGTAATCTTAATCTGACATCAGTTATCTTAAGTACTAACATGGCAAAGACGGATCTCTGCTTCTGCCCACAAACAAAGCACATCTATCAAATTTACTAACAATGCAGATACTTCAAATTGATTTTTACTGGACTCGTCACCCCAAAAAAATGCATAACCATGAGCTCAATTGATTAACGTGTTACTTTTCCTTCAACTTCGTTAACTTCCTAAAGTATAGAACTGGAAGTGACCGTTGGTTCTATGAATCAGTAACCGCTATTAGAATGAAAACAAAGACGGAAGAAAACTTAAAAAAACGTTTACTAAGAATATAAACAAACAAGAAACACCCATATGCTCCAGTTGGCGGCTTACTAGTAAGATTTGTCATAGCCTTGGTTCTGGTTATGGATCAAGAGGTTTAAGATCTATGTGATTGTTAAGGATTCAATTTCTGACGCAGGGCACAAAGCACTAGTAAAAAAAAGTAAAAGTGAAGAAAATCTAAATGAACAAATTTGATCTCCATATTTGGATATTGATGTGAACTATAGCGCCCAAGTTGGGGGAGGGGAGCGGCGGTGGCATTGGGGAGGGAAGAGGCGGCGGTGTCGAGGAGGAGGAGGGAGGAAGGGGAGGCAAGGCGAGGCGAGACGATGGAGCCGGAGCGGAGCGGCGGCGGCGTCGATGGAGGGGATGGGAGGTGACGCTGGAGGAGGGGAGCAGATGGAGTTGGGAGCGAGCGACAATGGCGGTGTGGGAGGAGCGACGGCAGGGGGGGGGCGGCGGAGGCGGAGTGGGGAGTAGGGAGGGGGGAGGCGGTGATGTTGGGGGAGGGGAGAGGCGGAGTTGGAGGAGGGGATCTGAGGCGACGCCATGTCGGCCGGGAGGAAGGATGAAAAAACGAGGGTGTTCGCATTTATATACGATGGCATTTTGAGGGTAATTTAGTGAACTTCACTGGCAAATGGGTATTCCATTCCGCAATAGCTAAAAAAAATACCTCTCTCATGGCTTATGGTTTTTAGACTTAAACTTTTTATAAACTGGATGAAAAAGCCACACATTTGTCTGGATTTAGACTTTTTTTGCTTATAAACCAGACAAAAAAGCTAAACAAACAGGACCTTTAATTATTTATAGCTAGCTGCTACCAGTTCCCACTTCCCACTCGAGCAAATGAGAGGGCAAGAGGTGCTGTCGTCTGCGTCCAACACGTGTCAAGATCTCACGGACGATAGGTACCTTTCCGCGCGTTTTGAGCATAACACCGCTAACATTTTTATCGATTCATTCACGAGGCTATTTTTACTATCGTTTTTCCCCCGGGAGCAGTTTCGCCAGGGGATTCCTTGTTTCTGGAGGGGCCGCGACCGACGGGCATGCACGCTGCACCGACAAACATGGCGGAGCTCCCTTTACCGACAGGAGACAGGGTTCGGTTAGGTCTGGAGTTATCTCTACGAAAAGAGAGAAAAAAAAAAAGAAATGATGCAGAATCAGACGGACCAACACTAGCAAATTAAGTAGAAAAGTTGAGTGGTATAGTTTAGGGTAGCATATATAGCATCGGGGGAAAAAACGAAAATTCCACGGCAATAGCCAATAGATCAACAAGACACCAGATTTGCTTCGTGAAGGCCTATCCAATCATACTCAGCCCCATACATATTATGTGATTCAGTGGCCCATTCTTAGGTGCACAGATCACCCAAGAGCCTAGGCCCATATCTTTTCCATAAACACGGCCCACCCATTCAGACCAAGCCCAAGGGCTGAGTAAGTGATCTCCAACCCAAAGAAGCCCATAAAACCCACTCTTTCTAGGTTTTCTCCTTTTCAACGCAATGGACGCGATGCGCCGCCTCCTCTGATCCTCTTCCACTCGCCGCCATGGAGGCTATAAATATACTCCTAACCCCAGCATTCGGTTCCACATCTGCTAGGGTTCCGAGCAGCCGCCGCCATCGTCTCGCCTTCGCCGCGCTCTCGCTTCCTCTCTTCTCCTCCACGCTTGCTTGCTTTCTTTCTTACGCTTCCCTCTCTCTTTCCTTATCATATTGCATCCTTGAATCGATTTTGATTTTATTTTTATTTGCAGCGGTTCTTCGTTCTGGTAATAGTTCCTTTTTTTGTCTCTGTTTCATTCGTCCTCTTATTCTTGTTAGGGTGGGAGCACCGATATTACCATGGTGCTACCGTCTTTGCAAGAAGGGGATAGATCGACGCGTCAAGAAATCGTTTCAGTTGCCATGACTCCAGTAGGCAATATGATTGTTGCTTGAGTACAGTTCAATTTCTAGATGCAAATCCCTTTCTTTTTCTGTTTGGTGCCTATATTGTTTCTGCACGGTGCAAACCCCGGGCTTGTCGGATTACAATCCCCTGAAGAAGGAAGCCCCAATGCCTGTGCTAGATCCACCACGCCATTCAGTGTTGCAGGCCATGACGCATATTGTGATTGGTCTGTGTCGAAGTAATGGATACATGCATAACTCACCTCTTCTCAGTGTTCTTAGTCCTGTATCATTTCCACTGGATTGATGGCTGTGATTAGGCAATACCCGCGCTTCTGATCTAACCCGTGAAGCAAAGGGAAAAATAATGGTTGAATTTCTTAATATGAGCCATTCTGCTATTCTTTTTCTTTTTTCCCCTTTATATTTATATTGTGTTGATGTGGTTTGGCATGGCAATGATGATACAAACTTTCAGCTTACAACGCCAGTTCTGCTTCTGAGAATTCATGACAGAGAAAGCTGATATAGATCTGAGCCTTCTTGTAGTTTCACTTCGTTCAAGCCACAATTTATATTAGTACCATGTATTTTTCATTAACTTTGCATCTGAATCGCCAGTGATGAGTAGCCCAATGTTTAGAGGTGTAGCTGGCTCCAAGTTCCTGTTTATCAGGAAGAACCTACTTGGAGTCGCTGCATTCATATGACGTTAACGGGCAATTCTGAGGTTCTCGATGTAGTGACAACAATTTTGTAATGCTGCTGTATCATTCGGTCTTACAAGTTGCCAAATTTCTACTGCTAAGCCGGTATGATATTGCCGAGTTTAACTATCCTCCCGCAAGTACTTCTGATTTGCGCGGAGGCTGAAAAACTCGGATATTGTGTGTTGACATCAGCTTCGTCTCGTTTGTTTCTGTGAGATGGGAGTTAAATAACAGCACAAAATTCAATGCTGTGGCAGCGTCGACCTGGTTCTGCCAAACATAGTTATGATCTATCTTACACGGTCGATTCAAATCTGCCTCCGTTCAATGCCTGTTCTGAATTTGCACAAATTTGGTTTTTTTTTGGGTAGGAGCTGTCGAGGCAGTATTGATTCTTGAGACATCTGCGTTGGTTGCGACGATGGCGAGTTTCAAGCTCCCCAATAACAGAAACAGAACCCGCGTCTGGCCAAACAGATATACTGATTTGAATAGTTATTACTTGTGGTTTACGTCTCCCGGTCCAGTAAATATGGAAACAATTAAAATCAGTCAAATGACCGCAAGCAATGTTCAATTTGCGTCTTCTTTATTTGAAATCACCCGATTGCTTTCACAAAAGATGAAACAAATATATATCAAATTGGCAAACTCCGTCGTCCCAGACGGCCATACATGGCTATTCCCGTCGTCGAATCGACAACATGCTACGCACGAGCACGGCTCCAAACTTTTGCAAAGTGGGCTTCGGTGATAAGTTAACGCATTATTGTGCCAAATCAGAGTAAGTTTGGAATTTCAGTTGGACCTGGCCCATTTAGTACATCCAATTCTGTGATGCCTATTCGGTCCAAAAGGCCATGGAATTCTGCATGGAACACCTCAATTTTCACAGGAATCTAGGGAAAAAAAGGAAGATTTTAGTTTTTGCAACTAAGCCGGCTTATGACAAATACTGCAGTACACTCCGTCTGAACATGACAAACGGATCATTTGTACATTTTGCCAGACTTATCCTTGCGTTTGCATCGACTGATGGATACCTGGGCCGCTAGTTCCCCTGGTTTTCATTTCCCAATGAGTTTGAGCAGATCAAATTACGATAACTTTGTTGACAAACCGTCGGTGGCGAGTTTAGTTCAAACGACCACTTTGTAGATAAGCGTATAATTGTACATAATAATACAAGTACAGAATATTAAATTAAACATATAGATATGAGGGATTTCTTCTCTACTCTTTATTTCTTTTCTCAAAAGCATGCACAATGGTTGGAGGTCTCTTCTAATATATAGTCTATAGATGGATGAGGAGCCCATCATGATCCAGGCTTAGGTTTATTAACATTCCCTTTATAATTCCATAAAAGACGTTCTGCTGTATTGCACAAATTTTATTGTTAAAAACATTAGCCGAGAAATTTTAGGAAAACTCGTCAAGAGAAAAATAGTACAATTTATCAAATTTATCAAAGGCTGTTTTGAACAGGTGCTAAAACTTCGAAGGCTGTTTTGAGGCCCTAAATGACCTTTTTTTTTGGGGTTTTCACTTCGTCTGGAGCCTCCCGAGCCTCGTGATTGAATCTGATATGAACGAGCCAAAGAACATCGTAATCCGAGTTCGTATGCAAAAGTTATGGCGGTTTTACTGGGCAGTGTGCGATCTGTCATCTATATTTTTGCCGAAACCAAATAACTCAGCATGAACTACACATGCATAGAGAGCTTTCCACAATAGCCATACCATCACCCACATCACAGTAGCATTAGCTCAATCTGTTCATAGAGCACTAACACTAGCTCTTAGTACAATTTATCAAATTTATAAAATAGTACAATTTATCAAATTTTCACATGAGTTAGTACGCAATACTTTAGTTTTGTCTATCTTTTGCAATTCATTAGCATAAAAAACTTGGGGGTTGATATGCTTTGTGAGTTGGCTTTTCACATAATCCATCTGCACTTATTGAAGACAAGTTGCATTATCTTCATAGATAAAAGTGGGGATTTATGCGGTTTTCAATCCACACGACTGCTGGATGTGGTGAATCATCTGTCGAAGCTAAGAACCTTCTTGCGAGGCCTCGTACGGTGCTATGATTTCTGAGTGGTTCGTTCAAGTTGATACAAGGCTGTGCTTAGACGATTTCCATGAAATCGTAGTTCCACCACATAGGAATACATAGCCTGTTTGCGACGCTTTATGCGGGTCCGAGTGGTACTTGGCATTTGCATTGCCATTCATAGTTAGGTCTTGATTCTTTCTGTAGAACATACCAAGGTCTTTGTTTCCTTGGAGGTATCGGAAGA
Organism: Hsuehochloa calcarea; assembly: GCA_036346395.1. Classification (NCBI taxonomy): domain Eukaryota; kingdom Viridiplantae; phylum Streptophyta; class Magnoliopsida; order Poales; family Poaceae; genus Hsuehochloa; species Hsuehochloa calcarea. The sequence continues at coordinate 4,228,215 of CM070604.1, read as the reverse complement.
TATCATTTATTCCCTGTTAATACCTTTTGGTAGTTTCTGCACTATACCTTGCTAATAGGTTCACGACAAATGCAATATCCGGTCTAGTACAGTTTGCTAAATACATGAGTACTCCTACTACACTCAAGTACGGGAATTCCAGTACCAGAACTTCCCCCTTTCTTTTCTAGGTCTGTACGGATCCTTGTTTTGATGTAAAGATCTTTCGACCATCGGCACTTTTGAATTGTATGCCTTTTCAAAGTCGAACATTTCTAACACCTTTTGAGTGTAGGTTGACTGATGCACTAATATCCCTTAAGGGCATGCTTAAGCTGTAAACCTAGGTAATATTTGGGTTTACCCAAATCTTTCATTTTGAGCTCCGACTACAGGTAAGAACTTGATTTCTTAATATCTTATAGGATTCCGATGATATTCAGAGCATCTACATACACTGAAATTATACAAAATCCATCATGGGATCATCGTATAAATACACAGAGATAATCTTCATTGTTCGTGTAGCCTTTATTATATAGAAAGTCGCTTAAGCGATTATACCATATTCTGCCTAATTGCTTAAGTCCGTAAAGTGACTTTCTGAGTTGCACACTATACAGATTTCTATTAGCTTTTTTCTTGGTTCGGTACAGGGATATCTTCAGGTACCTTCATATAAATGTATGAATCCAAGTTTTCCATAAAGTTAAGCAGTTACCACATCTATCAATTTTATTTCTAAATTAAAGTTTACTGCCATTGAGATAAAATATCTAAAGGTAGTTCTGTCCATGACCGGAAAATAGGTTTATTCATAATTGACAATGATTAAAATCTCTATTTATTATTTAGAATATAGAAGATCATACATCTTCATGGTCGTAACCCCTAAGGCTAACGACCTCACTGGTCGTAAGGATTCCAGAGGTTACATAATACATAATCTGGTCGGACAAGATTTCTAACCTAGTCTCCGACTAGTCAAATACTCACAAGGATTTGAACTGATATCTGGATATGAGTCCAGGTATATGCTTTAACGTGTGACGAATGGAACATATGCTGTATATTCCATACCACGCGACACTACATAACTCTAAGACACTGGAATACGATTAAATGGCTCACTGACATATAACCGCACAACAGTTGATACATTATCAACTGACGCCTCTCTCCGACCAGACGCGCCACTTCTCAACAGGCGTCTCTCCAAGGGACAACTGCCAACGTTTCATCAACTACATAAGGAGGACCGTGGAAGGAGGAGAGGAGACCAAAGAGAACATCGATTGGAATCACTCCTAGAAGATAACCAGTCAATTAGATTGCAAAGTCATAGCAAGCATTGTGCTCCAGTGTTAGGAGAATTAGCCTTTGGTCTAGATTGTAGACACATTTTGTAATAGCCAGTTCATATCAGTAAAGAGCAGCTCCATTCCTTGCTAGGAGATACGTGCTATTTTTTCTCTGTCTTTTTATATATTTGTAAGTTCGGTGATTTAATCGTCGACAATAATAAACTCCTGGTCGTTGAGTGAAACCTTATGTAACGATCCTTTCTTTATATCTCACAACTTCATTATATTCATTTATCTTCTGAACAAATACCCACTTATACCTTACGGGACGCAAATGGGGACGCGTGTGGCTTACAGGCCCAAACACATCTCTTTTATTCAGAGATAGTAATTCAGTTGCTACTACATTCTTCCAATCTCCCCAATATGATCTTTTATTACATTCAGCGAGCGATACAGAGCTCTGGATTATGATCGATGATTGTTACAATTTTGTTTGCAAAATAAATATCGGCGTTGGTTGTTGACCTATTCATGGATTCTCCGTGGCCACATAATTTATAGCTATTTCTTCATAGCGTAATTTTCTAATTCTTCTCCTTGCTCACTGTTGCTTCCAATTACGGGGCAAGCCACTTTAGTTTTCAGCTCCGATGTGTGCGCACACATCCATGCTGTTGTCTCCCTCTGTGGGGATGTTCAAATCCGGTATGCTTTTTACTGAAGGTTCCATACTGGTGCGAGGTCTCAACTTGCTCCCCTTCTGGTTCTAGGGAACTTCAGTGATCGACTGTGTCAAGTCATTCTTATCCTTTTCGCCAGATGTCCCAGGTTACTTGGGATTCGAGGGGCCGGAGTTATCATCCTTTTATTCTGAGGCCTCTAGACGAGATTAGGGGTACCTTCAATTTTCCTTAGTATTTCAACCCTCTCCGGTGCATTGTGTGCAGGCACATACGACTTTATCACGCTCTTCAAATCACTAAAGTGGTGAGGCAGTTGATTCACCAATGCTTATAAATCAGTTATCTTTTAGACTTCTCTATTTGCTCCACTAGTGCGGGGGGTTGTGTGCATGGATTCCCGTTGTTTGTCACGTTATTTTCTGATATTTTTCATCAAGGGGTTGATTTACGCCCTAATGACGGGAAACTATCATCATCAAATATGCTATCAGCGTAGTGGGCTGTATGCAAATCTCTAGTCATATGGTCCAAATACCTGATTATGCTTGTTGTCTCAAAACCAACGTATATCCCTGACATTCGGAGAGGACCCATTACAGTTCGCTGCGGTAGTGGTATTGGTGCATAAACTTTGTAACCAAATCTGCGAAGATGAGAATTTTTTTGTGCTGACCCTTGCGCTAGTTGCATTGGTGGATGGATGTTATATGCCGATAGTGTAAAATTGATGAGAGTTGCTGCGTGCAGGACTGTGTGTCTCCAACATATAGTTTGTAAATTACAATACTGCAAACGCGGCCGGACAATGAAATTTAATTGAAGGACCGAAATGGCAACATAGGGGGGTGAATGGTGCCTTCAAAAATTAAGATCCTCTCCTCTCAAGTGTCCACACAGCAACCCAATACACTCAGATAATCATAAGACGAGAAATGAATCAAATCCAAGAAGTTAAACAAAATCTGGGCGGTTCTGTCAGAAATCGGAAGTTCCGATTATCCCTGCGGTAGTTCCGCACTGCGGTAGTTCCGGTCACCCAGGTGGAAGTTCCGCAAATTTCTGGGCTGCTCTGTCGACAATCGGAAGTTCCGGTTTTCCAGTGCGGAAGTTCCGCACCGCGGTAGTTCCGGCGTGTAAACAACGGTAGTTCCGATTGCTACAGACTGAAGAACAGAACGTACTGGAGTTTGCAAAAAATCCGAAATACTCAAGATTTGCTGCTCTTCTCGGGTCAATTCTCACATGACATCATCCTAAACATTATATTGACCTCTTTGAGAAGAAATTTCAGACAAAGATCCACTAATCAAAGGAAAATTAGATTTCTTGAGAAAACTTGGCAGGAGAGACAAAAAACCAAAATTCGCAAGATTCTTGGATTCTTGGCTTATGAAACTTTGAGAATAGCTACTTAATAGCCTCAGGACTCAACATGTCAAGTTTCATGCCATCTCACAAAAGGGAATCAGAAAAACATCAAAACCCTAGATATTCAAAAACAAGAACAGAGAGATGAACACTTAATCAATTCAACCAAAAACAATCTCATATTGATATAGTGGATCATAGAGATGTTCCCATACGCATGTACATTCAGAAGTAAAGATTACATGATTCTCAATCCATCCTCTCCCTCTCCATACAAAAGAACACACAAGAGCAAATGAGAGAGAGAGAGAGAGCCAAGAACAGAAAACAGGGAGAGGCTACGAAGAAGACATCTCCTGCTCTCTTCTACCCACTCCCAACCACTAAAGCTACAAAGAAAAACAACCTGTCAAAAGCTCTTTTGACTAGGCTAACCCTAAACCTCTCTCCAGTCACCTACTAACAAAGGAGACATCCCCTCCTTATATAGGCGCCGGCTAACGGGTCGCAAACCCGTTACGCCAGATAAAATCCGAACGGAGCCCGCTCCCGCTTGTGCAGCATTGCGAAAATACCATTTTGTCCCACGTGCACCTTCCGGGAAGCTCCCGCATTCCTTGTTGTCCACGACTCGCAACCACCTCGAGTTCACGCCGTCTTCGACACACATCGACCGTTCTGACCTCAACGCCACCTACGTCTAGTCCGGTCTCCACGTGTCTCGCCACGACTCCGCCTCGACATCCTGCAGCCAACATAGACAAGAAACACATCACATAGTATTGTTCGAGATAATGGAATTAACATTTGTACTTGTCTCAAACTCATACACGAACCACACAGCTCAAAACCAAAAATTATGCACTCACTGCTCAGGCTGCGCACAATCGTAAGTTCCGCTTTCCCAGGGCGGAAGTTCCGATGATCGGTACTTCCGCTTTCCCAGGGCGGAAGTTCCGCACAGTACAAAATCAAAATAGCAGCAGCACAACAACAGCGAACCAAATCACAAACTTTTCAACAAAAGTGTCAAATACTCATCACTCGCATGAGGACACCTCTCACATGGTCTCTCATTAATTCTTTTAATTAATGCATCTGCTAGTCCATTCTGGGTGTTGATATATATGTGGTACGAAATACTCAACGGTAATTCCTATTGCCATGAAATAATCATCAAATGCCTTTGAAATAAATTCTCGGGCGTTGTCCATTCTGATGGACTTCACATGATGATTAGGGAAATTATTTTTAATTTTAATTATCTGCAATATCAGCTCTGCGAAAAGTGTGGTTTCTTGTAGACAATAAACATACGTGCGACCATTTCGAGAAAACATCGATGAGCACCATAAAAAATCCTAAATGGCCCTGACAGGGGCTATATAGGGCACCAAATATATTCCTGGATACTGTCTAGGAATGAAGGAATTTCATCCTTCACTTTCAAAGCAGAAGATCTAGTAATTAATTTCCCGGTGACACATGCGGGACACACAAAATCTTCCTAATTCGAGAATTTTTTTACATTGATATTGTGTCCTGAGAATTATTAATTATGTTTCTCATCATCCTAAGACCAAGGTGACCAAATCTATCATGCCAGAGATAGAAAAGTTTAGAGCTTCTAAATGTAGTTTTCAGGACAGTATAGGCTGCATGTACCTTAATATTAGTGTAGTATAGCCCAGTTTCATACGAAGGAAGTCGTTCTAATACCTTTTTTTCTAGTTTCGTCACGCTTTGTAATGAGCAGGTATTCCTTAGTATACTCTTTTTCAGTCTCTACGTGGAAACCGTTAGCGCGAATATCCTTAAAACTTATGAGAGTTCAGTCGATTCTAAATACAACAAAGCTTCTTCAATGACTAAAGTTGTGCCCATTGTGAGTATAATTGTAGCTCTTCCTGAGCCTATTATACAATTATAACCTCCTGCGATTGTCATAAGACTACCAGCATTCTTGCTGATCGATTGAAAAAAATCCGTCTCTCTCAAGATGGTATTCATTGTGCCGCCATCCGCTAAGCACACTTCCTCCATAGGGCACCACACGCATTCTGATATAAAGTATTTATTAATATGAGGTAGGAAGCAATCCATACATAAATAAAATACCCTACAAACAGAACATAACTTGATATTATAAATACGGGAAAAATAAGCCTTGCAGGACTCATCATATGAATATAATGTTTTGCACTCCTAGAGCTTACAATTATTATTCAATAATTCAATATTCTATCACTACCATAAACTGCAAATGACTAAAAAAATCTAAGTGCAATGCGTGCACTAGATTGAATCAACGAAGTACGAAGAAACTTCTGTTTGAATCTGTTTCATGTCCATCTTCTCCTCTTCGATAACTACGGCTGCGGCTGCTGCGATGTACAAAGAAGGGGTGATGGGGGCTGCTACTCGGCTGTCCACATCCATGAGTGCAACCAATGGCTGTGGATCCTCCGTGCCTGCAATGGCGATGTGTGCCTCTTATTGTCCTTTGCCCTTCTTCTTAGACTTAAAAGTATCAATAACGTGTTGTGGCTCATTGCAAATCCATGACCAATGTCCCTATGTGCCACATTTGTAGCATCCTTGGTCCTGCTGGCCATAGGGTTTGTCATCGTGCTTCCTTTGTCCGTCCTTCTTGGCTTGAGCATTTGGCTTGACCTTGCGACCCATGACCTTACCGTTCTAGCCACTCTCCTTTGTGAGAGACTTTCTCACTTTGTAGCTGTTAGCATTGGCTTCATGGCCAACATTACTACTAGGCGGCTGTGAGATGTAGTTCTTCCTTAGAACCTCATCTTGAGCTTCCACAATTTACACGATGTCAATCAGTTCGACATACTCCTTGTAGCCTTCTTGACGATAGTTGCGTGCGGATTGCACCGAATTTGAGTGAAAGGTAGAGAGAGTTTTCTCGATCTTATGCTCATCCATGGTTACCTTACCATAGAGATAAAGACTGGTACAAATTCTGTGCAATACAGAATTGTACTCTCCCATGGTCTTGTAGTCTGCAAAACGTAGTCGAGTCCATTCCTACTCTGCTCGAGGAAGAATGGTTTACTTCAGCTTCTCGAACCGCTTCTTCAGTTCGCTCCACAAAGCTAGTGCGTTCTTCTTCATCATATACTCATTCCTAAGCGTTAGGCAGAGATGGTTTCTGAGAAAACGAAGTATCTTATCATTTCCCTCAACAGTTGGAGAGGCATCCTTTGGCGTGCCATGCGATCATATGATCAGCAAACCTGAGCTTCTTGGCCTCAAATGATGCCCAAGAGCTTCTTGGCCTCAAGTATGATCTCGACATCTAATGCCCAAGTCAAGTCAAGTAATTCGATTCATGATGCGATCATATGCATATTCTTCAAAACTAAGATTTCGTGGATGCATAAAATAGTTGCATATGCAAATTCATGCAAATGTTCATAAGTTCATTTTGAATTCACAGATAATCCAAGGCCGTAGAAACAATAATAACAAATTCAAACGTGGTTCAAAAGAATATGAATTTGATGAATATGAATTTGATGAATTCAGTTTTTGGGCTAAATCGCTAAATTTCAATTCGGTGTATTTTTCCTCGTGATTTTCCAATTTTTAGGGGGGTTTTCGCAAAAAATTATTCACAAAATTTCCTTGTAATTTCTAGAACTCCGAGGGTCTTCTTGCAATTTTTTGGGATTTTTTTTCCTCCCCCCTTTTTTTTTCCTCCAGCCCGTTTTGGGCGATGTCCTCTTGTCCCACTCGGCCATTTCCTGGCCCAAAAATGACGGCTGGCCCATCAAAAGGTGGCGACTAGGGTTAAAACCCTAACTGCCCGAGCCTTCGTGGCCAAAGGTGCCTATGCGGCAGCGCGGGAGGTCGGTGGACCAGAGCTTGGCTGTGCGGTGGGCTAGTGTCGGCGGCGGCGCCTCATGCGGGAGGGCCAAGCCGGTCGTGATCACGCAATACGCCGCTGCCAGTGCGGAGGGGCGCTGCAAGCGGCGACATACGGCTTGGCGGCGAGTAGCCATGGTGGCGGCGTGGCGTGCCGTCGCGGAGAGGGCGACGGCCGGCCGCAAGCGGCGGCCGGTGGCGGTTGCGGCCGAGCTTTGTGGCGCAAGGTGGGCGCGTGTAGGCGGAGACGACGCCGTTATGGCTTGGCCCGGATGCCGCGACGCGGCTTCCGGCAGTATGGTGGAGCCGTGGAGGGCGCGCGACGGCATGTGCGGTGGGTTCGGGCATGGCGATGTGCTCGGGCCGTCGCGGGCTGCTGCAGCACACACGATCGGCAAGCTGCGGCGGCGGCTCGGCTCGTGCCAACGGAGCTCGTGCGGCGCGTGGTGGTGGCGCGCCATGCGTCATGCGCGCGGGCGGCGGCGGCGGCGGCGACGCGACTATCTGACGGCGTCGGCCTTTTTCTTGTTCATCCATGAATTGTGCAATCCTCATCCACTCTTTTTACTTAATCTACCGATTGGCTTGGCCGACGACATCAAGTAGGCTCACAATATATTAGGGCGGATTTGCAATATATAATCTACAGTGCAATCGACATCTACTCCTTGATACAACCTACCGATCGACATTGTGTCGGAGACTTCAAGTTGGCTCGTGGTAGATTAGAGTGGATTTGCACCATAGAAAATAATCTAAAAAACCAAATTTGCGGAATTGAAAGCGATTCAGAAAAGCGATTCGATTTACAAGTGTCGTGCGTCGACGGTTACCTTTCGATCTGAGTAGAGTAGGCCTAGAGGTAGGCCAGAGTCGATTGTGCTGATAACGTGTTGAGAAACTATTGCTGACGAGTCCTGTTCGAGCGATCATCTCGTAGACAAGCATAGAATCGCACACAAGAACACAAGTACAAAATAGTAGATTGAACACAGAGATATAGAAGACTTTTTCTCTACTCTCTACTTCTCTTATCAAAAGTACGTACAACAGTTAGAGGTCCTTTTCTATATATAGTCTACAAATGGATGATGAACTCATCATAGGCCAGGTCTGCAAGGTTTGAACCAGGTTTCTCAATAAACTTTTCTTATATAGCAATGTTAACGGAAAACAGTTTGTATAGTTAAGAGAGGTTTCACAACAGAAAATAGTTGTATAGTCAGAGAGGTCACAAGTCACAACAGCGGATAACAGTTTGTATAGTCACGAGAGGTGTCACAACAAATCCAACAATACGGCTCAATACAAAAGAAGGCATATACTGCTCTCACATAAACAATACAATCTGTAGATTTTTCCTTGCTCTTCAAATTATGCGTTCCAGTTATGCTCATCGGGGTGACCGTGGTAGCAATGACATGAACTGCTGCATCTCGAGGTTGAACTCGTCGTCGGTGACCACGGATGACGGCCTCAGGTGACGGCGCCGTCGGCCCGCCGCCAGTGCTGAACCATTCCCCCGGGATTGCGCCCGGGATGATGCCGAACATATCGGAGATCTCCAACTCCACCTCGCTCGCTGCCCTTCTCTTCGCTGGCTTCACGTCCTCTGCACCAGTTTTCCCAACGCAACAACAAATGAGATCGATGACAATGATTCCACCGTGTGGTCATCCTAAGCTACATTTGATTCAGATGATCAACGTCAGTTGTGTTGATTGATACATAAGCGTGTAAGATTCTGAACTGTGATGTTGTTTGGGGAGGGGGGGGTAGTTATCTTTGAGACGTGAGGAGATCAAGAACTGACCGAATACGAAGTCCCATTTCCCGCCATAATTCGGGTCCTCTCCTGGAGGGTACTGCGAGGTGGCGACGTCGCTTGCCGCCGCCGCCGCCGGCAAGCAGCCTTGAGCCGGGCTCGCGGTACATCGGCCGGCATGGAGCCCACCCCGAGCATGACGGGGTTGGGTCGCGGCGGTGGTGGTCGCCGCCGAGCAAAGGCGATTCCAAAGACCGGCGCCGCCGCCGCCGCCGCCGTGTCAAACTGGTTCGAAGGGAGCTCGTGCGCTCTGGCTGGCAACGGCGGGAGCCCCGCCGAGACGAAGCCACCGCCGTGGCCGATCCCGGCGTTGTCATGGTGGAACACCGGCTGCGGCGAGGCGCTGTTGGCCTGCTGGTTGGCGAAGTGGAGCAGCGGCAGCCCCTGCACTTGGTTGAGGAGGAGGGGTAGTTTTGGTTTATCAGCGGCGAGTGAGAGGCCGAAGCTGAGGAGGAGGGTGACGGCGCCGTCGGTGGCAACCCGAACGGGTTGTTCGTGTCGAAGAGGAGCGCCGCCGGGAAGCTGGTGTTGCCGTTGCCGTCGGTGTCGGTGTCGGCGAATGGGTTGAGGTTCTGAGCGCGCAGGAGGGCGATCTCCCGCTCGATCTCCGGCGGGTAGAGCGGTTGGCCGGCGCGCTGCCGGCGCTTGAGCCGCGTGTTCCAGTAGTTCTTGATCTCGTTGTCCGTCCTCCCTGGCAGCTGCACGTACATCACCAGGAGTTAATAAGATCATGTTGTGATTGATCGAAAGAAAAATGATCGAATCTTGCAGAAAGAATTGGCTCTTACGTGTGACGAGATGCGCGCCCACTTGTTGCCGAGGAGGCCATGGAGGTGGAGGATGAGGCGCTCTTCCTCGGGGGAGAAGGGGCCCTTGCGGAGGTTGGGGCGGAGGTGGTTGGCCCACCGGAGCTGGCAGCTCTTGCCGCGGCTGCACCGCAGTCTCGTCTCCGTCGACGGCGTTCAGCTTGCCCTCCCGTGCCGCCGCACGTGGTCGACCAGCAACTTGTCCTCCGCCTGCATCCACGGCCCCTTCTTCAGCCCGACGCCCTCTTCTCCACCGCCACCGCTCCTCGTCATCGTTCCCGCAGCGATGCCGCCGCCGCCGGCCGGCAGCTTAACTATCTCTCCTCTCTCTCTCCTTCTAGGTCCTCCCTTGCGGTGTGAAGTGGCGTTCTCTCCTCTCAGCTCGGAGAAGAGGGGAGAGAGCGAGAGAGACAGGTGATCTCGGCACTCGTTTATCTCCGCGCATTGCCCGGCCGGATCAACCAGGGCCAACGAGTTCTCGGCAAAATCGATCGGCAACTAGAATTAATTGGAGCCAAGAACCATGAAAAGAAATGTCTATTGGATTTTTCTTCCACTCTAGACTAAATTAGCTCAGGTTCCTCCCGATGGGGAAACTAATGCAGCGATCGAGCAGCCATGCAACAACGATGGATTGCTGGAACGAAGGGAGGGGTGGTGATTACCTAGGGCCTTTCCCTGGCGTAGAGGAGAAAGACAAAGGGAAGGTGAGGAGGAGCAAGTGGTGGTAATGGCGGGAGAGTGGCCGGAGAGGAGACGGGAAGGGGGTGATGAGGTGGATGGTGCAGCTCCCAGAGCGCTCCCGCCAATCGCTCGCTGCCGTGCATGAGTGCATCTGGTGGCGCGCGCCTATTTGTGTGGCGTCTATTCCTGCGTTTATGCATGCATGCGTGATTTCTCAAAGATTAGGACGTTTGCTTTGTTTGGCATCGGCCCCGTTTGGATGCGAGAGAAGATCTAATGTTATCCGGCTAAATAGCTCAGAATTGGTATATAACTTTCAACAGTTTTTTAAGCTAAAATTGTTATTTTTTTTTCGTTAGATGTACTATAAAATTCGTGTTGTTAATGTACTATAAGAAAAAAAAAATCATAATAGTCGAATTTTTATTCGTTCGATATGCTTTGAGATTTACACTTTTTCCCGTCTGATGAATTGGGTCCGAATTTTTTATAATTTTTCTTCAAAACATAACGAGTTCACCACATTGCCGTATTTTGTTAGTATATAATTTTAGTTTATTTATTTGTTTTTGCTCAACCTCTCAAAGCACATGTGAAGAATATAACGGGTTCACTACATTGTTGTATTTTTTTGGTATATAATTTTATTTTTTATTTTTGTTTTTGCTCAACCTACCAAAGTACATGTGAGATTTTGAATTGTGTGATGGAAATATAAGTTATTAAGATTTTTAAGAATAATTACGTTATCAAGAATAAAACTTATATAAATATAATATAATATAATATTTTATAGAAAAATATTCAAATTCTGTGTAAACAGACCCAATAGCTAATGGACTAGCTCTCTCTTCTCTGGTCTTAATTTTCCCCATGAAGTTTCTTTTATTAAAAGTAAAAACAATAGAAGAGTACGATCATTTTAAGACTCACAATCCACATGTCACGGATTTAAATATAGAAAAACCCACATAAATAGCTCACCCAACGTAGTACGGTTGACTTCTCCAATGAAATTTCATCTGAGCTGAAAAAAGAGCACTTAGGATTAGACTGTAGAAATTTCACAAGGACTTCCAATAAATTGTTTAGCTTCCTACGAAATTAATTCAAGTGTTGGAAATAGACTTCACAACTAGTTTGGGGATGTGATGTCTATGTTAAATGTTTGATATCTGATAAACTCATCACACCTAAGTCAGATAAATATTTCTTTATTGGATATCCTAGGGAAACCAAAGGATATTACTTCCATAACCGAGAAGAGGGCAAAGTATTTATCGCTCAAAATAGTGTCTTTCTAGAGAAAGAGTTTCTCTTGAGAAGGGCGAGTGGGAGAACCGTGCAACTCGAAGAGTTTGAGAAACTCCACTTGGGGAGGACTTGGCCACAGACACCCCGGTAGGGAAAATGTGGTTGGGGAACCCGCAATCGGAGATACCCTTGTCGGGGAAGCACCAAATCTATGAAGGTCAGACAGGACGTGCCAAGTACCTGCTCGGTATTCGCATGATATATTATTGTTGGACAGTGATGATGGGCCTAAACTCTGAGCAATGGCTTGAAGCCATGAAATCCGAGATAGACTCTATGGAAGACAATCGGGTTTGGAACCTAGTCGATCCGCCTGATGTTGTTAAAACCATTGAGTGCAAATGGGTCTATTAAAAAGATTGACATAGATAAAAATATTCACATTCATAAAGCTCGACTAGTCGCAAAAGGGTTTTGACAACTTCAAGTAGTTGACTACGATGAGACTTTCTCATCGGTAGCGGTGCTTAAATCTGTGCGGATCATTCTCGCTATTGTTGTATATTTTGATTATGAGATATAGCAAATGGGTGTCAAACGGCTTTCTGTAGGACCGTAAAGGCGACTAAGGGGGTGAATAGGCGCTTTTTCGATTTTTACCTTAATCAAATTCAACACGCACTTTTCTCCTTTAGCTATGAAAGCTAAGAAGATCAGTAATTTCACAGAGGAAGTCTTATGCTGAATTCGATTATCCTCTTAAACACAAGACACAATTAGGGAGAATTGATCTCACTGGATCGATCGGACCGATGTAGTGCCGGCGGTCTGACTGCCTGGCGGTCAGACCGGCGCTCAATTGGCGGTCTGACTATCGGGCGATCGGACCGGCAGTGTAAAATCGGTCATACCGATTTAGTCCAGAGGCAACTCACAATGCCCAAATCCAAAACGAAAATTGGTTCAACTTTTGATTCGACCAATGAAACTTGACCAAATTTGGAGCACACCTCCCTAAGGATATCTAAGACCTATTTCTAGCGACAATCGTCCAGATCCACTTCAAAGAATCGATCTCTAAAAGTTTTACCAAAGAAGTGTTCCAAAACCTACAAATATGAAAATCTTGATCCAAGACTTGCTTGTGGGGGATTGATGATCTAGATGATTCTAGGAGTATTCCCACACATCATAGCAAGGTAAAATCAGTCAAGAGACCAAGCATAAACACTCGGATCAAGGAAGCACCATAATCATCAAAAGAGAGAAGAACACAAATAAGACTTCACCCTTGAGCAAACATCAATAGATTGATTGATTCAAGATGTTGCTTACAAAGCCACTCCCCTAAGGAGGACAAGAGATCAATCCAAGAGCACACACAAACTTTCCTCTCATCTCCTCTCCTCTCCAAACCCTAACCCTAACAAGGGATTTTGCAAATGAGAGATTAAGTGCTTGTGGGTTTTTTCATCTTCCCCTTTCTATTTATAGGAGAGGCTAGGGTTTCTCTCATGGGCTCCCATTAAGGCCCAACACAAATGGGACCCACACACACACATCAATCTGTTGAAGCAATCGCCTACTTCACCACGTGTAGGTTGATCAGCGACTCTCATCATGTCGGCAAGTCTCTCCCGTCCGAATCCCATCGGAACCTCCAAGGCACTTGCACCGACCCCCGCGCCGCTAGATCCAACCAGCTGTAACGAACCGCCCGTTTGATCTATCTTGTCCATTCTGCACCATGCTTGAGTCACACGACCTCACCCGACATCCATGATCGTTCTGGACCTCAGCTCTCCAAGCGTAGTCCCGATCCACCTCACCGTTGACGTCGTTGACCTGCAAGCCACCTGCACAACAATAGACAAAGAAATCATCTCCGGGAACAAGTTCTTCACAACTTGACCCACGTTAGCTCAACAATGCAATATGCAACAATAAAACATTGAAACTCATGCATCAAACACAATGAAAATACAACAATGCCAAAATGGCCGAAGTCCAAGTGGAAGCCGGCCTGACCATCCTATCACGCCGATCGGACCGATTTCCCAGCGGTCGGACCGATTCCACAACGGCGGTCGGACCGCCCGAAAAGACTTAGCCAAATTTCAACTCGGAAAACCGCAAGCTCTCTGGAATTTTCAAAGTGATAGAACTTTTAACTGGGAGCTCCAAAAATTATGTGACCACATCCAGGAGACTCACCTCTCATGCCTACACAACCTATTTTTGACCTAACCCCAAACTCCATCATCAACCGTGGTCGGTCGGACCGGCAAGCATCGCCGGTCGGACTGCCACATGGCCGGTCTGACCGGTGGCTTCACCGGTCAGACCGCCAATGACCTGACGGCACTGAAGTTTTCCGAAAACGCGGGATTCGTCAAACCAATAACGCCATTGCCAATTGACTCATCACTCTAATATCATGCACATATCCCGACGATATCCACACTTTCCTTAATGGAAACCTAAGCGATGATGTGTACATGGCACAACTTGAGGATTTTGTCGATTCAAAGAATGCTAGTAAAGTATGCAAACTTCAAAAAATCTATTTATGGGTTGAAGCAAGCATCTCGGAGTTGGAATATATGTTTTGATGGAGAGGTCAAAAGGTTTGGTTTCATCGAGAACAAAGAAGAATCATGTGTTTACATGAATGTTAGTGAGAGTGCACTTGTAATAATAATCTTATATGTGGATGATATATTATTGATTGGGAATCATATTCCTATGCTGGAATTCGTTAAGGACTCATTGAAAAATAGTTTTTCTATGAAGGACCTAGGAGAGGCAGATTATATCTTATGGATAAAGATCTATAGAGATAGATCGAGAAGGCTAATTGGATTAAGCCAAAGTACTTATATTGACAAGGTGTTGAAACGGTTCAACATGTAGGATGCCAAGAAGGGGTTCTTACCTATGTTACATAGAAGTCTTAACAAGAGTCAGTGTCCTTCGACAACGGATGAGCGAGACCGTATGAATGGTATTCAATATGCTTCAGCTATTGGATCTATCATGTATGCCATGATATATACTCGACCAGATGTATCATATGCTCTAAGTGTTACAAGAAGATACCAAGCTGATCCCAGTGAAGGTCACTGGACAGCTATGACAAAACATTCTTAAGTACTTGAAAAGAACTAATGATGAGTTCCTCCTTTATGGCGGTGATGAAGAGCTCGTTGTAAATGGTTACACCGATGCAAGCTTTCAAACTGACAAAGATGATTATAGTTTGCAATTTGGTTTTGTATTCATTTTGAATAGAGGAGCAGTGAGTTGGAAAAGTTCTAAGTAAGATACGGTTGCTAATTCTACGACGGAGGCTGAGTACATTGCGGCTTCCGAAGTTGCGAAGGAAGGTGTTTGGATAAGGAATTTCATTGCTGAGTTGGGTATGGTCCCGAGTGTCTCGAGCCCAATGGATCTCTATTGTGATAATAATGGAGTCATTGCACATGCTAAGGAGTCTAGATCCCATCAGAAGTCCAAGCATATACTCAGGCGCTATCATCTTATTCGCGATTTTGTGGATAGAGGAGATGTAAAAATATACAAAGTTCACATGAATTTAAATGTTATTGATCTGTTGACAAAGCCTCTCACACAGCCAAAACATGAGGCACACACAAGAGCTATCGGTATTAGATACTTAAATAATTGACTCTAGTGCAAGTGAGAGACTGTTGGAGATATATCATAGAGACAATCATAGCTATGATTATATTTTGTTATGTTCATAATTTATTGAATAATATGTTATCTTGTTCCAATAATGATATCATTAATATTTATTATCAAGTATGTGACTTGATTGTGAAACTCTATATTTCTGCAATGATTATTCTTAAACGTTCCCTAGTCGGAAACTTATAAGTACACATATGAATAGACTAACATATGTATTGGTTGATGACCATGCTTCACGGATCATAGATATGGAGATATCAAACCAATAATATGGACACATGTTAGTGAACATGGGGTTGGAACGACCCACCACGAGTGTAACACCGTAACCCAAAATCGACTCACTGCTCAGCCCACCGTGGGGCGGACCCGCCCACACATAGCACCTCACTTACACTTTTCGTCATCGCTTCATGTAAAAGGGTTAACCCGGAGGTGCTACGTTTGGATCCAACATGCATTATATACTACTACAACTCACTTGAGACAAGTAATGTGGGACTAATCCCACCACACAACTCCTCATGGGTCACACTACGAGCAGGTCGGGGTATTACATTCACCCCCCTTAAGGGCTGACGCCCTTGGCAGCATACCGCATACGCGGCAAATGCCCAGAACCACCCCTCGGTCACGTCCGTGCGTCCAGTGCTGGCACATATGCCATACCATGTGTCCACTCCGGGCCCACATGTGACATGCGCCATATGCCCGCGCCCCTATCCCGCACGCGCCCATGCAGCGAAGGTTGATGCTCTGATACCATCTGTAACACCCTGATCCAAAATCGGCTCAATGCCCAGCCCACCGTGGGGCGGACCCGCCCACACATAGCACCTCACTTACACTTTTCGTCCTCGCTTCATGTAAAAGGGTTAATCCGAAGGTGCTACGTTTGGATCCAATAGGCATTATATAGTACTACAACTCACTTGAGACAAACAATATGAGACTAATCCCAACACACAACTCCTCACGGGCCACACGGGCCACACGGGCCACACTACGAGCAGGTTGGGGTATTACAACGAGACACTGCGAGAACGTTGTTTTCTTACATATCATCAGTTGGTCTCATTTACAATGTGTATGCTATGTCCTTAGACTTGAGGTTGTCATGTGTACTCGAGATACATAATGACTCACTTATGGGTTGCCAAACACTACTCCGTAACTGGGTAGTTATAAAGGTAACTTTCGGGTTTTATCATGATGCATGCAACGACACATGGTCGATCAAGAAAGGATTTGCCCCTCCATACAACGTGAGAGATATCTCTAGGCCTCTCGAGTGATTGGATTCCAGAAATGCATGGTCATGCTACTCGTGGTTAAATAGTTAACCATGGTTAAAGAGTTAACCGTAGTTAGGGAATTTGAGTCACGTGATCAAGAATGAGTGGTCAAGCTAACCAACAAGGATGGCACGTACTCACCTTGAGCTTGACCGATATCGTGAGGCAAAAGGAAATGCATATAAGTTTTGTTGAGGTTCGTCTGATATTATTTTTACGTATACTTGGGAGTCAACATGTAGGAATACTCGGCCATGTCCAAGTGTACGTGAACCTATAGGACCGCACGCTTAAAGGGCTATGATTTAATTTGGATGGTGATCCGAATTCTTGTGGGCCACGAGTTCCTAATGGGTCTCAAAGTTCTAGACCCAATATGGATGCCTATATACAGAGGGGCGATGGCATAGGCTTACGCGTGAATTCAAAATTTCTGAAACCCTAGCAACCACACCTTCCTCATCCCATACCACGTAGACGGCGCTAGCACTCTGGCTCGTGGTGTCCCTACCCTGTAGGTGTAGATACCTTGGAGGTGTTGGTGCGAAGCATCAGCACTAGAACGATCCGCAACTCATAACGATCACAAGGAACTGGAGGAGGAGACGTGTGGCTAATACGACTACCACCGCACCAACATGTCACATCGACTCTACTTCCACTATGAGCCTAGTGGTAATCCCGTGATCTACTGCTAATGGAGATTGCTTGTTTACGCGGTAGAATTTTTGAATTTGTGCTAGCGTAGCCTATCCATGGTGCAACATTAGCCACAGGGCGACACATGGCACCGTGACTATGAGGTTTAGCCGCCATGTGTCACCCTGTGCCTAAAACCGCACGGTCAATATCACCGCGTGTCGCCCCGAGGCTTGTCCGCACGGTGACCGTGCAGACGAGAGCACTTTTTTTTGTAATTACGACTACAAGGGTGTTATTTTTGCTAATTACTCTTCAAAAACTATCATTTCGGCCAAAGATTATGCTCCCAGCCTCATAGGCCAAAAACTCAAAACTCAAAAGGGGTACTTGTGGTCACACTCGCGCCAACGTAACACCGCAAGTTCGTGGCACAGTGGTCTTGTAACACTTGGATCTATTCATGAATGGTACTAGTAGCACTGCTATACTCACTCCATACGCCACCAACTCACCTTGTTTTGGTGTGCGTCTGCGTGGCCGCGTGTCATGCACCGCATGTGAAGCAAAAATAATCCTCTACATATGAAATGACAAAACATGCCATCCCTCCCACGCGAAAATGTCATGGCAGGGGGTCTATCGTGCATCTAGTGCGCAGTAGGACACGTGACGACGTATCATTCGGCGACAGACGGCTTGCCACACATCCAGATCAAGGTAGAACATCTGCTGCTAACCCATAGCGAGGCAGGTTGACTACGCATGACACCTGCCGTGGAATTGATTTAGCGGTAGGTGACTGTCGCAATCTAGGTGTGTGGCAGACCATCTACCGTAGATTGAGTGTAGAGGTGTCATTTTTTATATTTTATTTTAGATGATAATGTTTACTATTTTATTTTAAAAACGTGCTAAACAATGGAAAAAAACTCGAAGAAGCCCGTAGGAAGGCGCAGGCGCAGCGGCGGTGCACGGAAAAAGCGAATCCACCAACGATCCAGCACGCGAATTAATTAGTCTACTCAGCGACCTGGCATTCTGTACTCTACCAGTACTACTACGGGCACTATACTACGTCTGAATTTCTGAATCTGACGCCACCTCCCATCGCTTCACGGTTTGTTACTCAAATTACTGCGGCTTTCTTCAATTCGCAGCAGCCAGGCAAGACAAGGTGGTGTTTGTGTGACTTTATCCTGTACTGTCGGTCGCCTCCCCCCGCCTACATGGGTCGCATGCGGGAGGGTGGCGGGCTTGAGAATTTAAGAATCAAGAACCTCGCTTTCTTCTCCTCCTTCGTAGTCCATACATGTCCTGCTGGGACAGCTGGGAGTAGGAGGAGGTGGGTAGTGGGTGGTGAGTGGTGAATTGGTGGTAGTGCAGCAGCGGCCATGAGCTGGAGGAGAGGAGGTGGGGATGGGGGAGTGGCTAGGAGATGGGTCCTTCTGCTCTGCGTCGGGAGCTTCTGCTTTGGCCTGCTCTTCACCGATAGGTATGTTGTAATTGATTGCTCTTCATTCAGCAGCCAACAAGGTCTGTTTGTGCTGGCCCTTCAAGTCAAGGATCAGTATTTTGCGGCACATTCTGCAGAATTCTGATGGATGTTGGCTTGGGATGGGTCCTGGGCAAGATCTGTGGTCTTTGTTGTTCCGGTTTCAGCATTTTGTGGGGAGGGAATGTGGGGATGTAGGTCATTATTGGGTTGAACTTTTTTCCATGAATTTGGGTTCATTTGCTTCGATCATTCTGTTACCCGATTGGGGCCGAGTGTTATTAAGGCTGCAAATTTGTAGTTGAATTGTTTAGACGAGCTGTTAATGGGTCAAGCGTTCTGAATTTCGGATGGTTGAATCAGCTACCGTGATTTACTCTTGGGCTTTGTTAGTTCATACACTTCTTTGTAATTCAACTTCAGGACATGTTTTCTATCCCAAAAAAAAACTTCAGGACATTGTAGATTGGTAGTTTCACCAAATGTATATGCACTGCTTGACCCGGACTCTTCTCTCCAGGATGTGGACATTGCCTGAGGTAACTGAGGTTGCTAAACCAAATGAAAGAAGAGAGAAAGAGACTGAGCTTACTGCCGGGGACTGTAATTCTGCAAAGGTACTTAATTGTCCTCCCCCAAGTAATTCCTGGTGAGAGTGTTTCCTTCTTTTAAATAAAAAACTTAATGCTTTTTAATTATAGTAACGAAAAAATTACCAAATTTCTATCTTTGTATACTCTTTGCAACCCTCTTGATCTACTACGGTATCATGTAGCATGCAGTAGCACACTGATGTTGATGCAAATTTCATGTTGTTGTGTCACCAGGTTCAAGAAAAACATGATTACAAAGATATACCACAGGTGTCAGATACTCATAATGATGTACAGTATGTGACTGCCACAGGCCTTTTGTCTCTTTGATTTAATCCAGGAAAGCATCAAGGTGGTTGTTTCTAATTAGAGTTGAAATGGCTCCTCCTGCAGCACGTTGGATAAGACATTAGCAAACTTGGAGACAGAACTTTCAGCAGCAAGAACTCTGCAAGAAACATTTCTCAATGGTTCTCCGGTTTCAGAAGAGCACAAGGCTTCCGGGTCTATTGGAAGGCGGAAGTACTTTATGGTGATAGGCATCAATACTGCTTTTAGCAGCCGTAAGAGAAGGGATTCTATCCGCTACACGTGGATGCCTCAAGGTTTTTCACACTGAATTGTTCTAATAGTTCTTCATTTGTTCTGAAAGCATTCTTGTAATATGGAATAGTAACAGTGAAGTAATAATGAAAAACAGGAGAAAAGAGGAAAAAACTGGAAGAAGAGAAGGGGATCGTAATTCGTTTTGTTATCGGTCACAGGTGTGCAATCTCTGTCTCTCTCTCTCTCAACCTGTGCTGCAGATAGATTCCACATGCCATTAATTTTTCTCTATTGACATGAATAGACTGTTGATTGCATGCGTGTCCCACATTTGGTCCTTGGCATATCAAAATTTACCCAGCACATCAATCCAACAGGTTGTGATAATCACTATGAGGCAGGGTAATTTTAAGGAAATAATACCAGTCCATTATATCTATTTTATAAAAACATTTTGCTTTGCAACACAAAACTCTTATTTTAAATCACTTCACAAGAATACTGCCCCTATCCTTCCCGGCAGCTTAGCTTTATTAGTATATAAACCCATAATGCTTCTTACCGTTTGATATATGTCAAGGACACTTAACAGATATGTGCACAGTATCACATACTTGAAGGAACATGATTAATTAAGAATGAATTTCCACTCTAAGTTGAGGGAAATATATTTGTAACTACTGTTGGAGTGTTGGTGGTGTTAGCTTAACAATTGTGCAGATTTTTTTTTTGGTTTTGATAACGCAAGTATGTGATCGTTATCTATGTTGTTTGCAGTGCTATTTCAGGTGGAATTGTGGATAGAGCAATTGAGGCAGAGGATAGAAAACACGGCGACTTCATGAGGCTGGTAAGATTTCACTTTATTTGGTTTACTAACAATTATTATCTGCCCGTCTAAAAAACAATCAGTATCTGCCCCCCTTGCCTTCTGATCCATATGGGAGTGTCAGTGTAATTATTGTACTTTTAAATTTAATCTACATGCCTTTTGCTGTGCCTAATTTAAGTCATTTCCACTTTGTTCAGGATCATGTTGAAGGATACCTTGAATTATCTGGCAAAACCAAGACATACTTTGCTACAGCTGTTGCTTTATGGGATGCTGACTTCTATGTGAAGGTTGATGATGACGTGCATGTTAATATAGGTAAATTTGTATGTTGACCATATTATTATTATCATTTTTAAGATTGGGACAGAGTAATCATAAGTGTGTGATTATCATGTATATTTATAAAGTTCTTATTATATTCTTTTGTGGTCATTATTACAAGGTGCCAAGTACTTATAGGTTGATCTGAATTTTAACTTTGATGCCCTCTAGTCTGTTGATTCCACAGGAACTGACAAAAGTTTTGTCAAGTCTGGGTCTTGTTCAGCAACATTCTATTTCTAACATGTCAATTTTACATCTGCAGCGACACTTGGACAGATTTTGTCAAAACATGTTTTGAGGCCCGGGGTATATATTGGATGCATGAAGTCTGGTCCTATCCTATCTGACAAGTAAAAGAAAATCAGTGTGTTTAGCTCTTTGTTTCTTTGTCATGCTTTCCTAGTTGTTAGACGTAAGGAGGAATCGTTACTGTGCAGGGATGTCAGGTACTACGAACCTGAGCATTGGAAATTTGGGGATGTGGGAAACAAGTATTTCCGACATGCCACTGGTCAACTGTATGCTATTTCGAAAGATTTGGCAACCTACATAGCCATAAACAAGTGAGATAGTATCCGAGCTACATTTTTTTTGTAAGGCAATTTTACTATTATTTCATGATTGTTAGTACTAAAACTGTTTCTGCTAATTCAATCATTGCCAGGCATATGTTGCATAAGTATATCAACGAAGATGTTTCTTTGGGAGCTTGGTTGATAGGTTTAGATGTTGAGCATATTGATGACCGCCGACTTTGCTGTGGTACTCCACCTGGTAAGGTTCTGTTTTTTTTTTATCTGAAGAGTTCAGATTGATTACCCAAATTACTTGAGAATTTAAATTATTTGTTCCAAAGCTATGTTTGATAAGAAGAAAAGCGGTAAAGAATCACCTATAATTTGTAACATTACTGTCCTTGAGCACAAATCAGAAATTGTTTGGTGCCTAAGGGAACCGGCATCCCCATTAGCCAATCCACCATCTTGCAATGTTTCAAAATGCCAACAAAAAACATGGATGTAGTACGCATAAAGTTATGTAAACTTGCAAAATTTCAATTTCAAATTCGTCTCTGCCTCTCTGGTACCAAGAAACAAAAAAAGACAAGTGGTACGGTTAGTGCATATGAACGTTGCATGATTGACTGCTTGTGGTTTTTTGGTTCTTGATATCAGAGATGAATTTGATATTGATATTTTGCATGTTTACGTAATTTTATGTGTACTACATTCATGATTTTTTTTTCACATTTTTTAAACATTGCATCATAATTGATTTGCTAATGGGGACGCCGGTTCCCCTGTACACCAAAACTGCACTCGCGCACAGCTGGGTTCGAATTATGTATACCTGTTAATTGACCACAGATTGCGAATGGAAAGCTCAGGCAGGGAACACCTGCGCGGCGTCATTCGATTGGAAATGCAGTGGTATATGCAATTCTGTGGAGAACATCTGGGGAGTGCACAATAGGTGCGGAGAAAGCGAAAAGACTCTCTGGACTGCTGCCTTTTAAGCAAAGCTAGAGGAAGATCCAAATGATCAGAGGTTGCTCTGTTGTTTAGTATATTAGATCGAGTACGTTGTGCATTTTGCAGGAAATGTGTCTAATTCATTTTTACGCTTGTAGCTTGTAGTTAGCTACGGTTTGTGATCGGGCAACACCGACGAAGCAGACCGTGATTTCACTCGGAGTCTGCCGGTGCCGATTAAGGGGGTATACACAGGCTGATTGATTCTTTTGACATGTTAGGTGGCCATTTTGTAAGGATCTCCTATATTCTGCGTATGGTTAATTGCCAATATATATACTGCTCTCTATTCTTCATTCTAGTGCGTTCTGATGAGTTGTCCTGTGTAAGCACAAAATCCGACCAAACAAAATTCAAGATGTGCAAGCAGCAGAAAATCCACATACCATTTCACATGTATCCAAAGCTTACGGTCTCTATCCAGAATATAGGAATTTCACATGAGTTCGATAGAATTTTGTAAGAAACAGTGTGATCTCTACAGGAATCTTTCAGGGCTTCTTATTGCGTTGGCCGTGGAGAGTATGGTCTGGTCGTGTCTGTGGCCCAAGGAGGAGGACATGCTGAGTACAAAAGCAGCAGCTGCAGCATGGAGAAGGCATCGAAGAACAGAAGCCTTGCGGCGGCCACCTCCCTTCCATTGCTTCTCCTCCAACCCTCTATTGCTCTTCTCGGACCCTCTAATTCTCTCTGTAATCTTCCCGATTCCTCCTCTATCCTTCCTATTGGCTACAATCTGTACTGCTACTAGTGTTGACCAATGGAGGTCGCTAACAGAATCATAGGAAATACCTGTGTTCCAAACTAGACCAACCGAAGTAAACCCAAACTTTTTTTTCTCTAGAAAACCTTTTAACCCAACCTTACTGCTACCCATGGGATTTCTGACCTGAGTCCAACCACTTTCGGGCAACAGAGTTAAGGTTCATCGTAAGTGCATATTTCACCACGCTAGTTATATCTGCATTTGCAACAAACCACTTTTTATGCATAAGTTATGCTCACATGTGATGGCCGTATGTTCGACGGTGACGTAGCATCCCGACCAATACATTTCTGAATATTTCACTAAGGAAGAGTTGATGCAAACATGAAATGCAAAGTTGTATGGTTACGACATGGTTGGCCATTTCATCGGACATCCTACCTGAGAGCTACTGATCTGGGCAGTGAACATTGATAGGCTGAAAGGGGAGGTTGGTTGGTCATAAGTTGCATACCTTTTTAATTTTTCTATCATATCTGATTATCGTTTACGTTGCCCCCTATAAGTTAAGTTGTTATGCAAACATCCCTAGACCACATGTTAGCACTACGAAGTGGATCGGATTCCCAAGAGGGGGGTTGAATTGTGATTCTTTTTTCTAATGGCCAATTTAAAAATCTAATCTTTTATAACTCAACCTATGTGTCTATGGTTTCTAGTGTGGCCAAACAACTCCTACACGAGTTAGTAAAGTTTTTAACCTAAGTTTCAATCCTACACAAGTATCTAGGAATTTGAAAGGACAAGAAAGTAAATGTGGAAATGTAAAATAGACAAGAGGCACAACTAATTTTTTTTACCAAGGTCTCAGAGATTCGGCGATCTCCCATACTCCTTGTTGGAGCACTCTCGTAAGAGTATTACTCTGACTTGAAACCACGCAAGGAATCAAGCCTTCCACTCGTGGTAGTCCTTCTCCGCTCCGAACCTTCACAACCTTCCTGGGGCCTTTTACAAGCTCCTCCTTGGAAGGTCACCAAGAACCACGCCTCTAAGCTGTCTAAGAGACGCCAATCTCCAAAGGTAATTGTCGGTGTATTAGAACCGATCTTACGTAAAGATTATTTGATTCGGGGGGTCTCCTAGAGATGAAATCACGCAGAGTAGTTGACACGGGATGTTTAGACAGGTTCAGGCCTTCTCCGGAGAGAATAATAACCCTAATCCTGTGTGGTGTGGTATTCTTAATGATCGAGTAAGAAGCTAAGACTATTACAGAGAATAGAACTTGTTTCTCTCTACTCGCCCTTGATGTCCTTATATAGTCGTGATGGAGTAGCCGTTTTGCCCTGCGGAAGAGGCGCCTTAATTGAGCCAGTAATGGGCGTGTGATGGCAGTAATTACCGGCGCATTGGTTTCTCCACGCCGTCTGGCAATTATCTTTCAAAGATAATAGGGTATTTAAGCACTATTACTACGCGGGATAGTAGTGCGTGCAGACCGTTCGGATTCTTTAATCAATTGGACCCACTTGCCGGTAGGTTTGATTATAAGGTGGTCGTGGTCTACCTGGTCGTAGGAGAACTTACGACCAGGTAGTAATCGTAAAAGGTCTTACGACTATGTAGTGATCGTAGAAAGACTTACGACCATGAAATGGTCGTAGAAAGACTTACGACTAGGAAGTAGTCGTAGTGAGACTTACGACTAGGAAGTAGTCGTAGTAAGACTTACGACTAAGCAGTAGTCGTAGTAAGATTTACGACTATGGGGGGTGATTGTAGAAAATCTTACAATCACTTGGTGGGCCTCTCCCTTATAAAAATAAGGGGTACTTCTGGAGACTATGTGACATCATATTTACCCATAATAAGAATTATAGATAATAGATAAAATGAGAATTATTAGATCCTCGTCAGTAATAAGCCTAAACCATCGCTTGAATCTAGAAAGGTCAAGCAATTAGAGTGGTGCATACTAAAGGCCTATGCTACCTCTCAAATGTCTCAAAATACGCTCTTGATCTTCCCTTGGTATGAGGTAAACCTGTAAGTTGGCCAAGCGAGCTAACAAAAACGTCAATGCCAAGTATTTATAGCCCCTTGAAGAAACTAACCGTTACACCCAAATTCCTGATAAATCAGCACCTTCCTGATCATCCGAAACCCTTTCGGATCATCCTAAAGCTTGAAGTCCAACGGTAAAAATACCAGCCGTTACAGTCCTAAAGTATCATCCGATAGCTTCTAGATCAATCTTACATCCGGATGAACCTTTCCATTCGAATCATCCTAAAAGTACAAAAGTTTCAGTACATGCCGAAAATGTCGGACCCGGATTTCACAAATCCAAATGCTTTGTGAAAATAATGTGCTATTCCCTGGATCAGTAGATAACACTCACAGATACACCACTGAATAATTTCATACACGATGTAAATTGAACCAAACATTATATTAAAATCATCAGAGTCACATGGACAGCGTCGGGTCGAGTTTTACAATAAGGACCAAACATGCCAAATAATTACATTACAAAAGTAACGGAAGCGACTGCGGAAGCAAAATGGGTGGAGCACATCTCTCCACAAACAAGCGGCTAGGGAAACCTGTGTGCGTCCGATATTAACAAAAACTTGGATAATATTGGATGCACGCAAGCACCAACGGAGTCAGCTAGACTGAGGCGAGACCTAGGCTAAACGAACTAAACTACTCTTCATCATTTCTTGGGCCTCCAACTTCTGAATCCTCGTGGTATGCATAATGTCCTTAATCCACGGGCCCTAAGGGTTTGGGGAAAGAGCGAGGATGAGCACAACTTCCGTGTTCGCGGGCTAACACACAAGATGCAGTAATAATACATGCAAGACTTAATAAGGATGGCTCGAGTTCTTTTATTTGCTAAAAGCAATATTTTCAATTATAATATTTAGAAATTCCTATGACTTAGCAATTTAACCAAAACACATTTTATTAGAGAGATATTGCGTAATATTAATAACAACACATGTTACCTCCACCTTTTGCTTATTTTCATTGTGGTTAATATTAATATTAATAACAACACATTTTATTAGAGAGATATTGTGTGATATTAATAACAACACAGGTTACCTCCACCTTATGCTTATTTTCATTGTGGTTACCTCCACATATTAACATCACTGGGTACGACGACCCAAGAAAAATCCAAACCACAGGCTAGGTGAGCCCGACACATTATTCATCCCACCTACAAGGTTTTATAAATAGAACTAACTCAAGTTAAGTTCTCATGTCCTCCTTTGACCGTAGGCATGACTGTTTAAACAATTTAGACTTTGCAGATGTTGTACACTATATCCACAAGAGACAATCATGCTCGTTGCCCCACATGATTCCTTAGTCATGTAGTTGAGAGATCATCACAGTAACTATTTAAGTTATCTTGCCCCTTCCACCATCTCACCCATACGGGTCGCTCCCACTTGCGGTGGGCCCCATAAGTTGTGCGGGATGTTCACCACCACGTCTAGCGTAGCTGGCAACTTCACCCTCTCTTGGTGTCCCAGTCAAGCTCAATCGTATCCAACGCTTGAACTACCTCACTATGTCGCTAGTGAGATGATTTCCAAGGTCCAATAAATTTACTAAGCCAAGTTGTACTTTATAGACTTGTGATTGTACTTGTTTTACAATGGGAGATCATGACAAGATTAAGTCCTTAATCCATTCGGGTGGTTTATACCACATACCAACCACTCTTGTGCTCCGACGGCACCCACCACCATACCATCCGTCTAGATGTGGCAACAACAATTTAATATGGTTTTTGGAGAACAAAATACATCACCACAATATTCCAATCATTTACCCACAATAACTGTCAAATTCCACTTTCATGATTAAAGGATGATGATTGTGGTATTTAATGTCCTGGTACTTAAGCAAGACTAGCATGTCGCTTAAATACAACCTATAACTAGTAATTACCACATAGTTACTAGGGTGGCATGGAATAATGAATTCAATTGCCAAGGGATGGTATACTAATTAATTAATCATCAAATGTGTATTTAACTACCATAAGATTTAACATACATTTGCTTAAAGAATTAAAGCATGTAATTTTTTTGAAGTTTAAAGGAATATAATTTGCATAAAATATAGGCTCAAAATGATCAAAGTATGGACTCGCCTGGAGTGAAGGGGAGAGAATCTTGAAAGTTTTGTCCCCGATCAAGTTGGAGATCTCCCGCTTCTCTAAACTCTACTCGGACGAACGTACTGGAAAAAGAATAAACAAGCAAAGAGAACAAATAAATATACAAGAAATAGAAAATGAACTCCAAATTAAACAAGACCATTGCCATTAGCAAGATCTTGAATTTAGACAAATTTAGAGAGAAAAAATCACTAGAATCGGAGTTATAACAGAGGAGAATGGAACTTCTGAAGTTTTGGTTTTGAGTACTGCTGGTTTCTAGTACTTTTCGCTTCGAGTACTGCTCACTTTGAGTACTGCTCACTTTAAGTACAATTCGCTTCGAGTACTGGTCGAAATGGGGTTTCGCTTACCTAGTCAAAAGGGTTTCGACTATGTGGTCGAAAGGGGTTTCAACTAGTGACTGCCTGGTCGTGGACCTGGTTGTAGCCATGATCGTAGACATGGTCGTGCACTTGGTCGGAAGGAGGTTTGACAATGCGTGGTCAGATGGAGGTTCGACAACGTGTGGTCGGAAGGAGTTTCGACTACACGTGGTCGGAAGGAGTTTTCGACTACCAGGTCGAAGGAGTTTTCGACTACCAGGTCGGAAGGAGTTTCGACTACACGGCGTGGTCGGAAGGAGGCTCGACCACACGACGTGGTCGGAAGAGGCTCGACCACACAACGTGGTTGGAATGAGGCTCGATCGCACGATGTGGTCAAATGAGGCTCGATCGCAAAACGTGGTCGGAAGGATGCTCAACCGCACGACGCGGTCGGAAGGAGGCTCGACCGCACGACATGGTCGAAAGGGGTTGAGGGAGAACAGGGCATAGGGGCGGGGCTTACCAAGACCGAGAGAGAGAGAGGCTGGAGGAGGTCGGTGGACGGCAAATGGCGGTGGGGAAGCTCGCAGTCGGAGGTGAAGGAATACGGCGGTGAAGGGGTCGGCCTGGACTGGAGTAGAAGGGGAAATGTGGTAGCTCCTGTGACACAAAACCGAAAATAGAGTGAGATGACTGCTTCAAGGAGCTCTGGGGCATGAATCGACGCGGGTAGAAGAGGGGGTTGCACTGGTGTGGCGAGAATCAAAAGGAGGCGCACGGCGGCTTGAACTCGGGGCTTCAGGCAAATCACAGCAACACGAGTGAGAGAGGAAGAGCTGGGTGGGTGAAGGAGACGAAGGGGGACTGCTCAGGCTCTTCTCTAGTGGCACTCACCAAAAGCGAAGGGGAGACGAGGAGAGGAACGGGAGGGGGCTTAAGGCTTCTTATAGACGAAGGGGAGGGAAGGAAGAGCTGTTGGAGAGGCTCGAAGGTGCGTGGTCCCGAGGCGGCGCGGCATGGGCGCTCAGCACGGTGATGACTCGGGCGGGCCGAAGCAGGTGGCGGAGGTGACAAGGCTACGCGGCAGGTGGCGTAGGAGCTCGTGCGCGGGCGAAGCTAGGACCGGGCGGCGCACTGGCGTTCCGAGCGACAAGACCGGTCAAGGGGGAGGGCGCTGGAGTCGTCGGGCAAGTGGAGTGGCGCTGGCGATGGGACGGGGATAAGAAGGGCACCGGAGTAAAGGGTAGGTGGAGGGGAGCAGGTGCGGCGCACAGGGCGGCAGAGAGCCGGGGGCGTGCGCGTAGGGCGCTGACGAGAGCAGCGTGGGGAGGGAGCGCGCGATGACTTGGGCGGCTGGAGCAAGTTGATGAGGCAGAGCAATGGGACTGGTCATCGAGTAGGTGCGGGCGCGGCGCTGGCGACGCGACCAGGCAGGGGAAGGCACTGGAGTCAAGGGTATGTGGCCAGGGTGACGAGGCGCGCACGGACGTAGATGTGCGGGCAAGTGGGCGCACAGGGCCAGAGGAAAGGAGAAAGGCCAGGAAGAAGTGGGCTAAGACTGGGAGGAAGGATGGGCTGTCCCAAGGGGGAGATAAAGTGGGATGAGCCCAAAGAGAGGGGTTTTGAATGAGGTAGAAGTTAGAGATTTTGAAAATACAACTTAAGTTGAAATAAGTTTTTGAAACTAACTAACAAAAGCAATTAGTATTCAAGAACCGAAAATGGGTTGTTACAAAAAACTAACTTTCTCTCTCAGTGATTCGCTTGCTTATCCCGTGTCTATAGGATAATCTAAAAGGTATAATTTTCCAACACCTTGAAAATCACCACCTTCGACTCTAATGATCCACTTCCTTATCCGATAGCTATAGGATCATCTGGAAACTAGCTGTTACAGGTCTAAAGTATCATCTGATAGCTTTCGAATCAACCTTACATATGTATGATCCTTTCCATTCGGATCATCCTTTCCATTCGGATCATCCTGAAAGTACAAAAGTTTTAGCCCATACAGAAAACCAACTCTGTCTCAATGATCCGCTCGTTTGTTTGGTATCTATAGGATCATCCAAAAGGTGTAACTTTCCAACACCTTTAAAATCACCAACTTAAACTCCAATGATCCGCTTCCTTGTCTGATAGCTATAGGATCATTCGGAATGCATTGCCATTTCTCAGACTTAGCCAATAGTGCTCCAATTTTTATTCCATTGCAACTTCAACTTTTCCACATGCTTCCTTTGACTTGAGATGAGCTAAACAA
Organism: Hsuehochloa calcarea; assembly: GCA_036346395.1. Lineage (NCBI taxonomy): Eukaryota > Viridiplantae > Streptophyta > Magnoliopsida > Poales > Poaceae > Hsuehochloa > Hsuehochloa calcarea. Next base: position 4,197,964 of record CM070604.1, on the reverse strand, counting down.
GTCTAATGTGCATCACAACTAGCTACTCAACATAACCAAGCTCAAGCTACTAGCTTAGACCCCCTTTAATAGTACAACCAAAGCGAAAACAAAGGACCTATTACTACAATGATCCATCCCCGACTCCTTGGATCATTTCTAAAAACACAAAGTCCTTAATCTTAAACTAATTCCATGATTTGTCTTCAATAACCATTTATGGTCAACACTTAGCCCACATATCCAAACCATCATCGAAACCTAACTTGAACATTCACTTCACAAAAGAGTTAGTCCCATTAATTACCAAAACACGAAATAGGGGCCTAAATGCTTACACACTATTTCTCGTGGTTTTCATTATCATTAGTACTTGTTAAAGTGGTATCAATATTTATTTCATTTATTTGGATGATTTCGGTATTTGTAATACACAAATTCATTACTAATATTTTTAATGCAGAAATCGTGTATTACAAATAGCGAAATCACTCAAATAATTGAACTAAGTATTGAAATCACTTAAATAAGTACTAAAATCATTGAAACAAATGAAAAATATTACTGAAACCGGGAGATAATAGTGTGAACATGCGACTAGGGGGTATTTGCAAACCAACTTAACCTATGGTGGCACAAAGCAAACAAAAATATGATATGAGGAAAATTAAAAAAGTAGGTAACTCATAGGGGTGTTTATGGATTTTTCCAGCATAAAATTCACAAAATCATTACAACACCGCATATTTACACAACCTAGACGCCTTAAGGCAAAAACTAGAATGTGTTGTAGCCAAAGCTTATGGTCTATCCAGAATATATGAATTTCACACGAATTCCGTGTCGGAACTTTGTGAGACTCGGTGCAGCTTCTGCTAGAATCCTAAGGAAAAGCCACGTACAATTTCCATGGGATGGACACTAACTTGAGTCCAACCCCCAAAAAACAGATGCGACCAGGGCTAGACTTTTTCACCGTACCAACCTGAACGGCTGAACCTGACCTGGCCTAGGAAATTCTTATACTTGTAAGCATGGCAAACTAGAGTAGCTGGAAATAAAATCCTATCCAATATCCATCCCTAGAGGTGGCTAAATGGGTCGTGTATGTGATACTATTGGCCCAACTTAGGCATGGCACGACGATCGTGCTTTGGTCACCACCTTGGCCTAGCGGCTCGGCCCAGTAGGGCATGACACAACACATCCCATTAGGCACGATTAGGCTCGTTTAGGCATGGTAATGCGATTTTTCAAATTTCTAGACGTCGAGGAGCTTTCAAAATATGAAAAAAAACAAAACATCTATTTTTTCGATAAATAGACAGCATGCCCCCCTCATTCAGCCACCAACCAATCTTCACTCCCTTCTCTGAATTATGTTGTGCAAATTTAGATCACTTTTTGTGATAATTTGGCAAAATATGAAATATTTTTGCCAAATATTAAAAAATTTGAAAAACAGCTCCTATGAGTAAAAGAGGTAAAATATTGATTTTTTTTAATTTTTATTGTTCTTATTTGTTATACTAATGTGAAATAAATAATAGTGTAATTTTTGATTTACAGCTTTCGTGATGGAAAATTACGATAATTTTCTTATCACTGATTTCGGAATTTCATCGGAGGATCTTGTGCCCTTTGAGAATGTTGTACCCCCAACTCAACCGGAAGAGCAAGCATACTATCATCAGTCTCTACGAGTGCCTTTGCATCTATAAGCACTAGAGCAAAGTGTTGGACCGAAACAACGACTAGAGGGGAGTGAATAGGAGCACGATCTCTTTTTCACAAAGATCGGATTCAACACGATTTTCACTCCGATAGCTATGAGAGCTATGAAGATCAATATCCAAGCACAACAGAAGTCTTGTATTGAATCCAATCTAAACCCCGGAGCATAACAACCAAAATCAATCAAAACTCAATTTTCAAGAAATGGATGGTCTGACCTCTATGTTAATGGTGGTCGGACCGGTCACCTTGGGCGGTCGGACCTCCAGCCTGATGAACAGTGAAATCAGCCCGAAAAACAAAGTTGCAAATAGATGTAACTTTTGATCTACAACTCCAAACTCGATGAAACTTAGAGCACACCTTCTCTAGTATATCATGAACCTATTCCAATCAAAGATCGTGAAGATCCTTGGCAAAGTTCTGACCTTTTCTCGTTTGAGTGAAGGATGGTTCAAAACCGAGTCAAAACGAAAACTAGATCAAAAACCTTGCTCGTGGGTTAGAGATGATCAAGATGATCCTAGATGATATCCCACATGTCACAGTAAGCAATATTAGGGGTAGAAACCGAAGGAAAACTTGAGAATCAAAGACGGCCCCAAAATCACAAAAAAAGAGCAAGAACGCAAAGAGACTCATCTCAAGAAAACTTGCATAGATTGATTTATGATTATTGCTGGTTTAGAACCACTCCAACATGAAGGATAAAACTCAATACATGAGCACACAATCAATCTCCTCTTCAAGAATCCTAACATCTCCACTCCCTAATCTCAAAAACAAAACTAGGGTTTCAAAATAAGCAAAAGGATTAAGGAGGTACACAGCACCCTCCCATATTTATAGTGGAGGCTAACCTTCTAGAAGAGTTTCCTATTGGGCACCTGTTAAGCCCACACACAAACGGGTTTAACTCACGCACGCATTTTAAAGCACCATCTTCATCTTCTCTTGACATAAACCGCTTCTCCTTGCGTCGTCTTACACCGCGGTTTAGCCAAAAGCAAATAAGGTGGTATTTTAGTGATATTACCAAAATACTCCTTCTCGATCCTTCTCCATAGACCGAGTCCAATCTTCATGAAGCAGTTCCATGCTTCGCCACGTGTAGGTTGATCAACGGCTCTCATCATGTCGGCAAGTCTCTCTCATCCGGCTCCCATCGAAACCACCATAGCACTTGCATCGACCCCCGCGCCGCTTGATACAACCCGTCACACCAAACTTCCCATTCGATCATCCTTATCCATTTTGCGCCATGCTCGAATCCATAGACTTCACCCGGCATCCTCGATCGTTCTGAACCTCAGCTCTCAAGCCTAGTCCCGATCATCCTCGCCGTTGACCGTCGTTGATCTCCAAGCAACCTGCACAACAATAGATCAATAAATCGATTCCGGGAACAAGTTCTTCGCAACTTAACCCACGTTAGTCAAAACATGCATCATGCAACATATATACAGTGAAACCCATGAACTTGACTCAACAAGCAAACATCGCCGCCTACTAGAGCCGACGAAACAAGTGACAATTGGTCAGACCGCCACCTATGGGTTTGCTCGATCACGCCCGCTAACGATCGACCCTTGTAAGGGACTTAGCCAAAATTTCATACCTTGAAAACCGAAAGCTCTCTGTAAATTTCAAACGAATAGATCTTTTGACTAGAAGCTCCAAAAAATTATGAGACCAAGTGTATGAGAATCTCCTCTTGCCTACACCCTCTATTTTTGGTCCAGCACTAAAATCCACTATTTATATCTGGCCAGTCCGACCGCCGCCATAGCCGGTCAGACCGCCTATGACCTAACAGCACTGGATTTTTGCCGAAAACGCCTGATTCAACAAACCTTTAAAGCCATTACCAATTGTAACATCATCCTAAGATCATGAGCATATCCCCATTATATCCACACAAAGAGAACCATGTCAAGTACATCGGGAGTTTGAAAAGATTTCGATAAGACAACCAAGCTAGAGGAACAAGGAGTTCAGGTAAGATATGTTATTTGTAAAATTCGTAAATATGAATTGTCTTCAAAATCTTCAGGTAGAACGGGGCACTTGATTAGACATGCTGCTAGACGTAAAGCAAGACAAGGAATGCAGTGAGGCAGACATAACTGCAATACAACCCTGACGGTAAAGTACATGGTTAGGACTATAGTCCTGAGGAACTCGTTAATCTCTTTGTTGTTTAATTACTTCACATGATCTACCTTTAAACTTTGGCGAGTCTATATCGTTTGAAAATTATATTTGGATTGTGTATAATACTAGATTTTCTACTGTTTATAGACAAACAACAACAATAGATCTAGTTAAATACTATAATGAATGTTGTGCTAAATTAAAAAAACTATTATCTTAATGTAGTTGTTCATTATATTAACGACATGTGGGAAATGAAAAAAGAATTATAGAAATTGGTGTAGCACACACGGTGAGAATATTGCGGACTGTATTATCAAAGTCGTGGAAGATTTTGGTATTACAAATAAAAAATCAATAACTTTAGTAAATGTTGCCGCAAACTTTAGGACAATGGATATTCTCACTTCATTATTTAGTACATACGTTGAATACTTCTTGCTACATCAGCGATGCACCTATCATATTATTAATCTTATAGTTAAATATGGTTTAAAGAGGTTGGATCCGTATATTAAAACTTTCTGCGATATGATATCTTTCATAAATCATTCTAACCAACGATTAGCAGCATATAAGAAATTTGCATTGTAATGAATGTACGTCCAAAAAAGTTTGGTTTGGAAATGCTAATAAGATGGAACTCCACTTACTTGATAGTTAAGAACCTTACCACATAAGAGCATATTTTCTATTTTTATTCACACGCACTATCACAGCTATAACGGTACTACACTATTGACTGAGCAACATTGTTATGTTGCTGACAAGTTACTATTGTTTTTAGAACTTTTTCATGATTCCATCGTTGCTTTATCCACTGTATATTATCCAACATCTCCTTTAATTGTGCATAATATTCTTTAAACTGCTAGTCACTTGAAGAATTATGAAAATTAAATAGTGTTATGAGAGGCTATCGTTGCTATCAAAACAAAATACTTCAAATATTGGAAAGAAATCATATTTCTATACGCATTTGCATTTATTTTAGATCCCAGAGCTAAACTTCGAGGATTTGCTAGTGTTCTCTGACTTCTGAATGATGCTACAAGTCTGGACTATTCTAACTATTTTTCAAATGTTTGTATTAAATTTTTCGATGTTTATCATTGACGAGGATCTAATAATCCTCATTTTATCTTTTATCTATAATTCTTATTATAGGTAAATATGATGTCACATAGTCCCCAGAAGTACCCCTTATATCTATAAGGGAGAGGCCTAACAAGTGATTGTAAGTTCTTCTACAATCACCCCCATAGTCGTAAGCCTTGCTACGACTATATCATGGTCGTAAGTCCTTCTACGACCACTACATAGTCGTAAGTCCTTCTCGACCACTACATAGTCGTAAGTTCTTCTACATGCTGCACCGTCGTAAGTCCTCTACGACCGGAAAATCGCGACCACCTTATAATCAAACCTACTGCACGAGTAGGTCCAATTGATTAAGGAATCGAACGGTCTACACGCACTATTATTCCGCGTATTAATGGTGTGTAAATACCCCATTATCTCGGAAGATAATTGCGGATGGCGTGAAGAAGTCAAGGCGCGGTAATTCCGCCATCATGCGCCGTTACTACATTAATTAGGCACATCTTCGCAGGCAAAGCGGCTACTTCTTCACGACTATATAAGGGCATCAAGCAGAGACAAAGGGACGAGAGAAGAACAACGGCAAACAAGGGCTAGTCAAGTAGAAATACAAGCACTATTCTCGTAATAGTTTAGTCCTTTGCTAGATCATCAACAATACCATACACAGAGATTAGGGTTATTATTCTCTCGGAGAAGGCTGAACTGTCTAAACATCCGTGTCAATCCACTCTGCGTGATCTCATCCTTAGGAGACCCCGAATCAAATAATCTTTACGTAAGATCGGTTCTAATACAAGCGTTGGCGCCGACCGTGGGGATCTTAGGTAATCTCTTGTCAACATACTCTCTTTTTCCAATCTCATGCAAGCATGGCGGGAGAATGGAGCGAGGAGAACTGGTTCGACTTGGCGGTCTGTGACGTCGACATGGATGCGGTTTCGACTACGAGCCGAGTGATGCATCCGCCGATGGTGATGTTGCCTCGGAGATTATTCTCGAGAAACCATCCCATCAATGGAGTTGAGGAGGATCCTTATCCCCACAACGATCGTCCAACAGAGGAGCCAATTCCCTCCAAGGACAAGGGTCAATCCAGGCGAACCGCACCGGGAGGACTCACGACACAATGAGAGTTTTCCTCTAAGTGTCCAAGTTCCCTTAAGGCGGTCCGACTGGTGAGACAAGTCCCGAAGCCACCATTCGAGACTCCACCAAAGATCTTGTGATCCTATCTCTCGTGGTAACTCCGGAGATAGTGGGATCAAGCATGCTTTTCCTACGAATCGACCGTCTCTCCGCAGATCTCATTTGCGGATGGAGCGATTATAACCCGGAGTTCCCCTACCGGAGGATTACTCCAAGTCGCCAGATGGTGTCTCTCGAGCACTCCTCAAGCGGAGAGGCCTCAAGCGCAAGTGAGAATCATCAGCGGAGGTCTTCGTCCTTCCCTCAAATCGAGTCAATCTCATGGAGGACGAAATGAGAACCCTCCCGAAGATCACGACTGCGCCTCCTCGTAGTAATGGCAAGGGAACCACCGTGACAGAGAGAACCAACACTCGATGAGCGAGAGAAATCCTCGACATTCTCGCACTCCATCGAGAAGGCCTCAAAGATCGGACGGGAGGATTTTGAGGTCATCCAAGAAAGAAAATTGCAGCCCAGAAGAACACGCTGGCGCATTCAATATCGATCCACAGGAGGTACAAGAACTCCGGGACATCAACGACTTGCTTGAGAATCCCAATCAAGAGCTTGCTCGAGCGCGGATCGATCTCTTTCTTTGAGGAGATTGCGCAAAGGCTTCAACTCGTGATGACAAAGCTGGAAGTACCTCGTCAACAACATTCGTGTAGTCGTAGCAATGCGACTTCTTCACTACTGATCAATCGAATATTTCTGCGTAGGAATCGACACGGTCATAAGTCACATCGATCTCCTATTCGAGAAATACTTTTCGATCGGTGATGATCAAGTAGCCCTCAGGAGGTGATCAATCACTACTCGGCAAAGAAATTCTAGCGGGTGGATTACGAGGAGTATTCCCCTCGGAACCGAGACCTACAATGAGCAGTCACTGCTGTCGGGTATCGTCGATATCGATCACTGGCGACATGAACCCTTCTTTCCTACAAAGAAGGCGTCAAGAAGTAATTACGGATCTGGGCATTTTCGCCGACCTTGAGCGATTCATGGCCACCTCATTTCGACCGGTGAACATGGAGAAATTTGATGGATCTCAAAATCCCATCGAGTTTCTTGAGATCTATACAACAATTGTCCGAAAGCGGCGGGAGGAGGAGAGCACGTAATGGCGAATTACCTTCCAAGCGTGCTCGAAGGATCCGCTCGATCGTGGTTATTAAACCAACCACTCGAGTCGATCTACTCTTGGCAACACCTCTGTGATCTTCTACGAGCAAATTTCCAAGGCACATACAACATACGGAAAGGAAGGCGACTTGCACCGGATCAAGCAGAACAACAACGAGACTTTGCGTCAATTCATCAAACGCTTTAGTCGGGTTAAGTAACTCAATTCGGAAATTTCGACTCCTCTGTGATCGGGGCTTTTAAGCAAGGAGTCCGTAGTAGAAGAATAACGAGAGGATATTGCTTTAAATCCTCCCAACACCGTTCAGAACTCTTTGAGATGGCCGATCGATATGCAATCGCTTCGAGGCGGTCGAGTGGAATAACACTATCGATCGAGAAACACACGCTCTTGAGAGCCGGTGAGGTTAGTAAGGACAAAAAGCAAAAAGTCCAAGAAGAAAATAAAAGTCAAAAGCCACAAACTAGTGGTTTCAAGGAGGTTTTGGCCGTAAAAGATAGAGAGCCCCAAACCACCAAGTCGAACCACGATCAAGGCAAAGGTAAGCGCATACGATCGTAGGAGCGACAAACCAAGATGGTGTCCTTTTCATAAAAGGAAGGACATGACCTCCATAGCCGAAGTTTTCCAAAGAAAGCTCGAGGACTACTAGCGGCAAGCACCGCCCCTACTCTCGGCGGGTGGGACATACGAGTGGTCAAGTCGCGGATGATGAGGAGATGCCATTCCAAGATCCGCACCATACCGTTGAGCATATCTATGGAGGATCATCGGCATCGACTCAAGCGACAACTTAAAGGCTGCGGACGAGAGGTAAATTCCATACATACTCCTCTTGTCAATAAATTACGAAGTGGTGGAAGTTACCATCTCTTTTGAGAAGGACATTGCCCGATCACTATGAGTCGATCAGTCGATTTCGATTGTGGTCGAACCCACCATCAACAAGCCGTCGGGTAAATCGAGTGTTGGTTGATGGTGGCGATTCTTTGAACATATTATTTACCAAAGCCACGGATGAGATGCAAGTACCGGGACAAAGGTAAGGCGATGACGATATTCCTTCCATGGAATCGCTGGGGTCTTGACCAAACCCATTGGCCAAGTTTCTCTTCCTTTAACATTTGGCTCGCCAAGTAATTTCGGAGACGAGAAAGTCTCCTTTGATGTGGTCGATTTCGATCGGCATATAACGCCATACTCGGACGACCAACTTTGGCAAAATTCTTAATGGCTACTCATTATGGGTATCAATGTCTTAAGATGCCAGTCCCAAAGGAGTGATCACAATTCAATGTGACAAAAGATGGCGTATATTTGCGATCAGCCGATCCTCGAGATGGTTGGTCAAATACCAACTCGAGATGAAAGTCGACCTTCGACTAGCAAGTCGAAGCCTAAAGCTGCACCAAAGCCGAGCGACCAAGTCAAAGAGGTTCCTCGGGACGCGAGAGAAACCCTCAAGACTGCTCGCATTGGGAGACTTCCGATCCCAAATAGGAAGGCGCCCTCATTACCTTCCTCCGAGCTAACGCAGATGTCTTGGCGTGGCAAGCATCCGACATGCCCGAGTCCCTGTGGAGGTGATCGAGCACAGGCTAGCTACTACCGATAAAGTACCGTAAAACAAAATTACGGAGATTTGCCCCGATCGACGAGATGCTATTAAATCGAATTGGATAAGCTACTTAAGCGGGCTTTATAAGAGAAGTCAATCACCCAGTGGTTGGCTAACCTGTAATGGTCAAAAAGTCAAGCGGCAAATGGCGTATGTGCGAGACTTTCTTGATCTTAATAAAGCTTGTCCAAAAGATGATTTCCTTTACCTCGTATTGATCGGTGGTTGATTCTCTGCGGGTTGTGAAATATTAAGTTTTTAGATGCATATTCGGATATCACGGATCAATATGTGTCTAAGCGATGAAGAAAAGACCGCATTCATTACTCCATTTGGTACCTTTTGTTATATCAAAATGCCATTTGGTCTAAAGAATGCCGGTGCTTCTTTTCAACGCTTAATGCAATCGACTTTTCATCTCAATTAGGCCGAATTTGGAAGCCTATGTTGATGACCTAGTCGTAAAAGCATTAAGAGACTTAATCATATCAGCGACCTACAAGAAACATTCGACAACCTCGAAAGCACCATTTAAAACTTAATCCAGAGAAGTGTGTGTTTGGAATTTCTTCAGAAAATTGCTTGGATTCCTAGTATCCGAGCGAGGAATCAAGCAAATCTGAAAAAATAAAGGCCATCCTCGGATCGACCTCCAAACACAAAAAGGAAGTCGAAACTCACTTTGGGTGCATGGCGGCTTTAAGTCGTTTCATCGCATGCGACTAGGAGAAAAGGACTACCTTTCTTTAAACTTCTCGGGAGACATGAAGGTTTTGAGTGGTCGAGCGAGGCAAACATTGCCTTTGAGGATGTCAAGAGGTATCTTTCGAGTGCTCTGCTCGGTTTCTCCAAAGCGGAAGAGCGCTCTTAATTTACCTAGGCGCCACGCCACGGCAAACAAGCGCGATCTTGGTCGTAGAGCGTGGCGTACAACGGCCGGTTTACTACGTAGCGAAGTTTTACGGGCCTAAGGGCGTTACCCTCGAGGTCCAAAACTTCGTATGCCCTCCTCATGTCTTCGAGGAAGCTGCGGCATTATTTTCAGCGCACAAAATAGTCAGGCTGCGTCGAGTTTCCTTTGGGAGCAATCCTCCATAATAAGGAAGCAATGGGACGCATGGCAAAATGGTCATCGAACTTGGGAGTTCGACCTCCATTCGTGTCGACGGCCATAAAATCCCGGATCTTGGCGGACTTTGTCGCCGAATGGACAAATCTGAACACTGTTCGGGATCCCGATCTGATTCCACGACCGGTGGATGATGTACTTTGACGGGTCACTCACTTTAAGTGGCTCGAAATTTGGGTGGTCTGGTATCTCCTACTAGGAGAAACCTTAAAGTATGCCATACAATTAAACTTTCGGGCCACTAACAATGTGGCGAATCGAAGGTTTGCTAGGCGGCATACGAGCGAAAGCACTCTCGATTAAATCGACTACTCGTAAGAGGAGACTCTCAACTAGTCGTGAATCAAATTGGGAAAGAGTACCGGTGCTCTAACTCAACAATGGCTCGGTACTTATCAAGCACGTAAGCTAGAAAAACATTTTTAGGTTTCGAGGTACAATTTATCCCTCGAAAGGATAATTTCCTCATGAGACCAACTTGCTCGGATGGCTTCTTCCCGATCCATAGTACCAAAAGGAGTTTTCTTGGAGCAACTCCAAAACCGTCTCTCGGTCGAAGAACCGAGGCACCTCCTCTTGAGATGGCCTCATTAGATTACGAGGATACGGATGACTCCCATCTCGAGTATCTTTGCAAGGGTTCGTGCAGAAGATGATCTTGAAGCGGATCGATTATCCGAAAAGCCAAAATGTATACTTTGGTTGAAGGAGTCCTCTATAAGCGAGGAACCCAAGGGATACTCATGCGATGCATTCCAAAATGAAGGAATAACACTCCTTCACGATATACGATGGCATCTGTGGGACGCATGCTTCCTCTGAGAACATTAGTTGGTAAAGCCTTTCGACAAGGTTTTCTTGGCCTCTGACCACATGCGATGCTAAAGAGGTGGTTAAAAAGTGTGTCGATGCCAATTTCATGGTAGCAGATACACCAACCGGCTCAAGCATTACAAACAATACCTCTTTCTTGGCCTTTTTGCGCACAGGGGCTTGATATCCTAGGACCGTTTCCCAAAGCTCCGGGAGGTTTGAATTCCTTTTGTGGCTATTGACACGTTCACAAAATGGATCAAGTGAACTCAGAATGGGATAACAGCAGGCGACAAAAGGTTCATGATGAGAAGCGTAATTAGTCGATTTGGAGTACCAAGTCGGATAATTACAGACAATAATAAACAATTACGCAAGTGCAAAATTTGAGAATTTTGCGGCGAATTGGGTACCAAGTTATGCTATGCTTCATTGCACATCCCCAAAGTAATGGGGCGGTTGAGCGTGCAAGCGGCCAAATAATGCGAGAATTAAAACTCGAGTCTTGACCACTTGTTAGCGCTCGGGGCTTGGGTACAAGAATTACCTTCCATATTATGGGCGATTCGTACAACCACCAATCGAGCAACAGGAGAAACACCATTTTTCTAGTGTTGGGCGAAGCCATGCTTCCTCGGAGCTAAAATGCGATCGACACGAGTTGAAACCTTCAACAACTCGGACCAGAACAACGGCGGATGACATTAACCTACTCAAGAGAGGAGAAACCTAGCCTTAATTGTTCGGCGGTCTACCAACAAGCCTGCGCGAATACTATAATCGTAGGTCCAACCTCGCGACCTTCTTTGTAGGTGACTTGGTATTGAGGCTCGCCAATCCAAGTCTAATGGAATAAACTTTCCCTAAATGGGAAGGTCCTTACGATGGTCGAAGTAACTTCGGCTGGGTCGTCGACTAGCAATGGAAGATGGGCGAGTTCTCTCAAACTCTTGGAACATCGACGATTCACGCAAATTCTATGTGTGACCGATTTCTCAAGCAATAAAAGTCCGAGTTCTTTCTACCTCTTTTTGCCTTATTTTGAGTAGTGCTTTTTAATCTTTCGACTATGATATGAGAACACCCGATTTTCTTTACACCGCCGAAAAGCGAGAAACGTCATCAGGCGAAACTTCTCCTCTCTCGCATGTGGTTACGCCCACTAGAAGGAATTTCAAGCATCGACTCGTTACTCATTTTTCTTTGCCGTACAAAGAGCCGGGTTCTATCCAATCGAAATGTTCTCAAAGCCAACTCTCTCAATCTTAGTCTATTTTTGATCAATTCAAAAATATTCTAAGTAGAGTACACTTTCTTACATTTGTTCGACCACCTTTGATGTACTCGATTTGTTTTAAGCGGTGAAGGAAGAGACACACCTAGTCGAAGTCTTTCCTCTCTGCATGTGGTCCTCGCCCACTAGAAGGAAACTTCCTAGCTATTTGCTCGATCTCCTACTTTTGCTCTTTGGAAAAGACTTATCGAAGTCCACCAAAAAGGACGAACAATTACTAAAGTCCTCTAAGGCGTCTGTTTAACTCAAGTTCTTTGTTCTTGGTTCAATTAAACTAGTCGGAAATGAAAACATCACCTAGTCGAAGCCTTTCCTTTCTGCACGTGGTCCTGCCCACTAGAAGGAACTTCCTAGTGACGAGTCGTTTTTAACTCTTTCGACCAGTGCTTGACACCCGTAACAAAAGCTATAAGTTAAATAAACCTCTCTTTGTTTTCAGAAACCCCATTTTTAAACACTATTTATTTAGATTGTCTAAACAATCTAAACAAATAGTCGGGGGCTAGGATAAAGTTATTAATTTGACTTCAATTCTTAGTCTTTCGTTCGTTTATTATCTTTTGAGTTACTAACTACTCGACAAGATGATTTTCAGGAAATGAAGCGGATCATATATTACTCATTAACAAAAATTGTCTGCCTTACAAGGTAGTTACAAGATTACTCTGAAGGGGGAGAGCCTAGCTGCATTTCCTCCGCCACCTTTTTACCAACTGACTGCATTTCCTCAATCAGACGACTTGCCTCTGATTCAGGACAGTCGAAGTCGGCTTCAATTGGTTTAACATTAAGGCGGGGGTCTTGAGCTTTAAGTTTCGCCAAAGCGTAACTCATCTGCTAGCTTCGATTGCTTCCTTATCGATTCGATTTTGATTAGTCTTGAGTGGTCACCATTTCTTGCAATTTTCCGACTTGTTCCCCAATGGTACTTGTGTGAGCAGCTATGGTATCTTCTCGAGGAGTTTTTCCCTCAGAATGTAGCTCATTAAGCACATTGTTCAGGAGAGTGATGTTGCCTTGAAGACTAGTCTTCATCGACTCCATCTCCTGTTGGGTACAAGTCGAAGCCTCGCGAAGCTTCTTGTTTTCGACCACTTGTTCTGAAAAGAATAATATCGGTCAAACAAAGATATACTTCTAGAGGAAGATAACACAAAGATAATTATAGGTAAAAGCTTTTCTTCTACTAATTGAGAATCCAATTTCTTGACCTCTTCTCGATGGGAAGCAATAGTTTGACATGCTTTTGCTCCCATGCTCGATGTCCTCTGCATTCATCTTAGCAATGCGACGGACTCATTGCGAATCAAGGTCTTTGCTTGGATTTGACCTCGAGGCTTCTCAATTGGGCGACAATTTACGAACAAGAAATTGGCATTAGAAAAGGGAAGATACTCAAAAAAGAATAACAGGTAAAGATTTACTTACCTGTTAATCGAGTTCTAAAACTCTCGAGTTCTTGATCCTTATTCGCGGTAATGCGGGAAAACTCCTGAATAACCAAAGATTTTTCTTGAACTTCGGTCTGGAGCTTCCGCATCTCTTTTTCTTTATCTGGAGAAGAAAGGAGGGTCGAGTAAAGGTTAAAGACCAAAAGCAGTCTTAAGTTCAGAACTTACTGTTTATTTTTTCCTGCAATCTTTTAGATGCAGAGACAGTCTCTCGAAGTCTATCCGAGAGAACTAATACTTCATTCCTTAGCCTCCTCGACTCCTCTTTTTCACGAATGAGTGAGTCACTAAGGTCTTCAGATCACCGTTTAACCTACAAAAAGCGAGAACGAAGATAAACATCAGCTGAATGGTTGTGAATACTTCTACAACCACTGACCTAGTCGTAAGTTTTTCTGCGACTAAGATATGGTTGTAAGTCTTTCTACAACCACTACCTGGTCGTAAATAGTCGTAAGTTCTTTTCGACTGATACTTCGTCATGAGTTTCTTCCATGACTATTCTCGTGAAACTTTTTACAGTATTTAAGTCAAAAACAACTATGAATTATAAGTGACTTACCACCTCTCGCCTCTGCTTGAGTAGTTCTTTCTCTTGTCTTAGCTCTAAAAGTTGTCGATGATACTCACCGACAACGACAATTTGCTCGAGCTTTTCGCAAAAGAAAGCAAAGTGAGAAGGAAGGAAAGCCACATATATAAGTATTTCAAGATACTTACATTCATAGTCGTTCTAGCAAAAATCGAATATACAAGGTCCGGTGTCTTTGACTTATCTATCCTCGCGACTTTGTCCCACCACACCTTCTCGAGGCGCTCATTGTCAAAAGTATTATCCGTATTGGGAATATCTTTGGGATGGGGACTCGGTCACAGATTTGTGCGTAAGACCCTACGATGGAGGCAGCCCAAAGAAGTCACCACGAAGTTGAAATTTTCTCCTTACGGTTCGTGATTTCTCTTTGGGTAGGGAAGGCGCCTCCTACGATTTCCTTCCCAGAGCGGTCGCAGTGGTCACCACCTTGACCGGAGGCTTCCACAGTTTGCCTCTGTTGTTTCTACGACTTGATGAGTCGAGCGGCCACCTCAACAAGAATACCGCTACCTCAAGAGTCGTGAGTTACGACTTGGCAGATGTGGGAGACACTGGGAGTCTCGACTTCATCGGCCACCGGGCCAAAGGTGATGCTTCGACCACCTCGTTGCTACCTCTCCGATGGTGAAGGGATAGCAATGGACTTCTCAGAAGCATTCCGGGGTCAAGGAAGAGTGGATGAAATAAAGAAAAGCAAATCAGGTTGTGAAAAGAAAAGGTAAATGTCCTTCTTACACTTCATTACATTTCACATACCTCGCACCTGGTCTTAACCAGAATTTTGGAGCAATCCTCCCAACGGAGGACCTCTTCTTCTCCACGACCACGCCCGGTCGAGGTTCAACATTTGGCTCGGCCACGACCACGTGCGGTCGTAGAGTTTGAACAGAACGAGCTCGGTTTCTCGATCTTCTGGATGGACGAGAGGTGTCTCGACCATTCGAAGCGCAAGCCCTCGATTGCGGTGTTGTGCCGATGCAAGATCGTCCTTCATAAAAGACATAAAATCCTTCCAGTTCTCCCTTTCCGGTTGTTTAATAAAACTAGGAGTGGCACCAAGCTGCGAAAGATTCCGTGTCATAATAGAAGGGTACCTTAGCCTTGCGAGGTTTGCGCTTGAGAGGTTCAACCGCTTCAACCTCCTCGGCCCGGCCAGTGCGGACCTCGGCAGATACAACTACAATTGCCGCAGTCTTGTAGAGGGTTTGGTCGAAAGACCGAACTCGAACTTGCTCCCCTTGTCGTGATTTTACAAGTCGGCGTCTCTTCGAGGAGGAGTCGAGTCTTTGTCTTTCGACAACCCGGCGCCAATAGTCATCGAGCGACTTCTTCGTCGTCTGGCGATTTTCCATGCCTACTTTACGTAAAGCAAAGCGAGAAAAGAAGAATCACTAATTAGTCGTAAGTTTTTCTACGACTAGTACCAAGTCGTAAGTTTTTCTCGACTTTTTCTTGATTGTAAGATATTCTACGATCACCATTAGTCGTAAGTATCTTCTACGACTATAAAATCCTAAAGAGAGAATCAGATTTCTGATTACCTTTAGGCGCTCTATCCTTTCATCTGCGGACAAAACCGCAATGACTTGAGGAACCACCCCTCGGAGTGGCGGGGACTTCTCACAGATGAGTCTGACTCTGGAGTCAACCTCAGCCTGTGAAAGATCTCTGTAAACAGATAAAAATATTAGACAAAGTTGAGAAAGACCAAACGGAGAGTTAAGTCAACAATTGCTTACCCTCCTCGTAGTCTCGGTGGGGTCTCCTCTTCCGAGTACCTCCACATAGGAGATGCTCGTTTCTTCAGAGGACTAATTAGGCGTGTGATGAAATCTTTCACCACATGCCATCCGTCGACCCTTCTTCCTTCAAGTCCTTAATGGCTTGAATATAAGGGCTAATCCGGCTAATATCTTTGAGGTTGAATCCCATGAAGATTTCTTTTCACAGACTTTCCCCACGAAAGAAAGGTCGTCTTGAGGTGACCTTCGGTAGAACCACCTCTTCCTCCGGCCCGACCACGAAGGACCGGGTAAAGCTCGAATGTACTCCTTCGACTTGAGTCGTGGAGCTTGAGCCATGACTTAGGCAATTCGGTTTGTCGAGCCATCCCATAATAATATTGGAACAGCTCGAGATCCGCCGGAATCCCCAGGTATGCCTCGCACAGATACACGAACACACTCAACATGGTAATGGAATTGGGACCTAAGTTCACCAGTTCCACCCCAAAGTGTTCGAGTACTACTGTAAGAAAGGGGTGGGCAGGTAATCGAAGGCCGCACTCACAATACGCTTGGAAGACGGGGATTTGCCCATTTTCCCCCGATGGCCAGTGCTGCCCGATAGCCGGAATCCACTTCACCAGAGCCTTCTCTGGGATCTTCCCGGCATCGACCAAGATTTTGATCTTAGCCGCATCCATCTCCGATTCCTCCCATTCAGAAACTCTCTTGGCCATTTCGCTCAGAAGCAAGAAGTTCTTTTTGATTGGGTTGGCGGCGGAGAAGATGAAACCTAGTCGAGGACGAAGAAAGCAAGAGCTCGAAGAACAATGAGTGATTTGGGGAAAAGTAAAACCCAAGTCTACCTCTGGTAAGTTTTATAATCAGACGATCTCCGCCGCCGAAACCGTCTCGTCTATAGGTGCAGAGGAGTTGGTTGTACCGCCGGAACCGCTTCATCGGACAAGTCTGTGAGAGCGGTTGCAATTCCCGGATGGTGCATTCGAGAAAAATTAGGTGCGTATTGTCACCCCAAGCGAAATTACATTCTTGACCAAGTATTTACGGTGAAGGAAATATCAATCGGAAAGGCTTTTCTCCGATTCCCTACTACGACCACCGGGCGGTCGTAGGGGTTTTTCTGACTTTTGATAGTCGTAAGCAATCTTCACGATTGCAATCGCCGAACCGTCTCATCAACAGATCTGTAGAGATTGTTTGCAATTCCCAGATGGCTGTTCGGAAAGTTAGGTTCGTTTCATCACCTCCAAGTAAAATTACTTTCTTGACCAAATCTTTACGGTCAAAGGAAGTATCAATCGGAAGAGTTTTTCCTTCGACTATCTTTCTACGACATGTTCATGGTCGTAAGTCCATTCTGAAACCTTTACCAAGTAAGTTACTTTCACTTAAAGCTGGGGGGCTAGATGACGAGGATCTAATAATCCTCATTTTATCTTTTATCTATAATTCTTATTATAGGTAAATATGATGTCACATAGTCCCCAGAAGTACCCCTTATATCTATAAGGGAGAGGCCTAACAAGTGATTGTAAGTTCTTCTACAATCACCCCCATAGTCGTAAGCCTTGCTACGACTATATCATGGTCGTAAGTCCTTCTACGACCACTACATAGTCGTAAGTCCTTCTACGACCACTACATAGTCGTAAGTTCTTCTCATCGCTACCGGTCGTAAGTCCCTCTACGACCAGGAAAACTGCGACCACCTTATAATCAAACCTACAGACGAGTAGGTCCAATTGATTAAGGAATCCGAACGGTCTACACGCACTATTATTCCGCGTATTAATGGTGTGTAAATACCCCATTATCTCTGGAAGATAATTGCCAGATGGCGTGAAGAAGTCAAGGCGCGGTAATTCGCCATCATCATAGATTACTACATTAATTAGGCACATCTCCATGAGGCAAAACGGCTACTTCTTCACGTATATAAGGGCATCAAGCAGAGAGACAAAGGGGGAGAGAAGAACAACGGCAAACAAGGGCTAGTCAAGTAGAAATACAAGCACTATTCTCTCGTAATAGTTTCATCCTTTGCTAGATCATCAACAATACCATACACACGGGATTAGGGTTATTATTCTCTCGGAGAAGGCTGAACTGTCTAAACATCCCGTGTCAATCCACTCTGCGTGATCTCATCCTTAGGAGACCCCCCGAATCAAATAATCTTTACGTAAGATCGGTTCTAATACACCGACAATCATAAATACGAACATAAGTTTTATAGAGTTCGCTTGCAATGACCTTCAGTACCACCCACCACATGTAAGAAGACAACTGTGTGGGGCAAAATATATGGTGTTTGTTCTTCCTCTAGATCTAGGGGTTTAGGCTCTACAACATCATGTTGTGAAGCAAGACACATCGTCCAACAAAGGGGTGGAGAACTATTCACCTATTTGAACAGTGATACCGTGGATTATCAGGAAGAACGTTTCAAAATTTTTGCAATGGTGACATGACCATACGGTAAAACGTTGAGTGATATCCATATTAGCACGTGATATGTTAACTATTCATGTCTCCATAGTTTTCTCCGAGTCTGCTTTCAGACTTTCTATAAGAATATTAGAGGAGAGAAGAACAAGTCCCACGAGTGAGATTGTGAAAATACTTCTAACCGTGAAAGGCTGAGGACAAGCTGATGCACGATATCAACACTCTGTAGAAAATCCAGAGTTGGCGGATACGTTCAAAATTTTTACCTATATAACAACACTTAGAACATAGATGTATCAATAGCTATAGGTTGTACTCCTTTTCTTTTGCCAATATTTTCTCATATTGAATTTTTACTTGCAAAGTTTTTAACGAGACAATTATGTAAATATTAATAAAATTTATTATTATATTTTTCAATATATTTATCTCTTTTTATGGGTACAGAACTCATTTTTTCAAATTTTAATTAGTGTGTTTTGAATTATATATATTTTTCTAAATTATTGAATATTTCAAAATTTTAAACTGAGATGGGCTACAATGGTCAATCCCAACCTATCAGATTAATCATGTCTGAACTAGCACTCGCGAGCCCACGAACCAACGTGACACAATCCGTTTAGCTAAGCGCGGTGACATGCGACCGCTCACCTGCGGCGTGCCACCTCCCTCCTTTTCCAATTTCCCTCCTATTCATCGCCTTCCCGCCTCGTTTTCCCTCCACCCGCCGCGATATATTCCCTCGTCGTCCTCTCGCTCCCCCACCAAACCCGCGGCCAAATCTCCCTTCCGCTCCTCCCTACATCCCCTCTCGATCCACAGCGCATGGCACACCCGTCCATGGACCGCCGCCTCCGCTCCCCGGCGGCGCGCAGGTCCCCGACAAGCGCCGACGAGCGCTCCCAGCACCACCACCGCTTCCTCCGTCCCGGCGCCCTCGCCCGGCTCCGCGACTCCAAGATCATCGCCCGCTCCCTCCGCTCCGCCGCCGCGTCGGCGTCCCCGGCGCGCCTCCTCTCGCCTTCCTCCCCTGCCCCGTCCTCCGCGCCGGCGTCCGCGGCCGAGGATGGTGGCGGCGTGCCGCACTTCTTGGGGAGCGTGAGGGGGCTGCGGTACCCGCTCCGGAAGAAGCTGGCCGCGGCCAGGGGCGTGGTGTTCCTGCCGTCGCAGTCACCGGACGCCGCGGAGGTGTTCTTGGACACGTTCGCGGCGGCGCCGTCGGAGCTGGTCGCCGCGCACTGAAGACTAATTTTTGTGGCGCCCGGCTGTTGTTTAGACTCTAGATCTGTGCAGATGGCTTCTCTTTAGTGTCTTTGTTTTAGAAGTTTGAACTTTCAGGAGAAATAATATCGGATCTGTCTACACCATTGTGCTTTTTTCTTGGGAATGCAGATCTTTGAATTGTGGTTTCGGCATGAGGAGATTTAGTTTTGTTGTTTTTAGCAGCGATTTCAGTAAAATTCCTGTGCCTACTGGCACCGAACAAGGCTAGCAATAAAATTTTAATCCAACAGCCGTCAGTATCATTGTCTCATTGACAATGTAGACCTCTTATCACAATTCACAATATTCACAAAAATAGGGCTCGACAAACAGAGATTGTACATACAGAACCCACTCACACTGTGATGCCCAACAACGGGGGCAGAGATTTAGTTTATGGCAGAGCACGCATCGTAAGGCACAGCTTGCCTGCACTTCAATTCAATGTACATGGTTCCACACATGAAAACACACTAGTATAAACGCCACTACTATAAGCTACTACAAAACTATGTCCAGGTATGCCTATCTGTGCCCATGAAACACTGGGATGCAAATGCAACAATACTTCTGTGTAACAACCCACACCATTTCTTTCCTTGTACTTAGACAACCTATCAGATACATACAGCATTCCAAAGTAGCGCAACGGGGTTCGCTACTAGCTCTTGCGCAGGTATTTGCTTGCTTGAGCAGCAATTGCTATAAGATTTGGCATTGATGTCGTTCATCATGTGTTTCCTTTCAGCAGGACGATGTTGTTGCCTCTCTCTTGGCTCTCTTGGGGGCCAGCCTCGCTTCCCTCTCCGCGTAGGCCAGCCTGAACTTCTCGGCGATTGGTATTTCAGGCGGAACATTTGGGTGGGATGGAATGGTACTTCTTCGAAGGGCAGCAGAAACTGCCCATGTTTTGGGGTCGACATCCTCGACTATGGAGTGGTCCCCTGGTACGCTTGCCAATGCTTCATTCACTTGCGACCTTTGATCCAAGGAGGTCAAATGGTGACGGCTGTGGGTTGACAGTAATACGAGGACATTCTGCAGGAATGATTTCCTTTGAGTTATCATCTATTTTCGGCTATAAAACAGGGAAACATAAAATGGAAGAGATGCGTTAACTAGCAGTGAATGCACAGTAATACATTTATAGAGAAGGTGAGAACTTGTATGCATACCCAAACCAGCCATCTTAAAGAGTCTGCACCGCCGCCAATATCCACCGTATCAAGCTCCTCCCATGAATCCTCTTCGAGAGTATTCAATTTGGGTTTCAAGAGATTCAATCACCTCCGTGCCGTGAATTCACTTCTTGGACAGCCTCTGCAATCATTTGATTTAAGCTCTTTTTCATATTCTGCTATGTGGGAACTTGCCAGCATGGGCAAACTACAAAGCAAAGAAAAACTTCACACAAAGGCTTGGACTAGCTATTCACTACTCACTAGCATAAGCTGGGTTGGGAACTCATACAGACCTGACTGCACACGATCACATATATTGATTATTGACATCAAGTAAGACGAGTTGACAAAAGAAATTGCTTATTGTTAGTTGTCCATGAACAGGTACCTAATTTTCAGTTCCAGACATGCATATATTTTGTTTTCAGCAACTCCAACAATCACTGCTGGAGTTCTTACATATAAATAAATCAGAACGCTGATATTGGACAATTCAAATTTCTAAGATAAGACTACCCTAGCATCCGCAAGTTTCATGGGACTAAAGTGTGCATTCAACCATGTTATTGGCTGGTATGGATAACACCAAGACATTCACACTTGGCTTATCCACAAAGAATTGTAGGCAAACTCAGACCAAACATATATTGGATTTGGAGGTAACAAGATGATGCAAGTTTCATCAAGCCTAAGAGAAGTAAAATATCACTATAGAGTGACCCTAAGCTTATAGATGCATTTTGTTGGAAGTTATACCCGCATCTCAATATCTCCAAGTATGGACAGCGGCATACGATCTCAGAAACACCAGCAGTAGTTATTTTTTTCACAGCGACTGCATGAGAAAAATATATCATTTATAAGATGGATTCACCAATTGAAAAGTTTGTTTAATTTGTATTCTTCTACCAAGTAACAGCTGACATAACACTAAACCTTACCCAATATCAAGGGCTCGTAAATTATTACAAATATTTACCGCAGTAGCCAAACCAACACCAGTTACATCAGACCCAGATATATCTAGGATCTCCCAGGAGCTTTCAGCAAGAAAAATCAAAACTTCGTCATTCAGTAGCCTTCTTCTCCTTGCAATAGACAGAATTGCCAACTGTATCATACAATAAGTTCAACTATCACTGCACCATGCATAAGTACCGGTAGGTATTACAATGTAATGAAACAAAAATGTCACCACGTGAAGTAAATATACAACATTTTTTGCAATTACTGGAACTGGCAACTTCAACATGCGATGAAACACATTGATGCATACATTGAGATGGATTTGCGATTACCTATTGCTACAAGCAGGCCATAACACTAAAGAGTCCTAGTATAGGTCAAACCAACCTTATATCCAACAATCTTTTCCTTACTATTGGTCATACTTATCTTCCTGTCTTGACTTTCAAATGTTCCTAAGGTTAAGGTTAACATGTGCCTATTCTGTGCTATTTGTATCACTAAAATTCAACAGCAAGCAAAGAAAGCAAAATGTAGATTCTCACTTCTCAGTGTCGCCAAAATGTGTGTATACCTTTATGCTATTTACATCAGCAAGATTCAACATCAAACAAAGAAAGCAGAATATAGTTTTTAAGTGTTGCTTAAATGCCCTCTATATATGAAGCAAGTGTTACAAGTAAAATGACAGAAAGAGGGAGAAATGAAGAATGCCCCCATATACTAAATTAACCAGCATTTCAAACCATCAAGGCATCAACTAAAAGGTGAACTCCATCTAAACAATTGAAAACCTTCAGTACACATTTAATTCTGCTAGCGAGGCAAGGATGCAGCACAGGAAAACCCAACCAAAGTCAGTGATGCATATCGATACCTTTACATGGGGTGGAAAGAAGGCAACAAATTCAGAAATATCAGTGATGATATCTTCAAGATGCTGACCGAGGATGCCAAGGCACAGACTGATCAATTTCCGAGGTCCAGCCTTCCTTGTGGGAGAATCTGAAGTTAATTTGCAAGTTAACTTGTGCAGATAATACTGCTAAGCTGCACTGCAACTACAAGGACAATTTAGGAAAACAAGAAGAAATAAGACTAAATTATTCCATTCTACATCCCACTTGATAAAATAAGTTTATTTTGAGTTGGTTAACACCAATGAAAAAAAACATTACTGGCCAAACAAACAACTAGTCAGAACTTTGAAAGCATGGTCTTGCCTGGCCAGACAGAAATTAGTTCTACAAGTAAAAATTCAATTGAAAGAACTGAATGGGTTTTCATTGTCTGTTCTATAGAAACTAACTGTCATCCATAATCTTATAATTCTTATTGGCAGTTGACCAAAAACAATTCATAATTAACTACAATCCGCGTGTTGCGTGTATTCCTGTGATACATAAGATGCATGCTAAGAAAAATGGCCAGTATATCTGAAAATCATTCATTAATGATTAAAGAACAATAAGATGACCAACATGGCGTTATCTTTTCCTCTAACTTTAAGTTACTTTCAGCGCTTGTTACTTGCTGTGGAATGAAATTTAAATACCTATTTCGAGATACCATTATGGGAAATATTGAAGTGAAGCACAGAACCCCAGCTCTGACATTATAACTGCATCCATTACTCCTTCCATGGAGAACCGTATCCACGTCCGTATTATCACCTCAGAAAGTTCACAATTCTTTCTAACCCAAACCAACGATTTGTCCAAAATTTTATTTTTCAGGAGATACTAGTTCACCAAATTGATCACGGCAACTCTAAGCAGTCACTTCAGACGCCAAATTCAACGAGACAACCACGGTATCACAATTAACTGAAAAACAGCTTACAATCTTGAAACAGCTAAAATATTCGAGCAATCATTTGGCATAACAGATTAATTTACTTGAACTAGGAACAAGAACCGGGAGCTTACAGAAGGAGGCGGCCGGTAGTAAACTCGTGGGATTCTGCCGCATCGTGACCTTGACATCGCTCAGCGACGCCGCGAGCTCTGCGACCACCGATTTTCCCTTCTCCATCAAATCCTACGGGGGTCAGATCGAGTCGAGAAAAAAAGTGGGAAGGAAAAGAAATCGGGAAGAACAGCGGGAGGGGAAGTTGGGCACACGTGATTACGGAGAGGAGGATCACCGCAGAAGGGGCAGGCGTTGGATTAGTACATGTTAAGAGATAAGGGGGTGGACGGTGGAGGCGGCGGGAGGCGGGCGGCCACAGCGGTGGAGGTGGGAGAGGAGACTATGCGGGGACGGACAGCAGGCGGTAGAGGCGGCGCCGTAGGTGATGAGGGACCGCGGTGGCGAGGTGGGCACGGCAAGGACGGCGCCGGCGCGCCGGCGAGCGGGGGGAGGAGCAGGGGAAGCCGAGGAGGAGGAGGAGGAGGCACGGCGGAGCGAGTAGGCGCTGACGAGGGGAGAATCGGGGGGCCAAGAAACCAGGGAAGGTTAGATTTTTTTTTAAAAAAATTAACGGGGTGCCTAAATCTCTGATTTCAGCAACTACACAGACCCAAACAGCGAGCGCTGGCGGGATAGGGGAAAGAACTTATTAAGTCAGAACTTGTCTTCAAAATTAGGAGAAAAAAAAAGCCCTGCAGGAAACACAATATTGATGACTTATGTATTTTTTTATGTTTTAAACGAGTCCTGAAAATCGGTAATTGTAGTGTCAAATTGAATAGAAAATTTAGATCTTAGGAACGAAAAAACTATGGAAGCTGCTAGAGACTACACCAGCGCCGCCGCCGCCGCTCCCCCTCCTATCCACTATTGCCCCCCCCTTCTCTGTGCCCGCCGCCTTCCTCGCCTTCTTCTCCAGTGCCGGCCGTAGTTCTGTGCTCCTCCTTCATCCCTCTTCTCCCACCAGCGCCCGGCGGTGTCCTCGTCGCCTCACCACATCGTCGTCTCTCCATCCCCCACAACCTCCACCCTGTCCAACCTAATATTCATTGTGTCGCTGCCTCGTCGTGCCTCCCTCTGCCGTCGCCCACGGCCTCCCCATCCCCCCTCTACAACCGGGGTGCGCGGTGAACCCGCCGGCCCTCGCGTAAGAGCGAGAGAGACGAAGAGGATGGTATACCGTTTTCTAGCATTTCTAAAAAACTATACATGAGTCCTATGGGAATTATATCGTTGATGTGAAAGTCGCACGAAATTCTTGTGTTACAAACTAGATATGAAACTTCCATTCTGTTTGAATAGGGGCCTAAATCCCTATTGTACTGTCTAATATATCTTTTGACAAAAGTATTATGCTATGTTTTAAATTGAGCAATTTTTAAGTGAATATATACTAAAATTTTACAAGTTAAGAGCTAGTGGTTGAAAGAAACTTCTGCAAAGTTCATGTGATTACAAACAGGTCCTTTCAATGTAATTTGGAAAAGAAACATTCTCCAATTTTGTTGGGACTTCAAAGTCTCCAATCCCTCAAAGGCAGCTTAACACCTTTGTATCTTACCTATTACTAAGGTAGGAGGAAACGATGTCTTCAGATGCATGTGCTGCCAAAAGTCATGTTACTCCGTTGTGTCCATGCGTGGACCGACTACTTCGTGCCACTGTCGATTTCCCGGTCGCGTGTGCATTCGAGTATGTTGTGCGTCCCTCCGTCGATGCGTTCGCGCCGTTGCCGCATCCTGCACACGTGCCTTCCTTGCGTGTCTCTTTGACCACCCCAGCGCTTTGCTTAGGCTCACTTGCGTGCACGCCTCGCGTTGCCTTCACCGTACGTGTGTTTGTGTTTCTTCCACGTGTGCTTCTTTCTTGGTGTCGCATCGTGCGAGTCTCATGCCTGCCTCGCCTCTCGTTTCACGCCCGATAGGTTGGACCTGGCCCAACAATGTACCGGATACGTGTTGGCTTCCTATGTGCTTTATCCATGTGAACTGGTTTCTTGATGGCGGACCATGCAAGGGTCATGCTTCCCAAGAAAGCTTGACCATCTCGCCTTCTCGTTCCTTCCAGTCGCTCCTGTCGACTCCCTGTCTTCCTCGCCGCAGTTGTGTTTCTTATCCCATTCGTTCCCTTTGCTATCCAAGGTCACCTCATTGTCTTCCTCGCCGCAGCTGTTTTTCTTATCCCGTGCGGTCCTACGCTATCCAGCCTCGTTGATTTCCTCCTCAGTCTCCTTCTTTACACTTTGTTCATCGATTTCCTCAGTTGTTCTCGTGTCGGTGCTCATTTCTTTGGGGGTTTGCAAGTTGTCATTGCGTCTGGTGCTGCGCGGCCATACGTGCCCGACCGCCGTCATCTTCCCTACACTTCGATCATCTATTTGCCCCATTGTTCCTATGTTTGTGTTGTTTCTTGGGGGGGTGGTGGGTTTGCAGGTTCTCCTTGTCCTACTACCTACATAGGTTGTCTCCTTTTCTCCTCGGTACTTCTTGCTTTCCCGTGCATGCTCTTCGTTCTTGTTGTGCCAACTTTGATTTCGTCGAACCTTCATTCTGGGTTTTTCCTGTTTGCTATGCATGTCATCGTACGTACAACCATCCCCTCGGTCCACCACCGTTCAGTCGATTCATGCCATGTTTCTGCTCTCGTGCGATCCCTCCTCGGTCTCGTTCTAACTGCTTTGGCCATCATTTTGCCCTGTTGTTGTTGTGCTGGGGCTGATTTCTTGGGGGATTTGCAGGTTATCATTGTGTTTACTGCTGCAGCAGGCTGCGTGCCCGATCGACGTCATCTTACCTACACAGGTTGTTTCCTTTACTTCTTAGTTCTTTTCCTTTCATTTTCGTCTGGTTTGTTCTTGCTATGCCGATTTAGATTCTTTAGTACATCTGCAGGTTGTGTTTTCGGCCTTTGTATCGGTTATTATTTCTAGGGGGTTTGCACGTTGTCATTGTGTCTGGTGCCGCCACGCCCTATGTGACCAACCAGCGTTGTCTTACCTACACAGGTTGTTTCCTTTCCTTCTTAGTTTTTCTTGCTTTCACTTTTGTCTGCTCTATTCTTGCTATGCCGGTTTAGATTTTACTGAGATTCTGCAGGTTATGTTCTTAGCTGATATAGCATCGCCGTCGGTGAGAGGAACACTGTAAGATCGAGGAGGCCGACTAGAGGGGGGTGAATAGACGATTTTAAAAATCTTTTGGTTAAAACCAATCTCTAATGAGGAAGAGTAAGTCAAATTGGTTTTGCACAAATAAGGTCTAATATAACTAGTCTCACTAAGTGCACCAACAATATAAGACTATATCAATGATAGCAAATATATAAAGACATGTAAGCAATTTAATTCTATAAATATAAATTACACAAAGTAAGTCACTAGAGAACAAACCACAATAACACAATGACTTTTTCTTTTTACTGTGGTGTTCGGAGACTTGTCGGTCTTCCATAATCCACGTTGACGTAAGCCCAAATTAATAGGGCCGGCTCCACGAATTAAGCCAAACACCTCAAATCCACTAGTAGTAGCTCTTTTCCCCTCCGGGTAGGTGAGCTCCAACCTTCACACCACGCCGAAACTCTTCACAATCTTCTTTAAAGAGATCATCAGGCACGATGCCTCCAACGCCGTCTAGGAGTCGGCAAACTCCAAGAGTAACAACACATGCATAATTGAGAGGAGAAGTACACACTAGCTCAATAGAATGAAATAGAGTGCTAAAGGTTCTGGGCTTGGTGCAGGTGAGGGTGTATTTATATCCCCCAACCACAAAACTAGCCGTTACGACCACATTCCTGAAAAAATAGAATTTGCGGTAGTACCACCGTTGAAACCCGGTACTACCGATTTTCGGCTCAACGGTCGGAACAGTAGCATTTAATGCTCTGAACAAGCCGTTACACATAAAGTTATAGTACTACCACCAACTAGAAATCGGTACTACCGCATCGCGGTCGTACCACTCGGCTACAACGGAGCTACCGTTTTCCAGAGCTCAAGATTTCTCAAAAACATCTTCTCTGAAAAACTTGTACCGCCATATAAATATCGGTACTACCGCACTCCGGTAGTATCGCTTAAGGGATTGTGGTCATACTAATTCAAGGAAGATCAAAACTCCCAAAAATACGCTCACTGTAATATGCGTACCGCCATATAATTTTCGATACTACCGAACCGCAGTTGAAGTGTGATCGTTTCGATTTTCAGAGAGTATCAAACCACTTGAAAACACGCTCTTTGGAAAATATGTATCGCTGTATAAATATCGGTATTACCGACTTGCGGTAGTACCGTTTATCAACAGCAGTCAAACAGATTTTCAAAATAGTTTTCCAGAAGCTTAAAACGAGACAATGTATGAACCCTAACAACTTACAAAACACATTTGCAAACTTAGATCATGCCACAAGGAGTAGGTACATGGACTTCAACCATTTGTAAAGTACAATTGTAAAGTATAGTCACATGCTACAAGGATTAGACGCATGAGCCTCAACTATTTGCAAGACACATTCGCAAATAATAGCATCATGCTACAGTGAGCTAGAGCAAGCGAGATTGAGCTATCAACACATGATAAGACTCAAGCTACTAGTCAAGACCCCTCTTAATAGTACGATAATCTATACTAGCAATCTGGTCTCCAACCAAACACCAAGACCAGTAAAAGACTAGGAACACATTCTTAGCCCTAGCTAGTCATACCTTTGCCTTGAGCATCCTCTTGAAGCTTGATGACACACATCTTTACTTCAAGTCCGGGTCCTTGACTTGATATGCATCAACCCATGATGCATCCTTTTCTTAACTTTCATCAACACATGATGGTTTTCTTTACTCCAAGTTCTTTACTTGGATATGCATCAATCCATGATGCATTCTTCACGAATCTTCCATCAACAAATGATGGATTCTTCCACTTCAGGATCTTGTCTTGATGCTTATCAACACATGATGACATCATTTATCTCGAATCTTGACTTGAATATCATCAACACATGATGATCTTTTTCACTTGCCCTCCAT
Source organism: Hsuehochloa calcarea (assembly GCA_036346395.1). NCBI lineage: Eukaryota > Viridiplantae > Streptophyta > Magnoliopsida > Poales > Poaceae > Hsuehochloa > Hsuehochloa calcarea. Next base: position 4,169,212 of record CM070604.1, on the reverse strand, counting down.
CAACACATGATGGGTCTTCTCTTGACTTGATGATTAACTCATAATCATCTTCTCTTCAAGATCTTGATATGCATCAACACATGATGCCTCCTCTTCTTGAACTTTGACTTGATGCCGATCAACTCATGATGTCTTCCCAAATCATCATCATGGAACTCAACCTATTTCACCAACTCATGGAAAATATTAGTTCCACAATATGATTATCATTAATTACCATAACATACCATTAACTCATATTGGTTGATCAAGACACTTCAATCTTTCCCTCTTTGGTAATTGATGACGACTACCACAATTACAAATAATTGAATATAAAGCAATATGAGTATATATGAACTACATAAGTTTTATATACTCAAGGGGTATGTCTCAAAGTAAAGATCCTTAATATAAGTGGATAAAGGAATATGGATGAATACTAATGAAACCATAAAACATAGAGTGAACTTCCCCTAAATGTGTGCATACACGAATGTGTAATAAAAACATATGCACATATTCAAGTTAGACTTTTGGTGGAGTTCAACCTACATTTTAGATCCGAGAAATGCAACATGATATAAGAATATAATGTCAAATGCACACATATTTGATTTTCACCTTTTCATCCAATTGAGACTAAACAATAGGTATAACAATCAAAGTTCAAAGTATTAGTCTCACAAATAGATTTGTCATTAATCACCAAAATACTCTATTAACTCATAATGGTAAGTCTAGATTCTTTAACCACGTTGGTTGTTGCGTTGCCGATAGAACACACATCGACAACGCAAAGTCGTCGACCATTTTCTTTGGGTCGGATCCCAGGTACACTTTTCTCCGTCATTGTTATCACTTTTATTTTACATTGCTCTATTCGTGTGCACCAAAGTTTGGCCCCACGTGCTTCTCTTTTGTTTGCATCTGGTGTTGATGCCTCTGCTCATTTTTACTCCTCCATTCGTGCTTTGCCTCGGCTTTGCATTCATGACAAGCTTCCCCTGCATGTCTCGCTTCGCTTTTCGGTTTACTGCCTGACTTGTATGTCATTGTGCTACCGTGCGTGGTTGTGCTTTCGGTGTGTTTTCATGTTTATTTTCGTTCGCGTTGTGTCTGCTCTCTCAATCAGACGTGCCTTACCTATACAGGATGCTTCCTTTCCTTTTTACTGCTTCCTTCGTCTGCTTTGCTATCTCCATTTCGCCCGGTTCCTTCTTTCTCTTCGCTATTTCCATTTCACCCAGTTGTATGCTGCGTTCTTGCTATAGCACTTTTCGTTTACAGGGGGCTTGCAACTTGTGTTTCTTCCTGTTACGGTATCTATCGGGACCCCGAATCACTGAATTCGAGCCCTCTGTTTATTCTGAACTAGTCCCAGATTAGTAGCTAGTTCATACAGTTGCAATATCGATGAAATCATATCCAAATAATAAAATAGCTAAGAAGTAGACAAATTAATATTACTAATATTTATTTATCTTCTGCTGTGTTCTTATTTATTGGCTCGTAAGACTTTCTGGTAATCAACTCTGATATTTATTAATAAAGCTTTGCAATTATATATGTTACCAAATTTGTTTACTGTGTGAGCTAACAATTGATCATAAGACTAGTTCATAAATGCATAAAGAATATGGGTTGTTAATTCCGGGTCCTGACACCCCTCAGTACGTCCAGATACTAAAAGGTTAGTTCTAACTTCTAAAATTGTGCATTCTATTACTATATTATGTTATGTTGTGCTCATGTATGTTTCGGTATGTGTATTTCATGTACATGTTTATGGTGCCAGTCACAGCCACGTATCCAGGACGCTCTTACTACGGTGGTTCGGAACACAAAGAAAAAGCGACCTTTGGTCGTACTCATCATAGACAGCAACTGCCCTTTGATTTAACTCCCGCAATGTGCAGCCCTGTTATAGCATATGTACTCCGCCTTCGTAACGCACTCAACTAGCTACATAGTACATCTCGTTAATACGTAACATACGGTCGTCTATCCGAACCACCATAGCATACATCTGACACATTGTGCATACTAGTCTAATACCCGTATTTTGCTACGGAGTAAAAAAGTCATATCTCGTCAACCGTCGTCGTGCTCAGCCTACAATGCAAGTGATCCGCCGGTAACCTGTACTAGGAAAGATCGATGGAATTTTTGCGCTTCTTGCATACCAGCTTGAACAGTTGGAGTGTGGAGGGAGTGGAGAGGAGGCTATAGGTGACCAACTGTACGTACGGGAGGAACTGAGAAAGAACGAGATCCAACGATTCACATCTCACGAAGAAAAATAGATCTAACGGTTCACATTCTATAAGAAAGAACGGACCATCACCAATTCTTTCTTTCAAATAGTAGAGATAGGTACAAGCTGTCTGTCCGTGGGATAGACATATGCAGCATTAACGATGATGATGCGCCGTTCATCGAGTTTGTCTTCTTTGGTGATGTGGGATAGGAACTCATCAGTATCCAAGCACTCAACCTGACGACAACTGCTGCCAATATTGTTGGTTTTATACCGTCGGAGATAACGAGGTTGCATGATCGACAATACAGCCTTAAAGTCAGTGGATCGCGTGGAGCCCTTCAGAGAATAGACGCCTCATTTTAGGTCAATGCCTTCACTGTCCTACCAACAGCCCCTCCGGTTCCACCTTGCCCCTGCAGCCGGCGATGAATGCTCACATCGAGTACAACATGTCCATTGCCCTGAATCGAGTTAATGACTTCAACAAACCGGTGCAAACCGCATACCTAACATATACCATCCTTGTTCTTTGCTCGCAAATAAAACAGAAAACTTTGCTGCCACTGACTGGACAGACACGCGCGGCTCCAGAACACACACCCTTTCCTCTCAGTGCTGAAGATGACACCAGGTATCTGTTCTTACTGTCGACATTCCCATCAAACCATTACAACTTATTGAATTTAGCGCATCGCATACTACTTGCCCTTGCTCACAGTAACTTACAGCAAAACAAGAAATCCTCATCTATCAGAGAGCTAGACATGGATGGGCCAGCTAACTACTGGAACATCAGGTATTGTGTATGCACACAATAAACGTTTAGTATTATTTTAGCCATTCCATTCGACAAGATTTACCTCTCTGTGCTCACTAAATCTGTGCAGGAACATGCCTTCGGTTCATTGATGTTCCTGTCGTCCCATAAATGTTTTTATTAGTTTCTACTACTTTTATTTCACATGCCTATCGGAGCACTATATCTGCAAAAAGAAAACAGCTTTTTTCATGCCATTTTCCTGAACCTCATGGTCAAAATAACGACATGCCCTTCTTAGGTTGTTTCTATTTTAAACGAAACCATATACAACCCCAAACCTGTCTCTGGTACAATACCATGTGCTATAAGATACTAAGATACAACGTCTAGGTTTTACCTGCAGACTGTCACAGACTGATTACCTTGTTACCATACTGGACTCATGCTCTTCGTAATCTACGAGGTCGAGGTTCACCACTGTCATTCGTTAACTTTACTCGTGAATATGACTTACTGCATCTACATCCGTATATGTTTAAAGATTACAAATTCTCAGAGAACTGCTTCATCGCACCGTCTCCTGAAATAATTTATCTGTTTGTTGATACTATGAACATCCAATGTACGAACGCAGCGAAGCGCATTTTACTACCTAGTAGACCCTATTGACTATGGTCCATCCTCTCCTCAATTGTACTAGTCATTAACTCAGTAAGAAACCAGGGTAACCTAGCAGACCTTAAAAATTGCACATTAACCAAAAGCAAACAGAGAATAAGGACCATCCTGTTCTTTGTTCTTAGTTCAGCGTTATCTAACTACATATTCATTTATCCCAGTTTAAAACCACAGCAATATTTTCACAATTTCATCACCTTACACTAATATACTCGTAAATACCAAATGCGATGTTTAGAACCTAGAAATTCATAGGAAATAGAAGTTCACACACTTCACACACTCTAAATGGGCCTGTAGTTTCAACCTGGATGTGTTATGTAGTAATAGATTGATAGGAATTAGTCCCTGTCTTAAATACATGTTATTTTCGGATATTTGTAATCAAACTTTCGAAACATTTGTTGTCGATATCTTATTAAATATTTATATTGGATACATAAAAATTATATGCGTAGATTTGTCTCGAGAAATGCTTTCATAATATTATAATTTGCGAAAATTGTACTGTTGGTCCATGAACATACGAGGTTGCTCCACTTAGCTCACTGAACTTGCATATTATTTTCTTAGCCACTTGAACTTGCGAGGTTGTACCACTTAATTCTCTGAACTTACATTTTTAAGTCAAGTTCAGAGGGTTAAGAAATTAAAATGCAAGTTCAAGAAGCTAAGTGATACAACCTCACAAGTTCAGAGACCTACAATGCAATTTTCTCCTATAATTTTATCGAGTTGATATACTACTGTCGACGATCAAATCGCCGATCTTATGAATGTATGAAGAAAAAGAGGAAAATGACACGTATCTCCTGGAAAGTAATGAGACTGCTCTTTATTGCTATGAACTGTCTATTACAATGGGTGTATGTAACCTAGACTGAATACTAACTCGGGAATACAATGCTTTTTCTGAGAGTGTTTCCCAAATAATCTTCACTGTTCTGGCCTCCTCCACTTCGGTTCGCAGTCCTCCTTATGTAGTTGATGAAGTGTTGACAGTTGTCTCTGGGAGAGACGCTTGTTGGAGAAGCAGCAAGTCCGGTCGGAGAAGGCGTCAGTTGACAATGTGCCAACTGTTGTACGGTTATATGTCAGTAAGCCATATAGCCGCATTCCTGTGTCTTAGAGTTACGTATCGTCACGTGGTATGGAATATATAGCACATGTTCCATTCTTCACACGGTAGAGGATATATCTGACGCTAGATCCAGATATCAGTTCAAGATTTTATGAGCTTTTGACTGGTCGAAGATAAGGTTGGGAATCTTCTCTGACCTGATTAGATATTGAGTAATATCTAGAATCCTCACGACCAGTGAGGTCGTTAGTTTGAGGGGTTACGACCACGAAGTTATATGATCCTTTATCTATTAAATAATAAATAGAGATTTTAATCCTCATCAACTACAATAAACGTTAGTGGTTGAAGTTACGTTTTGAGGACTGTAGAGATGTTTGAAACGACATGTATCTGTTACTAAACGGAGTATCCCGATCCAGATTTCTTCAAGATTATTAGCTAATGATGATGATAATTAGCAAGTCCAGGTTAAAAAGGAGAAGATGGTAAAGAGAGGATGCTGCCATGTCCCAGTAGGCAAAGGCAATATAGCCCGACCTCTCAGCCACAAGCCAATAAGACCGGCCGACCGCACCTCCTCCCGTCTCCCCCCTCGCCCACCCCGGCGTGCGCTGTCCGTACCCTCCGGTTCACCGATCCTGCACTCCACCCCACCCCAAATCACATCCCTCCCCACCGATCGAATCCCAAATCGCAATTCCCGACCCGAGGTGGCACGGCAGCGCAGCGCGATGAGCGTGGTGGGGTTCGACGTCGGCAACGACACCCTGGTGGCCGCGGCGGCGCGGCAGCGCGGCATCGACGTGCTCCTCAACGCCGAGTCCAAGCGCGAGTCCCCCGCCGCTCTCGCCTTCTCCCAGAATGCGCGCCTCCTCGGCGCCCACGCGGCCGGCGCAGTCTCCTCCCACGCTCCCTTCTCCAGCGTCAAGCGCCTCCTCCTCGCCAGGCGCCCCGCGCTCCTCCGCGACCTCCCGCGCCTCCCCTTCCCCGTCGACGCGCGTGACGGCCACGACGCCCTCGTCCACGTCGACCACCTCGGCCTCCGCATCTCACTCTCCCCCACTCACCTCCTCGCCATGCTGCTCGCGTACCTCAAGCAGCTCGCCGAGGCCGACCTCGACGCGCCCGTCGCCGATTGCGTGATCTCCGTCCCCTGCTACTTCACGCAGGTGCAGCGCCGCGCCTACCTCGACGCCGCGGCCGTCGCGGGGCTCAGGCCGCTACGGCTCATGCACGACCTCGCCGCCACCGCGCTTGGGTACGGCCTCTACCGCTCCGACCTCGGCGGTGCCGGGGGCCCCACCTACGTCGCGTTCGTGGACGTCGGCCACTGTGACACGCAGGTCGCGGTCGTCGTCTTCGACGCGTCGGGGATGAAGGTGCTGTCGCACGGATTCGATGCGGACTTAGGGGGGAGGGACTTTGACGAGGTGTTGTTCGAGCATTTCGCCGAGGACTTCAGGGACAGGTATAAGATCGATGTCACGGGTAATGTGAAGGCGAGCATGAGGTTGAGGGCTGCGTGTGAGAAAGCGAAGAAGGTGTTGAGCGCGAACGCAGAAGCAGTGGTCAACATCGAGTGCTTGATGGAGGAGAATGATGTGAGGGGGATGATCCGGCGGGAGGAGTTCGAGAAGCTCTGTGCTGGGCTGCTGGAGAGGGTTGTCGAGCCGTGCAAGAGGGCTATGACAGATTCAGGGATTGGATCGGAGAGGCTGTATTCTGTGGAGCTTGTTGGGTCAGGGTCACGGGTACCTGCAATTGCTAGAGTTCTTGCGGGATTCTTTAGAAGGGAGCCTAGCCGCACACTCAATGCCAGTGAGTGCGTGGCTCGGGGGTGTGCACTGCAGTGCGCAATGCTTAGTTCCACATTCCGCGTTCGGGAGTACGAGGTATGATTGCTCGTTATCTTGTAGTCTTACGTTTAAGTTTCATGTTGTATTTGAAGCATGCTGGATTGCTGGTTGTGTAGTGAGAATTGGTGCATTTGGTGTTTTTCAGGTGCAAGATGCAATTCCCGCCTCAATAGGATTTTGCACAAATGAAGGTCCAGTTTCAACATTGTCAAGCAATGTGTTGTTCCGGAAAGGCCAGCCCCTTCCCAGTGTTAAGATCATTACTCTGCATAGGAACAGTGGTTTTAATTTGGATGTGTTTTATGTGGATGAAAATGAATTGCCTCCTGGTACCTCAACAAAAATCGGTAGTTTTCAGGTATGCTATTAACTCTGTTGATTGATAAAAGATGATCACGTTATAGCCTTTTTCTCCAGATGTCTTTTCTATTTGATTTAGGTTTAAGATGGGGCTATCTCTATGTGTATATACTATATCTTCACAAGACAGTAGTGTTTCATTTCATGGCACCATTGTTTCTGTAGAAATTTTGTTGCTTATAACGATCAGAAATATCTTTTTTCATGTGTTCTGTTGGCATGTCATCTAATGAATCTTATCATCTAGGGGCCTTGTTGTGGCCACTTCATTTGTGCTTTGTTGGACAATGAACAAAATTCGTAGAATGGACAAGCAATCTTGTGAACCATAATATATGAGTATGAGGGTGATATTCAATTTGTAGCATGTCTTATTCACAGATGCATGTCCTCAAGGTATTATGCCTGGCACCCATTGTAAAATGTGAGTGCTGGTTCTTTCACAAAACAACAAGACAATTGGGACTGTAGGATTTCTAAGATAGATCATAATTCATAAACTGACATTCTTCAGGAAGCTAACCTTGCAACTTCATTTTGTAAGAGCCTGCAACATGTAACAAAGAGGTATTGTCGCGTGGCACAACAAATAAGTATTGTCATGTTTATTTCTAAATCCTTCTGGGCAGCTTTCCAGTCATTACTGTTGTATTCCGGGCATCATATTCAAAACTATCATCACATTGATGATATTGCCAATGTCTCTTTAGTTGGCTATCATAAATTAACATGCTTTCTGAAGAAACCTTTAATTCCATTTTGTATCAGCTCATGCGGTGCCTTTATTATTGCAGCAATGCAACAAAGTATTGAGATGCTTAGTTCCGGATCATCAGTTAAGAATCCCAGTCAACTAGTATTCCTAGGCCCTACCTTCTAATTGGATAAGTCCTTTTAATTAACCATAGTGCACTGAAAGATCAGTGTTGTACTCTCACATTTTTTCCTCAAACTCTGGGATCCACAGTTTCAGGCCATAACTTTTGATGATTGTTCCATATGATTCTTCCACACATATTATTTGGGCACATAATTATCTTCCCATTAACTGAATGAAGTTACACTTACTGTTTGAAATAGCAAACTTTCGATGTTTTACAGAATTCTAATTCTTTTAAGTATCGTTATTGCAGATTGGCCCTTTCCAAGCACATACTGAAAAGTCTAAAGTTAAAGTAAGAATTCGGTTAAATCTCCATGGACTCATTTCGGTGGAATCAGCTTCTGTAAGTGTCAACTTTCATAGTCACTGCCAGCTTTTAAGTATAAGTTGTAGTTAATGTAACTTCTAACTTTTAAACTACCTCAGTTGATCGATGATGATCAAAGGGATGCAAATTCCACTGACTCTATGGAGGTCGATTCCAATGTTGACATGGTAAGGGCAGCACTCACTGAGCCCAGATCTGTGCCATACTGCCATATGTGTGTTCCTCTACTTATTAATATATGTTCTTATTTTCAGTCTATCTAATATTGCTAGTTACTAACAATGTTGTAGTATGAGTATCATTAGCAGTTGGCATTCTTTCTTGTAATAGGCAGTAAATGTGGTTTAGTAACCAAGGTTAGTAGTAAGTCATAAAGTCGAGTCGAGTCGCCATGCTACCGACTTACTGACTAGTTGCGACTAGTCAGTAGTCACGACTAGTCGCCGACTAGTCTATTACTACTTGCTGGCTGCTTCTACTACTCACTGCTGCTACTGCCACGAGATCAAAACAGAGAGAAGGGAGGAGATCAGGACAAAAATATCTGAAGGGAGAGGACACTTGCAGACGGCAGCCAGAGCCAAGAACGAACGAGCAGTCGCCGTCAATAACCCCATCGGTAGCACCCTTCCCAAACAAGGCCCCAATTTGCCAAGAGGAGATTTGGCCCTGCCTCTCATCTTGCCCCTAGAATAGTTTAAATTCTAATTAAAAAAAGAAAGTATTTTTGGGCCGCCATGAACAGTAACCGACTCTGCCTCGCCATCTTGTGTTCTTGAGTCGTTATATGAATTGGAGAGATTGAGGAGAAAGATTGAGAGCAAGATCAAGATATCGCTCCTCTGCTTCATGGCCACCACGCCATATCTATTGCTTTGGAGGTTCAAGCATCAGCATCTCCTTCTCCACCTCCCTTCCAGCTGGCCTGCTCCAAGTTTCCCATCCAGTTGTGATGAATAGTCGAAGATTAGTCGACGACCAGAGTCTAAGTTGAGTCGCCGGCGCAAGTTGAGCAGCTGCCAGCAACTGGACGACTGAACAACATTGTTAGTAACTAGCAAGCATCCAACCTTTTGCTTGTTATTTGTCCCTACTGGTTGGGCATAGCTATGTAATTTTGACTATGTAAGATGCTAAATTCTGCGAGAACCTTGTTAATTTGTTACCAGTTGGGAAAAGGTAACTTAGGATTAGTTATGCTGAGAATATGAAAAGGAGTATGAAAAGTCCCTGCCGAAATACATACTACGTACTTTAAAACTTTAATAAGTCATCTTTCAATTATGCCCAACTAACTAGGTGCCTCAACTGTTATTATATGCAGGGTGATGAACCAAGAAGTGAAAGGTCAATTCAACGACAAGATTTGCCAATTGTTGAGTCCATTTATGGTGCAATGAGCAAACAGGAATTGTTGGAAGCTCAAGAGCAAGAACAGCAACTGGCCTATCAGGATAAACTCATGGAGCGAACAAAAGATAGGAAGAATGCATTGGAATCTTATGTGTATGACATCCGTAATAAGGTGACTATCTGAGATTTTTTTTTACTATATCTTCTTTTCCAAACCTAAACTTTTGTTGTCTCATATCCCCCCCTAGATTTCTGAGAGGTATCAGAACTTTGCCACTGATTCTGAAAGGGAAGAAATCTCAGTTAATCTACAACAGACTGAAGAATGGCTCTATGAAGAAGGTGATGATGAGACTGAAGCAGTTTACTGTAGTAAACTTGAGGAGCTCCAAAAGGTAAAAGAAACCTTATGCTGGTCTTTTTGTCTGCATGCATGACCTCATATTATCTCTTTCCTAATATATGTTTGTAGACCCATTTTCTTGATCTTGCTAATGTAGTCTTTCATGATTTTTCACTTCATTTTGGGTTTGACTGACCTCCTTCCAGTTATATATTTTTTTGCAGTCCGTTTTATTCTTTGTGCATCTTATCCTGTGACCTGTCATGATATATTCCATGCTAATGCACATTGCTATAAGATAGTCTTCTGCTTCCATCCATGATGATGTGATGGCTATCTTGTAGAAAGTCTCTTGTCGCACCAAACTTGATTTGGAAATATTTTATGTGTTTGATGTATATGATATTGGTAGTACATTCTAGATTAAAAGAAGACATTTACTCGTGCTATTCTTACACCGAGTCCAGAGAAAATGACAGCTCAGCTGTCATCCTCCAACTTTGCATATGCATAATAGTAGACTAGGTACATGGTAAAGAGTAAAAGGTACTGTTGCATCTGCAAAAAATGATCATTCTTTGAATATTTGAATTTGAATGCTTTGCACTTGTGAGAGACAGTTCTGTTGGAGTAATCAGTGATAATATATGCCTAGAACTCCAAATGACCATTCTATTTTGCACCAAATCCTGTTGAAGCATCTGTTTCTGTGCTTTAATCTGTTTGTTTATCTTGCACATCTCCATCGAACTATTTTCTTATGTCCATGTTTATATTTAAAGCTTGTAGATCCCATTGAAAATCGTTGTAAAGATGAGGAAGTCAGAGCTCAAGCCATGAGGGAGCTTTTGAAGTGCATTGTTGACCACAGGATGGCTGCCAAGTCATTATCCACACCTGATCGAGACCATGTAAGTTCTTTAACTATTAGCTCTTCTTTAGTGCACCCTAATTAACATTAGAACTCTTAACATTAACTATCTATGCGTGGTCTACTGGTCTGTACTAAATTCAGCACAAAGATAACGTGTAAGATCACAGTGATGAATATAAGACCCTTCTTTTGCATCTTGAGCTTGTTTAATATGCTGGGTGTAAATTGTAGAGCGCAAATTATTCATGTTCCTCACAATTTGTTAAATATAGTACCATTGTTGAATTACAAAACTGAAAACCATAAGAGAAGAGGAATTAAGCTTTAAAAATGCTCTAGGTTAATAATGAATATGCAAAATGTTAACAATAGTTCAATTTAACTTGTTTGTAATATCATGCTATAATGCCGTGGCTCGCTTGTGCTTCTGATGATCGATTGCCTATCAGGTTGACTACGAGTGCACTAAGGCTGAGCAGTGGCTAAGGGAGAGATCGCAACTTCAGGAGTCCTTGCCCAAGAATGTTGACCCTGTACTTTGGTCCCATGAAATCAAAAAAGAAGAAGAAGAGTTGGATATGTAATTGCTCTTTCCTCCCTTGAGGCCACTTTTCACTTTTTCAGCAGTTTGAGCTCTTTCGCAAAAATGTTTGTTGTTTGCATTCCATATTATCTAAGTAGGTTTGCTTGATTCCATTTGCAGGTTCTGTAGAAACATAGTAGGGCACAAGGGTTCTCCAGCGAGGACGGATGCTAGCAGGGGTTCAGATCACATGCATACATCAGATAGAGATTAGCCATACCTGTGATTTCTTTACTGAACGGATGCGGTCAAGTCTTACATTTTGTAGTAATATACGGATGAAGGAGTTTCTGCTAACACTGTCATACGATCAGCTATGTACCACACTGAGCCCCGCCATTGGGTGCCTGCATCTCGGTACTGCGAGGTGCGGTTTTTACTTGAGAACCTACTAATCATGATTGTTGATACTTGTGAATTCTTTTCTTGTAATCTAATAAGTGTTGTTGTCTGCTTCAGTTTGTCCCCTACGAACAATAGAAATGGAAGAACATTGTTTGCAACGGAACTGCTTCTCAAGGACCGTGAGTTGTAGTAGCTCGTCGGATTCATTTTCTGTTGATCTCAGAAAGTTGTCCTGGACAGTTCATTATTTAATGAGTTTGTAAGGTGTATATTGATCAATGATCAGAGGTCCCGATGCTCTGCATGGTACGTTGCAGTGGAGTTTACTTTTCATAAATGTCCCTTTTTCTTATGATTTCACTATCCCATTTTCGAATTTCCCCGTGTTTTTTTGTTTGTGTTTGCATCTATGCCTATGTCATACTTTTTAATTTTGTTTTGAGGGGCCAAGTCCTGTTTAAGGACTTATACATCACACAAGAAACATTTCACCGACGGAATCTTAATTGTTAGAGCAAATTCTTTATTTGCCACCGGGGGTTGGCCGATTCTCCGATATGCCTTTACGAAAATGTTATTCCCTTGATTGCTATTCGATCTCAAATTTTATCTTTTATCTGCCAGTCCTGCCACTCTGCTATTAACTAGTGCACGAAAAAGACGATTATACCCATCTTCTTCCTCCTCTGCCCTTCCTCTCCATCCTCCTTTCATCCCAAGTTAAACAACCTCACAAGTGAATCAGATGTGGCATACACATAGCATAGGAACAGAGACATAGAAGCAGAGCATGGCGCAGCACACTCCAACGAGCTCGCCGACGACGGTTGTAGCGGTGTCCAGGCTAGGGGAAGGCGCAAAACTGGAAGAGGGCGGCAAGGCGAAGCTGAGGGTAGAGGCGCGGAAACCAATGGTCGTCGCTATAGCGTCCACGGAGAGCAAAAGCGGCGGAGCATGCATAGCCACGACGGCGATAGTGCAAATATCGAAGACAAGTGAGTATGGTTAACGCGTGCGCTTTTTCTCGGAGCAAGGAACTCGCTCATGCTGTCGGTTGCGATGGAGGAGCACTGGAATGGTGAGGCGACAGTGGACAACGATGGCGAGAATGGCTTCATCGACGGCAGAGCTCCACGGAGGCAGTGGGCTTCAAAGGAGCAACAATAATGGTTGAGGATGCAATAGGGATGCTCAATAGTGTATTACTTTGCAGTTTTTTTTTACAAGTGATTATGCACTCCTAAGCATCCAGTAAAAACTTAACAGAATACTCATCACATGTCGGCAATTAGTCACCTTGTGTGTGTGCTTCTCCTCCTGTAGGTACAATATGTATCGGTATCGCCATGATCCAAGATGTGCATCTCATTCTATTTGAGGTGCTTGTGCAACTCAATTGTTGTTGGCTCTCGAACCAAACCTTTATGTGTTTCTTTGGCCCATGGAATAAAAAAAAAATCAGGAGTTCAGGACTGATGAATGCTGGTTCCCTTCAATTTCCTTGGGTCTCGGCAAGGCAATATGCCGCTCCTTGGTATCTCCCAATACCTCCCATGGCCAGCTAATGGTTAAGGCCAGATGAGCTAGCTGAAGATAGCAAAAGTTTTGCTCAGGATCAGGATGGGAGGAAAAAGAAGACCCAGCAACCAACCTCCCTCACATATATTACTGTTGCGACAATGAAGCAGCCGGCACTGCCAGCGGGTGGTGGAACGGGGATGACGGCGGCAGCTGAAGAAAGAATGGTGGCAGCAGACGAGCAGCCGGTGTCAGCCATGGCGTCAAGTGGGAAGAGGAGAGGCTAGATTGGATCGGATTGGTATCCTGCTCAGATACCATGCAAATATGTTGAATGGCAATCGTCAAGTGGGAAGACGAGAGGCTATATATATTATCACGCGTACAGTACCATGTACGCGTGATAATATCGCTATTCTAACAAAAGCGAAACCCAACTAAAAAGGTGGCCACTGAAGCCGCCGCAAGGTCACGAGGAAGAAGGGCCAAAGGAGAGGGAGGGGTCAGGGAAGGAGAAGGGAGATGATGGGCGGCCAGCGCCACCGCCATTCTTGGCCTCTCGCGCTTTGCGAATCGTATATACCACAGCTCGGTGTTTTCCGTGGGCCGTTTGATACGGATTATGCGGCCCACATTGAAACACGTACGGGGGTGGGAAGGAATTTTGCTGCGAAACCCTTCGTTTGCTTCGCATTGCCGTTTCACCCCAGATCGCACAGAAGCTCCATGAACCGTTGGATCCAACGTTAGCGGCTCAGTTCGAGGGGGTAAAACCGGGAGGGACGTTTTCTAAATAGTCCCTCGGATAACGATGTATTTCCGTTTATACCTCATAAACTAGATCGCGGAGAAAAATCACGATCATACTCGGGCTCTTAGTGACCGTTGGATCGAGCATTCGTGGAACTGAGAGGACAATAAAAGGAAGAAGTTCTAATGACCCTTAGAATATGGCTGTGTGGCCACTTAATCCTCTAACCTAAAAAATGGTTATTTAACCTTCTAATGTTGCAAAACAAGGTTACTTAACTCCTCATGGTTGTTTTGGGATGGTTTTGCTTACGTGGCATTGGGTTAGAGCGGTTTCACCATATGAGCGACTGAGTCGGCAAGGTGAGCTGGCACACGGTTTTGCAAATATAAGAAGCTCAGGGGTGTTCCAGAATTTTTTTTAATCAAATGGGCGTTAATTGTAAAATGTACTGGTGTGGAGAGGAACTGCTCCGATATTAGCCCTTGGTCCAAGATTCGACGGTCGGCATTCCCAATTCCCCAAAATTTCCCCCAAATTCCGCCTCTCTCTCTCTCTCCACCGACCACCGCTTCCGTCCACTGCGCCGCCGCAGCGACGTTGACGCTGACGCCATGGACGTCCAGGTCCGAGCACTAGAGGAGCGTCAGGAGGCGATCACAAGGTTTCCCATGGTGAGGCTCCGTGTGTGGTCTCCGGCGTCCTACTCAACCACACACAGAAGATCCGGTCATCCCTGACACCGCCGTTGTCCCTCCCCACCTTCTTCCTCTCCTCCGGCACCGGATATGGCCGTCTTCGACGCTGCGCTCGCCAAATATGGTTGTCCCCGCCGTCTCCGTCCTCCTCCTCGCCTTATTCCTCTATTCCAGCACCGGATCCGGTCATCCCCATCGCCCTGCTATCTCCGACCATCTCCGGTCCGCCGCCTGCACTGGAGGACTCCCCTTGCTGTCAGGTTGCCTTGTGCACCGCCAAACCCTGAAAAACCCTACCAGAGTGCCGCCGCCACCTACGCCTGGTCGCCACCCCTTCATTGCCAGCGTTGTCGTCGTGCCTCTCTGCTCGTGACACTAGCTCCCATCCCTTCCTCGGAATCACACTGACCCATTTTTCATGTCGCCTATGCATCCTGAGCCGCCGGTTGTCATCGTCGTTGGTCGCCAGAGCCACTATGCACGCTCCTCTGCTCTCTCTCTCTCTATATATATATATATATATATATATATATATATATATATATATATATATATATATGTGTGTGTGTGTGTGTGTGTGTGTGTGTGTGTGTGTGTTTCTTTCTCGATCTCTCTTTCTCTATGTCTCTCTCTCGATCTCACCAGAAATGCTGAGTCATCGGCCACGTCATTTGCCACAGTGGTAAAACCACCTTGAGGGTTAAGTAACTTGATTTTGCAAGGCTAAGGGGTTAAAGAGACGGTTTTTTAGGTCAGGGATAAAGAGCCCGCACATCCATACTTTAGTGGTCATATGAACTTCTTCCAAAATAAAACTAGGTGGGAAGGTTTCCGAAACACTCTCAGATTACTGCATATTTTGAGTTGTGCCCTCACAAACTAAATCACGCTTATGAACCGTTCGATCAACCATAGGTAGTCACAATTGAAGCGATAGATAAAGGACGAGCGAAAGTTTGCGTAAGGACCCTTTTACGGCTGTATTTTGCAGTTGTTATTTTTGGCCCTGTTTAGGGAGTTGTAGCTTTTTTGAAAAACTGTTTTTAGTTTTCTGAGTTGAAAAGCAGCTATAGCTGATGACTATAATTTTTTTTAAATGTCGTTTAACAGTCTGACTTTTTGTTAGGCTGGTTGGCTGCTTCAGCTGTGGAAGAAGGACAAAATGTCTGAAATACCCTCGAGGGTTCTGAAAATATGTTTGTGTGCTGATTTAGCACAAATACCTGTTAGAAAAATATCGTGTTCACACCGACTGTTCGGTTCGGGATCGTGTTCACACCGACTGTTCATTTCGGTCTCGTGTTCACACCGACTGTTCGTTTCGGTCTCATGTTCACACCGACTGTTCGGTTCGGTCTCGTGTTCACACCGACTGTTCGGTTATATATATGTACCCTGCCTATTGGCCTCATCATGTAATTCTAGTGCCATACGATTGCTTTCATGGTATCAGACGCCTAGGTTTTTTCTCCTTCCGCTGCCCTAACCCGCGCGCCTCTCATTGCGCACTTTGCAGCGCCTCCGGTGCGCATCCTTCCCGCCTCATGCCTGGCTCCGCTCCACCCGCCTCCTCTGCCGCCGATGCCGAGGCCGCCCTCGAGGTTGAACGCACCCGCGCCACCGCGGCCGAGCGTGCCCGTGCTACCGAGACCGAGCGGCGCCCGGCTGGCGAGGAGCGCCGCCGACAAGATGCGGCTACCGCCGCCGCTCTCCAGTAGCGCCCAGCCGCCAGCGAGGCGCGGCCGTGGCTCGAGGCGTGATGCCGCCGCCGCCGCGCTCGCGACGCCCTCGCGCGTGCCGCCAGAGCGGAAGCGCCGAGGCCGCCATCCCACCAGAAGACGACGCCGCCTCCTCTACCAGCGACGGTGGCGACGGTGGTTCTCCTCAGCTGCTCCGGGACGCTCTCCTGACGCACGAGGCCGCCGCCATCATCAACCTCCACGCCCAGGCCGTCGGCGTCCAGAACATCCACGCTCTCGTCCCCGCCGTCCTCGACATGGAGAACAACAACTACACCCGCTGGCGCCACCAGATGCTCCTGGTTCTTGGGAAATTCTCCCTCCGGCGCCATGTTCTCACCGACGCCGCCGACCACACCTACCCCAACTGGGAGCGCATGGACTGCGTCGTCATGACGTGGCTCCTTGGCACAGTCTTTCCCGATCTCGAGGAGATTGTTCGGGACAACCATGCCACTGCCACTGCCCGCTCCGTCTGGCTCGCCCTGGAGCACCAGTTCCTCGGCAACCGCGAGCAGCGCGCGCTCTACCTCGACGCCGCCTTCCGCCACTTCGTCCAGGGCGATCTCCCCATCACCGACTACTGCCGCAAGTTCAAGTCCATGGCCGATGCCCTAGGCGACTTGGGCGAGGTCGTCACTGATTGTACGCTCGTCCTTAACGTCATCCGCGGCCTCAACGAGCGCTTCGCCTCCATCGGCATGCTCCTTCAACGTGGGCGCCCGTTCCCCACCTTCCTGGAAGCCCGGACCGATCTGCTGCTTGAAGAACTCAACATGGCTCATCGCTCGGTGCCTTCCCCGACCGCCCTCCTTACCTACGGCGCTGGCGGCCCTGCTGGTCAGCAACCCAACAAGCCCACTGCACCACCGTAGCAGCCTCCCAGCGCCTCTCCTGGAAACGGCGACAACTCCAGGAACTCCGGCAAAGGCGACAAGCGCGGCACGCGCGGCGGTGGCAAGGGCAAGGGGCGGCAGTCTGGCACGCCCGCACCTGGTCCAGCTCCTCCTGCGCCCAATCAGCAGCATCCTGCGCAGGCTCCTTCAGGCGGTCCATGGCCCAGCTTCTACAAGCTCTGGTCCGGCTCCATCAGCATGTGGCCTGGGAATCGTCCTCCCCTGGCTCCGCTGCCGGCTGCTCGTCCTCCTCAGCCGCAGGCCTTCGTCGCCGGCGCCCAAGGGCCATGGGCTGCCCCCCCGGCTACTACTACCCCACAGCTGGCATGCCATCCTGGGACGGCAAGGTCTGGCTTCCTCCTTCAACATCGTGTCGCTGACTCCGCCTCAGCAACATGACTGGATCTTCGACACCGGCGCCACCTCGCATATGACCTTCGACGCCGGTACTCTTTCCCACACCTCTTCCCAGCGGTATCCTCTTCCATCTTCCATTGTTGTCGGTAACGGTGCTTTACTTCCCGTCACCTCCACTGGCACAGCTCATCTTCCCGGTTCATTATGTCTTAATAATGTCCTTGTTTCTCCGGGTCTTATTAAGAACCTAATTTCCGTGCGTCAGTTCACTTCTGACAATAATTATTCTGTTGAATTTGACCCTGCTGGTTGTTTTGTGAAGGATCTGCATTCCAGGAGAGTGATCACCAGGTGCAATAGCTCCGGGCCGTTGTACCCTCTTCGTCCCTCTGGCGCGTCATCACTTCCTGCTGCACACCTCGCCACCACCGCTGCGTCCACTCTATGGCATCGTCGTCTCGGTCATCCTGGATTTGAGACTCTGTCCAAACCTATGGCTTATAACAAAGACATAAAAAATACTATATGTCATGCTTGTCAGCTCGGGCGTCATGTTCGTCTTCCTTTTCCTGTGTCAGCATCACGTGCTTCACATAGTTTCGAACTCATACACTGTGATTTATGGACCTCGCCAGTCCCGAGTGTCTCGGGATTCAAATATTATTTGGTCATCCTTGATGATTGCTCACACTATATGTGGACGTTCCCTTTACGCCTCAAGTCTGACACCTTTTCGACTCTATCTAATTTCTTTGCTCTTGTTTCCACTGTATGATCGAGGTGGCCGACTAGAGGGGGGTGAATAGGCGGTTTTAAAAACTTTATCGGGTTAAACCAATAAATAAATGCAGAAGCTAATAGCGAATTGGTTTTGCACAATTAAAACTTAAATCAACTAGGCTCAACTAAGTGCACCGACAATATGAACACAATACAATATGAGCAATCATACAAGGTATATAAGCAATTAAAGCAAGAATGTAAATTGCTCAAAGTAAAGCACAAGTAAACACAAGATGACACGATTATGTTTTACCGTGGTGTTCGGAGACTTGCCGGTCTCCCCTAATCCACGTTGAGGTAAGCCCAACCCGCGTTGGACCGGCTCTTCAAATGAGCACACACCTCCGAGGTAAGTCCAACACTTGGACCGGTTCCAAACCGAACCAACACCTCGCTCAACTATGGTTGCTCTTCCTCCACTCCGGAGATGGCGAGCACCAAACCACTCACAACCGTCGGGCCTTCTCACAAGCTTCTTGAGAAGGTCACCGAGCACGACGCCTCCACGCCGTCTAGGTGTCGGCAAACACCAAGAGTAACAAATTCAAACTTTCACTTGAACTAATCAAGTGTCAACGCTCACGTGGATACACAATCCACTACCTAAGGCAACACATGCACTTAGGGTTTACTCTCTAATGTCACCAAGTGCAACACATGCACAAAAGAGAATAGAGGCTTGCTCTTAGCTCAAAGAAAGAGTGTATCACTTAACAATAGCACCAGCAACCTCTCCCAACCGGCCAAGGTGGCTATATATAGCCTACACACAAAAACTAGCCGTTGGGAGACAAACCCTGAAAAATCGGGGCAATCGGAAGTTCCGTGCAAAGGCGGAACTACCGCAGGAGAGAGAAAAGGCACCGCAACGGCTATGTCAGACGAGAAACTAGCCGTTTGATTTTTAGTGCGGAACTACCGCCAACTACATATCGGAAGTTCCGCTCAACACATAGCGGAACTACCACACATTGAATTTTGGCTAAGTCCCCAAAATGGTGCTTCTCTGGAAAAAACCAACCGCCGGTTTTGAGCAACCGATTAATCGGAAGTTCCGCTAGTTACACTCGGAACTTCCGCACTTGGAAAATCAGCTAAGTCCCTAAACCGCCGCTCTGGAAAAATCAAGTCGCGGAAAATCGGACGGTCTCGGTGCGGAACTTCCGCCGTTAAACTACAGGAACTTCCGATTTTCCGATGAAGTCGAAATGGCTTTTCAACAACTTCAATTGCAAAACACATTTGCTAATTGACAAGCCATGCCAACAAGAGTCACAAGCAAGATTCCCAACAAGTTGCAAAACACATTTGCCAACTTTTGGAATCATACCACAAGGAAAAAGGTACATGGACTTACACCATTTGCAAAACGATTTGCAAACTTAAGTCACATGCTACAAGGGTTGAATGCATGAGCATCGGCTATTTGCAAAACACATTCGCAAATAATACTCCATGCATAGATGAGCTAGAGCAAATATAATGAGCTATCAACACATGACTAACTCAAACTACTAGTCAAGATCCTCTTAATAGTACAAAGCAAACCTATACTAGCAATCCGGTCTATCAACCAAACACCGAGACCGGTAAAAGACTAGGAACACATCCTTAGCCCTAGCTAGTCATACCTTTGCCTTGCATCTTCTTGAAGATTGATGACGACATCAACACTTCAAGTCCGGGTCCTTGACTTTGACAATCATCAACTCATGATGATTTCTTCACTTCGGGATCTTGTCTTGAACATCATCAACACATGATGATTTCTCCATCCCGAGTCTTCACATGCATCAACACATGATGCAATCCTTCACTTGACCTCCATCAACACATGATGGGTCTTCTCTTGTCTTGATGATCAACTCATGATCATCTCTTCTTGATAAGCATCAACTCATGATGCATCATTTACACCAAGCTCTTGACTTGATGATCAACTCATGATCATCCCAAGTCTTCATCATCCTGGAACATAACCTGTATATCCAACTCATGGAAAATGTTAGTTCCACAATATGATCATCATTAATTACCACACCATACCATTAACTCATAATGGTGGGGCAAGATACCTCAATCTTTCCCTCTTTGGTAATTGATGATAACCACTTAAATTTTCATAAATTTAATGATGATAAATGAGAGAACAATTGAGTATATAAACTACACAAGTTATATATACTCTAACATGAGTATACAAGAACTACACAAGTTCTATATACTCATAACATGAGTATATACGAACTATACAAGTTTTGTATACTCAAAGGTTTTGTTTCAACGTAAAGATCCTTAGTATATGTGGAAAATGGAATATGGATCAATACTAATGAAACCACAAAGTATAGAATAAAACTCCCCCTAAATGTGTGCATACACAAATGTGTAATAAGGTCATATGCACATATTCAAGTTTAACTTAAGGTTGAGTTCAATCCTATATTTTGGATCCGAGAAATGCAACAATATATAAGATTGAGATGTCGATTGCATACCTCGTTGTATTTCACCTTTATATCCAAATGAGACTACACGAAGATAATACTTGATAAAAGAGTTAGTCTCATATTTGGATTTGTCATTAATCACCAAAACAATCCATTAACTCATAATGGCGGGTCTAGATCTTTCAATCTCCCCCTTTTTGGTGATTGATGACAAATCCATTATCAATAACAACATTTGGATATTCATAGACATAAGATAAGAATTTAAACTAATGAACTATGTCTATGCATCATATGAGGTGAAATATAAAGCATTAAACAAAATGCATATGAAAACATTCTCCCCCTTACACAGCTAATGCATTCCTTTTCCCTCTTTTGGCATGTCTAAACAAATCAAACATCCAAATGAAGAATATTGATAAAAACATTCTCCCCCTTTTGGCATAAATCACCCAAAAGCACAAGATAAAGCTTAGCCAAAAGGAGTATTTGCAAAACGATACCACTTGCAAAAAAAATGAGGTTGGTCACAAAAAGTATGAATTGAACTTATATGACCAAGGTGGAATTTTGTTCTCAAGATGTGAGAGGAGAAACAAAGATAGGTTACAAACCTATTGATCATAACATTCTCCCATTTTAAATCAAAACATTGAGAACCACTTGAAATGATAGTTGAAACATATTCAACTAACCTCCCCTTTTGAAAAGAAATAAAGATAACCTCTCTTTTTAACAATTTTCACAACCTATGTTGAGAGAACATAAAGAACAATGCTTGAGAGAGATTTTTTTTTTTTTAAAAAAAAATTGACAGAATTTCTCTTGTAAAGAGGACATCCACGACAGGAGACAAGAAGATATAATCAACCACAAATATATTCATTCATAATCACATCTCATCCACATCTCATGCAAACATAAATCATGACATAAAGACATGTTCTCGCACAGAGTAGCAAAATATAGCATAGCCAAAATGAGAGTCATACAACCAAGTAGTCATAAAAGATATTACAATTTTTGCATACAAGGTCTAATGACCTAAATAGAACAAATGGCTACTGCTCAGCAGGAGGGTCTTGAGGATGATCGACTGGAGGAGCAACAGGATGATCAGCAGGAGGACCACCGGAGGAGAGCGAAGGCGACGCCGCCCAAAACGAGCAGTGGCGAAGCGCTCTGCGATCTGGTGGAAAGCGTCAAGACTAGCAGTGTGGGCGTCGAGCCTGGAAGTGGTTGCCTCCTGGAAAGCATCCAGTCTGGAAAAAGTGGCTGCCTCAAATGCATCCAGTCTAGAAGTGGTCGCTGCCTGGAAGGTATCCTGGGATGCCCTCATCTCCAACAAGGTGGCATAAATCGATCCATAGTGGCTTGACCTTGTGGAGGAACAAAGAAGAAGAAGCAGGAGGTGCGGCTTCAGTACTTCTCACTGGAGCACGCCTAAGATTGGCGAGGAATTGGAGGACCTTCTCTTGGTTTATAGGCTTTATGTGTGAAGGTAAAGCTCCATTATATCCAAATTGTCGAATGATCAAAGCCATAATATAAGGTGCAAAGTTTATCCGTTTGACTCGATCATTCTTTGTTCCTGCTATCTCTCTTATGATGACATCCACTACATCAAACTTTCTTCCATGCAAGATGCATTCCAAAATATTCCAGACATGTCCTCTAATAGCATCATAATTCCCGCTCTTTGGTAACATAGTATGATTAATGATCCTATTTACCAAGCTGGGAATAGGAAGAAGCCCTGTTATCTTACCAGGGACAAATCTCTGTGTAGTGTCATAGAATTCAGTCCAAGCTGAAAGAGGGAGAACTGTTCCATCATAGATTTGCTCATATTCGCTTGACTGGATATTCAGTGCATTTTCAAAAGCACGCTTTGTGCAAGAATATCTCACTGTCCCTGTCATCCAAGTGAGCTGAGAAAAATCAGAAGGAATGCATACTGTGGCATAGAACTGTCGGATGATCTCATCACAATAATTGCATTTTATTGCCACAAAGTTATGAATCCCAGCTCGCTGAAAGAGCCTGTAGGTGCCCTCATATTTGTCAAGCCCGTTGAGGTAGGACCAATTAACATACTTGTGATCAACAAAAGGTTTGTTTGGTCCATAGAAAAGATCATAGACTTGTCTTTGAAATTTTGTATGAAATCGAGGGTCATCACTGTTTCCAGGAAATGAGTATTGATCTTTAGTCCGAATAAGCGTATAATCGTCTGCTGTGAGAGACTTAAGATCAATTTCCATTTCTTCTGGTTCACCTAACTCCTTATCAGATTCTGACCCTTCTTCTGATGCACTTTCTTCAGTTTCAGAATTTTCAGATTCTTCCTCATTTCTTGAAGAAGATGCACCGGCATCTGAATAGTGCTTCGGGACAGAAACCTTCATCCTAGGCATCTTCAAAAACAATAATGGATGAAGTGTCAAAGGATGATTCAAAAAGAAAATGAAAATCTCAGGTTCTGTCAGAATAATCGGAAGCTCCGCAGGTTGACCGCTGGAACTACCGCTAGCGGAAGTTCCGCGCTATTAACGGCGGAAGTTCCGATTTTCCTGGCCGACTCTAGGGCAATGAAATTTTTTGATTTTTCAATATTTTGATGGATTGAGTCCATGGAATCGATGCATAAACATCATACAATACTGAATAAACTAGTTTGCCCAAGAATCTACCACAGATTTCATCTACATTTTCATTTTCCCAAAAACTCAACCCTAGGGTTCATGAGAGGGATAGATCCAAAGGAGAATTGGAAATACCTTGAGGAATGGGGTGATTGAACCCTGGAGAAGCAATTGGTCGGTTGAGATTTGAAGAAAAACCGAAGATCAATCAAGGAGTTTGGTGGAGTCTTGGAGAGGAGAAGAGGAGGGCTCGGGAGAGAAAAGAAGAACAGCGGCTGAAGGGAGAGAGAAAAAGCGGAGGAACCGCAGCCAATTAAATGCTCTCAGCTACCGAAAATCGGAAGTTCCGCATTTCAAAAGCGGAAGTTCCGGACATCGGTAGTTCCGCGCCTGGAGGGCCGGAAGCTCCGATTTTCCTGACGCTTCGGAAGAGAGCTGAAAACGGAAGCTCCGCAATTCAACGGCGGAAGTTCCGACAAACGGAAGTTCCGCGCCTAGAATGCCGGAAGTTCCGATTATCCTGACACTTCAGGAAAGATCTTGGAATTTGATTTTTATGCAAATGATCCCTAGTTTTGCACTCAAATAAATATCATTCAGGATCATTGTACATTAAAAAGACTAATGTCTATCCAAGAAAATAATTTTTATGAATTTAGTTTTGATTTTGCAAATGAAGCCTCATTTTCATGAAATTTATCAAAACAACTCAAAGAAAACATTTTGTTGATTTTAAAGCATCCAATTTTGTGTATGAGTCATAAATACCATTTTGAACCTTTTCATATGAATAATTTCGGTTCATATGGAAAAACTCACTTAAGTGCTAGAAAGTGACCACTTAGGTCAAAGTAGGATTTTGGACGAATTTCAAAATCAAATAACTTTTTTTAGGTTGGTCTTTTGGAAATCTTTTGAATACCAAAAATGTTTAGAATAACCAACTCTAGGATTTTTCTTTTGTCAAGATTTTCAAATTTCTTTTAGAATAGATTTTACACAAAAATCTAGTTTATGTCAAAAACAAGATACTATAATGTAAGATTTTGGACATAAACTCATTTTCACTTAAAATAGGTTTTTCTAAAGCCAAAACCTTTGGTAAATCTTTGAAAAGCATTTGTATACCTTTTGCAACTAGTTTTTCAAAGAATTACTAATAATTATGAAATTTTTGACTTTTGGCTAAAAGGCTCATTTTTGAAAAACAATACTAGCACTTAATTTATTTGGGCACATTTAGGGATGTGATATACATGGCTATGATTTAGCACTCCCCCTTAATGTGCCACTACAACTTGCTCAAGATATTAATAATGAACATTATGAACATAGAGCAAGAACACCCCCTTTAAAATAATTTTCATGAAATGCAACCTACACAAGGCAAAAGGGGCTAGATACTTCAATGTAAGTACTTGTTACCGAAATGGCATTGGCTTATGATACGACATGATTATCCTTAGGCTTGGCTCCAATTTCGCATATGGTGATCCGTCCACCTCTTCATATGAGCCAAACATCCAATGCCTTTCCAAGTACCTATTCATCATTTAAGCACTTTGGTACCCAAAACTTGGTTGGGTCCACGAATGTTAGTCACAATAGATTTGGGCACCCAAATGGCCCTCACAATAGTTTTAGGAGAACTAACATTCCTAGCAAACACATTGCCATTAATATCCTTCCTAAGCAAATAATGATTATTATAAATAATGGGCTTAGAAGTGATACCTTTGGGACAATCCTTACTCATATGTCCCTTTTTCCGGCAATTGTAGCAAGTTCGAAGTTTGTATTCATCTTTTACCTTCTTTACTTGCTCCTTGCCGGTTTGCCTCTTCTTTGATGACAATTTCTTGTCATTTACTTTGTTTGGGCACCCGGAGGCGAAGTGGCCCTTTCCATTGCATCCATGGCACTTGACATTCTTCGTGTGTCTTGCATTGTGCCTAGTCTTGCTTGTCTTCTTCTTCTTAGGAGTGAAGCCAATTCCACTCTTATCTTGCAAGCGTCTTTGCTTGCTCAATATATCGTCAAGAGTGGCCTTCCCTTTTAGACCTCTTTCCAAGTCATTCTTCAATTTGTTGACTTGGACCTTGAGCTCTTTGTTTTCCTCTACAATGTTAGTATTGCAAGATATCGAGGAAATATGAGCGTCTACTTTTGAGCAACAAGGCATATCAATTAAATCCTCACAAGAGGTGGATACACTAACCTTAGATGAAATGCATGAGGTAGAAGCTATACATGGCAAATCATCTAATAAATTACATTCAATGCCTATATCCACCTTAGAGCTATTTAAATTATTTAGGAGGAGAGCTTCATGTTCATCTTTTAGAACATCATAATCATTTTGAAGAGAGACATGCTCTTTCTTCAAAACTTTGAATTTTAATTTCTCCTTTCCTAAATATTCATTGAGCTCTTCTAGCATATCCATCAACTCATCATATGAAGGCTCATCGTTGTTATTTACCTCATTATTACCTTTAGCCATGAAGCATTGAGTTGATGTGGAGGGAGTTGAGGAGTCCTCATTTTCGTTGTCGGAGCTTGAAGTTGAGCATTCTTCTTCCGACATCCATTCTTGTGTGCAATCATCACTAGTTGAAGTGGACAATTCATATTGATCTTGAATATATGTCCACATCTCATGAGCATTCTTGAGATTGCATACCTTGTCAAACATATCTACGCTCAAAGCACTAAATAAGGCGTTAGTAGCTTGAGCGTCGAGATGTAAGCATTTCTCTTCCTCAATGGTTGGAGCAAAATGATCCAATGGAGGAGAAAAGCCTACATCTACAATCCGCCATATTTTTGGACTCATGGCCCTAAAATAACAAGACATGCGGATTTTCCATTGAGCATAATTTGTGCCATCAAATAGAGGTGCTTCACCTAGGTGCACTAAATCTCTAGTTGCCATCCTTTACTCTCTAGACGGTTAAGTCTAATAAATGAGAGACCAAGCTCTGATACCACTTGTAAGATCGAGGTGGCCGACTAGAGGGGGGTGAATAGGCGGTTTTAAAAACTTTATCGGGTTAAACCAATAAATAAATGCGGAAGCTAATAGCGAATTGGTTTTGCACAATTAAAACTTAAATCAACTAGGCTCAACTAAGTGCACCGACAATATGAACACAATACAATATGAGCAATCATACAAGGTATATAAGCAATTAAAGCAAGAATGTAAATTGCTCAAAGTAAAGCACAAGTAAACACAAGATGACACGATTATGTTTTACCGTGGTGTTCGGAGACTTGCCGGTCTCCCCTAATCCACGTTGAGGTAAGCCCAACCCGCGTTGGACCGGCTCTTCAAATGAGCACACACCTCTGAGGTAAGTCCAACACTTGGACCGGTTCCAAACCGAACCAACACCTCGCTCAACTATGGTTGCTCTTCCTCCACTCCGGAGATGGCGAGCACCAAACCACTCACAACCGTCGGGCCTTCTCACAAGCTTCTTGAGAAGGTCACCGAGCACGACGCCTCCACGCCGTCTAGGTGTCGGCAAACACCAAGAGTAACAAATCCAAACTTTCACTTGAACTAATCAAGTGTCAACGCTCACGTGGATACACAATCCACTACCTAAGGCAACACATGCACTTAGGGTTTACTCTCTAATCTCACCAAGTGCAACACATGCACAAAAGAGAATAGAGGCTTGCTCTTAGCTCAAAGAAAGAGTGTATCACTTAACAATAGCACCAGCAACCTCTCCCAACCGGCCAAGGTGGCTATATATAGCCTACACACAAAAACTAGCCGTTGGGAGACAAACCCCTGAAAAATCAGGGCAATCGGAAGTTCCGCCGTGCAAAGGCCGGAACTACCGCAGGAGAGAGAAAAGGCACCGCAACGGCTATGTCAGACGAGAAACTAACCGTTTGATTTTTAGTGCGGAACTACCGCCAACTACATATCGGAAGTTCGATTCTTGGAAGTTCCGCTCAACACATAGCGGAACTACCGCACATTGAATTTTGGCTAAGTCCCCAAAATGGTGCTTCTGGAAAAAACCAACCGGTTTTTGAGCAACCGATTAATCGGAAGTTCCGCTAGTTACACTCGAACTTCCGCACTTGGAAAATCGGCTAAGTCCCTAAACCGCCGCTCTGGAAAAATCAAGCCGCGGAAAATCGGACGGTCAAAAGTGCGGAACTTCCGCCGTTAAACTACCGGAACTTCCGATTTTCCTGACAGAAGTCAGAAATGGCTTTTTCAACAACTTCAATTGCAAAACACATTTGCTAATTGACAAGCCATGCCAACAAGAGTCACAAGCAAGATTCCCAACAAGTTGCAAAACACATTTGCCAACTTTTGGAATCATACCACAAGGAAAAGGTACATGGACTTACACCATTTGCAAAACGCATTTGCAAACTTAAGTCACATGCTACAAGGGTTGAATGCATGAGCATCGGCTATTTGCAAAACACATTCGCAAATAATAGCTCCATGCATAGATGAGCTAGAGCAAATATAATGAGCTATCAACACATGACTAACTCAAACTACTAGTCAAGATCCCTCTTAATAGTACGGCAAACCTATACTAGCAATCCGGTCTATCAACCAAACACCGAGACCGGTAAAAGACTAGGAACACATCCTTAGCCCTAGCTAGTCATACCTTTGCCTTGCATCTTCTTGAAGATTGATGACGCACATCAACACTTCAAGTCCGGGTCCTTGACTTTGACAATCATCAACTCATGATGATTTCTTCACTTCGGGATCTTGTCTTGAACATCATCAACACATGATGATTTCTCCATCCCGAGTCTTCACATGCATCAACACATGATGCAATCCTTCACTTGACCTCCATCAACACATGATGGGTCTTCTCTTGTCTTGATGATCAACTCATGATCATCTCTTCTTGATAAGCATCAACTCATGATGCATCATTTACACTAAGCTCTTGACTTGATGATCAACTCATGATCATCCCAAGTCTTCATCATCTGGAACATAACACGTATATCCAACTCATGGAAAATGTTAGTTCCACAATATGATCATCATTAGTTACCACACCATACCATTAACTCATAATGGTGGGACAAGATACCTCAATCTTTCCCTCTTTGGTAATTGATGATAACCACTTAAATTTTCATAAATTTAATGATGATAAATGAGAGAACAATTGAGTATATAAACTACACAAGTTATATATACTCTAACATGAGTATACAAGAACTACACAAGTTCTATATACTCATAACATGAGTATATACGAACTATACAAGTTTTGTATACTCAAAGGTTTTGTTTCAACGTAAAGATCCTTAGTATATGTGGAAAATGGAATATGGATCAATACTAATGAAACCACAAAGTATAGGATAAAACTCCCCCTAAATGTGTGCATACACAAATGTGTAATAAGGTCATATGCACATATTCAAGTTTAACTTAAGGTTGAGTTCAATCCTATATTTTGGATCCGAGAAATGCAACAATATATAAGATTGAGATGTCGATTGCATACCTCGTTGTATTTCACCTTTATATCCAAATGAGAATACACGAAGATAATACTTGATAAAAGAGTTAGTCTCATATTTGGATTTGTCATTAATCACCAAAACAATCCATTAACTCATAATGGCGGGTCTAGATCTTTCATCCACACAGTTTGGCTGCACCATCCAGTCTGTCCAATGTGACAATGGGCGCGAGTTTGACAACTTCAGCGCCCACACCTTCTTCCTGACCCACGGCACTCACCTCAGAATGTCGTGCCCTTACACCTCTGCTCAGAATGGGAAGGCTGAGGGCGCCATACGCTCTCTCAACAATGTGGTTCGGTCCCTCCTCTTCCAAGCCTGTCTTCCTCCTCGGTATTGGGTCGAGGCACTGAACACCGCCACCATTCTACTCAACATCTTACCAACCAAAACGCTGCGCTCCCGTACGCCTCATGAAGCCTTGCTAGGCTCTCCGCTCGTGTATGACCATCTACGCGTCTTCGGTTGTCGTTGTTATCCCAACTTGACCGCCACCGCTGCCCACAAACTTGCTCCACGCTCCACTTTGTGTGTCTTCCTTGGCTACTCTGCTCATCATAAAGGCTACCGCTGTCTAGACACCAACTCCAACAAGATCATCATATCTCGCCATGTGATCTTTGACGAGTCCTCCTTTCCTTTTGCCGAGCAGCCAGACACCCCATCCACCGCGGACTTTGAGTTTTTGGACACCTTTACTAATCCCGTTCCGGTGCCCATAGGCCCGATACGGTCTTTTTTACCTGCAGGATCACCATCACGCATTCTCGCCGCGACCGCCATGTGCGGTGGGTCTCAAGAAGCGCCTCATCGCGACCGCCACGCGTGCGGCGGTGTCCACCGGTGCGCCCTTGCCTGCTCCTGCCACGACGTCACCCGCACCCTCGACTACGCCAAGCGGCTACGTGCGCCGCCCAGCATCCTCCACACAGCCACGTGCGGCTACCCAGCGTCCCTGCGCCTCCCATGGCCGCTGCCAGTGCCATCCGCCCACGCCACCACTCGGGTGTACAGCCGGCGCCCTCGCCCGTACTCCCGGTGCCTCCACCTGCGTCTCCGGCGCCTCCAGCCGTCCCTGCGTCCCTTCCAAAGGGCGCAGTTGCCATTCCCCCCGTGGTCAATACACACTCCATGACCACCAGGGCGAAACATGGCTTCCGACAACCTGCTGCGTACAACACCGCAGGCTCATTGTCTCTCTGTTTCGAGGACATACCGGGCTGCTCTTGCCGACCCGAACTGGCGCGCTGCCATGCTAGATGAGCATGCTGCCCTTCTCCAGAACAACACTTGGGATCTTGTTCCGCGCCCCCCTGGCGCGAATGTGGTGACTGGCAAGTGGATCTTCAAACACAAGTTTCAGGCTGATGGTTCACTGGAGCGCTACAAAGCTCGCTGGGTCCTCCGCGGCTTCACACAGCGCCCAGGAGTTGATTTTTCAGAAACCTTCAGCCCCGTCGTCAAACCAGCTACCGTGCGAACTGTGCTCTCGCTGGCCCTCTCCCGCAACTGGCCTATTCGACAGCTTGATGTAAAGAATGCCTTCCTCCATGGCAACATTGATGAGACAGTTTACTGCGTGCAGCCCTCCGGGTTCGAGGATTCCTCTCATCCAGATTCGTCGCCATCCGAACCGTTCCTCTACGGTCTCAAGCAAGCGCCTCGAGCATGGTGCGGTAGTTTTGCGGCTTACTTGGTGTCTCTCGGGTTCACGAAACCAAGTCCGACACCTCGCTCTTCGTGTTCCACCATGGTTTGAACTCATCTACCTGCTGCTCTATGTGGATGACATTGTCCTCACAGCTTCGTCGACCACACTCCTCCATCGCACCATCACTGCTTTGCAGCAGGAGTTCTCGATAAAAGACTTGGGTGATCTCCATCACTTCCTCGGGATGCAGGTTCAGCGGCGGTCTGATGGCCTTTTTCTCTCGCAGCACCAGTATATGCAAGAGATTCTAGACCGCGCGGGCATGGCTGAGTGTAAGCCCTGCTCCACCCCGGTGGATACCTGTTCCAAGGTTTCAGCGCTGGATGGCACCCCCGTCAGTGACGCCACTGATTTCCGGAGTTTGGCTGGTGCTCTTCAGTATCTCACCTTCACACGTCCGGACATCTCCTACGCCGTCCAGCAGGTCTGCCTTCACATGCACGATCCTCGGGAGCCTCACCTTGCCGCCTTGAAGCGTATCCTGCGGTATATTCGTGGCACTCTACACCTTGGGCTGCTTCTTCGACCTTCAGCACAGTTCGATCTGGTTGTCTACTCCGACGCTGACTGGGCCGGCTGTCCCGATACCCGCAAGTCCACCTCGGGCTATGCCGTGTTCCTCGGGGATAGCCTCGTCTCCTGGTCCTCCAAGCGCCAGAACACTGTCTCCAGGTCCAGCGCCGAAGCCGAGTACCGTGGTGTGGCTAATGCCGTGGCTGAGGCATCCTGGCTGCGCCAACTCTTATGTGAGCTCCACTCCCCACCCAGCAAGGCTACCTTGGTGTATTGCGACAACATCAGCGCCATCTACATGTCATCCAACCCGGTTCAGCACCAACGCACCAAACATATTGAGATTGATCTTCACTTTGTTCGGGAGCGTGTCACCATTGGTGTTGTCCGCGTTCTTCATGTCCCGACATCATCCCAGTATGCCGACATTTTCACCAAGGGATTGCCTACGTCTGTCTTTACCGAGTTTCGGTCCAGTTTGAACGTCTGTAAGTAGACGCTCAGACTGCGGGGGCGTGTTAGACAAATATCGTGTTCACACCGACTGTTCGGTTCGGGATCGTGTTCACACCGACTATTCATTTCGGTCTCGTGTTCACACCGACTGTTCGTTTCGGTCTCGTGTTCACACCGACTGTTCGGTTCGGTCTCGTGTTCACACCGACTGTTCGGTTATATATATGTACCCTGCCTATTGGCCTCATCATGTAATTCTAGTGCCATACGATTGCTTTCAATACCATTGTTTTTTATTCTTTTGTGAAAATATTAATTAAATGACTTAATTTTGCTTAGTTACGAAAAATTGAGAAACATTTTGCAACATCAAAATTCATGTATTGTACGAAGTTTCAAACAATTGAGCAACATTTGCACCATCCAAAATCACATGTAGATATGTATGCACACGTTTCAATTAATATTTTACAGTGAATTTATGTATAAGAAGAATACAAATGCATAGATCAACCAAATCTGAAATTTGGCTAACAGTTTCACAATTTTCATGCTCACATAATATATTTGTCTCACATAACTTTACAATTTTCATGCTCACACAATACAACATTTTAGGGGAAGAAGCACATGCAGCCGATGTATTTGCTAAATGAAAAATATCTGACAACAAGATGCTGCCTACAAGAGCAATTGAAACAAAGCAGTTCTCCTCCTCACTGCCGACTCCATGAGTACATAAAATGAACTCCTATCATCAATCCCACCAGGATAAAAACAGCCATTGCTCACAAAAAATAAAAATTACATGCGAAGAGTCAGTGTGATCACTTCCATGGATGCAGTTGCCAGGCTTTGTCCTCCATTGATGCGTTCTTCAGCACCTGATCCAGTTCTGCAAGTGGTTTCATCTGCAATTTTTTTGTGTCTGTGCTCGATTAGATGTTGCAAATCTGATGAATGCATGATTTTGATTCAATAATCTGGAGAGATAATTAAGTGACCATTGGTGCTTGGAAATTAATGCGAAATATCCAATCTCACTCGAATCATTTTGCCTTAGTTGTAAATGTATAATAACCCCCCAATCCTGCCTGGACATCAGGCTAGCATATTCGTTGCGTCTCCAGTAGTCAATTTCACCTTTAAGGCTTTTGGTCTCTGAATATGACAAAGCAACAGGAGGATTATCTTAAGCCAATCTTGAAAAGGTAGCATCATCAGCATGTTGACGGGCTTTAGGAATTCAATTCTAGGCTCGATTATTACCACAAAGATACCTGCAGTATTATACTGGTCATGGATTTGCATGTCGTTGTCGCTTATTAGTTCACTGAATGAAGATGTAGCTAGGAACCTAGGACAAAAAGGGAGTCCACTACTCTAATATTCATCTACTGTCCATAGTTCAACACTACTCTTACTCTGTTAGAGCAATGGAAATAAACATTTTCATGATCTGATCATATTATAAATATCTTGTAAGATAAAAGGAGGAAAAAAACTAAGTTTTCGATAACCAGAGAATAAGGTAAACATTGCCATTGTAAATTTTTCTTCTGTTCTAAATTTCTGGGCACTCCTAGCACATAGTTAGCTCTGCTCAACCAAATTGCAGTTCAATGTGCTAGAAGTTCCAATCATATGTAGCCAATAGCTAATCAAGCTCTAGGCTACATTCCACTCTTCACTCGAAACTTCCGCTGAATAAAATATGGAAAATAACACATTTATGCAACTAGAAAATGGAGGTGGACAAGAGGTTGGAGGGGAGGCGCGGAGGAGGAGGCCGAGTGGCGCGGTTCGGGGGAGGAGGATTCGGGCGGCGCCGGCGCCGGCGCGACTTGGGGATGGCCGTCGAGCGGCGGAGGCACGACCTGGGGGCGGATTCGGGGCGGCGCTGGCATGACTCGGGGGCGACCGGGGGGTGGCGACGTAGGCTAGGACGAAACGAATGGATAGGGGCAACCGGTGGCATTTGTTGGTTCTTCTCGAACACCTGCAGAATCTGGTTGTGTTCACTTATGCTTGTATATCTTCAATTGTGCTGCTGATCTGTGCAGCAGAGCATGCAGCGCTCCTGATCCGGAAGACCGAAATACCATCCATCGACAGCAAGAAGATCGCTCCAGGTATGGCTCTTACTTCTCGATATCAGTATTCAGTACTCTCAAGTCTCAACTAAGACATTTGGATTGGAAGGATTATAATGATAAGGCCGCACGGTGTTCGCAGCCGACGACTGCCGGGGGGGGGCGGGGGGCAGGCAACGCGGAGGAGGACAAGGAACAAAGTCAGGAAACACACACGCACGTAATTTACCTGTGGACACATACTATACGAGAGAGATGTACACGCACAAAAACTACTTAACTTACAAGATGAGTTTTGTGCTGCTCAAAATCTTAGCTTTTCCGGATTTCTTTCTTTCGCTTTTATTATATCAAACAAAGAGTAACCGAAGGTAAAGCAATTCATACGCCACAAACCTTAATGCAAGCATCAATGCGAATGCACGTTTTGCCGGATCCAGATTTTACGCATGCATCGACTCACACCAACTAACTCATGCACGCACGCGCTAACTCACTTGATTATTCCTAATAATATCTCTCTAATTAAGATGGCTTCACAACGGTGCCGGTTCGTCGTCGGTATCCGCCTCCATGAGATGCGTCTATACTTCCCTGTTCTTACGGCATTCGGAAGTAAAGTGTACATAGTTATTACAGTTGTAGCATCTAATGAGGATATCAACCCTCCGGATACGACCACTACTCCATGTCATAGTACAAGGAAGGTCCATACGTCATTTTGGTTCCAAGTTAAGCAAGAGTTCAAGTGGGACATGTTCTGGAATTCAATTTTGCATCCAGAGACAGCACCGACTTTAAACGTGCATAGAAGTCGCATACGGACTCCGTTTGAGGTCTTTGAGTGCACGATGAAAAGCTTTTCTCGTCCTATTTCCAACAGATCTAGCATCACCTCTAAATTCCTTACGTGCGTGCTGCAATCACCAAAACAATCCGGTGCTGATTCTGAGTCCGAGTCAAAGGTTGTTGCGTGACCTCCACTTGGGCACATGGGTCTTGTAGCTCCTAGGGGCGTATGTCCGCCCCCTGGCCGCCAAGACCTAGCCATCACCCCCATATATACTCATGTGGGTGACACTTTAGGGTTTGGATTTCGTTTAATTAAAAGTTAGCTACATTGCAACTTCGTGTATTGGCTTGTGTCGACTAGACTAACCATAATACCACTTCGAAATCCCATCTTATTAAGTACTTCAATCCTATTTACAATTTCAGATTGCTTATTATCTTGTTTTTGCTTGTTCTTTGATTACATGTAGGAATAAATCTTCGTGGTCAGGTCGATTGTGCTTCTAGTAAGGTTGATAACAATCTCGGAGTTGGTTCAGTATTTGCTTGGCATATTGGTCATGTACGATTGGTAGCCGAATCGTGAGAGTCGTCTCCTCAAATCAATTTTTTCTTCTCATCGAAAGATCAGGACACCCATTGTCACACCAGCATCTCACTTTA
Source organism: Hsuehochloa calcarea (assembly GCA_036346395.1). Lineage (NCBI taxonomy): Eukaryota > Viridiplantae > Streptophyta > Magnoliopsida > Poales > Poaceae > Hsuehochloa > Hsuehochloa calcarea. The sequence goes on along the minus strand of CM070604.1, from coordinate 4,133,911 downwards.
GCCCTGTTGAATTTACAGATCCCACGGCTTCGGGCACCATTGCCGTTAGAGCCGCCGGGCTTGCCATCTCTACTCTTTGCCGATTGGGCCTCCCACTCGGTGCGCGTTGGGAGAAGATGTTCGTCGTCGTTATTGCTGCTCATACCGCGTAGATGCTCCTCATACGCCTTGAGATGACCGATCGCTTCTTCCACCATCATTGTCTTCAAGTCCCCAAATTACTCAATAGTTGAGACAATCTACAGTTACTTTCTCGGGAAGGCACGAAGAAGCTTCTTCATGACGTAGCTCTCCTCCATCTTATCACCAAGACCGCGAATCTGGTTGACGAGAGTCGTCAATCTCACGGCGAAGTCGTCCAACGACTTCGTTTTCTTCATACGCAAACTCTTGAACTCGCTCTTGAGGGTCTGCATGCACGCCTCCTTGACACAGTCAGTGCCTACGTAGATCGTCTTGAGTGTGTCCCACGCAGCTTTCGTCGTCCCTTTTTCGGTGGGTAGGAGGAGGGTATCGTCTGAGACTGCTTGGAAGACGGCCGCAAGGGCCATCTGATCTTGGCGCTCATCAACTTCGTCGGCCATCACAGCTTCTCAAACACCTTGGGTCTTCACGAACACCTTCATCTTGATTGCCCACGCGCTATAGTTGCTCTTGCTTAGCATAGAGTATTGAAGAGAGACGTTGTTTTCTCTTTCCGGTACCCTCGACGGACCACCGCCGGTAACGATGGTGCGGCTTGACATCATATCATCACCGGTGACACCACTTCCCAGAGAGTGCGACATGATCTTGAGCATACACTGATAAAGAACTCAGACTTTGATACCAAATGTAGGAACAAAGGCAGGAAACAAACACACGATTTACCTGTGGACACACACTACACGGGGGAGACACACACACAGAAAAACTACTAAACTTACAAGATGATTTTTGTGTTGTTCAAACTCTCATCTTTTCCAGATTTCTTTCTTTCTCTTTTATTCTATCAAACAAAGAGTAACCGAAGGTAGAGTAATTCATGCGCCACTACCCCTAATGTAAACATCATGCGCATGCACGTTTTGCTGGATCCAGATTTTACGCACGCACTAACTCACGCACACACGCACTAACTCACTTGATTATTCCTAACACCCCTCTCGACTTTCACCCTGGATAGTGGGCGTCATCCTGAAACTCTCCACCAACAAAACCACCTCGTACACCCACGCGGATGTCATGCGCCATTGTCACAACACAGGTTGGAATCTAGAGGCATTCTCATCCTAAAACGAGCCTCGGCATGGCTGTCAAATAAAAGGTTTTTGTCAATCCTCTACCTCTCAAGGGAGCCGGAACCAACAGGGAGCTCGGGGGAGGCGGGGCTAGGACGCGGTGGCATAGTGGGGGCGGGACCGGTTGGGAGCTCGGTGGAGGCGGCGTTGGTCACACCTGGAGTTCGCTCGGGACCTGGCCGCGGAGCCTTGGTGCTCTTCTTCTAGCTAGTGACGTGTGCTTTGCTAATCGGATGGATGGGATCAATCTGAATAGAAGAGGGGCAAAACAGTTATTTCTCTAGGGAATAGATGAGAAAATAAGAGAAAAGAAAAACATAGGAGAAAAGTAGAGAAAATGGCAAATTTCAAAACCTGATTTTTGCCCCCCTCCCCCACTCATTCCAGCATAGGACAAGCAAGGAGGAAGAAAACAGGGGGAAAGGAGATAGGAGAGGCGAAAAAGCGCACGGCGAAGCCATGTTCGTTCGTTGCGGAGGAGATAGAGAGAGTAGCAGCTTGGTAGGTTAGCAAATAAAACTAGCGACTGAAAATTGATGTCATTAGATCATTTTAGCTATAGTGTAGTTTGTTTTACTTTAGATTATCATTGTAGGTTAGATAATTGTTAGACCGAAAATAATTTAGAAACTACGAAAATAGCAAGTAGCTCTAAAAAATTCGTAAAAAATTCGAGAGTAGCTAAATAGGGTGTGTAGAGCCTGGTTAAAATATTCATAGCTTCAATTATGTTCTTGTTTTTGCACGGTAAATATTATGTAAATGCTGAGAATACATTTTAAACTAGAAAAATAGCAAGGCAGCTCTAAAAATTCTATAAAAATTACAGAGCAGCTAAATATGGTGTGTAGAGTCTGATTAAAATATTCCTAGCAATATTTTTGTTCTAATTTTTACACGATAAATATTTTGTAAATGCCAAGAATACATTTTAAACTAGGAAAATAGCAAGGTAGCTCAAAAAATTTGTAAAAATAGCAGAGTAGCTAAATATGGTGTTTAGAGCCCTGATTAAAATAATCCCAACTTCATTTATGTTCTTATTTTTGAACGATAAATATTATGTACATATCGAGAGTACATTTTGAATTAGGAAAATAGCAAAGTAGCTCTAAAAATTCCCAAAAAAAATTCCAGGGTAGCTAAATAGGGTGCGTAGAGCCTGATTAAAATATTCTCAGCTTCAGTTATGTTCTCCTATTTGCACAGTAAATATTTTATAAATGCCGAGATAATCTTTCAAATATTATGTAAATCTTAAATTTCTGGTATGGTGGACTCAAGAGACACTGCACAGTGGCTGTACGAGCTGTTTGACCCGACCATTGATGCAACTCACCGTAGTCGCCTCAATACCATTATCCTGTAGGAAGGCGAGCAGCCCATTGAGTTTGACGTGTTGCGGCTACGCACACCCATGAGGGCATGGAGGGTGGACCCACATTGGGTTCCACAATACGTATACTTCTAACCTTCTTATAATTAATTTTGGACTAACTTATGTGTGAACTCACATATGTGTTAATCCTTTTGACACAGGTTGAGAGTAGCAGGCCTGCTTCCACTAGTTAGGATGGTGGAGGCAATGTGGGAGGAAGAGGAGGGTGTCGCTGTCAGGGTGTCTACGTCGAGGCGGTTTTCGTTCGACCGGTGCCTCCTGACGGCGCTAGTTGACTGTGGAGGCTAGAGACGCACACGTTCCACCTTTCGTACGGGGAGATGATGCTGATGCTTCAAGACGTGGGCTACCTGACCGGGTTGCCTTGCACGGGCTTCCCTATGGCAGCGTGTGACGTCTCGGACACGTAGTACACGGATATCCTTGAGAGGTTCCAAGGGTTGCTGCCAGCCAACGCCAGCTACAGGGAGTTCTCTAGTACGCACAGACTGATACTGAGGTGGATCAACTAGTTCAACGTAAGTACTTATAACTCTTGCATTTTCACTTCAATTCTTTTGTTCAATTTAGTGATGTGTCCCTGTCTTCTTCCAGTTGGCTGCCCTGGGACCGGATGCACCTGACTACGCAGCGAGGAGGTACTCCGAGGCCTACTTGCTATGTCTGTTTAGCTGGGTCATGTTCCTTGGGTCCCACAGTGACAGCGTGAACAAGCACATGATCCGCTGCGCATGGGAGCTGGCGGACACAGAGGTGGACCTGATCCCGCCGTACACATGGTGCCTAGCGGTATTGTGCACGACGTACCTCGCCCACATGCCACCGGGTCCGAGAGAGCTCTGCCCTCTCCGGATGCCCGCTGCTTTTTTAGCTATGGTCATTCGAGCGTTTCTAGATCGAACGACCACAACTAGACCTGGGAGCCTACACCGATGCGATGTATGCCGCCGATGACCTAATGGATCGGCCAACCTTGGGTACGGTGTGGTGTCACCGATGGGTATATTTTTTTTGAACCTTTAGCCCTTTTGTAATTTAATTTAATTGCAGATGCTAAGTTTTTGTTGTTCTATTCCACGAGTCACCTTCACTCCGATCACTATGCACGCGTCCTAGCTGGACCATGTTACAATGTTCGATCAGTTGACATATGTCCACATCATCTGGGCGTCGTACATTGCCAATAGGGTGTCAGCGCGTGTACCCTGAGGCTTGTCCACCCAATGCACGCGAGACTGGTAGTACCTGTACACGTGAAAGTTCTTGGTGCACGACATCTTCATGTGAAGGACCGAAATGGCAACAGAGGGGGGGGGTGAATGGTGCTTTAAAATTAATAACTCCCCTTTGCTGTAATTAAATAAGACCTACAAAGTCCTCTGGATATCTCAAGAAGAGTGAAGCAAAATCAGAGAACGAAAACAGAAGTTTCAGACTGTTCTGGAGAAATCGGACGTTCCGATTTTACCCGGCGGTAGTTCCGCACTCCGGAAGTTCCGGGTTGATCGGAAGTTCCGCTGCATGTAGTTCCGCCTTGGACAATCGGAAGTTCTGATTGTCCTGACCGAAGAACAGTGCGCTCGGGTTTTTCCCAAAAATCCAAAGTGGTAAATCTTGAATGCTCTTCTCTGGTCAAGTTTCACAGGACATCATCCTAAGCAACATCTTGACCTCATGGAGAAGAATCGCAAACAAAGATTCAATACTCGAGCCAAAAACGGATTTCTTGAGAAAGGGACAAGAAAGACCAAAACTCACAATAGGCACGATTCTCAGATTCTCAGCTTATGAAACTTTGATAATAGATTAGCAATATCAAAACGATTCTAGATATGAAGATTCAAGCTATTTCATAAGACGAATCAAGAGATACATCAAAACCCTAGTTATTCAAGAGAAGAACAGAGAGAAGGAAGAGGACATAAACAAGTAATCAAAACTCAGAGTTTCATTGATAGATATCAAATGTTTACAGATGGAAACACAGAGGAATGATTACATAAGATTTCAGATCATACTCTCCTCTCAACAAGCTCTCAAAAAGCAAAACAAATCCTTTTAGAGCTAACCTAATTTTCTCACTAAAAATCTAACCCTAACTCCGTGGTTCTCCCTATTTATAGCCTTTACTAATGGGCCTCCAACCCATTAAGCCCGCTACACCGAACGGAATCGCCTCCACTTTTGCCGCTGCGAAAAGACCCTTTCGCCTTGCGCACCTTCCGAAGCCTCCGTACACCTTGTTGTCCACAACTCGCAACCGCTTCAAGATCCACGCCGTCTTCGACACATCCCGACCGTTCTGACCTCAACGCCTCCTGCGCCTAGTCCGGTCCACGTGTCTCGCCACGACTCCATCTTGATGCCTGCGATCAACAGCATAAAAACACATCACATAGCATTGCACAATATCATAGCATCAACATTTGTATAAGACTCAAACTCATACAAAATCAAAATCACAAATTTAACCTTCTCTCGCGACAGCTCGACACAATTGGAAGTTCGCGACTTACCACAATGAAGTTCGATTTCGAACATCCGCACTTGTCGAATTATCGGAAGTTCCGTGCTTACCATGCGGAACTTCCGATCTTCTAACAACCGCACGCCCAAAAATTCTATTCGATTTTCGTCTCGGAGGTATCTCAATACGGTATTATCGGACACTCGCTACCCCATGTGCGGAAGTTCCGATTCTCTTCACCAAACCAAAACCTGTAAATCGGAAGTTCCTTTTTCCAACACCGGTAGTTCAGATTAATCGAACTTCCGCTCCATACACATGGTAGTTCGATTTCCGACACTGACCGTAAATACCCAAACCGAAAACCTCAATTCTCAATCTAATCAACACACTTGTCAAATACTCATCACTCAGAGTGGAGGACCTCTCACATGGTCTCTCAATCTCCCCCTTGATGAGTATATTGACAATTACCGAAAAAGCATAAGATGAGTTTGAGATTACAGTCAACCAAGGTCTAAACAAGAGTAATTAAGCACAAGACCAAGTTGACACAAGGAAAAAGACTTGAGATGAGATGAAAGAGCAATTTTCGCACAAAACTCAAGGCTTTTCTTCAGAAGGCTTTTTCTCACAATCATTCTCCCCCTTTGGCAATAAAATCATCAATATGTAGAAAAGGGAAGAAAAGACTATATGATGTTCATTTTAAGCATTAGGAGCCATGTAGATTATCCAAAATGACTATTAGAGTATTACACCAAGCCATAACACAGAAGAATGCTATCAAGATCATGACAATCGATGTATAGAAGAGCTAAGACAGAAAGTCCATAATCTGATTAATGATCCAGTTCTTTAGCAGGTCAAAGAAGTCAAGATTGAAGTCTAGCTAAAGATATCCAAGGATGATGCAAGCCATGTCAAATAATCTAAGTTGAACCAAGAAGACTCATACTGAACAGTTTAGAGTGCTACCAGTTGAAGAAGGACTCATTTTATCCAAAACTTGGTCTCTTTGATGATAAGCAATTTTAGCACATTTTTCTTTTTCTGAAGACTTTTTATGGTTTTATCTCAGTAAAGCAAGCTCTGGACTAGGTGCCATCCACAACTGCCTCCTAAGCTTCAACCATTTTTTTTATTTTAAACCATGTGCTAGATCTCAAGCCTTATGCGACCACTCCAAGCAACAGACTTAAGGAGGTGATCTTAGGTCATCCAAGGCTCCCCCTGAGTTCATGCCTAGTGCAATGGCAAGCCGTCTCATGAGAAAGATTTGGTGAGATCAGTTTTTTCGCACAAAAGAGATCATTTTTGCTTTTGAAGTTTTTAGACCAGTGATTAGAGATAAGTCATGTTTCTTAACATACTGACATAGCTTACTCAAAAGTTCAAAAGAGATTCAGGACTCAACTCAGCCTACTTGACATGGCGAAAATCATAAAAGGATAGTTTTAACCAGACTAGTCTCAAGAGCTATCATGACAAGATTTTAATTCAAGTTTAGCATTTTTAAATACCTTAGCATGTCAAAGACTAAACTACACATAAAAAGTCATGATAGATCTAGCAGTTTAGCATAAATCATGGCAAGATGTAAAATAGTGAAAACAGATCATAAGGGATAATAAACAAGGCTCCATTTGATTATCATGCAATGCTTGATGAAATACACAAAAATCCAGATTCCCTTGATGAGATGCATCTTTTAATTGAGTTGAGTTATGACAAAATTAAGAGAATGGAATAACCAAGAATAACTCCCCGAACCAAAGGAACTAAAACGAGAATCGATAAGTAAAGCAGAAAAAGCGATCCTTTAGAGCATAGAAAAGATATAGAAAACTATCGCTCGACAGATTCTTATCTACCCCATATGATTCTAGGACTATTAGTGATCTACACAAACACTAAGGAGCAAACAACATCCTGTCTACCCAAGGGTGGCCCGACCCTGCTAGAACCTATAAGAAGTGAGTAAGCTCTACTTAGAGAGGAAGAGACGACTAATAAGCAAGATCCTAGAAGCACAAGACAAGAAGTGGCGATCAAAGCAATGTGGCGAGAGAAACGCTCTAACCTATCTTTGGAAGGACTTGACCGAAATATTAAAAGAAATGAAACCAGACAAGAGTAAGCGTATAATATAATATAATATAATATAATATAATATAATATAATATAATACAGTAGTAGCACAACGCTCCCCCTCACAGCAGTCCGTAAGGACAAACCACCCTAAGCTCTCCGCAGAGTCAAAACCGAGAGTCGTCCGAGGCTTAGTGAAGATATCGCCAACTGGTGCTCACTCTCCACAAACTGGAGCACAATGTCGCCCTTCTCTACATGGTCTCGAAGAAAGTGATATCTGATATCAATATGCTTGGTCCGAGAATGTTGCACTGGGTTTTCAGACGTGTTATCACAGACGTGTTATCACAGAAGAGTGGAACGCAGTCGATAGATAGCCCGAAATCCTGCAGGGTCGAGACCATCCAAAGCACTTGGCTACAGCAACTGGCTGCAGCAACGTACTCGGCCTCTGCAGTGGACTGCGCAACACCGGATTGCTTCCTTGACGACCAGGAGACAAGAGAAGTGCCAATGAATTGGCAAGTGCCAGAAGTGCTCTTCCTATCTATCCTACAGCCAGCAAAGTCTGCATCGGAGAAAGCTCTAAGAGATAGACAAGAAGAGGAAGAGTACCAGATGCCATAGTCAATGGTAGCTCGAAGGTACCGAAAGATGCGCTTCACCGCCTGACGGTGAGATACGCGAGAGAAGCTGAATCGCGCACAAAGACACACAGAAAAATGTATGTCTGGTCTCGAGGCTGTGAGGTACAAGAGAGAGCCAATCATGCTCCTGAACTCCTTTTGGTCAACAGGTTCGCCGTCTTCATCTGGATCCAGAGCAGCTGTAGATGCCATCGGAGTTGATACTGGCTTTCCATCGTTCATGTCGAAACGCTTCAGGAGGTCTCGAGTGTATTTGCCTTGATGAAGAAAGGTACCCTCCCGAGTCTGTTTGATTTGGAAGCCAAGGAAGAAACTCAACTCGCCCATCATGCTCATTTCAAACTCCGAGCTCATGACATCGGAAAAGCGGGAAACGCGAGCATGCGAGAGCCGCCAAAGATAATGTCATCCACGTAGATCCGACGAGCGGAAGATCGGTGCCAAGGCGGCGAATGAACAAGGTCTTGTCAATTTTACCCATCTCAAAACCATGGCTCGTGAGATAGGACTTAAGCCTTTCATACCAAGCTCGGGAGCTCGCTTGAGTCCATACAAAGCTTTGGAAAGCTTTGTAGACATGGTTAGGGTATTTGGGGTTCTCGAACCCGTGAGGTCATCTCACATAGACTTCTTCCTCAATAAGGCCATTGAGGAAGGCACTCTTGACATCCATCGGTAAAGCTTGAAACCCTTAGAAGCTGCAAAGGCAAGCGAGATTCTAATGGCTTCAAGTCTAGCTACTGAGGGCAAAAGTCTCTTGAAATCTAGACCCTCAACTTGAGAGTACCCCGAGCTACCGGCCTAGCCTTGTTTCAATAACTAACCCATCTTCACTTTGCTTGTTCTTGAACACCCATTTGGTCCCAATGATATTGTGACCTTGAGGGGCTCAACAAGGGACCGACCTTGTTCCTTTCAAAGTTTTCCAATTCCTCGTGCATGGCGTTGGTCCATGACTCATCGAAAGAGCATGACAAGCGTCTTTGGGCTCAAACGAGGCAACAAAGGCGAGAATGGAGCAGAATAGAGACATGCCGCTTTTTGAACAGTGACTCGCTCAAAAGATCTCCAATTATCTCGCTCACGAAGGATGGTCCTTTGAATGTGTCTTGGAGGTCGGGGTGAGATGAAGAAGTGGCCTCTACCTCATTAGCGCAGCGAGATAGGGACAGAGCCACTAGCTTCAGAAGAAGCAGAAGGTAAGGGCTGATCTCCTCGAGGTGCGGTGGAAGAAGGCACCTCAAGAGGAGGAGGAGGAAGAACTGAATCAGGTAGACAACCTTCATCTCCGTCTTCCTCTTCGCCCGTAAAGATGGACTCTGACCGCTCTAGGGAACTCGAGATATCGTGCCTAGTCCCTGACCGCCTCATCAAAGGTCACCTCACGTGTCTCTAACAATTTACTAGACTCAGATTGGACTCTATAGGCACGAGAAGAAGTCGAGTAACCCGTAAAGATCCCATCACAAGATCGTGACTCGAACTTATCTAGGTTCCCGGACTTGAGAATAAAACACTTGCAACCAAACACACGAAAATGCGAGACTGGTTTTCGCCCATATCTCAACTCATAAGAAGTGCGATGCAATAGTGCCCAAGAAAAACTCATTAGAAACATGACAAGCAAGAGCAATTGCCTCACCCAAAACTTCCTAGGTGTAGAGTATTCATCAAGCATCGTCACCGCCATCTCGACCAAGGTACGGTTCTTCCTCTCCGCAACGCCATTTTGTTGGGGGCGTATGGAGACGAGCGGTTCTCTACACTGTCTCACCACAAAAACTCTCAAAGTAGGAATTCTTGAACTCGTGCCATTATCGGTGCGAATTGCTCGTAATGCACCGGGAGCTCAACAAAGCCTACTAAAAGACCACGAAAAGAGTAAACGTCTCATCCTTCGAGGCTAAGAAAACACCCAAGAATACCTCGAGAAGTCATCGACCACGACAAGTACGTACCACTTCCCTCCCTCGATCGCACTCTAGGTGGTCCCTCGTGTCCATATGGAGCGATTGACACAGTGCATCTGTCATAGTCATCAGAATCGGAGGATGTGAAGTGGCAACCATTTTGCCGTGCAGGCAAGGAGCACAAACAAGATCCTTGACCATTTTGAGTTTCGCAAACCACGAATGAGATCGTGGCGCTAACTCGGTCGATGATCAAATCCTATATGACCAAGTCTCCTATGCCGAAAGTCAAATCACGGGATTCAGAAGCAATTAAACAACGGAGAGGATCACCAGAAGATCCAGAAAAATCAGCACGAAAGATCCTCCCATATCGAGAAATCCCGCAAACTAGACTACCCGAAGAATCAAGAATTTTGCAATGGTTTTTCTTAAAGCTCACCTCGAAACCGTCATCGGTAAGCTGAGAAACTGAAAGTAGATTATACTGCAGCTTACTTACTAAGGCAACATCTTTTAAAATGAAAGAATCATTAATGCTCACAGTACCTTTAGCGATGACGCACCCAAAAGAAGCATCTCCGAAGGTGATCGTCTCATCACCTGGAGCACGGGCTAGGGAAGAAAACCAACGAGAATCTCCAGTCATATGTCGTGAACAACCGGAGTCTACAATCCAGACCTTTCCCTTCTCGGCCGGCGACTCGAGTCAAACAGAGTAAAGTCTCAAGATCGGGTGAATCAACAGTGATTTTGGCACCCAATACTGAGTAACACGGCGAACAGATGAAGAAGTCAAGCAAGACTGACCTCTATCTATCCTACGCTCTCTGTCACTCAACAAGTCAAAAGATCTCAGCCTGTTGCTGGATCCGACTGCTATGGGAGAGCGAGTCGAAGTGCCAAGAATATGTCGATCTCGCCATGTAGCTATCTCGAAAGGAAAACGAGATCTACCCTCAGGACGGCGGAAGTTACGACCAAAGGAAGCATGAGGACGAAAATCGAAAACTTCGGAAAAACCAAGTCCTCGATCTTGCCCAAAATCATCGATGGAACAAACCTAGACCTCGTGTTGGTCTTAGGTGCACTCAAGATCCGGGTCGACCTCGAATGTGCCTAAGAGACTCAACACGGTCTCTACGCTAGCGATCTTGGCGCGCCAAGCAATGATCAACTAAATGTCCATCTTTCCGATGAAGGTGCAATGATACTTCGCCTTACGAGGGGTCAAGCTGCAGTGGAATCACCTTGTCGTCGAAATCCTTTGAACAAAACCCACGACTTAAAATTGACTTTCGATCCCCGGCTTAGTTTTGATCACACCGGTGCTATGGTTTTGAGCACGACGGTGGATGCTTCCTCATATCCTCCTCGGATATCATATCCTAGACCCCGATTAAATCTGCAAATTTTAGATTTGTCTAGAATGAGATTGAGCTTCTTCTTGCCTCCTACAAACCTCTCGAGAGTGTTCATAAGATACCGACACTCCCAAAGAGAGAGGTGCAAGAAGAGCAAGGGAAGAAGGGACAGCAGAAGGTAAGGGAGCGTAAGAAGAACCAACAACAGAGGAAAGATTGGCTTGTGCACGCACACACCGACTTTGGGGGACAATCCCATCGCTAGCGATTGGTTCACGTTACTAGGCGCCTCTACCAAACCCTTAGACTTCTTCCCAAAGACACACAATACAAGCGGATGATTGTGTTCTAGAAGGTCCTTAGTTAGCTTCACACATTTTTCATCCAATGCAACCAAATCACATTTTAGTTTATTACAATGACTGCAAGGTGAGCTAACAAGGTCCTTAGAAGCATCTTGAGCCAATTTGTTATCGTGATCAATCATTTCTTGAAAGCGCTAGATACTGATTCTAGTTCGCAGCTAACTTAGGACAGATTTAAACAAGAAACAATAGGCTCTAGTAGCGCAGACTTGAAATTCAAGAATTTTGTGATCGCCTGCTTTAGGTTCATCTTGAGTTTATTACAATTTTCACAAGTTTCAGCAGATCAAGCAACATGGTATAAAGACCTCTAAACGAATTGTCCTTAACCTCACATGAGGTGCAAGCAAGAGCCTCAATAGTAGTGGATGAAGGAGGTGCTACTCTACTCATCTCTAATTCAAAGAAGAAGGCTAATGTTCTCTACCTTAATCATGTCAAGTTCAGAGGACACACTATCATGTAAGGTCCTTAGTTTATCCATATCATTAATCAAAGCACAAAGATGTGTCACATTCATCACGGAGGGAGCAGATGTAAGTAAAGTAAGCTCCGTGATAGTCTAGCTACTTCCTTCTCCAACCCAAAGACACTTAGCCCTAGACTTAGCATGGAATCTACCTAGCTTAAGAAAAGCATCATTAAGCTGGTCATAAGTGGGACTAACCTCATCTGAGTCGGAGTACACCATTGTCGCTCGATTCGCCTCGAGGGCCATGAAGCACATGCCGAGAAGTTGCCGCCGCCCTGGGATCATGATCGCCCTTCCCATCATCGTCACTCCACCCCTCCACCTCGCCGGTGTCCAGCCGTCGAGGCGGTGAGGACGCGATGGAATGCCTTCTTTGCCTTCCCAAAGTTGCGGAACTTCTTCTTGCCTTGATCGATCTTCGAGGGCTTCGTGTTGCGGTTCTTGTCGATGTAGTCGTTCTTGCTTGGACCGCCATAGTCACCTTTGCCCTTCCCAAGCTTGGGACGGTTTGCTCGGATGTGGTTGGGGCCACCACACTCAAACAAATCACAGACCCCTCTTTTACCATCCCTCCTCCTCTTGTAAGCATGGGAAAACTTCCGAGCTAGGAGGGCTAGTCGTTCATCCTCAAGTCGCTCTAAGCGATCATCGCTATGTCACAGAGAGCAGCTAGGAGAACCCACGTCGACTCGTAAGAAGATCCGAAGTGGGATCTGACTAATGCCATCGATCGTGACTTCGACCTTCGAGAGACAATGTCAATCTCGTGAGTTTTGAGACGCGAGTACAGCGCATCAAGAGTCAGGGTCGAGAGGTCCGTGCTATCTTTGATGGTAGTCACTTTCATCTCCCAAACACGAAGATCAAGTGCGAAAGCATCTGTCGAGCGTTATCCGAGTCGGGTATGTAAGACCGACCGCTCGGAGGTTGCTCAAAATCTTGTGAAAACGCGAAAAGCACTCGTCAAGAGATTCACCAAAGCAAGCATCTCAAATTTATCAGATTCACGCTTGAACCGGTCTTGTCGAACCGTCTTAATCGAGTGGTGCCTCATGGTATGCATCGAGGGTCACCCGGATGTCATAAGCGTAAATCAAATGAGAAATACGATCAAACTCACTTCGCTTAAACCACGAATGATTATGTTCCTTGCCTTAGCATTTGCCTCAACATCGCCATGTTTCCAAAGATTGATGTTCTCATCGGCAGAACAACAAATCTAACCTTCACCTTTCTCCGGATGGCATACCCCGAGCACGGATGTAAGTTTCCATTCGGCTCTTCCGAAGGGTAATCCGGACCATCAAAAGCGGAGGCTTGGTGGAATACTTGTCCGTTGCCATGGCTCAACCGATAGGTTAAGATCTATCAAGAAGAGCTAACCGCTCGATACCAATTGAAGGACCGAAATGGCAACAGAGGGGGTGAATGGTGCTTTAAAATTAATAACTCCCTTTGCTGTAATTAAATAAGACCTACAAAGTCCTCTGGATATCTCAAGAAGAGTGAAGCAAAATCGAGAACGAAAGCGAAGTTTTGATCGCTCGAGAAATTGACGTTCGATTTTACCGCGGTAGTTCCGCACTCCGGAAGTTCCGGTTTGGTCATGGAAGTTCCGCTGCGATAGTTCGCCTTGGACAATCGGAAGTTCCGATTGTCCGACCAAGAACGAGGCTTCGGGTTTTCCCAAAAATCCAAAGTGCTAAATCTTGAATGCTCTTCTCTGGTCAAGTTTCACAGGACATCATCCTAAGCAACATCTTGACCTCATGGAGAAGAATCGCAAACAAAGATTCAATACTCGAGCCAAAAACGGATTTCTTGAGAAAGGGACAAGAAAGACCAAAACTCACAATAGGCACGATTCTCAGATTCTCAGCTTATGAAACTTTGATAATAGATTAGCAATATCAAAACGATTCTAGATATGAAGATTCAAGCTATTTCATAAGACGAATCAAGAGATACATCAAAACCCTAGTTATTCAAGAGAAGAACAGAGAGAAGGAAGAGGACATAAACAAGTAATCAAAACTCAGAGTTTCATTGATAGATATCAAATGTTTACAGATGGAAACACATAGGAATGATTACATAAGATTTCAGATCATACTCTCCCTCTCAACAAGCTCTCAAAAAGCAAAACAAATCCTTTTTAGAGCTAACCCTAATTTTCTCACTAAAAATCTAACCCTAACTCCAGGGTTCTCCCCTATTTATAGCCTTTGCTAATGGGCCTCCAACCCATTAAGCCCGCTACACCCGAACGGAACTGCCTCCACTTTTGCCGCTTTGCGAAAAGACCCTTTCGCCCCTTGCGCACCTTCTGGAAGCCTCCCGTACACCTTGTTGTCCACAACTCGCAACCGCTTCAAGATCCACGCCGTCTTCGACACATCCCGACCGTTCTGACCTCAACGCCTCCTGCGCCTAGTCCGGTCCACGTGTCTCGCCACGACTCCATCTTGATGCCCTGCAGTCAACACAGACAAAAACACATCACATAGCATTGCACAATATCATAGCATCAACATTTGTATAAGACTCAAACTCATACAAAATCAAAATCACAAATTTAACCTTCTCTGCACAGTTCTGGACACAATCGGAAGTTCCGCACTTACCACAGCGGAAGTTCCGATTTCCGGAACATCCGCACTTGTCAGAATTATCGGAAGTTCCGTGCTTACCACTGCGGAACTTCCGATCTTCGGAACAACCGCACGCCCAAAAATTCTATTCCGATTTTCGTCTCAGAGGTATCTCAATACCAATATTATCGGACACTCCGCTACCCCATGTGCGGAAGTTCCGATTCTCTTCAGCCGAAACCAAAACCCAGGTAAATCGGAAGTTCCTTTTTCCAACACCGGTAGTTCTGATTAATCGAACTTCCGCTCCCATACAATGTAGTTCCGATTTCCGACACTGACCGTAAACAGTCCAAACCGAAAACCTCAATTCTCAATCTAATCAACACACTTGTCAAATACTCATCACTCAGAGTGGAGGACCTCTCACATGGTCTCTCATCATGGAGGAGTGCCATGTGCACCGGGTGATGCACCGGTTCGGTCTACGTCAGGAGTTACCAGTGCGCTGGGTGCCGCAGGAGCCGCCGAATGTTCATGGGTAAGTTCACGTTTTATTTCTGTTGCATCCTTTCTCTTATGGACTTATGGATTTGTCGTTTTGTCTTCCATAGTTATAGCAGAAAGGGAGTAGCTGGTATGACTTCCTGGACCGAGAAGATGGCCCAGTGGGTTGAGCAGTGGCTACACGCCTTGACGAACGTGCACCAGGAGGTTGCTCCCTACGACCGCGGGACGTACGAGGAGTACATCGATTGGTACTCCACTCGGACGAGGGTTCGTTGCGTCAGGCTTGTGGATGACCCACCATGCCACGAGGCCACGATGACCGACACGTATCCCACCCAATCGGACTCCGCATTCCATCGCACGGTGCATATTGAACAGTCCATACTTCTTATTTCCTTTGTGTGTTTTTGTTTTCTAACTTGTTAATTCTGTTTACAAAACGATCTCGAATGGGAGTTGTACGAGTTGTCAAGCTCCATGCGTAGTCTGACGATCGAGGGGCACTACAACACGATGGGGAAGGATATAAGACAGGCCATGGACCGGATGATGGAAGCATCGAGGCAAGTCATCCAGCTGACGTCATGTCGTAGGCCGAGGGACGTGGTAGACCCACCTGTGCGTGGATGGGGGTAAGCCACGGTGCATTATGCATCACAGCTCCTCACCCAGACGTGGTAGACGGGTCCGCTTGGCACCATGCCAGGAGTACCCCAGCACCAACTTAGTTCATAGGTGCACCTGAAACACTTACGTCTCGTTGTTAACTTTGAACTCTACTAGTTATTAATGGCAGTTTCTTCTCGCAGGTCCTCAGTACCGTCCATACTAGGGGCAGGGCTACGCCGAGTCATCCGCTGCGATGCGGTCATCAGATATGTCTATGTTGTTTATACGCATAACATACTATTTTAGTATTTCCTCATTTTTGACATGCATAACGTGTTGTTCCACATTTCATAGGCCCCTATCGGACGAGGAGTTGGGGACGCATGAGGGAGTAGACTTCAGGGACTTCGACGTCTGCTGGGAAGTGCGGCTATAGCGAGCGATGGATGGCAAGAGCAACCAGGTCTCCGTTGGGGCTTCACAACTACACGGTGTGCCAGGAGCAAGCCAGCCGACACAGCATCCCCTCGGGGCACGCCCTCTGGGGACGCCCCCATAGGCTACTCGCGTCGGTAGGGTACTTCGGTCGTCGGAGCCTTTGAGTACTTGCAACAGCATCCGCAGCCGCGCCAGGCGAGGCTAGGGACCACACATGGGGTACACCCCAAGGGGGCTCGCGAGTCACGAGTAGATGTATCAATCTTGTTATGTAAATATTAATTTATGTAGGACTTACATGAATTTATGCTAGTCTCATGTTTTGATCCTATTTATTCTTGTTGTGTGCACTTGTAACCGTGTGAGGGAGTCGGTATCACGACACCACACACCACCCTAGTTCTAGTATTTTCGTACATAAAATGACTACACCTTGTTCGCAAAGTACGTCGCATATTTTTCATACTGTGTCGCCGAATGGGGCTATTTTCGATATTACGCCGCCAAATGAGGCTATTTATGATATTGCGACACCGAACATGGCTATTTTCGATACTGTGCCGCCAAAGAGGGCTATTTTTTATATTGTGCCATGTAAAACGCATTCCAAACATATTTGGTCACATCGAAACTTAGAAAATTTTCTCTACCTCATATTTCCTTATCTTTTTGAAAATTATCGGCAGAGCAGACAATTATAGACATACTAAAATTGTAAATTTACTTTAATTACAAAAAGGGAACTCGTCGTGCAGTTCAACTAGCGACAGTCTCTTGTAGCCATTTCATCTGGCGACACGAGCCTGTCACCAGTTCAACTAATGATTTGTTGTTTGTCCACTGTTTACAGTGGCGACGGGGCACCTATCGCCATTTCATCTAGCGACAGGCTCCTGTCGTCAGATGAAATGTAGCATGTCGTCAGATGAAATGGCTACATGAGGATTTTGTTGCAATTTTTTTTTACTATTTAATTTCATAGTTATTAATTAAAATAGTATTATTTAAAAAAATTATACAACTTGCGACTTGCTAGGATAATTGAGACAAAGATGGCTTCATGATGAGAAGTTCTTTGGAAAGTGATGAGGATTGCCTCGCCTATTATCCAAGGTTATATTCCCTCATACAAATGCCAAATTTATGGTCCTTAGTCCTAACGAGGTAATCTGTTCCTCTTTACTTCATTGCCAATTTGAGCATAATGTCTGATCAACTTGTTTTTACCCTTTTTAAGTTACTAAAGAAAACTTTAATTTCTTTCGAAAATGCTATGGAGCTATGATGTTGGTGTCGTGTCATTATGTGATGTACAACACTACAGCAAATCAAAAAGTCTAGTGATGCACTTCTCTCAATCCTCTCTGTTTTTGGCTCTCTGTAGCTGAAAGTATCTAGGCACTCATAGTTGGTTTTCGTAATTAATGGTAATATTGTGTTAAAGGACTAACATGTGTGTTGAGATATGTTTAAGGTTAAAGTTCGATGATTATTTGATGATAAGGTCTTTGGCAAGGTGAATATTGTGAAAGATCAGCATTGATCAAGACAAAATGTATTATATAGCTCAAGGACCCTTTTGTAGTTTTTACCGATCTCGGTGTTTGGAGAAAAGATAGAATTTATAGGATAATTATCGTACTATAAAGAGTGATCATGGATAGTAGCTTGAGGAACTATTTTTGTGCCATTATGATCAACTAGGGTTCATACATTGTCTTGATTTAAGCTTCTGGAAAAATATTTTGCAAATCTATATGACCGCAAAGTGATATGTGGTACTACCGCAAGTCGGTAGTACCGATATTCATACAGCGGTACGTATTTTTCAGAGAGTGTGTTTTCGAGTGGTTTGCTACTCTCTAAAAATCGGAACGACTGCATTTCAATTGCAGTACTACCACAGGTTGGTAGTACCGAAATATGCATGGTGGTACGTATATCTCAGAGAGTGTGTTTTTCGATTGGTTTGCTCTCTCTGAAAAATAGAACGGTCGTATTTCAATTGCGGTACTACCGCAGGTCAGTAGTACCGAAATATACATGGCGGTACGTATATTACAGAGAGCGTGTTTTTGAAAGTTTTTTTTATCTCCCCTAGATCGGTATGACCGCAATCCCTGAGCGGTACTACCGGGAGTGCGGTAGTACTGATTATTTCTTGGCGGAATGAGTTTTCCAGAGAATGTGTTTTTGAGAATTCTTGAGCTCTGGAAAACGGTAGCTTTGTTCTAGCCGAACGGTACGACCGCAAGTTCTAGCCGAACGGTACGACCGCGATGCGGTAGTACCGATTTTTAGTTGGCGGTAGTACCGTAGCTTTATGATAATGACTAGTTTAAAGTATTAAATGCTACTATTCCAACCGTTGAGCTGAAGATCAGTAGTACCGGGTTTTCAATGGCGGTACTACCGCAAATCCTGATTTTTCCATAAACTCGGTCGTAACGGCTAGTTTTGTGGATGGGGACTATAAATACACCCCCACTTGCACCAAAGCAGGAACCTTTGGCTATATTGAATACTCTTGAGTTCTTGGTGCTCTCTCTTCTACTCATTTGCATTCATTCCACTCTTTGATGTAGTTGAGAGCTTTCAAGTGCATAGCATTCATCAGTTGATCAATTGACACTTGATAGTCTCCAAGCAAGAGCTGAGATTTATTACTCTTGGTGCTTGCCGGCACCTAGATGGCTTGAAGGAGCTACTCGGTGATCACTTCAAGAAGTTTGTGAAGTGACCCAGTGAGAGTTGTGATTGGTGTGGTGCTCACCAACTCCGGAGCAAAGGAAGAGCAGCTATAGTGATTAAGGGAGAGGCTAAATTCGTGGAGCCGACTTGATTTGTTCAAGCTTCCTCAACGTGGACTAGTGAAGACCGGCAAGTCTTCGGTACCACGGAAAAAAACTCCTTTGTCTCCAATGTGGTTTAATTTATAGTCTTTACTCTTTCGCATTTACAATTCTAATATTTTATTTGTGTAGAATTGCCTAGCTAAAATTGTATCTTGTTTTTATCTAGTCCATATTTGTGATAAAATTTGTTATTCGTTGGAGATTTTTAAAAACCTCCTATTCACCCCCTCTAGTCGGTTGTCCTTGATCCTACGGTAGCTACACGACTTTCTGTATATGACACAAAATGTTCAACAATGCTACTGAAATGGAATAAAGGGGGGTTTCTACACGTGACACCCCAACTCTCTTTGTATTACCCACCAGTAGAGGTGGCCAAATGGACCGTCTTAATCGAGCTTGCTAAAGCATGTCATTGTTGACTTGTCCCCCCACCTAAATGAATCGTGTCGGTTCAGCTTGACGCACTGCGTCGTGATTGGGTAGGGACCTGGGCTGGACCGAGCACGGCACAAATAGTACCAGGTCTGGTACAACACGACTAGACCTATTCATTTATAGTATTTATATGATTTTTTTTTAGTTTTTGAATTTTATATAGTTTATTTTATAAGTATATATTTATTTATTTTGTATTTTTTTAAAAAAATATATATTCTAGAATTTTTTACATTTTCTTTAAATTTTCATACCAAATGGCTAAATGAGTGGACACCAGCCTCATGGACTAACCGTGCCCGAACCAACCGAGCACGACCTGTGAGACTATCGTGTTGTGCTTGAGTCGGTGCCTCAACCAATGAGCCGATATGACTTGTCTAAGTAACGGGCTAAACAAGCCTGTACCTAAATGGGTCGTGCCATACTTAGGTCGATGCCTCGGCCAATGGACCAACATGGTCATCCAAGAAATGGTCTAAACAAACCCGTACCTATATAAACCTGTGTCATATCATGTCGGTCGCCCGTTTGGTCACCTCTCTGTGATCATCCAAGAATTTTTTATAAAATAATCAATTTTTTTTATTCTGAAATACAGTAATATACCTACCTTTTTTTATTTTACAGAAATAATACTCTGTCGCTTTACAGAAATAATACTCTGTCGCTCCCCCGTTGGATGACTTGGACCTAGTCGTGCAACCATTAGACGACTGGTCCAAGTCGCCCAACCGTCGAGCTACACGTGGAGTAGTCGCCCGATGGTTGAGTGACTTGGATCTAGTCACCTAACCATTGGGCAACTGATCCAAGTCGCTCAACCACTGGGCGATTTGACAGCAAATACAATCCCTGTGTCGCTGAACCATTGGCCACTACTTGTTGGTCGTCCAACGGTTGAGCGACTAAATATTGTATAGAAAGGCACACTGACGGTCTCTTTCGCCATTCATCTCGGGAGAGAACGAGAGGAGCTTGAGATAGGATAAAATGAGAGGGAGAGAAGGAGAGGGGAAGTGAAGAGAGGGAGAAGGTTGGGAGAGGGGGAGAAGGAGAGGAGAAGAGAGAACGACCGGTGGGGGGAGCACAAGACCCTAGGAGATGGAGAGGAGGAGAGGAGAGGAGCTTGGGAGGTAAGAAAGAAAGAAGAAGAAAAATCGCTGATAAGGAGAGAAGGTCTTCGTGTGAAGGTAATAGTCTCATCCATTCTTGTTCTCATCCGAATGTAGGCGAAGCGTCGCTACTTATTGGGTTAGTATTATGATAAATGGCTAGTTAAAATATTTTAAATATTTACAGTGAGAAATCAGTCATGTCGGAGCCAACAAGACTAAAAGTGCATTATGGTGTTGGTACGATTCATGAAGGTCCATTGAAAGTTCATACAGTGTTTACCTTAGTAGTTTCCAGCAAGTCAGTATGGTACACCCGGATGCAGAGAATGCTCGAATCGGATGTGTCCTGCACTGGCTCACCTGCAGCTTCTCCTTGGACCCTGAGGTGTGCAGTGTTGTCCTACATGGGTTTTGGAGTCGGTCTACCATGCACATTCGATGAGAAATGAGCAGACTGATCCGCACAGTTGCATGGGAGGGTTTTGTGAAAGGCTGTCGGCGTCGTGGATACGAGTGCGTGCTACTCGTGCAAGCATGTCCGAAGGGAGTCGAAGGAGGCCCTGCCGACGCCTCTCGTCCGGTTGGTGGGAGCAGCTCAGGCGCGCAACACGTGCTTCCTAAAAAGGACGCGGTGGTCGATGTTACGGAGGCAGAAGAGGATACGGTGGCCGATGTTGTGGAGGTAGAAAAGGAAGATCGCACACCGCACACTCGGGCCACTACATAGACGGATGCAAGGGAGCATGTCGATAGCATAGTACGTCAGATGGAGATCGATGAATCGACGGCCCAGGCGGAGGAGGAAGCTTTAGAAGAGGATAACGATAACTCTTCTGATGAGAACGGAGGTCCCATCCCACAGGAATGGAATATAGTGGACGTTGAGGGTCATGCTGTGCACGACAAGCACGAATCACTGCGGGAGTACCATGGTACAGAGGTTCGGCTTCATGCAATGTTTGTTGACAAGGGGTCATTGTAGGATGCTATTAATCTGTGGGCCTTGTCCATGTAGTGAATGTTTCGGGTCCTCAAATCCAACGAGGAGTAGTACACCATGGTCTGCGAGCATGTTGGTTATTCTTGGCGTGTGCACGCATGTGGACCCAAGTACGAGACTCACTGGATTGTCTCGAAGGTGGAGGCGCACTCCTCCATGCTCAGTAGTGTTTTGCCGATGTCATGTACGGAGAGATAGTTAAGAAGACGGACGTGAAGGCCAAGCATATAATGATGGCTATTGAGCAGAAATTCAAGTACAAGATTAGCTATGCCAAGGCATGGTGTACGGAGCAGAAGGCTTTGGAAAGGAGGT
Source organism: Hsuehochloa calcarea (assembly GCA_036346395.1). Lineage (NCBI taxonomy): Eukaryota > Viridiplantae > Streptophyta > Magnoliopsida > Poales > Poaceae > Hsuehochloa > Hsuehochloa calcarea. Next base: position 4,112,039 of record CM070604.1, on the reverse strand, counting down.
TTGGTTCTTTCGAGATGGCTTACGACAATCTTTCCCGTTTGCTCCCGGTGCTACAGGACAAGAACCCGGACACATACATTGCTATCAAGGACAAGCCATCTAGAAGACCGCTAGGTTTGATGGTATTGCAGTGGGCCTTCTTAGCCTTCGGTCCCTACATCGATACATTCAGACACATGTTGCCCGTGATCTCAGTTGACGAGATGTTTCTAACTGGGAAATACAAGGGCATGTCCTGATAGCAATTGACATTGATGGCGACAATCAGATTCTACCCTTAGCTATTGCTTTCGTCGAAAGTGAGAATTTCAGCAGCTGGTTGTGGTTCCATTGACATCTGAATGAGGGAGTAGTTGGGGTACGTCCTGATGTCTACATAATCTATGATCACCACCCCGGGATGATGAAGGCCATCAGAAAACTTCAGCAAGACCCCGATAAGCCGTTCTCTTAGCCAAATATGAGGAAAAGATGGTGCATTCGTCATCTGGGGGGCAACTTCTTCAAACAGTTCTGGCAACAACTGTTGATGAAGCTGTTCAAGAGGCTGGCTATGCAGAACCAGCAGTGTAAATTTGATGCGTTGTGCGGGTTGTTAGAGGAGCACACCAGGAAGCACGTCGTCGAGAGGAACAAGCGTCCACCCATTCTTGGGACGGCACAACTCGAACGCCTCACACCACTGCGGGAGCTTGACCCAACCCATTTAACACGGAGGACCTCAAGGGACATCAAGTGCTTATCCCATTGGATTGAGGCCGAGCCATTGGGGAAGTGGTCCTTACCGCACGACATGGACAGTGCAAGGTACGATATAATGATCATTAACCATGCCGAGGTGTACAACTGGGTTATTAGGGGCCTCCGTCCTCAGCCCCTCGTCGCCATTGTGGAAGGCATTCTGCACAATACAATCATATATTTTAGGGAAATGCATACAAATGTGGCACTTCATGTAGCCAACCCACATACATAGTATTGCTCGAAAATTACAGTGTACATGCAGGCCAGACTGAGAAGGGTCAGTCGCACATGGTCTTCGTGATGGACAATACAGAGCATCGTTTCGACCTGCTCCTTCAAGACAGAACCGTATTTGGAATGAATCGCTCTCTTGTTACCCACGAGGTATGCCTTGGAGAACATGTGAATGAACCTAGCTGCACATGCAACAAGCCTAAGCTTCTTCACAAGCCATGCTCTCATGTCCTCGCTGCATGTGGAACTATCAACATGGACCCATCGAACTTCATGTCGGAGTACTTCATGAAGGAGATGGTGCTGCAGACGTGGTGCGGCGATCTAAGAGGCTTCTGGGTTATGGGCAACTTCGCCACGTTGGATTTGGCATAGAGGACTTGGTTACTGGATCTTGATCTGTTGAAGGGTGGAAAGGGTCTTGAAAGGCGCCTCAAAGAGCTGCAGGCTGATATAGACGAGAAGAAGAGGCGAGAGAGGCTGCACGAGGAGTAGGAGCACGAGCATGCCCAGTGACGCGTGGTTGAGAGGGCACGGAAGAGGGCCATCGTAGCGAAAGCTAAGGAGCAAGACGAGGAGTACAACGCCGAGCTGGACCGTAAGAGAAAATGGTCACGTTCCACGCAACAGTTCGACCCTCTTCGTCCATATGTCCTATGTATTTCTAATTCCCTAAAGGCATGAGTGTACCGTTCTTGGTTCGTTAGCTTGCATGCCATGTAACCCCTTTGTCGGTTGAACCGTCGTGTTGTTATCGTTGCGCTATTTCTCCAAAGTTCTCCACCATGTATAAATTCCCTGACGCATTGTAATATCACTTACCTTCGTACTTATGAATCATTGCTACCTCTATCGTGCTCACAAAATTCTTCAAAAAATTATCGCACTACAACAACATACGACGATCACAAAATGTTATTGCGAGTCTAACAGATTTCGTACCCTTGAGATTCTACAAAAATCACAAACGGACCAACCAACCTTGTCACCACCCTTTTATTTTCAAATAAATAAATAACCTACAAACAAGATTTGCTAAATGTATTACCTACAAAAATTTATAATGTTTAACCTACAAAAATTTATATTTATTCCCACATAATTATTTCCAGCTGATTAATAAAATAATAGTGTTATTGTTTAAAATCGTCCAGCAGTCGAACGACAAATGGAGTAGTCGCTCAACCATTAAACGACAATCATAAGTCGCTCAACCACCGGACGACTACTCCACGTGTAGCTCGACGGTTAGTCAACTTGGATCAGTCGCCTAATAGTTGCGCGACTAGATTCAAGTCGCTCAACAGGGGAGCGATATAGTATTATTTTTTGTAAAATAAAAAAATAGATATATTACTGTATTTCAAAATAAAATAATTATTATTTTAAAAAATTTCGATCATCCATCGTTGCACACGAAAATCTCCCCCCTTGACAGAACGTCTGAGACAGCGAATGCCACGGAAATTCTTCCCTTGCTTCCGTCCCCATCCTACAGTATATTGCCCCCCTCCTCACCTCTCTTTCTCACCATGTGCGTGTGAGAATTGTGAATCTGCGCCCGCTACGTGCATACGCTGCTGTCGCAGTACACTCCTTGGACTCACTACTAGACTATTTGTCCTCGTCAATTCTCACACCGTCGTCAAGTTCTCTTTCTCCCAGGGAGGAGAGGGGGGAGCACAGCTCAGCCTCTTCTTCCTCCTCGCACGCCTACCTCAGAACCGTCATCTTTGATGCTGACAATGCAGTAATAGCATTGGAATAGTCTCTGAGTTTTTCTTGCTCCAATTACGCCATCCTGCTATCCTGGTAGAGTAGTAGTCTCCCTCCCTGCCACCTCCGTCCCTGACCCTGTCTCGCCATTCATCCTCTTCCCTCGATTTGCCCCGCCCATTGCGTCAAGAACCGACAAGATTGGCGCCAAGATTCCACTTTTCGAGGGGCCCCGTATTCTAGCGCCGCGCGCTTCCCGGGGCTCGTGGGTTGGGGGCAATGGGCGCGGTTATGCTGCTGGTTCTGTGCCTGGCGCTCGGGGTGGCGGTGGCGGTGGCGGGGGCGCGGCCGAGCGCGGTGGCCGTGGGGGCGCTCTTCACGTACGAGTCGACCATTGGCCGCGCGGCGCGGCTCGCCATCGAGCTCGCCGTCGACGACGTCAACGCGGACCGCACGGTGCTCGCGGGGACCAAGCTGAATTTGATCACCCAGGACACCAACTGCAGTGGCTTTCTTGGAACTATCGAAGGTTAGTTGGTTCTTGATTATTTTTTTTTGTCAGTTGTTCATGCCATTTGTCAAGAACTACAATGGGTTTACTAGCTAGTGGAAAGGTAGAACTTAGAAGAGTGGAATTCTTCGCAAATGTAATGGTTTTGATCGGAGCTCAGCTTTCATGGACTTAAAATTTGAGTGATTTGGTGACTTTTCAGATAACCGTAGCTGTAATTTCTGATTAGCTTTATCTGGTGCTTTATTCCAACTAATTAGAAAAGTGGAGTGCTGATGAAGAAAGAAAATTTTCTGCTTTAGTAATTGCAAATGAGAAAAAGGAGAGGGAGTGATTTGCCATGACCCAAGAAAAATAATCTGGGAAGTGGTTTGTTATCTGATTTCTGGAATAGTTAACTGTTTAGGATATTTACCCTCTGGCAACTTCAGCATAAGCTTCATTGATAGTGGTGGAGATGAGGGAAGCAAGATCTGACCAGCATATCTGTTCTTGGTATGGTGGGCCTTGTAAATTATTTGCATCTGCGATCTGCAAACCCTTTTAAAAATCAAAAGTAGTTGCTACCTGCTACAAAATGTTAGAACTTACACTTGGAATTAATTAGTAGCCTTGCTTAGTTGCGTTGATATCTCTTGCACGGTACTGGGCTTTTTGGCACATATAGGAAGATTACTTTTCCCTTCATTTTTTAAAAATAAAATACCAGTGATTCATTCACTGTAGTTTCTTTAGTATATTGTTGTTGTCTATCTGTTTGAGATTCACTTCTTGGGTTAGGTACCACAAATTTAGGGGAGCTAATTGTTGATTAGCAACAAAGAATTCAGCTCCTCTGTAATATTAGTAGTTTAGTACTTTGGTGTCTTAGTCTGAACTAGGCCAAGGTTCCTTTGATAGTATGTCTATTATTTTTAATGAGGTGGTCCATTTTTTTCTATATACTTTTTAGTTTAATACAATAATTTATTGGCTCGTGTTTCATGAGATGCTTCAATAATGTCTTGATTGGAAATGGTGAAAACAATTGTGCTTAATAAAAACTGTTTCGCTAGACTTATGATGACGGTATCCTTTTCTTTAGAATTCTGCTAACCGGATTATCCTGGCAGTAGAAGAGAAACAGATAAAAAGCATACTGGTGCAACGGCATCACAAATGGCATAACTTGTTAAACTGCTTACGATATTCCTTAAGGTGCAAGAAACATGTATTAAAAGAGCATCCAATTCTTCACTTTCTTCTCATGCAAGATTCCTTTTTCTCTTTGTGGCATGTGTGAGCATCAGAATAAACAGATTTATTGAAGACTACTCATCATATGTTTGAACTATAACTATTTTTCTTGTTGTTGAACAATAAACTTTGCTTAACACAAGTCAAGTTTTAGGACAAAAAATAGTAGGATTGTATAGCCACTTGGAAATTCAGCTTCAATTTGTGAACTATAGCTGGTAATCTCTTGACTAGTCCATGAACTGATTCATAAAACCTTACTTTGTTGCAGCATTGCAACTAATGGAGAAAAACGTGGTTGCTGTCATTGGCCCACAATCCTCTGGAATAGGCCATGTCATCTCACACGTTGTTAATGAGCTACATGTTCCGCTTTTATCATTCGCGGCAACTGATCCAACCCTTTCTGCATCAGAGTATCCTTACTTTTTAAGGAGTACCCTAAGCGACTACTTCCAAATGCATGCTGTTGCTAGCATTGTTGATTATTATCAATGGAAAGAGGTGGCTGCTATATTTGTGGATGATGATTATGGCCGAGGTGGAGTGTCAGCCCTCGGTGATGCACTTGCAGCAAAGCGGGCAAGAATTTCATATAAAGCAGCCATTCCTCCAGATTCAAATACAGATATGATTAATGATGTACTGTTTAGAGTAAACATGATGGAATCAAGGGTGTTGGTTGTGCATGTCAATCCTGACACAGGGATGAGAATATTTTCCATAGCGAACAAACTCCGGATGATGGCCAGTGGCTATGTCTGGATAGTAACCGATTGGCTAGCTGCTGTCCTGGACTCCTCAGGGTCTTCAGATCTTAAAGACATGAGTTATATACAAGGATTAATTGTTCTTCGTCAGCACACTCCTGATTCGGATGCCAAGAAAAAAATTATATCTAAGTGGAATGATGCGGCTCGTAATAGGAGCATTACTTTTGGCTTGAATTCGTATGGTTTTTATGCTTATGACTCAATTTGGATTGTTGCCCGTGCTATTGATCAATTTCTCAATAGTGGCCATCAGGTCAATTTCTCTGCAGATCCAACGATTCATGATTCAAATGGAAGCACTTTGCGTCTATCAACACTTAAGATATTTGATGGTGGTGAGCAGTTGCTACAACAACTTCTGCTCACAAACTTTACAGGCCTAACAGGTTTGGTTCAGTTTGATTCAGACCGCAATTTGGTACACCCGGCATATGATATCCTTAACATTGGTGGTTCTGGGTCCCGTTTGATTGGCTATTGGTCTAATTACTCTGGCCTTTCTGTTGCTGCTCCTGAAATTTTGTATCGGAAACCACCAAATACGTCTACAAGTGCCCAGCGGTTGTACAATGTGGTATGGCCAGGTGACACTACTACTAAGCCTAGGGGGTGGGTTTTCCCAAACAATGGTCAGCCTCTGAGAGTTGGTGTTCCAAATAAAGCAAGCTTTAAAGAATTAGTATCAGGTGGCAATGGCCCTGATAACGTGACTGGGTATTGCATTGATATATTTAACGCAGCAATTAAACTGCTTCCTTACCCAGTACCTTGCCAATTCATAACAATTGGGGATGGTTTAAAGAACCCAAACTATGACAACATTATTAATATGGTTGCCACCAATGTATGTCCTCATTCTCTGCCCTGCCTTTTTTTTATGATTTTGCTGTTAATCCTCTGAATTCTTTCATTTTCTTGTAGTCCCTTGATGCAGCTGTAGGCGACTTTGCTATTGTGAGAAATAGGACAAAGATTGCAGATTTCACACAGCCTTATATTGAGTCGGGGCTTGTGATAGTAGCACCAGTGAAACAAGCAACTTCAAGTGCCTTGGCTTTCCTGAAACCTTTCACATTAGAGATGTGGTGTGTAACAGGTGTTCTTTTTATTTTTGTGGGAATAGTTGTTTGGATTCTCGAACATCGGACTAATGAGGAGTTTCGAGGTTCTCCACGACGGCAAGTCATAACAATATTTTGGTATGCTTTCATTGCTACTCTAGGGATGTGTTTTATCTTAGGTTACCATATCTGGCTTGAATCAGAATTCAGACTGGATTTGTGCTCACTAAATAATTTAACATTTTATCTTGGTGATTTCTCTACATGTTAACTATAAGAAAGTAACAGAATTCTTCATGCTTCTTTCAGGTTCAGCTTCTCAACAATGTTCTTTTCACACAGTAAGTCCACGAGATGCATCACACATTATTATGTTTAACCATTCCTTGATTTTTCTCCCATCTGGATTGGAAACATCTTAATGAGAAACTAACTTCAGGACAGAACACCGAAAGCGCACTCGGGCGGTTTGTGCTGATCATATGGTTGTTTGTTGTGCTTATCATCAATTCAAGTTACACTGCTAGCCTGACGTCAATCCTCACAGTCCAACAGCTCGCAACAGGAATAACTGGGCTCGACAACTTGATTTCAAGTGCTTTACCTATTGGATACCAGGCTGGAAAATTTACTAGAAATTACCTGACTGAAGAGCTCAATATTCCTGAGTCCCGGTTGGTACCGCTAAACACAATCCAGGAGTATGCTGATGCCCTTAATCGTGGACCAAATGGTGGTGGTGTTGCTGCAATCGTTGATGAGCTGCCATATGTTGAGATCTTCCTGTCAGACCACTGCAACTTCAGAATAGTGGGACAGGAGTTCACAAAGGAGGGATGGGGATTTGTATGTTCATCACCCTATGTCTCATTATATGTTTTCGTTCCGCTTTTCTGAGCATCCACGCCCTTGCATCTCGAGAAAGCATAAATTACCCAGGCCTAGTACCGTAAAGAAACATTTTAATCTGCTTTATTTTTTTTTCCTTTACAGGCATTCCAGAGAGATTCTCCCCTTGCTACAGACTTGTCAACTGCTATCCTTCAGCTTTCAGAGAGTGGCCAGCTTCAGAGAATTCACAACGAGTGGTTCACACGACCAAGTTGCAGTTCTGATGATGACAGTGGAATGGGAGCAACCAGGCTTGGCCTCGGGAGCTTTTGGGGCCTTTTCCTGATGTGTGCTCTCGTATGCGTCTTCGCTCTCGTGGTGTTCTTTGTAAGGCTCTGCTGGCAGTATAGCAAGTACTCCAGTTCTGAAGCTGCTGGTGAGCCCAGCGAAGCTGATCCTGCCACTGCCACTATTGGTGAAATACAACGGACAAAGCCAAAGCCAAAGCGCCTTGGTAGCTTCAAAGATATTATACAATTTGTTGACAAGAAGGAGGAAGAGGTTATGAGAGCGATGAAACTGAGATCAAGTGAAAAAGGTAATCAGGCTGCAGGATCTTCAGACGTGCGGTCAGTCTCTTCAGATGACAGATATTCGGTTCGTACATTACCAAGATAACGCACTGAATTTGATAACAGCGGTATACTTTTAGTAGGATCTAGAAATCCATTTTTTTTTTCTCCAGGATCATTGGAATTCTGTATGTGATATGCGGTGTGTAATGCAACAACGTTTTCCCAATTGACAAAGCTTCGAGCTGTGCGAAATTTTTTTAAAAAAAAATTCTTGTCCAAAGTACATATATGACTTCCTTTACTGACTGAACTCTGATCTATGATGCTAAGCCATAATGGACACAAATTTGTGGATGACTGAACTGTCCAACCAACATGAGCTATTTGGGCTTAAAAGAACTATTTCCCCAGCAATGTACGTCATACAGTTCATATATAGTCCATACGATATAATCATATAACACAGTTTGTATTTTTCTGAATCTTACCAAACAAACCTAAATTGCGTGCGGGCAGTATCACTCTTGACTTCCGACTGGAGCTTCCGAGCGGGAACTGATTAGCTGTTGTGCTCATAGCCAGATCTGGCCAGTCTTGAGTGGGCGCAAGAACCATAATGATTCTCACTCACCTTCCTGGTCCTGTACAACAAATCAAAGACACTGTATACTTCTAATTTACTAGCACTCCTACTCCCAAGCAAATTGAAGTGCTACCAAAACTGCTTCATGGGATCGATGTTGAAGAGGAAATGGCGTCAACGGAGAGCTAGCATAAACAGAACAGAATTGCATATTAATCTGTGCACTTGCAGTTGTTCAACCCAAGCCCGTTGATCCATTCCGGTTCGCTTACACACAACTACCAGCAGCCGGACACTTACACTGGCAGTCCAGTACTAGCTAGCATAAACAGAACAGAATTGCATATTAATCTGTGCACTTGCAGTTGTTCAACCCAAGCCCGTTGATCCATTCCGGTTCGCTTACACACAACTACCAGCAGCCGGACACTTACACTGGCAGTCCAGTACTAGTAGCAACTTATATTATAAGGGGTTAAAAAGAGGGTATATATATACAAGTACAGATTACAGATAAGAAAATTAAATAATATCTAGAATCCTATTCTAACACATATATATCTCTAATACCCCCTTCAAACTCATGGTGGATCAACAATACTGAGTTTAGAGAGGTAGAAGCCGTGCTGTGCTCGAGTCTGAGTCTTCGTGAAGAAATCCGCTATCTGAAGCTCGGAAGGCACATACTGAAGAGCAATCACCTGATCATGCACACAAGACCTCATGAAGGAACCATCAACACCAATATGCTTGGTGAGCTCATGTTTCACAGGGTCACGGGCAATACTGATAGCACCTGTACTGTCTGACAAGAGCGGAGTTGGTGTAGTGACAGAAACACCAAAATCCTCAAGTAACCACTGTAGCCATGTAATCTCTGCTATCAAGAGAGCCATAGCTCGCAACTCAGCCTCTGCACTCGAACGGGATACTGCTGTCTGCTTCTTCGTCTTCCAGGTAATGAGAGAACCACCAAGAAAAACAGAGTAAGCAGAGATAGACCGGCGATCAGATGGATAGCTGGCCCAAGTAGCATCCGAATAAGCTCAAGTCAGAAATTTGCCGGAGCGTGGAAAGAAGAGACGACGAGAGATAGTCCCACGAAGGTATCGCAGAACTCGAAGAAGGTGGCTGTAGTGGACCTGAGTGGGAGCGGAAACGAACTGACTCAGAACATGAATTGGATAAGTGATATCCGGACGAGTAGCAGCAAGGTAGACAAGACTCCCAACAAGATGACGATAACGAGTCGGATCAGAAAGAGGCTCGCCATCAGAAGGCCGGAGATGAACGTTGAGTTCCATGGGAGTCTCAACAGTACGCTGATCAGTGAGAGAGGCACGATCAAGAAGATCCTGAATATACTTCTCTTGGGACATAAATAAACCATCTGGAGTGGAAGTTGTTAGAGATATAGTTAGAGATATATTTGTGTTAGAGTAGGACTCTAGATTTGTTTTGGTTTCCTTATCTGAAATCTTTACTCGTGTATATATACCGGCCCATTGGCCTCCTGAATATACAAGTTACAATTCCAACATGGTATCAGAGCGAGGTTAGGGTTACCTCTTCTCTTCCATGCAACTCGTCGCCGCCACGGCCGCCTCCTCTCGCCTAGCACTCGTCGCCGCCGCCGCCCCTTCTTCGCTTCTAGCCGCCACCGTCGGCCTCCCCGCTTTGCGCCATTGCCGGTCTCCTCGCTTTGCGCTGGTTGCTCGGTCTCCTCGGATCGCGCATTGCCGCTCCCATCGCCGATCCGATCTCTCGCGAGTGCCGCAGCCCCGCCACCGATTGATCGCCGACGACGCCACCTCAACGCCGCCCGGCCTCGGTCTCCTCAGCCGCGACTAACGCCGCCCGGCCCGGTTTGTATCTGCGAGGGCCGCAGCCGACGCCCGATTGCCCGCTCTCCGGTCGTTGTTGTTGCCGCCGCAGTGGTCGCCACCGCCGCCACCCCGACGCCCGGTTGCCGCCGCTCTCCGGTCATCGCCGCGCCGCCACGAGGGTCGCCACCGCCGCCGCACGCCGCCGACGCCGCCGTCGCCACCTCACCGTCGGCCTCCGAACCACCGCCGACGCCGCCGCCGCCGCCGCCGCCGCCACCCTTTTTTTTCGTGCGACACGACGCACTTTAGGCCGGTGGGCCGACCGGTCTTTAAAGACCCGTGATTCCCAAAAAAACATCGTTTAATCGCGCGCCGCCGCCCGCCGCTTATTAGACTACGTTATTTGGTCGCCGCGCCGCCCGGCGCCACCTACCAATGGGCACCGCTTCGTGCTCGCCGCCGCACACCGCCGCACCGATCGCTTCACGCCAAGACATCGCTTCCTCCTCGAGTGGTCGCCACGGTGGTGGTGGCCGCCTCCATCTGGCGGTGGTCGCCTCGCCGCTCCTATCGCGACAAGATCGCCACATTGAGTCCCGGTGCTACAAGAAAGCGCATATTTCACGCCATTCTTCTCCTAGCACGCGCACGGTATTTCTACATCGACGTCGTGATCGACTACTTCGCGTTTTCTCTCGAGCGGGAGATAGTCGACTTCGACGATCGCTGCCGCTTGTGTTCTTCCTCGATGTGTTTCGCAGTTCGCGATCGACTCTTTGGGCGCCGAGAAACCACCTCCTACGGTCAGTACCTCCCGTGGATCCTTGATTCCGAGCATCCTTCCACATGACTTCCGATTCTTCCACTCTATCTTTGTTACACCTCTTGATTCCCCCGCTGTACTTACTGGCGATGGTACCTCTCTCTCTCTCTCGATCGAGGACCTCTTAGCAACTCATCTTTTCATGTTCCTTCATTGCTCATGTTCCTCGCCTAACCATGCGACTTCTTTCACTGGGATGACATCGACCTTGGTTATCGGATCATTCTCGACTCGACTCTTGTTGTGTTCGGGACCGCCACACGGAGCTCGTTGGTTCGGCCTCGGCGCCTTGACTCACAGCGTCTCTGGGAGCTTGACTGCTTCACCTTCCTTCCGCGCTCTGCCGCCGCCGTCTCTCCGCCGGGCTCTCGCTCACCGGCTCTTTCCAAAGAAGGGCATCACCGCCTTGGTCATCTGTGTGGATCTCGTCTGTCATCCTTAGTTCGTCGTGGTCTTCGGGATCTGTCGCCTCACGGACGCCTCTTTAGATTGTCGTATGGAAGTTAGGCAAACAGATTCACTTCCTTATCCTCATAGTGAGTCGTTGTCTCGGCGTCCTTTTGATCTTGTTCATTCGATGTTTGGGGTCCGGCTCCTTCGTTTGAAAGGGGTCATCGATACTATATCATATTTATAGATGATTTTCTCGCCACACTTGGATATATTTCATGTCTTCTCGTAGTGAGATCTTGTCCATCTATAAACAGTTTGCCACCATGGTTCGCATACGTTCTCCACTCCTATTCGTGTTTTTCGTGGTCGACTCTGTGGCGAGTACCTCTCTCATCACCTACGCAGTTTCCTTCGAAGCGAGGCACTCGCGCAATTCTCTTGTCCCGTGCTCATGCTCGAATGGTGTTGCCGAGCGCAAGCATCGCCACCTTCTTGAATCACTCGTGCCCCGTGATTGCCGCCTATTCCACCTCACTTTTGGGCCGAGGTCGTTTCCATCGCTACCTATCTCGTCAACATCCGGCCTTCTTACGCTCTTGAGGCACAATCCTCGCTGAGCGCCTCGTGGTCTCCTCCGACTACTCGCCTTTCGTCATTTGGTCTGCGTTTGCTACGTTCTCTCTCGCCGAGAACGCACCAAACCGATAGCTCACCGTTGAGTGTGTCTTTCGGGATACTGAGGTGCGAGCACAAGGGCTATCGGTCTTTGGGATCTCGTTGGTCGACGGATGCGGATTTCTGATGTGACTTTCGACGAGTCTCGCCCCTTCTACCCACGCCCTGTCTCTCCTTGGCTTCCTCTGTGGAGTCTCTGTCTTTTTGACTTTTCCGATACACCTATCTCTGCCTTGCCCTCGCCCACCCGCCCCACTGAGTCTCCACATATTTCTCCTGTGGCCTCTCCGCCATTGTCGCCGCCTGCTTCGTCTCCTGTGGCTCCTCATGCTCCCCCCACTACACTCGTCTACACTCGTCGACCTCGTATTGAGGATCTTCCAAATGAGCCCACTTCTCCTGATGTTTCATCTTCTTCGATGCTTCATCTTTCCCCGATGGGCCGTCTTCTCCTCGCTACGCCTCCGCGATCGCTATCGATTCGCCCCGCCTGCTTTGCCTTTGCCGGTGCGGCTACTTGTGAGCTCGCTCCCACCGGATGTTGTTACTCATCCCGAGTGGCAAGATGCCATGGCCGAGAGATTGCTTCCTCGAGCGCATCGTTCCTTTTCCATCTCACTCGTCCCATCACATGTAAGTGGGTCTATAAGATTAAGACTCGCTCGATGGCTCTCTTGAGCGCTATAAGGCGCGCCTTGTTGCTCGTGGCTTCAGCAGAGCATGGTCGTGACTACGACGAGACTTTTGCTCTGTGGCCCACATGACCACTGTCCGCACTCTTCTTTCGGTGGCGTCTGTTCGCCACTGGTCTGTTTCTCAGCTTGATGTCGAGAATGCCTTTCTTAATGGCGAGTTACGTGAGGAGGTCTACATGCATCCGCCACCGGGTATTCATTCTCGAGGGCATGGTGCCGCCTTCGCCGCTCTCTATGGCCTTAAGCAAGCCCTCGTGCTCGGTTTGAGCGCTTCTCCTCGTGGTCACCGCGGCTTTTCAAAGAAGTGATCATGATCCTGCGCTCTTTGTCCACACTTCGCCTCGTGGTCTGACTCTTCTTCTTTCGTATGTTGATGATATGATCATTACCGGAGATGAATCTGAATACATTACCTTTGTCAAGGCTCGTCTTAGTGAGCAGTTCCTTATGTCGGATCTTGGTCCTCTTCGTTACTTCCTTGGGATTGAGGTTACTTCCACTCCGGATGGTTTCTTTATGTCCCAAGAGAAGTATATTCAGATCTTCTTGATCGCGCCCGCCATCGATCGGCGTCTGTTGAGACTCCTATGGAGCTCAATGTTCACCTCCGACCCTCGATGGCGAGCCTCTTTCGATCCGACTCGCTATCGCCATCTTGTTGGGAGTCTTGTCTACCTTGTCGTTACTCATCCGGATATCACTTATCCAGTTCACATTCGAGTCGCTTTGTTTCGCTCCCACTCAGTCCACTACACCACCTTCTTCGAGTTCTCGCGATACCTTCGTGGGACTATCTCTCGCGTCTCTTCTTTCCACGCCCACTCGTTACTGACTTCAGCTTATTCGGATGCTACTTGGGCCGATCCTCCGATCGCGGCCTATCTCTCGCTACTCTATTTTTCTTGGTGGTTCGCTTATTGTCTGGAAGACGAAGAAACAGATCGCAGTTGTCCTGCTCGAGTGCAGAGGTCGAGTTGCGAGCTATGGCTCTCTTGACAAGCAGAGATTACTTGGCTACGGTGGTTACTTGAGGATTTTGGTGTTTCACATTACATCGACTCTCTCTTATCGACAAGACAAAGCTATCAAGATTGCTCGTGACCACGTGAAGCATGAGCTCACCAAGCATATTGGTGTTGATGCTTCCTTCATGAGGTCTTGTGTGCATGATCAGGTGATTGCTCTTCAGTATGTGCCTTCAGAGCTTCAGATAGCGGATTTCTTCACCAAGGCCCGGACTGAGCACAAGACGGCTTACCTCTCCAAACTCAGTGTTGTTGATCCACCATGAGTTTGAGGGGGGGGGTGTTAGAGATATAGTTAGAGATATATTTGTGTTAGAGTAGGACTCTAGATTTGTTTTGGTTTCCTTATATATAATCTTTACTCATGTATATATACCGGCCCATTGGCCTCCTGAATATACAAGTTGCAATTCCAACAGAAGTAACATCAATCCCAAGGAAGTAACGAAGAGGACCAAGATCCGACATAAGGAACTGCTCACTCAGACGAGCCTTGACAAAGGTAATGTACTCAGAATCATCTCCGGTGATGATCATATCATCAACATATAGAAGAAGAAGAGTCCGACCACGAGACGAAGTGTGGACAAAAAGAGCAGGATCATGATCACTAGTTGAGAAGCCAGCAGCAGTGAACACAGAGGAGAAGCGCTCAAACCAAGCACGAGGGGCTTGTTTAAGGCCATAGAGAGAGTGACGAAGAGGACAGACCGTGCCCTCAGGACCAGAATACCCAAGTGGCGGATGCATGTAGACCTCCTCACGCAACTTGCCATTAAGAAAGACATTCTTAACATCAGGCTAAGAAACGGACCAATGGCGAACAGACGCCACTGAAATAAGAGTGCGGACAGTGGTCATGTGGGCCACAGGAGCAAAAGTCTCATCGTAGTCACGACCATGCTCCTGCTGGAAGTCACGAGCAACAAGACGCGCCTTATAGTGCTCAAGAGAGCCATCAGAGCGAGTCTTAATCTTATAGATCCACTTACATGTGATGGGATGAGAGTGGGATGGAAAAGGGACAAGATCCCAAGTGCCAGTACGCTCGAGAGCAGCAATCTCCTCGGCCATGGCATGTCGCCACTGGGGTGAGTGTGAGCGTCCGTGAGGGAGACGGCTCATGGGTAGCTGCACCAGCAAGACCAAAACGGGCAGGAGGCCGAATCGACCGACGATCGCAGAGACCGTAGCGAGGAGATGATGGCCCATCAGGGGAAGATGGAGCATCAGGAGAAGATGAAACATCAGGGGAAGATGGTTCCTCTGGAAGAGCCTCAATACGAGGTCGACGAGTGTAAAAGAGAGTGGGAGGAGCCTGAGGAGCCACAGGCGATGAAGCAGGCGGCGACAACGGCGGAGAGGCCTCAGGAGGTATATGTGGAGACTCAGTGGGACGGGTGGACGAGGGCAAGACAGAGATGGGTGTATCTCGAAAGGTCAAAAAAGACAGGGACTCCACAGAGGAAACCGAAGGAGAGGCAAGATGTGGGTAGAAGGGATGAGGCTCGTCAAAAGTCACATCCCGAGAAATTCGCATCCATCGACCAACAGGATCCCAACACCGATAGCCCTTGTGCTTGGCACTGTATCCCATAAAAACACACTCAACAGACTGAGCAGTCAGTTAGGTGCGTTCTCGAGGTGCAAGGAGAACGTAGCAAACACAGCCAAACATACGAAGGGCAGAGTAGTCTGGAGAAAGATCACATAGACGCTCAACCGGGATCTCACCCTAAAGAGCAGAAGAGGGCTGGATGTTGACGAGATAGGTGGCAGTGGAAACAGCCTCAGCCCAAAAGTGAGTTGGAATAGATGCGGTAATCATCAGTGTACGAGCCGTCTCAAGGAGGTGATGATGCTTGCGCTCAGCGACACCATTCTGAGCATGAGCACTAGGACAAGAAAACTGAGCGAGAGTGCCCTGCTCAGCAAGGAAGCTGCGCAGGTAACGAGAGAGGTACTTGTCAGCAGAGTCAGCACGGAAGACTGGAATAGGAGTGGAGAACTGTGTGCGAACCATAGTGGCAAATTATTTATAGATAGACAAAACCTCACTACGGGAAGACATAAAGTATATCCAAGTGTGACGAGAGAAGCCTTCTATAAAAATGATATAATATCGATGGCCCCCTTTCGAAAGGAAGGGAGCCGGACCCCAAACATTTGAATGAACAAGATCAAAAGGACGCCGAGATACTGACTCACTATGAGAATAGGGAAGCTGAATATGTTACCCTAACTTACAGCCCTGGCAATCTAAAGATACATCTCTTCGCATGCACCCGTAAGACCACGATTTAACTAAGGATGACAGACGAGATCCACACAGATGACCAAGACGGTGGTGCCACCGCTGAAAGAGCCGGTAGATGGAGTTGCGTAAGCAGAGATCGCGGTGACGGTGGCAATGAAGGAAGGTGAAGCTACCAAGCTCCCAGAGACGCCGAGAGTCAAGGCGCCGAGGGCCAGAACCAACCAGAGCCCCCGTGTGGCGGTCCTGAACACAACAAGAGTCAGAGTCAAGAATGACCCGACAACCAAGGTCAGTAATCTGCCCAGCAGAAAGAAGCTGCATGGTTAGACGAGGAACATGAGCAACAGAAGGAAAATGAAATGATGAGTTGCTAAGAGGTCCTCACTGCAGACGAAAGAGAGGTACCATCGCCAGTAAGCACACTGACAGGGGAATCAAGAAGTGTAACAAAAGACAGAGTAGAAGAATCAGAAGTCATGTGAAAAGATACTCCAGAATCAAGGATCCACGGGGAGGTACCTGACTGTGTAGGAGGTGGTTTCTCATTGTTCAAGAGTCGGCCGCAGAACTCGCAGAACGGCCGAGGGAGAACCGTAGCGCAAGCAAAGCGCCGAAGTCCGGTTATCTCTCGCCTCGAGAGAAAACCAAGTAGTCGATGTAGAAGTACCGGTGCCAGTGCTAGGAGAAGAACGGCGTGAAAGATGATGCTGCTTCTTGTAGCACTGTGACTCAATGTGGCCGACCTTATCGCAGTAGGAGCAGCGAGGACGGCCACCGCCAGATGGAAGGCGGCCACCACCACCTATGGCAGCCGCTGGAGGAGGCAGTGTACTGAAGCGTGGAGCAGTCGGTGTAGCAGGTGGATAGACGGTGAGCACGGAGGGGAGTGACATCAGACCAGCACCACTCAAACGAGTCTCCTCTGCACGTATCTCGGTAAGGGCCTCCAGAAGAGTGACACGAGGGTGGCATGCAAGAAGCTGGGCACGCCCCGCCAACTCGGACGACGGCGGGTAAGGAACTCAGACACGCCGAAACCTGTGTCAAGACGCATGACCATACAAAGACGAACAGAGCGATAGCCAATAGTGCGAAGAGAGTCCAGCAGACGCCAGACAGCAGAACTCTGAGCGTAGAAGGCGTCAACAGTAGCATCACCCTGCTGAAGAGAGTGCTTATAGCGAACTACTGACAAGTAGAGGACATCTCCAGAGGGTTCGTAGCGCTGACGAAGGTGAGTCCATATCTGGACAGCCGAAGAAAATCCTACAACCTCGTAAGAGAAGCGTGGTCGGACATCGGCGATGAAGACAAAGAAGACCGGCGCCGTTGTCGCACCACTGAGTGTAGGCGGTCAATCGATCCATGTAAAAATCCATAGCCTCTTGGTAGGCAGAGGCAGCCTTCTCATCAGCAAGGCCAGCAGCCTTGTCGGCTGTCAAGGATAGCGCAATAGACGTAGGCTCCGTCGGAGGAGTAGGGCAAGGCGGGCAGGTAACATCGCCAGAGAGGACGCCCCAGAGATGAAGACCACGTATGTGGATGCGCATGTGAGACACGAAGTCGGTGTAATTAACACCGTCGAAGATCATGGGCAGCGAGGGAGGGAAACGGTGCCCATTGGTAGGCGGTGCTGGACGTCGCGACGACCAAGGCGACGAAGTCTAACAGGCGACGCTGGACGGCGCGTCGGTTAGAGCGACGTTTTTTTTCGCCCCGGCTTCCGCTTCGCTTTATCTGTCCGCCCGGCCCACGCGGCCCACCACAGAAAACGGGGAGGGGGGAACTAGGGTTCCCCTTCCCTCTGATGGAGCGGCGGCGGCGAACGGCCAGGCGCAAGCCGTGGCGCGCTGTGGCGGCGGCGGCGTGGCGGCGGCGGCGGCGGCGGCCTGTCACGCTGAGAGCCAACGGCGTGGCTCGGAAGCTGCGGTGGTCGGCGAGAGCGACGGTGAAGGAGCAGAGCTCGGGCGGTGCAGATGATACCAGTGGTGTCTCAGAAGCTGTGGAGCCCGGCGCCGCTTGCCACACCAGCCGACGGGGAAGACGTCGTGGACCTCCACGTGCCAACGACGACCGAGGCGGCACGAGTTGGAGACGGCGGAGTCAGATCGGGAAGATCGGGAAGCTTCAGAGGCCGGCGCAGGCGACGATGAAGAAGCAGAGATACCACCAGGAGCAGGACCTCCACGTGCCAACGGCGACCGAGGCGACACGACGGTGAAGGAGCGGATCCGGGCGGAGATGGAGGCCGACGGAAGCGGCTATGGAGGCCGGCATAGGTGGCTATGAACGAGTTGCACGTCCAGAGAGGTAAGTCTAGGGCTCTGATACCATGTTAGGAATAGCAACTTGTATTATCAGAGGGGCCAAATGGCCAGTATATATATACAAGTACAGGTTACAGATAAAGAAATCAAATAATATCTAGAACTATATTCTAACACATATATATCTCTAACAATTACCACCATAGTCTACGGAGTCTGGATTCTTCTCATCTCTATGACCTAGCATTACCATGGTCTATGGAGTCTGGATTCTTCTCGTCTCTATGACCTAGCATTACCGTCCATCTTGTTCCTAAACTGAGCTTTCGCATTCAGGTCCCCCGGTCTCCATCAAATCGCAACAGAAGGCCGGGGATTTATGAGCCTTCTTCGGCTTCTCGACCGATCGATCGCTTTATCGGCATGGGCTGATGGGAGAACTAACTAATTTCGCTGCCTCTAATGCCGAAATGTTGGGAAGCAGTTCTGCTTCTGCGTCAACGTAAAGAGACGGTAACAACTGGAGAGTGGAGAGAAACGAAGCCCAAAAGCTAAGCTCGTGAGCCGCGAACCGTGACGAGAAAACGGTAGCGCGCGCGCAGCTGCAAACGCCTGGCGGTTCACCACGTGATTTCACTGCATCGCGTCGCGTTTGCGTCGTCTTCCCAACCGCGCGCACCGGCTCGTGGCATACTGGCATGCACTGGCGCGCGGGCATTGAAAGCGCACGCAGCAATGCATGCGTGGTCTGGCCTGCTTCTAGTAGGTTGGTTTCAAGAGAAACCAGCAGCTAGCTGCTAGCCATGGCCAGGCTAGCTTAGCTGCTGCTGCTGCTGCTGCTGGTATACTCTCGTCTCCTATCCCCCAAGCTTTCACAAGCCCACATTAAATAATACACTGGAGCATTCATGGCTCCTTTCAGAGGGTAGATGGCGTGCATTTACGCCGCCACAGTACTCTCCCCCTCCCCCGCTATATATCACTCCACCCACTCCGCCCCTAGCAGTATATCTCACCCCTGCTACTTACTGCTATACTCCACTAGTAACTAGTGAGGCAGCCAAGAAGGGAGAGAGAGAGAGGAGGGGGGGCCAAGAATCGGAGATGGACGTGAACGACGTGCTGCTGCTGGTCTCAGCGGCGGTGCTGGCGGCGATGTGGTGGCGGCGGTGCTCGAAGACGGGCGGGGTGGACGGGCTGCCGCCGGGGCCGCCGGGGTGGCCGGTGGTGGGGAACCTCTTCCAGGTGATCCTGCAGCGGCGGCCCTTCATGTACGTCGTGCGCGACCTGCGCCAGAAGTACGGGCCCATCTTCACCATGCGCATGGGCCAGCGCACGCTCATCGTCGTCACGTCGGCGGAGCTCATCCACGAGGCGCTCGTCAAGCAGGGCCCCATGTTCGCCAGCCGCCCGGAGGACAGCCCGACCAGGCTCCTCTTCAGCGTCGGCAAGTGCACGGTCAACTCCGCGCCCTACGGCCCCCTGTGGCGGGCGCTGCGCCGGAACTTCGTCGCCGAGATCGTGTCGCCGCCGCGGGTCAAGGGCTTCTCCTGGATCCGGGAGTGGGCCATGGGCAACCACCTCAGGCGCCTCCGCGCCGAGTTCGTCGCCACAGGGGGCGTCCGCTTGATGGCCAACTGCCGCCTCACCATCTGCAGCATCCTCATCTGCATCTGCTTCGGCGCCAAGATCCCCGACGAGCTCATCCGCGAGATCGAGGAGGTGCTCAAGGACGTCATGATGATGACCATGCCCAAGCTCCCCGACTTCCTGCCCCTCCTCACGCCGCTCTTCAAGAAGCAGCTCACGGAGGCTAGGAGCCTGCGCCGGAGGCAGCTCAACTGCCTCGCGCCGCTCGTACGCGCGCGGAGGGAGTTCCTCCAGAGCGGCGGCAATGCCAAGAAGAACGGCGAGGGGAACAGGGTGATCGGCGGCGTGGAGATGATGAGCCCGCCCGGCGAGGCGTACGTGGACTCGCTCTTCGAGCTGGAGCCGCCGGGGAGGGGGAAGCGGCTCGGCGAGGAGGAGCTGGTCACGCTCTGCTCTGAGGTCATGAGCGCCGGCACCGACACCAGCGCCACCGCGCTGGAGTGGGCCATGATGCACCTCGTCCTCGACCCTGCCGCCCAGGAGAGGCTCTACGACGAGGTCGTCGCAAAGGCCGGCAAGGCTGCCCGGATCACCGAGGCCGACGTCGAGGCCATGCCCTACTTGCAGGTAATTTACCCAACAATTAACACCTCTTGTTCTTATAGACCTCATTACTTATAGTTGCAGCTTAATTTTACCACAAAATGTTTATGCCTCATTTGGAAAACATAGCATATGTTAGGGAATTACGGATGATTTTAACTGATTTCAGCAAAGTTCCTGTTCCTACGTAATGACAAGAATTGTTAATTATATTGGTTGATCTTGATCCATCAATTAACTAACTAAACTTTGTGATGGGCACACGACTATCACCATCGATCGATCGGTCCCATGTTTTCTTTTATGTTTTTGGGATTCCAACCTGCGAACCAAGATCGCGGCTACTAATTAAGGACAGTTCACGTTGAAATTAAAAACACTGAGCTGGCACTAACCATCTGGTGTCCAAACAATAAAGATTTCTACAAAACAACAGGTATGTTCTTCTGTCATGAAAATGACGTGTGCTCAAGGTTGTTAGGGTCAACAAGATTCCTCCATTCCTCTGTTTAACTGAAAACTGAAAGCGATGGATACATGCAAATCATTTGGGGTCCAGTTAATTAGGCATCTTGCTAATTAAGTTTGCTTCAGGATCACCATGTAGTATCTATAACATTTGAAAATCGAAAGTAAATGGAAACCAAAATCATGGTCAAGTAAAACTAAACAAGAGCAAGAGTGAGGTCCCCATTGGAACAAAGGAATTCCCTCTAGAACTTGTATAGATTGAACTGTTTCATGGAAAACTCATGCCTTTCGAATAGATTGTGACGGTTAACAAGAGTCTAGGATCAAAATCTCAGCCGGTAACCAGATTTACCGGTGGTGACCAGAATCCTTCAAATTTAAATTCAAATTCAAAATTATGACGGTTTCATCCTGAATTCAAATTCCATTTGACGAAATCCAGCCGATTTTTTCCCCCGGAAATTCCGGTTACCGGCCAGTACCGGAGAATGGGCGTCGAGCGGCTTTTATTCCGGTTTCGGTTTTTAGATTCTAGACAAGAGCTCAGGTGTTCGAAACAGGTCCTGAACTAAACGATTGCGGTGTTTTGCATGCAGGCTGTGGTGAAGGAGACGTTCCGGCGGCACCCCCCGAGCCACTTCGTGCTGTCGCACGCGGCGACGCGGGGCACGGAGCTGGGCGGGTACCGCGTGCCGGCGGACGCGAGCGTGGAGTTCTACACGGCGTGGGTGACGGAGAACCCGGCGACGTGGCCGGACCCTGAGGCGTGGCGCCCCGAGCGCTTCCTCGAGGGCGGCGAGGGCTTCGACACCGACATCACCGGCACGCGCGCGCTCCGCATGATGCCCTTCGGCGCCGGGCGCCGCATCTGCCCCGCCGCCACCCTCGGCGTCCTCCACATCCAGCTCACGCTCGCCAACATGGTCCGCGAGTTCCGGTGGGTCCCCGTCGCCGGCGAGGGCCCCCCCGACCCCACTGAGACCTTCGCCTTCACCGTCGTCATGAAGAACCCCCTCCGGGCCGCCATTGTCGAGCGGAGCAAGGAGTCCACGAATTAATTGCGTTGCATCGCGGCGCGGCGCGCGGCGGTGGTACGGGCAGGTGATTATGGCGTGGGTTAATTAACTACGATAAGAGGAGGGGTGGCACATTATAAATACTCCATGATCGATCGATTTTAGTTATTCGTTGGTTGATGGACGGACGGAAATGCACGCATGACGATGCTGTCTTGATTTTTTTTTAGTGTTCTCTTCTCTTGATTGTTAGTGTTCTCTATCTTCTTCTCTTGATTTGATCCAGAAGTGTACCTACTACTGCTCGATCTGCTCATATATATTGGTTGTCGATCATGTCCAAAAAATACCAATGTTAATTTCATCCTCCATCTTGTGCAGTGTGCGGGAGTGCATGCATGAGACTCATTTTAATTGTGGGTCGTCAGATTGTAACTAATGAACAATCAACTCATTGGTTTTGCCCGGTTTTAATCGTTGATCTTGGGAAACACTAGCCAGCTAGTGTCATTTTCTTCAATAATCAACGATTTTCACGTGTGTTAGCCTAGTCGGCCATTTGATGGGATTAGGATCCTCTACATACTGCAAGGGAACTGTAGCAAAATTTTTTTACTATACAGTTTTGATACGAGCTGTTCTCCTCGATCGGACGGTGCGGAGGAGACCTAATATCACCTAACTGTGCGCCTCTGCTGTAGCTAGTTGCTACATCGGAGGATCCGCTTCCCATTTGATGTATCAACCTTTGTGCTTCACCGTAGGCAAGCTACAAGAAAGTATCTGCCTTCTGTGACAAAAGAAATACTAGGTGCTTACAACTAGGTCTGCCTTCTGTGATAAATATGTGATTAACTACTTCCAAAAACAGTTGATATAAAAATAGCATGCAATTTAATATAAAATAATATACTTTTGAAAACATAGTTTCAATATGATCAAATGATTATGACTTGCCTTGGCCTTGCTCAGTTACTACATTTTGGTCTTCAAATCTTGTTCCTACTCCTTAAAAATTGTCATCTAAACGAGAGGGAAAACAAACGAAACACAAATAAATTCAAAATAAATAAAATCCAACACTAACAAAACAAGCACCGAAAAAGAGTTAGATTTTAGATGAATTTAGGAACTTGAACGGGTTGAATCGGAGTTCTAACGAAGGAGAACGGGCTTTCAAGACCTTATCGGATTAGAAAATCATGGAGATTGAGAGATAGTGGAATATTACAGAGAATATTCCTTTGGTCAAATAGGTGATTAAATAAATAAAAAAGGAGCGGATACACAGGTAGGGATGCAAACGAAACGGATAATTCCTGACTGACCGAAGGCTTGTGGAACAAATACAAAATGTATAAATGGGTATCTGGCACTATCCGTATCTGACTCCAACCCTGTGGAAAAAAAATATGGAATAGAATACAGGATGAGCGATATCCGTCCATATGTATCTGTATGTCAGGAGGTATGAGGCAAGCCTATTATGATTTCACTTAGGAACATGATAACAGATAGGTGAGTTGCTGCATCTGAGCATGCAAGAGATCTTGAGTATTTTTCATTTGACATCTCAGCGATTGGCCTCTCCGTATTCAATCTAATTTGCACACATATTGTCTAATATCATGTGTAGGGATGCAAAAGAAGCAGATAATTTTCGTCCGACCGACTGACCGACCGAAGGCTCGCGAAGCGAATACGGGATGGATAAATGGGTATCCAATACTATTCGTGTCTGACTCCGACTTCGAGAAATAAATACGAAATAGGATACAGGATGAGCGATATTCGTTTATATCCACTCCGATGGTCAGTGAGACAAAAGCTGAATAGAATATGACGTGTGGGACCTGAAGGTCAGAGAGAGAGAGAGAGAGAGAGAGAGAGAGAGAGAGAGAGAGGAAGAAACATAGTAGGGGCGGTGGCGGCTTGGGCATTCGACGACAACAACGGCAATGGCCAAAACGGAACCACGACGGCGAGGTGGTCCTCCAGGTAGTGGTGGCGTAGCCGGAGAGGCACCGTAGCAGTGGGGGAGACAACGGCGGAGGCACGAGCGCACGAGCACGCGGTGTCGGCAGCGGCTCGACGTCGTTCGCCGGAGATCGGCGCAAGCGTGTGCACGGCGTGGGCTCGGGGATCACGCCGGGTCACTTGGGGAGACCAGGGAGGGACCGAGGCGGCGAGGCGATGACGAACAGAGGCATAGAAGAAAGGGGCGGTGCATTGATGGAAAGAAGGCGGGGAATAGATGGAGACACTTCGGGAACACGTGATGACGCACACCTCTTGACTCGATACTCACCGGAGAAGGAGATCGGAGTAGGGGTGGTACGGCCGGACTTGGGAAGAAGGAGGCAGCACGAAGTGGTGGGTTCTCGAGGATGGCGAGGTGAGCACCGTGTAGAACATTATGAGGCAAACTTGTTTGTGGCGATGGAACGGGAGGAGGCTTGTCGATGTTTTACTATTTATCTTACGAATGAATATTTAGGGGTCTCCTAGAATTAGAACCACGCAGAGAATGACACCGAGATTTTATACAGGTCCAGACCTGAAGAAAATAACAACCCTACTCCTGTGTGGATGTATTGAACATATTGATTACAATCAAGAGGAAGATTACAGCCTAATGTCTTCGGCTCTAGATTGTGTTGCCCTTCTGTCTGGAGACTTCATTCCTTATATAACGCAGGAAGGGGTGGCAGTTTCTCCAATCCAAGAGACGTCTCAATGTTCTAAATGATGAATCGATTGATGGAGGTTATTGTCAGAGAGATAACCTCCCCCACGTCGGCTGGTAATTATTGTCAGAGACAAAAGTATAAAAGGTGCAGTTATTCTAGAGAATAATAGTGCATATTAACTACCCCGCGTATTTAAACACGGTGCATAAGACTATACAATCGACTGGGCTCACATATCTGCAGACACCATCGACTATAGGGCGGTCGTGGATAAATCTACGACCACAAAGTGATCGTAGAGAATGCTTACAACTAGAGATGAGTCGTAGGAAATCTTACGACTAGAAACTGGTCGTAGAAAGGTTTACGACTAGGGGTGATCGTGGAAAGACTTACAGCCACTCGATTAAGCTTCTTCTTTATGGACAGTAAGAGGTATACTTACAAGTAGTATAAAGATACTACTATCTATAATTATAATTACAGATAAATAATTAATTGAGAATTATTAGATCCTCGTCATCTAGCCTCCCAGCTTTAAGTGAAAATAACTTACTTGGTACGGGAGTCGTAGAACGGTGGTCAGAAGTAGATCCTTTTCGACTGATATTTCATTTGACTATAAATTGATTTGGTTAAGAAGGTAATTTCACTTGAGTTGTAAAGACATAATTAGTTTTTTCGAATAGATAAATTAAAGAATCTCAATCGACTCTCACGAACCTATCTGTAGATACAGTTCCCGAAGAGGTAGCAACCATTGAGTTCCCACGGTCTTTAACTCAAGTGTGCATCTATAAAAAATCCACTGAGGGTGTGTCTTTAGTGTTTTTACTTTTCCCCACTTGCTTTAGCTTTTCCTTGAGCCCTTGTTCTCTCCGCCGCCAACCAAATCGTGCACTTCCTCAAAACCTTTCCAAATCCAAATCAACCTCGCTCAAAGAAGATGGTCGGAACCGCTTCCAAGTGGGGGTATCAAAGCTGGATGAGGTGAAGGTGAAAGCATTGGTCGCAGCTGAGAAGATCCCAAAGAAGGCCTACGTGAAGTGGATTGAAGCTTCTAGGCAACATTGGCCCTCGGGTAAGGAAGACACCATTCCAGTATTTCAAGCATACTGTGAATGTGGCTTTTGTTTGCCCGCTCACCCCTTTATTACACTCATACTCGTACACATTGGGGTGGAATTGGTGAATCTCATTCCCAATTCTATCAAATGTTAAGTGTATTTGTGTACTTGTGCGAAGCCTACCTAGGGATTCGACTGGTCTTGGAGCTCTTCCAGTATTTCTACGGGATGCGCAGATAGGACGGAATCGTAGGTAGTCTGCGGTTTGAAGCTCCACGACGGGAAGTCGAAGGAGTACATTCAGATGTTTACCTGGTCATTGTGGCCGGGGTGGAAGAAGAGGTGGTTCTACTAGAAGACAACCAAGGAAGACAACCTCTTCTTCGTAAGGAAAGTTGCTGAGAAGAGCTCTTCTTGGGATTCAATCCACAGCAACCTCGACCAGATTGCTCCCTTTATTCAAGATATCCAGGACTTGAGAGAAGAGGGGCTCACTGGATGGCACGTGGAGAGGGACTTCATCGTGCGCTGTATTAGTCCTTTGAAGAACCAAGCACATCCCATGTGAATGTACTCGGGAACTAAGGATTCGACCAGAGATTTCAAGGAAGGTAAACAATCTTTTTAATTCAGCTCTTCTTGGTTAATTTTGTGCTTGATTGTTGAATAATTTCTTTGCTCTTGTAGATCTCCCACAAAAAGAGATTGACGCTCGAGTCAAACTCGTTTGTGAGAAAGATCAAGGTTTACTCCTCCCCAGATCAGCCCCATTCAGAAATTCTTTGCAGATGTGATCACTGCAGAGAATAGGGGGCGGTCGAGGTGCTTGCTCCTAAAGCTCCCAAGATCAAGGTACCATTCTACTACGACAACAAGACTTTTTCAGTTTCTACCTCTCATGGCTTTGTCAAACAAGTAGAAAAGGAGAACTGAAAAAGCTTTGTATCTTTTATAAAGGATACTGCTGCATCAGCAGAGCCCTTGGTCGAGGTAGGTGTTGTCCCTCAAGTGGTCGAAACAAGTTTCGATCACCATGAGGGGCAGGAAGCTCTAAAAGCTTTGGTTCTTGTTCAAGACATACGACTAGATGTGATCGTAGAGGTCCTAAACCCTCAATCAAGATCTTCGACCAAACGTGGTCGAAGAAGCCCCGACCTCTCAATACTGTGGCACCGAAAGTCCCCCAAGGACAAAAAGTGTCATAAAGATTGAGGCGGCCGAAGAGAAGAAGAGAAAGAGATCTTCCTTAGGGAAGGTCTCTTCTGGATTCACAATTAAATCCAGAAAGTCAAGGCATGTAAAAATAAAAATCATAAGAATACCATTTACCTTTTATTTTTCACAACTTGACACGTTCTCTCTTTTCTACGATTTTAGTCCTGCTCCTCCAGTCCACGAGGATGCTCCTATCGAGAAGCATGCTGTTGTTTCTTCTGCAATTGAAGAGATAACAGTAGAGGTGGTCGAGGGATCACCCACTGTTTCTATGGCGGAGGAGATTACTACCACTAACACAGTTGCGACCACTGAAGTGATCATAGAGGCGGGGACAAAGACGGTGGATGACCCAGTTGTTGTGGTGACTAAGCCGACTATTGAAGATATCAGTAATCAAACAAGGGACTTGGTCCTTCGATCACCAACTTCAACTGGTCAAGATGGAGAAGGGACCTCCGATCATCGTGCTGGGAAGGAGATCGCAGAAGATACTCTTCCCGGTCCTCAAGGAAAAATTTCTGATGCCAGCAACGAAGAAGACTTCTTCGACCACTTCTCCGGGTTCTTTGGCCCACCATATTCTAGAGAGGTTATCTCAATAGGAGATATTTCTGGTGTTTCGACCAGAGACAACTTCTGGTGCTATTACAAGAAGACTCCTTTTGGTAATTCGTTCGAGAAAAAGCCATTCGATCTAACTAGTCTGTGAGAAAATTATCCTTTCGATGGATATATTGTACCTCAAAATAAAATAAAATAATGCTTTTCAAGCTTTCGAACTTCCGATAAGTATTGAGACATGGTCGTGTTAGAGCATTGATACTCTTTTCTAACCTGATTCACGACTAGTTGAGAGTCTCCTCTCACGAGTAATCATCGAATACCGAGCGCTTTCGCGGCTCGTATGCCAGCCAACAAACCTTTGTACTCTGCCCCGTTGTTAGTGGTAGGGAAGTTTAATTGAATAGCATACTTTAAGGTCTCTCTTGTAGGAGATTCCAAGACCACCCCAGCCCCCGAGCCACTTAGCGTAAATGACCCATCAAAGTACATCGTCTACTGGTCGTGAGAATTGTACCAGGGATCATGAACCGGTTCAGGATTTGTCCATTCGGTGATACAGTCTACCAAGATCTGAGATTTAATGTCATTCGAGACACGAAATAGAGGTTGAATTCTCCATGTTCAACTGACTATTTTGCCATGTGTCCCGCTACTTCTTTGTTCGGGAGGACCTTTCCTAAGGCAAACTCACACAACACAATTATCTTGTGCGTCTGAAAATAATACCTTAGTTTCCTCGAAGACATGAGGAGGGCATATAGAAGTTTTTAGACCCGAGGGTAGCGCTCCTTAGGCCCGTTTAAAGCTTCACTTACATAGTAAACTAGTTGTTGAACGTTTTCACATTCGACAACCAGTACTACGCTCACTGCTTATGGCATGACAGTTAGATATATTAAGAGCGTCTCTTCCGATTTTGAAGAAACCAAAACAGGAGCACTCGTAAGATACCTCTTGACATCCTCAAAGGCAGTGTTAACCTCATTAGACCACTCGAAACTCTCGTGTTTCCTTAGAAATTTGAAGAAAATGAGTCTTTTTTCTCCCAATTATGCGATGAAACGACTTAAAGCCACCATGCATCCTATAATTTTCTGGACTTCTTTCTTCCTGGTCGGTGGGCGTATTTATTCAATGGCCTTTATCTTCTCATGGTTGTTCAATGGTAATTTTCCCGACGAGACTACGAACATACACTTCTCAAGAATGAGTTTTAATTGGTGTTTTCTGAGGTTGTCGAATGTTTCTTGCAGGTTGGAAATATGATTAAGTCGCTTGATACTTTTTGCGACTAGATCATCAACACAGGCTTCCAAATTTCAGCTTAGTTGAGATGAAAAAGTTGTTTGCATCAAGCGTTGAAAAGAAGCGTCGATATTTTTTTTAGACCAAACGATATTTTGACATAGCAAAATATTCTGAATGATGTAATAAATGCAGTCTTTTCTTCATCATCTATACACATACTAATCTGATGATAACCAGAATATGCATCTAGAAAACTTAATATTTTACAATCAGCAGTAGAGTCAACTAACTGATCAATACGAGGAAGAGGAAAATCATCTTTTGGGCAAGCTTTATTAATATCAGTAAAGTCTACACACATACGTCACTTACCATTAGACATTCTAAAAATTACAGGAGTAACCAACCACTCTGGGTGGTAAACGTATCTTATAAATCCTACCTTAGGTAGCTTGTCCAATTCTGATCTAATGGCATCTCGTCGATCAGGTGCAAATCTCTGTAATTTTTATTTTACAGGTTTCTTGTCAGGCCGTAGAGCTAGCTTGTGCTCGATTACCTCCCTAGGGACTCTAGGCATATCGGATACTTGCCACACGAAGACATCTGTGTTAGCTCAGAGGAAAGTGACGAGGGCATCTTCCTGTTTAGGGTCGGAAGTATTCCCAATGCGAACAGTCTTCGAATGCTCCTCTAGATTCAGCAGAACTTCCTTGACTTGATCATTCGGCTTTGGTGTAGCTTTAGGTGTTCAGGTGCTTGGTTGAAGGCTGACACTTACTTGCTTCTCGAGTAGGTATATGACCGACCATCTCGAGGGATCGACGGTCGCATGTAAGCACTATCTTTTTATCACAATGAACTGTGATTACTCCTTTAGGACCTGACATCTTAAGACATTGATAACCGTAATGAGCAGCCAATAGGAATATTTTTGGTCGTCCGAGTATGGCATTGTATGCTGTGTCGAAATCAGCCATGTCAAATGAGATTTTCTCTATCCGAAAGTTGCTTAGAGAACCAAACGTTACAGGAAGAGAAACTTGGCCAATGGATTTGGCTGACAACCCCGGTATGATCCCATGAAAAGAGTATCATACAAGTTATATCTTGGTCCTGGGTACTTGCATTTCATCCAGGGCACTTGTAAATAAAATATTTAATGAACTGCCACCATCAACTAATACTCGATTTACTCAATAATTGTTGATGGTAGGCTCGACCATTGTCGGGAACATACCTGGTCTAGTAGAAGGGATTAGGCAGTCGCCCTTCTCGAAAGAGATGGTGACTTCTGACCACTTCGGTAATTTATTAAGAAAATAAGGGTCAATGGAGTTTACCTCGTGTTCGATAGCCTTGAGCTGTTGTTTTGACTCATATGCCGATGATCCTCCATAGATGTGGTCAATGGTATGCTTCGGATCTTGGAACGAAATCTCCTCTTGTCATTCGATTGCTTTCGACCACTTGTTTGTCCTACTTCTTCGAGTGTAGGAAGAGGTTCTTTGCCGGTGTAGTAGTCTTCGAGTTTTCGATGGAAAACTTGGCAGTTGTGAAGGTTATGCCCTTCCTTTTTATGGAAAGGACACCACCTAGGCTTTTCATTCTTCCGCTCGGGGCGTTTGCCTTTGCCCGATCGAAGTATGGTTTGAAACTTCGAGACTCTTTATCGCTTACAGCCCAAACTTTCATGGAACTATTGACTTAAGGCTTTTGGCCATTAGTCTTGTTCTTAGATTTTTTGACCTTTTTATCCTTTTTTTGCTACTTTTGTCTGCTTCTTGAGGATTTTTGTCGTCTCGATCGATAGTTTTGTTCCACTCGACTGTTTTAGCGGCAGTCGCATAATGATCAGCCATCTCCAAAGAGGTCAACAACAGTAGCCGGAGGATTTAAAACGATATCCTTTATGAACTTTCTACTGCGGACTCCCTGCTTAAATACTATGATAACAGAAGAATCAGAAACTTCAGGTATGGAATTGTGAACCTAATTGAAATGCCTGATGGACTGACGTAGGGTCTCATGATCACTCTGTCTCATCTTGTGTAGGTCGTCCTCCTTTCTGGGGCTGTTGTAAGTGCCCTGGAAATTGGCTAGTGGTAGGTCATAGAGGTGTTGTCATGAATAGATCGACTCCAGTGGTTGATTCAACAACCACGATCGAGCAGATCCCTCGAGCACAATAGGAAGGTAATTTACCATGACATGCTCTCCTCCTGCTGCCGCTCGAGCAACGGTCATATAGATCTGGATAAATTCTATGGGATTCTATGATCCATCAAACTTTTTCATGTTCACTGGTCAAAACCGTGAAAGCCACCGAATTGCTCAGAGATCAGTTAAAAACGCCCAACATCTGGTAATAACATCATGATGCCTCGTTTGCGGGAAAGAAGAGTTGATTTCACCAGGTGATCGTACACAACGGTATCTTGTTTTAGGTGGACCCGACCTATGATAGGTCTCAGTCCTATGAGGGTAATACTCCTCGTATTCCATCTGCTGTTGCAGATTGCGGGGTTGGAGTAGTGAGCAATCACCTCCCCTAAGAGCTTGTTAATCATAAGATGTTCGAATAACTCTTCTCCTACTGGAGTTATAGTTAGGGGAGCGACGCGACTTGTTGTCACGTTGATCTCTATGAGGCGAGTCATTCAAAAGACTGGTGTTCGATGGAGTCGTCCCGGTACAACTTTCAGAATAGTGTCAGTGGGGTTGTTCAAGCCCGGCTATCGTATTGTGAAGCCTTTGTGTGATCTCTTCAGCGCAGAGGTCGCATCTTGGTGCTCGTCCGAGTTCTTGAGTTGGGTTCTCGAGCAAATCCTTTATATGTTGGAGTTCTTGAGCTTCCTCGGAGCGGTATTGAATACGCCCAGGTAAAGTTCTCTATGTTGCAATTCTTCTCCTCCAGATAGTCTCAAGATCATCCACATTTGAGGTTGATTGAGCTTGCCTCAATGGAGAGCGATATTTCTAGGATTTCTCCCACGCTCACTAGGGTACTGATTCTGTTCATCGCCGGAGGCATCCTCGCCATTCCCACGAGAGTTGGCAGTGTTTGATCGGTGGGAAGCATCCTCAGTCCTGCCTTTAGGAGACTGACTAGGATCTGAGGGGAGGGTGAAGACCTCCTGTAGATGATCTCCACTTACGCTTGAGGCCTCCTGGCTTGAGGAGTAGTCGAATGACAAAGCCTCGTAACTTGGATCAAGCTCCTTTAAGAAGGGGAATTCTGGGTTATAACGGTCTCCGTCCCGAGGTGAGCCCTGCGAGGGTATGGTCGAATCTGTAGGAAAAGCATGCTCGAACATATCCTTTGCGGGGGTAACCGAAGGGTGACGACCACCAGATGCTGATGGAGTCCCAGAACGATGTCTTCTAGAACTTGTCGTGCCAGGTCGGACGGCCTCGGATGGACTCGAACATTTGGAGGGGGGACTCTCGCCATGTTCTAAGCCTGCCTTGGTACAGTCCTGATTGTGGTCGGATGGACCCTAACCCTCTAAGAAATCTGGTCCCTCATTCGGACGCAATGTTGTTGGGGGGGGGGGATTCCTCCTCAACTCTGTTTGCGGTATGGTCTCCTGGATTTGGTGAAAGATCTCTAGAGGCGACATTACCATCAGACGAAATAACACTCTGCTCATATTGGTACCAGGCACCTATGTCGAGTTCTGTGTAGTCGGCCAAATCTAACCAATTCTCCTCGTTCCACTCTATTCTCATGGAAGAATCTGAGTTGAGAAAATTAAGAGAACTAGTAAAAAAGAAATCACCGGAAAACTACCCACGATCGGTGCTAGCTGTCGATGTTTTACTATCGATCTTACGAATTAATATTTGGGGGGTCTCCTAGAATTAGAACCACGCAGAGAATGACACAGGGATTTTATATAAGTTTAGGCATTCTCTGAAGAGAATAACAACCCTACTCCTGTGTGGATGTATTGAATATGTTGATTGCAATCAAGAGGAAGACTACAACCTAATGTCTTCTACTTCAGATTGTGTTTCCCTTCTGTCTGACGACTTCATCCCTTATATAGCGCATGAAGGGCTGGCAGTTTCTTCAATCCAAGAGACATCTCAACGTTCCAAATGATGAACCGGTTGATGGAGGTTATTGTCAGAGAGACAACCCCACCCCCACGTCGCCAGGTAGTAATTGTCAGAGACAGAAGTATAAAAAGTGCAGCTATTTCAAAGAATAACAACGTATATTAACTACCCTGTGTGTTTAAACATGGTGCATAAGACTCTATAATCGACTGGGCCCACATATCTGCAGACTCCATCGACTATAGGGCGGTCGTGGATAAATCTACGACCACAAGGTGATCGTAGAGAAAGCTTACAACCAGAGATGAGTTGTAGAAAAGCTTACGACTAGAGACTGGTCGTAGAAAGGCTTACGACCAGGGGGTGGTTGTAGAAAGACTTACGACCACTCGATTAAGCTTCTCCCTTATGGACAGTAGGGGGCATACTTATAAGTAGTATAAATATATTACTATCTATAATTAGAATTATATATAAATAATTAATTGAGGATTATTAGATCCTCGTCATCTAGCCCCCTAGCTTTAAGTGAAAATAACTTACTTGGTATGGGAGTTGTAGAACGATGGTCGAAAGCAGATCCTTTCCGTCTGATATTTCATTTGACCATAAATTGACTGTCAAGAAGGTAATTTCACTTGAGTTGTAAAGATATAATCGGTTTTTTTTGAACGGACAAACTAAAGAATCCCAATCGACTCTCACGAACCTGTATGTATATAGGGTTCCCGAAGAGGTAGCAACCGTTGAGTTTCCACGATCTTTAACTCAAGTGTGCGGCTATAAAAATCCACCGAGGGCGTGTCTTTAGCGTTTTTTACTCTTCCCCACTTGCTTTAGCTGTTCCTTGAGTCCTTGTTCTCTCCGCCACCAACCAAATCGTGCGCTTCCTCAAAACCTTTCCAAATCCAAATCAGTCTCGCTCAAAGAAGATGGTCGGAACCACTTCCAAGTGGGCGGTACCAAAGATGGATGAGGCGAAGATTAAAGCATCGGCCGCCGCCGAGAAGATCCCAAAGAAGGCCTACGTGAAGTGGATTAATATTGAAGCTTCCGGGCAACATTGGCCCTTGGGTGAGGAAGGCATCATTCTAGTATTTCAAGCATACTGTGAATGTGGCTTTCGATTGCCCGCTCACCCCTTTCTTATACTCGTACTCGTACACTTTGGGGGTGGAATTGGTGAATCTCGTTCCAATCCATCACAATGTTAAGTGTATTTGTGTACTTGTGGGAAGCCTACCTAGGGATTCGACTGAACTTGAAACCTGAGGGACTCAAATAAACTAGTTTTTGATTTAATTGATGTTTAGTTTATTCAAATTAAATGGTTTTCATTTCTAAAATTTTAAATTTAGCTTTAATTATTTCAAGAAAATTCAAATTGTTATTTTTTATTTTGAAAGGCTTCAAAAGAACTCAAAATTTGGGATGTTACATTTAAGTAGAGGTAGAGAGGAAAAAATTACAATAAATACACTATATATTCCCACAATGAACAAATATATTAAAATAGATACCCCTGAATCTATGGACAAATATAGCAAATCGGATGAAGTAATTACTAACAAACATAAACATCTATAAGCACAGTTTTGCCTCAACGGTTGGGAGCAGTAGTAGTGACAAAAAGCATGACTTAAATGAGTGTCAATTAAGTTTTGGATTCCCAGTTAAATTAGGAGCTCTTCTACGGTACACTCAATTAAATATGGGCCGACCATTCTTTTTAATCCAATGGTTCAGATTAATTAGGATATAGTTATACTACACCTAGTAGCATGAGTAGTAGAATCTCAAGATGAGTAAAATTGTAATCGACTATATGAGATCACATGACACAAAAGTAATATTTTCAACCCTAGTTGTAAAAGTTCATAATACCCTCACAAAAATTATAAATACAAAGAAAAATCTATTACGCCATTAACAAATAAATGGTTAAATTTGATTTATGCTATCATCATATAGTACCGGTAGAATGTATCACAAAATTTCTAGCTATCAGGAGTGGTACATTTATGCCACAATGCTTGGTCTAACAGTGAACACTATCTTATAGATTTAGATCATGCATAAATTTCGTAAGGATAGACTGGTCATCGTAAAAAGAGAGAGAGAGAGAGAGAGAGAGAGAGAGAGAGAGAGAGAGAGAGAGAGAGAGAGAGGTTATCTTTGGAATGCTTTTTTGAAAGAAAAAAATCACTCAGATTTTTGGACAACTGTATCTCCTCGTCAACGCCCAAACCTTAACGCGTCGTCTCACCGGGTTCACCCGGAGCTCCATCTCTCCTCCAAATCGTAAGGTCATCAAGAAAAAGAAAAAAAATCGACTGTGACGTAGCATTTTCGAACATTTTATCGACAAAATGCATAAAATCTCTGATTTGAGAGGCTAAAAACTAAGGTTTCAAAAAGCAGCTACAATCACTCAATTACCAACTGCGAAACCGGAACCAAGTGGGTTTTGGCCATTAATTTATTCCCTTGGCCAGTTTAGGCATCTAAACAAGTGTATCCTTACTGTTTGTGAATTAGATTCCAGACCTAAAAACAATTTTGAAATTACTAAAGTAGACCTGTTCCGGTCTTCCGGACATTTCCCAAAAAAATGGTATCGAAAACCCTCATGCAAACAAAACAGGAGTATGCAAATTCAACGACAGGATAACCAAGAAAGGCACTGCAATACCTCTAGTATATGCATCTGAAGCTTTTTTTTATTATTTAAACTCTTGGTCTCTTCGTTTTACTATGTTTGTTTATAGACATCGGGTATTCGTTTCAAAATATTTGTCTATTAAGGGAATCAATAGTGTAGGAAACAATAGTGTAGTAATTATAATATTTTCATTTTCACTTTCTACCTCTACTTCAAAGTAAGTGATTAAGTTGCTATAGTATGTCATTTAATAGTCATTTTGTTATTAATTTTTTTTTTTAGTAATTTCTTAATCTAGACAAATATATATGAAATTCACTTATCTAGAAACAGAGCTGCCACACGCTACGTACGTACACTAGACATGGGTAACTAACTATTCATGAGCTCAGCTTTACCGGACGCTTGTCTTACCACACAGGAGAATGGTACGGTACCGTCGCAACGCAATGAAAGTCTGCAACTAAAACAAGGACACGAAGGATGCCAGACCCTTCAACACGTGGTAGCTAGGGCTCGGAAGTAAATAAACGTAATAAAAGAGAGACCGGACAGGTTTGAAACCGCTGCCGCCGCCGCCGCCGCCGCCGTCGCCGCTGTTTCCGGTGCGCCAACGCTCCATGGCAACCAACCTTCTTTGCTGCGACGACGACGACGAAGAAGAAGAGTGGTAGGCTAGCTAGCGAAGGTTGGCTGCGAGTGACGACCTGGCCGGCCAAGAAGAAGAAGGGTCGGCTAGCTAGCGAAGCTTGGCCGTGAGTGACGACCTGGCTGGCCAATTCGTCCAGAGATTCACATGCACACATTTAATAACCGCTCTCCAGAAGAAATAACCACCAATAAATAGATCCAGCTCCTCCCTCTACCTCCCTCCTCTTGCTCCATCCATTCAATTAAATCCATCCATATACAGTGCATCCATTCTGATCTCACTCACCATGGATGAATTAATGGATCTGACGTATCTGTCGATCGATCCACCGTGCATGTGCATCCATTCTGATCTCACCGTAGATCGATGCATGCATGCATGGATTTGATCCATCTTTTGATGTACAGATCGATTTTCACTCTCAGGGAGAGCATTGGCCGGAGCGCTTTTCCTTTGTGCAGCTAGGATTTCACGAGTCACCACGGTATAGCGCAGATCCGGCGAAGACGACCTTGATTAATTGTGCAATGCGCACAGCATGCGCCGGTGCAGGGCGTACGAGGAAACAGATCGAGAATTAAACTCGCCCTGGGCCACCGGAGTAACTCCGGTGCTGCTCCCGGCCGGCCGTGATCCACACTGCAGCAAAGGAGCAGTTAATGTCGTTGTTACAATGATCTTGACCGCATCTAGTCTGGGCTCTTAATACTTCGTGCACTACATACATTACATACATTACTGCATTGCAGTTGTCAATTGCCATACTATACCACACTATGCAGTATAGTATGGTTAGTAGCCTAGCTACTATACGGCCTAGCTGTAAGCTAGCTAGGCTGGACCATGGCACATGCATTGACACTTGGGACATGTACATGTACTAGGTAGCTAGGCCATGTCAGGTCAGGTGAACGCGTGCGTGTCGATCACATTGCTTTGTCTGTCAGTATGGGAGCCTCAAGTTGAGGCGCCTGAGCCAGATGGAGTGCATGACCATGTTGATCACGTCGAACCGCTTCGCCGGTCGGTTGAGCCGGAAGTGGCGCCGGACGCGCAGCACCCGGTCGCGCAGCACGGCGTACCGGCGGTCGGAGATCCCGAGGAGGATGTCCTTGATCGCCGGGATGCGGTCCACGGGGACGGCCACCGAGAACCGGCGCCAGTCCAGCACGTCGCTGAACGGCGGCGAGTAGTTGGCGGAGATGAGCACCGGCACGCACCCGGCGGTGATCGCCTCCACGACGCGGGGGCTGGCCACCTCGTACCCGCTCGGGCAGAGGCAGAACCTCGCCCTGCCCATCTGCTCGTCGTAGTCGAGCCCCTCCGGCAGCCGCTCGTACACCAGCACCCGGTCGTCCTTGCCCTCCCAGCGCGCCAGCAGCGCCTCCCGGATGGCCCCGTGCGCCCCGCCGGCGAAGAAGGCCAGGACCGTCCTCTCGGAGGCCGGCCAGCCCGCGCCGGCGCGGCCCGGCGGCAGGCGGCCGCCGTCCCTGACGTGGACCTCCGGCAGCGCCACGTCCGTGGCGGGGTCGAAGCCCTCGGACATGTTGGCGTTGCACATGACCCGGATCGCGTTCTCGCGCAGCTCCGCGTTGGCGGCGGACAGGATCGGGGCCTATACGCATGCAGTGTGCGCCGGATATTATCACGTACTGCCGTTTCCAAAAAGGTCATGAACTCGTACTACTAATTAGCCGCAAACCGATGCAACTATGCATATTGTTCATGTCTCTTGTCATGTCATACTTGTTCATGCCATCATGTCTCCCCTTGGTTTATGCATGACAGAGACGTCTTAACTAGCTAAACGTGCATATATATAACGCATGTAGCATCAGTACTCTGCATTGGTGTCCTTCAACTTAATTAAGGAAAGCAACTGATCAACTGCCTAACGAAATAGAGTACTGTACGCAAATAGAAATTAGGCCCCGTTTTGGAGAGCAGGATTTCTATAAGAATTTGGGGATTTCGTATGGAATCTCATATTTAGTGATAGTGGATGTTTATTTTTTTACGAAATTCCTGTGTTACTAGCGGCCCCCAAGTAAAATCGATTAGTGCGTACCCAGTCGTGGCAGGAGACGAAGAAGTGGTCGGCGCCGCGGCTGCGGTTCCAGTAGGGGTACTTGGCGGCGAGGACGTCGACGTAGTCGGCGACGAGGCGCAGCTGGGGGCCCCAGTAGTCGATCATGTCGCGGCGGTAGATGTAGCTGACGATGTTGACGACGCTGATGGGGAGGAAGAAGGCGTGCGCCTCGCCGGGGTGCCGCGCGCGGTACCGGCCGGCGGCGTGCTCCATCTCGGCGATGAAGTGGCCCTCGATGGCGTAGATGCTCGCGCCGGGCCCCTCGTGCACGATCGGCGGCTCGCCTTCCCTGTACGCCCACACCTTGAACCTCTTCTCCATCTCAATGTAACTCCTGGCGATCACATCAAATGTAAGAGTCACTGTTACTCCCTCAATCACAAATACATATCATTTTGAAAAAACGATGCAGTCAAACTTTCAAAACCTTGATTATTGATATCTATATATATTGGATACATAAAAATTATATGTATAAATTTGATTCAAAAAGTATTTTTATAATATTCTAATTTTATTGGGTGTTATAACTGTATTACAATAGAAATTAGTGATCAAAGTTGTATTTTAGGGATCATATCGATTAATGTTCAAAAACAACATATATTTACGATGGAAGAGGGTAATTAA
The DNA here is from genome assembly GCA_036346395.1 of Hsuehochloa calcarea. NCBI lineage: Eukaryota > Viridiplantae > Streptophyta > Magnoliopsida > Poales > Poaceae > Hsuehochloa > Hsuehochloa calcarea. The sequence continues at coordinate 4,073,249 of CM070604.1, read as the reverse complement.
TTAATCATCATGACGTGTTCAAGACTTCAGTTAGTAAATTCCCAACCCCTCGCCACTCCCAAAACAACATGTACCGTGAGTATGGCCTAGCTAAGTTGTAGTTAATCAAAGCTGTATACTTTCTATATGAAACGTACGTTAGGTCCACTGGATGTTCATCAATCAGTCTACTCTAGATCCTCTAGAAGCAGGCCGGAATTGACGATTCAATTATGGGTCAATGTACTCGTGCTGCCTGTAAGATTATTAGGAGGACATGACAAGTGCGCTGCACCAAACGGACGGGCAGGCAAAGCAAAAGCACCCATCAACCAACAAGATGATCAACTGGTTGATCCATCAAACGAACCATCAATGTATTCCGTTGGGCCGTTCAAATCAGTGAGGAGGGCGTGTTAATGCTCGCACTTCGCAACGCGTGCACGTCCTAGCGAGTAGTATCCAGTCGCTGCCGCTGCTGTTTACGCTAGCTTTGGACTCGGAGGCGTGTGAATAAACGCAGAGATGCGAGTACCAGAAATGCGAAAATCTTTCGGTTTTCGGTTTGGTTTTTTTTTTTCTTCTTCAGTGGGCTGTGGAAGGATCGAAATTTCGGTAATAACGGTTTGATAAATTTGAATTTTAAATTTTAAATATTTTCAAAACAAAAATAAAGATGGGAAGATGGTTTCGTTGCCCTCCGAAGGAAAATGGTTTCGTTCAATTTTTTTTGTTTGAATTTGAAAGGCTAAATAAACTAAAAGTAGTGAATGAACAAAAAGACAAAGGTAGCCTAGTTGTATTGCCTTGTCCGTGTGGTCTTGAGGAACTAGTTTCAAATCTCAGGCTCCCCCACCTAGGTTCCTATCTTTATTTTTTTGGAAATATTCAAATTTGATCAAACCACGGAATTTCACCAAAATTGTGAAGCATGGTACTAGCTGGCAGTGGCGTGTGCATGACGAATACGGAGGAGTGCTAATGGGATAAAGTTATCATGAGGTGAGCTAGCAAACACATATTTAAATGCATGCACAATCCAAATTGATACATAAATGATAATGAACAATGTTAAAATAGAAAATACGTTAAACATAATATCTTAATGATGGACAATGCGTTTCGAAAACACAAAACTATACACAAGTAACAATTTTAAGAATAAAATTAATTAGATTTGTGATGCAAATAATAGCAGTTGTACTGGGATGATACCAAAGGTGCGATGAGCGGAGTCAAGTCAGTACTCCAACTCCTCGCGCCCCCGCGGTGGATCCGCCACTCCTCCCCGGTGGTACTAGTGATGCATGCATGCTTAACTGGTGAAACGCGTAGGCGTTGCGGTACACGGCGCCCCTGGGGACGAAGCCGCCGCGCCTGTCCGACGTGCAGTTGCGCGTGAGGATCGCGCGGCGGACGGACGCCCGCGCCTCGGCCAGCCCCGCCTCTGTCCTCCCTTCACTCCCCTGCCTCTGCACCAGCTGGCACGCATAGACAGAACATGGCACAGTGTAACACTGAACTTTTCTGACGAATTTGCCTGCATGCCCAGAACTGCATGTGTGCATCACAAGATGTTTGCAGAGTTTGTATATGGATGCGTACTTGATGGTTCACAAGTTCCCGGGCAGAAGGAGAGGAGTGTGAGAGTGAATGGTGATGACGGGCAGCGTCTCCGGCTGCTCCGGGTGTGCCGGGGGCACGGGGAGACCAGGTACGGTCAACGGCGATGGGCGCGGCGAGGACGACGACGACGACGACGACGACGGCGATGCCGACAAGGAGGAGACATGCCGTCAATGGGGGAAGAGCAGGGCGGCAGCCACAGCTGTTCTTGGAAGCCATGGATGGTCAGTCAGCTCAATCGAGCATGCATGCTGCGTCGATCCATTCTGGATGTTATGTAGTAGAGGCTGGTGTACCGTCTACGTTAGAATCATCGGGGCTTGGATCTGAGGCCGATGCGTGCTGGGGATCTGCGCAACGGTTTCGAATTCAGAATCGTAGTCGTGCCAATTGTCTACAGCTTTGGATCTGCAACCTGGTAGTGACTTGCACTGAGATGCAGGGGTAGGGTGCGTGCCAAGGCATTTGGATTTGCATCGAGGAGAGAAAACTAACAACCCATGGGAGGAAGAGCGGAAGACTCGCCGTGGACGGCACGGTCTCTGACTTTGATGCGTGCCTGGCCCAAGGCCATGTGCTATGGTGGCAAGAAAAATGCCTTGTAGCCTTCACACACCAGTTATTTTACAGCTCCTAGCAAAATCTGTAGAACGGCCAAGTACTGAAGGACAAATGTAAACCCCTTGTATGAACCCTAAATGCAAAATGGACAGGGAATAGAAAGAAAGAAAAGGGATACAAGAGGCAGCGTAGGGGGGCAATAGCAAAAGGAACTGGACAAATGTTATGACCAAGAAACAGTTTATGCATCTGCGCATTGTCTGAAGCTATCTCATTCATTTAACCATGTACTGACATGTGCAGGAATCAGGCATCGTTTACACACAATTGCGCACACATACTAGTATGAAGCTCTATGAACAAACGGATAGACAGCATCATAAGTAACTCTGCTTCAGAAGCCATGTAGTGGGGGCATGAAACACGAGCAAGGCCTTAACTCCCAAGGCCCAGAACAACTGGCCTTCAAAGTACAGATCTCATTTTAGTATCAGAAAAGGGGCTATTCTTACATCAGCAACAGCAACTTCAAGGAATTCACCTGCTGGAAAAGCAGTTTTCTGGATCGAGTTTGTCACATTATTCTTTTTTACGAGTATCCAGACACTGTGCTCAATATGATCCCTAGGAGATAAAGCATCGTCTTTGAAATTCACTATGAAATAAAATCACACACTAGTGGAGGATTTAGGTGCTGTTTACTCTAGCTTGACTTCCGCCCTCTTTGGAGGATCCAGCTGTAGGTAAGTATATTGTTCGGTTGGCTCCTCCCTGAAAATGACAGGCTCATACGTGAACAACTTCGGATGCAGGCATAAGAGATGATAATCTTGAGTCTCACAATGCTCATTGGTCCTTGCAATGCTGAAGTACGTGCAGAAGAAACTAGTTACTAGTCACCCCCAGGTAAATTCACAATAAGCATGAAGCCCACACAGCTTCACACTTGAGTGGAGTCTTCAAGCAATTTGTGTTTTCAGTACAACAGCTTTCTGAAGAACCAGTCTTTTTTCAGGAACCAGTTATGTTAAATATACCGCGATCTAAAGGGGTTTCCTCTGTTTTTACCCAGGGTATAGCACCAGACAATACTTCTTTTGTTCATTTCGGTGGCAATTAGTCACCTAAGGGGTTGGCCTGTTTAAACCAGTAGCTCCAGGCAGGTGGCCTCAGTGCTCCAACCTGGCCCAAATGAACCAGCAAGATTGAGATAGACCATATTTTGTGTTTCCATGGGCTGGCCCAGGTTCAACAGCTACATTTTGCTTCAAAATGCTTGCCCCGCCCATGAAACCGAGGCAAGCAACCAAACTACCTTCCTAAATGATGCTACATGACACATGGAACCATGCAACCAAACAAAACACCCCCTCAAAGATACTGCATGGCACAGCCAGGCCAAGATGTATATGCAGACAGTCAATCACTTCATAGTTCATAAATTTTAGGAGATTTGCAACTAATGGAGAAGCTACTTCGCAGAACTCTCAGTGATTACAGGTCCAGTTGGTCAGAAAATAAAGTTTAGGCAAAGCCATGTGGTAAAAGGAACATTGCTGCTAGATAAACATGAATCAAGCCACCAAAACCTTTTCTGCTGCAGAGATTACTCTGCATGAGCATTTTTCGCGGCCACTAGTTAATCATATGGTGCATAACTCTTTAGCAACTAGAGCAAGCAACAGCACGAAGGAACATTAAAAAATGATGATATTAAGCAAGGTATAATGCTCCAACTTATCATGATCACTACCTAATATCCCCCTCAAGGCCCAAGCAGATAATTCCTATCGCTTTTATGATTTTATCCATCATGTTATTAGTGCTTAATGAGCTAGAAGCCTTGAACTATCCAAAGGTGTGTTGCATCTTATCAGTAAGCATATATATGATGCGAAAAAAATCATCAAACATACAGATCACAAGTAAGGTGTGCATACCCAGGTTTCGAACGCATGCATTTCCAGAAGAGCTTGAATGGACCTGGAACTGTCTTGAATGGATTCCCTTCAAAGCAAGCCTGCAAAGTGATAAGAAAACCAAAATTTGTTCAATGTAAGTATGCCCAATAATTTCAGACTTAGCATTTCAGCATTTGACCTAATAAGATCAACATGATGAAGCACAGAGCCAATGTCTTCAGCATTCTTTGGGAAACATGCATTAAATAGCCGCGGCTGGTAACCACTCAATGCTCATTACCAAAAAACCCAGACGGGCGCATGATTTTGGACCCTGGAAGGTTTAGTGTTAGCGGAACCAGCATGACAGTCCAAGTTATGCCCAATTCCAGCTGATTCTTGATGGTTTTCATGCTGTTGTTTACTGAAAAGTGAAAACATTACATTTCATGACATTTTTCAAAAAAGAAAGATCACTAACTACTTTTTCCGCGGGGCTTTGCCACAAACTGGCCGTTTTCAGGGTGGTTACTTGGCCACTCCTAATTGTTCTTTTGGGTTCTAAGTTGAGGTTTATTCATCCTGGGCATAAGAATAGCAATCAGGTTTCTTTCTTGGTCATTCCTAAACATGTTTTTGGGATCGAACTTGGGACTACCCGACTACCACCAGTAGCCTGAAAGCAATCTCATGTGTTTAACACAAGGGAAACACAGATTCAAGCTGGTAAGACCAAAAGAATTTTGGCTAAGAGGGGCAAGCGATGGCAAATCAACTACCTTCAACAATGCAATGACAGCCTAATGTACTATCAAGCACCTTTAAGCACCAAAAAATAGTAGCACGCAGGCTTACGAAATAGGATATACTCAATCTCATTACCCATTCATCAGTGGGGAGTTCAATGATTTGCCACGCAAAAGATGTACATCATCAAGAGTGGCAAATCATCATCATATGCACATCTTTTGCGTGGCAATCATCAATAATTCCTTCATCAGTTGGTCAATACGGCGGATAAACGATGCTCAGGTGGTACTAGGCTGATTTGATTAGAGAGTGAGGGTAGTGACGGGGACCTGGACGACGTCCTCGGCGCGGTCGTTGCAGCGGTGCGCCTTGGGCTGCCGCGTGTCGCCCTCCGGCAAACCCCACGGGCTCTCCCGCCTCGGCACCGGCCTCTCCTCGCTCATCCTCCTCTTCTTACCACCACTCTGCTCTGCTCAATTGAAGACCGAAAGGGCTCATATCCACCAGCACGACGCATCCACCCATGAATCCTCAAATCATAGCAGCGCGACAGAGAGATCAGAGGAGACTGACTCACCTAGCAGCCGCCCCTCCTCTCCCTGCGCCCGGGCGTGCGATGCCAAGAAGCGACGACGGCTGCTTCCCCTTACTGGTCGGAGTCAAGGAGAGGCCACGGGAAGAAGAGGACAAGAAGTCAAGCAAATGGGCTGGACAAAATCAAGCCCACTTAGGCCTTCCGTACCATGTGGGCCTAAAAAGCCCAATACTACAGCCCATTATAGGTTAAGACCGCCAAATTACCGGCCTCGGACTTGAATAAAATACGGAGCCCACCTGCAGCGACAGAGGCTAGAGGGTAAAATAGGGAATTCATCGTAGCTAGGTTAGGACTAAACCCTAACTGGCTGCGCCCTCGTATATAATGCACGCACCCCGTGGTCTCCGTCTCTGAGGTTTCGACGGCGGCGTTGGCGGCGAACTCGTGATCTGAACAAGGCGCGCTCGGCTCCGATCCCCCACCGCTTCACGCAACCATGGTCAGTGTCTTCTCGTGTGCTTGTGATTCGTTCCCGGATCTAGCCACAACTGTGCGATTGGTCTAAGTAATTGTTCCATGTTGAGATATGGGTTCCGCAGATTTGGGTTTTGATTGGAGATTAGATTTTGTATGCTGGTAGATAACACCTGCGGTTGTTCGCTCGATAGATTGCAATCATGAATGATATGCGAGGACAAATATAGTGCTAGTTTTCTGGGAATTGTTTTAGCTTGTTAGAACAAGATGTTGAGCAATAGCTGTAATATGATGCTGTGCATCGGTATAAACTGCGGTAGAATTGAGTATTTCTCTGAACTATACTCTGTAGATGGTAAAATATGTTGAGTATGTGGGGAGGAAGGAAAGGCGGCTGAACTGTTTTTGGGGTGGTGAAATTTAGATCCTGTATGGGAATACATGAGCTTAGGTGAATTAAATTAACTTGCTTGAATGACAAATGGGTTGGATGGATTCATTTTTTGGCACTCATCATGGGTTCGGATGTCATGCAAAAGCATGAAATGTGTGTCTTAACTTCGAAAATACATTGTTTTTGGATCTTCCAGTTTGGGACTGCACATGATTGTTCACAATATACACTGTTATGCTAGTCTTGCTTGCAAGGTCAGGAAAGTGGTTGATTTGCAGAGTAGAGTGCAATTTAGATGCGCAGTTGATCAGCTTGTACTAGAATTTACTAAAACATTCTTTTCGTTATATAAGTACAATGGCAAACACTTTAGGATACCTTGCTGTGCTGTGCTCGACTAGCATCTTACACTAGTCCACCTCCAACTGCAACACAATTTTGGATATCAAGTGAGGTTAACTATATTGTGTCCTGTGGAGAACTGGAAATGTTACCAAATGTTGTCATGCAAGTCCAGTAAATACAAAGTCATCTGACAATGGTTTGTTTTGGCAGTCGAAGAGGAAGACGAGGGAGCCCAAGGAGGAGAACGTCACTCTTGGACCCACTGTCCGTGAAGGAGAGTATGTCTTTGGTGTTGCTCGCATCTTTGCATCCTTCAATGACACCTTCATTGTAAGTAGTGTTTCTTGTACATACCAATAGGCTTCTCATTAGCTTATCAATATTAATTGTATCAATCTCAATACACAGCATGTGACTGACTTGTCTGGGAGGGAAACACTGGTTCGGATCACTGGTATGTATCTTTGTCTATGTCATTACTTCCATTGGCACTACTAATAACGGTACTTAATAGTAACTATGATGCTGTACACCATGCAGGTGGCATGAAGGTCAAGGCTGATCGTGATGAGTCATCACCTTACGCTGCTATGCTTGCAGCTCAAGATGTTGCTGCACGTTGCAAGGTATGTGTAGTGATTTTTTTACTTTGAAATGTTCCTACTATCATCTTTCTTGTCTGGTGTATTCATTGGACATGATGTATGCTAAGTTAGAATGAATTGTGGGGTACTCGATTAGAATACAGCCTTTGGGTGATCTCTCCATATGTGTAATTTCTGAATTCTGAGTTGTTTGTTGTGCTTTCAGGAGCTTGGTATTACCGCGTTGCATATTAAGCTCCGTGCCACTGGAGGCAACAAGACCAAGACACCTGGACCTGGTGCTCAGTCTGCTCTCAGGGCTCTTGCTCGTTCTGGGATGAAAATTGGGCGCATCGGTAAAGACTTATTTTTTCTATAGTAGTTTTAGTTATTTTGACAGAAATGTGTTATGTCACCATACGATCCAGCTTGCGCATAATGGTAATATTTTTTGTTCTTTTGTTGCAGAGGACGTGACTCCGGTTCCGACTGACAGCACTCGCAGAAAGGGTGGAAGGAGGGGAAGGAGGCTGTAGATGTCTTCTTCAGGCTATCTGTCATCTCGTGGTGGCGATCAAGAGCCTACTCCTCTGGCTACCCTGCTGTTTCTATGTTTATCAAGAGGAGCTCTAATTTTGCTCTATGTTGAGGTCATTTACTGTTAGTCGAATCTATGATGTTGCATGGATCCAATTTTTGTTAAGGATTTTCCTTGAAATATTTATGCGAAAACAAGCTTTCCAGTCTATTAAGTTTATAGAACCTTGTAATGGTGTGATGTCTTAGATCGATTGCTAGTTAACTTGTATCGATTTACTGGTACTATGTTCCGTTTGTTTGGCTTGATGCTGAACGGAAACATACTTTCTGAGGAGCAGTTTCAGCAGTTGTTTTATTGTGGTTCTAACCGGGTAAGGTGATGCTGCGTTGTTGTTTTAAGAATTGTTTTGCAAGATGTTTGTATTGTTTGCTTCCTCTGGACATGTTATGCGTACTGAGCTTGTCGAGTTCGTCGGCAGTACAAACATGATTCATCTTCACAGTATTAGTAATCTCTCTCAATTTACACTACACAAAAGAACACATATCTGCAGAACGCTTCAGATCGCGAGCATGGCGTGGCCAACGTATGCTCCCAGCGAGTTGAAGCCTGCCACCACCGGAGCAGCCCCGCTTTGATCGTTGGCAGCAGGTCTCCCCTCGGCGCCCGGTGTATTGGCTGAAGCAGACAGTGGCTGCGGCACCCCTCCAGGGGTAGCCGGCGAAGACGGTGGCGACGGTGGTGAGCTCGGAGTGGTCGTAGGAGCAGGGGCAGGAGCCGAAGCTGTCGGAGACGGTGGTGAGCTTGGGGTGGCTGCGGGCGCGGGCATAGGAGCAGCCGAAGGAGGCGACGTCGACGGGCTCGGTATCGGCGCAGAAATCGGCGGCGTCAAAGAAGGAGCCGGTGAGACGGCCGGCGGGGTGCGGCCGCTGCGGTCGGCGAGGACGACGACGATGAGCCTCTCGTTGGTCCGGCAGTTGGCCTCGTTGCCGCTGATGAAGAAGAAGGGGCCGGAGCGGTCGAACGTGAAGACAGTGCTGCCGTCTTGGAACTTCTTGACGTACGACGACGCGTTGCACGCGCTCGGCTCCACGAGCAGCACCGAGTCCGTCTCGCACCAGCCTCGCTGCCCTCCAACTCTGAACTGCGTTGCGCTAGACGCTGCAACGAGCAGAGCAAAGCATGCAAATCCTAGACCATAAGATCTTGCCATGTCTTCAACACTAGCTAGCTATCTACTCTAGCTATGAGCCTATGTGACTCAGAAACACTGCAGCTTTGCAATGTTGTGCCTGATTGATGAGAGCTTGGGAGAAGAGACAAAGGGCAGCTGGGTATTTGCAGGGGTCCAGGGTGATCTGAACGCGGGGGACTGGTATTTGTAAGCCTATGTAACAGTCCATTTTTTTTATTGTAAACTAGTTAGATATTCGTGTGTTGCAAGGGAAAAACAAACTTAGAACTAAATATTATATTGCAGTTATACATTCTTGCTCAAAAGAATGGAAGTTTAATGCTGATTGACTACGTCCACTACAAACAATTGAGAGCATAGTTTGAAATGATGATCAGCAAACTAATTAACTAACAGTGGGATCAACATGCAAGAAAGAGAGAATATTTCACGGCTGTATATATATGCTAACATTTCACAAATGTATATAAAAAGCACATTCAATGTATATAAAAAGCACATTCATATATTTCACGGATGTATATATATGCTGATCTGATATTAGATTTTTCAGTCCTGCTATCATTATCTACTAACCATAGTCTGCCCTACACTCATGTTTGGAAATCAATGACCCATCTCTGTCATAAACAACAAAATATAGACAGCTAGTACCTACAATTTTAGTGTAAGGACTAAACAACCGTGGATATACTATCGTTTGGTCTCTGTGGTAACGGTAAATCAGTAGATGTGTTTAGAGACATACGTACTCGGCTGCGTTGGTAGTTTGATGATAAAAAGGGGAGTATATAAAAATATACAGAAAGTAAATAAGGAAACTCTCAGTCTCAATCCTTAAAAATCTAACATAACTCACTTTTAATTTAAAGTAGTGAGCACCCAAAAAATGTACCATGAAACCATCTTGAAAGAGTACATGTGAACAACACAAGTGAAGGCAGGTGGCAAATGGAACGATTTGTTGATGTGTTGCAGGCCAACAGAAACAAAATTGGCAAAGAGAAGAAGAAGATAAGAGTCCTACACAACGTATGAAGAACAGTCTGGAACATGAACCAACATTAATTAATCTAATATCAACCAAATCCAACATCGATATGACAATATAAAGAGCTAAATGTATACAAAAATAATAGTTCAAACTCACGTTTTGCTCGCTCATATGAAAAAGACATGAGAACCATCTCAGTAAGCAAAATCTACGATATAACTCCATAACTACATCAGGGAGTGCATGCAAAGAGAATATCATGGAGGCTAGCCTACATAGGAAAATATTGTCCACATTGAAAGAGTATGCTTACCAAAAGGACGCGCCGCATTAACCATAGGTGATGCCATGCTTTCAAACTCAGTCAACATAACATTTTATGTCAACTCAGAAGCAACATTAATTAATCTCTTTAGTCCAGGTAACATGAAACAGGAACAAATATTTTAAATACACCCTAAAACTAATCCAAATACACATGTGTATCATTTGAAGTAGGCAGTCAACTTTGAATAGAACTGATAAAAACTGGTGGGAAATAATGTCCCTAAATACATATAAAATAAGTACCACATTCTCATTGGTTCAATGCTTCCAGAAGCACAAACCAGAGCCAGCCAACCAACGCTAGTTGATGATAGATAGACACAAAAAATACAGAGGTTGCAAAAAACAACTCATCGCATCTGTCGTTGATGGTGGAGCACAGAAATAATAAAACCTCTTCTAAAAAAACCCGAACCCTAAAGTAGCACTGCACTGTCTTCATGCACTATTGAGGCTTGATAATACAAGAGAATTAAAGCCACTTTGCCCCCTTAATAAAATGCCCAGAACAGGCACTGTCTTACCACTGTAGCCATTAGCTAGTTGTAAGCAGTCTTTAAAAAAACATCTTTTAGCAGCATAACATGAGTTTGTGTTCATACGTTGCATTGTCAAATATTTTATGCCAATTTCTCCACACATGTCCACACAAGTATGCAACGGCAGAATGGCAAGGAAAAAACACATTCTTTTGTGTTGTGATTTTTTTTGTGACCATGACCAATGAGATGGAGACTTTGCTGACTTGACCAATCTCTAGGAGGACAGACACAACAGCGAGCTATGGCTCTTTTTGTACGGGAAACCAATACAAGAAACATATACATATATAATGACAATGCATGGATTTGAAGCATACTCATAATCACAATACTACCAAGGACTATTGTATTGATGCTAATCCACACATGTTCTTACTTGTAACATACTTTTTTTTTACAAAAAACAAACTATGAAAAAAATCATACTAAAAGAGTGACAGTTACTGGTGGCAACAGGTCATGTGTTTCTATTTCCTAAACCGCAGTGACTGTAATACTAAAGGGGGATTTGCTTTCATGCCACCAGAGAAAGTCGGTCATACTGTGGATGATCAGATAGAAGACTTCAGTATTAGGAAAGAGATAAAATATGATCCTTAAAAACATGAAAAGTAGTAGAAAAGAATGCCTCAGTTCTGTCAGCCCTGTCTTCTACAGTGGCACCAGATGGGACCTGCAAAACAATAAAAAGAAACAAATACTAAGTTGATGCTCCATGGTTAGCCAAGATTCCATTTATAGAGCTGACAAAAGCAAACCGATGAAGAAAGTGAGCTATCAGCTATTGCAAACAACTATTTTGCCAATAAATTTTCAGATCAGTCAGACTTAATGGTACACATAGGACATAGACAATTAGATTAAGAATGTGCACTAAATATCTGCAAAACAACATGTAGAAGAAATCCAATAATCCTTGCTGGATAAATTAAAATGCATCTTCACAGATACAATTCTCACCTAATGAAGCTTGGCAAGTACTTCGGCTGTTCAGAGTGAGAGGGGAAAAAATAATCAACTAAATAGGAAGAAAATATTTCGAATAGCCTAAGTATAACAAATCACAGAGAGAAGAAAAGGTGAATAATAATACATGATGAGACAGATCAGCATCTATGATAACAATGAAGTCCCGAGGCATGCTTTAATCCATGTAAATATGCAGTACCTGAATGCTTCCAGTTGTTTAGTTAACACAAGCAGTAAGCCTAAAATTCACCCTAAACTTAAATGGGACAGCTAAGCTCACCAAGTCCTAGCTTCCTTGGTCTAGCTTGCAGTAGTTGGCATTATGTCGGGTCAAAGTCATTGCAAGAAGCCATAAATAACATAAACCACATCACATATATACATAAACTCCTAGCTAAAAGCATGTTTGTGAAGTCACTTACAACACGATCTTCACCGTATACTTGCTGCAACTGCTTTACGATGTCTTGATTTCCATCAGGGCTTCCATCATCCACAATAATGATTTCGAAGTTGACATCCCTAAGGTGGAAAGTTACAGCTTCAGTTTTCATAATATCACAAGAGTTTAGCAAAATAAAGGCAACAGCTTTGCCATTGAAATACACTAAGGTTCCGGATAACAAGAGGGCGGTTAATTGATGCTCATGAAACAATAGGAGTATACAGCAGCAATGGAAAACATGTTGTAAGTTCAAAATAAACGTGGTGTATGATGGCATTATAAAATAACCATTCCAGACAAGTTGGATACAAAAAGATACAACACTTCCAAGACCTAGAGAAGATTAGTGCCTCCAATCTCCAAATAAGATGGTTTCTCGTCACCCATTTGACATAGCTGATGAATTAGTAACATGTTTCACAACTCTCTGTTCATACAATCAAAAAAATTAGCCACACCAGCGCTACAATAAAGGGTGTATATTACATGAACACCACAAAATATGTAAATAGCAATGAAAACAGCTAACGGGAACCAGCTCTGCACGGTGACAGTACCACACACAGTTTACCACCATCCACAATTGTGCATAACTTTGACAAACAACATGAAGTGAATTCTAGGTTGAATACAGTGACATGACATGGGATCAGAATCCAGGTATATCCTTACCGTGTGATGAATGGAGCATGTGTTGTATATTCCATACCACGTGACGTTACATAAGGTATATCCTTACCGTGTGATGAATGGAACATGTGTTGTATATTCCATACCACGTGACGTTACATAATTCTAAGACACTGTACTACAGTTGAATATCTCACCGACATATAACCACACAACAGTTGATACCCTATCAATTGACACCTCTCTCCGACCAGACGCGTCACTTCACAACAGGAGTCTCTCTAAAGGATAACTGTTACCTCTTCATGAACTACTTAAGGAGGACCGCGGAAGGGGGATGAGAGAGGAGATTGAAGGCAATTGAGAAGATTAGCAGTCGATTTGATTACAACACCATAGCAAGCATTGCATTCCAGTGTAACTAGGATTAGCCTTTTATTTGAAGACATGCATTCCTTGTAATAGACAGTTCATAGCAATAAAGAGTGACCACATTCTATTCCAGGAGATACGCACCATTTTTCTCTGTTTTTATATATTCATAAGATCGGTGATTTGATCATCAACAAGAGGGGACGACGACGGATGTGGCTCCTGGTGGATAGAGGGGACGACGACAGATGTGGCTCCTGGTGGATAGAGGGGACGACGACGGATGTGGCTCCTAGTGGATGGAGAGGGGGCAGCAACGGATGTGAGTCTCGGCGGATGGAGAGGGGACGACGACGAATGTGGCTCTCGGAGGATGGAGAGGGGACAGTGATGGATTTGTATCTCGGCGGATGGAGAGGGGGTGACAACAGACGTGGCTCCCGGTGGATGGAGATGGCATGGCAAGTGGGGAGGGGATGACAACAACGACTGGAGAGGCTCCTCCTTCAGTCGTCCCTCTTCGGCGGTTGTGGCTCCCGGCGGATGCGAGTCGGCGCCTACTGCTGGTGTCGTGTGGTGGCTGGGAAAGAAATTCTGGTGTGTTGTGGCGGTTGAGTGACTAGTGTTAGGGTTAGGGGAATTAGAATGGAGAATAAATGGAAAATTGTACGTGTTGATATCATGGGGATATGCTCCAGATCTTAGGATGATGTGACAATTGGTAATGGCGTTTACGATTTGTCGTTTCATGTGTTTTCGACAAGTTTCAGAACTGTCAGGCAGTAACCGGTCTGACCGGTCATAGCGTGGCGGTCAGACCGGTACAAAATCGGTCTGACCGGCCATAGGCGGCGGTCGGACTGGTTAACTTAAAAAGTGTTATTTTGAGCTGGGCCAAAAATAGAGGGTGTAGACAAGAGAGGGGATTCTATTGCACTTGGTCCCATAATTTTTTGAGTCTCCAGTCAAAAGTTCTATTGGTTTCCAGTAGGTTTCGGTTTTCAGAGGTTGAAAATCGGCTAAGTCATTACTGGCGGTCTGACCGGCCAATGGCTAGCGGTCAGACCGGCCAGGGTGGGCGGTCAGACCGGCCCTAGGGGCGGTCTGACCGGTTTCCACTTGGTTCGTCGCCCGGCGTGGCGGCGATATTCGTGTGTTAGGTCAAAGTCATGAGTTTCAGGGCATATATGTTGCATGATGCATGTTTTGACTAACATCGGTCAAGTTGTCAAGAACTTGTTCCCAAAATCTGTTTACTTGTCTATTGTTGTGCAGGTTGCTTGGTGGTTAATGACGGTTAACGGTGAGGATAATCGGGACTAGGCTTGGAGAGCTGAGGTCCAGAACGATCGACGATGTCGGGTGAGGTCAATGTACTCAAGCGTGGTGCAAGATGGACAAGAATGACCTATTAGCTAATCCGAGGTGCAAGATGGCTCAAGGTGTAGCTAGTTAGGTCAAGAGGTGTTAAAGATGGTGTATTAAAATGCGTGTGTATGTGACCCGTTTGTTTTGGACCTTAACGGGAGCCCAATAGGATCAAACTTCTAGAAGGTCTAAGCCTCCCCTATAAATAGGAGAGGGAGGTGGCTGCACCTCCTTTTCGTCTCTTTTGCAATTCTTGTAAACCCTAATTTTCTTAGGGAGAGCTTTTGTGGAGGCTAGGGTTCTTGATAGTTTGATGTGATTTTCGTTCTCTTGGATTGAGCATTGTCCTCCATTGATGGAGTGGCTGTAAGCTCAGATCATAACAATCAATCAAAGGAAAGTTTGATCAATGTTTTGTCTCATTGCGTTCTTTCTCTCTATTTGATAATTTTGGGTCTTTCTTTGATCCGTGAGTTTTTGCTTGGTTTCTTCACGTGATCTAGCTTGCTATGACGTGTGGTAGTCTATCTAGGATCATCTTGATCATCAATCACCCACGGGCAAGAGTTTTGACCTAGTTTTTGTTTTGACCCGGTTTTGAACCTTTCTTCAATCAAATCAAAAAGGATCGCTATTCTTTCAAGAATTGGAATAGCTTCCTGATATCATAGAGAAGGCGTGTTTCAAGTTTCATCAAGTTTGAATTAGTAGATCAAAAGTTCCATCTATTTTCATCTTCGTCATCGGGGCTGTTTTACTGTTCTGGAGCCCGACGGTCAGACCGCCGAGCCTCACCGGTCAGACCGCCAGTACCAGCGGTCAGACCGCCATCTACCTAGCGGTCTGACCGCCAGCAGGCTATTTTGTTTGAATCTTTGGTGATTTTGTCTTATTGCTCAGGGGTTTAAATTAGATTCAATATTAGTCTTCCGATGTACTGATATACTGATCTTCATAGCTTCTATAGCTACTGGAGTAAAGTTTTATTGGATCCATTATTTGTGATAAAGTGAGCGTGCTCCTATTCACCCCCCTCTAGTCGTCTTTTCAGTCCAACAGTACGGCTCATCGGCATGGTCGCCATTGTCGTTGTCATACGTCGTGCTGCCATCAGAAACAACGGGCAATGGAGTCAAAACGAGGAGAAAGAAGTAGCCGGTAGTTTCACAAGGACGATGTCGACGTCGAGGGGAGCTTACCAAACTCGATAGCACCTGGGAGTTAGGCGACCTCCACGGTGGTGTGAGGGCGGTGGCTGAAGCAACAAGATTTTTGGAGGGACACGCAGGCAAGGGCCTACGTCGTCACCCTGCTGCTGCACTAGGGCTAATCTGGACTGCCGCTGGGCCCCATGGGTCAGCTCCTTCCTCTTCCCCTCTTTCTTCCTCACCCGAATCGGCTGCCATTACCACTCGCGTGAAGCTCCGCAGGGCCGCCGCCCCCACTTATTTCCCGCACACGTGAGCCTAATCCTTCCCGCAACTCACCGCACTCGTTTTGCCCCTACCCTCATTTCTCGTGTTGTTTCGCCGAAACACGCATCGGCCGCCGCATTCTTCGCCTTGTCGATCTCCTCGTTCGGTGCTCCTCCGCACCTATAAAAGAGAGCATACCGTGCCCCTCTTTCCTCACGTGACCCTGGAATCACATTCCCTCTCTCGCTTTCTCCTCTTCGCAATCGAAGCTTTTATCGCAGCCGGTCGAATGCTTTTCGTCGTCAATTATACCGCCGTCGAAGGAGCCCCGCCACCACCGTCTTCACCAAACGCTTCGCCTCGCGACGTTCTACATCATGCTCCCTCTCCCCTCGCTGGAGCTTCGCTAGAATGCCACCGCCGCTATTGAGCTGATTGCACCGCCACCCTCACCGCCGGCGATATCTTCGCATCCCACCGCTGCCGAGGTGAGCATCTTGTTCCCCACATCTCCCTCTTTCTTTTCCACCCCTCGCTGCCCTCCGCCGCGTTGCCGTTCGTCGAAGCCATTGGTCCCCGAGCCATCACTGGTTTTTGTGCCGACGTGGTAGCACCACGTGGCACCACATCATCGCCACCTCAGCCTCTCTCTCCTAGTCAGCGCCCACGTGGCAAGCTTGCGTGGCCTTTTCCTTTTTTTCTTCAGAACAACAATTCGACCGAAATCGTTTATCCTCTTGTCGACGTCATGCTGATGCATTAAGTCGATTTTCCTTTCGAAAACTAATTCCATAAATTCTGAAAATACTAATTCTATCATTTCATGTGAATTTCAATCTTCTGAGAGCCCGTTCTCCTTCGTTCAAGTTCTGATTTAAGTGATTCTAATTTCTACATTCATATAAAATCAAGATCTAGCTATCCATACCAAAATTATTTAATTCGGAGTTTATTTTATTTTATTTTTTGAATTTGGCTCGCTTTTGCGTATAGATTTCGACAATTTCGGAGAGCCAGATGTCAACACTGTTTCAGATCAATAAATAATTGAGCAATGCAAGTTACATCCTTTGATCATGTTTAATCCCAGTATTTTAAATTATTTAAAGTCTACTTTAAATTATTATTGCATGTTTATTTATGTTCAAGTTAATTTAAATTCCT
Source organism: Hsuehochloa calcarea (assembly GCA_036346395.1). Lineage (NCBI taxonomy): Eukaryota > Viridiplantae > Streptophyta > Magnoliopsida > Poales > Poaceae > Hsuehochloa > Hsuehochloa calcarea. The sequence goes on along the minus strand of CM070604.1, from coordinate 4,056,132 downwards.
GTTTTAAATTTATAGTTATTCTCAATTCCATTTGTATGGCCAAATCTTGACATTGAAATATTCATACTTTTTTACCTTAGATAAAATCTAGTTGATGCAATAGTATGAACTAGAATATTTTGAAAAATTAAGCTTTGCCATGCTTAGACCTAAAATATTTGATTTGGGGAAGTTTTAGCCAAATATTCAACTATGGTTTAAAGATGTGTTTGTGACATTGGTGTGCCATAGAAATTTACAAAATGGTTTGAAAAGAAAAATAAAAACTGGCTTGGACTTGGGCAAATTGGATAGTTGGTGGGTGCAAGTTTATGCACTGGCTCGCCTCAGTGAATAGTCGAGGCCCAGGGATTGTTTTGGAAGTCGCCCAGTCAATTAAGGACCGGTCTGCGAGCTGCGGATTATAAAACCCTTCCGTACTACCACAAGTCTGGAGTGGGACAAACTTGGCTAATTAAACTGTACTATTTCACCATAGTTGTGTCATTCAGAGGCGTGGGTGTCGTGAAGACTTATTTTTAATACACACATGGCGCAGGAGGGGGGTTATCATTTGGAGTTAAGCCTACGGTAACGAAACCTTAGCAGACATAACTATGTTGAAATATTATAGGGTAAAGGCCTTGTGATAATCACTTAGTCGCACACCCACGGAAGTGTGTGAAGCGGACATTATAAGTCGATTATCTCTTGTGGGTAAAGTTGTATAACCTCTGCGGAGTGTCAATCTATTCGAATAGCTGTGTCCATGGTCATGGACATGCTGAGCAAAGCCTTTCACGGATTAGACTAAGGTTTTTTTTTAAAAAAAAATGTTTTGATAAAAAATAATTTCATGGATGTTTATTCCATGTGGGAAATTTGGATAGAAAAGCCTACTGTAAGGGGTTAGTCCTTTACCATTTGGGAAATTTGGATAAAAATTTAATTTAATTTTAGATATTGTAAAACTTGAGCTTTTAAACTTAGTTATTGTATTTAAAATGTCAAATATTTCTTTTGCACAAATAACCCTATAAGCCTTTCTTGATAATATACATGCATGCATTAACTATCTTATGGGTGTAACTTGTGGAGTACATTTTTGTACTCACCATTGCTTAATAAATATTGTTCAGAGGAGAAGGACTTTGTAACTGTTAAGGATCTTGACGACTAGGTTGCTACCCCAGTCGATTGCCTGTGGCAGATTAGCTGGGCTCTACTACTGCTTCTTCGTCTTTCACTGTGTTCTTTATTGTTGGCTCGTAAGTCTTTCTTGTAATAAACTCTAATATTTAATTAATAAAGTTGTACGATTAATATATGTTACCATATTTATTTACTGTGTACACTAGCTACTGTTCCAGGGACTTGTGTAGAATACACAAAGAATTTGGGGGTGTTACTCTCGAGTCCGACAGCGATCGCCAGAAGGGGAAGGGCAACTCGGTGGTGAACTGGCGGTCTCGGTCGCGAGGGGAAAGCAGACAAGAATCGGACGAAGCAGAGTTGGGAAGGGTTTTACTAGGGCTGTGTTGGCGGTGGGAGTGGGCCCACAAGGTAGTGACAGAAGAATGGTCCCACAAGGCAGTGAGAAAGGTGGATGCTAATATGGGTCAGGCCTTTGTGATGCAGGCCCAAGCTGACCAGCCCACACGTGTCGCACAGCACGCGATTCAAAGCAATCAATATTGGACGAGGCTGCGCCCAAGCCCCACTCTCTTCTCCGCTTCCCCTCTCCTCTCTGCTCTCGCACCTTCCTCGGTTGCATCGACCATGGGGATGTGGATGTTGGGGCCCGAGCCCGCTCAATGTGATGTGCCTTTGGGCCACCTTCTTTCGCCCACACCACCATATATCCTCGACTCCTCCGTCACGCAACCAATGTTGGGAGATGGAGGCTAGGGTTTCTGCAGTATGCGGCGAGGGTTGGCGCTCTTTGCTGCGGTGGCATCGGGGAAATCTACAAAACCCTAACGATTCTCATGCGATCTCTCCACCTGCACCACGAGATCTCTCCACCTCCACCATCCAAACTCCAGCGTGGTGGTCACGGTAGCAGCCACTGCGGCAACAGGGAATCCGCAAAACCCTAGCAGATCCCTTGTGATCTCTTCTTCTCCACTGCCCAAACGTCGGTGTGGCGGTCACGGCAGCGGCCACCGCGGGGACGGGGAAGCTAGGGTTTCCGTGGTTGGCGTTGAGGGCTGGGGCTCTTGGTGTTGGTGGCGTCGGTCGCAAGGCACCATGGCGCAGGCACGAAACCCTAGCGATGACGATTCGAAGCTGTGGGAAGCAGCGTCGTGGTGTCTACGCGTATAGAGGAAGGTTCAATAAGAATGAGGGTCGAGGAAGGTGCGAGAGCCGAGAGGAGGGGGAAGCCAAGAAGAGAGGCTTGGGTGCGGCCTCGTCCGATATTGATTGCTTCGAACCGCGTGTCGTGTGGCACGTGTGGGCTGGTTAGCCTGGGCCTACGTTACCAAGGAAGAAAATTGCTAGGGACCTCACGTGAGGCCCTCTCTATCGGCCGTTGAATCGGTCCTCTAAAAAAACAATCAAACGGCTGACGGAGAGAACCTCATCCCATCACATTTTTTTCCCGTCACCAAGGCTCGGCCCATTTTAGCGTCCACCTTTCTCACTGCCTTGTGGGCCGCTCCCACCGCCAACACAGCCCCAGAGAAAACCTTCCCAACTCTGCGCCGTCCGACTCTTGCCCGCTTTCCCCTCGCGACCGAGACCACCAGTCCGCCACCAAGCAGCCCTTCCCCTTCCGGCGATCGCCGCCGAGTCCGAGCCCCCCGCCCCGCAAACGGGACGCAGTCTCCTCCGACGCCTAGTTCGCTCCTCTTCCTCCTTTCTTGTTGGTCAACCCGTTTGTCTTGGTAAGCCCTTGTTTAGGTTGCGTCGTTGGTTAAATTAGGGGGCACTTGTTTGGGTTTCTTTTACCCTAATCGGTGGGATTCCCGTGCGCTGTTAGCGAGTTTCTTGCTTTAGCATTGTAAGAGTAAAGTTCTTGCTCTCCATCTTGGGCAGGAAAAATGGTTGAGCATCTCTTCGAGGATATCTTCATTGTGACCAGGCTTGATCCTGATGGGAAGAAGTTCGACAAAGGTAATTTTGTCTGCCTGTTTCGTAGAATGAATTTTGATTTATGCATGTGGTTTGCTGTGTCGAAAGAAAGTATGGAAATCTGTTTGGCAGAGCAGTGGTGGGTATTACAAAAAAAAAAAAGAAGTTATCCATACACAATGTATGTTACAATCACACTAATAAGAGAATATGACAATGGAATTAACAACTACAATCCGCATGTGAACATATGTAAATGAAGGTAGGACATAGAAGAATTTCACTAATGAAGCATACACAACAATTTGCCACCAAGTTATTGAACATAATAGCACTGGTATTTGAGCTCAAAACATTGCTGAAGTATCTCTTCAAATCCATTTCCAGCAAATCAAATAGTAAACCATTCAAAATGTTGAAGCAAAAAATCCCGATCCATCATCCATTGTTCCATTTTAGACAACCATCTAGAGATTAGAATTGAGATGGAGTACTTAGTGTTAGACTTAGGCTTAGATATTGTGGTGGACTGGACTCTGGAAGTGGACCGGTCGCAGCTCACCGCCACCTCACGCCCCCAACCGCTGCCTCTGAGCCGCGCCACCGCCCACATTGGGCACCCCTGGGGCCGGGCCCCCCAATCGCCACCACCTCTATACAACTTTACTCTGTGCTTAATGTTACTGCAGATGTTTATTGAAGTAATGATGTCCTTTCCATATTCATGTACAGTTACTCGCATTGAAGCTCGTAGTGAGCAGTTTGATATGTATATGCAATTAGATGTCGCTACCGAGGTCTATCCAATGTGTGCTGGTGACAAATTCACCATGGTTTTAGCTCCTACGCTGAATCTGGATGGAACTCCAGACACTGGCTTCTACACACAGGTGACGAGACTTATTCATCGTACAAGTTGATCTTGAAATAATGTGCCAATTTAATGGTGGAAATGCAGGAAAGAATGTTTTATAGGTGCCTAAATGTTGTTCTTGTTTCACTTGGACTTATATTCATTGAGGCACATGTTTATGGGATAAAACTTTGTGCAGGAAGCTTACATTATACTTATTTCTTTCTTTCAGGCTGGTAGAAAAACACTTGCTGACAAATATGATTATGTCATGCATGGAAAGCTTTACAAGATCTCAGAAGACAGTTCCAGTGGTCAAGCTGCTAAAGTGTATGTCTTCTTTGAACTTTAGATTGGTGAAATTGTATGGGTTTTTAATCTAGTAAGTTTTTTTAGCAGAATCTTGTAGGGCTTTATTGTAGGATATGTGTTGTATAGTATATTATTTAGCTTGAGACAGTTTCTTTCCTGCGTATTGCTGATGAAGAATTTGGCCTAGAGCCATGTTGTTGAAGTACATGGGTTTGAGAGTACGGAATATTTCTCTCTTGTGTCATTCAGCTTGACAATCCTTAGTGGCAACTTCTAGTACTGGGTTTTTGCTTAATTTGAGTGTGTCAAGGTTGTCTTATTGATTAAGCTAATGCTTTTATGGTCCAAACTAAACTCTTTTACAAATATAGATGGGGCCTGCTTTGAGTGCTTTATCAATATTGCCATGACTCTAGCCATGTGGGCCTCTAGGAGAAATTCATACAAAGAACTCAGCTCCATCTGTTCAAAGGCTGATTGATGGGTTTGGTTTTGCATATATGATATTTCTTGTGTATAGTAGTCCATTGTTTGGACTTAAGAGGAAATGTATGGAAAATCCTTGTAAAAGCAGAAAGTTTTCCAAAGAAAAGAAGCAAAATTTGTTGAAGTGGCTACCTCATACTGATTTGGTGTAGGAGCATCGTGTGCTAAAGGTTATGCTTACTTTGATATTATTTTAGGATCTTTTCTCATTGTTTAGCCATGAGTATGTCAGACAAGGTTAAAACCCACAAGCTAAAGAACTTGAGGTATTTTGTTTTCTGAAAAGTTCGGGTGCATGCATTGTTGTCTTACTGTTTTAGTTGATTGGTTGGTTCAAATCAAATACATTCACTTCATTAATTGTGTAGCTGTGTTATGTGCATTAAGCAGTACATTGTAAGCACCGATAACCTCCAAAGAACATTTTTTCCTCCATGCCTATTTGTATATGATATATCTGCAGTGTGCACCTACTGGTTACTACGCTCGTGTTATCCTACAGTTACCCCTGAATCATGTGATTTGACAAATTCACTTTGTGCTACTATTCTAATGAATTACCCCTTTCTCATTTCAGGGAGATTTATGCATCTTTTGGTGGCCTCCTGATGATGATCAAAGGTGATCCTTCCAATGCTGCTAGCTTCGAGCTGGATCAAAGGCTGTTTCTCCTGATCCGAAAGGTGTAAATGTATCGTCTACCTAATAACCAGTGCTGGTGGTTGACTTGAAGGCTATTTGGCCCCCTGTGCTCCATTTGATTGTTTCCCTACATGCCAACCGAACTCCACCCCTTATGTACTCTCTGGGTAGTAGTATAACTTTGGATTGGTGTAATGCCTTCTATGTAGTAGTAACTTATTCATCACGCTGTGGTCACAGATACCTGCTACAACAGAGCACATTAAGCGTGTTATTGGTGGATATTATCGCTGTGTCGCATTTGGTACATTGCATTGGGTGTTTTTCTTGTGGATATTATCAGGGTATGATGTTGGTACTACACATTGCTTGTCTCAGCTTCAGGTACACGTATCTTCAACTCTTACCAGGACAGTGGACCACCCAAAGAACCCCGGATCGATGGATGGCTAACTGTTGCTGGTCACAAGGTTACGTCATTTCCTTCCTGGCCTTCCTGAGAACAGGAACCAGTTGCGCCCCAGGAGCAGAAGCCTTTACTCCTACCATATATAGAGACCAAGATAAGAATTGGAACAGCTTTTGTTTTAACCCCTCTGCCGGCCACAGAGAGGCTTAGGAACCATTGCCAAAAAACCCAGAGGGACTGGAGATGGCTAGACCTGAGCTGGAAAAGGGCTCTGGGCCAAGAACAATCCATGAAGCACAGCTCCTACTCACTGCACCTAGGAGCAGTCTCCAGGTCACCATGTATTGTCACTGCCTCTTCCCTGGGATCGTATCTTCAGATATATGCTGCTGCTACTTCACATTTGGTGGCCATCTTTGTTGTGTACAATTGTACCTTGCTGATAGTAGTTACTGATCTTGAGTCGATACAGAGACTTGCCATCAACTCAAGCATTAGATGCCTATGCTAATTAAGAGCAAGGACAGGCAACAAGAGTACATGGGCATTATTCATGCATGCTGATTCGAAGAGAGCTGTCGATGGGTTGGAACAGTGTATCTGAGTAACTAGTAATTAAAAGAGCCACATTGTGTTCATTGGGAATTTTAGCTGAAAGCAATCCTGTCATGGTGATACAGGCCCTACACGAAAATACTTGTAGCTCTCTATACGGAAAGATACACCCAAGATCTTTTACTTCACAAGATCATGTCTTGTGAAGCTTTTGGGGGTGGAAAGAAGCGATTCGGATATGATGAACAGGAGAATCTTCACATAGAACTGATGGAAAAGCTTGGTGTAGTAAAGAAAATGCAGGAGGCAAGCACTATCAGTAATGAACAAACGATTTGAGAATGACATTGTGTTTTTTTTATGTACTAAGACGACGACATCTAGGTATGGGTACATCAAACTGAAATTGCATGAACCTGGAAAAGATTTTGCCCTACCAAATTCAAAGCACTGACATTAAAAGGCACTAACTAAATTATTGGGAAATGAATGATTTACTTGAAACAAATGGCAACATTCGGCGTCAATGATTGAAGGAAATGTTACACACGCATGCCAAAGAGCTCTATACAATTTCTCCCGTTGCTAAAGTGTGGGAATCACATCATAGTTAATTTGTGTAGTAAACACTGATCTACCATTCTCTTATCAGCTCTAAAAACCCCACTGGCCAGCAACCCCTCTGATCAAGAAATCCCAACAGATGTAAACTAAAAAGAAAGGGAGGAAAAGAGGGAGAAAATATCTATATCGGTATAAAGGGAATTTAATCAAGAACAATTTTGCAAATCTAAATAATTTGAGCATGAAGTTTGTGCGAAGGATACGTGTATACGAGGAAGCAGTTCACTTCAAACAGAACATTCTAGATTACTATGGAATGTTCAACGAATAAGACCCCAACTTGACTGAAAACAACATCAGGAACATCCACACAATTCCAGCTTAGAGGCTTAGTAATAGCCCTATTCAATCGGTATGTGCCGTCGAATTAATTAGAAGAACCGAACGAAAGGTGTTATGAGTTTCTGACCACCTGCCCAGCCATTTATCTAGTACTCATACTTTCATAGTTCTAATCGCCAAAAACTAACTACTGCTACGATTAGTTCAGCTGCTCAAGTCGCCCATGCCGTCAATGGTTTGGCATTAGGGGCAACCCAATGCATTATCATTGTGCGGCCTATTAATCTAAGGCAGGCGAGCTCTACGATCCTACCAAGCCAAAGATGCGTTGTGTGTTTGTTTACTTGTATGTGTTCGCGAAGCAACTGTTCGCTGATTTAAGAATCGACATGAATACGCTGCTTTTCAGCAAGCAGTTCCTTTCAGCTTACACATGTAGCACAAAATACCAAATGGTACTAGAATCTTGGAAATGTTGCAGGGAGAAGATGACCTCAAGTTGGAGCAAAAAACAGCTTCTTGTTGATTCTATTAACTTCATTCATTGAGGCGAGTCAAGTAGTCATCTGAATACCTTACCGATGTCACAATTTTACTGAACTCGGCACGGCAAGTAACATCAACAAGAGGAGTACAAAGCTAGCAATCCTTTCCCCCCTCCACTAGTAAAACGCAAGGGAGCCCAGCTCCTACAACCATTCAGAAACGCTCTTTTTTTTAAAAAAAAAACAAGATTCAGAAATGCTCATAAACTGAACTTTTTTTTCGAAACAAAAGTTAAAAGACGTGACGATTCCATACATTTACCAACGTTCACGGGAGGAAAGACAAAACAACTTGTGTCTTGTTCCATCTTCTTTATTAACACAATAGGAAATCCTCTTGCCTGTTTCTTTCAAAGAAGAGAGAAGAAAATAGCTTTTCGCAAAACGAGAGTGCTGTTTCGATTGAAGCCCTAACCAGCTATACCAATTTTGATTTTGCTACCTGCAGACACAAACCAAACAGCTCCGAGAACACACTGACTGCCTCATATGAGAAGGAAACGACATCCTTTTCATATGAGGAACTATGATAGATTTTTAACATAAGAATGTGCTCAAGATTTATGTACGAGTCTACAACTCACCTCCACCCTCATCTTCAACGAGCTTGCAGGTGGGGAATAAAATGCGATGAGGAAGGCCTCTCTCGAGGCCCTACTACATCAATCGTTGATTCGGTTTGAGAGACGATGAATCAACGGCCGATAGTGAGACTCTGCCCGAGTAAATTAATTTCATTGTTGGCACTAGAGGCCACGAGCACGTTATGGCAGATGTGGAGTTGTCACGGGAATGAAGGAATAAGTAGCGTAGGGTCAAGAGAGGGTGATGGCATGGATGCAGTGGGACTTGGGGATCTAATGGTTTGGAACTATTTGATTGTTTTCATTAATACATTCAATTTAATTGACTATTATACGAAGCAATGTTTGATAGATGATCGTATTGTGCACCACAAATTTCAGATATACTTCGCATAGCATGCACGTACGTGCAAGAGTTTGACATAGAAGACAATCATTTGGCTAAAGAAGTAATATAGTGAGCAATAGAACGGCTGATGCACACACACGAGTCTTCTAGTTAACTGACTGATATATTGACATAGGAGTTCTAAATACATCCAAGCAAAATTTGACCTATCTAGCCTTATTATGGCAGAAAGGGTTTTATCATGTTAAAATGTAAAAATCTACACGTCCCAATACAATTGGACTTTAGATACGTAGCAAAACCCTAGTACAAGCTCTAGTCTGACCGCAAACCAACATATCAGCCTCTGCAGAAAAGAAATGTTGTGAAAAAACTCATTGTACACATAGCAATACACCTAACAAAAGATCATGACGTCTTTGGCCAAAATGGCAGTATTTGACGTGTGATTTACAAAAATAGCATCCTTACAACTGCAATCGTAAGAATGACGCTCTCGTTCTCACGGTCACTATACGATTTTCGCCACGGTGCGATACGTGATGGAAAACCGTATGATCACCATACAGATAAGAATATTATTTTTACAATTATGTCTGCAACGATGTTATTTTTATAAACTACCATTTTGGAATGGAAAAAACTCCGTATCAGACATGGATGATGTACTAGACTAACGACGTGAGCCGGTGCTTAACGGCCACCCAACACAGCTGTCCCTCCTCGATATCTCCGCGGCGTCGTCACGTCTGGCTTTCTTTTTCCCCGGAATTGCATGGTGGGGACGGATTGGGCCCACCACCACCTCCGTGCCGTATCCTCCCAGGACTCTTCCTCCTCCCCGCCTATAAATCCCCACCCCCTCCTCGCCTCCTGCCCACACATCCAATCACCCCCCAACCCCAAAAAGTCTCGAAGCGATCGAAGCGAAGGTTCTTCGAATCCTCCTATCAAGGTACGCGAGTTTCCGATCGATCGATCGATCCCTCTCGACTTCGCTTTCTCCTCCTGTTCGTGCTGGGTAATCTGTGGTAGATGAGTAGATCTGCGGGTTGAGATGAACAAACATGCATTTCCCATGTTCGTGTGTTCTATAATCTGTGGTAGATTTGCGGGTTTGAGATGAGATCGCGTGCTGTAGGTCTGTGTTGCTCGTTGTGTTCGTGTTCTACCAGCCGGTTGGTCCCGATCTACTTTTGCTGCGCTAGGGTTGTTACCTGATCAATCGATTCATGTGGGTTTGGTTCGTTCTTTGTTAGTCCGCGTGATGGTGCATGCATATTTCCTCTGATTATTGTTGATTCGGTTCGTCTAGGTGCGGTTCTGGTTGATTCGTGATTCGTGTTTAAGCTGGGTAGTTTCCTCGTAGTTATATGATTCCCTAGCGGTCAGGTAGTCTCCTGTTACGCCTATGCCTGATCCTATTAACCCCATCTGGAATTTGCTAATTTATTTGTATTCAACTGTCCATGCTTATCTCTGTTTAAGTTCGTTGAGGTTAGTGATTTCTGTTTATACGTCCCCTAATATTTGTTTGGTCTGGATTTGTGTGGAAATTTAGTACTCTAATCTTTATAAACATGATATCAGAGTCGTTTGTTTAAACTTAATCCCAAGATGTTAATATTTGTGTGGTCTTGATTTGTTAGTACTCTAATCTGTATAAACATGATATCTGATTCATGCATTGTCTGATGCCCTTGAAAATATCTGTTTATGGTGACTTACCCTGGATGTGCTGTTCTTTGTGTATACAGATGCAGATCTTCGTGAAAACCCTCACCGGAAAGACCATCACCCTCGAGGTTGAGTCCTCGGACACCATTGACAACGTCAAGGCTAAGATCCAGGACAAGGAGGGCATTCCTCCGGACCAGCAGCGTCTCATCTTTGCCGGCAAGCAGCTTGAGGACGGCCGTACCCTTGCCGACTATAACATCCAGAAGGAGTCAACCCTCCACCTCGTGCTCAGGCTTAGGGGAGGCATGCAGATCTTTGTCAAGACCCTCACCGGCAAGACTATCACTCTTGAGGTTGAGTCCTCGGACACGATCGACAATGTGAAGGCTAAGATCCAGGACAAGGAGGGCATCCCCCCGGACCAGCAGCGCCTCATCTTTGCCGGCAAGCAGCTGGAGGATGGACGCACCCTGGCGGACTACAACATCCAGAAGGAGTCGACCCTCCACCTTGTGCTCAGGCTCAGGGGAGGCATGCAGATCTTCGTCAAGACCCTCACTGGGAAGACGATCACACTTGAGGTGGAGTCCTCAGACACCATTGACAACGTGAAGGCCAAGATCCAGGACAAGGAGGGCATCCCCCCGGACCAACAGCGTCTCATCTTCGCCGGCAAGCAGCTGGAGGACGGCCGCACCCTGGCTGACTACAACATCCAGAAGGAGTCTACCCTCCACCTGGTGCTCAGGCTCAGGGGTGGCATGCAGATCTTCGTGAAGACCCTCACTGGGAAGACTATCACGCTTGAGGTTGAGTCCTCGGACACCATTGACAATGTGAAGGCCAAGATCCAGGATAAGGAGGGCATCCCCCCGGACCAACAGCGTCTCATCTTCGCTGGCAAGCAGCTGGAGGACGGCCGCACCCTGGCTGACTACAACATCCAGAAGGAGTCTACCCTCCACCTGGTGCTCAGGCTCAGGGGTGGCATGCAGATCTTCGTGAAGACCCTCACTGGGAAGACTATCACGCTTGAGGTTGAGTCCTCGGACACCATTGACAACGTGAAGGCCAAGATCCAGGATAAGGAGGGCATTCCTCCGGACCAGCAGCGTCTGATCTTTGCCGGCAAGCAGCTCGAGGATGGTCGTACTCTTGCTGACTACAACATTCAGAAGGAGTCAACCCTCCACCTGGTACTCCGCCTCCGTGGTGGTATGCAGATCTTTGTGAAGACCTTGACAGGCAAGACCATAACCCTGGAGGTTGAGTCCTCGGACACCATTGACAACGTGAAGGCGAAGATCCAGGACAAGGAGGGTATCCCCCCGGACCAGCAGCGCTTGATCTTTGCCGGCAAGCAGCTGGAGGATGGCCGCACCCTTGCGGATTACAACATCCAGAAGGAATCGACCCTTCACTTGGTGCTCCGCCTCCGTGGTGGCCTGTAAGTCTGCAGCCATGGAGCTGCTGCTGTCCCTGGGTTTCACAAGTCTGATGTCTTTTCCTCTGGTGTCCTCCAATGGAGTTGTCAGTGTGCTGGTCTGTGTCCTTTGAATCTGAATTGTGTGCTCGTTGTTTTACCTGTTACGTGAGTCCTATGTCACATGTTTGGTTGTGTCTGCAAACGTTTGCTGTGGTACAGCAGCTGGATGAACTGCAATGAATAAGTGAACTTTTGTGTGCATTTTTTTTCTGTTATTAGCCTCTTTTATGTTCTTGTTTACTCTTCTCTGCTGTTCCTAAATCTCTATGCGACTGATCTGATTTTGGAATACTATTGCTTTATGTTACTCCTTTTATCGGTTAAAACTTTTGCTCTAGCATGATATGATTTCCGAGTACTTTCCGATTATCTTAGTTGCTCTCGATTTGGAGCGCTGAATTGTTGTTAGGTTTGGGTATTTATGTGGTTGTGGATTGATCTTTCGAAACAATGAATAGAAGCACCTACCTTGCTCGCTGACGGAGGTGGCTGTGGTACAGCAGCTTAACTTTGTGTTCTAGCTTCTGGATTTATGTGTAAGCCGCTTGTTGCAAGTTACTATTCTCGATTCCATACAGTTTCTGCATCTTTGTAAACTGAACTGATTTCTTAGCTTTTGGGTGTCTGCAGATTGATCATCTTCCATATCTTTTCTGTAGTATCAAGCTTGCTTGTCAAATCACACTCGTGTTTATTAGTGCCGTATCTACGATCGTATCGCAAAATTAAGCAAGCATAGAAACAGTACTCACTACAGTATTACGTCCATGGGCCGAAGGATGAAACAAAACTGAGCCCTCAAAGAGCTCTAAAAAGGCTAAAGCAAAACCACGGCTCTCATTAGGCGCCACCGGTGACGCTGCCGTTGAAGATCTCGATGGTGTCGCCGTTCTTGACCTCGTGCCATCGCAGCGTGCGGTCATCCTCCATGACGTTCTGCTTGTAGACGAAGAAGTAGCCGTCGCGCTCCGGCAGGCGGAGGTGCGGTGCCGCCCTCTCGAGCTCCCGCCGCAGCTCCTTGACGACGTCCGGGGCGCTCACCTCCAGCGCCACCGTCTTCGTGCCCCACTTCACCTTCACCGACATCCTCTGCTGGTTTTTGGCCCCCGCATTGGCCGGCGGCGGCTGGCGCACGACGGCACAGACCTCCATCCCGTCGATCGGCGGGTTGTAGTCCGCCAGCGTCTTGCCGTCCTCCATCTCGGCCTTGTCGAAGAAGACGGTCGCCCTGGCCGCCGGCAGGGCGCCGTCGCTGCGCTCCTGGAGGAGCTCCTTGAGGCGGGCAACGGTGTCGGCGGCGGGCAGGTCGAGCGCGATGCTGCGGCCGAGGCCGGGGGCGGAGACCACGACGTGGACGGCGGCAGCGTAGGAGGAGTCGTCCGGCGGGACGAAGAGGACGTGGGAGCCCTGGAGTATGCCGTAGTGCTCGGCGTCGCGGCCATCATCGAGCTCCCTGCCCTCGAAGAAGAGCCGCTGCGACTCCACGGGGATGCCCTCGTGCTCGAGGATCCTCTCCTTCATCTCCCTCACCGTGGCGAAGTACCACACCTCGACGGTGAACCGGCGGCCGCGCGGCGTCTCGAACGTCACGTCCATATACGCCGGCTGCGTCGTTCCTCTTCCTCGCAAGTAGTACGTACGTCAGTTTACGATCTTTCTATCGATCTCTATCGATCACACTCTGCTCGTGCTTTTGTGGATTCGGGAGTGCGAAATGCGCGCGTGTATGCACGGACCGATCGCCATGGGCGGGCGCAGAAGAAGAAGCTCGTAAAACGCGCGCGCGCGGTGGTCAGCTGTGCATGCGTTCGTGCATTGATGCGCGCTTAATGACTCGAGTCGTTTCTGAGATTTGCAAATTAATCGCATAAGCACGAGCACGAACGCGTTACGCGTGCACAGCAAATCGCCCGTACGTGGCCTGCCAATCCAATGCTGCGCTGCGGGCGGCTCACGACTCGACGAAATCTCTCGCGCTCCGCAACGGCCGGTGTCCAACGCGCGCGGGCCGCCATCTCGATCGCCCGGCCGACCCAACCAGCCACCGAGCCTCTCTACCACCCAGCTTAATTTTTGTTGGCCTTGAGGCCATACATTTAAACATCTGTTTATTTTTCGCGAGTACATTTTACTCGAACCTCCGACTTGAGATCATCCTTAAGGCATGTATAATAGTTTGTCTGTTGTTAAGGTGGTCTCTAAATGCTCTAACTCATCTTAGAGACATCTTCCATAATTTATCTATAAAATCATTTATTTTCATCACAACTTCTTCCCTTACACACTCACCATTTGCGGTGGTTTGTGTGTCAAGTTTACCTTATATAAGAGATGACACATTCTATTTCTCTTCACATCCTCTCTCTTCCAACTAGAATTTGGAGTGACATGGTAGATAAGAGATGACTGAGATGGCCACTATTGGAGATATCCTTAGAAGTTGAACTCACGTACTCATCACCCGCATGCAACACGTGTTGACACAAAACTTTGAAAACATGGAATTTTAAAAATGAAAAAAAATCAACTCGATAAATTTCAAATCGGGGAAATTTCAAATTGGGAAGAATTCAACTAGAATCCAAGGGATTTCAAATAGGAAAAATAAACTAATTATAGTTAGGGTTTACCTTCCCCAAGGAGACGGCGGCGCGAGTTCACATGAGCTTCTCCGACGGCGACGACACGAGCTCATCCTCCGAGGGCGGCGACAAGGGCAAGGAGTGGCGAGGACAAGGCATGAAGACGCGTGCGATGACTGGGGTGAGCATGAAGTGCGACAGTGCCAGGGTGAAGATGCAATGAGATAACAAGGAGTATGGAAGAGTTGAGGTAGGGAGTGTGAGACGCGACTGGGATGTATCGCTGGGAGGCTTCCTCAACGAGATTAGTGGCAGGAACAAGTGTCAGCACCAGATCACCTCCCCCTTCCACGTGTCGACATCCCAAAGCTTGCGCGGGGTGTTTGCGAGAAAGTTTCCGTGGGGCCGAGGGCGACCATAAATTAGTGAATTCACTTTGGGAATATCTACCTTGTTGTCAGCTGCACAAGGGCAAACTCACAGTCGTTATCCCAGCACCTGGCACCATCCTCCCCTTCCACCACATGGCAGTTTGCCTTCGTCTCCCCCCACTGAACCGGGAAGGAAATTTGCTGAGAGAGGGCCTCACTCTGAGCACCCCCCCCCCCATCAACCGTTGGACACCCCTCCCTCCCCTCTCAAACTAATCCAACGGTTGAGGGGGGGGGACCCACCCTCCCCTGTCACACCCCTGTCATATTTTTTTCCCACCGAACCGCCTCTCTGCTGGTGGAGCACACTTCACGCCCTGCTGCCCCACCCATTCCCCTTTCCTTGCAAAAACACAAAAGAAATCAAAATTTTCAACTTGATTCAAAGGAGTATCAACTCGATTACGAAAAAAACAAGCCGATTTTGAAGAAATTCAAGTCGATTATAACGACTTTCAACTCGGTTTAAAAAAACAACTCGATTCCGAGGAAGAAAAAAAGAGAACCCCCCTCCCTCCGACGATGGCGGCTTGAGTTCCTCCGGCTGCGGCATGAGCTCTTGGGTGGTGCAGAGATGGATTGTGATCTTATCGACCGAATCATATGGGTTTAGTTTTTTTTGTTATTGATCCGCGTGATGGTACATGGATATTTCCTCTTAGTATTGATGACTCGGTTCGTCTAGGTGCAGTTCAGGTTGATTCCGCTCGATTGTTGATTAATATGGGTAGTTTTCTTATATATTTCTGGTTCCCTAGCGCTCAGATTGTTTTCTGTTATGCCTAAGCCTGAACCTATCGGCCGATACATGTGTTTAACAATTTATTCGTTCGTCCGCTCGGTGGCTCATCTAGATTTTGCTGGTGGTTGCTGAATCAGTTATTCTGTATGTAGTCACTATGGATTCGACTATATTGTTGATCTATCTAGATTTATCTTGATTTTTTGCATTTAACTATACCACGTTTATCTCTGTTTAAGTTCGACTATAGGTCTGCTAATATGTTTTTGGTCTGCATTTGTGTTAAACTTTGGCACTGTGATCAGTGAAAACATGATATCAATGTTGAGTCGTTTTGTTTCGGCTTCTTTTAGGATGTTCGTTGATTTTTGGTCTAACACATCCCTCTCATCTCCCTAAACCCAACCCCAAGTATCCACCACGCGATGGGCGCGGCGGCACCCACTGCCCCTCCGGCCACCACAAACAATGACGAGATCATCTAGCCAGCATCCGCGTCTGTAAAAATGCACCGCGTGGAGCGCTACTTCGCTTTGAGTTCGTCGGCGCGTCCACCGACGTCGCCACCGGCTGTTGGATATTAACCTTGATTGCTATAGCATTTTGCATGCGTGTGTGTGTGCATGCAGGGGGGACTAGCCAAAGCCACGTTGAGAAGTGACATGAGATTAGGTGCTAGTTGTTAGTTAGTGGAGTTTGTGATGCGTGAGAATAGCTGTATGAAGTTAGTGGTTAGTGGAGAAAGTCTCTTGTTAGCTGTGTGCGCATGACCAGTAGTGGAGTCCGTGTGTGGCATAAGACCTGGGCCACTTGTTGATCTACCGTGTGTGGGTGAGGCTATTTAAGCCAAGTAATATGTTGAGTAAAGACAAGAGAAAATCCGGCGCAAGTCGAGTTCGTGTTGGAAAATTCTCTTCGTGTGTCTATGTTCCTCGTCTCTCCCGTGTAGTGTGTGTCCACGGGTAAATGTGTGTGTAGGATCCTGGTGTTGTGTTCTAACAATTGGTATCAGAGCTTGGTACGTGTGTGATCACCGGGGTAGCGGAGGCAGCAAAGTGAACATCGACGCGACGACGTCAGGAGCACCGGCGAAGGAGAGTTCCGTGGTGTGGCTGCATTACCCATGCTCGCCCATGCGCAAGTTTATACCTCATGTGTCGAGGCCCGAGTCTTCGTCCCCGTCGAGCTGTGTCACGGGCGGAGAAGTGGCGAGTCACCGGCAAGTTGCGTCACCAGTGGCGAAGATGTGGCAACGAGAGGATGCTGTGATGGCACACTCGTGGTGACGGCCATGAACCATGGTGTGAGGCCGTGTTCGTGGAGGTGTGATGCCGCTGCGAGAAAGCGTAGGTGTGATGCCGACAACGACGGCCGGCGGTGCGAGGCCGCTACTACAACGACGGCGCGTGAGGCCGCTACAAGGCGATGGTGGTGCGATGCCGTGCCATCAACAACCAACGGGACAAGATGGCATTGGTGGCTATCTTCGTGTCTTGCTGGGGAGAAGATCGACAAGATAAGATGGCTTAGTCCATCCCGTGGCAAAAGGAATAAGCAATCAAGATTAGGGGGGAATGTTGGATATTAACCTTGATTGCTATTGCATCTTGCATGCGTGTGTGCATGCAGGGGGCTAGCCAAAGCCACGTTAAGAAGTGGCATGAGATTAGGTGCTAGTTGTTAGTTAGTGGAGTTTGTGATGCGTGAGAATAGCTGTATGAAGTTAGTGGTTAGTGGAGAAAGTCTCTTGTTAGCTGTGCGCGCGCATGACCAGTAGTGGAGTCCGTGTGTGGCATAAGACCCGGGCCACTTGTTGATCTACCGTGTGTGGGTGAGGCTATTTAAGCCAAGTAATATGTTGAGTAAATTGAGAGCGATGGAATAGAAAGACGAGAAAATCCGACGCAAGTCGAGTTCGTATTGGGAAATTCTCTTCGTGTGTCTATGTTCCTCGTCTCTCCTGTGTAGTGTGTGTCCACGGGTAAATGTGTGTGTAGGATCCTGGTGTTGTGTTCTAACACCGGCGTAGCATCGTGCGATCGCATCATCTCCCCTAACGTCTCCGCGTGCCTCTACCTTCCTCGCCTCAAGGTCGAGGCCCTGGTAGCCAAGCTCCCTGTCCTCGTCTACTACCACGGCGGCGGGTTCTGCCTTGGCTCCGCCTTCAACCCGACCTTCCACACTTACTTCAACAGCTTCGTCGCTCTCTCCAACGTCCTTATCGTCTCCATCGAGCACCGCCTTGCGCCCAAGCACCCTGTCCCCGCTGCCTATGCCGACTCGTGGGAGGCGCTCTTTTGGGTCGCGTCTCCCCTTTCTAGCATTGGCGACGAGCTGTGGCCTGTAGCTCACCGACCAAGCCAATTTCTGCCGCCTCTACCTCGGCGGCGAGAGCACATGCACCAACATCGTGCACCACATGGCGGTGCAGGCCGTCGTGGAGGGGTTGGCACACGCCGACGCCAGGATTTCAGGCATTTTTACGATCCACCTACTACTGCATAAAATGTTATCATAGACGATTCTAAACCATCATCACAGACAGTCGCGCACATGCACTAACATTGTGCACCACATGGAGATGCAGGCCGTCGTGGAGGGGTTGGCACACGCCGACGCCAGGATTTCAGGCATTTTTATGATCCACCTACTACTACACAAAATGTTATCATAGACGGTTCTAAACCATCATCACAGACGGTTTTCTGTGATGATATGTCTAATTACAGACGGTTGGTAAAAAGAATCCTCTGTGATATCCCACATATCACAATTAGTTTTTGTGGTAGTCGTCTGTGAAGGCCTGATTAAAGATATATCACTGCTCATTATTCTATTGTAAATCTTAACCGACAATAACCTCTTTGGATGATAAATTGGTCATCGATCTCTCTAGATTATAGTGCATATAATTAGAAGCAAATACTAATATTAGATCATCGATAATAAATATATCTACAAGTACACTTGAAAATCTACGGTATTTAATTCTTTCACCAAACGCCCTAAAGCCGTCCGCCTCCTTCAAAGTAGCGGCATCTCATAGACAAATCGGGACGATCAGATATTTAATGCTAAAAAATGTTATGTTATGCTTGAGTGAACAGTGCAAGGTTTTGTGCTTGAGAGGTGAAAAGACGGAGAGTAGGGAGCGGTGCGGGGATTCATTTTTGGTGGCGGATGATCATTTTTATAAAAGAATGAATAAAATTATTGTGTGAGACGAAGAGACGCAATGCACGGGAGTCGAAGCGGTATTATCGCAGACACTTCCAACCACAAACCGTTTGTGATACAAAATTATCACACACGGTTCTTGTTAAGAACCATCTGTGAATTATCACACACGGTTATATTTAATAACCATATGTGATATCTGCTATTATCACACACAGTTCTTGTTAAGAAATACGGATATATTTAAGAACCATATGTGATATCTGCTATTATCACAAACGGTTATTATCACGAACTGTCTGTGATAATGATGTATCACGGACAGTTCTAGCCATCGCTAGTAACATTGACGACCGTATTTGTAAAACTATCTATGATAATTGCAATACAGACGATTATGAAAAACATATACGATTATGAAAAACCGTTCAATATAGCTTTTTTTAATATAGTAATGACCCTACTTCTTAGGTACAAACAAGGTGGCGTCGGATGAGCTGGACCCTGCGGCGCGAGAGAACTTGGATCCTGTGGCGCGTCATGTGCCCAACGAAAACAGTATTTGATGATCGAATCCAATGCTAGTAGACTAGCACCCAAATTAACAAGCAATTCAAGAAATTAGTATAGCTACTGAATACGCATCAATGTTACACAGAAGGAAAAATAATCTTGCGACCAAAAATAATAATTTCATCTGTATAACACTATTAATGTATTATATATCTTATATTTCTGATACAACACCCGCACCTAAAACAATGGTAATTCCCTTCCTTCCATACACCAATGACAAAGAACAAAAACATAATTATGAATGTTGAATCTGAAACTTAGTGTAAAGAAGCAACATTCATCAGTAAAGTAGCGTAAAGTCTGCGTTTTAGGCTGGTGGCAGACAGGCGGTGGATCTGTGCCCTGCTTTCGCTTCCTGCACCTCCGCTCCCCCATCTTGACCTAGCCGCCGCCGCAGGTATTTCCCTGCTCAGTTCCACTTCTCCATAGCCCTCTCTGTCCTTCTACGCAACTCACCCCAACGACGGCCCCGACGGTAGGGGTGAGAAGAAAGTTTACATAACCGAAAAACCGAACCATACAAACCGAATTTAGCTAACTCGGTCAGTTAGGAAAATCAGCTTCGGTTTTCTAATGCATGCGATTCAGTCTGTCGGTGTTCGGTCGGCTTCGAAGTTTTGCAGACCAAAACGACCAAATAGCCCAACATACGACACCTATGATTGCGAGTGCAATCTTTCATATATGATTCCACGCCCCCATATCGAGGTCGTAACTTACGCACCTCCCATTTGTAGAATAAAATGTGGTACGTGACTTTCGTGAACTCCGTGTTGGAATTAATAGGGCTTTGACTCACTTCTTTACGAGTAAAATATTTTAGTCCGAAATTGCTAGCTAAGGTAGAGAAACACCACCTTTTAAGGTGGAGCATGTCTAGCCTTGGTAAAGCAAGAGAAAGGAGGACTACACGCGCTCGGTCACCTCGCCTCGCCACGCTGTGGGTCCAGACGTAGCTTTCTTTTGTAATTTTATTTTGTCATGAAATCCTATTAGAATGGAAAGAAATGCTCTGATTACGCAGCTTTAATTGCGATTAATGAGCGCGGTTTCCTTCTGCGGTCTTTTAACCGAGAACCTCTGCCTAGCTTGTCTTTGCATCGCGAAACACATCCGAGCAAGAGTTCAACTGTTCTCGAGAATGCTGTGCTGTAAGAGCTACTCCGTCCCTACGTCCGGCGTGCACCGGTGGTGGGGAGAGTATGTCTCTGAAACCGTCGTCCTTGCGATCTTATACAGGAGAGGGTGAATCAAGTTTTTGGGAAAGTACGCGACTGCTCGCCATTCCCTGCATCGTTTATATCGGCATCATCTTCATCGGCGACGTCCTCTTCTTCATCTCTGTGACACTCTGTGCTTCACATCGGTAACATCTAGTACTCTGCACTTACTTCTAATTATCAGTATGAACATATACGTTCGGTTGTTCGCATTGCTTATAGTCATAGTCCATCTTTTAGACATGTTTAGTACTCATGCTATTTCTAAAGTTATGGCTCTATTATCCGCATTGCTTATAGTCATAGTTCATCTTCTGGATATGTTTAATTAGTACTCATGCTATTTCTAAAATCATTATTTATTTGCGAAATTACGTAACGTAATCACTAAAGTGATAATCTAACACTTCGGTACTAAGTTCTATATTGTTACGTCTGTGTCTGTCTCTTAAGCAATGTTGAGCCGGGTAGAAGCGAGTCTGGCTTGGCTCGTTTTGGCTTGGATGAATAGTAAGTTCAGCTCGGCTCGGTTCGTTTCGGAAACGAGCCAGAAAGGTGGCTCGGCTCGACTCGTGATCAGGCTCGAGCCGGCTCATTTGAGCTCGCGAGCCAAGCTCCAGAACAGCGATACATCCAAAATGCATTACAAAATTTTATATCATTGCTTCAGTTCATCCAATAGTTACAAGACTCATTGCATAAGTTCATCCTAAACAAGCACATCCTATTCCTAACAAATGAAATCGTAAGAACAGCAAGCTCGGTGACCGCCTCCACTCTCTGCACTCGCCTGGACCAAGCCAAACTAGGCTCACGAGCCGAACCGAGCTTGGCTCGTTTGTTTGGCGAGCTGAACAAGCGGCTCGTCTCGGCTTGAAAATTCACGAGCCCGAGCCGAGCCGTAACGAGCCGAGCCAGGCTTGCGAGTCTCGAGCTTTTTTTCCAGCCCTAATTGAGCGGTTGAAGTCACATATTGCATCATATTTTATACTACAATATCTGTATTTCGTTTATTATATTTCATGTGACATTACTGTGTATAATATTAGTAGAGCCAAATAAACCGACCAAAATATTATTCGGTCAATTAGGTTCGGTTTCTATTTCCAATTTGATTAATTTAATTTAGAAATATATGAGACCGAAAGAAATAATTCGGCCTAAAAAATTCCCGTAACCGTCCTTACCGACCCATCGGCAGCAGCCCACTTTGCCCACATCGCCTTTCCCACAAAGAAGCCCAACGACGCTCTCACTCTCTCATAACTCATTTAGCACGCCCACAGAACCCAAGTCCCCAACCATACGTTAGAAATCTTACAATCCCGCGGTGACACTGCATTTCCAGACTGATTTGTAGCCTACATGTTTTTGCTTATTTACCATATCAATAATGAAGTTAGGCTGCACAAATGATCTGATCGATATTTTACTTGTAGACAATGAGACTCACAAAACATATTTTTAAGTAACAAGTGAATCTCCAATAGAGTATTTGATTGTTTCCTGTGTCTTGGTATTAATAATTTACTGATTTCTTCATCTAGAAATAACCTTACATTCTCTCCTCTACATCACTTAAATACTGATATAACAACTTTTTAGTAACAAATGACGTGGACTGTTACAGATGCTCTTACACAGGGCTGAATTAACAGTGAACAATGCGTCGGTTGTAAGCTGCGGCAAAAGGCAGGCGCCGGAGTTGATCTTTAATAAGCACCAAACTACGCATTAAGAGCGTACGTGTTTCTGACTTTGCTCCCTCGCATGCACGCCGCATGGAACAGCTGCTGCAGGTTTCATTGGATGTGCATAGCGCTCTACGAAAACGGTAGATGGCAACGTCGCAACCAACCTACAATGCCTCTGAATATATTTTTTTGCGGTCTCGTCATACCTGCTGCAAGATGGGACACACTGTCTTCTTTTGCTCACATGTACACAGTCAGACCTGCTGCAAGAGTATTAATCCATCGGCGTCATGTGCATAACTAATCCACTTAGTACGTAATAAAGAACCATATCTGTCATTAGAATGGTGCCTTCTCTGGTAACTAGGTGATACTTAGGCACCAACTACAACGGCATTGAGCACTCTCTTCGTACACTAATACGGTAAAAAATTACTTTTAGTAAAGTCAGATACTATCGCTGCAATCGCTGCAGTGTTTTGCTATAGTATTGTGCCCGTTTGTACTGTTCGCGCAGTCACTTTGCAGATTCGGTTCCCAATTTTCTTGGCTGTAGCAACCACTGCTCGCCTTACAGAGCTACAACGGTATTGAATCATCTAAGAAAAACTGCGTGCAGCTACAGTACATGTACTAGAGTTCAGGAACATCATCATCTTCTAACAGTTGTCAGGCACAAACGCGCGTGTGTACGTAGATACCAACCTCAACAAAGCTGGTGATATCATTAACAACTTGAATGGAATTATCATCTGGTGTTTCCCCCATTTGTTTCGTTTTTGAAAGTACCTTTTTCCAGTGACGTGGTAACTGTTGGATGGATGGGGTCTCTTCAACAATCACTTTAACCCTTTTGCATATCTTTTTCCCTTTTCAGTTGTATTCTTAGTCATAAGCGTGATCATACATTCAGCGATTGTCTTGTATTATTCCAAAATAAAAAGGTATAGAATCGATCACAGATCGAGAATCTTTGGATTAGCTGCAAAGGTTAAAAGACAAAATAATATCTGGATTAACTAGTCACAACTCACAACTCACAACTACTGGATGTTTACCGCAATTCTGACTGCGGAACATCTCTCTATTATCATCTATCATTAGGGGTCCCGAAACTGAAAGTGAGAGGTGCAATCGACAACATACCTTTGAAAGGGATGTAAAGATGAAGGTCATTTCCAAGGATTTGCCCGTAAAAGGGCATGTTATGCTGAGTCTTACTGATCTTTGCAGGAACAGTCATTATTCACATATATGTTCACACACGCGAACCATGCCTAAACGAATTAGATTAATTATTTCTTTTATATTAGGAATAGTTATATGCATATCTTCATATTAGAAATAATTAGATGCGTATCTTTATATTATGAATGATTAGATTCATATCTTCATATTTAGAAAATATATATTATTTTATCCTTAATTGATTGGTTGCATTAGATATGATAGTTTTTATATTGTTAGTTGCTAACTTCATATATATATATATATATATATATATATATATATATATATATATATATATATATATATAAGGAGCCGCATCATTCATAAGCAAACAAGAAGAACACAATAGTCTAAGTCTCAATCACATTCATCTCTTGAATCTATAGTCTTCCCTCTCCTCTAACGGCCGACGTCACCCGGCTATCCTCTCAGTGATGTTTACCCTTATAATATAAGGATCATAACAACTTAGTATCAGAGCCAATCGATGCGACCACAATGGCAGGCAGCGATGGCTCCGGTCCCAAGGAGATTGATGCCATGCTCAAGCAAATCTTGGCGCAACCGATCATCTTCAACTAGAAGTTCAAGGTGGGCAAACCAGAGACTATCACACCAAGCGACGATTTGCTTGGCGCAGCCCCCGCGATAGTCGTTGTCGTACCAGGAGATGGTCTGCTCGGCGTAGGCCCTACAACAGTTGCTGCCGGACCACACCGCACGACAGTCACAATCATGATCTTGCCGACGCCTACCATGGCCCTGTCAGAGCCTGCCGTGGTAGCCGCGGTCCTGTTGACACCTACCGTGGTGCTGCCAAAACCTACACCCTTAGTGCCATTAACGATGAAGAAAGATATCGTCGTTGTTTCGCGGGCACCTTCACCATGTTGTCGGCCAATGTTGTGCCATTGGTGCGCTGGAGTATATCGGCTTCCATGTGGGGGTCAACGACGTCGTCACATATCTCCTACAAATGTTGCATCAAGTTGCTAGAAGGATGTTGCTGTTGCCCCATGCTGGGTGTCCATGCCCCCGACAACTCCTGTGATGTCAAGCCACACCAAGGGGTTGTTGTGCATTGGAGGTTCGTTGCTCCTCGTTCACATGACGCGACGTCATCATCGTGCCCTTTCGTCGACATGTGGATGCGAAGGTCTTAGCCCGTGGCCGCCACCTGACAGCTCGAGGACGAGTTGTCTCACCACGAGGGGTGTAATGCTATGGTGCGGAAACCATAGCGTGAACTATAGCAATACCGTGTGAACAGTTGTTAGATACTGTAGCACTAGGATTGGGAGGGGATTGACTTCCTCTATATATATATATATATATATATATATATATATATATATATATATATATATAGTTTATTAGTTTCCTTATATAGATATTAGCTAACCGAGAAGATTATCTACTAGTTAGGAAGATCGTCATTTAGATTGATTTTATCTATAATTGTTAGAAGAACTCTTTATATAAAGAGATCTATTGTAATCGTTGGCATTAAACAAGAAAAAATATAAATGTTATTCCCGGTCTTAGTCTCCCTTCTCTGCCCTAAGGCCGCCGCCACCGTCCGGTCATCTTTTCGGCGGTGTTTACCTATACGATCTAAGTTAGATCATAACAGTACCTGTCCCTGCACTTAATTTCTTTATCGATCTGAGCTTGTTTGCCCACCGTCCGGCCATCTTTTCGGCGGTATTTACCTATACGATCTAAGTTAGATCATAACAGTACCTGTCCCTGCACTTAATTTCTTTATCGATCTGAGCTTGTTTGCCCTGCAAGTGATCCTCACAGGCATCATATACTAGGCATGAAAGGGACGGGCTGGTGAGTGGTGAATATGAAACGGAGTGACACCTTACAAGTCTACCAAAGTGAGCCTAGAAGAGAGAAGCAGAAGTAGGCTACCGGTTGAGTGCATGTGTTGCTATGTAATATTAGGCTCAGAAATAAGCCTCTATAAAGTCTAGTTCTCAACACAATTTTTTCAGATAAAGAGTTGTCAACGCAATTGCAATTTTCAGTAAGCTTAACATCTAAAAAACTTTGGCCGGGTCAGCTTACAGGGCCTTCAGCTTGTCACTATGAGCTACGGCATTGTTCTGAGCTCAATTAGGTGACTAGTTCTATTCATGTGATCATCTTTTCTTAAGTGTTTCTTAAATTTAAAAATGATTTTCTAGGCAGAGCAAAATTGAACTTCCACTTGACTTGACCTCTCTGATTGGACTCTGGATGTGAACCCAAGGGAGAGTATGAAGTTGGCTACCTCTACAAAAAAATGACCAATACATAGTACTATCTGTATAACTGTACTAGGATGTACTGAATGTATTAAATGGAGTATGGTGTCTTCATGGGAGTTGGGAAACATGTTTGCAACCAAAGGAAAGTTGGAAGATCACAACATTATTGTTCTGCACTCAAAATCTCAAATACCTCTGTACTTCCAAGTAGAAGGGTTGTTCATCATGGCATTTAACTGGCAAGCACTTGCATGTTGGTTCATATAAAGGACGAATAAGAGGAATGTTTCTAAAGATGACAGTGCCATTTACTCATTGCAAAGTACACACATTATTTGTTCATAGCGCCAAAATGGGGGGAAAGGGCAAGATATGGTATCCCCAAATATTAACAAAAGAAAAAAGAAAGTCTGATTAGCCCTAATTTCTTTAGGCATGAGTTTATATATACCTCAATAATTGTCCCTTCAAGACCGTTGTCTGACAACTTGTATTGAAATTGATAACAACGAAGACTTCTTTGAGCAAAAGATTAGTTAGTCTGAATTGTGCCTTACTTGACAGGTCAGCTGGTGCCATGGTTGTACCAGTCATTAGCCAAAAGCATTGCACTAATGTGGATGATGGGCATGCCCATTGCTTCACCATGGTCCATGTGGAGTACTAATCAGATGTTGAGCTGATTCTGTCCCCTCTTGACAGGAAATATCTAGAGTGGTCCTGAACTAGATTAAAGGAAATTAGAGAGCTAATTGCACCTTGTAGGCTGTTCATCAGGGAAAAAGAAGTACCTCATAGGTTGGCATTGCGTGTAATCCATAGCAATGTCAATCTGTCATTAATTTTTTCCGGTGACAAGTAATTCCAAAAGCTCGTCCTCAGAACTGAAAGAAATATGTAGGCTTCCTTTCGATGGGTTCACTCTCTTTTCCCTCTGTAAAGCCATGTTTACCTACCTTATCTTTCCAGCCCGTGAAAACAATAATGTGACGTCAAATTTGGGGAGAGAGAGAAAAAAAATGAAGGATGGTTGCTGTTCATCTTACATCTAATCATCTATGCATGCATTTATCAGCAACACTATGCATCAAAATAATCAGAATATCATGATGCTAAACCAACCCTTTATAATAAGAATCTGGCTTGTCAGGACAAACGGTAGCGATCAGCCTAGACTGTCGGTGAGCGCGACGAGAACCAAGAATCAAGATTTAAGAGCCAAGAACGTAACGATGTGGTAAGCAGTGACATGGCCTAAGTACTCTAATTTTTAGGACCTTATCGACAGGAACAGCATCACTTGGAGCTGCGTAGCCAAATTCCATGATCAGATTCCAACTAGGCCTTGCATGGCCTACCATCATTATACACACGATGTGAACCATACATCTACTGTTGCACTTGTCCTTGCAGCATCACTTTAAATGGCAACAGGTATATCCCACCGAATTGTTGTTTGCTGCTGCACCTTGCTGCTTCTCCAATCCTGAATGCTCATACCATTTTGTGCAGTGCAAAGTGTACATGCTGCTGCAATCTGAAGTATGGGAGGGTACCGAGAAGATGCAGTCCAGAGCAGAGAGCAAGGGAAAGTGCAGTGCAGGGGATGCCACGAATGTCCTGTCCTGCACGTTGGGTGGCACTTTAATGTGCGTGCATGTGGCCCGTCTCTTCCTCCCCTGCTTCCATCCATACCACTGCAGTCTGCACTACTGGATGAATGGGGAGCTGAATCGTACATATGCATGCAGACAAAGGAAGAGGGCTAGAAAGTTGAAAGTGTAAAGAAGCTTGGCGAGCAGCTTGTGCTGGGGCATCCCTTGGCACGCATGCATCAATGCATGATTATCTTGATCAATTAACCTTCTAAATGAAATGCAATCTTTGGCGCAAACTGGTGTGAAGAAACATTGTACAAGGAAGAGTTCCAAATTTCAACCGAAAATCGGTGATTTCGGTTCTATCGGCCCGGTAGGAATTCAAACCGGGTTTGAAAAAATTGGGTTGCTTGAATTTTGTTAAAAAAACGAATTTACTTGAATTTTGTTTGATTTTTACGCCCTTCCCGGGTTTAAAAAAAAAAACCTTACTGGTAAAAAAAACCTGGTACAAGGACGGACGTTCGCATGATAGATAATACCGTGCTGCAGTTAGAGGCGGCAGTGGCAGCAAGCAAAGACAAATCCAAACGGAGCAATGGACGAGTGCATCACCAACACGTTGACATATGGCACATGGCAGCTTTGTCTTGGAAGCATTGGTGAATGGTGATACATACTACTACTAAGTACTAACTAAGCTGTTAATTGAACATTTTTTTCTGAAGCAAGGGAAACACGGCAGCAACTAGCAATGTGCAGTTGTGCATTCTCACGCGCACATCACAGGTGGTAGCCGCCCTCCTACGCAAGCGCGCGGCAAGCCGTTCCATTTGCGCCCAGGCGAAGAAAAGCCCAAATTAAGTAGCCTTCTCGGCTCTCTCTCTCTCTCTCTCTCTCTCTCTCGCTAACAACCGCACGCCATTAATCAAAGCTTGTCCATTTCCTGCCCCCTTGGTCGTCTCACTCGGTCACTCTAGCTACGTCGGCATCTACCTACTTACTTATCGCTTTATCGGCAGATGCGTATAGCACCCCGGATCGCGCCTAAACCAAACCACGCTAATCACGTATCGATCGCCTTCTTGTGCGTGTATATAACCAAGAACCCAGCTCAGAACCTTCCATCTTTCTACCACCGTTCGAGAGCTGGGGGGAAGGAAAGAAGAGAAAATGGTGGTGCTGAGGATGGGAGGCGGCATGGCCGCTCCATTGCTGCTGGTGGTGGCTGCCGCGGTGGTTCTTGGCGTTGCGCAGGGGCAGCTGCGGCAGGGGTTCTACGAGCACAGCTGCCCCCGCGCGGAGCAGATCGTTAAGCACTACGTGCAGCGGCACATCCCCCACGCGCCCTCCGTCGCCGCCACCCTCATCCGCAGCCACTTCCACGACTGCTTCGTCAGGGTACGTCTCACTCTCACGTTTGTGCTCCGCTCTTCGCACCGAGCCTAGCAGCACCATGGTGATGCCGGTGTCGATGCGTGCGTGTGTCGTGACCGGCGCATGCATTGCAGGGGTGCGACGCGTCGGTGCTGCTCAACGGGACGAACGGCAACGAGGCGGAGAAGGACGCGACGCCGAACCTGACGCTGCGCGGGTTCGCCTTCATCGACCGCGTCAAGAGCCTCGTCGAGCAGGAGTGCCCCGGGGTCGTCTCCTGCGCCGACATCCTCGCGCTCGCCGCGCGCGACGCCGTCGGAGTCATCGTAAGTACCCACATCACAATCACATACATGCACCCCGCTACTACACATGCGCGCGGCTCAAAGATCACTACCGAAACTGTACTGACGTGACGCGGGTCAAAACTCAAAAATGAAGGGCGGGCCGTTCTGGCGCGTGCCGACGGGGCGGCGGGACGGCACGGTGTCGATCAAGCAGGAGGCGCTGGACCAGATCCCGGTGCCCACCATGAACTTCACCGAGCTCCTCGGCTCCTTCCGGAACAAGAGCCTCGACCTCGCCGACCTCGTCTGGTTGTCAGGTAAACTCCGTTCATCCACTCGTTCATTCCCCCGTCAACATCACGGTCGATCAAAAGCTCGGTTTCACCTGATGACAACTTCTTTTTTACAAAAAAAAGTTCACCTACTACTAATTAACTGCACATAAACGGTTGCCAAGATATTTTACCTGAGATAACTAGGGAAAGTAATTAGTATTCAAGGCAGAATTCAGGTTCGGTATTTTTCTAGAGAAATTTTACACACTTTTTCTAAGGCCAACTCTCTGTGTTACTTGCTAGTGCATGGCACCGACACATAGTGATGTAACGTTTGATGAAGCATAAGCACTAGCCAGTAGATCACATGACCAGTAATGCTGTCCTGGACCAGACGGCTCCAAGATAAGGCCAAAAAAAACAAAAACAAAACTTCATAGCTTGCCTTTCCATGTGTACGACTGAACAAACAATCTTCAAATAGGAATCTAGAACTGAACACTAGTAGTTAAGTCTCATGCCATGACAACTAAACTGAACAGACATCTCAACGTGTAACAGAGTACAGACAACATGTCTCGCTTACAAGACCAAAGTTCAGGTTAGACCAAAGTTCAGGTTAGTTTTGCTTAGGAGTTAGGATGGTTGCATACTTCCATTGCATCAAAGTTGAAACAGTCAACTTGATCTAATGAATCTAGCGGCGTCAATCGGATATGATTTATTCGTTTTATTCGAGTACCGTACTTGATAGGATACGAATACGGTTTAGATTTTTTCATCCGATTAGCAATTTCTCTCTTATTCGTATTTGCATTCGCAAAAAAATATGGATACAAATATGGTATGGAATTTTGTCATCCGAAATATCATTTTATCCGCACTATTCATATTCGTATTCATATTCGAATTCGATAAACAATATACATATTTTATTGAAGTATGACTAAATAGTTGGACGAGTATTTTTAGTTTAATGTGAATTCATATTTTTAGGTGTAATAGATAAACTATAATAATTAAGTGTGCTATGTCCGGGGATAAGGTATCACAAATATCTTACAATTACGTAAGTTACGAGGATATCCGAATCCGACCGAATCGAGTAGGTATTCAATTTGTATTCGTATTAGTTACAACATTCGATTCGTATTCATATTCGATAATATTCAAATTTGTATCTGTATTTAAAAAATACAAATATAAAGATACCTATTTAATTCGTATTCGATCCGTTGACACCCAAAACAAATCGATCCACCAAACAAGGATGCTTTTAATTGGACTTTAATTGGACAATGACCCATCTGTTCATTGCAATGCAATGTTGGACAGATGCACAGTTTTATTATTTTTTAAAGAGAGCATGTAGCACAGACGTTGACAAGCTAACTACCCTTTTATCTTGATGATTTGTAGCATATAATCACACAAAAAATGTGTCAAAAGTTTTATAAAGGCCAGGAGTTAACGACATGTAAAAATGTACAGTCCCTATTGTTGGAGTTGGTAGCCGGCAAAATGATTCAGTATACATGACAAGTGTACAAACCGGAATGTCATTGTCCAATTAAATGCCTGTGATGCTAGTACGTTAAATGCCACTGACTTAACTTGCTGCCCACTCCCCTGAGGCCTGAGCAAGTGACTACTTACTGGCCTTCTAGAAGGTCAAGTCCAAATCATAACTTACCTTTGATCTCATTCTTCACATGTCGTCTTGCCAATACAGGATTACATGTGTTAAAAGTTGAAAATCTTACACATGAAGCGATGAGGACCTCTTGGACTCCCACTTTGTCACCGTTTCTTAAGTTTTGGCTTGCTTAGGTCATTGATTCACATCTTTTTATATGTAGATATTAATGGGGAACCTGTTCTGATGTTGACACGCGTGCTACTGCTAATTACATCGGTCTATTACAACTTATTAAGATTGAAACTTTTTTTGTTTGCATGTGTTCTTTAGACGTCAGCATTTAATTGGTACTTTCGAAGTAGGTTAATGTTAAATTCCTACACATACCATTGCGTACCATTACTGAACATATTGATTGTATTTGTATGGTTCAGAAAAAAAAAATCATTGAGTCATATAATTGCAGAGGTGCTGAAAATATATTTGAATTACTGAATTTTGGAAAATGTCAATTAACTAGCTATGCAATCATGGACCGGGCCTCATTTGTAATGAAGGATTTTGATAGAAAATCGAGAGGAACTACCCTATTTTCTGCAAAATCATGTAAACTTTCAGTTCTTGTAACTGTTACTGAACTGAATTTGCACTTGCCTGATCATGACATACCAGGGGCGCACACGATCGGCATCGCCCACTGCAACTCGTTCAGCAAGCGGCTGTACAACTTCACCGGCAGGGGCGGCCCCGGCGACGCCGACCCGACGCTGGACCCGCTCTACGCGGCGAACCTGCGGAAGAACAAGTGCACCACCCCGACGGACAACACCACCATTGTGGAGATGGACCCCGGCAGCTTCCTGACCTTCGACCTCGGCTACTACAGGGGCGTGCTGAAGCACCGCGGCCTGTTCCAGTCCGACGCGGCGCTCATCACCGACGCGGCGGCCAAGGCCGACATCGTCAGCGTGGTGAACAGCCCGCCGGAGGTGTTCTTCCAGGTGTTCGCGCGCTCCATGGTGAGGATGGGCATGGTGGATGTCAAGACCGGCTCTGAGGGGGAGATCAGGAAGCACTGCGCCCTCGTCAACAGCTAGTGAAGTGGATGATCAGTGCATGCATTCAGGCATGCAAGTGCCTCCACACTGCTGCATTTGCATGCTTCTTTTCTTTGGTGGCACATGGATCGATCGGTGTTGTATGTTCAGTTACTTTTTCCCTTTTCTCCTCCTTTTTTAAGGTGCATTTTTTTGTTTATGTTCCAGTTGTAACCATACATGCTGTTGCTGTTATCTGTGCAAGTTGTTTCAGTCAAGTTGTTTCAGTGATAGATACTTCTACGTGGGGATAATAATAGCAAGGGGACTGAATTTTGTGAGGTCCGAGCATGCGTCGACGTGGCCTTTTGGCGCACGCATGAGACAAGATTGACGGATACAGATTTGTCGAAGGCAGTGGTCTTGCGTTACTCGAAGAAAAGAAGAGCAGTTTTTCTTTCCGTAATCCTTCAGATCATAGCTTTCGATAGAGTGTACTGACAGTCTCGGGTCCTATTTGGAAATGCAGGATTTTCGTAGAAAACAGTAAAACTTCTGTGTACTCCAAATGGGGTCCACAGGAATCCAAAAGTGACCTCGATGCACATTGCACAACGTATGTATGGTGCATGGTACGGGTAAGGGGTACGTGCAGAAACAGTGTACGAAACGCAAGCACGAGCATCGATCACGCACGGGCCGGCATAGCTTGTAAACCAACTTTGCCGAGACATTGCGATCGGCGACCAACCTAGGCCGCGCTCGCAGGGCACGACGGCGCGTACGTACGTTCTCCGCTTGAATTCTGCACGGGCGTACATGATCACCAAGCGGAACGGCAAATCAAACCAGATGGACCGAGCCCAACAACTCAACCGTCGCGTTTGTTGCGGCGACCCGTGTCATTGTCTTACGTGTAATCACGTTTAAGTATACAAGGTACTATTTGTTTACTCAGTAGAACACTACTTCAATAAATAGTACATATTTATTAGAGTTAGCATAGCAGAATAATAAGATAGAAATTATTCTTTTTTACGACAACAGTCATACGAGGCTAAGGTTCTGAATACAATTATTTAATTACAAAGGGGATACACTCACGTGCTTGCCTGCTAGGTCCATCCGGCAGTCTACTCGTCTCACGAGTCGAATAGGGCGTTCATCTCGACCTGCTCCTCGTAACCAGCGCCTTGTCACCGGTGACCTCCTCGGTACATGTGAATCCCTCATCCAACTCGGGATAACTCTCGACTGGACTAGGATCTAAGAAAAGGGAGGGATAGCAAGAGTGAGTATTAGTGTACTCAGCAAGCATATAATAACAAAATGCATCTGATGACTACCTCTTGTTTTTATCATACTCCTACCTCTTCTATTTCTCTGAAAATAATCATCAAGATTTAGGTTACAAATTTTACTTCTAAAAGGACTACTTGTTACTCTTATCTGAGTAAGAGTTTTGTTTATCCTTATATTATAACCATATATAAAAGGTTCCTGCCTCTTGCCTCTTCTCTTTTCTTGCCTAGGGTTCCTTTTACCAACCTTATTAAATCTCTTCCAGTACAACGGCTCTCATCTAGTTGTACGGTTCTTACCTTTTCTTCTTGCCTTCTTCAACCGATTTGGTTTTGGAAGATAGTTTTTGATGCA
Source organism: Hsuehochloa calcarea (assembly GCA_036346395.1). NCBI lineage: Eukaryota > Viridiplantae > Streptophyta > Magnoliopsida > Poales > Poaceae > Hsuehochloa > Hsuehochloa calcarea. Next base: position 4,022,492 of record CM070604.1, on the reverse strand, counting down.
ATACATATATAATACAACAATGTACGATGTATATTTAATATAACTATATTTATGCTCAAAAGTAAGCTTGCCTTCGTAATTGTAGTAAAAACCAACGTCAAGGTACTCCGAATCGACGAATCCTGCCTACGTCGAATTGGTCTCCACAATTATACGATAAACGCACATAATACGCAGATAAATACTTAGATGCTAATATAAGTACATGTGCCAGTTGGTTCTCTTAGTTAGCATATTTTATTTAATAACATTTTGAGGATTCCCGAAATGTTAGCACTCTTCAACTGTGGTGGTTCTACGGTGTACCGGCTCTGGGATCGAGGTTATCGAAACTCGCTTATTATCGCACAAAAATAAAATACTACTCGCACTCACATGCAACTAAGCCTATTAAATTCTATTAATGCAAATATGCCTAACCGAATTTATTTGAGTGCATGTGTTATTTAAATTACCTAAATAGACTCAGAGTAGATTAATTATTTTAACCTAATTAAATTATTTCTAACACATCAGGTTATCTATTTATTTTACCGGTTCGTACTAGTGAGTAAATTATTTTAGAGGCCTCAGATTAATTTTTTACATCCTTTTCTTTTTCTTCCATTTCTTTTTCCTTCTTATTTTCTTTACCGCTCTCTCTCTATCTTATTTTCATTCGGCCGAAACTTTCTGGACTCCATCCTCTTCTTCATTGTTTCCCAAATCCTCTCTCCTCTTCATTGCTTTCCTTACTTTTTCTCACTGGAGCTTGATTTATCATTATCATTTTTTTGTTCTGATGTTTGTTGGATAATGAATATGCATGGTGAATAGAGTTGTGTGCTTGCCCCTGGTGGTGGTGGAGCTTATATAGTGTTGATGCTGGCTTCTCTTGAGCTCCTGAGGTATCATACTCCCTAACATCTATCCCTCTCAGTCCCCTCCATATTGCTCTGTGATGCTGAAGAATCTAGACCTTACCATTATGAATTAATAGAGTATTTTGGTGATTAATGACAAATCCATATGTGAGATTAACATTTCTATTGATATACCTATTATGTAGTCTTATTTGGATGAAAATGCAAAAATCAAAGAGGTATGCATTAGACATCATATTCTTATATCTTGTTGCATTCATCGAATCCAAAATATAGGTTGAACTCTACCAAAAGTCTAACTTGAATATGTGCATATGTCTTTATTACATATTCGTGTACGCACATATTTAGGGGGAGTTCGCTCTATGTTTTTTTGGCTTCATGAGTATTGATCCATATTTCTTTATACACTTATATTAAGGATCTTTACTTTGAAACATATCCATTGAGTATATAAAATTTGTGTAGTTCATATATACTCATATTGCCTTACATTCAATTATTTGTAATTGTGATGATTGTCATCAATTTTCAAAAAGTGAAAGATTCAAGTATCTTAACCCACTATTATGAGTTAATTGTATGATGTGGTAATTAATGACAATCACATTGTGGAACTAACATTTTCTATGAGTTGGTGAAATAGGTTGAGCTCCATGATGATGATGACTTAAGATGGCATCATGAGTTGATTGCCATCAAGTCAAAGTTCAAGAAGATGATGCATCATGTGTTGATACATATCAAGATCACGAAGAGGAGATGATCATGAGTTGATCATCAAGTCAAGTGAAAAAGATCATCATGTGTTGATGATATTCAAGTCAAGATTCGGGATGAAAGATGTCATCATGTGTTTATAAGTATCAAGACAAGATCCGGAAGTGGAGGAAGCCATTATGTGTTGATGAAAGGCTCGTGAAAAATGCATCATGAGTTGATGCATATCCCAGTCAAGAACTTAGAGTAAAGAAAACCATCATGTGTTAATGGAAGTTAAGTGAAGGATGCATCATGGGTTGATGCATATCAAGTCAAGGACCCGGACTTGAAGTGAAGATATGCGTTATCAAGCTTCAAGTGAGTGTGCAAGGCAAAGGTATGACTAGCTAGGCTAAGAATGTGTTCCTAGTCTTTTACCGGTCTTGGTGTTTGGTTGTAGACCGGACTGCTAGTTTAGGTTGGTGTACTATTAAGAGGGGTCTTGTCTAGTAGCTTGAGTCTCATCATGTGTTAATAACCTAATCTCGCTTGCTCTAGCTCACAGTGGCATGATGCTATTATTTGTGAATATGTTTTACAAGTAGTCAGACTCACGCGTTTAATCCTTACAGCATGTGACTACAGGTTACAAATGTGTTTTGCAAATGATTGAAGTCCATGTACTTACTCCTTGTGGCATGATCTAAGTTTACAAATGTGTTTTGTAAATTGTTAGAGTTCCTGCATTGTCTAGTTTTAAGCTTCTGGAAAACTATTTTCAAAATCGGTATGATCACTGTTTATAAGCGGTACTACCACAAGTCGATAGTACCAATATTTATATGGCGGTACATATTTACCAGAGAAGCATGTTTTCGAGTGGTTTGATACTCTCTGAATATCGGAATGACCGCACTTCAACTGCGGTACCAACTCAGGTTGGTAGTACCGAAAATTAGATGGCGGTACGTATATTACAGAGAGCATGTTTTTGGGAGTTTTGTTCTCCCTTGAATCGGTATGACCGTAATACCTTAAGAGGTACTACCGGAGTGCGGTAGTACTGATGTTTATATGGCGGTACGAGTTTTTCAGAGAAGATATTTTTCAGAAATATTGAATTCTGGAAAACAGTAGCTCCGTTCTAACCAAGCGGTACGACCGCGATGCAGTAGTATCGATTTCTAGTTGGCGGCAGTACCACAACTTTATGTGTAACGACTAGTTCAGAGCATTAAGTGATACTGTTCTGACCGTTGAGCCAAAAATCGATAGTACCTCGTTTCAATAGCTATCTACGGCAAATCCTGATTTTTTAAGGATGTTTGTTCTAACAGCTAGTTTTATAGTGCGAGCTATAAATACCCCCTTGGACGGTTATGAAATAACCTTTGGCACTCCATTTCATTTTATTGAGCTGGTGTGAGCTTCTCCTCTCAATTGTGCATGCGCTGCGCCTTGTGAGTAAGGAGAGATGTCTCTAGTTGCATGTGTTGCATCTAGAGTTGGATTTCATATCCACTTGAGCTTGTGCATTCGTTGCACGTGGTGAGAGTCAAGCAAGGGACTTGACTTATTACTCTTGGAGTTTGCCGACTCGTAGACGGCGTTGGAGGTGTCGTGCCCGGTGATCTCTTCAAAGAAGATTGTGAAGAGGCCCAACGTGGTGTGAAGGTTGGAGCTCACCTACTTGAGACGGGAAAGAGATATCACTAGTGGATTTGAGGTGTTTGGCTTAATTCGTGGAGTCGTTCCAATTAGTTTGGTCTTACCGCAACGTGGATTAGGGGAGACCAGCAAGTCTCCAAACACCACGGTAAAAAGTCATTGTGTCATTGTGGTTTATTCTCTAGCGATTTACTTTGTGCAATTTATATTTCTAGAATTAAATTGCTTACATGTCTTTGTATATTTGCTATCATTGGCATAGTCCTATATTCTTGGTGCACTTAGTGAGACTAGTTGTTTTAGACCTTAATTGTGTAAAACCAATTTGACTTACTCTTCCGCATTAGAAATCGGTTTTTGCCAAAAGTTTTTTAAAACCTCCTATTCAACCCCCTCTAGTCGGCCTCCTCGATCTTACAGATGCGCTTGGACGGTGATTGTTGCAGTCGAACCTTCTTCCAACCAGGATGTAATCGAAACTCCTTCCGACCAGGTAGTTGAAACTATGAATAGTACTCAAAACAATGAACAGTACTCGAAACCAAAAACACACGATTGGTTCAAGAGCAACTGCTGCAATTTTTGTTTTTATATTGCTTTTTTCAACTCACAACTTCTTCTCTCAACTTCTAACTTATTACAAGACTGCTATCTCCCCTGCTTATATACTCTCAGATGCATTGGCTAAGACATGGACTCAATGTGAGTATACTACTTGGACTCGAACTCTTACATAATCTTGTACAATAATAAAATCACAACAATGGTATTGTTGGTTCGGATGGGCAAAGACAACTATGGGGAAAATGGTGGGTTTACCTTGTTGGACTTGTTTTGGGAAATGGCAGTGAGGTTTGGTGACGATAGTCATGGTCGCCCGCTGGGTGCCGTGGTGGTTGACGTGGGCCGCAGTCGCTCAGTGGTGTCGTTGCCGTCTCTTGCTCCCTTCGTCTTCTGGCTCTTGACCTCTTGGTTTCCCTGTATTCTCTTGTGGTTGTGGTTGCTTAGCTTGCTTGGCATTGGTGGGGTGAGGTTTGCTCTTTGCGCTCACCTCTGGCTTGTGTATGGAGTGAGGTGTTTGGGAGACTTGAGAAGCTTTGACTAGGGTGATGGCTGGGGGGTGAATTTATGAGGGTTGGCTTCGGTTGGTAGAAGGTTGGCCTTGAGCTGGCTCTCCTGTGCTTGATATTTTGGATTGCTTGGTGAATGCGTCGCTTGGCGGGATGGACTTCTGTGGGTTTGCTCTTATTCCTTTGGCTCTCACATCCTACAGTTGGGCTGGGTAATGTCGATGGACCTTTGGTCCAAAGGATGCTTCTACTGTTGTTGATACGGAGATGCCCGATCTTCTCAGTGAGGAACCGTTGATAAATGATATGAAGTAGACGATGTCGCTGGCTGAACACTCACACCAATGCACGAACCCTCAACTCTTTGAAAAATACCCAAAACACACCGGATAGTTGTTCGTCGCGAGACCACAAACAACGAACGCCAAGTCCCCAATTCTCAATGGAACGATGGCTTGACATTGAGTTACAGAACGAATCAATGAATCACCTAGTCCTCTCTCAAAGTCCTCGCATGAACTCTGGTTTTGAAAGAACAAGCAATAGCTATGTTTCTATTCTTATGCATAAACTGGTCTAAAGTTACAATGGGGGTCTAACCCTTAATATATAGCGCCCTTCTCCTCCTCATGGCTGACCAAGAGGCTCTACTCCTACTCTAATTCGGAATTAGAACTCTTACTCCAATTCCGACTCAATCTAAAATAAAAAGGAAACTCTAATTTTACAACCGTAATACACTTTTGGTCATATCTTTTGACACAGGAGGAATTTCGAAGTGAGGGAGGATCCATTGAATTGGGCTTGAATGTATCTTTCCAACAAGCCCAAGAACACCTAAATCGGACTCCGTTTGTGAAAGTTATGACCGTTTTACTCCGGACTACCCTGCTGATTTCGAATCCGAATTTGATGCTGATTCAGAATCCGAATTTGATTATGAGTTGATTCCGAACTTGATTCTGAGTTGATTCCGAATCCGAATTGGGCGTGAAAATCTTATCCAAAACTTGAGCTTTAAGTTCTTGGGCCTCTTCCCCTTTTGCTCTCCTATCACACGGGCTTCTTTCCTCCTTGATCAGCCGCATGGGCTGCTTGACTTTCTCATTCCCAACCGCTTTGACCTTCTTGTTCTTCATCACTAGGCAACAAATATGGTTACGCTCCTCCTTGTGCTCCTCTATGCTTTGGCTCCGGCCTCCCTCTCGATTCCAAAGACTTTAAGCTTGTCGAACCTGAGAATAAACAAAGTATTGCTTTTACGTAGTGTCCAATTCTCACGAAAAACACAAAGAAACTTATTAAGAAACAATTACACGTGTAGTTTGAGAACTGTAGCTCTTGCTTCGTAAACAGCCTCATAAGTAGTCGGGATATCCTCATCATCCTCCATTTCTTAAAAAAAATCCATCCTCGGCTTTTGATAGCCTGAAAATGTGCTACATAAAGAAAACAACGTATATGCATGGTATATGTATTTATCATCCAAACAACTTCCGTGTAGCGCATGATGATTTGCTGAACATGTACTAAACAAAGAGAACAACGTATATACGTGATATATGTATGAATCAATTGTTGTGCCATTCGCGTTGTTTTGCACAAAATAAGTAACACAACTGCAACCGTAGGATGTATTTGATATATACATTGTGGTACCTTTATTCACATCATTCTCCCTCCCATGAGAAAAAGTCATACTCGACTTTTCTAAGCACATAGACAAAATATAAAAGGGACGAGCTAGATCAAGTTGTTCAAATTTGGGGGATAAAATTTTTAGTGCCTTCCATGCTTCAACTACACTACTCTGTTTACTGGTACAGGATAAACAAGTAGACATCATGTTGCGTTCTAAACAATATGCACTTGTATTCAACTCCATCTCAAAGTGACCATGACATTGCTCAATAGAGGTCTTGCGCAAAACATGTAATTTAAAATAAGCAAAATTATCACTAGCAATGCAAATTCGATAAACATAGAACTTGTCATTTACACCATAATCTTCAATCAAATTGAACGTATATGTGTAGGTAGAAGGACTAACTAGTAATTTTAAACATGAAACGCTAACAAGGTTTTCAATCACACTAGATAGCTCTCTAGGATCATTGAATATGATATAGTATAAAGATTCATTAAGAGAAATGCTAGTAGGAACGTCCTTATGAGTAATCAATTGCACATTATGTAAATTGAGCGAAGAAATTTTAAAACATAGAATATTCAAAGTAACACTGGAGTTCTCACTCTTACGTACCTCGGCGTGATGAATATTCAATTCAACACCATTATTGTTACCTTTAACGTCCTCCTCTATTATTGCAGGTGTTGTAGGTATCAAATTGTCATCGTGAAACCACGGGGCAGCAAGCATTCATCCACAACCATGGTTATCTCCGCGTCTTTTACTTCCAACGATGCTGGTTGTTGAACATTTAACTCATCTTCTTTAATATCAACCTGCACAATGTGAGAAACAACACTAGAAGTAGCGAGGAAATCGTTAATTTCAGCAGTAACGTCACTTTGGCTATCATCTACTTCCCTCTTTTCTGTTAGTGTATCTCTCTCACACTCAATGGAGATGCTCTCAACCTCACATATGGTGGAATCACACAGCTCACTCTCTTTATCATTCTCACTCAATTTGGCTTTGGCTATGTGGTTCTTATTTTCACATGGGTTTGCATACATCGCATCCACCAAAGATTGTGGGTCAGTAACGGAGCAATCACGAGTAACCACAATCTCTTCATGAAGCAATAGAGCAATAGTACATGAAGCCAGGACCGAAGGGAAAATTCCATGCTCGGTCTCCTTCTCTTGTGTCACACAAGTGGACTTCAAATCTTATTGCAGCCCTGTCAACTTTTCCACTAGGGAACGCTTGTAGTGGTAAGGTACAAAACGTGCACGCAAATGCTGTTTCATCTGCTCCCAGGTGATAATTGGCAATTCATGGCACTCTATACGCTTACGAACAAATCGCTCCCACCAATGTGTGGCATAATCAACCAAACCATTGGACGAAAGTAAGAGCTTCCTCTCATTGGAATAGTTGTGCATCCGAAATAGCATATCAATTTCAAGTTCCCAATTAAGGTATTCTTCCACATCTGCACTACCTGAAAATATAGGGATAGAAAATTTGGGCTTAGTGACAAAATCCTTACGATGCACGTTGGGGTGGTTGAATATGGCGCGCAGCTCCAAGAAGTTGTTGTTGATATCCGTACGTAGCTGCGTAACCTTCTCCCCGAGATTGTTCAATTTATACCGAACAACCCCAAGATCATCGCGCACACCATTATCACGATCAAGAAGTTGCTTTTGTAGCATCCTGCGAAGCGAGTATACTCCATCCATGTAACCGATAGATAGCAAACGCGATTATATCCTGGTTAGTAAAATAAAACAACTCTCTCTCTACGCTCGCAACTCACTGTCCTGAAAACAAGACAAGATTACTGTTCCAAAGTGAATCAAGGACTGAAAAACGACAATTGTGATAGCGAACGACCTCAACCCGGTAATGTATGAGCGTAACCAAGAGCAAAGGTAGTACACGAACGGGTGTTGGTGGAGCTTGGTAAGGTATGTCTATAACCTATGCAAACTGATATTCAAGTTGTTGTAAAGCTAAGTAAGGATCCAAGCTAGATTCTTTTGCCTATGTGCTAATCCAATAGGTGTAAGCGAAGAGGATGAATGCACACACAAAGACAAATGTGACTCAATGCAAACAAAAGAATGAGCTAGTGAGAAGAGATCTGAAAATGAGATCAAGCAAGCCCGTTTTGCACCAAGTACTAAGAGAAACGCTAGCCAATTGCAATTGAAAATAGTAGGGAACAAGATTGCTCAAAGAAAAAAAATGATTACATAACCTGAAATAATGATGGCTTGGTACTGTAGCAACCAATAAAATGCATGATACTGTAGCAATCGAGAAAAGAATTTTTTTTCTTCCTCTCTTTTCTTTCGTAAAAATTATGTTTTTGCTCTCAGTTTTTTTATACTCTTTTTTTTCTCAATGCCGTGGCTCTTGCTATTGTGCGGCTGCCTTTTTTTTTTCTTTTTTTTCTCAATGGCCGAAAGTGTTTTGCTACCCTTGTGAGTGCATAAGCCCAACAATTCAGCAAGGTGTAAACAATGTTCAATAAGCAGCCCTAATACAATATCAAAAGCTAGTCTCACAAGATGAAATGATATAAGTGAAGCTTCTCAAGAATTGTAATACTTAAGAAACTTGTAGGCTCGAACACCCATAAAGGACTGCCGAATTTGGATTTGACCAAAATAGGAAAGTTTGAGATCGCGTTGTAAGCTTTCCAACGAATCAAAGAGTACTTCAATCGGAGTTCGGAAGCAAAAGTTACGATCGATTTACAAAATAGTGTACCAATTGAACTCGATTTAATGAAAATTGAGTCAGTGACCAAATTTGATTTTTGAATTTTTTTGTTTTCAGGAAGGAAACAAGGAACAAGGTACGCAAAGGAAACACTTAGATCAGCACTAAACAAAAATTCTAATGGACTAAAACCTAACAAAACTCACAAGAAATAATAGATTGAAACTAGGGTTTGGAATTTTTGTGTTGTAATTTTCGGTTTAATGGACTATAGGACAGAAAAACGAATCTAAACTAAGGGTAAAAAGCTCTCACCGAGTAAACCTAGAATCTGATACCATATGATACGGGGGATGTTCGATCTTCTCAGTGAGGAACCGTGTATAAATGATATGAAGTAGACGATGTCGCTAGCTGAACACTCGCGCCAATGCACGAACCCTCAACTCTTTGGAAAACGCCCAAAACACACCAGATAGTTGTTCGTCGCGAGACCACAAACGATGAACGCCAAGTCCCCAATTCCCAATGGAACGACGGCTTGACCTTGAGTTGCAGAACGAATCAATGGATTGCCTAGTCCTCTCTCAAAGTCCTCGCATGAACTCTGGTTTTGAAAGAACAAGCAATAGCTATGTTTCTATTCTTATGCATAAACTGGTCTAAAGTTACAATGGGGGTCTAACCCTTAATATATAGTACCCTTCTCCTCCTCATAGCTGGCCAAGAGGTCCTACTTCTACTCTAATTCGGAATTAGAACCCCTACTCCAATTCCGACTCAATCTAAAACAAAAAGGAAACTCTAATTTTATAATCGTCATATACTTTTGGTCATATCTTTTGACACAGGAGGAATTTCGAAGTAAGGGAGGATCCATTGGATCGGGCTTGAAGTTATCTTTCCAACAAGCCCAAAAACACCCAAATCGGACTCCGTTTGTGAATGTTATGATCGTTTTACTCCGGACTGTCTTGCTAATTTCGAATCCGAATTTGATGCTGATTTCGAATCCGAATTTGATTTTGAGTTGATTCTGAATTTGATTCCGAGTTGATTCCGAATCTGAATTGGGCGTGAAAATCTTATCCAAAACTTGAGCTTTAAGTTCTTGGGCCTCTTCCCCTTTTGCTCTCCCATCACACGTGCTTTTTTCATCCTTGATCAGCCGCATGGGCTGCTTGACTTTCTCATTTCCAACCGCTTTGACCTTCTTGTTCTTCATCACTAGGCAACAAATATGGTTACCCTCCTCCTTGTGCTCCTCTATTGCTTTGCTCTGGCCTCTCTCTCGGTTCTAAAGATTTTAAGCTTGTCGAACCTGAGAATGCACAAAGTATTGCTTTTACGTAGTGTCCAATTCTCACGGAAAACACGAAGAAACTTGTTAAGAAACAATTGCACCTGTTGTTTGACAAGTGTAGCTCTTGCTTTATAAACAACCTCATAAGTAGCCGGGATATCCTCATCAGTTGTTGGCTTATTTACTATTGGTTCAAAGGTGTGTTTTGAGACGGTTTCCTGATATTTCTTCGGATGGAGGTAAGTCGGTAATATGTGGGTATCGGGCTTTAACATTGCCGGGTGATGAGACCAATACTATGCTTGCTACTATCTATGAGTACTGGTGAAAAGTGGTTTGTGTGCAGGTTTCGGATGGCTGAGGAAAAAATTCGTTAAGCTGGCGATCGATGGACAAAGATGTAAGGAGGGCCCTAGTGATATGCAATACGAAGCTTTTATTATTGTTTTGTAAATTATTCTAGATTGTAAAAGATATGTTTTTAATATGTTGCACTTAATTCTGGCAGTTGTCCTGTGTTGGCATTCATGTTTCTAATTTGTTTGAATGGGACGATATTGTAATTTGAGGTGTATTTTAGTGTAAAATGTTCAGGTGCAAAATTTGTTATTAGACTCTTGATGTGAAATTTTATGTGGAAACGTGTTGATGGTGTATGATACGTATCTTTTATATTCGTTATATCGATTAAATCCCATTTTTAAGTATCTGTATTTTAATTACTGTTAATTGTCGATTAACGATGTTTAATCTAGGTCCAGATTTTTCAGATTCTCACATTTGTCCAGCCCCAAAATCACGTGACGAGCAGCGGTGAAGACGTTAGCCGGCGGCGGCGGCAATCACGATGGTAACAGTCTAACCAGAGCATCTAGGACAAATGGAGCTTGTTTGCACGGTTGTGGCGTCTCCCAGAATGCTGTTGAATGTTGACATCTGACAACCTAGATTTGATGTTAGTTTCTTTTCTATTTAGTCTTTGCTTATTTCAATATGTCATCCTTCCAAAGCTCTTAGTTGAAGGGTAAATAAAACGGATAAAACTTCTATTTTTTTAATAAGGGAAAACTAAAGATTTAGCACTTTTAAGTACTTTGATTTAGTATTTGTCACATATAAGTTTCTTTTTAAATAGGGAGCGGTAAATGCGTCTTTTCACAGTGAATTTTGGTACAAAATAAAAATACTGAAATACGCTCGGAGTGTTAAATTATAGGTATTTGATACTTAGGAGCGACAAATTATCAAGAAAAAAATTTAAATATAGTAAATACTAAATTAAAGAGCTTATCTCTACTACTTAAAAGAAGGAATTGGTGATGGTCTGTCCTCTCTCATGCGATGTGAGTCGTTAGATCTATCTTTCTTCGTGACATGTGAGCCGTTGGATCTCGTTCTTTGTCGGTTCCTCCCGTGCATACGGTTGGCTACCCATAACCTCCCCTCCACTTCCCCTACATCCCAACTGCCCAAACTGGTACGCAAGAGACCCAAAGATTCCATCGATCTTTCCGAGAACGGGTTGCCGGCGGATCACTTGTATTGTAGGCTGAGTATGATGACAATTGACGAGATATAGTTTTTTTAAATCTGTAGCAAAGCATATGTAAATTCTTATTTTCTTTATAAGTAATTTAAATTAAATGATGACAAATTTGTATCTCCCCAGTAGATATCGGCTCCCTGTTGTCTAATCCCGCCCCGCCCCGCCCCGCCCCTGGAGATGGAGAGGAGCACAACGCCGAATACGAACACTTAATATGGTTTGGATCAAACAATCAGGCAGGCCCGTCGTCACGTGTTCCACGATATCGGTTTCTGAAAGAAGAGCAAACGAAAGAAAAATAGTTAGGTCGCGTGGCTCAGACTGACATCTGGACCCACCGTTGGAAAGTAGCGAAGCGACCGAACCACCAATACCATCAGCGACCGGCGTCTCCGCCGACTGACGAGTGGCCGCCGCGTTCTGCCCCGGCGAACCTCCGCGCCCATTACCTAATCCCCGTCGAAGAGCGGTGCCGACCCCCAGCCCACGTGCCCCCGTCGGCGAGCAGCTACCCCCTCGCCGCCGGCGTTGTGTTCGGTAGCAAGGTCGCAGAGACGAGCCGCGTGCCCAGCACCGTCGTTTGTGCCGTGCGGGTGTCGTGCGTGGCTCGTTGAGGTAGCCAAAAGGGTGGGAGAAACAAACCGGGATCCGAATTAGTTAGCCGAAGAGGTGGCGATCTCCATAGAGATTGGATCCATGGGCTCATCCGTCCAGCGTGATTCCATCTCCGCACCAGGTAAGCCAAGCATCCTCTTTTCTTGCCAAGTTTTCCATCCTTTTACGATGCGGATTATACTTGAGAAATTCACTGATTTGCGATGCTAGAACCGGGTTGCTTGCTTCTCGCTGTGTTTGATTCGTAATTGATGCCAACCTATGGGACTGCCAAGGCATGGGTTGTTAATCAGGCATGGTTTCTTGCCATGGATGAATTTGGTACACGCTACTTGCGCAGAAAAATTCGTTAGGAATCGCTTACTTATTTTAGGGCATAAAGCCAGCAACCCGGCATGAATTAAGGTTGTTGGATCGACTGCTGTAGGTTAGTCTAACTTTCCAATTTCAAATTATGCCTACGAGTTACCTGTTCCTGCTGCAACCCCAAGTTCCTTTCAGGATTAGATTACCAAAGCCGTACTGTCCTCATCGAACTGTTCTTTTTCTATCTTGCTAGATGTTAAAATTTTCACATTAATAGAAAACATGGAGGGTGTTGATGACCCTGGCAACAGCAGCAGCAGCAGCAGAAGCAAGTGGGCCAAAATGACGAGCACAAACTCGTGGAGGTGGTGTCTAGGCTTGATTTACATTGTTGCTGTTGCAAGTATATGGATTGCTGCAAGCTACATCGTGCAGTCTGTTGTGGATGCCGGTGTTTCTCCGTTCTTGATTACCTACATATGCAATTCTCTGTTTGTTATTTACATCCCCATAGTTGAGGTTGCTCGGTACTTGGAGGATTCTATCAATAACTTTTGGACAAGGTTGAAAAGCAAGGATGGTGCAAACCTGCAGCAGTCAGCTGATCTGGAGAGTGTGAATCTTCTACAGAGAAGCGAAGGAGAGAGCAATGCAATCTCAGATCAATCGCTAACAAGGTTGCCTGAAGACACTTTGGCTTCAGATGAGAACTTCCCTGTCCAGACAGAGCTAAGTGTTGCAGATTGCAAGAAAGGGTTGGATGCAAAAGGGCGCTGGACGCGTGCTCGTGTTGCCAGAGTCAGCATGGTAGTTTGTCCTTTTTGGTTTCTTGCACAGCTTACTTTCAATCTGTCCCTAAGATACACCACTGTTACAGTAAGTGTTACTAAGAAGAACTGTATACTACTTCCATATCAACATCTATTTTACCTCACTCCTGTCACTAGTTGGTCCATTATATGTCCTTGTTTCTTTGTACTTGCAGTCAAATACAATCTTGAGCAGCGCATCTAGCCTCTTCACTTTCTTGGTTGCATTAGTATTTCTTGGAGAAACATTCACATGGTTGAAGCTAATCAGTGTGCTTCTCTGCATGGGAGGAACAATAATTGTTAGCCTGGCAGATTCAAGTAGTACAGTGAATGCTATTGCCACAAATCCTCTTCTTGGAGACATCCTTTCTATTGTTTCAGCTGGCTTATATGCTGTGTATATCACCTTGATACGGAAAAAGTTGCCTGATGAGAAAGAAGGTCAAGGCGAAGTGAGCATGGCTCAGTTTCTGGGATTCCTGGGACTGTTTAATATGTTGTTTTTCCTTCCTGTTGCATTGGTGCTGAATTTTGCCAAGCTGGAGCCATTCCACAGGCTGACATGGGAGCAAGTTGGTCTGATTGTTGGGAAAGGTAGGTTCTCTCTTTACACAGTTACATTCTGTTGCCCTTTTCGGAAGCATGAGGTGCTCATTCATAATGTGAGCTATAATAGCGCATCATGTTTGTATGATTAAAACTTTGCCTGCTATATACATGACATGGTAACGAGCCGTATTAGAATAACTTGCAAAGAATCACAAGATAGGCCGCTGACCGGGAATTGCCACTAATTTATGACATGTTACGTTCTTTACAGGTTTGTTAGATAATGTTTTGAGTGACTACTTGTGGGCAAAAGCAATCCTTCTCACAACAACCACTATCGCTACAGCTGGTCTCACAATCCAAGTTCCAATTGCTGCCATTGTGGACACGATCACTGGTCACGCTCCTCATCTACTGAACTATATCGGAGCTGCTGCTGTATTGGTCGGTTTTGCTGGCATCAACATCCCTTACGATACGCCACAGGCTTCTCAGCAAGAGCAGGAAACTCCTATTGTTAGCATGGTTGATGACCCACTTCATTTGCCTAGTGACAGAAATTCCACTGATGCTGTTTCATAGTAGCAGCCTGGCTTGTTCAGAATTTGTCACACAGTGTAATGATCAAGCTATGTATACAGGGGTTGGGGTTGGCCAGATTAGTACAGTTACTGTAATTATTTTTCCCCTTGCCATGGCACCACAGCAGAAGAGATGTACATGGATTGAAGTTACACTAGGCTGTTTGGTTTGTTCTGAACTTTGAGCAGCTAGTCTTTTGCGCTTTGTTTTACCCCTTGTAATGCTCTACATGTGTAAGTGTAACAAATCATGTATCCCATGTCTCATATGGAGGAAGTGAATTTCATTTGTAATTTTCGTTGACCGTACACACAGCTAAAATTTGTTGTACGTGGTGAAACGATGTTACATTTTTATGGCAACTAAACTAATGTTAATACACGATTTTTATGCTGCATTCATGTTCGTAATTTTCACTTCTAAGCTCTAACAATATTTAGCATTCATGATTGTTGAAAAACTTTAGCAGATGCCTTTAAAACTAGTTATAGTTCCTATGTCCACCCCTTTTTTTAGGAAAATCCTGTGATTTTATATTAATAACTCAATAAATACATAAGTACTTAATTTTTACATTGAAGATTGTCGGTGAACAACATGTTATCATGAATTTGTTGGACTTCTGTATCTTCTTCATCGCAACGATATCTTAATTGTTGACAAACACTGTAGTGGGGAGTAGATTGTCGATGATCCACATTGATGTGTAGGATCTACGACTTATCGGAAGAAAATCAGAGGCGATTTATTTGCAACCATCTCGATACGGTGTCGATTTTGGACATAGGCGTCGTTATCGTTGTACGAATGAGTCGGTCCGATAAAACCCATCATTGGTAAATAAAATCCGGCTAAAACTCACTGGAGAAGAACAAAATCAGAAAATTTAACCTAGGAAAAAAACATAAGAAACTAAAGAAATCGAAAGTTACTTAATCAACAGGTCTCCACTCACTCAATGTAGGCAAGATCGCCGGAGCAGATGGGAGAGGGACGGATGGGCGGTTGATGAAGTTGCGCTGGCGGCTAGGGTTCTAAGCCGCGACTCCATGATGTAATCCCTTAATAAGGTTACTTCAGCGTATTACATCGATTAATCGACCATTTCCCATTTATTCGGTTGTCAAATCCTCCTATGTTCACCCTTAAGGGTCTGCTTAGAATACATGAATTTCGTAGGAATTTTATATGGTGTAGTTTAAAATAGAACACTTTTTTTTATTATTTAATCCATTTTTAAAAATTATTTTAAAGGTAACCTCTTTCTATTTCTCTCTCTTCAATTCTGACCCCTTTGGTCACGCCACAACACGTGGTATGGCAAAAGTACGTTGTAATGTCATAGGCTTCAGTGTGGCAAACGAATATTATCACACCACTTCTCTTGGCGTAACAGGACTTAGCCTAAAAACGGACGCGTCCGAAGGGTTGGTGGCGTGACAGCACAGTTTGGTCACGTCGCGGTCGGTGGCGTGATGTCACAATTTGGTCACGACGTGACCCATGGCGTGAATAAAAGAATTAGAATTGAAAATAAAGTTACGAAAATGCTATCTTTAAAATAATTTTTAAAGGATTAAAAAAATTAAAAAAAGGCTCTTTAAAAGACACTTTAATTTTGAGTTTTGTAACCTTATTTGCGAGGCGGCCTAGTGGGCCAACAGTTCGTTCCGGCCCATTTGCACCCTAGCCAAGAAACCCTAGAAACGTTTCCTCATCTATAAAACCCTACGAACGCCGACTACGAACCCCACAGTTCTTCCGGCTGCGGCTCTCCTCTTTTCCCTTCTCCTTTTCCGTCCCTCTTTAGGTTTAGTTTTTTTCCCCTCTTGTTCGTTCTTATGGTTTAGAGGTTGGAGCGGTGATGAGCAATTTTGTGGACTAGAGTTTCTGATACTACTTCGTAGTATTTGAAGACCAAACCCTTGGCTGTCTGAGCTCCCAAATCTCATCGATCAATCTGTTATTGTTTTGATTAGACCCGTTTTTTTCTTTTTGCCGGCCGGGCAACGCTTGATTTGGGATTGGAGTGGTGATGAGCAATTTTTATGTGGACTAGAGTTTCTGATACTACTGCTTTGTGGTAGTTGAAGACCAAACCCTTGGCTGTCTGAGCTCTCAAATCTCACAAATCAATCTCTTACCTTTAGGTTAGATCTTTATTTTTTGGTGTGTGATACTTTTGATTGGATGCGCCCATTACCAATTCTGGAGGATGATTCGGTTCCTCACGGTATAATGGCTCGGGCGCTACATGCTATTCTCTGATGTGTGGTCATATCCTGATCGATGGCGTTCTTGGTGCCAATCTGATCCTGGAAACGCCACATATATTCACATTATTAGTTCTCGTCTTTTCTTGTATTCGTATTAGGGATCTAAATGATGCGAATCTCTGGAAGGAAAGCGTCCGATCCGTTTGATTGTGGCGTACCATGACAGTTCTTTCATATTGAATAGGAAGATCTGATAGGTTCCTCAAACTGCCAATTCTTCTGTTTTTTGCGCTGTTCGATTTTCTTTGCTGTTTTTTAGATGTGAATGATGAGAACACAAGTAAATACAGTTATCCCTGTCTGACTATATTAGGGTGCTGAGAATGCTTTAAATCTGATACATGATACATTTGCCTTTTATTTAACATCCTGTTTCTTTCAGTGCACAATTTTTCCAGATCAAGTTTTTTTTTCTGTGTATCGTTATTATATCTTGGCCTTTGATGACATGGTGGTTGCAGAACAGGCACATTGTAGCCTGCATCCTGTTGATATTGCTCATGAACTAGGACGGTCTGAGGCCTAGATTGTATAAATATTGCATCTTTTGAGTTTGTATTACGTCTGCTTGTTAGCTCAAGACCTCTGATTCCATTGCTTGTTCGATTCTGCGAATGATGTTGATGATGGCAGATTTGTTCTCATAATTGTTTCAACAGTCGTGGAGGAAACGGAACAAGTCCATGATTGGAGCATCCGGCGCAGGAGGATTTCTGTCAAACTGTAGTCGAAAACCAGGATCGAAAATTGTGTATATACATGCTTTTTGGCCTAAATTTCACTGCTGAGGCCGTTTTTTTTTACGAAAGTAACTCTTCCCACCTGTATTAAAAATAGCCCGGACAGTCTTTGTTCGTGCGTTGAACGGCCAGAAGTACAAAATTAGGGCGCCCCTAGCTCAGATTTCATCGGTGGCCTAGACACGGCTCGAGGGGCATGAGCTGTAAAGAACAGAACGAGATAGCGATTCTTTAACATCGCTACTGCACATGCTCGTTTTTTCTACATCGTGCGGTAGTACCTCGGTAGTACCTCTGCTAGTGCCATTTATTCATCAGCTACGGTTTTGTTCATACTTCAACCCAACAGGATGGTTGCCTCAGCAAATGCTGACCGGAGGAAAGAGCCGCCCGCCGGTCGCCGCCGGCCTGCGCTATAAAGGCGCCGCCGCCACTGGTTACTGGGGCCAGGGAAACCCTACCCGTGCGCATTCGAGCCGTCCGGATGGGCTGATCTGGGCCGCCACTGCTATTTGGGTTGGGAAAGAGGGCAAGGATTTTTCAGCAAAAAGGGTCTCAGGAATTCAAATTTTGAATCAAATTTTGTGTTTGAAGCATGTTTAACTTTGTTATTATTTTTATGAAATTTATGTATTGTATTTACTGTTTTGATTATCTATGATTGCTTATATTGCTTTTAACCATTGAAAATAACAGTAAATCATGAAAATGCATATAAAAGTACGAGACCATGAACCGGGAGTTGGAGTGCGATATGAGAATTTTGCAACCATTTTATGAAAATTATCGGCAGTAATTTTATGAACTCTTTGCATGAATGTAGAAAATGACTGACATCACGAACTAGGAGTTCGAAGAACCAACCCAGCATGGTCAAAATTTGTATAAGTATTCAGCTCTATGATAATGTAACCACGGATGAGCAGAAAATTGAGATGACTCTCTCTACCTTTCACCCAATGTTGTGTAATTCACACGCAACTACAAAGAGTATGATGCATTAATAATTGATATCTTGCAAGTTGCAAAAGCTCATGATGATGCTCTTCGGAAGAACTATATTTCACAGACACCTAGCAATGTTTGTCATAAAGCTAATGCTATCAGCTACAAGGTAATGAAGTCTCACGAAGAAGAGGGACAAGAAAGGTAAGGTCGTGGGTCACATGCTATTGATGTTTTTTAGTCTAAGAACAAGGGCACAGGTAGCATGAAGCACACTTTGCCATTGCAGGCATAGATGATCCACATTCATTAGTTGCACTCATGGATGTGGACAGCCAAATAGCCATCATCCCTCCTTTGAACATCGCAACGGCCATAGCCGTAGTTAACAAAGAGGAGAAGATCAACATGTAGCAGATTGAGGTAGAAGTTTATGAATACTTCGCTAATTCGATCTAGTGCACGCATTGCACTCGGATCTTTTATAGTAACTTGCAGTTTGTAATTGAAGTAAAATATAGAATTATTGAATAATGGTTTTAAGCTTTAGGAGAGCAAAACATTAAATTCTTATTATGAGTCTTGCAAGATTTATTTTTTCGTATTTATAATAGCAAGTTATGTTCTGACATCTGAAGTATTTTATTTATGTGTTGCTTGCTTTCTGTTGCATACCAATAAAGTACATTATATTAGAACGCGTGTGGCACCCTATGGAGGGAGTGTGCTTAACAGGTAGTGGTACAGTGAAAACCATCTTGAGAGAGATAACTTTTTCAGTCTAAAGAATGCTGGTAGTCTTACGATAATCGCAATCAGTGATACTTGTATAATAGACTCAGGAAGGGCCACAATTATACTCCTGATAGGGACAACTTTGATCATTAAAGAAGTCTTGTTGTACCCAGAATCGATTAGAAATGTCAAGGATATTCGCGCTAACGATTTCCACTTAGAGACTGAAGAAGAGTATGGTAAGAAATACTTACTCATTACAAAGTGTGAAAAAAATAGAAAAATGGTATTAGAACGACTTCCTTCATTTGAAACTAGGCTATACTATACTATACTAATATTAAGGCATCTGCAACCTATATTGCCCTGAAAACCGAACTTAGAAGATCTGAACTTTTCTATCCCCAGCATGATAGATTATGCCGCCTAGGTCTTAGGATGATGAGAAATATAATTAACAATTCATAGGGACATAAATGTCAATGTAAAGAATTTCTCAAACCAGGAAGATTTTATGTGCCCCGCATGTGCCTTTGGGAATTTAATTACTAAACCTTTTGCTCTAAAAGCGAAGGATGAAGTACCTGCATTCCTGGACCATATACAGGGAGACTTTTGCGGCCCTATACAACCATTTAGGTATTTTATGGTGCTCGTCGATGCTTTCTCGAAATGGTCGAATGCATGTTTATTGTCTATGAGAAAATACGCTTTTGCAAAGCTAATCTCGTAGATAATTAAAATTAAGAATAATTTCCCTGATCATCATGTGAAGTCCACCAGAACAGACACCGCCGGAGAATTTACTTCAAAGGTATTTGATGATTATTATATGACAATGAGAATTAAAATTGAG
Source organism: Hsuehochloa calcarea (assembly GCA_036346395.1). Classification (NCBI taxonomy): domain Eukaryota; kingdom Viridiplantae; phylum Streptophyta; class Magnoliopsida; order Poales; family Poaceae; genus Hsuehochloa; species Hsuehochloa calcarea. The sequence goes on along the minus strand of CM070604.1, from coordinate 4,002,564 downwards.
CATTCTGTACCGCATGTCCACACCCAGAATGGACTAGCAGAGGCATTAATAAAAAGAATTAAATTTTTGCTTGACAACTTTGAAAAAATTGTAATTTACCAACTATATGTTGGGGACACGCAGTCCTGCTCGCAGCAACTCTCATCAATATTAGACCGTCGGTATATAACATCCATTCACCCATGCAACCAGTGCAAGGGTCACCACCAAAAATTTCTCATCTTTGGTTGTAAGGTTTGTATATCTATACCACCACCACTACAGCGAACTGTATTGGGCCTTCTCCGAAAGTATGGGATATACATTGGTTATGAGACAACATCTATAATCAAGTATTTGGACCCTATGACGAGAGATTCGCATACTGCCCGATTCGCTAATAGTATATTAGATGAGGCTAGTTTCTCATTATTAGAGGGAGGAAATCAACCTCATGATGAAAAATGTTGGGAAATAGAGAAGTCCAAAAGATAATTGAAGTCTAGAAAACAATTGAAGTCTAGAAGACAATTATAGTCCAGAAGATAATTGATTTGTAAGCATTAGCAAATTATCTGCCTGACCACTTTAGTGATATGAAGAGCGTGACCAAGTCGCATGTGCCTGCACACAATGCACCAAAGAGGGTTAAAATACCGATGAAGGTATCCCTAATCTTGTCCTAATGCCTCTGAAAGGACGAGAACTCCAACCCTTCAAATCCAAAGTAACCGGGAACGACTAGTGAAAATGGATAAGAATGACTTGACACAGCCGACCACTGAAGTTCCCTAGAACCAGAAGGGGAGCCAGTTGAGACCTGACACTAGTATGGAACCTTCAGGAAAGGCATATCAGGATTGAACGTCCCCATGAAGGGAGACATCAGCATGGATGTGCACGCACACATTAGAGCTGAAAAACAAAAGGGACTTGCCCCCGTAATTGGAAACAACAGTGAGATAGTGGAAGCATTAGAAGAATCGTCCCTTGAAGAAACAGTTATAAACTTTGTGATCTTCGGGAGAATCTATGAATAAGACAACAACAAATGTCGACATTTACTTTGCAAAGAAAATTGTCACAATCATCGATCTTGATCCAGAGCCTGCATCGCTCGTTGAATGTAAGAAAAGATCAGATTGAAAAGATTGGAAGAAGGCAATAGAAATAGAATTATTTTATCTGAATAAAAGAAATATGTTTGGGCAATTAAGTAAGCCGTTCGCCTCCCCATGTGCACCCCATAGAGCATAAGTCAGTATTTGTTCGAAAGAGAAATGAAAATAATGTAGTAAATCAATGCTTGTTGCACAAGGTTTCACTCAACATCCAAGAGTTGTTTATGAAGAAACCTATTCTCCGGTCATGTGTGAAACCACTTTTTAGATATTTAATCTCAATGGCAGTAAAGTTGAAGTTAAAAGTGAAATTGATGGATGTGGTAACAACATACCTTTATGGATTATTGGATTTAGACATTTATACAAAGATACCTGAATGTATCCCATTTCAGAACCAGGACAAAGCAAATAGAAATCTGTACAGTGTGAAACTCAGAAAGTCATTGTACAAAGTTAAGCAATAAGACAGGATGTGGTATAATCTCTTGAAACAACTTTCCATACAAGAAATTCTACACGAACAAGAATCGTCCCTTGAAGAAATAGTTATAAACTTTGTGATCTTTGGGAGAATCTATGAATAAGACAACAACCAATGTCGACATTTACTTTGTAAAGAAAATTCTCACATTCATCGATCTTGATCCAGAGCTTGCATCGCTCATTGAATGTAAGAAAATATCAGATTGAAAAGATTGGAAGGCAATAGAAATAGAATTATTTTCTCTGAATAAAAGAAATATGTTTGGGCAAGTAAGTCGTCCGCCTTCCCATGTGCACCCCGTAGAGCATAAGTGAGTATTTGTTCGAAAGAGAAATGAAAATAATGAAGTAAATCAATGCTTGTTGCACAAGGTTTCACTCAACATCCAAGAGTTGTTTATGAAGAAACCTATTCCCCGGTCATATGCGAAACCACCCTTTAGATATTTAATCTCAATGGCAGTAAAGTTGAAGTTAAAAGTGAAATTGATGGATGTGGTAACAACATACCTTTATGGAATATTGGATTCAGACATTTATACAAAGATACCTGAATGTATCCCTGTCCAGAACCAAGACAAAGCAAATAGAAATCTGTACAGTGTGAAACTCAGAAAGTCACTGTACGAATTTAAGCAATAAGGTAGGATGTGGTATAATCGCTTGAAACAACTTTCCATACAAGAAAGTCTACACGAACAATGAAAATAATTCCTATGTATTTACACGACGATCCCAGGATGGATTTTGTATAATCTCAATGTATGAAGATGATCTGAATATCATTGGAATCCTGAAAGGTATTATGAAATCAAGCTCTTATCTGGAGTCAGAGTTCGAAATGAGAGATTTGGGTAAAACCAAATATTGCATAGGCTTGCAGCTTGAGCATGCCCCTGAAGAGATATGAGCGCATCAGTCAATGTACACTCAGAAGGTGTTAGAAATGTCCGGCTTTGAAAAAAGCATACCCTTCGAAAGTGCCGATGGTCGGGAGATCTTTGCAGCAAGACAAATACCCATACAAACCTAAAGAAGAGGGGGAGGAAGTCTTGAGACCAGAATTTCCATACTTAAGCGCAGTAGGAGCACTCATGTATTTAGCAAACTGTACTAGATAGGACATTGCATTTGTTGCAAACCTACTAGCAAGGTATAGTACAAAATCTACTAAAGGTATTGACAGGGAATGAAGGACATCTTCTGATACTTCCAAGGAAGCAAAGAATTTGGTATGTTCTACAGAAAAAACCAAGACCTAACTATGAATGGCTATGCAGATGTCGGGTACCTGTAGAACCCGCATACAACTAAGTCACAAATAGGTTATGTATTTCTATGTGGTGGAACTGCAATTCCACAGAAATCGTCTAAGCAAAGTCTTACAACGACCTCGATGAACCACTCGAAAATTATAGCACTGTACGAGGCCTCATAAGAATGTGATTGGCTTCGGCGGATGATTCACCACATCCAACAGTCGTGTGAATTGAATACCGCATAAACCCCCACTATTATCTATGAAGATAATACAGCTTGTGTTGCACAAGTACAGATGACTTATGTGAAGAGTTCTCTCACAAAGCATATCAACCACAAGTTCGTCTATGCTCAAGAATAGTAAAAGATGGATGAAATTAAAGTATTGCATACTAAGTCATGTGAAAATTTTACAGATTTATTCACTAAGTCACTTCCAGCATTTAGTTTTGAAAGGTGCATACGTGGAATTAGAATGATGAGACTTAGAGAAGTACATAATTAGGGGGGGACCTTCACGAACTCTTTATTAAAGCTTAATCAAGAAGATTGAGTACCCAAAGAAGAAACCCTGGAGATCGAATGAAATTGGGTGGATTGTACTCTTTTTCCCTTGACGAGTTTTCCTGAAGTTTCTCGGCTAAGGTTTTTAACGAGGCAATTCGTGTAACGCAGCAGAACGCATGTTATATACTCTTTCTCCAAATTTTTTCCACTGGATTTTTATGGAGTTTTGATGAGACATGAACATGACAGATGAGTGTCCAACGGGGAGTGTTAAGAAACCGGGCCCAGGACTGGAAAGTCCTGGCCTAGGTGGGCACCTCATCCATCCAATAGCATATATAAAGGAGAGAGGGCCCCTCATTATAAACATCGTTTTGTGAAGATTAATAAAGAGAAAGTATGAAATCCCCTCATATCTCTGTGTTCAATCTATTATTCTGTTCTTGTATTCTTGTATTATTCTTACGATTCTGAGTTTGTCTACGAGGTAATCGCTCGGACTGGACTCGCCAGCGATGGTTCCTCCACAGGAGCCATGTGGTGGGAGCAGATAAAATCTGGGTTAGGGTGTACTGATTTTTGCGTGTTTGGGTGCTCAGGAAAGTCTGTTCCGGGTGTTGGATGCATGGTTTTAGACACGTGTTGGGTGTCGGTAGTACCATGGTACTATTTTTGGCAGCAATTCAATGTACCGGTTTGCTAGATTAAATTAAATAGAATGCCTTCTCTTTTGTTGTCTTAATCTTTCGTCTAAGAATTCACAAATTGTTGTACTGGTGAAAGAGAATCTATGCAATTACAATGAATATTAGAGTAAAATACTGTCAGTCGAACACCACAACTCTGGATTGCACTTTAGTCTCATACGAATATCGTATACAAGACATCTCGAGTCATGACATAAAATTAAATTCTTAAGTCTCATACGAATATCGGTTGTACAGTTCATCTCTTGAGTCTTGACAAAATTTCTCGCCTACTCAATTTAAGTCTCCAGGACTGCACTGTGTATGATGATGATCTTGAAACGAAAACGGTGAACCGCAATTTGAATTTCCTCAGCTGTATGATGGTCAACTATCACCAACATATTTAACTGAACTACAATCCAGCCCCAATAACTGAAGCACCCGTTGAGGACCAAGATAGATGGATTTTTTTCTCAATGACTGAAACTACCCGTTGAGGACTAAGAAGCTGGAGAAAAAAGGAAATCGATACGATGAGGACGTCCGATACAACGCTTCCTATTGTACGCTTCTATCAGCCATCCAGATATGATCAATCCGAGTGCATCCACTCAACACAGAACACCCACTTAATAGTGCATCGCACCAACTCAACATAGCGCATTCACTCGACCACTTCGCCCAACAAGACCATTCCCCACCGAAGCAGAGAAGCGAAGCGGAGGTGAGTGAGGCGAAGGCGAGAGAAGGAGGCGTGTCTTCTAGTGGCATCAGAGGGTTTATCTGATCTAGAGAGTGAATTAGAGGAGGAATTAACTTGGAAATTTAGAATTTTGAGGGATTTTGGACCTTGGGCCTCTAGCCCACGGTGTTTTGGCCTAGGTGGGCTGGCCATAAGAGGGTCTTGGGGGGAAGGCAGCCAAACCCTAGCCCCCACTCCCCTCCAAGCCGCCACCAGCCCCCTGTGCCTCCAAGCCGCCCTGCCATCTCCTCCCCTACGCAATCCCCTCCTCTCCATGTCCCTCCTTGGCGCCGTCTCCATCCCCTGTAGCATCTCTTGCTGCCGGCCTAGGAGCAGAACTCCAGAAGCGAGCCGGCCAGCAAGAAGAAATGGAAGAAAGAAGGAGAAAAGGAAAGAAGGAAGAGGGGGAGAAAGAGAGGGATCTTGCTGGAATTGGTGATCTTCATAGGGTCGCCCTAGGTTAATTGCTATTCAGTTTGTAGAACATTAGGTCAATGGAAAGAGTAGATGACTTTTTGTCCAGGTTCGTCAGGTTTAGGGCAGAACGTTGTGGGGACGATTAGTGGTATTTAGGTTCGAAATCAGAGTTCGGTGTAATTAGATAAATGTTAGGTTACCACGTTATCTTTCCAGGAAGGTATGTATCATCAAAAATGGAGTAGCGAGCGAAAAAATACAACATCCGATAGGTTGCCATCCAGATTCCGGGCGTAATTGGCAACACGTATTAATCTGTGCATTAAAAATAGAATATGAAATAATTTGGGGTTTTGTTATACTTGAAAAGGGTAGGTGATTTTTTTAAGGATGCTAGAGAGTCCAAGAACATGATTTTTGGACGAGTAGAACAAAAGTTATGAATTTTGGGAGACTACAGTCCAGAACCGGGCTGCTGCTAGACGCAGTCGTGGGAAACCAATAAATTGACTTGGTAAATGACATATTCGAATTTTGAATTTCGGCATAACTAGGAAGTGATAGATAATTCCCTGTAGTTTCTGATATGTTTTCATGGGTGGATTAAAAAATATGAAAATAGTAAGTCTGCTATCCAGGAGATGATATATTTGTGTTATGGGTTAAAAATGGGGGTTTGGATGATTTAACCAGGACATTTGATCAACTAATAAGTTGTAGAAATTTTTGTAGAGATTGTAGAACTGGTATGGTTTGCCATAATACGATGTAGGAGTAGAAAGACATGACATTTGAGTGCCGGGACAACATGTGAGACTGTCCAGTAAAGGGGGAAAGTTGTGGATTTGGGGAGCGCATAGGAGCGTTGACGATTAAGTTTTGTTTGTATTGCTGTAGCTTGTATTGAGTTTAGGTGTTTGTGTTTGCTGTAGACGGAGTAGCTTCGGGATTGTTGTCACCTTCAAATCATCCCGGTCGTCGCAACTAGAAAGACAAGTGCATGGTAGAATGATATTTGAGTGTTTGAAATTATTATTTGGTTAATTGAATACTTGTTATGGTTATTCATATGAATTATGCATGTTTCACATTGACCGCATGTTTTTGATAATTTGACGACAACGACGACGACGATTATGGAATAAGAATGATTATATCAATTGCTAATGAAGAGATGTAATAATCATTGCATTGCATGTTGAGCATTCTTGATGGAAAGATGTGACCCACGTGAGTGGGATGAGATCCCCATATGTAAGATATGGGAAATGATGTCCTCGTATGAAAAAAAGACGGGCAATTAGTCCCCTCATTTAAAGAATACGGGCATGAGTGAATACTAGCGGGTGTTACACTCCGCTATACCTGTATAAGCAGAAGATGAGTTGCGACATAAGCATGAGCATAAGCATTGCATTGCATTCATGAAAAGCGAAAAGTGATTTGAGATAATGAGACATGTAAATGGAAACTGATGAGAATGAGTATGAGAAACTGAGATAATAAAAAATGGGAATGAATTGTTATTAAGATGATGTCTCGTTTATTATTCTGCTTTGTACTTGTTAAGTCGTGGACTCACCCTTGCTCTACTCTTGTTTTTATGTGGTCGTTGACGACGCTTCACTTGGGAAGGGTTAGCACTTGGAATACTGCACACACTCAATTACTTGATCAGTTGCTATGAGAAACTCTACCTTAGCGTGATGGTTTATTCCTTTAGGACATGATAGACATTAAATAATTCTATATGGTTAATTGGAACTGGCTTATCCATTTGATACGTTGGATTGGTTTTTGCTTAAAACTTAAATTATTATTTTGCTTTAAATTAACTGTTATGGTAGTTTAGTGGCATTCCGGGCTCAATGTTGGGCTAGAGTGTTACAGGCATCTCGCCAGCGGCGAACCACCCCGAAGTGATTTTTGGTGAGTTACCCTGTCCCACATCTATGTTTGTTGATGTACAAGATGCTCGAATCCATGTGTTTTCGCATCTAGGGTTCAAGAACCTAGCCAATTTGTTGGAGCAAAATCTAGGTTTTAGGAGGGGAATTTTTTTTCCTCATGTGGTGCAATGGGGCTTTGTAGGCGACGATGTTCCTAGGCGGATGTGTCCTCATCCGTTTTTTTGTTGTAATTGTGTTTTTGATTTGTTGTACAAGAGTAAACTTTTTGTTATAACACCTTCACTATTTGATTGTTGCATCATTGTTTCAAAAATATTGTAACAATTATTTTCGAATGTTTTCACTGTTATTTTAAAATATTGTAATATTGATATTTGTTTGTTCGGGATATTTAAGCTAACTTTTAAAAGCACAACTAGGTTCTATACTAATGGTTTCATGTAATTTTGATGAGAATATGATTTTTTTTTTCCTAATTTTTTCTTGCCATTGTATTTGTTATTTATGCATTTTGTTGCACACATTGTCTACAGATGTTGCATGATATTTTAGTTTGTTGGGAATATATCCTCTCTGGATTACTTTGTTGCAAGTGTTTTCTCAAATTGTTGCATATGTATTTCCAAATTATTGCAATATGTATAACATCACATGCTCATTTTATTTCAAACTTTTGTGTTAGTTGTTCGAATACATCTTCCTATACGAACAACATACGTAGTTTTCAGTGTTTGTTATAAAGAGATTTGAACCTTTTCCAATATTTTTGAGATCAAAACCGATTTTTTTAGTAGATGTTAAAATAATTTGTTACATATGTTGCATTGGAATGTTGCACCGGACGTCGAGTGCTAGTTGCTCCAGAAAAAAAAAATGAACGCAACTCCAAATTTAACTACATCCCAAACAAATCCCCTTTAAAAAAAACACCTTCAAAAATAAATGAATAAACAACAATCTCTGGAACAAACAACATTTGCTGCTGGCAAACTACTCAATTTCAATAAGCTACAGTTTACATTTTTTTCGTGACAATACAAAGTTGCATCTTACAATCATTTGATAGGCTAAATCAGGCCACTCAGGTACAGTCGTACAGACATCCATTTTCAACGCGAGCAGAAAGAAATGGAAAGGGGTGCTCATGATATTTCTGCCGTTTTCACCTTGATGTTAATGAGCGAGCACTTATGGAAGAATGGTATGCACTGCTCCTCTGTTTGAGATATGAAGAATAGACATCATCATACTGACTCACCTCATTTGGATCGGCAGAAGCTCCAAGACCCAATCGGCCGCTTGATCCAGGTTTGCTATCAACCGAACCATCAGCACGCATCCCCGTCTCAGGGTTTACAAGCAAGTTCGGCGGGGGAGGAATACATGCGCCTCCCATGCGGGCAGGAAGGTCTCTCTCATAGTCATCATAATCATCGGGCTCACTGTGCTTCATTGGGCCTCCTGACGGGTTTACCTCCCCAATCTCCTTGAAGAACTTCGATACACGCTCGAGGATCTCAGACTCTGGAACAGTGGATGGTGGGATGATCGTGGGGATGTCAAGCGGGTTCAAGGGAGAGTATGGCACCCCACTCCCGATTTGCATCTTGCGGACCATTCCTGGAATAAGGCCAGGGGGGAATAACGGATAAGGAGGTGGATTTGGATCATTTGCAGTAGCTGGAGCAGCACTTTGAGGGAGCGCAGAGGGAGGTAAAGATGGTTGCACTGGTAAAGATCCTGGAAAAGTAGTTTGGCCTAGAGGAGGGTAAACACCAGCTGGAAGTTGGTTTGCTGGAAATTGTGCAGAAGGCACAGGATGCGGTGGAGCAGAAATAGGCTGGATTGCCTTCTCCTTCTCTTGTGGCTCCGAGGACCATTTTGAGGGCAGCTGTGCTGATCCTGAAAAGATATCCATCAACACTATTTAGGTTTACCTCCAAAAAGCAAGTTCCATGCACTACATCTTAAAAGCTATTGCAAGGGGATGGTGTAACACCAGAGAATCAATTTATAGAACGATTTAATTAAGAAAAAAAGTAATCAAACAGTGAATAAATTATTTTTTTCCCAGCTATATAATTATAGCAATGATTGTGGATCTGACAGGTCTTAAAGGATTGAAGTCCAGAATTACTGGATCACTTTCAGTGGTGAGTGGTTGACATATAGTAACTATGGTATTTGCTTTCCTGCATAGCTTGGCAAATTTTTTACATAGTTGAAAGCTATCAGCCTATAAAGTTTCTTGGCATCAGCATATCACGGTTACAGCCATGATAATTATTATATAAAAATGACAAGAAAATGATAAAAGGTTGGAAATCCATAGGTTAAGTAAGCAAAAATTACAGCAAAATTCTTGTATCAAAGATAACACCCTAAAAGTTTCTAAACTCAGATGAAAATAAAAATAATGAGCACCTAACCAGGATGGTACAAACAAAGGTAGTAGAAGAGGGGGGAGAGGAGACACCTGAAAAAGTCGAGGGATCTGGTGAAACATGTCGTGGTGCCAAAGGATATGACAGCCCACCTTTCATCTGTCTTTCCAGGTTAGCAATGAATTCCTGGTCGTAAACTTCCTTTGAACTCCAGAACTGCAGGATTTTCTCAAGACGAGTCTGGTTGTCATCTTTGCCCTGCGGATTATTATAAATCCTTGCAAGCATGGAGCCCAGCACAGATTTAAAAGCAAGAGCCTCATTGTCAAGGTCCCGAATATTAGTTCGTCTTTGTAAGCTGTAGCATATGGAATATGGTTAGCAAAGCAACAGCTATACATTAAACACACACAGAAGGTCATGTACAGATGAAGCTGTAAGATACTAGATTCAATCAAACAGAACATGAGAGCCTGTTTGGATAGAGGGGTTATTATGGATTCAAATCCTTAAGATTTAGTCCCAAAGACCCCCCACTGAAATACCCCCGGTGTGATACACAACATATAGCACACTTGACACCATCCATACATTGAGTTTTGCCCTCATGTGCTAAGCTGCAATAACATTGTCTGCAGTGAACTTAATGTATTAACAAATAAATTCAATCCCATATTATGTTTATTTGTATTAGGAAGCTAATATCTGACAGCAGACCCTCCTAAGAGATGGTTACAGGCAAAAGCTAAAACAGAATAACTTTCAGAAAAGCACATCACAACTTCGCTAAGTGCCAACTTTAGTGCACTGCAAAGTTTCTCAATGACTAAATGCTTAAAGACTTGGCAGTAACACGTTCATCTCCACACGAGAAAAATCCTAAAAAAGTAGATATGTTGCCCTAAGTCATAGACATGAGCTATCTTCCTAGTAGGAACAACACAACATGATTTAATTTCTATCATTGATTCCGTGCTTTGTAAACAAATGGTCACATCCGATGGTTGATCTTCATTATGTTTTTTCTCTCAAAGGCTTTTCTAGTTGCAAAGGAACAACCATTCCATTGTTTATATTTTTGGTCTTCATGTAGTACAATGATCTTTGAAATGAACTAGGGTGAACTACGGTCATGTCAAATACCACTCATTTGGCATTTGAATTTTGAAGAAAAAAATGACATTGATACTGAACTTGAAAGGGCATTCTCTATGTTGCCTTGTTGCTACACTTCGTTAATAAGATAAGATGGCAACAAGCTTTGCCAATTGGCTAATACTTCATATGTTGGTATAATGGTATTTCAGCCACATCAAGCTGAAGCAACTGATTAATCATGTTAGCATCAGCATGAACACTTGAACAAAAAGAGAATAGATCAAATCAAGAACTACACTTAGTTGACAAGCCATAAGATGAGCAATTCTATTCACAAAACAGATATTAAATTCAAATCGTACCTTTCAAAAAGAATATCGTTCACCAGAAAAATAATGTGCAGCTGCCTCTCTGAATCCTCAAGAGCAAATACTATCTCCCTAAGAGCTTCGGCCAGAGCCGGCGCAAATTGCGACCTTTGCATAAACCATGTCTTGGCTCCCTTTATTGACTCCTTGGTGCCATTAAGATTGGTAAGCACCTCGTTAAGCTCAGAAGCAACATCCCCTGGGAGCGGCCCAGAAAGGCCCTTGAAGGATTTCGCCGCAGCTTCGTACTCCCCATGACCGGGAGCACCAAAATGCTGGTGCTGGTCGTAGAACGGCGGGTACGCCGGCTGGTGCATCGGAGGCTCCCGCATCATCGGACTCAGTGGCGGCATCATATGCATGGACCCCGGCGGGTACGGCGCCATCGGCGGCCGCGGCGAGACCCAAAGCTTGTACCTGTAATAGGCGTGCCCTTCTCCACCGAAGACGAAAGCGTAGTCCGGGTTGTCGTGCTGCTTGTCGCGGATCATGACCTCGAAATCTGCCCCGTTCTTGGCGATGTACTCGACGAGCTTGTCGATGCGCTTCTGAAGCTCCGGATCGGGCGGCGGCGGTGCGGAGTCGAACGGCGGGTGCATGTAGGGGTGAGGCGGCGGCGGGGGGGCCGTTGACATGACGTGCGGCGGGTGCGCCGCGAAGGGGGGAGGCTGCTGGTGCGGCGGGAGGTGCGGGTAGAGCTGCTGGGCCTGCGGGGGCGGCATCCCGCGCGGGTAGGGCGCGTACTGCGGGAGCGGCGAGGCGAAGGGCGGCGCGGCGTGCGGGTGGTGCGGATACTGCGCCTGCGCCTGCGGGTGGAAGCCGTACTGCGGCGGCGGCGGTTGCTGCGCGTGCGCCTGAGCGTACACCATGGCCGCCGCCGCGTAGTCTTGGGGTTGCCGGTCCATGATACAGTGGGTCTTGGCGAGAAGAGAGGTGGGGCTCGGAGCGCCGGTGATGGCGGCGGCGGAGAAGAGAGGAGGACCGAGAGGCCGAGAGCTTCTATCCCCTTCTTTTCGTTGAGTGGAAATTACAGAAACAGCCCTTGTCAGTATGATTTTTATGGAAAACCTCTAAAGAATTTTTGAAATTCGGCTAATTCGAACCTTCTTTTCAGGACAACAACGCACATAAAACAGAATCTACAAGAAACTTAGCATACACTGATACAACTCCGAGTACAATTAGGTATCAAATGTCCGAACACAAGACAACTACGAGACAAACAATCATAGATGGTTATTAGGAAATTTTGTTTATTTGCAAACCCCCCCGCCCCCCACGGCACCTTAATTGAAAAAATGAGGCCTGTGACGTCGTATTTGCAAATCTAGCCCCCTTCTGAGCGCGGAAGCACATGATGGTGACACGTGCAGTCGCGGAGTGCGAGGAGCCAATGGTGAGCGCCAGACTAAGGTGATCGACGCGGAAGGTGGCGGTACCGCTTCCGTGATCGGCAAGCGCAGTGAGGTGGCGGCTACCTGCGCTCGGCGCGATGAACTCGACGACTTCTGCGCGCCGAGCACATGAAGTTGCCGCCCGTGCACATGAACCGGCCAGTTAGGGTTCCCTTCCAAACGAACGATTAGGGTTTCGTCGATTCCTATTAGATTTCGCCGATTAGGGTGTCGCCCGATGAAGGTTTCCCAGATTCCAATTAGGGTTTCCCCTGTTACAGCTTCCTCCTAGAACTATTCTTATCCGGCCATCAATGGTAAAAATAAAAACCGATCCAAAATTATATGGCGTCCTGTCCTTCAACTCTTTGGAAAAGTATGATTTAGATATTTAGAAACTATGAGTTGCATTGTTTGATTTAGATACGAAGAACATACTTAGTTACTTACACATTTGGCTACTTGGGATCACATGCATTGTAGGTAGCATTGCCTATAGGCAATCAAAGAAATTATTTTGGGCCCTTTAGCCCTAGGGACATATTGATGTATGTGCATGGCTGTCTAACTTTCCTCAATAGCTTAAGCAATTTGATTAGCAAATTTCGTATTGATTTTCTTTTGGTTCGCAATAAATAAATCATCGCATTTTTTCCTCAGGAATCAACCCAAAAGGACAATAACATCAAGTTTTTTTTTAATCACATCACTTCACTATGGTGGAGTTAAAGTAGAGTACTTTATGGAGCTTCTACAGAATGCAATTAAAGGGGCTAAGAACGCTCATTGTGATTATGAAGATGCCCTAAAACGTTAGATTGAAATGTTGTGGTTTCATACTCTTCATACACTGCACAGTACAATTTGGCATATATATTTGCTTCTTTATGCTCTAGAACTTGTACTCATCTGTTATAAGTTCTAATAGTTTGCCATTTTAATTTAGTTTTTGTATTCACCTGGTTGTGTTTTAACCATAACTACATTATAGTCCGCATACATAAGCACGTTACACGTGGTCACATAGCATGATGGTTCGGCTAATTGCTTTAGTCATCCTCGCTACTACTACGGTACACTGCGACACAAGCATCCGGACCATGTAAGTTACATGTCTTTAGGGATAGTAAAAACATAGCGGTAGGATAGGGGACTACTACGGAATGGCTCGATCTACCGCGTGGACCAAGGCCGTTTGCCCTTCCTTGCGAGCTCGGCGTTGTACTCCTCGCCGACCGCCTTAGCCTCGGCATCCCTTTCCCTGTCTTTATCGCGCTCCCTACGCCTGCATGCATCGAGATGAGTTTGTGTCTCCCGTCGGATACGCTCATTGTGCTCTTTGATGTGGCGGTCCTCCTCTCTCTTCTCGCAGTCCGTCTTACCATCTCACTCCTCGCAGTCAAGACACCATTGGTCGCGTGGGTGGATCCATTTGTCGATCCACTTGCGGTAGCCACATAGCGGACCCGAGGACTATGGGTAGACGGGAGAGGTTATTAGTGCTTACTTTGAAAGAAAAATGGTAGGGGGAACATACTTTAATTGGTCCTTATCGGCTTTCGATAGCGGCTCGTGTCCCAACGGCGGTCGGGATAGTCACCGGAGTAGTTCACACAACCCTAGTAATGCATGCCCAAGCTGAGCCGTTGCTTGGACTTGAAGAACTTGCATGTGTCCCTGCACCAACAGAGGGGCGACGTCTCCCCCTCTAGTGGGTGTTGCGGAGAATGCTTAGTTGGAATGTTATAGCAGGGGTTGCTGCTACGGGCGGCGTCATTGCAGGGAGGTGCCCTCTTGGCACGCTCTGCCTATTCGTCCCGAGCCGCAGCAGCCTTTGCGAGTTTGCAGATCTCGTTCCATTGGTTCTCCATATAAATGAGATTGTGCTGAAGTGTTGATGCAGGAGAACCCACCACTAAGGGGTGGTATTTATACTCTGAGCCCGCGTGGCGTACCTGGACGAAGTGCAATCCAGTCGAAGCAAATTCGTGTCCGCGAGGAGGAATCTTGTTGCAGTGTCGGGTCACGTTGTAAGATCGAGGAGGCCGACTAGAGGGGGGTGTGAATAGCGGTTTTTTAAAAATTCTTTAGGCTAAAACCAATATCTAATGCGGAAGCTAATAACAAATTGGTTTTGAACAATTAAAGCCTATACCAACTAGATTCCACTAAGTGCACCAACAATATATGACAATTGACAAGGATTGCAATTACACGAATATACAAGCAATTAATACAAGAAATGTAAATTACAATAGTAAAGCATAAGAAGATCAAACCACAATAGACACGACGATATTTTACCGTGGTATTCGGAGACTTGCCGGTCTCCCCTAATCCACGTTGAGGTAAGCCCAACCGTGTTGGATCGGCTCCTCAAATGAGCCAACACATCCGAGGTAAGTCCAACCACTTGGACTAGTTCCAACACGAACCAACACCTCGCTCCACTAGGGTTGCTCTTCCTCCACTCCGGAGATGGTGAACACCAAACCACCCACAACACGCATTCTCACAAGCTTCTTGAGAAGATCACCGGACACGACGCCTCCACGCCGTCTAGGTGTCGGTAAACACCAAGAGTAACAAGACTCAACTCTCACTTGTACGAATCAAGTGTCTAAGATCAGTTGATACTCAATCCACAACCTAAGGAACACATGCACTTAGGGTTTGCTCTCAAATCTCACTATGTGCAACACATGCACAAAAGAGAAGAGATGGTTTGCTCTTAGCTCAAAAGAGTGTCTAACAACACTAGAACACTTTGCAATGGCAGCAACAACTTCCTCCAACCAGTCAAGGTGGGTATTTATACCCCACACACAAAAACTAGCCGTTGGGGGAAAGATTTAATCGAATCAGAGAGGGACCGGTCTGACCGCCAACTAATGGCCAGTCGGACTGCCCATGCGCCAATGGCTATAAAAGTAGCCGTTGGACTCTCTGCCTGTCGGACCGCCAATTGCCGACCGGTCACGTCCTGCTTTGCAGAGCGAGGTCACATCCTGATTTGCAGAGATTGGTAACGACGACAGTTTGACACTGCAAATGAAGTTAAAGTTTGCAACTATGATACAATTGGTTCCACACTGCGTACAACAAGCAAAGTACTAACGTAAAGACGTGGATATACAATGGACAGGCGTAGATCGCACAAAGGGGTACATGAAAAAAAACTCAGAGGCTCTAAAGGCAAGACATTAAAACTCATGTACATCCTCCCGTCGCCTGCCCCAACGACGTAGCTGATCCTCAGGGAAGGTGAGCTTATCAAGGGAGCGGCGTACGTCTCGGAAGTAGTAGTAGGAGGGTTGCGTGGGAGGCTGTGTTGCGAAGAACTCAGTGTAGGTATCCGGGTGACCCCCGAGCATATCGTCCACCCAGGTGGTCATAGGGGGGTGCACATCCTGCGGAAGGGTACTGTTGGGTTAGGGAAGGGGTTCTAAAGTTTGCAATGCGTAGTCGTGCTGGAAAGCATGTACCTACAGAGTCGGAAGTGCGGAGGACGAACCTTGGCCTTGCTATCCAAATTGCTCGCTCCAGACCTACGAATTTGGTGGGCTGCGTTAGTTTACCGTAGCGTGCAACGGGAAGATTGCATTTAGTATGTTACATTATACCAGTGTATGTGGTTGTGCGGACGATGATGCTCGGGGGCAATCAGCGCTGAAATGCTACACAGTGTATGGTCTGTACGTCTGGCCGAACCACGGGTCGCCCTCATGTAGGTTTGACTGAACACCATGTGCAAACGTGGGCAGCGCCTCGTCCCAACGCTGGGGCGAGTCAGGGTCACTGTTTGCAATTGTACCCTGTGGACCCAGCGAGGAAGTCCGGTCTTGCGTCTCCCTTCATGACGACGACGACGACTGTAGTAGAGTGTTGTCCCCTCGCAACTGCTGAAAGAACAAATGGAAGTGAGAGATACGTTAGAAATGAGGGCACGGGCAAGCAATGATGACAACAAATTGTAGCTGACATACCGCTGGCCTGAGGCGCGTGGAGGAAGAGCGTCTGTAGCTACGGCGAATGTGCAGAGGGAGGTTCGAAGAGCAGTGGGGGTGGAGACTGTCCTCGGTGTCCGCCTCGTAGCATGGTAACATCGCTGTGTTGACCACAACTCAGGGTCCTCATTGCCATCATCACATCGTCGTAGATGTGCGCAGCGTACCTAGGAACTGAGAGGTGGTGTTACTCCTCCCACACCGTAGACCATTAGCAGCCTCGTTGGAGATACACCGAAGGCGGTCGCACTGCAAGAAAACCGAGAATAAGTTAGAGATGTGTTCTTGTGCAAACAAACTGCGAACGAAGTTTTACCGTCTCGTCTTGGCGTGCTGCCCAGTTAAGGTCTGGACCTACTAGTACAACGGCGTCGTGCGCGACCTCCGTAGGACGTTGTGGCGCTGGACAAGTAAGCCTGCTCCGGGAATGTGGCACACCTGGTATGTTCTCCGAGATCGGGTCACTGAACTTGTTAGCCATCTGTACCTTCCAGTCTGGTCGCCTGGGAGGTGGCACTACTACAGGACCCTACAACAGCAGACCTGTAAGTATATCGACATCCTGTAGAGTAACGGTCATCTCCCCCCAATGAAAGTGGAAGATGTGCATCTCCGGTCTCCAATGGTCCACGGCGAGGACATCAGTGCCGCGTCAAACTGAAGCACGTGTGGTAGGTCCAACAGGCAGGCAATGGGCAGGAGCCCGGTGTCCCATAGTTGTGGGACGTACCGCTGGTCCATAGGCCAGTGCTCTCTGGGACTCCTGAGAACGAAGCTCGGAGGGTCGACCTGTAAGGACCCGAGATTAACACTCCCAAATCCCTTGTCTATTACTGAACTAGTCTCATGATCAGTGGTTAGCTCACACAGTAAATAGATATGGTAATATCCATAATCACAAAGCTTTATTAATAAATATTAGAGTTGATTACCAGAAAGGCTTACAAGTCAACAATAAAGAACACAGCGGAAGACGAAGAAGAAGTAGTAGAGCCCAGCTAATCTACCATAGACAATCGACTGGAATAGCGGCCTAGTCGTCGAGATCTTCAACAGTTGTAAAGTTCTTCTCCTCTGAACAACATTATATTAAGCAAGAGTGAGCACAAACAACCGTGCTCTGCAAGTTACACCCAATAACAGAATTATAATGCAGCAGTGATATATCAATGGAAGCCTTATAAGGTTGAATTTGCATAAAGCAATATTTTATTTTTAAATATCTGTACTAAGTTTCAAAGCAGTTATTCTATATCAGAAATTATTTTTTAAAAGACAGTTTTATAGTATGATAACATTCATCCAAGAGTGGTGAAGGATACCTTCCTATCACATGACAAACCACCCAATTTTCTGATTGGTACGCAATCCAAAAACATTTGTTAAAAGTCTTTTAAAAACAAAAATAAAATTCTAACTTTGAGTGGCTTTGCTTACATGTCCATGACCGTGGACACGACTATTCGAATAGTTTTACACTCTGCAGAGGTTGTACAACTTTACCCACAAGAGATAATCAGTTATAATGTTCATTTTACACACTTTCAAAGGTATGCGACAAAGTGATTATCACAAGACCTTTACAATGCTTCAACCCATAGTAGCCGTGCCCGCTAAGGTTTCACTTCCTTTGGACTCACCGCCGAAAGCCCCCTCTTGCGCCACGTGGGAATAAATGTCACTCAGACACCCACACAATAGGATAGCGTCACTATTGCAAATTATTTATCCTAGCCATGCCCATTCAAGATATATGGCAGTACGATGAGGCTTAGCAAAATACGGCTCGAAGACCAGTCTTAACGGACTTGGGCGAATTTCCAAAATAATATGTGGTCTCGATCATACAAATGAATCGATCCCGTGCATCGACATGCACCATCCAAACATCCATTTTACCCAAGTCTAAACCAACTTTTATTTATTTTAAATCATTTACCTCATTTCAAATCATGATTGAACATTTGGCTAAACTTCCCCAAATTAAACATTTTTGGTCCAAGCTTTGTCTAAGTATCAAGTTTTTAAACAAAAGCATCGTGTCAATACTTTGTATTAACCAGAGTTTTACCTAGGGCGACAAGGTGTAAGGGTTTGATATCCAAGCATTGTCAATTCCAAGATCAAAAAATCAACCATCAATATGAGAACCATAATCTCCAAATCCATCTATTATGTCTATTGATCCACCACGTTATTGTTTACGTTAATCCACCAACAACTGCAAATCAACCAAACACTACTATTCAATCACCTCCACCAATTTCGTCAATTCTCTATAATTCAACCAATATAGAATTCTATAATCCCACCAAGATTTATTTCTAAAATCTATCCAAGATACATGAAATACATTCATAACTTACATATATTAATCCAACTTCATTCTTTATTCATCATCTATACCGGATCTCCTTGTCAAACTAAACTTCCAACAATCACTAGTAATACATTCATTTCCTCTAAGATTTCATCTAAATCCAATTATTCAATCATAACCCATACATCTGATATAACCAAATTATCATATTAATTCCACAAGGTTACACATACTTCTTGATTCTACCAACCCTGCAAAATCAACATTATGAATTGTTATGAAATCCCATCCTTTTTGTATTTCAATCACCACGTTTACTGGATCAATTTCTCGGAACTAATTCTCCATCAATTACTACAATCTATTTAAATATGCTAAGATGTATTTCTATAATCCAATCAAGATATACTCCTACAATCCAACAATAATATAGTCCAATATCCAACAGATGCATTTCTATAATCCAACAATAGTATATTTCTACTAATCCGATCATGATATAATCCTATGATCTAACAATGACGTAATCCGATAATCCAATCTCCAACAATTATATAATCCCACGATTCCATCTTCAATAATAAAATATCTCTATAATCCAACAATCCATTCATCTAATATCCAATAATAATCTAATTCTATAATCCATCCTCCAACAATAATGTATTTCTACAATCCAATATCCAACAGTCGCGTATTTCTAAAAATCCAAATCCATCAATTCAATCTATTCTATTTCTAATTCCAAAATTATATCGCACTCAGAATGATTCTCCGTACTACAAATCTTGACAATAAATGGCTATACAAGTGGAATTGGGAATAACTATAAAGCTTTAAATCTGAAATTTAAATTACTTGAATACAAATTTGCATGAAATGATAATTTAAAATGGATTTAAAATATTGAGATCAAACATGATCAAAGGATATAACCTGCCTTGCTCAATTAGTTGTTGTTCTCAAACGACGATGAAATTTGGTTATCTGAAGTCATCGAAATCTATACGCAAAAGCGAACCAAATTCAAGTAACACTCAAATTAATTCAAATGAACTCCAAATTAAATAATTTTAGTATAGATGGCTAGATCTTGATTTTAGATGAATTTAGAAGTTTGAATCACTTGAATAGGAGAGCAAGGCAACTACAAAGCAAGTGGAAAAAAATGGTAAGGATGACATTAAGGACCCATTTGCTAGAGAGAGCAAGGGAGAAAGAAATGAGAGTGCATGACACGAAGGGCCCACATGGAAGTGGAAGAAAGAAAGAGAGAGAGAGAGAGAGTAGGAAGAATAAGGTAGAAGCACATGCAGTAGATGACAGAGCAAGGGCGCGGCCGTCGGGAAGGGCCAAAATGGGTTCCCACAGGGGTGAGGAACCTATGGGTGGCGGCGGCGGCGTAGCTTGTAGCAGCGACGACATTCGAGGCTCCAGTGAAGGGGTGGTTCTCTCAAGAAGTTAGGGTGAGCACCGTGTCGAACGTGGAGCGGTGAGTCAGATGGTGGTGTCAAAGACGGAGAGGAGTGGTCGACGACACCAGGAACGGCGATGGAAGGCATTTCGGGGCTCTAAAAAACCGGAGGTGTTCCAGAGAAAAGGAATGGAGCACAACGTAGAACGTCGTGAGGCGAACACAACCGTGGTGGTGGCTCAGACAGAGGAAATTTGATGGCGACGCAATTCAGCGGAGAAGGAGCTTCGATGACGCACGGTAAAGCTTCGATTGTGGAGAGAAGAAGGTGAGAGATGAGGGTGAACTCTGGGGATGGGAGGAGGAGGCCGATGAGCATGCCATGACGTGGGTGGGGCGGAGAGGGAGAACGGAGGAGGAGAAGGTTCGGCTGGAGCTCGGGGAGACGAGAGCTTCGGTTGGGGGTGCCTTGGCACGACTCTAGGGGAGGGGGAGAGGGGGGAGGATGGAGGGAAGCTATTGTGCCTCTTATAGGGGGGAGGAGAGAGGCCAGATTGGCCGGCATGGGAGAAAAGCTGGGCACAGCATGGCCGTCGGCATGGGGGCGACCGGGGTTGGCAGGGGAGGGGACGGGGGATGGGGCGGCAGGGCATGGGGGCGGCGGTGCCAGGGCATGGCGCAACAGGACGTGGGCAGGTGAGGCGCGAGGTGATGGGGGGCTTGACTTGGGTGTGAGAGCGGCATGGGCGAGCAACGGGAAGGAGGTGAGGAGGAAGAGAGCTATGGTGTGGGCCCCATTTGGCAGTGGGACAGGGAGAAGAGGCCGGGTGTGGGGGTTGGGCCACAGTTGGGATGGGCAGAGCGCAAGCGGGCAGGGGAGGAAAGGAAAAAGGTCGGGATAAAATGGGCTGGAAAAGGAATTCGATTTTAAATACTTTTCGAATTACGAAAATACAAGAAAACCAATAAGGCTTTTAGAAAATAGTAAAGAGAGTCCAAAAATTACGAAAAAATTCACAGAAATTTCCTAACTTATTTTGAACTTAATAACATTATTTCCAACTTAAAGTTGGATTTTATTTTTGCACATAAATTATTTTTAATTTCTGAAAAATAGGAAAAGCATTTTTAAACTAAAGAAAATTCAAGAAATTAATAAGATTTTCCTTTTAAACTTTAAATGTAATAAAAAACCAGTAAACTCAATAAATTTTATTTTTGGCTTTTAAAATTTAGGAAATTCAGGAAAAGCAAGGAAACTCTTTTAAAACTCAGAAAAATAATAAATTTATAAATTTTATTTTTTGTAACAGAACTTTGGGATATTACACGACCACGTGTGGCATCAATGTCCCCCATCCCACCATGGGTCGAGCAGCTCGTACGCAGCATCATCTCGAGGTTGCGCCATCTCCTGAGGTACGTAGAACAACAAGTTAGTATGCAATGAAAACAGGAGGTACAAACAAGCAAAATGAAAGCGAAACATATGACATAGACTTAAGAAAGGCACAAGTAGCACCATGCGATAAAGAACTCATAGTTGGAATCCTACGAACCATTGTGCAGTGCATTACAACGACACATTCAAAAAGTAAAACACAATAACGTCTAACGGGAGTGCATATGAACGCAGTACAACAAACATACAACATCTCGACATGGGCGTTGAAACTTCTTCTCTACGGTGCGTTGCTTAACCCAGGCCTATTTGGGCAGCTGCTGAAGGAATGGCCAATCTTCTTGCAGGGTCTGCATCTAGGGCGCCTAGCCAATTTCCCACGCTGGCTATCGTCCATGTCGTTACAGATGCGGCGGGACTATCGTCTTCCACAGCCGGCCTGCTTGAGTGCGTCATTCGGCACCCACTTCACGTGCCCTGGCCAGAGGTCCCTGTAATGCATGTCCAGTCCGTACGAATTGAGCTCGACACTCCAAGTGTCGTACAGGTGGTGCATATCGTAGTACTCCGAGACATATTACACCGAGGCGTGGCGTCATGCTGCGCACGCCGCATACACATGGGAGCATGGCTTGTGAAGAAGCTGCGGCTTATTGCAGGTGCAGCACACTTCATCATCGATTGAGCAGACTTATTTGCGATCACCCCTAGCTTGCCCCCATGACATACTTCTACCTCAGACGGATCTCAAACTTCTTCCTAATGACATCCATGGTTCTAGCAGTGTGTGAATGAGCCTTTTGGATCTTGTTGTCCATGTAGGCCCGCGCCACCTCCGAGAATTGCTTACCTTCTTCTATATGATTCTTCATCATCATGGCTCTGTTGATGAAGTACCCCCACAGTATGGTTCTAGCTCTCCTCGACGATTGTGGTTATCGGGAGGGATCGTACACCCTTGAGGACACTGTTGTACACCTCAGACATGCTGGTCATCATGATTCCGTACCGTGCACCACCGGTGTTGTGCAACAGAGACCATCTCTCCATGTCGGGTGCGTGTGAGTTTACCCACTGCGTGAACTCCCCAACTCTGGCGGAGCCTCCTGCCGCTGCCCCTGCCTTGGCGTCCTCAAAATTCCTGACATGCTTGCTGGTCTCCTTGTCGATCTATCTCCACATGGCCTCGAACTTCCACCTTTGGTTCTACATGCATAGCTTCTTGAAGGTCTTCATCAAGTATTTGCTTCGAAACCTTGTGTGGAAGTTCGCCGCGAGATGTCTCATGCACCATCAATTCGTTAGGTTGTTCCACTAGAAGGGGGGTTGTGTCCCGTTTTGCATCGTGCACAACGCGGACAACAACCCAGTATTGCAGTCTGAGTTGACGCATACACCTGGGCTGCCTTGAACCACCGCTTGCTTCATGTTTGTAAAGAACCACAACCAACTATCTGTGTTCTCACTCTCAACAGTCGCGAAGGCCACAGGGAGTAACTGGTCTTTCGTGTCGGCTGCAACCGCGGCGAGGATGGTGTCCTTTTACTTGGTAGTGAGGAAGGTACCGTCCATCGACAGCATGGAACGACAGTACTTGAACTCTCCGCTCGCCTGGGGGAAGGCCCATAATACTTTGTCAAGGACAAAATAATTCACCCCCCGCGTAGGATGCACCCGCTCCAGCTTGTTAATGATGTCCCGGGATTTGATTCTGCAATCTGATGGAGCATTCTTGGGACCAAGTTGTAGGCTTCTTCATATGTGCTAAACATATGCTCTAAGACCTTCCATATCGTCCGCCACACCTTACTGTAGCCAATCGAGAAGCACACCATATTGTCAACATCTGCCAAAAGAAGCTTCAACAAAACAGATACATCACCTACGACGAGGTGGCTTATCATATCCGCAACATATGACGAGGTCAGGTTGCGGTGCCTATGAAGTAGCTTCGCAAGCTCGCATGTGTGATCCTTGAGCATCGTTATATGGAAGTCTGTGACGGCGTCCCTGAACTACTGCGCACGAACCTTGCAAGGGCAAGATCCATCCACACATTTGACAATGTAGGTGTCAGGGTTGGGCCTATGCACCCGATACATCCGGCTAATGTTGATGACATATCTCGCAATGTCCTGCTGGGCATTTCTCTTGGTAGGGAAGCGTTGCCCTAAGAGCAGGGTGTCTTCATTGAACCCCCACTCCGCCTCCTCTGTATGTGGCAAAACCAGGGATGTCGCTGTGATGTCGTCCAATCTAGATGACACATACGCAACGTCGGTGGTCACAACACCACCTAATACACCTCCCGCAGAAGCTTCTCCATCATGCTTCTCTCAAGAACTAGTTGTTTCCACAACCTCCTCCTCGCTTTGCACTACATCACCTGCTCGGTAAGGTATTTGTGGTAGTCAATACGGGATGCCCACCACCTCTCCATGCCTTCGTTCGGCTCGAAAGTCTCCGCATGCCTCCTCCAGTCTCCATCACCCACTTCCTCGCCCACATCTCCGCCAACACCAGCGTATGTATTAGCGCCGAAGGCCAACCCACGCACTTCACTATAACAGCTCCTCTAGAACCACCCATGGCGGATGATTCCGCCCTCTCCACAAACTGGATATACACCATCGGCTTAGCATATATCGTAGCGGCAGGGTTGCACACAACCTCCATGTAGTTGGCTCACGAAGCGTCACTGCTCATCTTCACAAGTTGCCAAAAGGTCTCCCTTACACAACCCACCACTGTGGCATACAATGCCTCGATGCATAGCTTCTTCCCTCCAGTGTCCCGATCAAATGCGGAATACACGCACCTCCTTAGCTCGCACATGCTAATGTCCTTCAAACCCGGTGCTCGGATCTCAGTCCAGTCACAATTTGGCAGGTCCGCCCTGTACAACCCATCGTGTATGAAACCATCACCATATAACACGAATTAGTCTTGAATCGATATGTTCAGGGAAGACTTGCCTTTTGTGGCTAGGGTCTCTTCTACACGCAAAACGAGAAACACAAATAAATACATAAATACAAATAAAATCACAAAAGTATAAAAATATATACTGGAAGGAATATAAGGATTTTAGATGAATTTACAAACTTCAATCACTAGATTCGGTGTTCGGACGACAAAGAACGAGCGATCGGAAGATCAATTTGAAAGAAAATGCGGGAAATTGCAAAACAGAGGGATATTCCAGGGAATCTTCTTTTTGGGCTAGTTTTGCATTTCCTAATGTACATGCCGAATAGTCTACGTACTTCCAGCTATTAATGTTTCAGATTCCCAAAATTTCTTACTAATGGGGGACATGTAAAAATTAACACCCAACACATTGCTTAATATTTTTTTCCTAACGCGGTAAGTATTTTAATTTTGTAATGTATATGACTAATACTATACGTACGAGCGAAATAAGGTACAACGTCCCAGGTTCAAAAAATGCATACATTTACAAGGTTTCAACATGGAGATTTCTACTGCATGAAGGATTACTACATTTATCCCTACGTTCTAATTAACTAACAATGTCATCCACATTAACTAAACATTTACGTCAACTAAGCATGGTTACCTAACAAATTGTACACTATCAACAAGCCATTACGGTAATAACAAATTAACTACGCTACTTGCATGTGTAGTTACATAATAATTATGGGACCACTAAACTAATTACATGTTAATCAACTAGCTAAAACTATAATCACATGTGGATGAAAATTACCTTTTCTTGACACTCGCAAGCCGACCTACAACTTATAAAAAATGCGCAACTTCCAAATTCTCGTTGAAAACCACTTGAAATTGAACTGCTTGCACAGCCTCTCCCTTCTCTACCTCTCTCTTGCTCTCTTCTCATTCGTGGTTGTGGCTCAGGCTGCTGAAGTACTGGGCGGGCGCGTGGGGGTGCGGGCACTGCGTAGGGGACGGAGTGGGTGCGTGGTGGGCGCACGGGCAAGCCGAGCGCGTCTTGGCGAACACGTGTGCCACGCGCGCGTTGCGTAGGGGGCCGAGTGCGGGCAGAGCGTGCCAAGATCATGCGCTCGCCGAGCGCGAAAGCCAACCGGCCTCTCGCATTGAAGATCGCGAAAGCGCCAGCCCGCCACCTTCCGCGCCAGTCGCCTTGGTCCCTTGCTCGCCCGCCCTCTCGCGCTCTATGACCGCATGATGCACCACGTGTCACCATCCCGTGCTCCCGCGCTTGGGAGGGGGCTATATTTGAAAATATGACGCCACAGGGGCCATTTTGCAATTAAAGTGGTGCCAGGGGGGCAAAATTTAAAAAAATCAATTATTTGGACGGTATGCTTCCAACAGATGGAGTAATGGATTCTCAATTTTACCTCGTCTCAATCAAAAAAGTAGTAGGCAAATAAAACAACAAGCATAAAACAATAGTAATAATAAGTGATTCTATGCTCTCCCAAGCCCTAAAATGAAAATTGCACAAATATTAAAGCACAAATCAAGGGTAGATTAAGGTTGAGGCTACTTGCCTCTTGATTGGTGCTTTAAACTAGTTCGGTATGATAAACTCTGGTACAAACTATATACGAGTTCAATATCTTGTTCGTTCGATTTTGAAATATACTGTCTATTGAGGGCCTATTTGGAATGTGGGGTTTTTATAAGCAAAATATAATCATCCTATGGGAATTATAATGATTTATGTGAAATTCATGTGTTCCAAACGTGTGTTTCAAACCAGTCCTAATAGTTGTTCACATGGTTATCATACCGATTGAAGATGGCATGCTATACACACAGACGAATCCATGCGACACAAAGAACGATAAAACATGTATTATATAGCAACGATGTCTCCATTCTCCGAGAGCAGCTATACGAGCAGTTTTTGTCTGGGATAATGCTTGTATTCGTACGTCTAATGCGAAGTGCTCGCCCGGACGTTTCACTTGCATAGCGCCCCCCTCCCAAGGCCCACCTGACCACATCCACATCGCCCGAGCAAGCCACACCAACCATTCCTCCCCTGCATGTCTCTCTCTGCCCCCGAGCAAGTATTCATTGGTTCCTCCTTAGTGATGGCCAGATGGGCCGTTCCGGTCCAAGATATGACAGTGTTTGCCCGGCCCAGCCACGGCATGGCCAACATTATTCATGGGTCGTGGCGGCCCGACACGAAGCCCTGTGTCATGTTTGGGCCACTACCCTGGCATGGTGGCCCGACCCGACCCGACCCGGCCCGGCACGAACAATACTTGGTCGTGCCAGGCACGGCACAATGGCAGCACGACCCATCTGGCCCACGTGCGGAATGTCCAAGGCGAGGCTGCGGGCCGACGAGGGAGGGAGGACTGGAGTTGGAGGAGGAAGCTAGCCAGTAGGGAATGGAGGGGAGGAGAGGAGAAGGGCGGGGCGGGGCGGGGCGGCGTCGACGGCCGACGTGGAGGGAGAAGAAGGCGGCGTCGCTCGGGATGGGAGGGAGGAGAAGGCGAGGCGGCATGGCGGGCTTGGAGCATACGAGCGAGGCGCCGACGAGGAGGAGAGGAGGAGGAGGGCGGGGCGACGCGGTGAGAGGAGACGACGGCGCCGCTCTAGACGGGAGGGAGTAGAAGGCGAGGCGAGGCAGTGCGGCGGGCTCGAGGCGCACGGGCACGGTGACGAGGAAGAAAGGAGGAGGAGGAGGGCAGAGTAGCGCCGGTGACCAGCACTGAGGGAGGAGAACGCGGCAGCGCTCAGGATGGGAAGGAGCGGGAGGAGAAGGCAAGGGGGAGAGGGTAGCCGGTAGGGGAGCTGTGCCCGTGGACCACACCAGCACGATGGGTCGTCCCTGCCCGGTGGAAATATAGTCATTACAGGCTAAATTTTTTTTCTATAAATAGACACCATACCCATCCTCTTTCAGTACTCATTCATTCCTCATCTCTCTTTCAAATTATGTTGTGCAAATTTAAATTCGTTGTGAGATAATTCGGCAAAATTCAAAAAAAAAAATTGTGCCAAATTTTGGGAAATTCAAATTCTGACAGCAAGTCATCAAAACAGGTAAAATACTATTTTTGTATATTTTTATTGTTATGCTAAGATGAAAATAATAATAGTGTTAGTTTCGATTTTGTAGTTTTTTTTAGAAAAATTACGATATCTTCGCTCTCACTAAGTACGGAATTTCACCAGAAGATGTTGCATCCATGGAGGAGGTTGCGGCTACCTCAAACCAACCGGAGGTTTTACCAGAAGGGCAAGGCGGAGTTCCATTATCAGGCTCTACAGCAGCATCTTCGTCGGCGACCACCGGAACAAAGAGGTCGACACTGTCTACATCCGGAGTTTGGGAACATTTCGAAAGGACAACCAAGCCAGACGTATAAGGAAATGAGGTAACATATGCTGTTTGCAAAAATTGTCATCAGAAATTGTCTGCAAAGCCTATAGGAGAGGCGGGCACTTGCAAAGACTTCCTACAAGATGTAAGACCAAGAAAGGATTGCTGATGAGGTAGACACAACTACAATACAACCCTGGCGGTACAGTACGTAGCTGGGACTACGATCCTGAGGTAGTCCGTCAATCTCTCTATCGTTTAATTGCTTCCGAGGATTTATCGTTAGGCTTTGGGGAGTCTATTGTTTTCCAAACTTACATTAGAACTACACATAATCCTAGATTCTCTTCTGTGTCTAGACAGACAATAACTATGGATCTAGTAAAATAGTACAATGAACGTCATGATAAATTAAAAGATAAATTTGCTACGTACATATTTTCGGTGGCCTTGACCTCGGACATATGGAGTTGCCACGCTAGGGAGGATTATTTTAGTGTAGTTGCTCATTATGTTAATGATGACTAGGTAATAGAGAAAAGAATTATAGGTTTCAAATTAATTGATGTAGCACACACGGCTGAGAATATTGTGGACTGTATTATCCAAGTCGTGGAAGACTTTGGTCTTACAAACAAAATATTCTCAATTACTCTAGACAATACTGCTGCAAACTCTAAGGTCATAGATATTCTTACTCCAGTTTTCAGTTTATATGCTGATTCCTTCTTGCTACATCAGCGATGCACTTGTCATATTATTAATCTTATAGTCAAATCAGTTTGAAGAGTTTGGATGTGGATCTTAAATCTTTTTGCAATGCGATATCTTTCTTGAATAATTCTAACGTAAGAATAGCAACATATAAGAACTTCTACAAGGCAATGGGTGTACATCCAAAAAAGTTCAGTTTCAACATGATAGTAAGATGGAACTCTACTTACCTGATGCTTAAGAGTTTTTTTACCATATAAGAGCACATTTTCTGTTTTTATTCAAACACACTATCAGAGCACTGGTGGTAGTATACTATTGACTGAACAATATTGGTTCATTGTTGAGAAGATAATATAGTTTTTTTAAAAAAAATTATGAGGCCACTGTTGCTTTGTCCGCTGTCTACTATCCAACATCTCCGATTATTACGTATAGTATTGTACATATTGCTACTCAATTGAAAATGTATGAAAAAAACTCAGTTTTACGCGAGACTATTGTTACTATGAAAATCAAATTCCATAAATATTGGAGTGAAAACTCTTTCCTATTTGTGTTTGCATTTATTTTAGATCCTAGAGGTAAAATTAGAGCATTTGCTAATGTTCTTGATCTTCTTAGTGATACTACTGGGCTAGACTATTCTAACTATTCTGCAGAAGTTTATTCTCGATTACATGAAGTTTACCAAAGGTATGAAAATAAGTTCCGAAGAGTCCGCTTGCAACAACCTCCAGTAGCCCCACCTCAAGTAGCAAGATAAATATGTAGGACACGATCTTCAGTGGCTCTTCCTCCAGGTCCAGATCCAGGTCTCCTTCTTCTACAACATCGCGTGCTCAACCAAAAACAACCCCAAGGAATGAGGAATTATCCATCTATCTGGATAGCGATACGGTGGATTTCAACTCAGAAGGCTTTGAAATTTTGCAATTGTGACATACCCATAAGTTAACATAACCCGTGCTATCCATACTTGCACGTGATGTGTTAATTATTCCTGTCACGACGGTTTTCTCTGAGTCTGGTTTAGTCTTTCTAGAAGAATATTGGAGAAGAGAAGAACACGTCTCACAAATGAGATGGTGGAGATACTTCTAACCGTGAAGGACTGAGAACACGCTGATTCGCTAAGACAACACTCTGTGGAAAATACAGAGTTGTCGGACGTGTTTGAAAACCTATACCTCAACAATGACACTTAAAACAATAATGTATATATAGTTATAGGTTGTACTCTTTTTCCTTTGCCAAGATTTTCTCATATTGAGTTTTTACTTGGCAAAGGTTTAACGAGATAATCATTTATATATTAATAAAGTTCTTTATTATATTTTCAATATGTTTGTCTCATTTTTACAACTTTCATATGTATTTATGAATTCTACACATTTTTTATTTTTTTACTTATTATTTATTTTTTGCATTTTCCTGATTTTTTTAAAAAAAAATCAGGCTAAGTGGGTCGTAAACCATCCCGACGGGCCAAGCGGGCTCGTGCCGACACGACCACCTTTCGGGCCATGCTTGGGCCGCCATCCAGGCACGTGGGCTGACCCAGCACGACACAATTCTTTCACGGGCCCGGTCGTGCCCGTGCTGGGTGTAAGATCGAGGTGGCCGACTAGAGGGGGGTGAATAGGCGGTTTAAAAAAAATCTTTGGTGCTAAAACCAATTAACAATGCGGAAGATAATAACGAATTGGTTTTGCACAATTAAAACATAAATCAATTAGGCTCAACTAAGTGCACCAACAATATGAATACAATAAAATATGAGCAATCATACAAGATATATAAGCAATTGAAGCAAGAATGTAAATTGCTCAAAATAAAGCACAAGTAAAAACAAGATGACACGATTATGTTTTACCGTAGTGTTCAGAGACTTGCCGATCTCCCCTAATCCACGCTGAGGTAAGCCCAACCACGTTGGACCGGCTCCACTAATTAAGCCAACACCTCCGAGGTAAGTCCAACCACTTGGACCGGTTCCAAACCAAACCAACACCTCGCTCCACTAGGGTTGCTCTTACTCCACTCCGGAGATGGCAAGCACCAAGCCACTCACAACACGTCGGGTCTTCTCACAAGCTTCTTGAGAAGATCACCGTGCACGACGCCTCCACGCTGTCTAGGTGTCGGCAAACACCAAGAGAAACAAATCTCAACTCTCACTTGAACTAATCAAGTGTCTAAGCTCAATTGGATACACAATCCACTACCTAAGGAAACACATGCACTTAGGGTTTGCTCTCAAATCTCACTAAGTGCAACACATACACAAAAGAGGATGAGAGGCTTGATCTTAACTCAAGAGGCTCAATAGAGGTTCACAATAGCACCAACAACCATTCCCAACCGGCCAAGGTGGCTATATATAGCCCACACACAAAAACTAGCCGTTGGGAGAGAATCTGCTAAAAAATCAGCAAATGCGGAACTTCCGCCGTACAAAGTACAGAACTTCCGCACCTCAGTGACAAGCACGGCAACGGCTATATCAAACGAGAAACTAGCCGTTGAAAATGAAATCCGGAACTACCGCCAACTAATTTGCGGTACTTCCGATTATCGGATGTTCCGATTCTGATGGGCGGTACTTCCGCTTCCGCTCAGGTCCAATACATGGCACCTTCTGGAAAAAACGTACCGCGCCAAATTGGAACTTCAGCTGTGCGGTAGTTCCGCTCCCAACATGGTGGTAATTCCGCGCTTTCAAAAATAGGCTAAGTCCTGAAAAGGGTGCTTCTCTGGAAAAAACGTTCCGCCGGATTTCGGACCTTCCGGCCTGCGGTAGTTCCACAGTTAACACACCGGAACTTCCGATTATCCTGTCAAAGCAGCAAATGGCTTTTTCAACAACTCGAATTGCAAAACACATTTGACAATTGATAAGCCATGCCAACAAGGATCACAAGCAAGATTCTCAACAAGTTGCAAAACACATTTGCCAACTTTTAGAATCATACCACAAGGAATAAGGTACATGGACTTACACCATTTGCAAAACATATTTGCAAACTTAAGTCACATGCTACAAGAAATCAAACATGAGCTTCGACTATTTGCAAAACACATTCGCAAATAACAGCATCATGCCACAAGGCTAAGGTGCATGGACTTCAACCATTTACAAAACACATTTGCAAACTATAGTCCCATGCTACAAAGATTAAATGCATGAGCATCAATCATTTGCAAAACATATTCGCAAATAATAGCTCCATGCATAGATGAGCTAGAGCAAACGCAATGAGCTATCAACACATGACTAACTCATGCTACTAGTCAAGACCCCTCTTAATAGTACGGCAATCCTATACTAGCACTCCGGTCTTCCAACCAAACATCAAGACCGGTAAAAGACTAGGAACACATACTTAGCCCTAGTTAGTCATACCTTTGCCTTGCATCTTCTTGAAGCTTGATGACGCACATCAACACTTCAAATCCAGGTCCTTGACTTGACAATCATCAACACATGATGATCTTCTTCACTTCGTGATCTTGTCTTGAACATCATCAACACATGATGATTTCTTCATCCTGAGTCTTGACATGCATCAACACATGATGCATTCTTCATCTTGACCTCCATCAACGCATGATGGGTCTTCTCTTGACTTGATGTGCATCAACACATGATGCAACCTTTTACTCCAAGTCTTCATATGCATCAACACATGATGCATCCTTCACTTGAATCTTGACTTGATGATCAACTCATGATCATCCCAAGTCTTCATCATCCTGGAACATAAACTATACATCCAACTCATGGAAAATGTTAGTTCCACAATATGATTATCATTAATTACCACCTCATACCATTAACACATAATGGTGGGACAAGATACCTCTATCTTTCCCTCTTTGGTAATTGATGATAGCCATTTCAATCACACATAAATTGATTTAGATAAAAGTAACACGTTATGAGTATATATAAACTACACAAGTCATTTATATACTCACAACATGAGTATGCGAGAACTACACAAGTTCTATATACTCAAAACTTGAGTATACGAGAACTACATAAGTTCTATATACTCAAATCATGAATATACAAAACTACACAAGTTTATATATTCGAAACATGAGTATAGAAGAACTACACAAGTTCTATATACTCAAAACATAAGTATACAAAAACTACACAAGTTTTGTATACTCAAAACATAAGTATACAAAGACTACACAAGTTTTGTATACTCATACGGATATGTTTCAAAGTAAGGATCCCAAATATATGCGGAACACGAAATGTGGATCAATACAAATGAAACCACAAAATATAGAATAAAATTCCCCCTAAATGTGTGCATACACAAATGTGTAATAAGATCATATGCACACATTTAAGTTAAACTTATGGTTGAGTTCATCCTATATTTTGGATCCGAGGAATGCAACAATATATAAGAGTATGAGTCGAATGCATACCTCGTTGAATTTCACCTTTATATCCAAATGAGACTATACAAGATGATACTTGACAAGAGAGTTAGTCTCACAATTAGATTTGTTATTAATCACCAAAACACTTCATTAACTCATAATGGTGGGTCTAGATCTTTCACTGGGCCAGGCCGGGCTGCCCATTTGGCCACATCTGCCTCCTCCTGCTTGCTCGCTCTCTCTCTCTCTCTCTCTCTCTCTCTCTACGCTTATGCATCCAGAGCTACACGAGTGGATGCCTCATCTCCTCTGATTGCTACCCATCTCACCCGAGTGAGGCCATCCACCGAACGACGAGAGGAGCGAAGAGGGCCAAGGCGGTAGGGCGCTGCCCAATGACGAGGGCGATGATGTCAGTTGGCAGCAAGGCATCGGGCCACCGCCTCCCCCTCCTTATCTAATCTCGTCTCCTCACCTTGGTACTGTTACCTCCTCCTTCGTGGATTTTTTTGCATGCATTTTCTCGATTTGTTGTGGCAACTTTTCTCAATTATTGAAACAAGTGTTTCATTTTGTTGCAGCATGTACTCTAAAAAATGTTGTAGTAAGTATTTTTGTTGCATTATTTTATTAATTTGTTGCACCAAAGAATTTCTTATGTTGCAATTGAGGATGTGATTTGTTAAAGCGCTTTGCTACTAGCCACCGAATAGGATTTTATTGCACACTTAGTAATCATTGTTGCACTTGCTATCATTTTTTGTTGGCAGATCGAATGCTTATTTTGTGCTTGTTGCATCCGGATCAAAACTTGTTGCAAACTTATAAACTAATTATTGCACTTTTGAATTTTTTTTATTACACCGAATCGAACAACTGAGGTTAATATCATAAGTGAGATCAGGTGTGGTAGCCGTACGATGAGAACTAGTCGCCCCTTCATGTGACACGATTAATCCAAAAACCTCAAACAATACTCCAAAGACCTGCCGCACACTACCCAAACAGGTTGAGCTTACCCATGGGGCTTAGCTACCCAAGAGTCCAGATGATTTTTTTTAATGGCAAGGATTTTTTCCCCCTCTAGCTGCCTCAAAAGGAGGAGCACCGTGAGGCGCGCATGTCAGCCAGCGACACGAGCAGGCGGAGGCCCAAGCCCTCCCGTACCCACTGGGGTACTGCCCACAAGTCCAGGTCATATTAAGAAGCAACAATTTACACAAATATAAGCATCATGTGTTTTGACAACAGCGCAACTCGTCTTCACAGAAATTACTACAAAAGGAACAGTTACCCAGATGCCGGACACAATAGCCAGACAAGTTGAGCTTACCCAGGGGGTTTACCTACCTAAAGAGTCCAGGTAATATTAAGAAGCAACAATTTACACAAATATAATCATCATGTGTTTTGACAACAGCGCAACTCGTCTTCACAGAAATTACTACAAAGGAAACCCAGATGCTGGACTCCTATTGCCCAATGTATAAAGCATACAATAAGATAACAAGCGCTAGTTTCAGAAGCTGCTGGACTCCGAAGATGCAACAAATATCAGAAGCACCAAATTTTCCTTTGTTCAGGCTACTCCATACTGTTGAAATCTTTGTCGACCACCATGGGCATCTAATTACTAGTCCACAAGAACCTCCCCATCACCGCCCTTGTACTGCAAGCAAAAAACAAAGGACAAATGTTTGACAAACTGCAGAAGCATGCATAACACCAGTGTGATTAGCTAGTCCTTGTGATGTTTTTGCATTTAAACCTTCCAAATTTGAAAAATGAAAATAAATTTTGATAGAAGAAACAAAAGTAGGGACACTAACTAAACTTTAAAGAATGGAAAGAAATCCTGAATACAGTCAATTCTTGCAAAACTACGGCATATTGTCACTGAGTGCTTTTAAAGATTTCAAACTTGAATGACAAAGAATGCAAATGATACACATAGGACTAAAAAACTGCGAGAACCAGAGGGATACTGCTAAATTCTTGCAAACTGACAGAGATGCAGATATCTTGTAATTAGCGGTCAATAACAAAAAGATGGGGCCCTAAATCCTCAGGAGATTTAAAAGGCCCTAGCAAAATACTGGGGGTCGTTATTAGAGTAGTGGCAAGCTTTGCAAATGCAAATGACTGAACAAGATTTTAGAAGACATGCTGAACTTAAGCTTCTGAGCTGACAGATTCATCGTTTGAAATAAGAGTACCGGACTAAAACGAAAATTGCTGCTATAGTAAACCAGCCGTTGGAAACTACTTGGGGTCTACAATATAGATAAATCAAGTTTGTCACTGCTTGTAAGAAGAAAATTTCTATCATCTGCTTGTAAGCATTTTTGAACCATTGGTTGTGGCACTGTATACAAAGATTTAATCCTATAATCCACCTTATTTTGTACCAAAATAGACAGCATGAGCAGCTATACCAGTGGAGGACAAAACATGTTTCACTCTAGAACATTTTACATGTAAGTGGCAAGGTATCAGCTGAATCTCTATGTTGGTACGAAGATGACTCACCAGATAAGTCTAGTAAAATTAACTAAACCTAGATGAGGTACCATACTTGAAGACAAACGGAAACAATCATTTCAAGCCCCTACCGTCTAGCGCTACCTAACTTTCATCAAGAAAAAACCAAGAGCAACCACTAGAATATACAAAATCACAATAACCATGGAGAAACAAAAGGGTATAAAGAGAACAGGATAAATGATTGAGAAACAGTTTGTTGAGAACATGAGTTGCTGCAAGAAAGACATCTCACCCTGTCTGTAAAAACCTTGCTAGAAGAGACAACATTCCCTTCCTCATTATTGTCACCCTCCGCTAACTTCTTCAGAGACAGCGATTTTGGTGTATCAGCTCCCTTGATATTCTTAAAAGATTCTAGAGCATCTTCTGGTCTATATTTCTTTGACATATGAATCATATTATCATTACTCACTCTCCTTTTCTTCCCTGAAAAAGAAACCACAGTTTGGGCATGAAAAGCCATAGGTGTATCTCTTTTCTGGCATATTTACCCCTAAGAAGACGGTCCTAACAAGAAATGTACACATCTTCAAGACAACAATGGCCCATGTGTTCGAACAGGAAATATATCATGTTATAAAGGACAAATGGGTTCAATATCTAATAAAATTTAAACGAGAGTGCCATTTAATTTGGATACCTTGAGGGAACATGAGACCATGTTAGCTTATACAGTGACAATACAAACTAAAAAGATGTAGAACATTTGTATACCAATGAGAGGAAAATCATAGACACTAGATAATAACTAACTTGTTTGACAGTGTTAAGATATACATGGATAAACGAAGCTATTTCAGAATAAAGTTGATGTCTCCCAAAATCTCATCAAGGTGTTACCAGTTTTTTCTTCTTCGCTTGTTGAGAGGGCAATAGACCTTCTAGCTGTTGAAAAATGATTTTGTCGTTGATCACTTGGGCTCATTTCATAAGCATTATACGGATCTTTAATACCAGCATTCCCACTGGAACCTTGTTCCTTGGTACCAGACTTCAAGGTATCCGAAGCAAGCAAATCAGCAAACCTTTCGAAACGAGCTTGAGACCTGCGGATCTCGAATGTGTCAATAGCTATTAGCTATGCAATAAACATGTGAAGACTAAAAATGGGAGTGCAATTATGTGCTGATTCAGAACAAATTGAAGTTCAGGAGTAGTTCATATAAAAGAAACATGCCTTTTCAAATCGTCTTGTGCTTTCACATAACGCCCATGTGCTCTGATGAGTTTTTTCACTTTTGAGGCCATCCTACACAGAAAGAGCAGTATTATGAAGACCAAATACTTGGAAATCTTTTTTTACCGAAGAACCCACAAACTGGTATTAAGAAATAAATAGTATTACGCTCATGTGTCATAGAAATGGAAGAAAAAAAACCTTAGGCAATCTTCTTTCTCTTTGTTCAACTGTGATTCAAGATAACCTATTCTGGTAGAAAGTATGCGTGCTTCATCAACCTTTATGTCCAATATCATCTGTGATACACGGAACCATTAAATAGAGTGCATATTTAGATATATACAAAAATGAGCGGGCTTTGCAGGGGAAAAAAATTAGAGACACCTTAAGCACAACCATAAGCAAGTACAAAATGTAATTCAGAGAAGTTTAAAAAGGCATCTTACTGGGACACTTTTGACGGGCTAACTGGCCATCCTATTGTTCAATAAGAGCATGATTCCATATCATTATTACTATTCAATATTTGGCATCATGGTTTACAGAGCAAAACATTAGCAGTTCCTCTAGCATGAATGTGTGATTACATTTCAATGGAGTGAATCTCACATAAACTTGAAGAAAAAAAATCGCATAAATAACCATAATGATTCAGGCAAGACAAAAAAAGGAACAAATTAAATAATATATGCAACTAAATATAAATTGCAACCAAGTGGCTGACTTGCCAAGATAACAGCCTCAACCAGGCATCAGCTTTTCAATTCATCTGTACATATTGATAACTCAATAACTGATAAGTGTGCGCCATATGTAATATATGCATTAAGACATTCACATCTGACCTCCAGTTTAGATTTGTCTTCGTGTAATGCTTCCATATCCAGACGAATTTGTTTCAGCTGCAGAGCATATGCATTTATAACAGAGGTCCAGAAATATGGAGACTGCTAAACCTACACGTGAATGAGATGGATTGCACAGTCCATACCTGTGCTTCATTGCCATCTTTCTCATCACCGCTGGAGAATCTGGCATCCTTTTTTCTATCTTCGTTATCAGATGTGATCAAATTTCCTGATGAATCAGTCTTTCCACCATCAAGCTTCTTCCTTTGTCTTCTCTCACTGAAAGGTCCACAGAAGCAAGTCGAAAGTTATTGCAGAAATTACCAAATTGCAACAATAACATGTGCGGGGTTACATGTTAAACATAAGGATAGAATTATCCTCATAAAATAACAAACCCAAAGGGCTCCTTCCATAAAGTAGAAATAGACAAGAAATTAAACTCAACAGTAGGTTGCAGTGTAAACAATAGAACAAAGGGTTTGACAAACAATAATCTACTTGGAAAACTTGAAGAATCAATCGGTGTGACAAACAATAATCTACTTGGAAAACTTGAAGAATCAATCGGTAGAGCCTTACTTGCAAATCTTCTGTCAAGAATGATTAACAACTATGACAGAGAATAATCAAACTCACAGTCTCTTACATGCTTATGTTACTACGAGCAAACATGCTTTTGTTTGTCTGATGTCTATGTTCATTACAATTATACATAACAAAACTGGCAGTAGGTATGATCAACATGCAAAAGTAAAAAATAACCTGACCACTGTCATGGTAGAGTCTTTAATGTAGAATCTGATAAATAAAAAATTAGCTAAAATCGAACTAAAGCTTTAGCTACCAAGGAGAATAAATATGTCCAGATGTCCCTGCTAGTAAACTACACAGCATCAAACCCCTTGTTATGTATTGCATTGTAACTCGCACACATGGCAAACAAAATAGGTAAACAATACAAAGGAACTAAGTCACAAGGTCATACGAAGATAGACTATATGCCAATAAAATGGACAAAATTAGGCAATGGCGCAATACATAAGCACACGTAAGGACACAATTACAAAGATGCATGTATATTTGCTCAAAGTGTATCTAGAGTTGACTGACTGCACAACACACGCCACATGCTGAGATGAATCCCTTCAGAGAATCCTCATTACATACCTCTTCCTGATGGGAGATCTTGAATGGCTAGATCCTGCAATTAAAGTTTCAAGGCACGGTGTTTAGAAATAGAATGGACTACACCAACTACAGTTTAAAAAAAGGTACACACGCACACACAGAGAGATTACCCCTTTCTTTAGACCTTGGTCTCTGATCACGAAATAAATGACCCCTGGCATCTCTTCCAGGGGAATACCTCCCACGGGGTGAGTATCTTCTCTCGGGCCTGTCTCTTAAGTCATGATTTCTATCATCTTGTCCGCCTACAGTCAGTAAGGTGGACGTTTTATAGAAAGAAGCACCATGTCACTTCAAAAAAATTTGGTGGAGCTATACAGAGACAAGGCAACACACAAACCCATTAAGCTTACCACAACCTTGAGTCATATGATTATTCGATTAGCAATAAGAAGTAGAGATTCCAGGATAATCCCATTGGCCATAAAATAGCAGAGCCAATAAGAGTAATGCAAGAGGAGATACCAATACACGATTACGCATCATGGTTCACCACTTAAAATAGATCCAGCACTCGTAATATCAGTCATCTGAAGTGAGATTGGTGAAATCTCCCAAAATTGATAGCACGTTGTGATTATCACGAAGAAAGATCTTCCACAACTCCAAATCACCCAATAAATTTAATTTTACTTGTGCGGATATTATCCATATTGACTTCAAAAATTCTTCTTCTGTGATAATACTTAGCATGATAGGGAAGAATAAACCTCAACAGGAAAACTTGAAGCAGCACATTGCCATATTCAAAGGACGTGTTCCAATTAGTTGCAAAATCTGCTAACAACATGGTTTCAGCGCATGGAGCATAACTTGCATCTGATTGAGCAGAGGAACCACATGATATCCCTCAATAAAGTTCTTCTTTAACAAGATAGGCATTCGAGTGACCATAAAATGTCTGGTTACCAACTGAAAAGTCAAGAGATGAAAATAGGACATACCATCCTCCGGATGCAGTCAATCCTAATAAATCTGCTCAGGATACAGCTCATTTAAACAGTAGTGCAATCAAAAGAATAAACAGCAAGGATGCCACATTGTTCTGCAATAAGCTTTGGCCAGTTGGTAGTTTTTCTGTACGGCAGTTACCGGCATTCAGCTGAAGTAGTATATGGAAAAGATAGCAGACCCCATAGGCACGATAGGACAAGAAGATATATTCCAAAATTTTCTGTGGAAAGCATGCAGTTCAGATGGCATTGGTATCTCTTGTTCTTTGCTGTCCACCATGTCCCCCATGAACAAGAGCTAGCAATCGTCTGAACATCTAACTCAATCCAATGAACAGACAAAAGGTGAATCTTACATAAAGAGCACCCCCTTTCTCTCTTGGTAGTTGGTAGATCGAAGCCAAGCCATCCATTTAACCTAAATCCGCCGACAAATTCGTACAGTCTCGAGTATAACACATTCACAGTCTCGAATACTTTTTATACTGAATAGAAGAACGCCCTCAGTTAACTACCACTCTCCACTCTTTGATCGCACATAATTTCCTATCTTGGATTCAACAAAATCACGAAGAAGACAACAGGAGGGAGGGAGAGGGGGATATGAGCGTATACCAGGTCGGGGGCGAGGCTGGAAGGAGGAATGGGAAGGCGGCCTGCGGAGCTCGCCGTCGCCGTGGGCGAAGCTGCATGAGGCGCGGGAGCAGCTGCCGCGCTTCCACAGCGCGCACAGCTTCGTCTTGTACGCCGGACCACGACGAGGAGGATCCAACATCTCTCTCATCTCTCTCATCTCTCTCGCTCTCTCGCTCTCTCCCGACGGCAAGGCAACTCCACGAGACGGCGGCGACGAGGAAGCGGAAGGGGGAGGAGTGGGTGCGAGGAAAGAACGAACGGCGACGACGCGACTAGCCATATAGCCCCAAGCCCATACAATCTGTTATGCGAACCAACGACGGCCAATCTAACCCTAACGGGCCGGCCCATAAGTGGGCCCGTTTGCGCTACTTCATTTGCCGGCACCAAACAGCAACCGTTTGCAACGCAGGACTTTGAATTCCATGAGAATCGTTTGGAACGCGGGATTTCCACGAGAGAAAAAAAAAATCAATTTTCGCGTGATTCGAAAAAGTTTCGCGCACCGAGAGTTGAAATATTTCTTGCGCATATCCTAAAAATCGTGCGGTCCAAGAGGGCTCGGTTGGTTGGTAGGTGATGCGCCGCGTGTACAGTACATGCATGTTTAAGCGTGATGAAACAAGATGTAATGTAGGGCGAGATAGATTTAGCACAGCAACAGCACGGTAACATGAACATAAACGCAGACGCAGTACTACACATCATCCGGTCCAATTATCACCAGTCAGTTTCGTAGTTGTCAGATTCGTCTACATCACTCACTGTCATGTCATATCACACTCATGGTAAATTTATCTTTCTATAGTATTTAGCACAGAACCCACTAATTTATACCCCCTCATTTCACTAGGCATGCAATTTTTTTTACCTAGGTTCATGTTGTTGTACCGGTGCGAGGAATCTTTCGGCTGGCTTGGCTCAGCACCTTACAGTGACTGGCACGGAGTCAGCCAGCCAGGAGTCCAAAGCACCGATACACGCTGCCTGCCTGCCTCGGTTACTCGAACCGATAGCATTCTATACAGCGAAGGTGTTGGGCTTAACTCCGTTCATCGATCAGGTCTCAGCTCAGAAAGGTCATCGCATCAGGAAGAACGGCGGGGCGAGCAAGGATGGGTTGCTTTTGCGCATGTTGAAGCCTCGGAGACGCTCCAGATTCATCACCTCGGAGTAGTCCACGAAGAGATTCACCTGCGGTTCACAAAACCAATATGTCAAGATAGATGAGAAGACGAGCACAGCATGCAAAATGGTCCATCAACGTTTTGCTGCTTCAAGGAGAAAGAAAGCAGAAGGCTTCAGTACCCGTGGCCCGTATCTTCTCACAAACAGGTGTTGGCGTTGGATGCTTCAAACATGGTCTTCTTGAGCCCAAGCCGGCCTACAATCCTCGCGATGATGCCGGCCCTTAGAGAGTCAACGGGCTGGCAAACATCGTCCGCATCGATCATGATCATAACTGCGCCTGCTTCTAAGCATCTCTCGGCCCGCCTGATCAACGGGTCAACATCTTCAACTCTTTCTGCAAAAAGACCGGCACGGAAGGATCAAACAACCGGTACCGAACCGAATACCGGCAGGGGGGGGGGGCGGGAACGGTTACCGGCCGGTTACCGGTTTTCCCGGGAAAAAAACCCGGTTGAATTTCGTTTGAATTTGCTTAGAAATCAACCGAAATTCAAATTTAAAATTTGAATTTGCAAATTCCGGAAAAACCGGCCAGGATTTTGGATCCCGGACCCCGGCCGGTAACCGGCGGTTACAATGGTAAATGGGTAAGTTACGATTTACATCAGAACTTTTTTTTTGGCAAGGAATGCAACAGAACTAATATTGAATGAGAAAAAATAACAAGCAATGTTTTACCTAGTTGACTAGAGGAAAATGATTCCCTAAATAGTGTTTATTGCGTCAGCCCAAACATCATTCAGCGTACTCTCTCCAATCACAAAAGAGTGACATCATAGAATGCGTGCAGTCAAAACAAAATAATTTTGAACAAACATATTTTCTGGAATGTATGGTTTGGATATATGAAAATGATATGACTGAATTTGTCGTGATAATACTTTCATAATATTTTCATTTTTATGATTTGTTGTGAATATATGATGATAAAACGGAGTGGTCAAAGTGGTATCTTTGTAACTTTGGAAAGTAAAAAACCGTCACTCTTTTGTGACCTAATGGAGTATGATAGAAGAGAAGTAGCATAGCATACAGCATACACACGAGTACATTACAAAGGGAACACTTCTGGTTACCTGAACTCTGCTTCACTGGAGCACTGTATGCCCCAAACGCCCTATCACCAGATGCTGGAATATCGGAACTGTCAAATTTCACTGAAAACAGGGGCTTCGGCCGCAAACCGCTATTCTTTATGAGGCGGACTAATCTCAGGAGAACCTCTTCAGGGAGCTTGAGAGATCCAGCATTCAGCTCAATGGTGTCAAATCCCAATGCCTTGCATTCCTGCAATGGAATATCTTATCTTATGTATGTGGTTTCAAAATTCAAACACGTTTGTGCACATTACAATTTACAAAAACAGTAAAGAGACCTGCATACCTCTACATATTGCTTGAAAAAAGAGGGTCCTTGACGCAAAAGATGCTCTGCCCAATCACCTGTGCTCACATAGATGTCACGCTTGTGTGCTAAATCAGTTATCTCTCTAACCAGTTCTTTTCCCATTAAACTATGAGAACTGTGTACTAAATCAGTTATCTCTCTAAGCAGTTCTTTTCCCATTAAACTATGAGAACCACCAGAAAACTTCAAACCATCAACAAAAGGACCAAGAGAATGCAATACTTCCTGGAATAAAAGATGGCAGACTTGAGAATGTGCTTTCAGAAATGGCTAGGACAGTGAAAAAGCAGCAGTTCACATCACCAGTCATTATTTAGGATAGTTCATTTTTTTCCTTTATAAGGATGAGTCTTAACATTTTCCTTTGTTTGAAAGAAAGCAGTAGGGAGTCTTAACTTCTTCCTTCTCAAGAGGACTATTGCTGCCTTTCTTCTGGCTTTACTTATTAACACCACTACCGTGGCTGTCACTGGATTGTATATTCTGCTAACAACCTTTCTGCAGTCAACTAACAGCAAATTATGATTTATGAAACATAATCAAAATTATAACCATCTAAGAAGCAGCCGTCACAGCAGTTTGTCCTGGGCTTTACTGGTTCATGTAGGGCTTTCTGGACATAAAAATGAACAAATTGTTGGGGAGACTAATGACATGCTCTATTGCAGTTACTCCTAACTTAAATGTATCTATAAAACACAATTCTGTAGGGAAATGCAAGCTTATCATTCTAATGTTGGATGAAGACCAATCAATTTCCCCTTTTCTACGTAAATACCTTTAATTCCATAAACCGATACGCCAGCACAAAATAATGTAAACCCATTTCCTCATTCCGCCATCATAACCTCTTTGTAGGTGCAATTAGTTCTTATCCATCTTCAGAGTAGCTCCCTAAGGCTTAACATGCTCATCACACTACATAAACCTAGAAGCTGGGCAATTTGAGTATTGAAATATATTCTACCAATCAGCATGAATCGTCTAATTAAGTTCAAAAAATTGGAAAGCCCAGAAATGATCTATAAACCGACCCGTGATCGTTATATGCTGACTTTTTTCACATGGCTCTATTTTAACTTTTAAGCACAACAAAACTAATCTCACGACGAATTTTAACTTTTAAGCACAACAAAACTAATCTCACGACGAATTAAGAACCAAATGGGGATTGAATTGGAAGCAACAGCGTGTTGGTGCCCAACGTTGACTCGTGCGTGCCGCATTCGGATGCCTGAATCAAACTACGCCCAATTCAACTCGATGCAACCCAACAACGATGGGTAAAAACAAAGCATAGAATGCTGCGAAAAGGGGGTGAATTGAGCGGGCGGGCGGACCTGGAGCGCGTGGTGGGTGGGACGGAAGGAGTAGAAGGGGCTCCTGACTCCTCATCTCTGTCACCCCGTACCGCCGTGGCTTCTCCGGCCGGTCGTCGTCCTCGTCACCGTAGCTGTGCCCCCGCAGCGATAGCGACACCACCTCCCCTCTCCACCGCCTCATCGATATCGTCCTCTCTCTCTCTTCTCTCTCTGATCGAACGATAAAAAGCGGAGACGGGAGAGGAAGGAGGTGGAAGCTTGCAGCTGCTTCTGGAAGTGCGTGGCGCGATGACGACGTGTGGCATGACAGGTGCGGCCGGCCATCCCCACCCTATCCAGTCGAGTCTCCGGGCTGTGTTGGACAGTTGGGCTTACTGTACCACTTTCCTTGTGGATCCGTGTACGACTAAAGGCCCAGCCCAATTGAATTTT
The DNA here is from genome assembly GCA_036346395.1 of Hsuehochloa calcarea. Lineage (NCBI taxonomy): Eukaryota > Viridiplantae > Streptophyta > Magnoliopsida > Poales > Poaceae > Hsuehochloa > Hsuehochloa calcarea. Next base: position 3,957,943 of record CM070604.1, on the reverse strand, counting down.
TACTGGCTTGGCATCCATAGGGCCCATTTTTTAGAGTCAATGGCCAATTTTGGGGGGAAGCTATGGCTGGTTTGATATCTCAATGTCTAGGAAAGCGTGAGCCCGCGCTAGCGTAGCTTTGTCATCAGAGAAAAACTAAAAAAAAAACTCTATACCGTGCACAACAAAACAAACGGGGCAAATGATGGTCATTCGATTGATTCATCCATACCGTTCGTTTTAACTTTTATCCACATCCATACATACGCTATCCATCTATGGACTAAGGTATTCTTCCTCCTCTCTCTCAAGCCATGCCCAGATGGGCCGCCCGGCTCAGCCCGGGCCGCTCAGGCTAGGCTGACTCAGCTTGATAAGGCCTGACAGCTAATTGGGCCATGTTGTGCCGACCCGTGGACTAGGGTGCCGAACCAGGCACGGCATGCCGGCACCTTAGGCCGTGCCAACCCGAGCTGACATTGTTTGGCCCGGTCGGGCTAGGGTAAGGCAGTAACCAGCACGCACCACACAACCACACCACGCAAGCCCAAGCGTCCGAGAGCCAGTCGACTACCTTGGCCCTGATGCACCCGGTCGCTGCCTCCTCCCCACGCCGGCCCTCATCCTCCCCATGTCGTGCTGGCCTCATCGGCTCGCGCGCAATTACTATCTGGGTCGGCCGTGCCCGTGTCGTGCCTCGGGTCATGCCACGGCGGGCGTGACACTGTGCGTGTGCGGGCCTGAGCGGGGCCAACAGTGTCGTGCTTCGAGCTGACCCATCTGGCCATCTCCCCACCTCTGACTCTCTCTCTCTCCACCCACTAAGGATTCGGATTTGGGAATTGTGGCAGCCAAAGGATGGGAGTGAGTGACGGCGAGTGGGAGCTGAGTTCAGTTCATGAGCAACAACGCGCGCTGTGCACAGCGAGTGATAACGACCAGCTTGGGGGAGGAGCAAACAACTTACAGTCAATGTGTGAGAGTAGAGGTTGGGCATCGAGCATGCAAGCAAGAAGTTGCGAGCAGGTGCAGATGACTCGTGGCAAGCGGCGTCGAGAGAGTGTGTGCAGGCGTGACACGCGAGTGTTGTAGGTGGCAAAGCGGCAGTCGACGTGGTGTGCTCCGCCGCCACATGGACATGAAGGTCGACCACCAAACTCATCCAAGTGGCATACGACCGCGTGGGTGTGGCCAGTGAGGACGTCGAATATGTCTAGATTTGATTTTTGTTGAACTTGTTCTAATTTTGAATCTTTTTGTGAAACCTTCCTGAAAGGAACTTCGAACATAATTTTAGACCTGAAACTCATTGAAATACTAAGTTTCATATTTGAAACTCGAAGCTCATTTTTTAAACTTCATGAAACATCAGGGTTTAGATGTGAAACTTATTGAATCACTGACTTTCATATTCGAAACTCGAAGCTCATTTTTTGAAAACTTCATGAAGCATCAAGTTCAGATGTGAAATTTGTTGAAACACCAAGTTTCATATTTGAAACTTGAAGCTCATTTTTTGATACCTTATTTAACATCACATTTCAGAGTTGAAACTTATTGAAACACCAAGTTTTAGATTTGATACTTGAAGCTCGTTTTGTGAAACTTCATGAAACATCGCATTTTGGACATGAACCTCGTTGAAACACCAAGTTTCAGATTTGAATCTTCATGAAACACCATGTTTCAGATGTGAAACGCGTTGAAACACCGAGTTTCAGATTTGATACTCGAACGCTGGTTTTGGAAACTTCATCAAATGTCACGTTTCGGATGTGAAACTCAACGCAACACCAAGTTTCGTCTTTCAAACATCTGTACCGTTGGGAGAGCCTCCGAATAGTTTATCGTTGTGTAGCATGGTCCTTGTCTATAGCATCTCAAAATTCTAAGCGTGCGTGGCATGAGTGAGATGTGCGTGTGGTATATGTTCTCCTTGTACTCTAAACAACACAACTCGCATATTTATGATTCGGGCGCAACTAGCAGTCGGAAGTACGATCCGAGCCGTACGCATCGGTTGCAACATCTCAACAAATCGCGCAATAAAAAATATTATCGTAACAACAAAAACTACGATCCGAGCGCTATATGAAAACACATTCACCCCTGAGGGTCCATAACATCTTAAATCATCTGATGCAACGAAAAAAATCCTATAACATCAATATGCAACATTTTTTAGGACACATGCAAAAACACCTGCAATATTTTTTTAACGGGTTGCAACACCTCCGTGAACAATATGCAACATTTGTTTCAGCGGCCCGTAACATTTTCTTCAACAGGGCGCAACATTTTTTTAACGGGCCGCAACATCTCAAAGAACAATATGTAATATTTTTTCAACGGACAACAACATGAGAACAAATTGACTAGTTTGCAATGGCAGGGAGCTCACTTGTTGATCTAGGCGATGACGTTGTCTAAGAAGATGACCAGTGGAGGATGTCTCACACCATGCATGCTTCATCACCCCATCTCCTTGGCAGTCCACCATTAGATGTCTCGCACGTCGCGGAGTCGAGGTTGCAGGCGACGGCCAGCACGGTAACGTAGGCACAAGCTGTGTGGTGTGCGGTGACGGCCACGAAAGGCGGCAGCGGCATCCAGGCGTTGCCGGCGGCCCGAGGGCGCAACGGCGTGTCGGCTTGGTGAGGGCACATGCAAAACACCAGCAATATTTTTTTCAACGGGTCGCAACATCCCCGTGAACAGTATGCAACATTTGTTTCAACAGACCGCAACATTTGTTTCAATGGGCCGCAATATTTATTTCAACAGGTCATAACATCTCAAAAAACAGTACACAATATTTTCATAAAAAAAGTTACAACACACTAAAACAAAGGCCTGCAACAATCAGCACAGATCGGCTTCGCTTCACACACACCACACAAAATCTGTGAGACCCTCAATTATTGAAATGTGCCTTATTAAAATTATACTGATAGCATAATTCTTATTTAAGGAACAGTGCAAATCCTTTATTAAGAATCATACTAAAAGCATAATGATAACAAGTAACAATTTCAACATTGTGTTCTCGGATATATGTCATGCAATATTTCCCAGGATCAGTGAATATTGCACATATATCCTAAAACAACATTGCATCATTCACATACAAGTCATACATTCACATAATTATACATCAATAATTACATCTCTAAATTTCGGTTGCTACAGTACCAGGTTGCTACAGTACCGAATAAAAACAGATGACCTTGGGTCATTAACAAAAAGAGCAACAGCGGAAACAAAAACATAAAAACAAAACCACCAATGGCCCCATTATCCCGCAGGCTATTGCGTGGAGGCTAGAACTAGCATTACTCGTTAGCGTCACCCAGATCGGCGCTAACGGGCATCTCATATAGATATCCATCCTCACCTGCAACAAGAGGTCATAAACCTTGAGTACGAAAGGTACTCAGCAAGTCTTACACAAACTAATAAAAGAAAGTGTTTAGAAGAACCTATACAAAGGAATAGAATTTTATATGCATAAGGTTATCAACAGAAGGCTTAAATGGTTCAATTTGCATAAAGCGATACATATTAACCTACCATTGCTAAATTTTGACAAAGCAGTTTTGATAATTCAATTTGGACTAAAAACAGTAAGTAATTGAGCATAAGCATAAACAGTATCAATAATAGTCACTGATCATTACCAAACCAAGCATGGCACTCCTCATGCCGAAATTAAAATTTCCAAAACCCAAATTAGAGCAAATGCTATACAGGTGACATCAATCCAAGCGTTGCCCGTAACCGTGGACACGGCTATTCGAATAGTTTTAATCCTGCAGGTGTACATCTTACCCACATGACTTAGTTAGCCAGTAGCCCCTAGGATAATAGCACACCGCCTTTGGTATGCCTTGGGTAAACTAAGATTCGGTATTTTCAACAAGTTAACACTATTGAGTTGGATGACCCATGTGAAACCGATCCCGCTTAAACAACGATCGATAGCATATATTCAACCGAGGTTCACATGTTGTACAGGAATGCCGACCAGTCAATTAAATGCAAACTCGTGTTAGCCACACATATTACACCATGATCGGACCACGAAGGTGCGTACATGCGATGTAACACATCTACGCCCTTACCCTTCTAAGAACATCTGATATCGATATAAGCTCCACATGGCATACGACACGGCCCGAAGACTTAAGCATCTATGCCATATGAAATCAATACACATGTCCTTACTCTCCTGTATCCAACTCAATAATATTAACCCTTTACTTAACCAAACAGCGCCCATACACTGCATGTGGAAGTACGTTGGTGCTTGAATTGGGCCGTCAGAGTTCAGTCCTTAATCAACCTGCATAAGACATCCACGGTTCCCATTCTCGCACTAGGCACCATCACTAGCATCCACTTGTCCAGATTTGAATTAAGTTTAACAACAAGATTTAGATTCATATCAGGTTTAAATAAATTGAACAAAGAATCAACAAAAATAAAAATGTATTTGTTGTTCCTCAGGTTTGACAAGATAAGCCTGTCAAACATTACCGTTCTATGGACTGCATGGCTAAGCAAAATTGAAAATTTAGTATTATATCACCACATACTATCGTAGGTTGAGTGTATGATCAATTCAAGGTAAGCCATAAGTTCTGGTTATAGCTAACTAGGAACAGAACATAAATAGTCTTTTAGAAAATTGCATGCAACAGTATCACTGTATTTTATAAATCTACAGTTCAAAAGATTAGGATCAACATGGTGCAGAGAGGAAGCTTGCCTTGGTAATAATAGATAACCTCTTGTTCAGGTTCTGGTGGCTCAACAAAAGATTCAACAATCTCAGAAGAACCAGTATCTAGAACACAAAAGTCCAATGAATAGCAAGAAAATGGCAGAGAGCAAAATGCAGAAAGGAGTGCATGATCAATAGCTCAATGCATAATTAACAACATGCTTAAGTCATACCTTACTCAAGGACAATACCCCATATATAATAGCTACTACCACATGTTATCAGAATTTAATGGGTTAGAAAAACATTACAGGTTCAAATTTGATTAGTAAAGAACTAGAGTTTCAAATTTCTAAAACTGAAATTTAACTTAACACTTGCACTCTTTACTAGAAGGAATAGAGGTTAACAATAGGTTGCATGTGGCCGGCATGACCACCAATAGCAGCTAAACTGAATTGGAAATCAGAAAAGCTACAGTTTCAGTTTTAGCAAGAACCAGAAATCTAGATAGATTGCAAAGAAAGAGTTAGATATTTCATTAGATTAAGAGAGAATGATGTTTTGATAAAACTACAACTAAATGGGCAATATTTAAAACCTACTCATCACATAACATCAGCTAACACTCACAAGCAATGATCAAAATCTGGATTACAGGTTTTAGATTTTTAGCAAAACCGAAAACTGGGCAGAATTTCAAAAATCAGATTGAGGAACTAGAACAATAGAAGAAAATGATATTCAGGACTAATTCTCAACTAATTGAGAAATATACTAAGTCTAATTCATCTCCTACTATCAGCTATCAACCAACATCAATTTCAGTTTAGACTGCTACAGTTTCAGGTTTAGCAAAAATGAGATTTGGGCTGATTACAAAGTGATGGCTTGCTGATTTTTGCTATGAACCAAGCAATGATTTTACTTAGATAACTAGATAATGAGTAAAACTTATAGCCTAGCATACTATTTAGCATCAAATACTAGTAGTCATCAAAATTTGAGGCTTACAAAGTAAAGCAAAAATCGATTTTGAAATCAAATTCGGACAGACTTTAGAGATGCAAACTTGAAGCTCCATTAGACTATAACAAATTGACATACAAGATGGAGTTATAGCTAGATAAGTACCTCTACAAGTTTAACTTATCACCTAGCATCCCTTAACACTAATTAGCAAATTTCACTCAACCAAAGCAAAGCGGTTTTGATTTGTCAAAACCAAAGCTGTGCTATTTCACAAAAGAAAGATATCTGATGTATTAGGCTAAGAGAAATTGGTATTCTTAGATTAAATTACATTCAAATGAGTATATTTTAAAGTCTAGCTCATATTTAAACATTAGTGGACACTCAAGACTAAATTTCGGTTCAAACTGGATTGCAGTTTTCAGATTTCAGAAAACTGAACAGGACATAATGCAAAAGACAGCTGCTGAACTAAATGATCACAAGTAAAGTACTATACTTTAGCTTAGAGTATTCCTAATTAGATTAGGAAGTTAACCCACCATTTGCTAACAGCAATTGACAAGAAATAAAGATGTTGCTGTGCACTACTAGTCCAACCGAAAACTGGACAATGCACAGTCGACTACCAAAGTCCTTTTGCAAAGATTGAAGTCTGCTACTTATTTCACTAAGACAAAAACACAATGTTTGCTAAAGTGGTAGCTAAACAATTAACTAAAGTCTACTTAACAATTAATAGTACTAAGTGATGAGGAATGGAAATCAAAAATGCTGGTGCATGCATGCTTGGGTTTGGTGATAGCAAACAAAGACAAGATAATATGAAGTTCTGGACTGGTTTGGGAACATCAAAAGAAGAAATTGCTACTAATGATTCTCAGGTTCAATTAAGACCTAAATAGGCTGATAAGTTAACAAGAGAAACCCTAAACCTTGTAATGATATGAAAGACCGAAAAGTTATAAACACAATAGTTTTGTCATGACAAAACTTGAGCACCACATGCACAAAGAAGTGACTTAGATCAGCTATTGTGTTTCCTAAGAATATTAAGAAGAAAAGACATAAGATCATGTCTTACCAGCTAAAGCTAAAGGAGAAATTGAGATCTTTCAGCTGAACAAGGAAATTTCAGAAAACCACATTCCTTCCGAAACAAAAGATCACCAAGCAATACTCTAACAGATTCGGTTCACAGAGCTAAACCAGTTCGAGGAGAGAAAGAGATAGCCTGGAAAGCTGCTTCGGTCAAGGAATTGGCAGGGACTCAAAGACTAAGGGTTAGGGAAGACTAAACCTCCAGAGCAAATGAAGAGGTTTCTAGAGAAGGGATACATGGCAACTTGTCACTGCTCTGCCCTGGATGGCTGCACTACTCGAGGCCGAAATGTTTCCCAGAAAGAAGAGATGGAAGAAAAGCTGCTGCTCAGAGTTACTTGCTGGACAAAACACTGCTTCCCAACCGAAAAGAAGGAAAGGAAAAGAGCTAGCACTAGCTGCTGCCTTGCATTGAACTTTCTTTACTCGGTGATGATCGCTTCTCACCAATGAAAGGAAAGAAAAGAAAGCAATTTCTTTCTTGTCTTTGAAGCCTTCTTTCTCTGCCTTGGTTGCTATGCCAGTAGAAAGAAAGAAGAGGGAAAAGAGATCAGCTGCTTTGCTCTCAGCCAAAAGAAGGAAAAGGCAATTGCCGACCCGAAAAGCTGAGCTCTGGCTGTTAGCAGTAGCAACGGCCAACATCAGCTGATCAACAAAAGCAAAGCATTAGGTGATCAAATAGAGAATCGAATGTTCCTAGGGAAATAAGGGTGGTGATCAGATATTGGCTAGAGGAAGAAGATTTTTGGTTATAACAACCTATCCAAGTTTCAAAATAAACAGTGATGCTACAGAAGACATCTTATTACTGTTTATTAAAACTGGGCTGTTACAAAATCAACCAGGCATATATCAATGGATACACCACACAACTCAACTAGGAAGATATCAATGGGTGCTCACCCCTTCTCTCTCTCCAAGCACACGCGAGAGACGCCAGTGTGGAATCCGTCAGGAGTCGGAGTGCGGCGATGGTGGCCTCCGGCTTGAGCTGCCTCCCCCCGTAGAGGAGGCGCAGGTCGCGACCGTAGCCACAGGCGGCGAGGTGGCCAAGCATCAGTGGCTGCTTGGAGGACAAGGCGGCGTCAGAGTAAGTCATTAGTGGTTGCTTGGAGGACGGAAGTGCATAATTTGATAGAGAAGTCGAGAACAAGAGAGGCAGAAGGAAGGTAGGTGATCTGAATGAATGGTGGTGCCGACATAAAAATAGCTAAAAATGATGAGCGTGAGTAGGTGAGCCATAAGACGGTGAGGTGAGCGACCAATAATAGGGTCTACAACGTTTTCCTTAAGATCCTCAATCCTATGATTTGTGACAGACTAGGAATCTCAGAAATCAGAACTCTTCTGTTTACCAGGTTTCCTGCACATTAATTCCTGAAGCCAAAAATAACTGGTGAATATAAAGAAAGAAGCAAGGAAACCAAAAACTTGCGATCGTGTTCACATGGCCTGGCTTTGGCTGCCAATGCACGGAAATGCATACTCGAGCGCTATCCTAGGACTTGCTCAGCGACCATAGTCCAATCAGACCAGCATGATGACGTCAGCCAAGCTAGCACGGCAACCAAGAGACCAAAGAAAGTTACGAAAGGATCGCAATACCCACATTTTTCAGCAGCAGCAGATGTAGTAAGAGACCAAAGAAACTCTTGGACTCTAGATCTAGACGGTGCAAAGAAGAGAAAAAAAAATCCGATCTACAGTAGGATTTTAGCTCTCATTCACTGGTCTGCCTGCCTGCCTGCCTACGGCCTACGGGTGGCCGGTTTATACAATTATTTTTCTATCTTCTTACACTTTTCTTGCATGTACAGTCTTTTTAGCTCTCCTGCCATTTGCACACACAAAAAAGACCAGCTTGAAGACAAAAATGAGCAAACTCTGCTGTATGCAGTATCATTGCCCTAAAGCTTGGAAATAGTATGCAGAACTAAAATTTCTCTCGCACACTAGTCTGTTTTAATACATTTTCCATTTAACAATTTGATTTGCATGACAGCAACCGTTACTGAACTGACCAATGGTTCCCTCCCAGTTTTTTAAAGTGCTCCCAAATTCAAAGATTAAACCAGTGGTGCATTGTATCAAGTGCCAAAAGATTCTCTTAATGTGCAGACCCATTTCGTGATCCGTTCGTCCGTTTCTGGTCTCCTTGGTAGTAGGAAAGCGCCTGGAGTGTACCCACATCGCTGGCCCACACTCCATGCATAAAAACCAAAGAACAACTCCAGAGGCGAGCCATAATTTATCAGTTACAAAACAATGCTAGCCTCTGCCTCTGCCTCTGGCTGACTGGCTAGCTGCATGTGCCAGTGCGACCTTCTCAGTTTGAACTTTGAATCAATCCATGGAGTCTAGTCTATATAGTGTGCAGCTACCTCAAGCTAGGCCTTTGTTTCTTTGTGTTTGCCAGAATGAAGGTAGAAGAAGGCAATGGAGAGGAATGTGCTTATCATGTATTCATGTAGCATTGCAGTGAGCTGGGCACAGTCATTGGCTTCTTAAGGTTCTTCTCTCATGATCATCTTGTAGATAATCTCTCTTTGCTTATCTACTTCTTTTTGTATCCTTATTTGTATTGCGCGATGTGTATCTTGTTCATAAATGGTGTACTTAGCAGCAATCTAATCATCAAGCGAGAAAAGGAGAGGGAGCAGAAGAGGGGAAGATGCCCACGGTGTGGATGGCGCTCAAGAAGTCTCTCAACTGCAAGTCGGAGGATTCTTGTGGTGTGATTAAGCGGAAGGAATCCCGCAGCGCCAGAGGCGTCAAGAAGTCGGCGGCCGCGGCGGCGGCGTCGCTGCGCAGGTTGGGGTGCTCGCAGTCCATCGCCAGTCTAAGGGACGTGATCCACAGCCAGTACGGTAGCAGCCGGCGGCAGGAGCCCGGAGCGGCCGCCGCCTCCGGCTGCGGCAGCCCGAGGTCGATCGCGAGCAACGACGTACTGAACCCGGTGACCCACGAGGTGATGCTCGCGGCCGGGCCGGCCGCGAGGTGCGAGCTCCGGATCAGCACCCCCGGCCGCGGCTCGTGGGCCGGCGGCGGGGTGCCGTTCCCGCACAGCCCGCTCCTTCTGCGGTGCAGCACCACGCCTGTCTCCCTGATGAAGTCACCGTCCGCGATGTCGCCGCTCCACGGCGACGACGAAGACGCCGAGGCGCCGTCGCCCGCCCCCGCCAGGGCCTCCTGTGAGGTCGGCGTCCGGTGCCACCGCTGCGGCGACCGCCTCGCCAACCACGACGCCCTGGAGTCGCATCACCTCTCCAACCACTCCGGTAAGCACCACCATGCGTCAAGGCTTCAAGATAAGCTGGGCACTGTCTCATCGTTCATGGCTCCGGTACGGTTCTTGCAGTCACAGAGTTGGTGGAAGGCGACTCGTCGAGGAGGGTGGTGGAGATCATCTGCAAGGCCGGGTGGCCAAAGTCCGAGAACGCGCTGGGCCGCGTCGAGAGGGTCCTCAAGGTTCACAACGTGGAGAGATCAGTGGCGCGCTTCGAGGAGTTCAGGGAGACGGTGAAGGGCAGAGCGGCCAAGCTGCTCAAGAAGCACCCGCGCTGCCTCGCCGACGGCAACGAGCTGCTCCGGTTCCACGGAACGACCCTCTCCTGCTCCCTCGGCTCCGGCAATTCGTCCAGCCTCTGCACGTCGGGCAGGTGCAGCATCTGCCGCATCATCCGGCACGGCTTCTCGGCCACCAGGGAGGTCAAGGACGGCGTCGGCGTGTTCACGACGTCGACGAGCAAACGAGCATTAGAATGCATCCAAGAAACTGGCGCCGGCGGCGAGGCCGAGACGGCGAGCGTGAAGAAGGCGTTGCTCGTGTGCAGGGTGATAGCCGGGAGGATTCACCGGCCGCTGGAGAACCTCCAGGACGTCGCCGCGCAGCCTGGGTTCGACTCTGTCGCCGGCAAAGTGGGCGCCTACGCCAGCATCGAGGAACTGTACCTGCTCAACCCGAGAGCTCTTCTCCCGTGCTTCGTGGTGATATGTAAATCTTGATTCTGCGGCTGGGTTCATCGATATGATCAGATTCGACTTGATCCTCGATTTCACTGTGTGCAGTGACTCGAGGGAGTGGTGTTTTTGTCAGTTGCTGCTTGCTGGAGATGATCTTGCGTACATTCTGCTTTGATCGATTTTCCGTAGACTTCGAAAATACTATGTGCTTTGTTAGAAATGCGCAGTGAGTAGAATCAATACCACGGATTGGTGAATACTGTGCAGCATGAAGTATAGCGTTGAAAATATGGACAATATTTTAATTTCAGATTTTATTATAAGACAGAATGTATAAAGCGATATCAATAGCAGATAATTCATTGCACTTCTAAACATACTCAGTAATCTAATTACATAAGAATAATTTGGTCGTAGAACTAAAAAGAAGAAGATTATAACAGAATAATCTAGTCGTACGACCAACTCACGATAGAGCTCGATGAATAAAAAAAAGCAGTATAGTCTCAAAGCAGTGTAGGTCGTAGATGATGCAGCGCAGTGAGCGGTCACGCAGATACGTTGCCTAGAAATCTTATTGTCGCACTGTGTAGGTGTACTCTGCGACAATGGTTCGGAGATATCCGCGCACCCTCCTTCCCGGTGCACGTCGAGAAGAAGAGACGGCTTGGTTCGACAACTCAATTCTTCAGCACAGTTGATCAAAGAGGAAGTTGAAAAATGGAATAAATCGTCAACTTTTGTCTGTACGTCTCCAGATCCTATTTATGGTCGAGACAATTACTCTTTAGTACCTGACATAATAAACCACTAGTAACTACTAATTTAAAATCAATTAAAGGTCATTAAGTGGTGTTTTATTGATCCTGATTGTACACTGGTCTACAGCTTCGATCAATATATTACAACCATGCTGGTCTAAGGATTCGACCACTATTTTCGACTACCCTGATCTATGTCTATGACCATAATGGTTTATAGCTACGACCAAATTATTTCGACCATACTAGTCTATGACTTCGGCCATACTAGTCTAAGGCTTCAACTACACTGGTCTATGCTTTCGATCACACTGGTACATGTCTTCGGCCACATTATTACGACCATAGTAGTCTATATCCTTGACCATACTGGTCTAAGGCTTCGACCACACTAGTCTATATCTTCGATCACATTATTACGACCACACTGGTCTATGTCTTCGACCATACTGGTCTAAGGCTTTGACCACACTGATCTTTGCCTTCACTACACTGGTCTATGTCTTCGATCCCACTGGTCTAAGGCTCCAGCCACACTGTTTTATGCCTTCGACCACATTGGTCTAAGACCCCTGGTCTAATACTTCGATCACCCTGGTTTAAGACCCCTGGTCTAAGACTTCGACCACCCTGGTCTAAGACTTATGGTATAAGAATCTGTATGCTTTGAAATTTTAGGAATGAATGAGCCTTTACACAAATAGGCCCAATTACAACAATCCCCCACCAATTCAAAAGCAAGCAACAAAAAAGAATGATAAAGATTATTATGCTAAAGAGTTGTTAATATACCAGTCTTTTAGTGTAAGTTTCATACGGGTTGAACGAACTTGCACCTAGAATAACAAGATTCAGCTTCTCACAACTGATGAATAGACTAAGCCTTGAATTCACAGTCTTTCGTGATTAGATTTCACTTAAAATCTCAACTGATACTAGGTTGTCAAAGAACCAAGCCTAAACATAACATTATTTGATCTTGCTCCCTTATCTGCTCATGAGTTTTCTAGAGAATGTTCTATTCTCGTGAACTGCGACCTCATAGTTAAGCTCAAGTAGGTGTATTCAATTTCGGTATCCTATAGGTTAATACCTTTTTCCCTCATTGGACACTAGAATACATTAATGCTTTTAGCCATCCTTCTATACAGTTGATAGTACTTTGTCTATTAGGACACAGATACACATACTATTATAATATACTCTCTTGTCTAAACATCAACTTGTTTTTCCCATTGCCTAAATCATGGGATATCCGATCAAAAAGGTATGTGTTACTGTTGAGTTGTAACTCCAATAGGCCTCATTCCCATGTCTATAGACGCAACGGAAATCGCCTTCCGTGCTAGCCCCTTTGTAAAAAGGTCTACCAGATTTTTCTCAGTGCAAATATAATTCACAGTAATCACTCCATAGTTCCTTAGTTTTCTGACAGATTTAAGTCTACGCTTCACATGTCTGTAGGACTTCGTGTTATCCTTAGTACTTGTAACCTTAATCAACACTGTTTGATTATCACAATACTTTAGGATTACCAGTATTGGTTTCTCAACCAGTGGTAAGTCCAACAGAAGCTCTCTAAATCATTCAGTCTCAACAGTAGCTGTGTCTAGTGCTACAAGTTCTACTTCCATAGTTGACCTCGTCAATATAGTCTGTTTACACGACCTCCGTGAACTGCAACACCTGCGAGGGTAAACACATACCCACTTGTAGTTTTGATCTCATCTACATCAGAGATCCAATTCGAATCATTATATCCTTCTAATACATATGGATGCCCAGTATAGTGAATTCCATATGAGGTTGTGCTCTCAAGTAGCGCAATACTTTCTCGAGTGCCTCCCAGTGATTATCTCCTAGGTTAGAAGTAAATCGACTTAATTTGTTCACAGCAAATGATATGTCTGGTCTTGTGGCACCATATAGATAAATAAGGGACCTAATAATTTATGAATATCTCAATTGACCTTTTCTTAATCCCTTATTCTTTCGAAACTTAACACTAGCATCATAAAGAGTTGTGAAATTTTTGTAGTTCTCAAAACCGAACCGGCTCAAGATTTTCTCAGCATAATGGGATTGGTTCAAAGTGATCCCATCCTCATTTTTGATCAATTTAGTATTCAGAATAACATCTGTCTCTCCTAAGCCTTTCATATCAAAGCATCTAAATAAGAAAGATTTGGCATCGTCAATAACAGTAGTGTTTGTCCCTAATATAAGTATGTCATCGACATACAAACACAAAATCACTCTTTGACCCCCCACCATAACGATAATACATACACTTATCTGCCTCATTCACAGCAAAACCAACATAAGTCAAAGTTTTATCAAATTTCTTGTGCCATTATTTAGGTACTTGCTTTAAACCATACAAGGATTTGATTAATTTGCATACCTTACTTTCCTGTCCAGAAATCACAAAACTATCTGGTTGCTCTATATAGATTTCTTCCTCTAACTCTCCATTAAGGAAAGTTGTCTTCACATCCATTTGATGAATGTGTATACTATGGGAAGAAGCTAATACAATGAGCACTCAAATGGTGGCCAATGTGGCAACAGGAGAGTAAGTATCAAAATAATCTCACCTTTTTCTGGGTATAACCATTGGCCACAAGTCTTGCCTTGTGCTTATTAATAGTACCGTTAGGCTTCTTTTTTTTTAAAGATCCACTTGCATTCAACAGGTTTGCACCCGATAGGACGAACATTGATTTCCCAAGTCCCGTTAGCCATGATGGAATTCACCTCGCTATGGACTGCCTCTTTCCAATACTCAACATCAGGTAAAGCATAAGCCTCTGAAAGAGTGTTTAGCACATCATCCATAAGATATACAATAAAGTCTTCACAAAATGTTTTCTCAACCCTTTGTCATTTACTCCTACGAGGAGCCTTTTCGACTAAATTATTATCTTCCTCAAGATTATCATAAACTGGTGGTATATCACTCATTGGTTCAGAGATGGTGGTATGTTCAAAATTATTATTATTCATAGTTTGATTAACTGAGCAGATCTCATAGGATAAATATCCTAAAAAATAAAGCATCTCTAGACTCCATTACTGTGTCAACAATAATCTCAGTAGTTTCTGTTTTTACTACTAAAAATTTATAGGCCGTGCTGCTATGATCATATCCCAGTAAGACACAATCGTCTATTTTAGATCCAAGTTTTCTCTTTTTCTGCAATGGTGTGTTGACTTTTGCCAAACACCCCCTAAGTTCGTAGAAAGTTAACGTTGTGTTTTCTCCCCTTCCATCCCTCATACAGAGTAATCTCACACATTTTAGTGATTACTCTGTTTAGAATGAAAGTTGTTGTTAAAATAGTTTCCTCCACCATATCTTAAGCATACCGGCACTCTCCAACATGACATTCACCAAGTATGTTAATGCCCGATTTTCTCTCTCAGCAACCCCGCTTGATTAGGTGAGTATGGTGGTATAACTTCATAGACTATTCCATTATCAAAACAAAACTGAGAGAATTCATGAGAGATATACTCTCATCCACGATCACACCTTAGTCTTTTAATTTTCTTTTCTATTTAGTTATCAACCTCGGCCTTATAAATTTTAAAATAATTTAAAGTTTCATCTTTTGTTTTCAATATATACACATAACAATATCGAGATGAATCATCAAAAAGAGTTAGAAAATATCTTTTGCCTCCTTTGGTCAACAATCCATTCATCTCACACAAATCAGAATGTACTAGATCTAAAAGTGCCAAGTTATTTTCCTCCTGTAAGCCTTTAAAGGGGTTTCGAGGTTGTTTTGTTTGCACACAAGTTTGACACTTTGATCCTTTGACAATTTCACATTTTAGAATTAAATCTAATCTGGATATTCGAGCAATACCATCAAAACCAATATGATAAAAACGGGAATGCTTTATATTGGCATCACATTTATTCAAACCAGTTCCAACATTCAGACTATGACAATACTCTAAAGTACTTATGCAGAACAAGCCTCCTCTCTCATAGCATTGATTTTACTGTTCTGATTGGTCGTGCTGGGTGCATCTTTTGCTTTTGTCTTTTCTTCCACATCAAGAGCAGCAATGAGATCCTCAGTAGATATTTCTTCCCTCTTGTGCTTTAAGCCAGTGGCAAACTCCTACCATGAAGCAAGAATTTTGGCAACAATATGATCTACAACTAGGTTTCTGTAACTAACGACCAGCTCGTATCTCTATACAACCAGTTCATATATAGTCTCGACCAATTCGTAACTCCTTACGATCATGTTTCGACCACTTAGTGATTATCTTCGACCAGTCTACGACCAGCTCGTATTTTCGTACGACTAGTCCGTATCTGATCGAACTAAACGATCTCCCAGATGCGCAATCTCTCCGACTAGTAGCTGAAACTCATGAGCATATGCAATTATCGACTTTGCATTATCCATACTGTAGTCAAAGAATTGCCCACACATATAAAGTCAACGACCATCCACAACTTCGACATATTTGTTCTCAAGTGGAAGACGGGGATTTGCCCAATCTCCCCGACAAGCAATGTTGCCCAGAAGCCACAATCTACTTCAAACTCCTTCTTTGGGATCTTCTCGACGGCGACCAGAGCTTTCACCTTGGTCGCGTCCATCTCCGATTCGGCCCACTGGGAAGCGGCTCTGGCCATCTTTCTCAAGGAGAGGAGGTTTGGAGGCGAATGATTTGGTTGGTGACGGTGAATGCGAAAACTTGATGAACAGTTAGAGTGATCGGAGAAAAGTAAGAACCCTAAAATCGCACCCGCAGTAAGTTTTTATAATCGCGCACTTGGGTTAGAGATGTGGCAACCCAACAGTTGCCACCTCTTCAGGAACCGCCCCAACAGACATGTCTATGAGAGTCATTTCAGATTCGTAAATTTGTCTGTTCGAGAAAACCGAATATGTCTTCACACCTCAAGCGAAATTACCTTCTTGACCAAGACTTCTTCTAGCCAAATGAAATACAAGTTGGAAAGGCTTTACTTTCGATTACCATACTAAGACCACTTTGTAGTCGTAAGATTTTCTACGACCACCTTGTAGTCGTAAGGTTTCCTGCAAACTTTTTGACCAAGTCTGTTTCTGGTTAAATGAAATACCAATCGAAGAGTTTTTCCTTCGACCACCGTTCTACGACCATCTTCTGGTCATAAGATTATCTACCGCTCCTTTTCCAATTAGGTACTTTACTTGAAGCTGGGGGCTAGATGACGAGGATCTAGAAATCCTTATTTAATTATTTATCTGTAATCCTTATTATGGATAGTGATGTCATTATATGGTTCTTGAGTATACTCCTTAATGTTCAGAAGGGAGAAGCTGGAGTCGTAAGTTCTTCTACGACTAGCACATGATCGTAAGTTCTTCTACGATTACCTCATAGTCGTAAGTCCTCCTACGACCAGATTAGTTACGACCACCCTATAATCGATCGAGCCTACAGACAAGTAGGACCAATCGATTAGGGCATCTAAACAGTCATTATACGCTATTATTCTCTGGAATAACTGTACGATTGATTTCTGTACTGGTAATAACTACCCGACGATGTGGGAACATTACTTCTCCAACAGTAATCTCCGGTAATTGTGCCATCATCTGAACATTGATATACCCTTTGAGCTGGAAATTGTCGCCCACTTCGAGCACACTATAAAAGGAGGAATCACCAGACGACAAGAGGGAAAAAGAGAAAGACACAATTAGTAGCACAAGACATTACATTTCAGTCTTTCTCTTGATCTGTAATCAGCATACTCAATATAGTCACACAGGAGTAGGGTTGTTATTCTCTCCAGAAAAGGTCCGAACCTGTATAAAAATTCATGTGTCATTCTCTCTACGTGATTCAAGTCTTGGAGACCTTCCAAATCAAACAATCATTACGTAAGTTCGGTTTTAAAACATCGACAACGACTATAGTAGTCTATGTCTTCGACCACACTATTACGACCATACTGGTCTATATCTTCGACCACACTATTACGACCATACTGGTCTATATCTTCGACCATACTGATCTAAGGCTTCAACCACACTGGTCTTTGCCTTCAACCATACTGGTCTAAGCCTTCAACCACACTGGTTTATGCTTTTGACCACACTGGTATAAGATTTTGACCACCCTAATCTAAGGCTTCAGATCTAAAAATTTGTATACTTTAAATTTTTAGGAATGAATGAGTTTTACACAAATGAATCTAATTCCAACACATAGTTCATGGAAATCGAACGAAAATCCTGGGCTACGAATGGGTCGGAAAATGCCTAGACACCGTGGGGAACGCAGACCAGAACTAAACTATTTTCTAAATTACAAAATTCTTATAAAATTCTTGCGTCCGGAAACTTGCCCTTATCCTGTCTGACAGAGGATTCATTTCGGTAATTTGTATCCTTCAGCAAGAAAGATCCACACTCTCTTTCCTTTTTCTCTTTTCACTACAGTAGATTTAAAATGGGTTCTTAAGTTTGCCCCAAATGAGCTAGCCAATCCCCAAATGTGTCTCCCAGCAGGGCCCAACCCACACAGCCATCCTGGCCTAGCCTTCACATACCTGAACACTTTACTTACTGCTAATTGCTGCTGCTGTCAGTATCCTCCAGGAACCCATGGTCAACACACTGCGCGACACTGTCCTTCACGACATCCCCGACATCATACTCGAACTTGAACCCTAAATCCATCAGCCTCTTGGAGGACACCACCGATGAGTTGGAGGCATTGAAATCTTTACCCAACCTGCATTATAAGTTGTCAAAGATCAGATCACAAAAGCAGACACAAAAAAACCCCTGAAAAATAGCGAGCAATATTTTCGCAAAGAATTTGAGAGAGGTGGTAGCTTAATTGCGCTGCTTGCCTCCCTGCAGGTTTGAAAGGAGGGTAATGCGACGACAGGAGCTGAGCAATCTGAGCCATTGTATAGCTCCCTCCGGCGCACAGGTACCGTCCATCGGCTTGTGCCGTCTCCATCAGGAATACGTGTGCGTCGCAGACGTCCTGGATGTGTGCTAATGGTATGGATCCGAACCTGGAGTGCACAGAGACCAGCAGCGAGTAGAGCTTTGGATCGCCTGCAATGCAATGCAGCGCAGGAGAAGAAACATCGTGCCAGTCGGATTCAGATAAAAATGTTCAGAACAATGTTGATCAGTACAAATTCACAAGATAAATGCTTGTGCTGTGACCGGTTCAATTTGTTTACCTGTCATGGGTGACAGCAGAAGCTGAATGCTTGTGGGAACACTTGGTGTCAGGAACGGGCCAGCAACCGTAGGTATAACGACTGACACCAAATGGATGCCCTTCTCTCGCGCAAATCTGAATGCCACCTCCTCCGTCAATCGTTTCGAAAGGATATAAATCTGCTCAAATAAATTAAACTGTCAAGTATGGCTGGTCGATGCATCATGAAGAGTGTACTGCATGTAGTACTCAAGTGTGGCCTACGCACGCACCCAGCCGATGGGCTTCGTGCTCCAGACATCGTCGAGGGCTCTCAGGCACGACTCGTCGACGACCACCTTCCGCTGGCCTTCCGCGCCCGTCGCCGTCATCGTGCTGATGGAGGACGTGAAGACGACCCTCCGTACGGTCCCCGCGCGGACGCAGGATTGCAGCACGTTGATGGTCCCCCTCGTCGCCGGCTCGAGCACATGCGACCTTACGTGCTCCTCTTCAAGTACACGAAGGATGTACACTAGCAGTGTGAGTGGCAAGATGCGGTGTGTTGCTTGGTCAAAACTAGATCCAAGAAGTACTGCCGTGCACTACTAAATTTTGCATTCTAAGTGAAGAAAGTGACCAGAGGATCTAATACGCTCCCAAGTCGTAGGACAAATGAAATCCGATTGTCGAGAACTTTTCGACCAGGTAGTCGAGAACTTTCGATCAGGTGGTCGAAACTCCTTCGACTAGGTGAAGTCGAAACGATGAACAGTACTCAGTAAACGACAACAAACAGAAGAATTTTGCAATGCTAAAACTTCGCACCTTTTCTGGGTTTTCTTCTAATATTTATACACATCTGTATATCTTAGAAATATAGAATACTTCTATCCTAGAAATAGAGAATACTTCTATCCTAACCGAACTCAACTAACCGAAACTGATTCCAAACCGGAATCAATTCTGAAGCTAACAGAACAAACTAAGTCTAATACGACAGGACTTTCCTTATCCTTACTCGGACAAGCAAACCAAATCTTGATTATTTCCAACACTAAGTGCGCACTGAATTTGGTTCAGTGGTGTAGATCGAGACCAGCGTACCGACCAACGACTGTGCTCTCATCTTAATTTCGCAAAGCTTTTTCGCCAGCATCCTTTTGATCAACGAGGTTTGTACCAAGAACGGAGCAAGTCAGCCGCGGCTTACCAATGTCGTGTTGGTCGGGTGATACGTGGAGCTCCATGGAGGCGGCGACATGGAGGAGCGCCACGCAGCCCTTGACGGCGTCGTCGAAGCTCCCTTCCTCGCCCATGTCCGCCCGGAACATCCTGAGCCGCTCCTTCCCCTCCACGGCGGAGACCACCTGCCACGCTTTGCCTTTCGAAAGCACGCGCGAGCGCACGTCAACCATGACCAGTTCACAACGACATGCATTACTCCACATCTTCAAGAAGTGATCTCGATCGATCTACGCGTACGAGCGTAAGTACGTGCGTACCTGGGTCCCGTGCGGTGGCGTGGACGCGGTAGCCTCGCCGTAGCAGGGTGCGGACGAGCCACGAGCCGACGTAGCCGGTGGCGCCCGTCACGCACACCGGAGCACTCCGACCGGTCGCGGCCTGCTCCTGATCCGGCGAGCCGCCGCCGGTGCTTTCCATCTCGCCCCGCGATTCTTCGCCTGTTCGGCAGCAAAATGGATAAGGTGGTGCTGTCAGACGGTCAGTCCATACTTTCTAGACTTGTATATACAAAGCTTATGGCTCTTTTATCGTGTACAATGATATAAATAATTGTTATCTACAGTATCCTTCTATAGTATCTATAAATAATATTAAAAATAGCTTCTATAATAATTTTTTTTACATGTCTCCGTAGGACAGCTCATCCATGTATAATATATCTTATTTCTCGTGTTACAGTCGACTACTGCATAAAAGACAGATCAATTCTCTATACTCCCTCTCTCTCCTTTACATAATCTCGTGTTAAGATTTACAGACAGCTAACATCATATCATTGCACATACTCTTATGGGAAGACAAGCTAACAGAGTAATAGGCTAGTTGCTACCTTCCGGTGTACGGAGAAAATGCTAGTATTAGTGAGGTGTAATTATGTTGTAAATAAGGCAATTTTAGCAAGAATTCAGAATTAATTCTAGCATAAATAATAATAATAAAAGCATAATTCCAGAATCATATAATTGACAAAAATAACATATCAATATGTAATTTCTACATGTCAATTAAACATGATAATACGTTTGAAAGATAGGACATAAAAAAAATACAAAATTAGCATATTGCTTAGATTTAGAATGTTTTATGTTTGCTCTCAGATGTAGAGTTGCACAAGATGAAATCTTGGTCTTCTCACTACTTTTATCAAGATTCTTCACTAATTAAATATGATAACGATGGATCGGACTATGAGCTCATAATTAATACTCTACTGTTTAAGTTAAGAATTATCTCAAAACAACAATTTTACTTTCAATCAAGAGAGGATTATATGATTAACAGAGTACAAGGAATCACTCTCTTAACACGTAAACAAATCACTAGGTTGATAATTGATCAACTGAAAGAATATAGAGATCACTTATTTCAACAAAGTAAGTCAATCGGCTAACAGAGAAACAACAAGATCACTTAACCAAAATAACCTGATTAACTCATTCATAGCCGAAAAGCAGAAAGTACCAAAAACAAGCTATTAGGAACAATCCGACAATAGTAAGCAAATTTAGCAGCTCAAGTCTTATTTTGCTACCAATTTAATTTCATAACATGACAAAGATCATCACTAAGCAGTAAACTGAATCCACGGCCTTAACATGCAATATCTCTCAATACTAGAATTAATCCAATTTCAAATTTAGACTAGCACAACACATATATGCAAAGTAAAGCAATCATGAAAGCAGAAATAACTCACAAAGAGGATGGTAATCGAAGCCACCGAGAAAAATCGGGCAAGACGTGTTGAATGACGTTGTGTCATAAAACCAAGCGCCTCGTTCCTCGCAAAATAGATGAGGTTGACGAAGATACAATGCCGATCTTCGCAATTTGGGGCACACCGAAGAACGAAGCCGAGGTACAGGAGTATGTCGCACAAGACCGCCGAAATGCACCGACCAAAATGCACCAGAGAACACCAATCGCCAGGAACTGAATGGATATTCTTGTTCCTCCCCAAGATCAAACCCATAGCCGGCAAAACCAAACCACCAAAGTGCACAGGTTCCCGATTCCCAAACACAACACCAACATGGAGGAGATGGCACCAGAATGGAATCGGCGGGATGCACACAAAGAGAGGTCCGGAGCTCATCACCGACGGTGTCGAGACACGCACAACAATGCAGGAGATCCAATCGCACAAAGCCAAAACCAAATCAGGAGATCAAGAACACACCAATTTTTTGGGGAAATTTTTGGCTAACCGATCAAGTCGCGGTTGCAGCCAGCAGCCCGCTCCGAAGAGCCCAGACTGCTGGCGCCTCCGGCGCCCTCGCCGCCAAGGAGCTCCTCCCACGCCGCACAATACCAGTAATGAACCGATAGGGTTGGAGACTTATCACTTCCTTCACACCCACCGACATGTGGCCCCACTGCTATTATTTTTTTTTCCTTTTCTGTTAATCCTTTTCTCACAGTGAGAAATTACCAGAAAACCCCAAAACTTCAACAAATTACCCCCGGTAATGCTATCAATGAGGTGTAATTACCCCTGGTAACTTGGCAGAAATCGAAACTAGCCCGGTATCGTCCGCTACCTACCGTGATCACACAGAGTCACCACAGGATGGCGGAAACATTAGACAAAGTGTACACCATCGATGGCCTTTTTTAATCGTGAGTTATCCGGGTGCAGATGGTGGCATCTGGATGTGAGTGCAATCCACGTGCAGCCGGCCGAATCCACCTCTTAAGATATTGCCTTTCCCACTCACGAGCACGCCACACCAACCTCAGCGGCAACGCAAGCGCCGGAAGGCGCACGATAGCATGAAGCTTCCACGCCAAACGTCGCCGTTTTTCTCGCGATTTTTTAACGGCACGGCATGGTACGTACGCCACTGCACAGTGCCACCGATGGGCCGAGCCGGGGTTGCAAATGTAGAGAGCTTGAAGCTTCCACGCCAAACGTCGCCGTTTTTTCTCGTGATTTCTGAACGGCGGCATGGTACGTACGCCAATGCACAGTGCCACCGATGGGCCGAGCTGGGATTGCAAATGTAGAGCTTGTTTGGCCCGGAGAAAGGTAAATTCCGGTCGCAAACGTAGGGCTTTGTTCGGAACATAGAAAAATTACTGGAACTTTGCGAGAAGCAGCTTAATTCATGTAAGAATGTAGGAAAATACCTGCGCCGCGTTCCACACAGTGCGTAAGCTGTGTACGTCTGTCTACGTCTATCTGTCTACGTCTCTTGTCCTCGTGTTTTTGACTTATTTAATATATTTTTAAGCGAAATAGTAAAATGATAATGTTGAGTTAAGTAGGGTGGATAATGAGCTGGCTCGGCTCGTTCAAACTCGTTAATTCAGCTTGTTACTAACAATTGAAGCTAAACTCGTTACTAACAAACTCGTTAACTTGGCACAACGCATAGTGGGCAGGGTCTAATTTTCTTAACGAGCTAAACGAGCAACTTGCGAGCCAACTCGAACTCAGCTCGTTAATAAAATGAGCTAAATTGTCAGCTCGACTCGACTCGTTAAGGGACCAAGTTCAAACCGAGCTAGCTCGTGAGTTTCAGGCTTTTTTTTTACCTTAAGAGCTAAGTCAAAAAAAGGACAAGTGTCAAGTGGTACATGGGTCCCGGAGCAGAACGCATGCAGAAAACTATGTGCGTCGCTGTGGTTTGCAGTTCAGATATGCTTACATCTGCTTGGATTTCGTGGCTTGTACCATATCTCTTCCCTTGTTTCTCGGCACGAGCTCTTGAATTTTACGGCAGTAAGTTTTGCTGGCAGAACAGGTCAACAGGTTCACAAAGTCCAGTCTGCTCAACATCTTTAAATTTAAGCAGCATGGTTCCTTTTCCTTTGATTTTCAAAGTGGACCACGATTGCAAGTCGACGGCGAAACACATGTCAGCTCCAATGTGTGGTACTTTGACAACGGGACCAGTAATCACATGATAAGTGAACGAAATAAGTTCCGCGATCTGGACTCCACTGTCCGCGATCTGTGTTCAATTTCTTCTCTAACTCAACTAGCCAGTCACTTGCGTCCAGTGGATCTGCTGCTTTGGCAAAGGTAGGAGGGCGAGTTTGGAGAAAATCACCTAGACTAACCCCGCGGGTTGGCTCAGAAGTAGTAGGTGCCATTCGAGTCAACATGGCCTCCATAAAGCAGTTTTGGTTCTCCTGGGCTTCTTTTCTAGAGTTCTCTAAGAATATGAGTACATCAACCATTATGCCTAGGGGATTTGTTGCTTTGGTGGGTGGCGGTTGGCTGGTTTCTGGTATGGTAGTGGCTTGAGGTTGACCAGGTGCTGACTCACTGAAGTTCACTACTGGATTCTCTGTGGACGGGTCTTGTGGCGTGAGTCTCAATCTCAATCTCAATCCCGATTCACGTTCTTCGCTTCCTTACCTTCCATCATGTAAGGGGAGGTGTCAAGAAATGAGTACAATAGTGGTTATGTTGGTGGTATTTTCATCTTGAGGTGTATGTTGATGGTAGGATGATAGGATTAACTTCTTACTTCTTTAGCAGTAATTGGTGGTAGAGATGAAGGTATTACATTTATCTGGTAGAATTTAACAACGGGTGAGTTGTATTATGCCATAAAGATCTAAACCCTATACTAGCTGAGTCTCTCGTGCTCAGTCATGCTTGAGATCTCGTTCTCAAGACCGCCCAAACCATGTGTTTGAGATCGCTCAGAGCTTGCCTCTGAGTGCGACCTGCACTACCCTAGATCCACGTACCCAGGTACGCTCGAGATCTGGCTCGAGTCCACCCAAATCACATATTTAGAACTGCTCAGGGTTCATTCCTAAGTACGCACATGATTTCACTCCTGAGTACGCCAGAGCTACACGCTCGGAGTGCCACGAACCACTCGTCCAGGAAATCTGGTGTGCAGAAGTGGAATAAGACAACTTTTTACACCGCCAGTCAAATCTTTACTTTCTTTAAGTAGTTACGGATTGCTTGGGAAGCTGACGAGTCATTTTGGTTATATAGATGAAGAGGTAAGGAGGCTAACGAGTATGGTCCAAACTTGTCCATAATTTGGAAAAGCAGGTCCATATCAGAGTTCTACTCCATGCCTCTAGTCCAAACATTAGAGTCTAAATCTTATGGTACTGCACCCACCGGCCACCGCCTATATTTTCTATCCTAAGTTGAGCTGGAGTCTAACCTTATACTCATATGAGATAACCATATCGATCCTATGACAATAACGTGTTCCCCCCGCGCTCTCTTGGACGGAGAACTAATTTAGAGATGGTTCTATGTTAGTCGGAATGTCACTTTAAGAAGAGATAAGCTTTTCAACATAATACTTTTGAAAGGGGTTTGGAATAGGAATTGATATGGAGGTAAGGATTAATAAAGTACTTAGTGCAATATAGCAAGTGAGACAAACCTACTTAAGTTCTTGCTACAATTTCTATTATATTAGCGTGGCCCTGATCTTATTGCTCTGATACCACCTGTGACGCCTGTGTCATTACCCCAGGAGTAATCACACTTAGTCATACGGATTACTATTCGTCTGTCCGGTAGAACACTGCTCCAACGAATAGCAAGGCTTTATTATAGTTGCACAGCAGAACAATAAGATAGAAATTGCACTTCTTTATTGCAGTAGTAGCCACACAAGGCTATGGTTCTTAATACAAATACTATACAACTATAAAATGGAACTTCTCCGCTTCTCTCGCCTGCTCTGAAGTACCGGTCGCTTATTCGTCCCACGCGTCAAATATAGCACCCATCTCGCCCTAGTCCTCGTAGTCGGTGCCTTCTACTCCTGTGGTTGCATCGGTACCTGCAAGTCCTTCGTCCCACTTGGGACAGTTCCCGGCCGGACTAGGATCTAACAAAGGAGAATACTAACAAGATTGAGTAGAAACGTACTCAGCAAGCATTAATAGCAAAAGTTGCACTATATGACTGATCTCTGTTTGTTATCACATTTTCTATATCATCTCAGAGTCATTTCTGAAAATAACTCATTAAAACATTAGGTGACAAATTTTAATTCTAAAAACACTACTTGTCATTCGGAGAGAAGATAGACCCCTAGCGGTTCCCGTAGACTCTAATCCAAGAGACTGACATGAATTCATGATTTGATATAGCACTGCGCAGACTTGTACCATTTTACCCATAGCTACTATGAACTCTCTCTGAGCTAGGTCCACCACATTTCCTTTGATATGATTTCGAGTTCAGAATACATAACGTTTCCAGTTTACGTGATTAGGTCTCTACCCATTACTTTCCGTCGGTGCTGATTTAGTCACAGTGTTGACCTCATCATACACCGAGTTCCAGTAATATTGGTTGGGGCGGCTCTCGTCCGTGCCCAACACTACACCTTGGGGCGGCTCTCTTCCGTGTTCAAACACTCCAATGTGACCCATTGTGGAGGACATAATTATGTAACCAAGTAGCATTTTTTGTCCGTCGAAACGGGAAAATAGTTGGCACTGAATTTACAGCCTCTGACCGAGTAAGAGTTTTGTTGGTCTTTATATTTTAACCATATGTAAAAGGGTCCCACCTCTTACCTCGTCATCATCATCATCATCGCGTTTCTCTTGTCAGGGCCCCCTTTACCAACCTAGTAATTTTTATTTCTTCCTCCCTTTCATCTCTTTTCTTATCTTTTCAGTTTCATCTTAATCCGATTTAATTTTGAGAAATAGTTTCGATGCAATACATATATGATAGAGCAATAAACGGTTTACAATTAATATAACTATATTTATGTTCGAGAGAATAGCTTGCCTTTGGAGTTGTAGGAAAGGTCGACGCCGAGTAATTCCCGATCAGTTATCCCTGTCGGCGCTGGTTCGTCCTCTGTAGCAATGTGACAACACGAATAATACATACATAAATACTTAGTAGATTTTATGTGATAGTAGGCGTATAAGAGTTTAATACAACCCCTTTTGTTATCCAATTTTAATTTAACAATATTTTTTGGATCCCAGCCCAGTTAGTACTCTCCCACTAAAATCGCTCCACAGTTTACTCGCTCTATAATTGTGATTGCCGAACTCACGTTCTATCACCCGACATGCACTACTACTCGTGCTTACACTCCGCTACGCTTGCATGAATTTACCCGAGTGCGTGCATCTATTATAACCTTATTATATACAAATGGGGTTACTTTAATTTAATTTGATTAACATAATTAATATAATTTTTCTAAATTCCATACACTTAAATACCCTAAGCCTAATTTCTTAACCCTAATCCTACCCATCTTATTTTCTTCCCATCCTACCCGTCCTAATCACACACTCTCTCTCTCCCTTGTCTATTCGGCCGACCCTTCCCAGGCTTCTTCCCCCAGTCTCTCTCTGCCTCTCCACCTTCCTCCCGGCGCCGCCTCCTCCTGGCGCCTCCTCCGGCTCCTGCGCGTAGGGTGCCGCCTCATGGCTCCCCTCCGGCTCGCCGCCGCCGGCTTGCTCCCCTGGTACCGCCTCCACCCTCTTCTCCCTACGCCGCCACCTAACTGCTCGGCCTCGCGCGCTCCCCCTATGGCGTCTCCTCCCTCCGGGCGGCTTCTCCCCGCGTCCTCGCGTGCCTCCCCGGCTTCCCCGTGCGGCTCGGCCCCTGCCCGCCTCCGGCTCCGCCGGCCCGCTCCCCGCTCCGGTTCCCTGCGCCGCCAACACCGGCCCGCGTCCTCCTGATCCTCCGTGCGCCACCGGCCCGACCCGGCTGCTCCCCTCCGTCTCCTCCGCGTCCCGACGCCGCCGGCTCGCCAGCCCGTGCCGCCCTGGTCCCCCCTCGGCCTGGTCCTCGGCTCAGGCCGCCTCTACGCGCCGCCCGGCCGGCTTGGCCATCCGGCCGCCGGCCGCCGGTGCCTCGGCTCGGCTCGGCCCTACGCCTCCCAGGCCCGCGCTCACCCGGGCTCACCTCCGGCTCAGCCTTGCCCGAGAGCACCTCCGCTGTGCACTGCCGTGTGCCGACCCGCTTGGTTCCCTCTCTCCCCTAACCCATTTCTGTTCTTGAAGTTTTGACTTGATTCATTTTACTTGTGTTGCTTTGATGCTTGGTTGATGCACATGTATGGTGATGGTGATAGTTCGGCCGTGGTTTACACTGGGGTACCACCCCCCTTCCTCTCTACTCCCTGATCCCTTCCCTAGCTCTGTGATGCGATGAACTGAGAACTATATATTGATGCTACTGAGATCTGGTGGTATGTGTGAATGGCATGATATACTGGTCATGAGTGGTTCTGTCAGACGTCGTCAAAAACTAAAAGTAGGGCATGGGCTACCTTGTTGGTTCGGCTAGAGATGAGCTCGGTTGTCGCGGTTGTGGTGGTGCACTGACCTCTCATTTTCCGTCGGCTCCTCGCCTCCTTGCCGCCTTGATGCCTTGCTTGTTCTTGTGGGTTGGCAGTGGGAGGCTTGTGCCTTGCGGTGGCTTTGTGAAATGGGGAGATGGCTTGCGCTTGCCTTGTGAGGCTGCGAAAGAGAAGTGGCTTCCAGGCGGAATGTATTGCGTGTGCTGCTGTTGGGGGGAATGAGCTTGGGGGGCTGGCTAGCCTGTGCTTGATATTTTTGGCCCCGGCTTTGCTTTGGCTGTGAGGGGAAAAAGGCTTAAGTAGGGGAGGCTTTGGCTGGGCATTCTCTCTTGGCTAAGCACATGACCACTATGCCCTTGCCCTTATACAAATGGCTCTCGCATGAGACATGACACTAATGGACTAAGGACCTTTTGGTCCAAAGGGTGTTTCAGCTGCTAAAACTGTAAACGTGGGTGTTGGGCTCTAATTATGCCGAACGAGGAGATCCACGAAAGTGATATGGTGCTAATTAACTTAGGTTGACCCACGAAAGTGATATGGTGCTAATTAACTTAGGTTGGCCTGGTATCTTGATGATCAGGGTGTCAACCGACTGAGGTGGGTTTGGGAACCCTGATGATCATGGTGTCGGTTAATTTAGGTTAGTTTGGGAATTTGGCTGTACTCGTGAAATCTGACGGCAACCTCTTATATTCTACTGTTTGTTTACTGCGCTCAACTTGGCTTGCTAACCGCTTTCTGGTCTTCTTAACGAGCGATGAAAATGGATCGGGATATGGTTCTATGGACTGGCTTGCTGCTACAAGAATGTAAGAAGTGGATTATGTTTTAATTAATTGTTGTTATAAACATTGCAATTGGTTGTAAAATTAATCTTGTAACAATTGATGTATTGAGATGATGTTGTACTGTTATTGCAATGCTTCATGTTGTCAAATGTGTTAATTATGTAGATTACTGGTAGTTTGGTTGTGTACTTATGCGGGTTCTCACAATCGTCGATGATTCAATGTCGTCGTCGATGACGTCCACGCTCTGTCGGTCTTCCCTATCACCTTGATTCAACGCCGTCGCCGATGACGTCCACGCTCTGTCGGTCTTCCTTATCACCTTGAGCTCCTCTCCTCCTTGCTCTCTGTGGGTTGTGGCTTGCTCTGTGGTTCTGGTGGTCTTGGCAGTGGGAAGCTTGGTTGTGACTTGGCTTGGCCTTGCTTTGGCTTGGTGGTGATTGTGCTTTTGCTGGCTTTGAGGTGTTCTTGGGGGTTGCTTGCCTTCGGCTGAGAAAAAGCGAGCTGTGGATGGCTTTGTGTGAGGCTTTGAATGGGGGGATGCACTCGATTGGGGGATGTATATGGCTGCATTCCCTTGTGATCCCTGTGTGACCCTTATGCCCTTGTGCTCACTGAATGACTCTCATCAGATATTTTTGGGCTAAGGGCATTTTGGTCCAATGGCTAGCAATTCACTATACGAGGGATTCTTTGCAGTCGAGGCGAATCTGTAAACGTAGGTGTTGGATTCTAGAACGCCGAGTGATGAAATCTATAGAAATAAGATGGCGCCTATTTACTTAGGTTAGTCTAGGTATCGTGGGTATCCAGGTGCCGACTAGTCTGGGTTAGCCTAGGTGACTTGAAAATCAAGATATCGGTTAACCTATATTGGTGTGGGTAGTCTCGATACTCAGGGTGCCAGCTAATCTAGGTCGATCTGGGAACCACGATGATTCCTGTAGTACTCTGACGGTAATTCATTTTATTCTAACTCTATTCTATTGCTTGTGAGCTGCTAAATGTCTTGTGGTTGGTTGGCGGACGATGGAGCTGGGAATGGTGTTTCGGATTGGGTTGAGGAAGACAGTTTGACTGGATGGCAATGGACGGACGAGATTTCAAGGAAGGCTCCGGCGACATGCAATGCAAGCTTTTATTTTAATCTTTTTGTAATGTACTGTTGTAAAACATAATCTGCTCTAATGTAATTAAATTCTTGTGTTTTGAATTTTTTTTATTGTTAATTACAGATTTGTATTTATTTAAGTTAGTTAAATCTCCTGGGTTCCACAACCAGACTTCGGAACAATATACAACAACCAAAACGTTGAACAGATGGAACAATTGAGTATCCACGACGAGCTCTCTTGACCATGGTTGAACCTGTGTCATACCAAGAGGCTGTGAAAGATGAGCAATGGAAGAGAGCTATGGATGATGAGTACAATGCTCTCATCAATAATGATACTTAGGAGCTAGTTCCTTTCTCCCATCAAAAGAATGTGATTGATTGTAGATGGGTTTTCAAGATTAAGAGAAAGGTAGATGGGTCCATTGATCACTATAAAGCAAGATTGGTGGCCAAGGGGTTCAAGCAATGCTTTGGTATAGACTATGAGAAAACTTTTAGTCTAGTGGTCAAGCTAGCCACAATTTGGCTCATTTTGTCATTGGCTGTGTCTCTTAGTTGGAATCTTCGACAACTCGATGTTCAAAACACTTTTCTACATGGCGTTCTTGAAGAAGTTTATATGAGGCAACCTCTAGGTTTTCAACATAAAAAACTCCCTAATCATTTGTGCAAGCTAAAGAAATCATTGTATGGTTTGAAACAAGCACCTCGAGCTTGATTTTCTAAACTGAGTTTAAAGCATTGAGAATTGGGTTTTGTTCCTTCTACAACATATGCTTCACTCTTTGTTTATAACATAAAATGGAGAAATAATCGATTTCTTGGTGTATGTTGACGATATCATTATGGCAAGCTCCACGTCAAGCATCACAGCAAGGATAATCTAGCAACTAAAGCGAGAGTTTGCAATCAAAGATTTAGGAGATCTTCATTATTTCCTCGATCTAGAGGTTCAGAAAAATGCTGACGGTTTGATTCTCACTCAATGAAAATATATCAATGATCTTATTATTAGAGCCAATATGCAGAATTGCCAGCCCACAACGACTCCCATGAGTACAAGCGAAAAGCTTTCTAGAACCGAAGGAAAACCTCTCACAGATCAGGAAGCAACAATATATCGTAGCATTGTTGGTGCTCTTCAATATTTAATCTTAACAAGACCAGATATTGCTTATCCTATTAATAAAGTCCGTCAGTATTTTAGCTCATCAACCGATCAACACTGGATATCTGTAAAGCGCATTTTGAGATTTCTGAAGCACTCCATGTTACTCGGACTGAAGATCAGCAAGTCTCCTTCCACCTTGGTGAGTGACTTCTCTGATGCAGTTTGGGCAGGCTGCCAGGATGATCGTTGGTCTACCAGGGGTTTCACAGTTTTTCTTGGCTCTAATATGATTTCTTGGAGCTCTAGAAAACAAGCTACAGTCTCATGTTCACAAAAGCTGAGTACAAGGCTCTAGTTAATGCTACAACAGAGTTAATTTGGATACAAGCCCTGCTAAGAGAACTTGGTGTTTATCAGCCGCGACGCTTGTGGTGTGACAACCTGGGAGCTTTGTACCTATCGATGAAACCAATGTTTGTAACACTCCTGTTTTCGAATGGTGAATAGTGTTTACTATTTAGTTTTCAATTTCATTCGTATTTTCAAATTACTGCATATTCGCAAAATCCTCAAAACTTCCATCTAGCTCGGGTTTGTATTTCAAACCTTCTTGCAATTTACTGAATTCAAAAAGAAATTTGAATTCTTCTTTTCAAATTTGGAGCACTTGTCAAAATTTCTTCTCCCTTCTCTCTCCTTGGGCTCAGCCCACTTTCTCCCTTTGGGCTGGCCTGCCCCTCCTGGCCTAGCCGGCCTGCTGCCTCCCCCCGGCCCACCTGTCTTTCCCCCCTCGACCCGCTCTCCTAGCTCGGCTTGCTACCTCTTCCCCCCTCGGCATCGGCCCAGCGCCTCTGCCTCCTCCTTCCTCCCCCCGACCGGCTGCCTCTTTCTCTCTCTCTTCTTCGCGCACGCCAACGCCAGCCTTTGGCTCCCCTCTACCGCCACCGGCTCCCCCTGCTCTAGTCTCCTCCGCTGATCGCTGCGACTCTGGCGCCCTCCCTCGCGCTATCATGTCCCCGCGCGTCCCCTCTACACCGTGCGCACCTTCCCGCCCGGTCCAAGCCGCGCGCCCGCGTCACCAGTCTCCGCCACCACGTCAGCACGACCCTAGGTCGTCGCCTCTCCCTGCAGCGCTCACCTGCCTCCCATCCGGTCACCTCCGTGCGCAGGCCGCCCATGCCGCCGCCTCCGAACCAAGCGCGCGACCGAGCTCCTCCTCAATGGCTCCCTCGCCCCCTCGCCTGCCTATAAAAGAGCTCTCGTGCTCCTCCTATCTCCCCATGCCGCCCCATCGCCTTTGGAAAGCCCCTCCAGCAAGAACTGTTGTTTTCTTCCATTTCAGCTGAGTCGCCTCTACCTCTGGTCAGCACATGATGGGTCTACTTCTTGAATATCATCGACACACGATGATTCCTTTTTCTTCAAGCTCTTCATACACATCAACGCATGATGCATCTTCTTCTTAAACCTTGACTTGATGACGATTAACTCATGATATCATCCCAAGTCTTCATTACCCTAGAACATAACCTATTCATCCAACTCATGGAAAATGTTAGTTTCATAATATGATTATCATTAATTACCACACCATACCATTAATTTATAATGGTGGGACAAGATACTTCAACATTTCCCTCTTTGGTAATTGATGATAATCACTTCAATTTTACATAATTGAATATAGATAAATGAGAGAACAAATAAGTATATATGAACTATACAAGTTTTATATACTCAAGGATATATTTCAAAGTAAAGATCCTTGATGTATATGTGGAGAGCGGAATATGGATCAATACTACTGAAACCACAAAATATAGAGTGAACCCCCCTAAATGTGTGCAAACACGAATGTGTAATAAGAACATATGCACATATTCAAGTTATACTTATGGTGGAGTTCAACCTATATTTTGGATCCGATGAATGCAACAATAAATAAGAATATGATGTCGAATGCATACCTCCATGATTTTCACCTTTATATCCAAATGAGACTAAACAATAGATATAACAGTAGAGGAGTTAGTATCACAAATAGATTTGTCATTAATCACTAAAATACTCTATTAACTCATAATGGCGGGTCTAGATCCTTCACAATCCCACAACTAGTCTCCACTGCTTTAACTGTGGAGAGAAAGGGCACTTCGCTAACAGGTGCCCTAATCGTCAAAACACTACCGCAATGTTCAACCCTGGAGCCGCCCCAACTCAAGGTCAAGGATCGAATCAAAGCAAGAGTCTCCAGACTTCTCAAGCTTCAAGGTCTACCCCGACGCCAAACCGCGACCGTGTGAATCATGTCACAGCTAAGGAGGTCCAGGAGGCCTCAGGAGTGATGATGGGTACGTTCTCTGTTATTTCAGTACTCGTGCAAGTTTTATTTGATTCTGGGGCTTCGCACTTTTTTGTGTCAAGAAAGTTTGTTGAAAGGCTTAAGTTGTCGATTTTTAAGTTAAAGAAACCCGTGGTGTTGAGTTCACCCGAGGGACCTCTTTTTGCTACATCAGCAGGTCCCAGAGTAGAGATTGCTTTGGAAAATTCTGGATTCCTAACAACCCTCCTTGTGTTAGAGTCCCAACCTCTGGATACCATTGGAGGTCCATGACTGAGAAAATTGTGATAATTGGTTTTAATCCCCCAAAACCCTAATAACTTGCTGGTACCACATCTGGGCGGATGGAATGGTGGTGGATGCCGTCGGGCACAAGAGTGGTTGGTATGGGGTATGAACCGCCCGGATGAATTAAGGACTTAATCTTGTCATGAACTCCCTTGTAAAACAAGTACAACCGCAAGTATGCAAAGTGCAACTTAGCCTAGTAAAATTATTAAACCCTGAATGTCATCTCGCTGGATGGATAGCGGGAATGTGCATGCGCGTGTTGCGACCGGCTTGAAAGGGACACCGATGTTATGAAGTTGCCAGTCGCTGAGGTGTAGTTCAACTACATCAGTCGCTGAGGTGCACATCCCACACAACGTATGGGTGTAACCCCATATAGGTGAGATGACGGAAAGGGTGAGATAATGTGAACGGTTACTGTGACGATCACTCAACTACATGACTACGAAATCATGTGGGGTAACAAGTATGATTATCTCTTGTGGGTACAGTGTACAACATTTGCAGAGTCTAAAACTATTTAAACAGCCGTGCCTACGGTCAAAGGCGGGCATGGAAACTTGATAGAGTTAGTTCTATTTCAAAAACCTTGTGGGTGGTATGCAAATCAGGTCGGCTCACCTAGCCTGCGATTTGGTTTTCTCCTGGATCATCGTATCCAGTGTTGATATGGTATGGAGGTAGCTCCAGATAAAAAATAAGCATAAAGGTGGAGGTAACCTCTGCTGATAGAATTAGTGCATAATTAATCTTTTAATAAAATGCATTTTGGTTAAAATGCTAAGTGATAGGAATGTGTAAATATGATAATTGAAAATATTGCTTTAGCAAATAAAAGAATATGAGCCATCCTGGTTAAGCCTTGAATGTATATTATTGCATTGTGTGTTGGCTCGCGAGCACAGAAGTTGCGCTCATTCTCGCTCTCCCAAAACCCTTCAGATAATGTGGATCAAGGAGACTATGCGTATTTCGAGGATCCCGAAGTCGACGGCCAAGGGAACAATGAAGAATAGTCTAGATTCTGTAGTCTAGGTCTCGCCCCAGTCTAGTGGACTCGTCGGTACTTGCGTATAACCGATATTATCTAAACCCTTGGATAATATCAGTCGTACACAGGTCACCCTAGTCGTTTGCCTGTGGAGAGATGGGCTCTACCCTTTTTGCTTTCGCTGTAGTTTACGTCATGTATTATATTTGTTTGTTTTAATTCACGTCATGTATGAAATGATTCAGCAATGTATATGTGAGTGTTATCTACAGATCCAGCGAGTAGTACAATATTTTTATAGAGAATTTAAATTTATAAAATCCGGGTTTGACAGTGTTTCACGTAAAGACAGGGCACATATTTTTATTTTGTTCGTGAAAGGGTTGGTCGGAAGGCGTTGGAGATAAGATTTATTTCTTCCCAAGATCCAGTGCACATATTCACTGGACTCAGTCGCAATCTCAATCTGACTGATTGTGATTGAGGGAGTGTTTAAGATAATTGATTAGTCTAACAACTTCTGTTGTACCTTCCTCTGCTTATCTTCTTATCCAGTTTTCGGTTGTAGTTATCTGTAGCATTTTTCGGGACGTTCGGCCAGCGAGTGCATGCACATGTATTTGTTACATGGGATTGTCTAAGGTGAATGAAATTTTCTGAAGCATAAATCATATTTTTTATTCATTGGACCAACACCATATCATATAACACATTAACCTCTACACAAATCTAATGATCACAACAACTAACTTAAACTTAAGAAAATTTGAAGCAACTTATAAATAATAAATATGTTGTTGTTTATATATACTGATACAATGAGATTATAATGACTTGCAAAGCCTTACACCAAAATCCAATCTATCTCCCAAACAACATTTACAGGTCAATGATCATAAAAAGAATAATTCTGGACAGCAATAGCATTACGATTCATGAAACGACCGAAATGTACCAGAGCCATTCTAGCTGGTAAAAAGACAAGCGTGTCATGCGTCGCAAAAATGGTGACAACTGTAGTAATTTACAAGAAGAGACTCTCAAGCTAAAAATTAGGAGTAACAGCAGCAGCGGAATAAACATAAACTCATTTGGGCGTGCAAGAAGCAGCCAGAGTTCAGAGCATGTGCAGCCTTTTCAATTTTCGTACTGCGATTATTACTCTGAATTTCCTTCCTTAAACACCTTCACCCAGTTCTCAGCGCTGTCTATTATTTCACCAGTCTTGATCAAGTAGCGAACCTTGGTTCCATCCTCGAGGAATTTGTGCCCAACCCTACTTGTCACATTCTTTTCCTTTGAGTAGAGCATCACATTTGAGCTATGAATGGGGCCTTCAATCTGACAAAAGAAAATCCCAAGTCTCATCAGGAGATAACACTTAGGCATCTGAAACTATGTTCTTGCCATGAATATATGCAAGTTTGCAAATTGCAACACAAGAGGCACATAAAGAAGTTTCAATAGAAACAATGCTGACCATGACAATTTCACCCGGTTCGTCTTCCGTGCCTTTCTTGTGCTTCGACTTCAAGTTCATGTCCTTCACGATCACAGTGCTGTTATGCTTGTAAAGCTGTGTAACTTCCCCAACTTTACCTTTCTCACGGCCTGCAATGATTTGCACTGTATCACCGACCTTAACATGCATCTTGTGCAGCACAGGCAGGCTGTTTGGTTTACACTTCTTCCGTTCCCATCGCTTAAGCTACCATGGAAAAGGAATATTTCAGACATTTAATAGTACATAACATGGTGCGAGACATGTTAGACACACAAAATCATACTCACCCTCATTTCAATTGGGCATGTCTTGATCATGAATTTAATCTGCATATCAAATTTATGTACAGATTGTCAGAGTTTCATATGAAGTAGCATAATAATTCATTTCAAAGAAACGAGAAAAACACACAATAATTTTCTGAGAAATAATTTAGTACCAAAGAAGTACCATAGCTCTATCACTTCATTCAACAACAATTATCTGGCCTCATTATTTTCTAGTCATCATTTTTCGGGTAACTCAGTTGGGTTTATCCACTCCCTTTCTTATTTGTTAGTAATTAGCTACGGGTGAGTTTCTCTACAAGGAAGAGGGGTACAGTGGGCAATGCAGGAGAGGTAAGACAGACCGAAGTGACATGAGTTCAGTATAATCAGTGCTCTGCATAAAATGTACTATCTAGCGTGCCAGTAATTTTCTATAGGTTATTGCTCGAGTGAATTGAGTTGCCCATTAATTCCTCCATCAACATCTTTGTAAATTTTGCACCATTG
Organism: Hsuehochloa calcarea; assembly: GCA_036346395.1. Taxonomy (NCBI): domain Eukaryota; kingdom Viridiplantae; phylum Streptophyta; class Magnoliopsida; order Poales; family Poaceae; genus Hsuehochloa; species Hsuehochloa calcarea. Next base: position 3,920,813 of record CM070604.1, on the reverse strand, counting down.
TGTGATTTATACCTATGAAGGCAAATTGTTTCTCGCCAGTCAGATGCCAGTCAGATGCAATATGTGCCAGCAGGTTAGAATGAAAAGTTGAAAACCGCTCCATGTCTCATAAGTTGTCTCAAGAGAATATGATAGCAGAAATAAACTTGAAGTTTTTTTGTCTGTTTAATTTTTTTAAAAAAAAATCCTTGTCCTTTGAAGCCTGAGTACTGGAGTTTCATCATTTACACTGCCCTCAGCATTTTTTTGGACAACAAAAGAACCCCAGGTATAAATTTAAGTACTGAACCTTAATGCACGATTCATCGGAGGTAGCACAATTTCCACAGTTAGAATACTCAACAATCTGGGGAGTTTGAAAAATCTTTACTTCCATCCAACCCAGGGGCGGACCCAACAAGGGTCATGGGTGTTCACCTGAACACCTTTTTTTTTTTTGCAAAATACCTTGTATTTAGTTAATATATTATTCATATATATTGATAATTATACTAAATACTTCACATTTATACCCCTAATAGATTTCAGCTCACTCCCACACCTCCTCTATCCAATTTGTCTAAAGTAGTGCGGCTCAGCCCACCAACCCAGTAGTTTTCAGCCCATTCGGAGACCTCTCCCTCAAATCAAGTCCTTAACCCCCCGGCGGCGTCTCAGCCCATTAGGGGTGGCGCTAGCTCATGAGGCAACCAGGCGTTGGGCAAGGCAATTTGGTGGCAAGCGAGAGGGTGAGGACGGTTCTGGGCTCCAGCTTGACCTCGGCAACAACGTGTTAGATAAAAGGTAGGAGCAAGGTAGCAAGCGCTAAGAAAGCGGACGTCGAGTGAAAACTAGCCGGGCCGCTAGGGCCGGCGAGTTATGCCGCACAAAGCATATGTGCATCCCCATTCCTCAATTCCTCGGTCCCAAATTCCCAAATTAACATTTTTTTCTTAATTATTTTGTAATTTAAAATTCTTTGTGGTGTTATCTCTAGTACGGAAAAATTGTACTTAGTTTTTTTTTTGCCATTGTGGATTTTTAATTTTTCCATTGAGCAATATTTTATTAAATCCGAACACTCATCCGATAAATCCTAGGTCCGCCACTGATCCAACCAATCCCTATACAGTTAATTATACTGAGTCCAAGGTTCAAGCAGACCACCCAATTTCGCAAGAAGAGGAGGTTTTGGTTGGTTGAAGCCTAGAAAACAACAACGAGCAGGCAGACATCACCAATATACCATTGCAATGCTACACTATTAGGAAGCTCTAAACCAAAGATAAGTCAACTAGTGGTGGAACGAAGTTGAGGACAAACAGGGCTCCAGCGGCAGCTTCTAGCCATCTGGCCATCACGGAGCTTCGTCTCTTACTGCCATAGTTCCATGTAAGGTTGATAGGGGCAGAGCTTATGCCAATTAGGTCTTAATTTGGGTAGGAATGTATTATGGACATTGATGCTTTGGATTCTAGAGGAGAGCTTATGCTAATTAGGTCTTAATTTGGGTAGGAATGTTGTTGTTGATCCTCGCAAAAAAAAATGTTGAATGTTAGTGGGCAATTGGCCTCCTCTTGTTATTGTCTCACGCTCCGCAACTGAAGTCAGCATCTCCAAAGAGCGTCCTTTTGCAATTTGTGCTTTAGCACGCTACTCCAGTCCAACCTCTACGGCTCTACCTGAACAGCTCCTTACCAAATGAACGGAACAACATCAACCTGCGCTTTCTTCGTTCGGCACAGCGAGTCAAAATAGTAGAGCAACAGAACAAAAAAAGACAGAAGAGACGGAATTGGGAGGCGGCACAAACCCCTGCCGGCGCGGCGGAGAAGGTGGCGAGCCGGTGGCCCCAGAAGCTGCTGGTGCTGGCCGATCCGGACGCGGAGATGGAGAGCGATGCCATGGATCCCTGCAACGCCGCCATCCCAGCCATCCTCGCCGTCCTCCTCGCTCACTCCCTCACTCACCCAAATCGCAAACCGCAGAGCAGAGAAGAAGCGGAGGATAACGCCTTTGTGTTCCCGAACAGGATAATGTAAACGCTTTTCTATTTTCTGACGGTGATTTGTATTACAAGTGGGCCTCGAGGCCGAACAGTCTGGGGCCTCTGGTAAGACACAAATGGGCCGGATAATGGGCCTTAATGGAACCTAAGATATCCTGCGCGGCCCATCATCTACAGTAGTCTTCTTCCTCGTGTCTCCTAGCGTACCTTCGCCTCCACATCACACCACGCACGCATCAGCATCACAAGGACGGACGGGCTCTCCTCACACGCCACGCGCCATGCTTCTCTCACTGGGAGAGGCGCTTCCGGCTCCAGATCCCTATCGTCAGCGCCGAAGCGCGCAAGCTAATTGACAGTTGCCGAGGCAAGCAAACCCCACGCCACTTTACTTGGAATTTTCTTTTATTTGTGTGTGTGTGTGATTGCCGAATTGCTGATACTACTGCTGCGCGCCTGCGCCTACGCATGAGGCGGTTCTTTCCTATCACGCTGCGTGGGAATTGTAATGTTGCAATTCTTACATCACTTTCTCTCTCTCTCTCTCTCTCTCTCTCTCTCTTTTTGGGTGTAGCAATCGCATTGCGGTGATGGTTTGGGCGGTGCGGGTGGGTGGGTTGGTAAAAGGCAGCAATGTGTGTCAAGATCCCACTTTTTGCGATTGCAGATCCCAATCTGTGTCTAGAGGAGAAGGTTGAGATGCCATCTCTGATTTATCTACTTCTAATCATGGTACTAGTCATTACAAGTTCGAAGCCTTTCTCCAAAGATTCTGAGACATCGAGCATCTTTCGCAGACTAACCTACCCTTGTTCCTTCAAAGGCTACGTTTCTCTGCATTCTGCAGTACTCCTGTAGTCCTGCACTTGTGATGAATCATAGGATATGTATGAAGGATGGTCATGGACAACACGTGCACTGCATTCTTGGGCAGTTGGGCCCGTGCAGCTGCCTGTTCCTCTGGATCACTATCACCAAATCGCTCCTATCCCTTTCGTGTAACTACCATCAGAGTTATTCAATTGATTCCCAACAAGGTCCTGCCGTGCAAGCAAGTCTTTATCTTTCCCATGGGATAAGCGTGTGACTACGCAAATCCCGGCACAGATTAAGTCCCTAGTCCTTTATCAGAATCCTGGCTCTTTCCCTTTCTTTAACTTGTCCATTCTTTAAATCAACGCTGAGTATATACATGTTGTGATCAACATGCTAATGGTTACTTCTTGTTTTGTTCGTATGCTATGCTGCCAAACTAAACGGATAACGAAAGGACTTCTATTTTATTAGGATAATTGTCGTAGTTTCCTTGTCATCGTTATCATTTAGCATCATGGCAATAATAAGAATTATGGCCAATATCTTGCAGGATGGTCCGTTAGGAAGAAAATACATTATCTTGTTAATATATGGCCTTCTCTCCATGTGGCTAATTATATAAAAACTTAGCATCCCTCTCAAACTGGGTTTGCTTCCAAAGACACTAAGGCTTATCTATGGAGTGCAGGTTCGATCCATGAGTGATGGAGTGGGTGATGGAGTGCGGGGAAATCCCAAATCAGCCTGAAACTGTTGTACTCAAGCAAAGCTTTATGTTGCTTCACTCATGGCATTTCGGAGTTGGACATGTCAAGGGGTTTCCTTCCCTTGTTGATCAAGTGTTAAATGTGATAGAGATATTGCACCTTGTGGCCTTGATAAGAATTACTTAGCAGAGATGCACGTTGAAAGGTCTTCCAAGACAAGTGAAGCTCAGCCTTCAGTTGCTTCCCACACTCCACCTACTCAGCAAGGTTTATATATATCTCGTGATCCTGTCTGGTACTTATTCATGGAATAAGGACATTAGTAGTTAGTGCTGAAAACTGAAGGAAACACCATGGGTGTCTTATCACTGATTCATACCCTTATCAGCTTTGCTGCTTGTGCTGAAGCTATAAGGAGAGCAGACTTCCCTCCCGGTTTTATCTTTGGCACTGCTTCTTCAGCTTACCAGGTTTAGTATTGCAATCTCTTTTATTTCAGCTGATGTGCTTTTAGTTGGATGTCTGGTAGGTGTTTCTTGTCAATATGTTAACTGTATTGCCTTGTATCTAAATATGTTAACAGTATGAAGGCGCCGTCAATGAGGGCCAACGTGGACCTACAATATGGGATACTCTTACGAGACAACCCGGTGCAGTAATGAGAATTTGTTGCAAAAAAAGTACTCTAATCTGATGTGCCAATTTGGTCCAAATTATGACTGCATGGCTTCTTTTCTGCAGGGCGGGTGATAGATTTCAGCAATGCAGATGTTGCTGTTGATCACTACCATCGTTACAAGGTGAGTTATGCATAATTGATGGATCTCTTGTTCTCTCTTTTATGCGAATTAATTCATTTGTTTGTGCTATGTAAGCTGGAGCTTGAACTCTAACTTTACCAATTACATTGGGTTCTAAACATCTTGATGACCCAATGTCACCTGAATTGATAATAAACTTATTAGAGAATTCATTTATCAAGCACGAGCAAGGCCCTGCATTCCTGGCAGTTGTATCAAAAGTTTGCCTACCTGTCATTTGACCGACTTCTAGTAATTTGTAAAAACTGAAATGATTGTGCATTTTCCTGTTCATTTCATGTCTCTAAGCATCAATGTATTATCATGTCATACAATTATCCTGGTGCCAGTTCCATCTGGTCCTTTTCCATTTTAAGTGTGTAGAATGTATGCACACTAATTTACTATATCAAACTGAAAATCGGCTTCGCTGGTGTGCTGCTTCCAAAATTAAGACAGCAGGAGGACTATTCCTGAGGATTTTCCATGTATGGGGGTGACATTTGGATCAGCAAGAAGGCTTTCTGAAATAGATCATTTCTTAGTTTTGCCCAATCAATTTTAAACTTCTTAGACTAAATTGATAATGAAATAAGAATACCAGCAACACCGATAAACTATCCAGAGCTGACAAACCCAACCCTGATTGGCAGGAAGATGTGGACTTGATGAAGGACATTGGCATGGATGCATACAGGTTCTCTATCTCATGGTCACGCATCTTCCCAAGTATGTATGAAGTAATTTCTGCGCAAAGTACTTTATTATTTTTTGTCTCTGTCTACTAACTAGATATATGATTTTCTTGCCAGATGGAACGGGCGAACCTAATGAAGAAGGATTGAATTACTATAACAGCCTCATAGATGCCCTATTAGATAAAGGTCTTCTGTTTTCTACATCTCGGTATGTACATATTGCAAACTGTTGCCAACTATAACTTTTTATTGTCTTTCTTTGGTGTTTTCTACATTTGTGGATCAGGTATACAACCATATGTAACACTCTTCCACTGGGACCTTCCCCAAGCACTAGAAGACAGATATGGCGGCTGGTTAAACTCACAAATTGTGTATGGGATACTACATCATCATCTTGTTTTAAATGAAACTGTTGCTTACACAATCTATATAGCATTCAAATTTATTTCTTTTCAAGAAAATATATTTGATTGATTGTGACAGATAAATAATGCAGGGAGGATTTTGTTCACTATGCCTCTACTTGCTTCAAGGAATTCGGAGATAGAGTGAAGCACTGGATCACCTTTAATGAGCCCCATAACTTTGCAATTGAAGGCTATGACCTTGGCATCCAAGCACCCGGGAGATGTTCCATTCTGTCACATTTGTTCTGTAGGGAGGGTAAATCATCGACTGAGCCATATATTGTAGCTCACAACATACTTTTAGCGCATGCTGGTGCTTTTCATTTATACAAACAACATTTCAAGGTAATCCATTGTAAACAAATATTTTAGTAATGTTTATCTTCTAGAACATTATAAACAATGAAGGCAAAAAAAAACATGCATGTCTCTGTTTACTAATTGCAGAAAGAACAAGGAGGCCTCATTGGAATTGCACTTGATTCCAAGTGGTATGAACCATTCTCAGATGCGGATGAAGACAGAGAAGCAGCGCAACGAGCAATGGACTTTGAGCTTGGATGGTGATACATTAACTACCATCTTGATATATAAACATAAGTTTAATTCCTATGTAATTACAGTAAATATCCATTGTTCCTATATTAATTAGGGAATTTTGCAAGTGTGAAAACAGGTTCTTGGATCCCTTAATGTTTGGCCACTATCCTCCTTCTATGCAGAAACTTGCAGGCAACAGGCTTCCTCAATTTCCAACTCAGGCATCAAAGTTAGTATCTGGTTCGCTAGATTTTGTTGGTATAAACCACTACACTACATTATATGCTAGGAACGACAGGATGCGGATCAGGAAACTTGTACTGAATGATGCTTCAACCGATGCTGCTGTCATACCAACTGGTCAGTCTTGATAAATGTAGGGATTCTAGACCTCCTAATCCATTTTGGTTATTACTGATTTCTTCACTGCATGCACTATGACAGCTCATAGGCATGGAAAGAGAATAGGAGAAACGGTACAATTTCTAAAGCTGTTTCTTCCATTGCTTCAGACTTGTTCTATCTTTTCATATATCATCTTTCTAGTTAAATGCTTGACTGAAAAATATGTCTTTATCAACTTTCAGGCAGCATCAAGTTGGCTGCACATAGTTCCTTGGGGCATGTTCAAGCTGATGAAACATGTCAAAGAAAAGTATGGAAATCCGCCTGTGATCATCACCGAAAATGGTGGGTGGCTGAAGATTCTACTATTGACAGTCAATAAGAATTATTGCCTTGAATGAATCGACAAAAAATAACTGACACATGAAGTTGTTTATGGCAGGTATGGATGATGCAAACAGCCCATTTTCAAGATTAGAAACTGTCCTGCAAGATCATAAAAGGATACGGTACCACAATGACTACATGTCTAACATCCTAGATGCTATAAGGTGAAGTTTCAGTTCTCTGCACATACGTTTGAACGGAACCATCAACGCCGTGCATCATGATGTGTACCACTGTAATCACCTGTTTTGCTCGGTACATAAGAACTGTGCAATCTGAATTACTGCAGGAAGGAAGGTTGCAACGTCCATGGTTACTTCGTATGGTCACTGCTCGATAACTGGGAGTGGAACTCAGGGTACACGGTGCGATTCGGTCTTTATTACATTGACTACAAAAACAACCTGACAAGGATACCCAAAGCATCGGTCGAATGGTTCAGTCGGGTTCTAGCCCAGAAGACGTCTATCATGTAGATAGAGTACAGTGATTCTGCAATAGCCATTTTAAGTGTACATAACTACCATTATCTTTGATGTAATTGTAACTTGATAGTCTCCTATTCGACCGTCAACCACGCTGTTGAATTTTTTCGTTGTACTTGTACATTGATGTTTCAAATCAACAAGAGAAATACACTTCTTAAACATCCCATCCTCTATGTTACTGTATGTTGATGCTGCTTTTTTTCCTCCCCAAAGTTGAATTGGCATTTGGCAGTGAGATGCTCCAAGAAGCTAAGCCTATAGCGCATGATGTGCAGAACAAGTGAGGACAAATCCTTAAAAGACGTGGCTTTCATACCAGGAAGGTTGGATGGCGTTGGGTTGGGCCCAGCAGCTTCAGGTCAGAATGGTCCCCTCCCCTGAAATTTCTGGCTCCAAACTTTGTTCTTACGAGTAAAATGCTGAGGTGCCTCGAGATGATGTCTATCCATCTCAATGCAACTTCACAGCAAGCTTTGCCTAGCCTAACTTCTTTTGCAGTATGCTACATAAAATCTCTCTGTTGCTTTTGACGGCCAATGTGCCGTACTGCAGTCAAATGTGCAAATTTGGACATAGTTTATCAACATGTTACACGCCACTTGTGCTGATCTTCAGTCGGAAAAGGACAGCCTCAACATATATAAGAGATGACTGGGGAGGAGGAACACATGGAAAATATGGAGATGGAGACGAGATGTGAAAAGGACAGACAATGAAGTGAGATAGGCCCGGCCCGGCGGGCAGGTAGGAGGAGTAAACCGTCGTCACTCGTCAATCGTGATGCTGTGTGTGAGCAAAGAGGAGGAAAACCACAAAAAAATGGGCTGCAACTGCCAAGAAGCAAAAGCTATCTGGGGAACGAACCGTACGAGATTCCCAAGTCTGAACAGCGTGCCTGTACAAAGGTGATCCAGATCCTGCCGGTGCCGGTTTGAGATTTTCGATTTCTAACCGAAGCTTACACGGAAACTTTGCCTAAAAGTCGGGTGATACTTCGTCTCACAACATGACCATCATGGGCGAGCAAAATCAGATAGGAAACTTCTTATAGGAAACTCTTACCGAGGACTGAGCAGATCACCGAAGACCCCCAATATTAGGAATTTAGGTAGGATAAAGCGAAGCCATCCAAATTCCACCCGAAGGTCCATTTGGACAAAAGGGATTCAAGCCGATCTGATCGCTAGTAGTTTCATACGAAATTTGTGAAAAAAGGAAGAAAAAAGAGAACAGTGTAAACTCTATGGAAATCGCGTGGGATCCGTACAATCCAAACCGGGCCCAAGTGGGTCTTTCCTCGCTTAATCTAAGCCGTCCGATCAGCATCGTACAGTTCCGATGGCTCCCACACATTCCTCCGTACAGAAGCTCGTCTGAACAGATGACACGAGCCATGGCACGCACACTTGCGCGCAAACCCGCTCATATTCGCGTCGGAACTCGGAACAGCACCCGGCGAAGCGAAGCCAACATCCACACGCCGAGCCGCTATCATATGTGCGGTCCGTCCAGCCCACGGCCAACTCAGCGTGTCCCCCGCTCCCTTCCCGCGTCCCACGAATCCACCGGACGAATCGCCACCGCACCACACCACGCATCGCACACGCACACGCACTCGTGACCCCAATCCATCGACCGTCCCACCCCCCTCTCCCTCTCCCTCCCGCGTCCCGCGCGGCCGCCGCACCTTCTCTGAAACCCACCGCTCCCTCTCCTCCCATCCTATTTATTCCCTCCCTTCCCACCTCCTCCCCAACCCATCAAGCGTTCCAAACAACTCCATTCCACTTGATTCGATTCCTCTCGTCATCTACACGGACCAAGGAACCATCAGGGTTCAGAAGCGGCGGTAGTGATACCTTTCTACACAGGTCGATGGCGGCGCAGCAGAGGCAGATGCAGGCGGGTTCGGAGGCGGAGGGGTTCGAGGACTACCTGCCGGTGATGGCGGAGCGGCTTGGGGAGGAGGGGCTGATGCAGGAGCTGGCCAGCGGGTTCCGCCTGCTCATGGACCCGGCCGCCGGCCTCATCACCTTCGACAGCCTGCGCCGCAACGCGCCGCTGCTGGGGCTCGGCGGCATGTCCGACGACGACCTCCACGGGATGCTCGCCGAGGGCGACTTCGACGGCGACGGCGCGCTCAGCGAGATGGAGTTCTGCGTCCTCATGGTCAGGCTCAGCCCCGAGCTCATGGACGAGCCGCGACGGTGGCTCGACGACGCCGTCGCCCAGGCCTCCCAGTTCCTCTTCACCAGCTAGAAGATCGATCGAGAGTTCCAGATGGATAGGAATCTTCTTTTTCTTCTTCTTTCCCTTGTTCATAGCATCAGGATTCAGCAAGGCACTGCTGATTGGTTGATGGATTCCATGTGTACTCATGTAGCTCTCTCCCTTTCCCTGCCCATCTGTTCGTCCCAAGTGGAATTAATCTGAATTGATCAGCAGGCTTTTTCTTTTCGCCACACATACATACATTATCTCTGCTCTGCTACACACATCTATGTTGCAACACCGTTATGAGCAGTGACTGGCAAGATTTGCAATTCTTCAATTTTCGCAAAATACGCTAGTACAATCGATCGATCAACGAGATTGGGCATTCGGCAGATGCGTGCGTGCATACGCAACCCCCTCAGAGTCTTGTCGGGTCAGCAATTCTTCTTCCCTTTTTCTTGACGTAGTGACGTTAAGTAAGCTGGACCGGGAGCTTCCGAAAAGGTGGCCGGAAGCGTCAAAAGCGGGAAGGCGAGGCGAGGCGAGGCGAGAGCGACGCTTTCTCCAGGTTGGGCTGGTTTGCCTCCGCGCGCGGCAGTCAAAACCGTTCATGTCTTGCTACAACTCACACGCTCCTACTACTCTATTTGGACCGTGCCGCCGCCGCCGTCTCGGGTCTCTACTACTATGCCTATCCAAGTACCCAACTTCGCTAGGACTACGTGAGCTTTACACCGAATTTCGCGATTGACTTTTGCTACTACCGTTTTTCCAGTATGGTAAAATAAAGTTGGATCATTTTCTTTTATCAAAATAGTTAAATTTTTATCTGTATGTGCTTTGAAATTTTTACTTCTTCTCGTACGACGAATTGAGTCTGAATTTATTATAATTTTTTCTTCGAAATATAACAGGTTCATCATATTATCGTATTTTGTTGGTATATAATTTTATTTTTTATTTCTACCTTTGTTTTTTCTTAGCCTCTCACATTATACGTTAGATTTTGAATCATGTGATGGAAATATAAGTTATTAAGACATTCGAGAATAATTATAGTGATTAAGAATAAAAATTATATAAATAATTAACTGTAATTTATATATAATAAAATTAAAAATGAACTAAAATTTAACTATTTTAAACCGAGAAAACAGTCAAAATTTGTATAGACGGCCGTTTCCACCTCTTTTTGCACGGGTTTGGTGCGGCGGTGAGGTGAGATCGGACGCACTGTTTGTTTGCTGATACGATATAATGATACGACGTCAACCTGGCCTGTTTGGTACTTAATTTGGTCCAACGCCGACGGAGACCTGGAGATCGAATCAGAGAGGTGCCATGAACCGGGAAATTCATTCTGAGTCGACATTAGTGCCCGGTGCGATGAACGGGCGATTGGGCGTAGCCGTTGCCCCGGCCCACAGCAAACCAATCGGGTTAAGTGATCAGTCAAGTCTAACACATGATTCCTCGCCAACCCAAAAAAAGAAAAGAAAAGAAAAGAAAAACTAACACATGCTTGTTCTTTGCAATTTCTGCTGCTGAATCGAACTGTTCAGTGCGTAAATAAGATTCTTGGTAGATGCTAAGCGAGGTAGCCTGGTCATGGCCGACCTGTAGCACATTTGTAGCACCAAACCTCTCCTAACTTGTTTATGGCTAAGCATTTGTAGCACATTGATCTGCCACGCCTTCGAATGATTTAATTGGATGATTGGCATTATTGGGCTGTACACCTACCTATACTTCCACACCAAGTCTCAACTCCTCTTCAACACAAATAAAATAAAAGTCTATGCTCCTCTTAACCTCCACAGCTAGTCCACAGCTAGATTAGAATAAACTGCGTACGTCCTGCCTGCCTGTTGTCTCTTTGCTGCGCCTAGGATTCTAAACATGTTGTTTTTCCTGCCGGTCGCGTCGATGGCAACGGCAGCGCTGCGGCTTCGGCGGAGCCCCCGCGGTGGGACGCAGCGGCATCTGCTCTCACCAAATCGGATGACTCCATGTACGCCGAGGAGGGATCACGGCCCAAAAATAAACTCAGCTGGTCAGTTCGATCGCACGCTACTAGTCTTCGATCTCCCTATCCACGACGCTATTGATCTATGGACGATGCACACGTGAGTCTTAGCTTGCCCCCTGAACGATTGACAGTTTAAATCTACTGCAAATTGGGCAAGTGAGTCGGATTGGAATCAATCATGTGTGTGTGGTGCATGTGGCTGGCTGCAGATTGAGATGAGCTGTCCACCGCGCGGAGATAGGTACACGCTGACATTATTCGTTTACGCGAGTTCTGGTTTTCCGGATACGCGTTAGCTTCTCGGATTCTTCTCCTCAACGTGCTTTCCATGGATCCTTAGTCCATCATGTGGGCGGTGTTTCCGGGAGAGAGAGAGTGTGTGTGTGAACAGTAATCACCGCAGACTAGCAACAGCAGGGAAAGTGCCATGGTGATTTACTGTAGCACAACTGTAGTAATCGATGTCGAACTTTGATTTTTAATTAAGCGATGGAGATCGCTCTTAATACTTATGCACTGTTGATCCTCTGTATCGACTCTTTCGATGCATAGGATCTTAATCAACCTTCCATCTTCATTGCTACTGTATTTAATTATAAGCAGTAGTGGCACCGGATCATGAGCTCTCTAGGGCAGCATGTCACAAGCTATTTTCTCCATGTTCTACGTTAGTAGAGCAGTAATAGTAGGAGTACTGTACTCTAGAGTACTATCAAATTGTGCAAACAAAACAAAAATATAGCATGCTATGCAGCACCTCCACAAGTTAAAAAGTGGTGACATGCACAGTGTTATCAGTTTTGGTGTCTCCTTATTAGTAGCAATTGCTGTTGCACAACCTGTGCTATTCTTCCCACGTACTCACTATCATTGTGCAGATACTAGCGGCACAGCAATACACATGCATGTGTGGAGAAATAATCTGATTCCAGGTCGATGGTCTGTTTAGCTTCGGAGACTGACAGCATTGCTAGCTGTTCTTATCCTCAAGATCGATCATATGCTCAGTGTTACACACTTGCTCATAAACAAATCGATGAGAGACGACTCAGACACCGTACTAGGCTGGCCTGACCCGTCTCCGAAAAGGTGAGGAAATTTAACCGAAAGGCCCAAACAGAGACTTCTCTTCAGAACCGCGCTGCAAAAAAAGTTACTTTGCTACCGAGTTCTTCCTCTCCGCCAAGTCGTAACGCGCACAAAATCTGCACCGGACTCGCCCACTTCATCCTATGCTCTACAGGTTACATGGTCACTTTCTGTTGCAACAAACTGCCATGTACATTTCATTCCCACGTCTTATCAGTGGCTTCTACCGGCAGCAATCGAAAACCATACCAAAGTCACTAAATTTCACCAAAATGAATCGAACTACAGGTTACCTATCGAAGACCAAGACTAATCCCGGGGATTATGATCGCAACAATCTCAAGCCCTGAAAAGCCCGTCACCGAAGAAACGGACATCCAAGTTAGCGACTTGCCCCAATTTAAGAAATAGTGCGCGCTACATTCCATAAAAATTCATCAGCCGCACAGCTCCAAGAGCCAGAGCCAAACCATCAACGGTGATAAAAAATTACTTCCCGACCAAATGCTAAATTTAACATGGGGAGTCAGAGAGAATTGGGGATCTCACATGTTGCACTCCTTGATGTCGTCGTAGGCGTGCTTGTAGGCGCAGTCCGGCTCGCGACACTCGCCGAAGTCGCGGAAGAAGCGGCGCACCGGCATGCGTGCCTTGTCGAACTGGTGCAGGAACCCGCACGCAACCCCCTTCATGCACAGCCCCCGAAGCCACTGCCGGCACACCGTCTGCCGGTAGCTCCCCCGCCCGCGCCCGTGCCCAGCCCCGTCCCCACCGCCACCGCCGCCCGCGCCAGCGTCGGCCGAGGATGGCGCGAGGCCCCTCGTCGCCGGGGCCGGGTCGAGGCCGCCCTCGAAGTCGAAGCTGAGTCCGCCATCGCCGTCCTCCATGGGGACGCCGCCGTGCTTTCTCGCTCTGCCCGTGTAGTGGGCCGCGCCGTCGGCTTTTACTAGAGCGCAGCGCAGGACGCAGGTGCTGCTTCCTACTGGGCCGGCATCCCCGTGTTTCGCCTGGGAGGCCGTGCCATGCCCTGCCCTGGCCGAGCGGAAGTCTTGTCTAGTTGCGACAAAGTTATCAAATCCGGCCTGATCGTCGTTGGTCGGACCGGTAGGTCCTCCTTTCGCTCCGCACGTTTTTATTAAAACTAGTCACACTGTTCGTTCGTGCGTTGGAATGAAATTTTGATATTGTACTAAATAGTAAACATGCATATGTAATACACGTTTTCCCCAATATATCTAGCTTCAAAATTATATTGGGAAAAACAACATGTTTCACTTCAATTTCCATTCAAAATAATAATGATAAAATAAGACTTACAAGACTAACATAAACACCGGAGAAAAAAAAAGTATCGATAATAATGACGAAGAATGAACATAAGTCCAGATTTTTTGTTAATTTCATATCAAAACCTGGTATTTGAGTCAATAGCGAATAAATATCCAGAGATAAAAACATTAATTGGCCATCATGAGCTGCACTACCTGGCTGATCATCAACATAGGCTATGTTTGATACGGCTCTGCTCCAATTTTTTACAGCTTCAACTCCAGCTTCACTCTTGGATCCACTCATATGAGAAGTTGGAGCAATCTACGGAGGTGTTTGGTTAGAAAGTTAACTCCAGCTCCAGGAATGAGAAAGATCTTTGTAAAAAGACTGTACTACATTTGTTTTATAACTTATAATCTTTTTTCGTATTGCTTAACCTATAACATTTTAATAAATTGATTTTAATCATGTTGTGCTTTTATTTTATTTTATTTTGTCATGCTGCCATATTTTCACCCAAATTAGGAAGTTTTACTAAAAAACAAAAAAAAACATACATAAACATACGCAGTTCATAACAAACGTTCTAATTCAATAAGTATAATAACAAAAGTCTGTAACAAAGACATAATACTGTATCAAACAACACAAAATCAAATCAAATATTGTATCACCCTGCAAATATTCAACCATCCACTAGAATAATGTATCACCACACAAACTCAGAAGCATTCCAAACTCACTTGTTCATTCAGAAAATATTACAAAATTGTTTATTCCAACTCAAGGCATCCACTACAACAAAATCACCAGAAACTAACGGCTAGTTAAGCATTTTACAATACATGGTGGAGGCCGGCGTGGCGGAGGAGGGCGAGCATATGGTCACTGTCCATTGCCGAAGTTGCCATTACTACATCAAATTTGGTTGTTTCATGGGAAGAATCCTGATTCATTTGAGGGCATTCAATTGCATACGATTCTTTGCCCCGTCAGTTTCATGCAAGCCAACACATAACAAACCAGAGACCTCAGCCTGATTCATTTGTAACTTGGTGGCCTACGACACATGGAAAAAAATATAAGAAAAAAATAGCTAACAGCTTGACAGATGATCATCATAAGTCAAGCTTATACCATCCTATTGATTATTGAATCCAATACATTAAAAACAGATATCCCCAAAAATAGGGATACCAGAAAATGTCATGAACAAGGTAGAGAACACAAAGGACTTCAATTTCGGTAAGCATCACATACTTGCAATTGCTTGGCAATTGACCCAAAAAAAAACAAAATAGACAGGTCATTTCATCAATTCTTTACTGTGACCTATCCCTGGCAAAGATGTATTTATAAGAGCTGTTGTTCAGGACACACAAGGCAAGAAAGACGCCAATTGGTAGCCATGGTAAACATCATTAATCTGCAGGCATCACTAATTCACCAGTACACCAGAATAAATGGATGAAATAGCAAATTAAAACTACATGCTGAGATATCTCTTCGAAGATGTTAGCATAACAGACTAAAATAACCTGAGTGATAACTTAACGAGTTTACACTGAAAGAACATACATCTCATTTTGTATCTAAATCCAACAGCAGTTTAAGGAGTTCAAGAACAATGGGCACATTTGATGCTAAAAATCTAACACAACATCTATTGCCTATACAAGAAATAGGCACTAACTGAAGCTCAGTTTCATGTGGAAAGGATACAAGAACACAAAATTTTAGAGAATTCCTTAATCAGGGCCATATAATGAAAATATGTATAAGCTATTACATCAACTTGAGCCCAAAAAAAGAAAGATAATGAAAATATGCATGTGTGATTGTGAGGAAGAGTAGCAAGCATTGTGTCAGTTCCAGTAGCAAGCATTGCGTCGGTTCCAGTAGCTTACCTTGAAGATGCCGAGGGAAGAAGAGCCGCCGAGGGACGACGAGGTCGCGCGCCGTGCCGGGGAGGAAGACCCGCCGTCAGGGAGATCGATGAGGACCGGGCCACAGAGGAAAAGCCTAAGTTGGGGACGAGTTGGGAGGGAGGCGGAGG
The DNA here is from genome assembly GCA_036346395.1 of Hsuehochloa calcarea. Taxonomy (NCBI): domain Eukaryota; kingdom Viridiplantae; phylum Streptophyta; class Magnoliopsida; order Poales; family Poaceae; genus Hsuehochloa; species Hsuehochloa calcarea. The sequence continues at coordinate 3,904,975 of CM070604.1, read as the reverse complement.
CGGAGGAGGAGGCGTAGGGGGAAGGGGTGGGGGCGGAGCCGCGGAGGCGTCGGGAGGGAGGCGGAGGCGGAGGCGGAGGCGGAGGGGGAAGGGGTGGGGTGTGGAGCCGCGGAGGCGTTGGGAGGGAGGCAGAGGCATCGAGAGGGAGGGGAAGGGGTGGGGGCAGAACCGCGGAGGTGTCGGGAGGGAGGCGAGCCGCGGAGGGGGAAGGGGTGGGGGCGGAGCCGTGGAGGGATCGGGAGGGAGGCGAGATGCGGAGAGGCGGAGGGCTCTGGAAAAATAAGGGAGGCGAGGGGGCGGGACGACCGCGGGGGGCTGCGAGTTCGGGGGGTAGATGAGTGGCAATTTGTGGGTAAATAGTCTCAACGTCGTCTAGGTGTCGGCAAACACCAAGAGTAACAAGTCTCAACTCTCACTTGAACTAATCAAGTGTCTAAGCTCAATGGATACACAATCCACTACCTAAGGCAACACATGCACTTAGGGTCTGCTCTCCAATCTCACTAAGTGCAACACATGCACATAAGAGATGAGTGGGCTTGCTCTTTGCTCAAGAGAATAGGTAATGGCACCAGCAACTACACCCAAAGCCGACCAAGGTGGGTATTTATAGCCCACACACAAAAACTAGCCGTTAGGGAGAGATTCTGCTGAAAATCAGCGAAGCCCGCAGGCATATGGCCGGTCAGGCCGCACTTGCTCCAACGGCTATAAAACTAGCTGTTGGACACATCCGATCTGACCGCCAACCAATGGTCGGTCGGATCGGACCAGCCTTTCAGTCCGGGCAGCATATGCTAGTCAGACCGTGCCAACTAAATTCAGAGAAGCATACTCTCTGAAAAAAGCTGACCGGGTCAAAGACCCGGAGTTCTGATCAGTCTGGACTTACACCTGCGGTCAGACCGCTCCACAGAGGAATCAACAAATCCAGAAAAACACATCTTCTGAAAAATCTGATTGCGCGACCTTGACCGGGACCCCGATCAGACCGGCCAACACATGGCGGTCAGTCCGGTCCAGGAAACAAAAATTGTTTTTTGCAATTGCTTCAACTCAATTTGCAAAACACATTTGCTAATTAATGCAATATGCAAACAAGGGTTGAAGGCGAGATTCTCAACAAGTTGCAAAACACATTTGCCAACTTTTAGAATCATGCTACAAGGAATAAGGTACATGGACTTAAGCTATTTGCAAAACACATTCACAAACTAAAGTCACATGCTACAAGGATTATGTATGAGCCTCAACTACTTGCAAAACACATTTGCAAATATTGACAACATGCTAACAAGAGCTAGAGCAAGCACGATGAGCTATCAACACATGACACTTTCAAGCTACTAGTCAAGACCCCTCTTAATATTACGATAGCCTAAACTAGCAATCCGGTCTACTACCAAAACACCAAGACCGGTAAAAGACTAGAAACACATCCCTAGCCTTAGCTAGTCATACCTTTGCCTTGAACATCTTCTTGAAGCTTGATGACCCACATCTTCACTTCAAGTCCGGGTCATTGACTTGATTGTCATCAACACATGATGATCTCCTTTACTTCAAGCTCTTTACTTCAATATCATCAACACATGATGATTTCCTTCATCCTGAGTCTTGACATGATGACGATTAACTCATGATGTCATTCAAAGTCTCCATCATCCTGAAACATAACCTAATCATCTAACTCATAGAAAATGTTAGTTCCACAATATGATTATCATTAATTACCACACCATACCATTAACTCATAATGGTAGGACAAGATACTTTAATCTTTTCCTTTTTGGTAATTGATGATAACCACTTCAATTGCACATAAATTGAATGTAGATAAATAAATATAGAACAACATGAGTATACAAGAACTACACAAGTTATATATACTCAAATGATATGTTTCAAAGTAGAGATCCCAAGTATGTGTGGAGAACGGAATATGGATCAATACTAATGAAATCACAAAATATAGAGTGAGCTCCCTCTAAATGTGTGCATACACAAATGTGTAATAAGAACATATGCACATATTCAAGTAAAACTTTTGGTGGAGTTCAACCTATATTTTGGATCCGTGAAATGCAACAATATATAAGAGAGCGGAGAACGAGCGAGGGATGGGCGAGCGGGCGAGGATGCGGGCGCGGCCGGCCTCAACGGTGGAGCGCAACGTGGAGGCCGGTCTTCCACCGCACCCTCGCAGCCATCTACTCCTCCTCCTCGCCGCCGCTCGGCTCCTCCGCCAGCATGGCTAGTGGCGGTGCCATGGACGTGCACCTCTCGCTCGACTCTCCGTGTTCGTCCTCTTACTCACGCTGCTCGTGGTGAGCCTGGTGGTGGAGGCGTGCAGAGCTCGTCGGAGAGGAAGAAGAGGACGACGGAGGCGGAGCAAGAGGGCAACAGAGAGGAAGAAGAGGAGGGGTGGGGCAGGGCCTGGGGGAGGAGCTCGCCGGATCTAAAGGCGCGTGGAGTAGCGTCGCCGGGATCCTCTCGCTGGAGAGGAGTTGGGTGAGAGGTGGCGCGGGCCTCGGGTGACGACGAAGAAGCGAGGCGAAGCGATGTGAAGGGATAAGGTTAGACGTGGTGTTCACTCCATAGCAGTGGCGGAGCTGGGCCTCGGGCCGCCGGGGCAATGGCCCAAGGCCCAGCTCAGAATCACAGAAGCAAATAGTAGATGTGGACCACATGATGAAAACCTGTCCCGACGTTCGGTTGGGTCGGCCCGAGGCCGACCAACGATTGACTACGCCCCTGGTCCATAGCTATGGACCAAACGTTCGGTCCATAGAAGCATCCGAAATTCTTTGGTATTGAGTTTCTTGTGCTAGTCACCCAAAAGCTTAACGAAATGTGCGCGATACACTTCCACACAAGCTCTAAATTTGCACCGTTTTGACCATACACGTCATTTATATACATACACAATTCTCAAGAAAATTTACGCGTACGCTGATGCATAGTGAACAAAGTCTCCAACGTGGTGGACAGACATGGCCCAAGCTTAACTAAGACGAGCTTTGCAACTTGGAGTAGCCGTCGGACAAGTACGCGTGGTCCACAGCACCAGCATCGTCGGCGTAAGCCAGCATCGACGCCGGAATCGGCGGCACATCGAGAGTCACAACGCCCTCCAGCGCCTGAACCACCTGCTCCATCGTCGGCCGGTGAGCCTCGTCGTCCTGCACGCACCAGCAAGCCACCCTGCACGCGCGGTCGAGCTCCCGCACGTCCGCATCGCCGTTCAGCCGCGCGTCCAGCAGCCCGACGACCTCACCCTCGTGCACGTTCCTCGCGGCCACCAGCGGGAAGTAGCTCGAGCACGCGCCTTGCTCTCCCGTCACCGCCGACGCCGAGCACCACGTGTTCCTCCTGCCGGATACGATCTCCAGCAGCACCATCCCGTAGCTGTACACGTCCGCCTTGGCGGTGATCGGCACGCCGGAGATCCACTCCGGCGCGAGGTACCCGATGGTGCCCCGCACCGTGGTGAGCACCCTGCTGAAGTCCCTCCCCACCAGCTTCGCGAGGCCAAAGTCCCCGACTTTGGCCACGAATGTCCCATCAAGCAGTATGTTCTCCGGCTTGATGTCGCAGTGGATGATGCAGTCTCTGCACCCTTGGTGCAAGTACAGCAAGCCCCGCGCCGCGCCGAGCGCGATCTGGTACCTCGCACTCCAGCTCAACACGGCGGAGGATTTATTCCCGAACAGCACCTTGTCCAATGAGCCGTTCGGCATGTAGTCGTAGACGAGCAGCCGGTCGCCGCCGCGGGAGCAGAAGCCGCGGAGGCGGACGAGGTTGACGTGGTGGATCGTGCCGAGGGTGCGCACCTCGTTCCAGAACTGCTTGTCGCCCACGCGGAGGAGGCCTTCGAGCTTCTTCACCGCGACGACGGCGCCGGCGCCGGGAAACGCTCCCTTGTACACCGACCCAAAGCCACCGCCGCCGAGCTTCTCCGAGAAGTTCTTGGTCGCCCTCCTCACGTCACTGTACTTGAACGCCACCAGGTTGCCACCTTCTGACGCTTGCGTCAGTCTCCTGTGTCTTCTCTTGAACATCCAAACCAGCGCGGACACAATGGCAGACAAAGCTAGGATCGACGCAGCTGAGGCGACACAAGCCAGCACGATTGTTTTCTTACTAGTTTTCGAAGCCACGTCCATGGCAGACAAACGGATGTAAAGATTGTTTTTGCCGGCCGCATCGTCGGTCTGCCACTGCAAGTTAAGCAAATCACCGTGCCACAGAGCACAGCCATCGCCGTAAGAGTAGGCGTTGCAGTCGCAACTCCTCAAGCAAGCCAACCTGCAGTCTTGAGGGCCAGATGCCTGTACAAAAGATGGATTTTTTGGCTGTGAAACGCCAGGCATTAGCAAGAAGGCGTCGTCCTTGCCGTTCACCGAAACGTTCGTGCTCTGACACCGCAAGGGAGTGTTCCGGCGGCAAGCCTGCGTGTGATCTCCTTGCTCCCAGCCTCCGGCAGAGGCGGCATGGAAGCCGGCGAGGCAGCTGCAGAAGGGCTCGCTCTTCTCGTCGCAGACGGCGAACGCGCCGCAGACAGCGTAGACGTCGCACAGTCGGTGCGGCTCCGTCCAGATGAGCATCCACTCATCGGCGGCCGGCACCCACGTGAGCTGCGTCACCTGGCCGGAGACGTCCAAGACGAGCCTGGATATGACCGTGGGGTCCTGCAGCGAGTAGGTGAAGTAACTGCCGTTGGCATTGGACACGAACTCGAAGTTGTAGATGTAGTGCGACGTCATCTCCGGGATGCCGGCGAATATGTCGCCGTTCCACTCGCCACTGCTCCAGTACGGCACGGTCCTGTTCCAGTATATGAAGTACTGGCTGGTCCCTTCCGGGTCGATCCCGAAAGAGAACACGCCGGGAGCCGGATCGCCAGAGTTCTTCCAAGCGAGCAGCGTCTGCACGTCGCCGGTGACCTTGTTCAGCCCGAGCCGGGCTCCCGGGAGCCACGTGTCGGTGGGGTGTTCCATGCTCTGCCACAACAAGAACTCGTCTTCCTCGCGCCGGAGCACGAGGTTTCCGGTGTCCAGGATGACGGCCACGGTGCCGTTCGAACCGGCGGAGCTGATGTTCGTGGACCAGACGAGCTCGTTGGCTTCGCTGATGAGCACGAAGTTCCCGTCGGCCGCTATGGCGAGCCGAGAGGACGCCGGGTCGGCCACCGGCGCGGCCCTGTTCGCGATCCAGACGGGAGTGCATTGCGACACGACCTTCTTGTACCAGATTCCAACGTAGTAGTTGTTGCGCGAGGAGGATGTGTTGCTGCTGCTGCCTGCAGGGCGGAAGAAGCCCAGCTCAAAGCTGCCGCCTTTCGACACGACGGTCCGGCTCCCGGAGATGGCGGAGTTGGCGGAGATGGTGTCCGATGCGAGGCAGAAGCACCGTGCGGCGCAGAGGATGGCCGTGAGGAGGAGTCGTGCAACTGAAGCCATGGTCACGGATGAGACAAGACGGAGAGGAGCTAGAAATAAGTGTGTATCGTGTAATGAATTCGAGACACGTTTTTCTCTTGTGCCGGTAGGAATGTTCAAGATCGGTCACCTCAACCTAGGCTTAAATGCTGCGCCTGTGCTGCCAAATTGGTCAAGGCATTGCGACAGTGCATGCAGATTTATCACATTCAATAAGAGCCATGTACTGTGATGCTGGTACCTCTCAGGAGTCAGAACGGGGATGGCGGCTAAAGTAACGTACAATATTACAGATAACTATTGTCTGTAATGCTATTTATAGATAGTATTAAAGATAATTTTTAAAATTAATTATCTTTATAGATAACTATTTTATATATAATATATTTTATTTTCTGTGTTATAATCGACTAATACACAAGAGATGATCTCTACCCCTCTATCGTACACCTCTACCCCTCTCATACAGGTCATTTAATATAGTACGTGGCAAATCAGATAGCTGACGTATATGTACATGCTCTACAACGACGAGAACGTTTTTGTAGGATAAAACATATCGTCCTTTTTGTTTCTCGAAAGATTCTTCTACGATAGTTACAAGTGTTGGAAAACTTTGTTGCATACTAGCTAGTACAACAATGATTAATAAGATGGGCGTTCCATCACGAGTTATTAAGCTCTGCGTAATGATGATGGCACTATTTGCAGGTGCGACAATGTGTGCAGCATGGCAACTACATAAGCTGAGCACCAGAGCAAGTGGAGAAAGAAGCAGATTTTTTGCATACGGGTCTCGATTCACGAACACAGCTTGGTTCGGCCCAACTGTAATAGGCGTTCAGAAAGTTGCATGCAGCCTGGGTGCGGCCCATCGATGAAGTTAGCAGAACGGCCCCGTAAATCCTGCATCCCATCTCAGAAAAGCTCCGAAAGGAGACGCCGGGCCATTCTTCGTTGAGTTGCTTGTGACGTCTGCCTTCCTAGCCTTGTCAGAATCTTGATTTTAGTCGTGCTATCCTACCTTTCTACTACCCTAATTGACCGAACCGGTTCGGTTCTATGGTATTATCTTAATTTGGTATAATTTTAATATTGCTATGATTCTAAAAAAAAAGTAGAATCGCCTCCGATCCGATTTATAATTGCGATTCTAACCACCTTGTTTCTAACCTCTCACTATTTGTAGGAGCTTGGATGAAATGGATGCTTCCACATGCTAAAAATAGCAATAAACTTTGTCCATGGCAGCAATCTTTTTTTTTTCCCTGCGGAGTATTCTTCACGGCAGTAAACAGTTAACACAAGTCATGACTTGCATGCGTAATGAAAATTCGCCCACGCCACAAAGCATGGAGATCATGGAAACATCGTTTTTTAGGAGCTCAAAAAAGCAAGCATGCACTAATTTTGAGGCAGCAAGCAACGTACGGTTGCGTCCCCGCAGGCAAATCAACGCATGGCATCAGCATATGCTTAGCTCGCGACTCGAACCATTTCAAACAAATCGATCTCTTGCTTGCTCGCTACATTCCGTACCATCTCTTCCTTATCCCTTTCACCTAATCCCTCGATATCAATATGTTTTGCAACTGCACGTCTCGCCATTCCACGGTCAAGTGCTAGTTCGATCCATGCATGTTACGTGAACGTGATCAGTAGGCAGTAGCTTTAAGAAACTGCGTGCGCAAACGCTAAATACACGTAAAGATCGCGCATTTTTCGTCGAACATGCCGCGCGCGCAACATCATCTGATCATGCTGTTGTGCAACCCCGTATCGGCCTGCCTTGCCGTTGCCGTTGCCGGCTGCAGGAGGACGCCTCCGGTGGCGCCTAGAGGGGGCGGGAGGCGGAGCCTGCACGCCGACTCGGCGAGGACGTGGAGGAAGCCGGAGGCGGGGCGGCTGAAGCTCAACTTCGACGGGTCGTCCAAGCACGCGTCCGGGAGCGCGAGCATCGGCGGCGTGTACCGCGACCACGAGGGCGAGTTTGTGCTCGGCTACGCGGAGCGCATCGGAAAGGCGACTAGCTCCGTCGCCGAGCTCGTCGCGCTCAAGCGCGGGCTCGAGCTGGCGCTGAGGAACGGGTGGCACAGCATATGGATCGAGGGCGACGCCAAGACGGTGGTCGACGTCGTGCGGAACCGCGCGCAGGTCAGGTCGGAGGAGGACCTGAGGCAGTGTAGGGAGATCGCCGCGCTGCTCCCGCTGCTCGACGACATGAGCGCGTCGCACGTGCGCCGGGGAGGGAACAAGGTGGCGCACGGCTTCGCCAAGCTCGGGCATAAGGAGGCGCGGCCGCGCGTGTGGCGCGACGTGCCGCCCGACGAGGTGCTCAGGTTCCTGCAGCGAGACGCCGAGCGGAAGTAACCGTGCGCGCGCGCGGCTGCTCGTTGACATGTTCGTGCGCACGTTGATTTGTACAGGATTGTATTTGTACGTGCACTTGCACTTGCACATTCGTTCGATACTGGGTTGGAGTAAATTGTTCATAGTACAATTCAACCCATCAAAAAGGAAATGACACGATTACGTCCATAGTTTTGTTTTCTTTCGTTCATTGCTCTCCCCATCTGCCGTACGTTTGTCGTGCAGAGCACGATATGTTTGCTCGCCTTGCTCGCTCCCTGATCCTCTGAAAGCCCAAGCCCAATACGTGTCCACAAGTCCAAGCCCAAGCCCAAGTCCAGTCCAAAGCCCAGCCCCCTGAATGCTAACATGTACCAAATAAGGAGGCAGTTCCCCTAAAAAATACAGTAGCAGTACTGGACCTGAACAGTACATTCGTGGAAGTGTGGAACTCGCTGCACTGCTGAAACGAAGAGATGCTACCTTGTTAGTGCTAAGCACGATTTGATAGTACAAACTTGATCCCATCGCAGGAGTACCAGTTGCAGACTTGCAGTACAGTAGTACCACTTCTTCAGACTTGGATCCAGTCTCCCCCAAGTGGTAGTACCATTATATATATGCGGAGGTGCAGATGCAGATCAAGTCAGAGAGGACCGATTTAGTAGGTGACGTGAAGAGAAGAATCAAATGCATCATTGAGTGCAGCGTTGATGAGTACTGCCATAAACAAGCACTGACTCACGCACATTTGATCGGTGATCTGAGTGATCATCAGCGCTTCACTCAATCATGTCTTTGGTATCTCTGGCAACTGCCATGCAACTACAGACATTTCCGTTGTGATAAGAAGAACAGCCTGTTTCAGGCAAGTAATGGAAGACGGACGGGCTGAGATTGGCAAGACTCAAGAACGAAGAGGTAATTAGTTCCTTCTGCATAACAATCGCATTTCTTCCATTTTCATTTGCACCCAGCAAATCCCATCAAATCAGAGTACGGGGTACACGAAAATGCATCTTTTTTTTTTTGCACATATGTAAAGGTTTGCATACCACAAATGAGGGGGGGTTGAAAAGGAGAATTTCCAAACGAAGTGCAATAAGAGCCACTTAATTAGGTCCCCAGCAGACGAGGTGGTACGTCCTGTGTAGCTTCTCCTCCTCCGACCGCTTGGGCCTGGCCATGCCGCCGGCATAGGCGGCTGAAGAAGACGCCACGTTATTGCTCGCGCCCGCGGTCTGGGACGAAAGGGACACTGTGACGGCGCGGCCCGTGACCTTGGCAGCGGCGGCGCGCTGGTAGAGCGACCGGAGCGCGTAGTCCCACCGGCACAGCCCCGCCTGGTCCTTGAGCGCCTCCACCGCGCCCATACTCCCGGTCGATCTCTCGCACACTGACGCTATCTTGTAGCAGGTCGGCAGGTGGGGCGGCAGCGAGGAAGGACGCGGGGGGAAAAACCAGGGGTTAGGCCGTTGGGGTGGTGCGCAGGGTGGAATATTCTCCTCTTTGTTGGCACTCTTCTTTCATCATTTGAGCCGGTATTTAAAAAGAAGAGTTGCTTCTGTTTATCTGTTCTGTATGTGTGCTATATTCAAACTTTCCCAAATTTGTCGGTGGATATATTTACGGTCATCGTACCAATATAACGAATTTTTGGCCGATACGGTCGATTTTGATATCGTATTTGCGATTTTAACGTAGTAGTATTATATTTACAAAATTAGCGCAATTGACGACGCTAGAACGCGCCAACATGGCGGCGGCAGCGACGCTGGCGTGAGCGAGCTGGCGCGCGCCTGCCGCCTGTTGCGCGCGCCGCTGCGCCAGCCGCCGTGTGTGCAACCCATGGCCAGCGCTGGCCAGCCTGTTGTGTGTGACCACGCTGGCGTGAACATGCTGGCCCAGCCTGTTGGCGGCGCGCCGGCGGCGCCGCGCGCCGCCCGCCGCCGCGCGAGGTGGCGAGCACGAATTAAAAATGTTGGGTGGCCCTATTTCCCACCGTCCATCCTCCTCCTCCGCACATCTGTCGCTCCATCCAGAATTCGGCTTCAATACTTACGAATTCCGGCGCCAAGGCCGCGACTCTCCTTCACTCGCCTATAAATACCGAACTCGCACTCGCTCTTGGTCATATCAATTGCGTTTGATTCTCGTTCTTGCGCTCGTCGTGAGAACTCGAGAACGTAACATAATTAATTTTATTGGGAGGTAATTGTTTTCTCGCTTCGTCACTCTTCCTCAGAAGGTGATTTATTACTTCCTCAGAAGGGTGATTTATTACTTCCTCGGAAGGCGGGTAATTTGTGTTATGCTTTTGCCGTTATTGCCGTAGTCGTAATTAGTTAGTCTTTGTTAGCTAGTCGTAATTAGATAGTTTAGAGGTAATTAATTAGTAGTAATTAGTTAGTCGAGTAGTAATGAATTAGTTTAGTGCTAATTAATTAGTCGTAATTAGTTTAGTAGTCATCGTTCTGAGATATGAAGTAAGTGGAAATAAAGTCTTGGTATTTTTAGTGGTAATTAATGAACCGTAATTAGTTAGTTTATAGATAGCTAATTAGTCGTAATTAGTTAGTTCTTTGGTAATAAATTAGTTTAGTGCTAATTAATTAGTCGTAATTAGTTTTTCTGACATATCAAGTAAGTGGAAATAAAGTCTTGGTATTTTGTAGTGGTAATTAATCAACCGTAATTAGTTAGTTTAGAGATAGTTAATTAGTCGTAATTAGTTAGTTCAGGAGTAATGAATTAGTTTAGTGCTAATTAATTAGTCGTAATTATTTAGTGGTTGTTGTGGGTTTAGGTATTTTCGAACATGCAAGACTTGATTGTATTTTACGGCGATGGGCTCGTCTGGCCGGACACGATGGGTTGGACACGTCGAGATGCCGCGATTACAAGGTGGTCCGGCGGAGGGCTCCACGCGATGAATATTCACGAGTCGCGGCTGCATCGGAGGAGTTCCTCACGAGCCAAGGACGAAGAAAGTTATGATTGAGGCGATCACCTGCACCAATTATGTGTGGGAGCTCGTAAAGGTGGATGGAAGCATAGCATGGAGGCAGTACATGGAGATTGTCTCCCAGACCGAGGCGGCCATTCACGGGAAGCCTATGGTGTACGTCAATTTCGTACATAGGCGTCCCGAAACCACGATGATGCCGAGGCACGCATAAGCGGGCAAGCGCAGCGAACTGAAGATGGCAAAGACGGAATGTCTTGCCTCGGAGGAAGTCCGTGCCTAATTTTGAGCCAAATGAGGCGGAAACATGGTGGTCGGCCCGCATCGACCGCCACAGTATCTACCGGACGAGACTCTCGGGTTGGAGTCCGACGAGGACACCGACCCAAGCTCGGATGGTACCAAGCGAGGACGCACACGGCCGGTGGTCCTTACGTGGCATCGAGACTTGATGATATCGCGGTGCGTTCGCTCGTACTACCGCAAGAAGAAGGCTCCGTGGGGTTTGAAGCCGACACCCTATTAGTTGGGCGCGCTTCCCGAACAAGGTGGCGTGCAACAAGCTATAGCACGATGCGCTTTGTCCATCACCGTGTGTACCGAAAGTGCACCGGTCCAACCTGTGGAAGTACGTGATGAAGTGCATAGTAGAAGGTCGCCACGGCAAGGTCGGCGCTCTCCGAGCAAAGATCTTTGGCTCGGTCTTCACGGTCAAGGAGGCGATCGACCACACTGCGAGCTCGGCGAGCCTGCGGCGACATCGGGCGTGACTTCGCATATGTTGCAAACCTCATCACGCACCTAGTTGAGGCGACGTGTCCGTCTCCCCAAGCCGATGATGTCGGAAGTCGTCAATCGGGTTGGCTATCCGATTAGCTTCTGACAAGGTTCGACGAGCCAGCGAAAGTCATCGAGACTATGTACGGGACATACGAAGAGGCGTACAACCTTGTGCCGAGATTGCTTCACCAGTTGCGGATCAAACCCCGCACGTACATAAACAAGCCGGAGCGTGAAGATCTTTGAAAAAGGCCCAACCACTTCATCTTGGATAGGGTGTTACGGGCTTTCGCCGAGCCATCGGGGCTTCAAGTTCGCCGTCCGTGCTAACGATGGATGGCACTTTTCTCACTCAGGAAGTACAAGGGCACCATCCTCACCGCGGTGGCGGCGATCGCGAATGACCAACTTCTCCGGTTGCATTTGCCATTGTCGAGGCGAGAACACATCCGGTGGTGTGGTTCTTGGAGAACGTGAAGAGGGCGTGGTGGGAGACCGCCAACGCGTCGCCTAGTCACGCACCGCAATCTTTGGGTTGTTGGCGGCCATCAACATCATGCGGCGTGGGATGGATCCATCTCACCGTGGAGCGACGTGCAATCCGGTGGTGCATGAGGCATCTTGCATCTAACTTGTTCACGCGGTTCGCGATCGGGAACTCATGAAGGCGTTCAAGGCATTGTGTATGCGTAACCGACGGAAGTTTGAGTCTATTTGGAGAGACCTTGAACACCGGACTACGAGACATACAAGGAGTCCACTCCGGAGAGGAGCAACCTAGTAGCGCCATAACCTTCTCCCGGTGGATTAACGACCACGCTCGAATTGGAGAAATGGTCCTCCTCTATGACAAAGGCGGTGCGAGTGCGGCGTTATGACGACCAACATGTCCGAGGTCTACAATAGCGTCTGAAAGGTGTGCGCGGGCTCCCTATCACCTGCGGTTGTCCAGAGACATGGACTCGCACCGTTGGTTATTTCGTGAATAGAGCCACCGCGACCAAGCGGCGAGATGGGCGAAGGCAAGCGGTGGTCCGAGAACATGCGAGACACATGGATCGGAAGATGGAGAAGGCCCGAATGCACGACATTCGGTGATCGACGACCTCGGAAAGTACGAGATCAAGCTTCGGCGAAATCGTCAATAGTCATGCTAGGGGAAAGAAAGCAGCATGCACCACAGGTGATGTGGCGACATGCACGCAACAAGCCAAAGCTCTTCCACAAACCATGCTCGCGACGTGTACAAGGTATGTGCGCAAATGCGCAGATGGCTACACCATACATCTCTCGAGTACTACGACATGCGGCACCTATTCGGTACATGGAGCGGAGAGTTTCACTCGTATGGTTTGGAAATGAACTACAAGGATCTTTGGCCCGACATGGTGCAATGGGGTCCCAACAGGACTTGAAGAGAATAGGAAGGGCGGCGCCCGGCATGCGGCGCTCCGAATGACATGGATGCTAGTCAACGTATCAAGATATTAGCCGCACGTGAAGTGCGGGATATGCAAGACCCCGGCACTCAATGAAGGATTGTCCCAACAGACCTAGTTCGTCCGTCGTCACTCGATTGTCGTAATTTAAAGTTTTTCTGTCTTGCTTGTTATGTACAAGCGCAAAATTATACGAGACCGGCTATGGACTCTTCGCAAACTTCTACAAGAGGATGTTGCGAGCGCAAGCGCTTGCGCAGAAGAGGAAACAAACTAAAATACGGATTTTTCAATGAAAGATGCTCCAGTGCCACCACGTTTGCGGTCCGAGTGTGTGTGTGGTGAACCGGCAGAGATCATTGACCACACACCCATACACGGCCCGGGCGCACTACAAAGCGGCCACTACATGGTAAGCGTTTCTTTGCGCGCATCGATTTTCCTCCCAATGTTTAATTCCTTCAATTTTAACTTCATCCCCACGTAATGCGGCCGAGATGCGCCGCCACTTCTTCCGATGGATTAGCGGCCCGAGATGTACGACGGGGCATTCATCCGGCAGAGTACATGCTAAACTACTCGGTGCGGGCGAGAACTTCTCACGGTGGAAACCTTACGTGCGGATGAGGAGGCACGGAGGACCCCGATAAACTCCCGGCGTAATCCATATCGGCGACAAGGAAAGGCTCATGCAAGCGTCGATTATGAAGAAATTACATCCTTCTTATGATTTTTCACTATACGGTGTACTTACATCATGCAAACGCAGGACATGGGCGACTTCGACACACGGCCGACGTGGACATTCCGTAACAAGGGCAAGGGAAAGGCTCATGAGGCTGAGCCCGGCCGCCACAGCGTATCCGGTCGCCCGGGCGTCATCCGTATCCACGACGTCAGTTATGAAGAAATTACATCCTTCTTATGATTTTCACTATACGGTGCACTTACATCATGCAAGCGCGCAGACATGGACGACTTGACACACCACCGGCGTGGGCGATCCGTGACAAGGGCAAGGAAAGGCTCATGCGGTGAGCGGTCGCCACGGCGTATCCGGTCGTCCGGAGCAATCTACATGGATGGCGTGAGTTATGAACAATTGACATTCTTGTTACGTTTGTGTCAGACGATGTACTTACATCATACAATCGCAGGTGCAGACGACTTCGACATACCGGCCCGACGTGGAGAGTCCGGCGATAAGGGAAGGCTCCTTCGACCGAGACCACCGACGTCGAGACAAGGCTCCCTTGCTATGGCGCCGCGGAGACAAGTAGCACACATCGTTAAGTAGTTGCTACCCACATGTTGTACGGCATCTTCATAACCGCACTGTTCACGGGTCGTGCGGCGCGCCAGACCGCAGACGACCTCTGCGCCTACACACCGGACGCACGACCCGCCTCCCGATCACACGACGCCTCCGCCGCATGATCAGCAGTGATCACCGCCATACGACCCATTGCACAAAATTTTTTGTTTAGGATTTGATATATGTATTTAGTATAAGAATTTATATGTATTATTGAGTTATTTACAATAAAAATAAATTTGGATATATGAAATGTTGTTTCAAAAATTTGAATTTGATGTAGAGTCTAGTTTATAGCTTATGTGATTTTTGTTGCATTTTAGAAAATTGAAAATTTTGTTTGGTAGAGTCTGAACGAAATATGTGTGAAGTAATGATTGATGTATTTGTGATTTTTGTAGATTCTTGTAGTGAAAAAATGTTGAACTGACAATAACAATTTTCGATCATGGTATGTTGTTTTATTGTAGAAAATTTAAAGAAATTTTTTGAAAACAACTGTGATAAGAACAATTAGGCGAAAGGAAGGAAAGTGATATTTAATAACTCGGAAAAATGAATGCTCATTGCGGGCCTTTGCTTGTTCCTCATGAGCGACCTTTGCTTGTTCCTCGCGAGCCGCGACCTTGCTATGTTGCGTGTCTCCTCCCATTGTGCCTTCTTGCGGGACTCCTCCTTAGCCTTCCGCCTAGTTTCATTTATCTGTCGCGAATTCACGCCAACTATTTATATTCACGCAAAGTGGTCTCTTTTGTCACGTCACTACATAAAGCGGCCTCTTTTGTCATGTCATCGCGCAAAGTGGTCTCTTTTGTCACGTTCACTGCGCAAAGCTGGCCTCTTTTGTCATGTCGCTGCGCAAAGCTGGCCTCTTTTGTCACGTCACTGAGCAAAGCTGGCCTCTTTTGTCACGTCCTCGCGCAAAGTGGCCTCTTTTGTCACGTCCACTGCGATAAGTTCTCTCGTTTCGTATAAATAGCACGGTTGGGGTCCCATGATATTGTAGGCGTGAACCGCAAATCGAAAAAGAAGTGTGTCCTCTTACATTGTGAAACATAACATGTCGGAAGCCGAGGCCGATCGGATATGGGTCACCGAAGGAAGACCTTCCTTAGAAAGGAGGAGGTATTTGGTCCACACTACCGCTTGATACCAACTCAGCGTGCTCAACCAGCATGGCCGAAGTGCCTACACAATGAGGACGCGGTTGTGCAGGCCCTCGAATGCCAGTTCGATGGCGGGCGACGTTTCTTCCGATGCCCACGATCCGGGGTAAAAAGTAGTAACATTACTTTCTTATTTCTTATGCGGGTGCATGTTTATCCTCCTTTCTGCAGATG
Source organism: Hsuehochloa calcarea (assembly GCA_036346395.1). Lineage (NCBI taxonomy): Eukaryota > Viridiplantae > Streptophyta > Magnoliopsida > Poales > Poaceae > Hsuehochloa > Hsuehochloa calcarea. The sequence goes on along the minus strand of CM070604.1, from coordinate 3,889,346 downwards.
GCGAAATCACGAGTTCTCGGTGGATCGACCCTCCCCACGAGCGTTATATTGTCAATTATGTATTCACATTATGGCGTGAATATTTAAGTTGGAGGAGCGAATTGAGACCCTCAATGAGGAGAACACCGACCTCATATGGATGCAACGCCAACGTATGAAGTAGAAAGAGTGACTAAGTTAGTAATGTGTCGTATGTAATTTGTTGTGGTCGTTGTTGTGTTGATGGTGTGGCACTGAGCATGTTGTTTTGATTTTATTTCTTGCGTGTAGTACTGTGCATATTGTCTGTATGTGCAATGTATGTTTTGTTTCGTGTTGGCATTGCGTCACGCATTCTTATTGTGTGGACTCTATGGTGAGGCCCCGAGCCTATAAGAGGAGCCATTCCTCACCTAGCCCCCGCATTGTTCTCCTCACCTCCGAATTAGTTTTTCCCATTCGTGTAGTTATCATTCCTTCTCACTCCACGACGCCGATATGAGTCATCTCAAGACCGCATCGTCCGCTCAATGGTGATTTGCCCAAAATGCAACACGGTTGTTAGGCGTAAGACCTCACACACGACCCACGAATCTCGGGCGGCACTACTTCAAGTGCCCCTTTCACTCGGTGAGCATGATTGTTTGGGTTCATTCAAATCGTGCGGGCATGTTTGACAATATTGTTCTCGTGAAACGAGAAGCCCCCGATTGCGGATTCAGGTGTGGGAGGATGAAATGGGCGGTAGGGCCGACATTGCGAGGCATGAGAGAGTTGTCGTGGGGTAGCGACCCGTCGAGATGCGCCATCGTTTTGATAGACCGGAGTGGAAGATTAATTTAATGTTGTGTGCTATTTTCTTTCTTGTGTTTATTGTTATCGTTAAGGTGTAGTGTTGGAGGTTATTGTTGTGTTTATTGTTATCGTGTGTCTTAGTGCTGGAGGGTTAATGTATGTTTCTGTGAAGCAAGATGTAAATAAATAATTTGCAAAACATGCCATGGATATGTATTACACATACGCACGTTTCATAAATAGTTCTGACAAACCATGAGACGTTACGAAATCAGAAGTACAATGAAAATAGCATAACACGTGAAACTATACGGCTCACTCGTCTGAGCCACTACTCTCTCCCTGCTGCGGCTGCGTCCGCGTGCGCGGCCTTGTTTTGCGCCGAGCATGACCCGTGGAATCGTCCACCGCTCGGAGAACGCGTGTCGGTTCGGAGAATGCGGAGACCGTTGAGGCGGAGGTGGACGATGGTCGAGTGCGGGCGAGTCCGGTAGGCGTACATGTCGTCTTGATGAGGCGTCTTGGGCACAGGGGACACCAGGAATTCATCCACGACGGAGGCTAGAAAACCACTGGGGGCCACTCGGGGTACGATGCACGCAACTCCGAGCTTGCGCGGATGAACTCGCTGGAGTATACCGTGGGGCACCGAACCGGAGGAGCTCGCCTGCGTCGCTAAAACCACAGCCGCCATTGTCCTTGCTCCTGGCGTCGTGTCTTGCTCCTGGTAGGAGTTGGGAGGCCCGTATCGTCGTCATCGGTCGATGTGAATCGCCGTCACCCTGTGGGTGAAGGTCGCAAGGCAAGCGATGTTAGTACAAATGAACACTCGGATGTAAACTAAGAACCTCGTACCTCCGGATGTGCGGTCAGCAGATGACCGAGGGGGCGGCAGTCGGTACCGGTCGGACGGCGAAGTGATTCATCCCGACGGACCTACGGCGAGAGAACGGCATGATGTTAGCGGGCGTAAGGCATAATTACAAAACTTGATGTAAATTTGTACATAGCGACTTACGTGCGGCGACCGCCCGCAGATGACCGACGGAACGCTACGGCGCTGCCGGACTCGCTAGGTCGTGGTGACCTAGCGGGTGAGCACGCCCCCCGCCGTGCGGTCGCGCAAGGCGTCGTCCCTCGAGCGACCACAGTCAAGTTCTTTACTATCTTCTTCATCTCCGCCGAGATGTGCTTCAAAACTTTATATATGCACGGTGGGGTTCTATCGGCTCGAGTTGGGCCTCGTCCATTGCGCTCGGCCAGACGCGCACCGCCCGCTCCAAGCTGTAGTGACATATGTAAGCAGGTTCATTAACAAAAATACGAATATCGTCAACAAAGCTGCGAACCGAGGTTGTAAGTGTCGTGCGGTGTCGTCATGTCTTGAAGCTATTTGTGGACGGCCGTGACGTGCGGCGGAGGGTCTCTTCGTCGTCGACATGTCACCTCCTCGGGCGCTCGGAGGAGGAATGGTGAGTCTTCTTGCGCGTTCGTGGCATGTACCACTCCATGTACGCATCGTCACGATCGATGGTCATATGGGCGCGGCTCATGCCATACATCCACGCGCGCTACTGTGAAGCCATGTCGAATCCACTGGTCTTTGGTGCATTTGCGATCAAAATATGCCCACCCGACCTCGATTGCTGCATTTTCGGAAAGATTAATGTTACAAAAGAAGACGTAAGGATCGCAAAAATTACTTGGATGAAATTTGACTCACGGTGTACGGCTTCGCTCTGAGGGCACGGCGTTCGGGGGCACGAGCCGGTATGAGACTAAATCGTCGCATTCAGCGGCTGCGGCCGTAAGGCTCCACCATATGTGAGAACACCGGTGGCGGTCGTCGTCCACAAAAATCGATCCAAGAGGCATGAAGCGAGACGGCCGTGCGGCGCAACCGCGAGGAGAAAACCAGCATGCCATGGACACGGATGATGTCGCTCGTGCAATAACTCGAACTCGTTGTGGTACAACGAGTAGCACCTCGCCGGTGTTCTGTTGGCCCCAGCAGACGACGGCCGCCGCGATCCATCGTAAGCCCATGGTGGGCGCGTCACGGTCATGTGGTGGGTCGCCATCCGGGAGAGGGAAGGTGCGCGCCATTGTCTCAATGGTTGGGCGCCAACGTGGAAGTGCTCCCAACTCCACAGTGCAGGAGCACGTAGCACACGACTAGGTTGCTACCGGAGTGCCGCGCGTGGCGCCACACAACCCTCGGTATGTAGCGCAAAGGGCGGTGATCCCGGTGTAGTCGCGGCATCGGCTCGGCCCGCGTCGACCAAAGACTTCGGCGACGCGGATGAAGTCGGGTTCACAAAATCGCCCTTTGTGGTTGGAAGCAGGACCCAACCAAAGAGTGGAGAAGGTAAGCAACGAGATGCGTCCTAACGGCGCCTCGGTGCACCCTGCGGGCATTATTGAATCGCCTCGGCCAAGCCCGAGGGCGCCACGTGCACCCTCCGGCAGAGGTTGGCCAAACCATTGCTCGGTCGACCTTCGATCCGCTCTCGGAGGGCGGAACAAGCGGCACACCGGATCGGGAGACCGATCAAAACGAGACATCCATTAGGGTGATCGTCATCTCACCCCCGAAAATGGAAGGTGTGCGTCTCGGCCTCCACCGGTCCACAAGTGCGGACAACGGTGGCGTCTAGGGTGAACCCCGTTGGAAGGACACCATCCTCGCAAAGGGCAACAAGCCCGTCTCCCGAGGAACGGGGCGTAACGATCGTCTAGCGCCCACGATCCCTCCCGCCCGGCGCCCGGCGGAGGGCCATCCACGCCGGTGTGAGCCACACTTGCCGGTGGTCCTCATCGTAGAATTGTTCTAGTAGCTCGGTAGAGACATGACTAGCAAAACATACATAGCGAACATTCACGACAATGTGGCTAATTAAACATAGAAGAATGTAGCTAAATTAAAAATTACGATAAACCTACTGCGTTAATAACGTTGAAATATAATCGAGAGCAAGCGAATGAAAAGAAAAGAATGAGCGATGGAGTGGCGAGTGGTGAATATGAACTTAGCGGAAGAACGATTGCGAAATAAAATCGCGATCGCTCTCCAATATATCTGGCCGCGCTCAGGGGGCTCGCAGCGTGGCCGCGCGCCACGCGCCAGCGTCTTGAGGCAGCGGCCTTGCGCGCGCGTGCGCCATTGCATGTGCGCTGCATGAGCGAGGCGAGCGAAGCGCGCCAGGCGTGCGCTGTGCCATGTATGGGTGTGTGAGGGCAGTCTTGGCCTTGCGCCCAGCGTAGCGCGCGCCATGCGGCGTTGCGTATGTATGAGGGCGTGTGAGCGCGAGCGAACTGCGCCGTAGCGCCAGCGTGGCGTGAGCGCGAGCGAGCAGCGCCCTGGGGTCAGTGGCGCGCATGGCTAGCGCGCGCCATGTGTACGCCAATGCCTGTGGGCAAGCAGCCGTAGCGCGCGCGTGTATGCGCAGTTCGAGCCCAGCGCCCATGCCACGCTGTCGAGCCCATGTTGGTTGCGCGCTCAGCGTCGCCAACGCGTTATTTTGTAAATTCAACGAAACGCTGGTCAAAAACGCAAATACGATATCAAAATCGGCCGTATCGGCCAAAAATTCCCAATATAACTAGATGAATTATCTTATACAATTATTTCATACTTAAAAATACAAGCGTATTTATTTGACAAATATAATACCTATGACTGATGACTGAAATTTTAATAATATGTTTTATGACTGTTGTAATATTCCGTATCTCATTAATATGTATAACTCTAATATGATCCTACCAAAATAAACGATATATATAATTATATTTTCCTCTCGAATAATGAGTGAATTTCTATAATGTTTCTTTTACGGACTATCTTGATAACTTCTAGCCTTAGAACGAATAATGTGAGTTGAATCATATCGGTTGTTTATAATTTATTTATTATATAGATTGACGATTGTTCCAAAAAGATGATGTTATAATTTTAGTTAACCTAAATATTTTGAGGTAGAGGTCAGTTTTTTTCTACTACTTCCTCCAATCACAAATACATATCATTTTGGAATACATATAGTCAAACTTTCAAAATTTTGGCTATCGGTATAATTTTAAATATTTAGATTGGATACATGAAAATTATATAAATAGATTTATCTCAAAAAATATTTTCATAATATTATAATTTTATTGGGTTTTATAACTATATTAAAGTTATGTTTTTTCGGACCGTGTCAATGTCTAAAACAACATGCCTGTTAAAGGTGTACATGTTGTACATGGACACTACACCAATAAAAAATTTCTTTTCCTTAGTTATAGCAACGGTCACTCATCCTTTTCTTAATGTTATATATATTAAACAAGTAATCCCCACTAACTACAATTGATATTATTTCTCTCTTTTCTCATGCAACCACATCACTCTTATTATTCACTACCTTTAAATGAAAATTGAGTGTCATAGATGTTCCAACATTGACATTGTCTTTCAATTCTTTTAGGCTCTTAACATGTTTTACCTTAATTTGTTCAAACGTTACAGCCAACAAATTGATGTATACAAATTTTCGTTGCAACATGCGGGTTATCCTTCTAGTATATTAAACAAATAATCCCCACAAACTACGTACAATCAATACTATTTCTCTCTTCTCTCATTCATTCACATTACAACCAAAGAATCAATTTCTACAAATTCCTTCTGTGTATCGCGCGAGTATATGTCCTTCTAGTTTTCCAACACCCTACTAGATAATTAAATTTAATGTAATTTGACACATGCTCTGGCGCTGTAGGAACTGCACGCTGTATCCACGAGGACGAGTTTACTACAAGGAAATGACCTCGCGAGAGATACGACGGGATCATGAGACGAGGAATTAATGAGAATGAAGTTCATTTCGCGCTGGTTAAACCACTCAAACCGTGTGCCTGTGAGCCGGCAGAGATCCCCGAAGAAGAACCTACAGATTGCGCGTGGTTCCACTCGTGTGGCGGCCAGCGCCAGCACGCACCCACTGGTTTCAGCGGTTCCCGCTCGGCGTTCGCTGGGTTCGCGCTGTCTTGGTCGTTTCTAACCGGCTGCACGGGGGCCAAAACCGTGGACGCTCCCAGTCCCTCCCAGCCACCGTTTCTCGCGCAGTCCCTTCCCCACCGCACGTTAGCGGGTCGGGCACGTTCCAAGTTGTCGGCACCGTCAGTTGGTGCGAAACCCACCGTAGGGAAAAAGAACAATAAAAGAAACACTAACAACGTGCTTCATCGAGAGCATTAGGGATAGACCATTACGTACGGGAATTGCACGATTACTAGCGGGCCGGGTTTCGTTCGTGATAACGTGTGCCCGTTCCGCAGCGTTCGGCTGAGAGAATTGGGCAGCTAGCCCGGCTCTATAAACCAGAAGATTTCAGAAAGACCAACGATTGGTAGGCAGCTAAGCCAACTAGCCTATTAGGAGGATACTAGTACAAGAAAGAAGCCGCCACTTCAGGTCAGGCGGTGGACGTACGTCGGCGGGCAGCCGGGCATGTGCAACGGGCGGCAGTGCGAGCGGGAGTCCGCCTTCCGCACCTCGCTGCACGACACCAAGCCGCAGCAGCAGGCTGCAGCTGCGGACGGCCACGGACGTCGCCGGCACGGCGGGAACGAGGAGTCCGAGCGCGCCGAGGCTGAGACGGTGACGACCATGCGGGCGAGGGGGAGCGCGTGTGGGGCGGAGCTCAAGCAGCCGCGGCGGACGGAAGCTGCCGACGCGGAGGCGGAGATCCAGAAGACGGAGAAGCTCATGCACCTGCTCCTCTGGGGCCCCAACTGACCCGGTCTGGCGCGTCTCCGAACAACACAGCTTGCATCAAACCATTCCGTGCATGTACGATTGGCAATCCTTGTCTCGATATGATGCAAGCTGCTCATTGTTTGGTTCTCTCTCAAAAGTGCAAATACAAGCTGGATTTCCAAGGTCCAGAACTCCAGATGGGTGTCCAGCCGGCCACTTCACCGTTATACTCTCTCTCTCTCTCTCTCTCTTGGTTCACAAAAAAATAAGTCCTTTTGGAATCCCTGCTGTTAAAGTTTAGAAACTTTGGTCATTGAAGTATTTTTAAATATTTAAATTAGATGTGTAAAAATCATATGTGTTTATTCATCTCAAAAAGTAATTTTATAATATTACAATTTTTTTGGTTTTATAAATATATTGTAATAATAATTAGTGGTTCAAAACGACTTATTTTTTGGAACTTGAGGAGTATTTGCTTTAGGATTTGAGATATGGGTCGGGCATTCTTGACGATGATCATGTACATCCATGTGTTACGGGCTACTAAAGGAAAATAAATTAAAAGATTGGGCTGTAAATAGAGAAGATATGGCTTGTAAAGCTTGGCTCTTGCTGTTTGCCTCAGGCCGTATTGTGCAGGATGGGTTTGTTTATAAGGCCCATTGATCTTGATGAAGAGAAGGGTCCATACCCCGTCCGTACTTGGGCAAGCCCCCTCTCCCATGAAAAAGTGAAAAGTGTCTTCTCATGTAAATTCTTTTGAAGAAATTTCTCATGTAAAGTTGAAAAAGACAGAAAAGGCCATTCGATGCTTCACTTTGTATTGCGAAAACGATGTTTCTTTTAGAGGCACCGCGAGGAAGGCGTGTTAAATTTAGCGGTGAACTCATAATCAATCACGTTCGAGTGGTAAGAATGGTTTATAGCGTGTGCTCACCGGGGCATTTGATTTCAGATCGTCCCAGCCCTCACAACAGAGGGAAACAGGAAAACTTTGGCCAATCTTTTGTGTGGATTCGTGCAATCTACGGCGCTAATTTGTATGCATGCAGCTTTCGATGCCTCGGTTCAAGGAAATGTAAGAAACGTAGGAGTAAGTACAAAGGAATGAATGTAACATACCATACACGCATTCCCCCCAGAACATAGGCGTACATGTGGCTTAGCAAATTATTCATGGCTTAGCAAATCGATGAATAATTTACGAACAGGAATGTAAGATGAAATCATCCAGGGAAAAAAAACATTCAAGATGAAAATGATACTATTTTTTCGTCGAGAACACGGAAAAGACTTAACGTTTTGCATTAATAGAAGGGAAAAAAAATCACTGTTCGTTCCACAGCCGATGAGCAGTAAAGTGCAGAAGCAACTTTCTGATGGAGAGAGAGGAGAAGGAGCGGAGTTTGGTGGATGCGCACTTTGCTACAACGTCCACTATCTCACGGGTTCACAGCCATCCAGCTCCAGACCCCACTGCGTCTACATCCCTAGTAATATTGCCCCAACACCTGATTTCATGCCCCACAATTTCATCCCACAAAAATTCGAAAAATTCACGTCAAGCTGGAGCCTGCGCCATCTCCTGCAGATACCATAAAATATGTTAAATGCGTTACTTAAAACATGTGGTGTGCCATAATAAAACAAGGCAAAACATAGGATAGAAAAAACAACCTAATCCAATCTCCTTCGACCACACTTCGTCTTCCGCCTCCGCTTGGCACTCCACACCATCAGCAAGGGCGACCTTGTGTGAACTCCCAACTCTCGCGGACCCTCCGGTAATCACGCAAAGGGAGGAGGAATCCGCTCGCCGTATTCACCAATCCAGGATTCAGGTAACTACTCCATTTTGATTTGTTCATCGCTTGCTTGCCCGGAACAACGCCGCCTTCGACCACACTTCGTCTTCCGCCTCCGCTTGGCACTCCCACACCATGAGGGCAATGACATGCGGGGTCTACTACATAGAATATTTTGCCATCTATTTTTGAAATAAAAACTTACTAACAATCGGGCCGAGTCTCTGCGTAGTGCATGGACGAAGGTCAATATACCTGTTAAGAGTACATAGATAGCGCGCTCAGTGGGTCAGGACCATCGCGACTCTATTTCAATTGTACTTCTACTTGGCGAATGACCTCTAAATATTTTAATATTTTATGATGAGGTCCGTGACGATCGACATTTTATTCTGAACAAAAAAAATCACCGTTTTACTAATTAGAAGTTTCTTTGAGTAGAATCGGCGTAAGAAAATTTTACTCGATAATTACTCGACTAATATAAATCATTACGCCTAACAACACTAATATTCAACTAATATAAATCATAATGCTAAGTCAACTAATATTCTACTCGGTGAAAATCGGCGTAATTCTACTCGGTAAATACTCGGTCTTATAAATCGGTCTTAATAAAAATTGACAACACTAACAACCTCCAGACCCCACTGCGTCTACTTACGTATTTTCCCTTCCTTTTTCTTAATAAAAAAAATCCACTAGTAATATAAGTGACGCGCTCCCGAGTGCCAACGGTCGAATGGTACCTGACTCTTAAACCCTCGCCCTCCCCGCATCCCATTGCCCCCACAATTTCATCCCACAAAAATTCGAAAAATTCACCACCTAATCCAATCTAATCACGCAAAGGGAGGAGGAATCCGCTCGCCGTATTCACCAATCCATCGATCGATTCAGGTATCCTCTACTCCATTTTGATTTGTTCATCGCTTGCTTGCTCCTGATCTCCGCTTCTGCCGCCGCCGAAGGTGAAGGGTTCTCCGGCGACGGTGATGGAGGAGGACCCCCTCATCCCGCTGGTCCACGTCTGGAACAACGCCGCCTTCGACCACACTTCGTCTTCCGCCTCCGCTTGGCACTCCCACACCATCAGCAAGGGCGACAAGGAGAACCACCGCCCGGAGCCTGAGGCCATCGACGCTGGATTCTACGTGGACGACGAGATTGGCCACATCGAGGCGGAGATCCTGCGCCTCTCCTCCCGCCTCCACCACCTCCGCGCCTCCAGGCAGTCGGAGCCCAAGCGCGACGCCGACGCGACGGGAGAGGTCGCCGCGAAGGTGCGGCCGCGACCGAGGGGGCTCAGCCTCAGCCCCCTCGACGTCATCTCCGCCGCCAACCCTAGTCTTCTCCCAGAGAAGCAGCCGCCGCGTGCCGCGCAGAGTCTGAAGCCCATCAAGCAACCTCCGGCGCCGCGGGGAAGAGGGCTCAACCTCGGTCCCCTCGACATCGCCGCCGCCAACCCTAAGGTGCCCGCGGTGCAGCAGCAGCAGCAGGGAGCTGCGCTCATCCTGAAGCCGATCAAGGAGCCTCCGGTGCAGCGGCGCAGGGGCGTCAGCCTTGGGCCCTTGGAGATTCACCACGTCGTCGGCAGCAAGCCGGCGGCGGCGGCGCGGGTCAAGCCGTTCTCCAATAATCTCAATGCCATCCGAGAAGAAGGCCAGACTTCCAAGCAACCCACCGTCTCCGACAAGCCATGGCCGTCGAGCAACACCAGGCAGCCACTGGACGCTAAGCAGGGAGCAGCAGCAAGTAGAGCGAAGGCGAGGAGCTCGAGCATGAGCCCCAGGTCCAGGAGGCAGTCCATTGCCAAGGCTACTGACACAAGGGGAGGCACTGCGGCAGTTGGGGGTAACAAGGTGGTTGATGAGCTCAAGCCCAAAGGCGTGTTCAGTCACTCCAGCAGTGCAGCCATTGGCAGGAGGCCGGCGGGGAGCTCCAAGGTCAGGGTCGTCCCGAGCCGCTACAGCCTCACGCCTGCCACGTCCTTAGGAGTCGGATCAGAAGAGAAGCGGCACAAGCAGTCTCTCCCGGGATCGGAAGGGGTTGCAAGCCAGGGGGAGGAAATCAGAGCGAAGATCATCGAGCCTTCCAACAATCAGTTGTCTCCTCAAACAATTGCCAAGGTTGCCGAATTGCTCCCAAGGATCAGGACCATGCCGCCTTGTGACGAGAGTTCTCGCGACTCGGGGTGCGCGAAGCGGGTTGCTGATTTGGTCGGGATGCGATTTTTCTTCACGTCTGCAGCCGGCGACGCCAATGCGATTTCGTCCTACCAGGCGCGGGTCCTCGAAGTCGAAGCACCAGAGGCAGCAGCAGCAGAAGCTTGAGCAGTAGTATGGTTTCGATCCATTCCTTCCATCAGCTCAGCTCCCCATGTTCATGATGTTCAAAGTGCCTGCTTAACTTGAGCTAGCATTTGGGTGAGGCTTTTTTTGCAGTGTGTTACATGGCCTACTGTTGCATGCATATCTCAGGGTTTGTTTCCTATTTCTTTTGTTAAGGCCTTTCTATGGGTTCTCTTGTTCTAAGTTGTATGTAACTTGTAAATGTGTTCTATTTTGAGTAAGTATGGGATCACGGTGTGGTCTCTTAGTATCCGTACAATTATCTAGATTTGCTATGTAAAAATATATCATTATATTTTTCATTAAAAATGCTTTCGTAATATTATAATTTTATTAGCATATTTTAATGTAAAAGTATTAAAAGTAAAGGTCAAAGTCGTATCTCAAAAACGGTAAAAAAATAATAAATGTCATGTAAAAAAGAACATAGGTGTTGTAGGGGCGACCCCACTGGCCCCAACGACTCGGCGAAGCTCGCAGGACAGACCCCGCAACCCACGAGCACAAAAGCCCCCCTTCCCGGGGGGCGTCAAGCGTCCCTTCGGGGATCCCAAAGGGTCTCCGGAGTCCCGCGAGGCCCGAAGTAGTGGGTCCTCTGGGGCCACCTCAGGGAAGACCTGGAGCCCCTCCGAAGGGTCTCTGGAGTCTCGCGAGGTCTGAAGCAGTGGGTCCTCCGGTGCCACTTCAGGGAAGACCTGAAGCCCCTCTGAAGGGTCTCTGGAGCCCCGCGAGGCCCAAAGCAGTGGGCTCTCCGAGGCCACCCCAGGGAAGACCTGGAGCCCATCCGAAGGGTCTCCGGAGTCCCGTGAGGCCCGAAGCAGCAGGTCCTCCGGAACCACACCAGGAGAAGCCCGAAGGTGGGCGCTTCGGGAGCAGGTGGATCAGGTGCACTAGCCAGATAGACCAAGCTCAGGAAGACCCACCGTGAGCCGAAGTCTACGCGTAGATGGGGAAAAGTCTCTACAGCCCCTACGCGTACAATACTTTTCTAGGGTTATGATGGTAAATATAAGTGCCCCGTTTTAGGAGGTTATAAATAGGCATATGTCCCAGATTCAGTTTTTTTGGAGCAATCAATACATACATTTTTCTGACAACTGGTCCCTTCTCCTGAGGACTCATTGGTCCCTCTGAGTGTACTGGGGGCCCCCTTCTCTTACTGTCTAGCCTTTTTACTATAACAGTTGGCGCCGTCCGTGGGGACCGACAGGAAAGTCAAGCACAGCTCTGAAGTACTAGCATGGCCCCTCGAAAAGTTACGCCCAAAGCCTCTGCGGCCGAGATCGCCGCTGCGGCTGCCGCGCCCAGCACCTTGAGGGCTAAGCGAAGCAAGACTTCCGGGGCAACGATGGCCGCCGCCTGAACCCTGGAGGAAGAAGCAAACAACTCCACACAGAGAAACATCAATGGGGGCAATGTCCAGCACAATGCCCCAACGGACCAATCACACGGGGCAGTGGGCATAACGCGGGAAGCGTATGAAGCCCTCCAGCGGGAGCTGGCGGATCTCCACCAGGAGATGCTCGACCTCCGGCAGCTGGGAGCTAAGCCCCTCGCGGCTCCTCTCAGGCTCACACAACACGAGGCTAAGGAGGAGTACACCCAGGCAAAAGAAGATAGCGCCCGGCGGGCGGGGGTTCCGACCCCCGCTACCCTGGCAGCAACACCAAGCGGACCACTCACGAAAGAAGGACTCGCGACAACCACAATGGAGGCACCAGACAAGCCGCGGGCCAACGATTACTGCCAGAAAGGGTGGAATGTCTACCACGTGGATGGAGGGCAACTCCCGGAAGAGGCAAAGCGAGGCCGAATAGGTCGCGGCCGGGGCTGGGGCCGCGGACGGAATGGCGGAAGGTAACAGGACGCCTGAGGCGGTCCCAGAGGTGTCCCACTCTTCTGCAACATACACGGTGAAGGGTCCCACAAGTTCCAGGAGTGTCGCACCGCCTAAGGCGGCGTCGGGCGTACCCCGCTATTTTGTAACTTACACGGGGAGGGGTCTCACATGACCCATGATCTTTGCTAATAGCGGTCATGCAAGATTACATAGCGCATGACTAGCAACCGGTGGGGTGAAGGCCAGGAGGGTGGGGCAACCATCTACCCGCCCCACCCCCAAGACCCCACATAGAAGGAGCCCAACCGGAGTACCGTCAAAGGATCATAAACATGATCGTCGGAGGCTCATCATCGGGCATATCATCAAAAAGACAACGGCGTGCCTACGCCTAGCAAATTCACAATGTCGCGACATACTTGGCTTCTAGCCCACCTCGCTATGCCGAAATACCCATCACCTTCGGCCCTGAGGACGCCGAGGTGTCTAGTTCCCAGATTAGGATCCCCTCGTCTTCTCGGCCAACATCGCGGATTCTGACGTTCGACACGTCCTCGTGGACGGAGGAAGCTTCGCGGACCTGTTGTTCACGGAGGCCTTTGACAAGATGATGATCCCTAGGGACTGCCTGTCACCCCAAGCATCCCCTTGGTAGGCTTCGGGGGTAGACTGGTGACCGCCCTAGGTCAGATCAACCTAGCCATCACATTCAGCGGCGACTTCACTTCCTGGATTGAAATCATCACATTTAACGTTGTCCAACTGCCTTATCAGTACAACACCATTCTTGGCCGAGCCACATTGAACTCCTTCGGCGCTATAGCACACCACAATTATTTGTGCATGAAGATACTCGCACCCGAGGGCATAGTCACGGGTGGGGGGTCAAGATCTATCGAGGCAAAAACAGAGCTCGAGGCACTATCACCGGCTCGCCACGTTCATGCAGTGGAAGCGAACGTCGGCTCCCGGGTCGGCAGCGCCTCGACAAAATGGGCACCTAAGGCCAAGCCGGAAGGCCAACTCCTTTGAGTTCCCCTCGCGGAAGCCGCCTTGGAGAAGACGATGACCCTCGGAGCCGGCCTCCCGGCTATGACATGCGACACCATCCTCCAGGTCCTCGCCGCAATTTGGATGTCTTCGCCTGGGGTCCAGAGGACATCCCCGGCATCGTGAGAGAAACTATTGAACATCGCCTCGCCCTGCGGAGTGATGCATCACCCAAAAAGTAAAAGTTGCACCGCATGTCGACAGAGCGACTCGAAGCAGGAAAGAAAGAAATCGCCAAGCTCTTGAAAGCAGGAGTGATCAAAATCAAGCACTCCGAGTGGCTTGCCCGGTCCTCGTGCAGAAAAGCACAGGCAACTAGTGAATGTGTGTCGACTTCACAGACCTCAACAAGGTGTCACCGAAGGACGATTTCCCTCTACCTAGCATTGACCAGCTCGTGGATGCCACTTCAGGGCTATGACCCGATGAGCTTCCTCGACGCCTACTCCGAGTATCATCAAATATTCATGGCGAAGGAAGACGAACTCAAAACAACCTTCATCACCCCCTCGGCACTTATTGCCATATACGTATGCCCTTCGGCTTAAAGAACACGGGCACCACTTTTACCGACTCATCACGAAGGTCCTAGCTGACCAGCTCGATCGCAACGTAGAATCATGTGTGGAAGACATCGTGGTCAAAAGCAGACTTGGGGCCACACATATGATGGACTTACAGGAAATATTTACCAACTTGCGAATAGAAGGGATCAAGCTCAACTCGGACAAGTGCGCCTTTGGTGTAAAGGCAGGCAAATTCTTGGGTTTCCTCGTGTCCAAGAGAGTCATCAAGGCCAACCTTGAGAAAATAAAAGTCATCCAGGAGATGACCCCCGCACCAGCCGAGAGGTACAAAAGCTAACGGGGTACCTAGCGGCCCTTAGCCGATTCTTGTCCTGCTCGGCGGAGCGGGCCTTGCCGTTCTTCAAAACACTCCGAGGGGCCGAGCCATTCCGATGGACAGAGGAGTGCTAGCACGTATTTCTAGAACTCAAGCAATATCTCACACACCTGCCAAGCCTAACAAGTCTGAAGTCAGGCGCGAAGCTCCTGCTGTACCTTGCAGCTTCCTCCTTAGCCGTCAGCGCGGTCCTCGTCCAGGAGGACAACGGACAACACGCGATTACGTCTCGGAGGCCCTGTGGGGAGCTAGAGCCTGATACACCGAGCTAGAAAAAATGGCATATGCCCTCCTCATGGCCTCTCGCAAGCTCCAACACTACTTCCTGGCACACGATATCATAATCCCTATGTCCTATCCGCTAGCACTAATGCTACAGAACAAGGACGCCTCGGAACGCAGAGGCAAATGGGCGACCGAGTTGGCTCCTTTCAACATCACCTTCGCCTTTCGCAAGTCCATCAAGTCACTGGTCCCTAGCCGATTTTGTCGCCGAGTGGACCTCGCAAGCGCAAGGCCAACAGCCAAACAACATAGAAGCACCATGGACAATATACACCGACGGGTCATGGTGCGCAGCAGGGGCCGGCGTCGCAACCATTTTGGCCGCGCTGGATGGCCGAAGTGTCTACCACGCTGCACAACTTGACTTCCCGACAACCAACAATACCTCCGAATACGAGGCATTGCTGCTAGACTTGCGAAAGGCGATAGCATTAGACGTGAAGCACATAATCATCAAAAGCGACTCCCGCCTTATCGCAGGCCATTTCGGCAAATCGTTCACGACAAGGGATCCGGAGATGTCCAAATACTTAGCGGCGGTTTAGGCTGAAGCTAAACACTTCCACAACATCACGGTCCAAAACATCCCCCAAAGCAGCAACGAAGTGTTAGACAAGTTAGCCAAATTAGCCAGCTCGGACGAGCTTCCCGCCAAACATGCTTTACGAAGTGCTGCGCGCCCCGTGAACTGCCGTAGGAGCACCAGGGGCTGCCCACAAAGCACAACATAACGCCCACCTCGTGCTCCTAGTCGACGAGGCAGATTGGCGCTACGTCATCCACAAGTACCTCCAAGGAGAAGAGCCCGAAGACGCCGCTGAAGCAAACCGCCTAAAGCAACGAGCCTAGAACTACCACATCATCAACATGCAACTATGATGTGTGTGTGCGCCCCTCCTGTGATGTGTTTCCCGCGAGGAGGGCTAGTCCCTCCTAAGGGAAACACAAGAGGGCCTCTGCGGCGCACACCAAGCGCCTCATGGCCTCGTCGCGAAGACCTTCCGCCAAGGTTTTTATTGGCTCACTGCGCTTTGAGACGCACAAGACCTGGTCTAGCGCTGCTAGGGCTACCAGTGGGCCAGCCACCACTCCAAGGCGTCGACAGTCCCGTTGCAGCCCCTGGCTCCGGGGTGGCCCTTTGCACGCTAGGGGCTCGACATCATCGGCCCGTTCCCAGCAGCCAAGGGAAACCCCCGCTTCGCCTCCGTCGCCATCGGGTACTTCTCCAGATGGGTGGAGGTTGAACCAGTCGTGAAAATCACTGCCGCAGCGGCGCAGTGCTTCACGTGGAAGAACATCATATGCTGGTATAGAGTAACCCACGAGATCGTCACCGACAATGGCACCTAGTTTTATTCTGCTTCATTTCGAACATTATGTCAGAACATCGGCACCACAGTGTGCTTCACATCTGTCGGACACCCCAAGTCGAATGGGCAGTCGAACGAGCCAACGACAACCTACTGGCAGGACCAACAAAGCGTCTTGTAGGCTTACCAAAGCGGCTCTGGCCCGACGAGCTGCAGAAGGCACTATGGTCACTCCGAACATCACCAACAAAGGCAACGGGGTTCTCCCCGTTCAAACTCTGTTCGGGGACAAAGCAATGACCGGGTGAGTTTGCGGCAAAATCCCTCCGAGCAACGGAGAGTGAAAACCCCGCACACCGCGAAATGTCGCTTGACCTCCTGGAGGAGCACCACGTCTAAGCCATTTCAACCACGACAAAGTATGTCGACGGAGTCACGATGGTGTACAACATGAAGGTCAGGATTGGCACACTAGCACTAGGCGATATGGTGCTCAAGTGAGCGGCAAACACCATAGCTCTAGGAAAGCTAGAGTCCAAATGGGAAGGACCCTACATCATCACTCGAAGCACAAGAGCGGGCTCCTACTACATCTCAACTCCCCAAGGGTAGCAGCTAGACCACACGTGGAACATCAAGAGCCTCCAAAAATTCTATCCGTAGGTGATCTATAAAATACCGGTTGTGCCCAGACAAGTGCTACCCGCCGGCTTTACGCGACAGGAGTCTGTATTTACAATGTAACACTTTTTGATACTGATCCATTACAGGAGCACACACGAGTGTATAAAACAAGACACCGCGTATGGCCCTCGGCCCCGGTGCACACCATAGCCCTCCGCAGGCACGAGTGTATAAAACAGACACCGCGCATGGCCCTCAGCCTCGGTGCACACCGTCGCCCTCCGCGCATGGCCCTCGGCCCCGGTGCACACCATAGCCCTCCGCAGGCACAAGTGTATAAAACAGACACCGCACATGGCCCTCGGCCCCGGTGCACACCGTCGCCCCGGTGCACAAGTATGGAAGACAGCGCTGGCTTCGCCTCCCCCTCGCAACAAATAATCGGCAGGCCTCCGCCAGAGCCCATCGACTCCCACTCCAACAATTACAAACCGTAGTATTTCCACGAGTTTTATTGATAACAAATCCGAAGTACATAACACATACATAGCCGCCGTCGTCGGCGGATAACAGCGAGGCGATTCCCACACGTTACACGAAAACCTCTCAACGAGTACAATAAAATATCACCAGTCAACAACACACGCTATAGCTCCATACAAACAGTACACACCGCCGCCCCGCGGCACTAGGGCACAAAGTCCCATTCCTCCGTCCTGACCGCCCACGTGAGAAGCTCCTCGTCGGATGCCCCAGTGCCCACAAGGTGCATGTATTCCTTCTCCGCATCGCATAGGGATCCCGAGAACTCCCAGTAATAACCTTCGGCGGCGAGGTGGCCGAACTGGCGGATGAGGCGACCGGGGCCCCGGTCGCGAAAGCAACACCCCGTTGCTCCTAGAAAGCGCGAATCTCATTGTGCGCCTTCGTCACCTTGCGCTCGGAAGAGCCAAAAATGCTCCATTGACCCTTCTGGGTTCACCAGCTTCCATCGTTGCCACTTCACGCCGTGATACACAACCCCTCGATAACACAGTTGCAGAGGCCAAATGGAGAGAAGAGTCTGCTCATCCTTGGTACTACGGGGCGGTGACCTTCATCATTCGCCCTCCGGGAGGGCCAGGCCCCCGTCGAGCGGTACGTCGAAACAACTGGCCTGGCCTAAGCAAACCAACAAGTAAGAAAAAGAACACAACGCAACCACAGACTCTAGTGCAATAAGGCTTGTAACTCATTTTATTCAGAATCAGAGATCATTACAAAAAACAGCAACCCCCTCCCACCCACTTGGTCCGGGCACAAGGGCTGGAGCGGGGCAAAACAAAAGAGCCTACAAAAAGTCTACACCTGGAATTGCTGGAGAAGGCGGAGGGTTACACCTTGTCTCTGGTGGTAGCCCCCCGCCCGTTGGCGCCTTTCGTCGCTACCGTAGCCTTGCCCTTCGCCCGCTGCTACAGCACTAGGCGCAAGGAGTCCATCGTGGCTTCACGGCCATGCGGCACCCAAAGTCCTAAGCGAAGGCCTTGGCTACCCTCGCGCATGCTGAGAGCATCGACATGCCCACAGCCAGCACTCTGTAGCGACACAAAGGCCGCCATCCAAGCTGCCTTCGCGCAATGATCGCCGTAGGACTGCGCGGCTGGCAGGCAGATCTCCCCAGCACGCCGAAGACGGTCAAGCGTAAGATCCACTTGCGAAGTGGTATGCTTCCGAGGCAGCGGCACTGCTCCGAGCTCGGTCACAGTACCTTCTAGCGACTTCATGGTGTCCCATGTAATGCGCGACACTGTCTCGAAGAATTGACGCTCCGCTTCAATCCCCGCCTCGAGGTCCTTGCGAGTGCCCTAAAGCGTCTGCACCTTGTGCGAAGGCTGCGGCGCTCTCCTTCTAGCTCGACAACCCGCATCTCCAGCTCCTTTGTCCTTTCAACAAGAGCCAGGCGCTCAGAGCAAAGCGACTCATTTCACGTATACTTCGAGTTGACCCGCTCTTGGATCTCCGTGATAGCCGCGCGGATATTCCCCTTGAGCACGCGAGATAGCATCAGGGTCTACACGAAGCACAACTTGCATAAAAAATGTCAGAGCTTGCCCTCGCGGCGTTCGCCTCGATCGACCTGAACATTCGATGCGTGGGCATGGTCTCGAAGAGCTGCTCCACGCATGACGGGCGATGAAGCGAGCCACCTGCTCGCAAACAATGGCCGCCCGGGGTGACCTTGAAGTCGTTGGTACACAACAGACCAAGATTTGTGGTACCTGCTGTACCGCAAGTGCCAACAACCTGGGACGCCTCCTCGGACCCCCCCGATGCTGGAACCTTCCTCAGCCCTACCGGCATTCTGACCCCCAGTATCGGAACCGCCACCCTCGGCATTCTCCCCGCTGACCACTGCAATGCAAAAGTCGGCACGATGGCGATAAGTAAAAGGAAGGCACAGGGAACTCACCAAGCGCGTCCTGGGCAGGGGTAGGCTCCCCCACCAGGGTATCTTTGGACCCTCAACCGTAAACATTCGAGAGTGTGTCGGCAGAAGACTCTTCGAGGGCCAAGCTCGCCACACGAAATGAGCCGCCACCATGTCCCCCGCCCCTGTCGCCCTGGCAGAAACCACCAGAGAGACCGCTCGTGTCCCAGAGGAAGAGCTCGTCAAGCTCACACGCTCGACACGCCCCACAGGACCCAGAGCCGACTTCGGCAGGTGCCCCGCTGTGTCCACCCTTGCGCAGCACGAGCCGCCTGCATCCGTAGCCCCAGCACACTACAAAGGCACTGCGTCGATCGGTCCAGTGGCATTCAGCTCCTCCGGCACCCAGTTCCTTTTCTTCCTCCCCTCGTCAGGGTCAGGCCTCCCTGCCAAGTAGACAACCAGATCGGTGTACGCCCGGTTCAGATGGGGCTCGCGCACCACCAACCTCTGCTTCGCATGCTCCTCCCCGGTGTAGGGGCCTAGAAGCTGCTCTGCGGCCCGCGCGACCCCCTTTTTATATATATATATAAGAGGATAGAAGTACATTATATATATACGTATGCATACAGCTTACCCTCCCCGCCATCTAAGAGATTGAAGGAAGGGACACCACCCTTCGCAGCACTGAGCTTCACATCCCACCCCCGCGCAAGCGGCCACAACCGAAGCGTGCAGAACTCCTCCACAAGATCCCTCGTGGAGAGCCTTTGCGTTGTAGTCAGTAGCAGCTGGAGAAGCGCCTCCTCCCTCGACGCCGGCTCAATCTCCGGGGAAGGTATGAGCTGGATAGACCCTCTGGTCGACCGCAAGTCGTCGCCCGATGGGGACCTGTGGTAAAACCACCACCGCATCCACTCCGTCTCCCACCTATTTGGGGACGTGGGCGCCGGCAAGTACCAGAGACAGCGCGCCGACTAGAAATTGACGCCACCGAAGTTAAGCGTCTCACCGGTATCCTTTTTCTTCTTTAGTTGGCACTGTCCGTCATGAAGGTATGCGAAGAGCCGACTCTCCCCGCTCGCCCCGGCGGACCGCATCACCCACTCGAACACGCCAAGCTTCACAATGGAGTTGGGCATTGTTGCGCCAGACTCCACAGTACAACCGAGCACGCAAGCCACCGGCTCCATTGTGGGAAGCGGAGACCGGCGTCGAGGAAAGCCACGAACACGATGGCCTCGTCCTCCCGGGGCTTAGGCACTATCTCCGAGCCAGGGGCTCGCGCCAACAAAAGATCAGATAGCTTGCCCTCGTCCCTCAGCGTGTGCAGGGCGTGCGGAGTCATCGACGAGCGGCCAAGCTCGATGGTGTAAGCCACCACCCCTGCACCATCTCAGGGCCGCTTCGTCATCAGACTGCGCGCAAGGCAAGGACACCGAATACCCTCGAAGAAGAAGCGCACATGAATAAGGAAGGTTAGGGTTTTAAAAAAGGGGGAGCAAAGTGCCAGGAGGGGGGCACCACCCCCTATTTATAACTGCACCAGGCACGCGAAACGACAAGGCGCGGAAGCCGACAAGCCATGGACTAATTAGCCGTTGACACGTGTGCCCTAAACAGAGCAACGGCTACATACCGTTATACCGCACAACACCCAACCAAACTTCATCAAAACGGCTCCCAAGGAGGAACCTGTAACATCCCAAATCGGGTTTGTGTTTCAAATGTAATAAAAATGAGGATAAATTAAAACTTTTGTTGCCTCATGTGTAATTCTGATGTTTGAAACCTCTTCCTTTAATTGGTGGAAATTAAAACTCAAAATTTCCCAATTAAATTCAGTCATAAATCTCCTCAATGAAAATCGGTGCCCAACCCCTCAAAATAATTTTCATTGGACCTAGGAGTGATGTTTAACACCTCAAATTATTTCATAATTTTGAAATTATTTGATAATTTTGAGACAAGTCAAACATTAGTCAAACTCCTAAAATAGCCTTCGGAATCTTTAGAGAAACATGCGATGCATAACAGTCTCTGAAAATTTTATATAAGGTTCCTCTCCCGTCAAATCTCGATTAAAATTTCATAAATTTTGGAGTTTGTTTGCTATTCCAAATAATTCTCTAAAGTCGGCTCGACCAATTAAGTCGAAAATCGGTTTCACTGTTGCTTCGTCAAGGTCCGACATCGTTCGAGCTCAAGGGTGCAACGGATCAACTAATAGCACCTTAGGGCGATCTCTGGCGCTACCGATCCGTAGCCGTTTGATCTAAATCCGGCCGACGCTGCGGTGAGCGTTCGGACCGAACGAACTCACTTAAGCGCGTTAGTCGTTTGATCTTCGATCAGCGGCGCGATGGAAGGGATGTTCGGACCGTCCAGAAGTGCGGTGAGAACCAACGTTGGATCTTGATCCGGTGATCGACAGCGATGGAGCGTTCGGACCCCGGCCCGAATAGCCGGCGTTTGAGCTTGATAGCCGCATCGATTGGAATCCTATGTGATCGAGCGGCCGTCCTCTTTTCGTCTTCCTCTCGCTCACGTCGTCGGCGAAGTCAAGCGAGAACGTGCAAGATCAAACAACCACGGTGCATTGTCACCTCCATCGTTCGCCAGCGTCTTTGAGCATTAAAAGCTAGTCTTTGCCGACACTGTTGAGTCGTCTTCTACCTCTGCACTGCCCCATCCCTTGGCCGGTTTGGATGACAAGCTTTTGACCGAAAGTTGCATTGCTCCATCCTTTGCCCTCTCGGCCTATATAAGCTTCTTCATTGCTCCCTTAGCATTCTTTGAACACCTTTGAGCTTCAGCATCACTTCTAGTGCATCGAGTGAGCTCCTTGGTGAAATATTGCTCTCTGACGCCATTGTTGAAGCTTCAAGTTCTTCGGTGAAAGTGGTGTTCTTGGCCCTCTCATCCGAACCTGTTGCTTCCTCCGTTGCTTAGCCTCTCGAAGAGTATTAACCCTCTGTCGGTTTTGCTTTTGGCAGCAGAGAGCAGCTCAATTTATGTTTTCCCCTTCACGGCAAAGGGTGATCTTCTTCTTTAGCTCGTAAGTGCACCATTTTCAAATTCCTTGCTCCTCCGCTTACTCTCATCTCATGCGCATTAGCCCTCAATCAATTTCACATTTGGCCGCAGGAATCTTATCAATTTGGTTTTTCCCCTCTTTCGGCCGGAAATTGGTTATTGTCATCTCCAGCTCCGGTAAGTCCATATCTGTCCAATTCCTTGCTTCAGAAGGTACTCCATGCTATTGCGATCATCGTAGTAGCTTTAGATTTCACTATTTTTGCTCGAGGCAGCGCGATCGTCGGGCTTTGCCTCTGTTCTTTTGTCGATCTTCGTTGTCGGACGAAAAAAGAGAGCTTTCGCTAACGTTGAGTTTGAGCGTAGGATTTTAGATCGATCGCTCGGATTCTTGTGGGCGTGATCGGACGCTTGCGCTAGGCCATCGCGCGTGGCCGTCCGATTTTCGATCAACGGTCCAGATCTGGATGAGCGTTCGGACCGTCCGAGCGGTTCGATCGCGTGGACCGTTGGATCCAAGATCAGCGGTTCACGACGTGTGAGCGTTCGGACCGCCGGACATCCTTGGCATCCGGTTCGTTCATCTTTCATCCAACGGTCGATGCTTAGGGTTGGCGTTAGCTCATTCGTTGCGCGTGTGGGCTGTTGGATCGATGATCTTGACCCATGATCTTCCACGTCGTTTATCGGGTTATATTTCTCGGGTAGAGTTATTTATCAAGCTGAAAAATAGTTTTATCTTCCAAAATTCATAAGTATTTTTACGTAGCTTCAAAATGATAAAACCGGTGCTCTTATTTTTCATTCTTAGTAAACTTATTTCAGTATAGGTTGCTCATTTATCTCATAGCGAAAAGATTTATTTTGAAAGTAAGCATTAAAGCGATTATCTTTGCAATGGAAAAATAGTGAATCTTAGAAAACTCATAACTAATTATTGCAAGCTCCAAATGAGATGAATCTGTGGGGCTGTTCATCTTATGAGGTGCTTGTTTTATCATAAAAATTTCAGTAGCTGTATCATCCTAGAAAATTTCACTAAAATCATTGCTTAGGTGAATAGTCTTGTTTTTCCTTTTCTCGCCGATTGAAATTGTTTTGGTCATAACTTTTGCATTGAGAATCCAAATCAATTGGTTCTTGTTGCTTTAGTTCATAAAAATTATGTTCTTCCTATGTAAAAATTTGAGAACTTTTGCTGAGTTTTGCTGTTGCATCTTTTGATGTTTCTCGCCTTATTGGTTCTTTTCGATAGGTTGCGACAATATTGATAATATCGAGTGATCCTCTGCAACAAAACAATGAGCTTCAAACAAGGCAAGATATTTGATCATAAATGTCCCATTACTTTCAAAGTCTAATATCTTGTTTACAAACTATATGTATGCATTGCTTTTGTGTCCAATTATTTTTGCCCTGTTTAGAGGTAGCTATTCCTAATGCATTGTTGCCATTAAAATGTTATCCCCTGCCACAACCATAAGTTATTATCATCACTGGTGAATTAGAGCCCGATGATTTAATTATGCTCTTTTCTTGTCTTTGCGATGTCTTGCTTAGAAATGCTTAGCTACTGGGTAGAATTGGCGGTTATCGACTTAGTCGATGACCTTGATCACACAAATCATTTTGTTTATTTTTGGTTCAGCACTTTATGCTTTTGTTTTGTAAAAGTCGAAAATGAAACAAAATGATTTGGCTTGGGCACAATGGCATGTTGGTGTGATTGTTGGGTGTGACAAGGAAAGGTGCCCAGGTCCCTAAGGACCGAGTTACTTGTGTCACTAAGCCAAGCGCTTTTGCGTACTAACCACATGAGGGTTATATGGGACCCCTCTTGACCTAGTACTTTGGAGTGTGTTATCTCCGAGTCGCAGGAGGAGCGTTGTGTGTGTTGTGTGAAAGAGGAATTGTGTTCTTGTGTTGGGTGTGCGGTGGTGGAGTTTCCGGATGGACTCTCCACCTCGAGGCGTCCTTGATTGTCCGAGGCTTTACCAGTGAGGGGTAGTTGTCCGAGGTCGGGCCACGACCCGACACAACGTATGGGTTTCTATCCATACAGGCGACTCAAGGTAATACATAATATTGGAAAAGTCTCGTAGGACTTAGCCGTCTCGCAGCATACCAAAGGTAGTGTGCTTAATCATGTGGCAAAAGGCGGTCCGCATGTGGGTAATTTGGTACACCCGCAGGATAAATCTATTCGAATAGCCTCGCCCTAGGTTATGGACATGCTTGGTAAGGTCGTGCAAGAACTAGACTACAACATTTTTAAATTAAAATTTGACATGGTTGGCATGAATGGGTAATTCATGCTATTGTGTGGCTATTGGGTTAGCCACTTCGGGGATTTGCTTTATGTTATTGATTCTTGATTACTCTGCTTTTATCAAATAAAATCAGATTGTAAAATTGCCTTCAATCTATTACATTATTGCAAATAAAACTTGCTTTATGCTTACAAACTTGAGTCCTATCTGCCCACTTAAATAAGCTTGCATATAGTTATTGTATAGATCTGCTATCATTCTTATATATCTTGTGAGTACATTCAAAGTACTCACCCGACTTTTATTTTTGCTTTTGTTCTGCAGAGGAAGAAGGTGAGCCCCAAGGGCTTCACTACGTGAGATGTCTTTCATGAGTTCGACGGCTAGTCTGCGGCACAGTCGGTTGCCTTGTGGGTAAAAGGCACACCGTTGGGCTCTTTGTTTATCGCCATCTTATGGCACTTTTGCTTCATTGCTACGTAATATTTATCTACATTGGCGGTTGGCCTCTTTGTTGTAATTACTCTTGAATATTATTATGTATGTCTTTATTTTGTTACGTGCTTTCGGTTCTATGTGATTGAATGGAATTGATGCATGAACTTTTGTGAGAGGGTGTATCGCACTGGAAGTATACATTCCTCGGCGTCACGAGTTATTATGCTTATGATGATGGGGTCAAGTGGTGACTAATCATTATAAGCTTGATAATCCCGGGGGCGTCACAAGAGGTTGGTATCAGAGCCATACTGACCATAGAAGCCGCTAGCTTGGTCGTCTTTAGGATGTTTTGGAAAAACCTTATTTTCGAAGTATGAAACGATTTATGAAAGCTTAAGGAGTTCTCGAGTTTTACTCCTTACCTATCTTAGCTTTCTCATCTCATCTTACTCTAGTTTGAGTTTTAAAAGTTGTTTTCCTCTCATCTCCTCTTCAAAGATAGTGTTATCGATTAAATGGGTTTGGGAGCCACTGAGTTTGGCAAATTGAAGTGCTTAGGGTTTTTGAAGTTTCGAATTTGGAGATTTGGCTAGAGGCTTGGATGCGAATCTCGACAAGACGCCTCAATTTCCAGACAGCGGGCTCAATGGTTTCTGATAGGACCACTGAGCTTGGCAAATTGAAGTGTGCCAGATTTTGAAGTTTCTAGAATAGAAGACTTCGACTCGAAACTTGGATGCAAAATCGCTACAGCAACCTCAATTTCCGGACAGCAAGCTCGATGGTTCCTAGTGGGGTAGAAAATGAGGTTTAATCAACTAAAATTTGTGGGGCTAAAGGGTAAGAAGTGATATCCTATATCTTGTGACTAATGCCTCTCTAAGTTGGTTTTACCCGATTTTCCATGCAATAAGCTTTTGGTAGTGTTCTGAAATTTTCTTCTCAAAACGACTACTTGTTCATTCAATACAAGTTAGTCGCATCGAGAAGTTGGATCTTGTGTCTTATGAGTTTTGCATGGATCTTATGCCTCTTTGCAACTATTTGGAGTTCGTTTTATTGCGGGTTATGTGTTTCTGAGGCTTAGGGTTGTATGCACTAATCCCTAGTGGATAGCTTATCTTTTGCTATCCCTTCGTTATAGCTTTCGATTGCTTCTAACTCGTCTTGATGCAGCGGGATGGTGGTCGTACTCGTAGCGACCCGAGGCGACCAGAGGGTCGGGATGAGGAACTTCCACCTCCTCCGACCATGGTGAGGTTCTCGCTTCGATCGAGCGGAACCGTATGGACCGTACACGCATCCACGGAGGTGATTGCGGAACACCTCCAACATCTCCGGTGCCTCTGGATCGTGGGGAGGAGGTGGCCACCGCAGAGGGAGGACTCTCGGAGTTCTTCGCACTCACCACCCACCTTCTCGAGGTCCGAGGACCCACTCGACGCGGATGGTGGCTGCGTCTTGTTGAGCGGAAGCTCAACATCGCTCGCGCCGAGGATCACGAGAAGGCACCGTTCGCCTCCCATCACCGGAGGCGGCACTCTCATGGTGGGAGAACTTCCTCGCCATGCGGCCACGAGGGCGGGCTATCACTTGGCGGAGTTCGCGCGCTTTCCGGAGGGCTCATGTCCCATTGGATTGATGAAGTTGAAGAAGAAGGAATTTACGCGCGCTGCGGGCGCAAATCGATTCATCGAGTACCTCCATGAGTTCAACCATCTTTCTCGGTATGCTCCTGAGGATGTGCCTACAGATGAGGCAAAGCAGGAGAAGTTCATGGATGGCTTGTCTGAGGAGCTTCAGGACAAGCTATCTATTGTTGACTTCCCCGACTTCCAGACCTTGGTCGACAAGGCCATCATCGCCGAGCATAAGGCGAGGGCACTTGGCGACACTCGCAAGCGTAAGTGGGAGGCCCAGAAGGCATCCAGGGCCGTTGCTCCTCGTCCGTATGGCGGACCCGGCTCGTCGTCCCTCCCGATCGCGGCACCACCGAGGCCACGGCGTTCGTTCCACGCCCACCGCAGCCGTGCGATGCCGTGCACTGCGGGACAGCGAGAGGCATCCGCCACCCCGCCGCGGATGTCGTATGTTTCTTACGCCACGACAAGGGCATTATGCTAATAATTGCCCTAAGAAGACTGGAGCGGCCCCTCGTCCTAATGGAGGACGCGGGCAAGGGAGTGGTCGTGATCAGAAGGCCCCAAGTGTGGGAAGCGGCCGAGTCAACCTTATCTCGGCCGAGGAAGCTCAGGATGCACCCGACGTTGTGTTGGGTACACTTTTCGTGAACTCTCCGCTCTGATTTTATTTGATTCGGGGCTTCTCACTCGTTTATATCGAGTCTTTTCTTTGCACTTAGTGATCTTTGGTGATCCCTACATGTTCCTTTGATTATTCATTCTCAAATGGTCGGTGATGAGAGTGAAAATGAATGCCGGGCGTTTTGATTGAAATTGAGGAGTGGGATTTTGGCAAATCTTATTCTCCTCAACTCGATAAAGTTGGATGTGATACTTGGCATGGATTGGTTGTCTCAACATAGGGACAAATCGATTGCGCGGAAGGTTCATTTCCTCACGAGCCCGTCTGGCGGTCAAGTGGGAATTTTTCTGAAGCTGCAAGAACCACACCTATATGCACTTGAAGCCAAGCCAACCATGGAGATTCATGAAGTCCCCGTGGTGTGTGAGTTCGGCGATGTGTTTCCCGAAGATCTGCCCGGGATGCCTCAAAGAAGAGACATTGAATTTGTCATCGAGTTGCTTCCTGCATCGCCCCTATTTCCAAGAGGTCAGATCGAATGCCTCCAAATGAATTGGAGGAGTCAAGAAACAGACTTGGCGAGCTTCAAGAGAAGGGTTTTATTCGCCCGAGCTCATCACCGTGGGGTTGTCCTGTTATCTTTGTGAAGAAGAAAGACAAGACTTTACGGATGTGTGTTGATTACCGTCCGTTGAATGCCGTGACGGTGAAGAACAAGTATCCCCTGCCTCGGATTGACGACCTCTTCGATCAATTGACCGGTGCTCGGGTATTCTCCAAGATTGATCTGAGGTTGGGCTATCATCAAGTCCGAATCAGATCGGAAGACATTCCAAGACGGCGGCTTTCTCTACTCGTTATGGATTATACGAGTATACCGTTATGTCCTTCGGTTTGACCAATGCTCCTGCTCTTTTCATGAATCTTATGAACATGGTATTCATGGAGTATTTGGAAAAGTTCGTGGTTGTCTTTATCGATGATATCCTCATCTATTCGAGGGATGTTGAGGAGCATGCTGAACATCTGAAGCTAGTGTTGGGGAAACTTCGCGAGCATCAACTTTATGCGAAGTTCAAGCAAGTCGAGTTTTGGTTGAAGGAAGTGGCATTCTTGGGTTATGTTCTTTCAGAGATCCGGTGTCGCTGTTGATCCTACCAAGGTCAATGATGTGCTATCATGGGTCCAGACGAAGTCAGTCACTGAAGTGAGGAGTTTTCTCGGTTTAGCGGGATATTATCGTCGCTTTATTGAGGGCTTCTCCAAGATTGCCAAGCCAATGACCGAGTTACTCCAGAAGGACAGGAAGTATGTGTGGTCTACTAATTGCGAGAAGAGCTTTCAAGAACTCAAGAGGAGGTTGACGACAGCTCCAGTTCTTGTTCTTCCCGATGTCCACCGAAGCTTCGATATCTATTGCGACGCTTCTCGCCAGGGGCTCGGTTGTGTTCTTATGCAAGAGGGCCAGGTGGTGGCTTATACATCGAGGCAGTTGCGGCCTCATGAGCTTAATTATCCAACCCATGACTTGGAGTTAGCTGCAGTGATCCATGCACTAAAGATTTGGCGGCATTACCTCGCCGGTAATCGCTATGAAGTATATTCGCATCACAAGAGTCCAAGTACTTGTTCACCCAACCAGATCTGAACCTTAGGCAAAGAAGGTGGTTCGAATTGATCAAGGATTATGATATGGGTCTTCAATATCATCCAGGAAAAGCAAATGTTGTGGCCGATGCTCTCGATCGCAAGGTTCATTGCAATTCCTTAATGGTCTTGGAGCAAGAACACCCTTCATGCAGATTTCAGCGCTCAACTTGGGAATGGTTGAGCAGGTTCTCTCATTGCTTTGGTTGTGCAACCAACCTTGGAGGACCAAATCAAGGTCGCATGATCGGATGTCGGTGTGAGTCGATCAAGGAAAATATCAAGAGTGGCTCCGCTAAGTGCTTTTTCGAGGGCGACCATGGGGTCATTTGGTTCGGATCACGCTGGTTGTTCAGAAGATCGTGGAATTGCGGAACTTAATTCTCATGAAGCTCATGACTCTCCGTTGTCTATTCATCCCGGGCCACGAAGATGTATCAAGATCTCCAAAGATTACGTGGACCCGAATGAAGCGGAAATCGCAAGGTTCGTTCTTCGAGTGTGACGATGTCGTCGTGTCAAGGCCGAGCATCGGCGTCGGCGGGATCGCTTGACCGTTGCCTATTCCGAATGGAAGTGGGATTCGATCGGGATGGATTTTATCACCGGTCTGCCTCGCACCTCCAAGGGCAATGATGCCATCCGGTTGTCATTGATCGGCTAACTAAAGTGGCGCACTTCCTTCCAGTCAAGACGGATCTCCGTGTAGGTCTTTTGGCGGATCTCTACATTGCCCGCATCGTGAGCTTGCATGGTGTACCCAAGACAATTGTCTCGGATCGTGGTTCTCTTTTCACCTCTCACTTTTGGCAAAGGGTGCAAGAGGCTATGGGAACCCATCTCACCTTTAGCACCGCATATCATCCTCAAACTGATGGCCAGACTGAAAGAGTCAACCAAGTGTTGGAAGACATGCTTCGTGCTTGTGTCCTCTCCTATGGAAAGAATTGGGAGAGATGTTTGTCATTCGCCGAGTTCTCCTACAATAACAGTTTCCAAGCTAGTCTTGGAATGGCACCTTTCGAGGCTTTGTATGGAAGAAAATGCAGAACTCCGTTGAATTGGTGAAGCGGTGAACGACCATTCTTTGGCCTGCACTCAATCAATGAAGCCGAGAGCCAGGTTCAGTTGATTCGAGATCGGTTGCGCATGTACTCGATCCGAGCAAAAGAGCTATGCAGATCGTCGCCGTCGTGAGTTGAGCTTTGAGCCTGATGATCTTGTTTATCTCAAAGTCTCTCCTTTGAAGGGTCATCGATGATTGGCGTCAAGGGCAAGTTGGCTCCTCGATATGTCGGTCCATACCAAGTCGTCGAGAAGAAGGGAGCCGTAAACACAAGTTGGAGTTGCTCTGCACTTGAGGGGTGCATGATGTGTTCCATGTATCCCACCAAGAAGTGCCTCCGCGTTCAACCGAGGAAGCTCCGTTGAAGCTCTTGATGTTCGTGAAGATTTGACCTACAAGGAGCACCTGTTTGCATCCTTGAAGAGGTGAACGAAGAACGAGGAATCGTGCCATCAAGTTCCTCAAAGTTCGATGGTCAAACCATTACGAAGATGAAGCCACTTGGGAAAGGGAAGATCGTCTGCGTGCAGACTACCCTCTTTCTTTACCAAGTAAGCCAAATCTCGGGGCGAGATTTCTGTAAGGGGGGGAGGTTTTGTAACATCCCAAATCGGGTTTGTGTTTCAAATGTAATAAAAATGAGGATAAATTAAAACTTTTGTTGCCTCATGTGTAAGTTCTGATGTTTGAAACCTCTTTCCTTTAATTGGTGGAAATTAAAACTCAAAATTTCCCCAATTAAATTCAGTCATAAATCTCCTCAATGAAAATCGGTGCCCAACCCTCAAAATAATTTTCATTGGACCTAGGAGTGATGTTTAACACCTCGAATTATTTCATAATTTTGAAATTATTTGATAATTTTTGAGACAAGTCAAACATTAGTCAAACTCCTAAAATAGCCTTCGCAATCTTTAGAGAAACATGCGATTGCATAACAGTCTCTGAAAATTTTATATAAGGTTCCTCCCGCTGTCGAAATCTCGATTAAAATTTCATGAATTTTGGAGTTTGTTTGCTATTCCAAATAATTTCTAAAGTCGGCTCACCAATTAAGTCGAAAATCGGTTTCACTGTTGCTCGTCCGGTCCGACATCGGTTCGAGCTCAAGGGTGCAGCCGGATCAACTAATAGCACCTTAGGGCGCTCTCTGCGCCACGATCCGTAGCCGTTTGATCTAAATCCGGCCGACGCGCGGTGAACGCTCGGACGAACGAACTCACTTAAGCGCGTTAGTCGCTTGATCTTCGATCAACGGCGCGATGGAAGGGATGTTCGGACCGTCCAGAAGTGCGGTGAGAACCAACGTTGGATCTTGATCCAATGGCCGACAAGCGATGGAACGTTCGGACCCCGAACCGAATAGCCGGCGTTTGGGCGCGGTAGCCGCATCGATTGGAATCCTATGTGATCGAGCGGCCGTCCTCTTTTCGTCTTCCTCTCGCTCACGTCGTCGGCCAAGTCAACAGAGAACGCGCAAGACAAAGCAACCACGGTGCATTGTCACCTCCATCGTTCGCCAACGTCTTTGAGCATTAAAGCTAGTCGCCGACCTGTTGAGTCGTCTTCTACCTCTGCACTGCCCCCATCCCTTCGCCGCTTTGGATGACAAGCTTTTGACCGAAAGTTGCATTGCTCCATCCTTTGCCCTCTCGGCCTATATAAGCTTCTTCATTGCTCCCTTAGCATTCTTTGAACACCTTTGAGCTTCAAAGACATCACTTCTAGTGCATCGAGTGAGCTCCTTGGTGAAATATTGCTCTACCGCCATTGTTGAAGCTTCAAGTTCTTGGTGAAAGTGGTGTTCTTGGCCCTCTCATCCGAACTCGTTGCTTCCTCCGTTGCTTAGCCTCTCAAGAGTATTAACCCTCTGTCGGTTTTGCTTTTGGCGTGAGAGCACTCAATTTATGTTTTCCCCTTTCACCGCAAAGGGTGATCTTCTTCTTTAGCTCGTAAGTGCACCATTTTCAAATTCCTTGCTCCTCCGCTTACTCTCATCTCTCGTGCGCATTAGCCCTCAATCAATTTCACATTTGGCCGCAGGAATCTTATCAATTTGGTTTTTCCCTCTTTCGCGGAAATTGGTTATTGTCATCTCGACTCCGTAAGTCCATATCATCCAATTCCTTGCTTGAAGGTACTCCATGCTATTGCGATCATCGTAGTAGCTTTAGATTTCACTATTTTTGCTCGAGTCGCGGCGCATCGTCGGGCTTTGCCTCTGTTCTTTTGTCGATCTTCGTTGTCGGACGAAAAAAGAGAGCTTTCGCTAACGTTGAGTTTGAGCCGTAGGATTTTAGATCGATCGCTCGGATTCTTGTGGCCGGATCGGACGCTGCGCGCTAGGCCATCGCGCGTGGGCGTCCGATTTTCGATCAACGGTCCAGATCCGATGAACGTTCGGACCGTCCGAACGGTTCGATCGCGTGGACCGTTGGATCCAAGATCAACGGTTCACGACGCGTGTGAGAACGCTCGACCGCCGGACATCCTTGGCATCCGTTCGCTCATCTTTCATCCAACGGTCGATGCTTAGGGTTGGCGCGTTAAGCTCTGTTTCGCGCGTGTGGGCTGTTGGATCGATGATCTTCGCCCATGATCTTCCACGTCGCTTATCCGGGTTATATTTCTCGGGTAGAGTTATTTATCAACCTGAAAAATAGTTTTATCTTCCAAAATTCATAAGTATTTTTCTCAGAGCTTCAAAAATGATAAAACCAAAGGTTCTTATTTTTCATTCTTAGTAAACTTATTTCCAGATAGGTTGCTCATTTATCTCGGTAGCGAAAAGATTTATTTTGAAAGTAAGCATTAAAGCGATTATCTTTGCAATGTAAAAATAGTGAATCTTAGAAAACTCATAACTAATTATTGCAAGCTCCAAATGAGATGAATCTGTAATGTGTTCATCTTATGAGGTGCTTGTTTTATCATAAAAATTTCAGTAGCTGTATCATCCTAGAAAATTTCACTAAAATCATTGCTTAGGTGAATAGTGCTGTTTTTCCTTTCTCGCCGATTGAAATTGTTTTGGCCATAACTTTTGCATTGAGAATCCAAATCAATTGGTTCTTGTTGCTTTAGTTCATAAAAATTATGTTCTTCCTCTGTAAAAATTTGAGAACTTTTGCTGAGTTTTGCTGTTGCATCTTTTGATGTTTCTCGCCTTATTGGTTCTTGTTGGTTCTTTCGATAGGTTGCGACAATATTGATAATATCGAGAGTGATCCTCTGCAGCAAAACAATGAGCTTCAAAGAAGGCAAGATATTTGATCATAAATATCCCATTACTTTCAAAGTCTAATATCTTGTTTACAAACTATATGTATGCATTGCTTTTGTGTCCAATTATTTTGCCTGTTTAGAGGTAGCTATTCCTAATGCATTGTTGCCATTAAAATGTTATCCCCGCCACAACCATAAGTTATTATCATCTTTGGTGAATTAGAGCCGGTGATTTAATTATGCTCTTTTCTTGTCTTTGCGATGTCATGCTTAGAAATGCTTAGCTAGGTAGAATTGGCGGTTATCGACTTAGTCGATGACCTTGATCACACAAATCATTTTGTTTATTTTTGGTTCAGCACTTTATGCTTTTGTTTTGTAAAAGCGAAAATGAAACAAAATGATTTGGCTTGGGCACAATGGCATGTTGGTGTGATTGTTGGGTGTGACAAGGAAAGGTGCCTGTGTCCCTAAGGACCGAGTTACTTGTGTCACTAAGCCAAGCGCTTTGCGTACTAACCACATGAGGGTTATATGGGACCCTCTTGACCTAGTACTTTGGAGTGTGTTATCTCCGAGTCGCAGGAGGAGCGTTGTGTGTGTTGTGTGAAAGAGGAATTGTGTTCTTGTGTTGGGTGTGCGGTGGTGGAGTTTAGGGATGGACTCTCCACCTCGAGGCGTCGCAGATTGTCCGAGGCTTTACCAGTGAGGGGTAGTTGTCCGAGGTGGGCCACGACCCGACACAACGTATGGGTTTCTATCCATACGGGCGACTCGAAGGTAATACATAATATTGGAAAAGTCTCGTAGGACTTAGCCGTGCCGGCATACCAAAGGTAGTGTGCTTAATCATGTGGCAAAAAGGCGGTCTGGCATGTGGGTAATTTGGTACACCCTGCAGGGATAAATCTATTCGAATAGCCTCGTCCTAGGTTATGGACATGCTTGGTAAGGTCGTGCAAGAACTAGACTACAACATTTTTAAATTAAAATTTGACATGGTTGGCATGAATGGGTAATTCATGCTATTGTGCTGGCTATTGGGTTAGCCACTTCCAGGACTGTTTTACTGTTATTGATTCTTGATTGCTACTGTTTTTATCAAATAAAATCAGATTGCAAAATTGCCTTCAATCTATTACATTATTGCAAATAAAACTTGCTTTATGCTTACAAACTTGAGTCCTATCCTGCTCCACTTAAATAAGCTTGCATATAGTTATTGTATAGATCTGCTATCATTCTTATATATCTTGTGAGTACATTCAAAGTACTCACCCGACTTTTTTGAAATGCTTTTGTTTGCAGAGGAAGAAGGTGAGCCCCAAGGGCTTCACTACGTGAGATGTCTTCTTGGAGTTCGACGGCTAGCTGCGGCTGGTCGGTTGCCTTGTGGGTAAAAGGCACACCGTTGGGCTCTTTGTTTATCGCCATCTTATGGCACTTTTGCTTCATTGCTACGTAATATTTATCATTGGCGGTTGGCCTCTTTGTTGTAATTACTCTTGAATATTATTATGTATGTCTTTATTTTGTTACGTGCTTTCGGTTCTATGTGATTGAATGGAATTGATGCATGAACTTTTGTGAGAGGGTGTATCTTGCACTGGGAAGTATACATTCCTCGGCACGAGTTATTATGCTTATGATGATGGGGTCAAGTGGTGACTAATCATTATAAGCTTGATAATCCCGGGGGCGTCACAGAACCCGCTACAGGGACGTCGGAAACACGCTTCGTCAGGCCGAAGGGGACGATGTGCCTGAACCCTCCGAGAAATGGCGCAGTTTCAGCCTTGACGAAGTAGGACCTCGACCGTGTGGGGCTTTTCGTAGGGGCGGCCCCACCGGCCCCAACAACCCGACAAAGCCCGACAGACCCCGCAACCCACGAGTACGAACGCCCCTCTCCCCGGGGGGCGTCAGATGTCCCTTCGAGGATGCTCCGGAGATGGGTGTACAGTACTGTTCTAGGGTTAGGATGGTAATGTAAGTGCCCCATTTTTTGAGGTTATAAATAGGCATTTGCCCCCATGTAAAGGGCGAATTTAATTTTTTTGGAGCAATCAATACATATATTTTTCTGACAACTGATCCCTTCTCCTGAGGACTCCTCGGTCCCTTCGAATGTACTAGATGTCCTTTTCTCTTACTGTCTAACCTTTTTGCTACGACAATAGGATTCCTGTAAAAATTGCTGACCAGTCACTCGAATTTTTCCTCACACACTCACTTCAACAAACACAACCAACCGAGAAACCAATCCATAGTTCGCTTGCTTACAAGTTGACAAGAAAAAAGGTAACTTCAGTAAAAATGGAGGATCTTGATTCTTGAGTAGCGCACGTGTTCTCATTAACAACAACCAAAAGATGGACTAAGAAACCATGAATCCAAATCCACTGCTAACTTAGTATCGCCCGCGCGTTGAGTACTACTTTCGGAGGCACGTAAACATTCAGAGATCAGATTGTACTGACGATGCTGGTTAATTTGGCCCACAAACATCAGCCTGGATCAGTCATTTATGGAGATTCACGTGCTCATCTTCAGGTATCACGGGATGCCAAAATGGAGATGGGAAGATAAAGAAACAAGCTATAGGTGAATAGAACATGTTATTGTCGATCAGTGTTTGGGAGGAAAGCGATAATTCCCCTCGGCTTTAGTTTGGATGTGTTTACTTGTTGGTTGCCTGATGCATTCCACTGTTTTTTTTTCAGTAACGAAGTAACAATCATGGGTTAATCCGTTGGTTTGGCTTCATGCTAACATCCACTCGCTCCTGCTAGTCTTAACAAATTGAAATGCCTAAATAAGCTGTGTTTGGATTATCTGCCATGTAGTACAGACAGAAGGTTTGCTGGACTTGTCGAGTTGACGGTTCAGCGTACATAACATGTGAAAGAAGTATTGCCTTTCTCAAGTCTTTGGGTATTCTTGCTTGACGAAAGAAACATAAATGATAATGAGCAGTTTTATTATTTAACCATTTTTAATTTATTTTTATTATTATCGTCTCACAAACTTTATTTATAATTCTGATTCTTTTGATCACACCACTACTTATGACGTGACCAAACAATACTATCACATCGGTCATCATAACATGACCAAATCATGCCACTCCACCACTAGCGGCATGATAACGTTGTTTGATCACACCACCACCCATGATGTGACAAGAAGTGTCATTTAGTTAGACTTATACTGCGCATGGCTGTGTTATCTTGTCACGCTACGGGTGATGACGTGGCCAAAAGAGTCAGATTTAGAAATACAATTGGTGAGGGGTTAGTAATAAAAATAAATTAAAAATAGGTTAAGTAATAAAGATTGCTCAATGATAATAGAGACCAATAAAAAGAGTTGCTCTCTGATCAGAATATCATATACTCCTAACTCATGATAATGGAAGCCAATAGTTTGGTGAATTTCCTTAGCTTGGATTATGATCATACTTTGTTGTAGTTTATTTGAGAAAGAAATACTGGGTTTACATGGCACAACTGTAAAAAATAGTGAATCATTCCAAGAATTGATCATCACAGAAGACTAATGATGAAGCTTGAATTTCACTGAAGTTGCAGTATACAACACAAAGGAATCATAATGATGGATACAGATATTACAGGAAAAGCAAGAACTATAGACAACAAATCAAATAAATTAAGGCTAAATAAAGGGTGTATTTTAGTAAAGACATCGGAGAAAAAAGGGTCAGAAAATAACTTAAGCACTCCATATTTTGCTGAAAATTGTTTGCAATCTGTTAGTAGATAGCTTCTTAACAACCTTCTTCGCATCAAAGTCGCCGGAGTCTGCCAGTTCTTTCAGGCAGCTGAAATGCTCCGACGATACAATCTTCTTCCTTCCACTGTTGGTCTCTGCCAAGGACATGATAGCAGAAAGGATCAAGTCCTTGGCCATCAACTTGCCCTCAGCAGGATCAAGCAACTGCAGAAGCCTGTTCAAATTGTCGCCGTCTTGAATGAAAATGGCGCGATTCGGATGAAGCGACAGCAAGCTGGAAAGCACCTGAGCTGCCATCTCACGAACTCGGCAAGATTTTGCTCCAAGCAAGCTTGCTAGAGCACTCAAATATCCTGCTCTGCCCATCATCCGGTTGTACTCCTCAGAAATCTCAGAGAGATGCCTCAGAATTTTGAGGGTGCACTCAAGAACGACGTAGTCACCATTGTTGAGATAAAAGAGAAGCCAGCCAAGGACATCTGAGCTGATGAGATCGTTTATGGAGTTCACAGAAGAGAAGCAGAAGAACCAAATGGCTGCAAGAGCAACCTCCCTGGCCTTGTACGAGTATGGAAGGTCAGGGTATATCAACTGGAGGAGTGATTGGATCACCCCCATGCTGACTGCTTCTTCTCTGACATCGGCATCATCCAGCGCCATGGAATGGAGTAGCTCGACGGCGCCGAGCTTGCGCAGTTCTTCCTTCTTCTGGGAGAGCTTCACCAGCTCAATCACCACCCCTTGCTCCACCATGAACACTTTGACTTCCTCCACCCTGCTCAGGTTCCGGAGCACCGCGAAAGAAGAACTCACCAGCTTGCTGCCGCTGTCGTCGTTGGCGCAGGAGTGCAGCAGCGTGGTGAGGCCTCCATGCGCGCAGACGGCCCACACGTTGTCGGAGTTCTCTGTCAGCTCCCTCAGCGCCTGAGCCGCTCTCTCCTTAGCGAGCACGGTGGCGGTGGCTGCACTCTCCAACAGCTGGACAAGTGGTGCAATCACGACTGCCTTGACCAGCATTCCTCGGTAGGAATCGAAGCTCGCGACAATGGAGACGGCGCCTGCGGCCTCTTCTTGGATGCGCGCGTCCCTCGACTCGAGGAAGCCGGTGAGCAGGGTGATGCCATCGTCTATGTCAAGCGCGACGATCTTTACGCACACTTCGTCTTCTGACAGGAGCTCACCAATGGTGGCCAACGCTTGTCTTCTCTGGACAGAGCCACCGATCCTGATCCTGGAGAAGAGATCCTTGAGGTAGAACATCTTCTCGCCGACGCCGGCGTCAATGCCCGGCCTCACCGTGACGATGGCCTGCGACGGCGATGGCATTCCGGAGGAAGCCATCTCCTTGAGCTGCTTCATGTGCGCGTCAAGCTTGGAGCTTAGGTTGTCTAGGTCACTCCTCAGACGAAGCTTTCCACCCTTGTACGACCCATCGCTGCACTGCGAAGCAACAGCTTGGATGCTCCTCACGGTCGCTGAAGCCGACTGCAGAAACTGAACCAGCATAGGGTACTTCTCCTCATCGTCATCGTCGCCGTCGCCGTCGCCGTCGAGGCCGACACCAACGCTGCTGCACAATGAATTCAGGCTGGAGCAGAGCTGCTGGAGCTTGTCCTTGATGAACCGCCACTTGACCGGGAACTGGGGGATGGAGCAGGTCAGGGAAGATGATGCCAAGGACTTGAGTACCTTCAGTGCCTCACCATGGCTACCTTCTGGCACTACTTCTGCTTCTGCTGCTTCTCCCATCTCTGCTGCACTCTATGACCACCACAACCACCACTCGCTAACCTCTACCTATGTAGCATGCATCTTGGGGAGTTTGAGTTTCTTGGGGTTGGGAGTTGCAACTGCCAACTATGTTGGTGCAAGGAGTTGGGACTTGCTTGAAACTATTAACGATGATGTTGCTGCAAGTATGTGACAAATGTTAGTTTTGTACCTATACTGGTAGCCCGTGTGTGCACTGTGAGGGAAGATGGGTAGCCTGGTTGGTGCTGCACCTTACCCATCTCTGATCTGTCTTCTAGTTACCCCTGCCTTGCTGCCTCCTTTTGGTTTCTTCCATTGGAATCTTGTTGCCTGCTCTCTCTGCAACTTCCATATCCTCAACTTGTTTTTGTTATCCAATCCCAATTACTAGTAATTTAGTACCTGGTATTAGCACAACTGCTGCAGTGAGAGTATAATGAAATGGAGTGGAACGGAATGATGGGTTGGATCAGTGGGTTGGTTGAGTGTGCAAAAGAATTGGAGGATACTGAATGCCTCTAAACCTCATCATATTCGGCTCCTTGAAATGGGATCATGGACTACAATTGAGTTGATGCTTATTGTAGAGACTGACATTTGGTCTTACATCTGGTAATGAACAAGTGACATTGTTGTCGAAGAGTTTAGGAAGTTATTTCTCTGTTTTGAAAAAGTTGGATTGCATTCAGGAGATAGGCGGAGGGCGGTCTAAGTGTCTGACCGGCCATGGCTGGGCGGTCTGATCGGCAATGCAGGTTTGGGGGTAAATAGATACAAAATACTTGTATAGGCTTATTTAGAGATGTGTTTTCACTAGGTGCCTTTGAAAATAGAAACTGTACCTGAAACTAGATAGAGTTTAACTAGAAAGTCCAGAGAGTGTGTTTTCTGGTGGTCGGACCGGTGTCCTGTTACCGGTGGGCGCGGTCAATCCAGCCAATGGTTGGCGGTCGGACCGGTATGGTGGCGACGGTCAGACCGGCAGTGGCATTTCGGTGCACAGTGAGCCGTGTTTTAAGCTGAAATTTAGGATTTAGTCAAGGGTCATGGACTTGTTGCATATATGTTACATGATGCATGTTTTGCCTAACGCGGGTCAAGTTACGAAAAACTTATGCTCGGAATCGATTTCTTGGTCTATTGTTACACAGAGAAGCTTAGAGTCAACTAGGGTCAACGACGACGACGATGATCGGGACTTGGTTTTATGAAATTAAGGTCCAGAGTGATCAAGGATGCTAAGTGAAGTAATTGGTCTCAGGCAAGGCACAAGATGGACAAGAACGGGAAGTTTGATGCAATGGGTTGCATCAAGTGGCTTTAGTTGGTGCAAGTGTTGAGATGATTCGGTGGGAGCCAGATGAGAGAGACTTGCTGGCATGAGGGAAACCATTGGTGAACCTACGTGTGGCGAAGTATGGGATTGCTTCACAAGATTGGACCCGTTCAAGGCTGGAAGGATCGAGAATATGTATTTTGGTAACTTCACCAAAATACCAGGTAGGTGACCTTGGAGAAACCGCGACGCATGACGGCGCAAATGAGAAGCGTTTTAGGTCATGAGGAGGACAAGATCATAAAGAGACGAATTCAGGAGTGTCAGATCATGATATGATTTGAGAAGCTTGCATGAGTGAGAGACCGGTGTGTCGTGGGCTTAATGGGTGCCCATTAGGGTTTTTCTTTAGTCCTAGTCTCCACTGTATAAGGGTTGGTGCAGGGAGGCTAGGGTTTGATAGATGTATTGAGAGAAAATTTATGGGATTGAGTGCTCATGAGTGAGCTTGTGTCCTTCATGTTGGAGTGGTTGTAAACCCCTAACTCTTCAATATCAATCAAATCAATTTCGTGCAAAGATGATTTGTCTTGTATTCTTACTCTCATTCTTGAGATTTTGGATTCTTGTGTTATAGGAGATTTGCTTTAATCTTTCCATGTTATCTAGCTTATTCGAACTTGTGAAAGTTGATCTAAGGTCATCTTGACCATCTTTAATCCGCGAGCAAATCTTTGAATCAAGTTTTGATTTTCACCCAGTTTTGAACACTCTTGCACTTAAACAAGAAACTCTTGGAATCTTGGCTATGATTGTTTAGATCTTGGATTAGATTAGGTTTCCTACCTTATTGTTGAGTTGTGCTTGAAATTTCAAGTGATCTGGATCTGTAGATCAAAAGTTAGGTCGTTTTGTGAATTTGAATTCGTGCTGATTCTCTATCAAACTAAGGAGAGGTCAAACTGCTCTAGCGGTCAGTCCGACCATTATACGGCAACCAGGCCATCCGAGGGGATTTGCTGGTTTAGCTTCCTATTTTCAGTTCAATTCTTTCGCTTTAATTTTTATATCATGATTTTCATATCCTCACATAGCTATTGGAGTGAACAAGAAACTTGAACTCCCGAAGCGAAAAAGTTAGCTCCTATTCACCCATTTCCCAACAATTATACTGTGCTCATCATGAATTGTGCAGCAGCCATCATCAAGTGTACCTTTCCCTGAGTAAAATAACAGCAAATGCTTTACGCTTCCCTTTCTGTTAAGTATCGATCAGGTTCAGACCAGCGGTGCTGTGTCCTGTGGATGGAACGGAAGGAAGAAGCTGCTTCTGTGCTGTTGGGCACCTAACTAACCGGAGCCGTAGCTCCGTATGATACTTGAAGGTAAAGTCACAGTACATGAACAGCTATTCTGGTAATGAGTTCATCTATTGCATAGCTTCTTTCTTTCTTTCTTTCTTCTGATTTTTTTCCGGCTCGTGACTGTAGGATCTGGGCCAGGACATGCGGCGAAACGAAGGCACTCGATGATCGATAGAGGCAAATCAATTCGCAAGTGCGTGCGTATCTAGTAAGGTGATGTTGTTGGAAATGGATCAACAGAGATGATCTATCGTGACATCATATTAGAAGTCGATCTCCACCTCTCCACCGTTCGACCGAAAAACAAAAAAGCAGCTCAATTGCTGAAGTATCCTGCTATATTGACTATCGCCGTGGTAAACATTTCACTGTTTTGGTTGCAACAGTAATACTACTACCTACTGTCACACACTTAGATCACTATTTGCACGCGCCGTGATCCTATACATTACAGCTGAAACTGCCTGCACCCGCGAGCCCAGACCTATCAGTCTCGACCGCTGTTTTTTTTTTCCTGGGATCTGGATCCGGTGGTGGTGTTGCGCTAAAGGACTCTTGGACTTGAAGCTTGGAGATGTCTTGAGATTCTTTTTGGAAAGGAGTAAAGAGGGAGGCCTACATGTTCTTCTTGAAATGGTTTTTTATTTCTTTGGTGAAGAAGGCAGGACACAAGCATTGATTTAAATGTGTAAATGCAATTGTGCACGGCAACTGCCTTGAAAGGCAGAAGAAAACGTTGTAGAGGTACAGTACATTGAGGGTACTACTAAGATGGAAAACTAAAAATTGAGGATTGCTGCTAGCTCTGATCATAGATGAATGTTGCATCTTCTGTCGGGGTGAAGTAAAGGCAACGTGTTATAGTACCGCCGTCTTTCTCTCTCTCACAGTCGTCGGGTTGGAAAACAAACGGTTACCAACAAGAGGCACCATGGCATATAGTAACCATAGATAAACTCCTGGGCCTTGCCACGCATAATTTATCAAGGGGATTTGATAATTTATCACTATAAATAGATGTATTTGAGAATTTACCTTCCGATGAATTGATGTTATCAAGGAGTAAATCCTCGAATACATCTATTTATAGTGGTAAATCCTCAATAATCAATAGGGTTTGGTTTTGAAGCAGTACGTTTTTTTAGCACGCTGCCTCAAGTAGAGGTGGGCATTGGGCGTGCGTCGTCGTGTCGCCCGCCGTCTTGTCGATCGTCGTCACCTCGGTCACCCTACTGCGTGCTGCCGCGTCGCGCCGCCCGCCTCTCTCTCGGTCAAGCTCGAGCACGCCCAAAACCCATCGTGCCGGGATCGTACCGTGCCGGCCCAAGCCCATCTATAAGTAACTATAGACACGTGAGAAGACGACAACCGCGGCCTTCACCGTCCAGGAAGACAAAGATACCCATGGGCCAGGCCGGGTGGCAGAAGGGAATGATTGGTTGGACTAGGCCGGTATGGGGGAGTGATTGGGCTAGGCTAAGGGAGAGATTGGGCAAGAACGGGAAGGTTGGGCCTATTTCGTGCCGTGTCGGTCCAAGCACAGCCTAACTGATCGTGCCGTGCTGTGCCGCCTAACGGGCCGCATTCTTAGGCCTGGCCCGACCCGCTATTCGTCGTCTATTCATGTTGTGCCGATCGGACTTCGAGCTGACCCAAAAACACGATCCAAGTCCTAGCTCTAGCCTCAAGTGAGGAAAGCAGAAGCCATTCAGGAACTACATTTCACTGTCCAAGGTGTAGATAACGAAAGGGACATATCCCTACACATGCCTTGCAAATTGCAAGCCGCTCATGCCTAAGTAAAACAACTGTTTATTAGTACTAAGTACTAACAAACGGTCGACCAAAGAGGGTGTACTGGTGTAGCGTACATGTGATTGACAAGGGCCAACAGAAGAGGCCGGCGTGAGC
The DNA here is from genome assembly GCA_036346395.1 of Hsuehochloa calcarea. Taxonomy (NCBI): domain Eukaryota; kingdom Viridiplantae; phylum Streptophyta; class Magnoliopsida; order Poales; family Poaceae; genus Hsuehochloa; species Hsuehochloa calcarea. Next base: position 3,846,242 of record CM070604.1, on the reverse strand, counting down.
ACGCAGGAAATGGACCACTCACTCACCCACTCTCAGTGTGGTACAAATGCAATGTATCTACGGTGCATATATTATGAGCAATTTTTACCATTTGATCAAAAATTAAATATCAAAATTAATAGCTATAGTATTTTACTATTGTAAAATTGATAAGGTTCGTACCGCATTCCCTCGTATTCGATTGGCCTAGCTAGAGGAGGACCATATATACATACACTGGTACACACACATCATGATGCGTAGCATGCATGGCCACACCATGTGATGCACGCTTTCATGGTTACCCTTGAGGTACGCACGCTGTTGTTGCCTATAACTGAATGCTGATAGTGAAAGTTGGAACTACTACCACCATTTTCATGGTTTTCACCGAACACATCCAAAGGAAGCCTGAATGTTCAGGCAATAAGGTAAAACATATTAATCTGCAACCTCAGAATTGCGCGCAACACGCGTATGAACTGTGGCTGACAAGTGGGCCCACCTGGATTGCCAAGGTTGCCGCGGTTGTGGTTGCGAGGGCCTACCTGTCAGATAGTTCCTAGTGACTGCCAAAGTGGCGTTTCATTGTGCCAGATATACTTCACAAATCACAAGCGATCATTGGTAGAGAGCCATTTTAGCAGCAGGAGCAAAGAACACTGCATACATGCAGAAAAGGATAGTAGCTTCCTTGGCAGGACAAGAAAGGAACAAGAAACAGGTTTGCTTGCTCAAAGTTCAGCACATTCCACAGTACTCCCTGTACAGAAAGGCTGCTGCATTTGACAGTGCTATATTCGGCTTGAATCCCTCCCAAATATGAATCTGCGAGTCCAGTCAGATACAACCAGCATCCTTGTGAGCCAACTCACTTGTTTGCTGGATATGGAAAGGAACAATCTCAGGACAAAAGTTGCAGCTAAATGACTTGTAAGGTCAGAGACATGGTTCATGGTGTAAGGACAAGGTAGTGACTGAACTAGAGAGTAGCAAACACAATGAGAGGCCATGCTTTCTTCAGAAGGATGATAATTGATGGGGATATGGTAGCCGAGAGCAAGTTCCTACCTTGCATATACAGAGTACCAGAGCCACTGAGTGCTGTGGCCCAGGTAGACCCAATCGCCTGGGAGCTCTGCAGCAGCTTGCTCTCCACCCAAGGGTGCAAATTGCCCAAGATGCTTGTATCTTGAGTACATCAAAAGATGAGAAAACATAAAATATAGAAACATGAGCTAATGATATCAAAATTAAAACTAGGTTCAACCAGCAACCATTTCCACTTAATAGTTGGTGTTGTTATGAATAGATTGTGTGTATATTGAAGAGGCCTAAAGGGCAATATATATAGGGTACAAAAGGATATACTCTATACAGATAAAGAAATACAAAAGACAGATCTTATTTCTAATATATCTCTGACACCCTCCCTCAAATGCAAGGCGTATGCAATAACATTGCATTTGGAAAGGGTTGACACTAAAATATGGAAAAATCCAAAATCCGAGTCCTGATAATGTCGTCATAGCATGCAGCTCTTGAAAAATATATCGACAAAAGATCTCCTCTCATTCGATGTCGTGCAACAACCCATAAAACACAAGGCGCGGGAGCAAAGTCGATCGCGACAATATGACGAAGAAGATGATGAAATCGACAAAAAATAGAGAAGGCTGTCAAGTCAAGCTGAATAGGAATAGGTGGAAACATGGAGGCGCAGATCGAAGTCCAAGACGGCGGCGACGCAGTGCACAAGAAGCGCAATAGAGACGCGGTGTACAAAAAGCGCAATAAAGACGCGGTACACAAGAAGCGCAATAGAGACACAGTGAACAACAAGCGCGAGACCTTAAAAGCTTGGGGCGACGGATCTGCAGCGACTCGAAGAAAAGAGCAGCGGCTGCTGCCATGCAAAGAAATTCCTATAGTTCTATGACTAGCAATAAATTTGTGGACTCGCATGGCTTAGACAAACTCACATATAAAGAGTTACTGACTTGGATGGACGCAACGGAAACAACGACACAAGGAAAGAAAAGCCTAAACGACAACCAGCAGTAGCAGTAGTGTGTAACCGAAACTAGCACCACCAATGGCTCGAGTTCAGATTTCTTTGGCTCGAGTCCAGACCTTACCACAGATCGCCATGACGCGGACAGTGAGAGACGAGGAGGAGAGCCTCCGGTGACTTGATCTCCTTGGAAGCAGGGCCAACCTGCTTCTTCAAGTACTCAACAATTCCCTCAGCCTCCCTAGGACCGCTGTTGACAGAGCAGGATCTAAAGCGCGCTGCTGAAAACATCTAGGCCCCTAAAAATGTATTTTGGTAATTAATGACAATTTGTGAATATGGGACTAATATGTTTGTTGAGTGATTGCAAGGTTAGTCCTAAATAACAAAGTCAAAATAAGGAGTTGCATGTCAAAGGATATCAAGAAGATGGAGTTTGCTTCAAAGGCAAGGTATAAATAGTCTAAGATCCTTTTGAATTTTACTGGTCTTAGGAGCATGTTGGAAGACCAGATTTTAAGATAGATGTCGTACTATTAAGGGGGATCTTAACTAATAGCTTGAAAGCACATCATTATGCCTTTGGATCAAACTAGGATCATGCATGCACTTTTGTTCTGGTTTTGAACTCAAATCAGTCTTTCTGTATGAAATCGGTAGTTTCGGCATGTTATTTGCGGAACTACCGCTGGGCTGAACTTCCAAAAAATTATGGAACATTTTTTCCAGAGAGCACCCTTTTCTGGTCATCTTCAATTTTCTGGAAGAGCGGTAGTACCGCCATGATATGAGCGGAACTACCGCACTGCGGAAGGTCTGATATTTTGCGGAATGTTTTTTTTCCAAAGAGCACCCTTTTCTGGTCATCTTCAATTTTCTGGAAGAGCGGTGGTACTGCCATGATGTGAGCGGAACTACCGCACCGCAGAAATTCTAAATGTTGCGCGGAACATTTTTTCCAGAGAGGTAGTTTTTGTGCTCCAGTGAAGAGCGGTAGTACCGCAAGAGATTTGCGGAACTTCCGATGATCGGAAGTTCCGCGAATTAGTTGGCGGTAGTTCCGCACCAAAAATCCAACAATTATGCGAACATTTAATACCCCTGAAATAGCCGTTGCTGTGCACACGTTGGAGGTGCAGTAGTTCCGGACGTTACACGGCGGAACTATTGATTGTCCTGAAAATTTCTGAAATTTTTCCTCCAACGGCTACTTTTGGTTGTGGGGGTTATAAATACACCCCCACCGGCTCAAGGGCTGCTTGCTGAGCATTCATTCAATACACTTGAGCTTAGAGCACTCTCATCACTCCTCATTTACTCTCTTTGTACTAATTTGTGATGTTGTGAGCAAAACCTAGAGCATTTCATTCTAGTTGATCCATTGGCTCTTGGTTGCCGTCAAGCGAAGGTCAAGGTCTATTCTATTAGTGTTTGTCGACACCTAGACGATTTGGCGGAGGTTTGCGCGGTGATCTCTTCAAGAAGATTGTGAAGAGGCCCGACGCCATTTGTGATTGGTTCGGTGTTCACCAACTCCGGAGAGGAGGAAGAACAACCAAGTGATTTTGAGAGAAGGCTTAATTTATGGAGCCAGCTTGATTGAGTCAAGCTTCCTCAACGTGGACTAGTGAAGATCGACAAATCTTCGATACCACGGGAAAAACCTCATTGTCCCCATTGTGATTATTTCTTGTCTTTACTTATTGTAATTAATTTTATAGCATATATCTTGTGATAGATAGCATTGCTTAGTTCATCTTGCTTAATTGTATAATTTGGTCTAGAATTTTTAGAAACCTCTTATTCACCCCCTCTAGTCGGTTATCCTTGATCCTGCAGCTGCACACCATGTTTGTGGATTTGACTTAACTGATAGAGTGCTGGACATCATTTTCCATGTGTTCGACACAAATCAGGACAGAAACCTCAACTCAGAGGAATTCTTGAGGGCATTGCAAAGACGAGAAACTGATATTCGTCAGCCAACAACACTGGGCCCCATGGGGGTGTTATCTTGCTGGTTGAACTGTAAAAAGTGTTCGCTTCTTGTACTGGTTCACCAACGAGCCGTTCGAGACGCAGAGGTCCATGAGCGCATCGAAGGCGCCGGGGGTCACGACGCGGATCTCCAGCGGCCCGATGGACCGGTCGCGATTCCGGCACCAGCGGTAGACGACGTCGAGCCGTGTACTCGGAGAGGAGGGAGCCGAGCGGCGTGAGCAGGCGCTTGGCACCGTTGATGGCGTGGAGATCATCCTCGGAGGTCTTGTCGGTGTCAACGGTGAGGACAACGTTGCGGCGGTGTACGAACCGGAACTGCGGTGCCGCGTTGAGGAAGATCCGGTTGGAGGCAGAGGTCGCCGTCTAGTAGGCCACCCCGGGAGTGGAGATTGCCCCTCCCGGGGGCGGCGGCAGCGGAGGACGACGAGAGGCTAGGGGCGGTGGCTACAGTAAGCCCTAAACCTAACTCGGCTCTAATACCATATTATGAATAGATTGTGTATATATTGAAGAGGTCCAAAGAGCAATATATATGGTACAAAGAGATATACCCTATACAGATAAAGAAATACAAAAGACAGATCTTATCTCTAATATATCTCTAACATGTGTAAGAACTAACCTAGAACTGACAGTCTTTCACATTTAAATTTGATCTAAGTTATTTTCAAGCCAAAAGTCTCAACATAAAACAGTGCCAATTTACTAATTATTAAATACTATGCCCAATTGAAAGGACAATTGTAGACACGGTTAGAATCTTTCATAAATTCATATGATATCAGTGTTTATCAAGGGGTTTTACACTTTTACGTAGAGATCAGTTCTATCCAAATAGGTCATTTACTGGCTGTACCCATCAAGTCTCTAGTGTTTTTGCTAGCAACAACAGATGCTATTCCACAAAACTCTGCATGGTTTGAAAGTATAAGTAGTGCCCTTCAGGCTAAAAATAACATGCAAATATGAAGGTACAAGAACTGTAAATGGAAAGCGAAGTACCGGAATGGACGGAAATCATGACGCCCTGACCCCGTCAAACGCAATGGACCTTCTGGATGCTCTTTGCAACGATCCATTTTGTTAAAACAGTCAGCAAGATAGTATTTGTTAGAGATATATGTATAGTTATGTTATTTCCTATTGTTATGATGGGTTATTTGCATATTGTATTTGTCTATATATACTGGCCCCTTTGGTCCCTGATAATACAAGTTGCTATTTCTAACATGGTATCAGAGCATTAGGGTTACCTCTTCCTAGCCGCCGCCGCCGGCTTCCCTCTCGCTCGTGCAACTCCGTCTGCCGCTCCGTCGGCATCATCTTCTCCCCCGACGGCGACGACCAACTACCGCCTCGTCTCTGCACGGGCCTCAGGTGCTGCTCGGATCAACGCCCGTCGACTACCGCCTCGCCTCCACACGGGCCTCAGGTGCTGCTCGGATCAACGCCCGTCGACTATCACCTCGTCACCGCACGGGCCTCAGGAGCTGCTCGGATCAATGCCGCCGCTGCGACGCTGCTCGTCACCGTCGCCCGCCGGCCTCCGCGGCTTCTGATTTTCTGTCGACGCCACCGTCGCGTCTCGCTGGGCGCCGTCTTCACCACCATCCGTCGCCTGGCCGCCGACGCTTGAACGGCCGCCATTGCGCCGCGCTTCCACGCGCGAGCCGCCGCCGACGACTCGATCGGACTCCCAGAGCTGACGGGCGGCGCCGCCGCCACCTCCGACGGCCGGCCGCCGCCCGGAAGCAATCACCGGGGAACCCTAGTCCCCAGGCCGCCGTCGCCTCACAAGGCGACAGCCGGCCGCCGCCGTCACCTCCGACGGGCCGCCGCGCGACGCCTCGGAAGCAATCATCGGGGAACCCTAGTCCCCATCGGCGCTCCTCGAAGCGAGTCGAGCGATTCGGCCCATTAAAAAGTCGGCCGATTCGGCCGAAAAGTGTCGACATATCAGGAAAAAAAACGTTGTTCTAACCGCCGCGCTGTCCCGCGCCGCCTATTAGACTTCGCTGCCTTGGTCGCCGCGCCGTCCAGCGCCGCCTACCAATGGGCATCGTTTTTCTCTCTCGCTGCCCGGTGATCTTCAACGGTGTTAATTACACCGACTTCGTGTCTCACGTGCGAATCTATATGCGTGGTCTTCGTCTCTGGGGCGTCCTCTCTGGTGATGTCACCTGCCCGTCTTGCCCTACTCCTTCGACAAAGCCCACGTCTGCTGCGCTATCCTCGACAGCCGACAAGGCTACTGTTGAGGCTGCTGGCCTTGCTGATGAGAAGGCTGCCTCTGCCTACCAAGAGACTCTGGATTTCTACATGGATCGATTGACTGCCTACACTTAGTGGTGTGACGATGACGCTCGGGCTGCTGCTGTCTTCATCGCCAGTGTCAAGCCTCAGTTCTCTTCTGAGGTTGTGGGATTTTCTTCTACCGTGTCGGATGTGGACTCACCTTCGTCGGCCGCTACGAACCCTCCGGAGATGCCTCTACCATCGCTGGTTCGTCAGGAGCACTCTCTTCAGCAGGGTGACGCTACTGTTGACGCCTTCTATACTCAGAGTTCTACCGTTCAAGCGCCACCGACTCTCTTCGACCGCCGGGCCGCCGCTTCGCTCGCGTCTTTGCCGCTCGTCGTGGCTACGACCGAGTTTCGCGTGTTCACGAGTTCCTTACTCGCCTTCGTCCTGAGTTCGAGTAGATGCGTGCCCAGCTTCTTGCACGCCACCCTCGTGTCACTCTTCTGGAGGCCCTTACCGAAATACATGCAGAGGAGACTCGTCTAAGTGGTGCTGATCTGATGTCACTCCCCTCCGTGATCGCCGCCCGTCCACCTGCTACACCGATCGCTTCCACGCTTCAAGACATCGCCTCCTCCAGTGGCCGCCACAGTGGTGGTGGCCGCCTCCATCTGGTGGTGGGTGGCCGCTCCTCTCGCGCAAGTGTAGGATCAAGGATAACCGACTAGAGGGGGTGAATAGGAGGTTTCTAAATTTTCTTAATCAAATTACGAAATTAGCAAGATACTCTAATCAAAGAGATCGCGCAAATTTCGAGCAACCGATTAATCGAACTTCGCTCATATCATTGCGGAACTTCCGCACTTGAAAAATCGGCTAAGTCCGAAAATGGATGCTCTCGGAAAATCAAGCCGCAGCTTTTTGAGCAACACATGACGAAGTTCCGCAGATACATGGAACTTCCGATTATGTTCGAGAAAAGATTTTTCTTTTAAACCAAACCAAAAGAACATGCATGATCCTAAGTTGATCCAAAGGCATAATGAGATGCTTTCAAGCTACTAGACAAGCTCCCCTTAATAGTACGACATTTATCCTATAATCCGGTCTTCCTACATACTCCAAAGACCAGGTAAAATTAAAAGGGTCCTAGTCTACTTGTACCGTCTTTGAGATCAACTCCATCTTCTCATCATTCTTCGACATGCAGCTCCTTGGTTTCACTTTGTCATTTGGGACTATGCCTTGTAATCACTTCAACAAACATGTTAGTCCCATATTCACATAAAGATTACAAAATACAATTTGCCTAGATGCTTTCAACAAGGTCGGCCACATCGAGTCCAGCTGCTATAAGAAGCGGGAGATAGCCGCATTCTACATCGACGCTAGCTTACCGCTTTACGTTCTCCCTCGACAGGTTCTCGCGACTGACTCTTCGGGCACTGAGAAACCACCTTTTACACAGTCAGATACCTCCCTGTGGATCCTTGATTCGGAGTATCTTTTCACATGACTTCTGATTCTTCCACTCTGTCTTTTGTTACACCTCTTGATTCCCTTGTCAGTGTGCTTACTGCTGATGGTACCTCTCTTTCTGTCTCTGGTCGAGGACCTCTTAGCAACTCATCTTTTCATGTTCCTTCTGTTGCTTATGTTCCTCGTCTAACCATGCAGCTTCTTTCTACTGGGCAGATTATTGACCTTGGTTGTCGGGTAATTCTTGACTCTAACTCTTGTTGTGTTCAGGACCACCACACGGGGGCTCTGGTTGGTTCTGGCCCTCGGCGCCTTGACCCTCAACGTCTCTGGGAGCTTGACTGGCTTCACTTTCCTTCGTTGCCACCGTCACCGCCAGTCTCTCCGCTTCTGCCACTCCGTCTACCAGCTCTTTCCAGCAGTGGCACCACCGTCTTAGTCATCTATGTGGATCTCGTCTGTCATCCTTAGTTCGCCGTGGTCTTCTGGGGTCTGTCTCAAGAGACATATCTTTAGATTGTCAAGGCTGTAAGTTAGCGAAACAGATTCAGCTTCCCTACTCTCATAGTGAGTCAGTATCTCAGCGTCCTTTTGATCTTGTTCATTCAGATGTTTGCGGTCCGGCTCCCTTCCTTTCGAAAGGGGGCCATCGATATTATATTATTTTTATAGATGACTTCTCTCGTCACACTTGGATATACTTTATGTCTTTCCGTAGTGAGGCCTTGTCTATCTATAAACAATTTGCCACTATGGTTCGCACACAGTTCTCCACTCCTATTCGAGTCTCCCGTGCTGACTCTGCTGGCGAGTATCTCTCTCGTTACCTGCGCAGCTTCCTTGCTGAGCAGGGCACTCTCGCTCGGTTCTCTTGTCCTGGTGCTCATGCTCATAATGGTGTCGATGAGCGCAAGCATCGCCACCTCCTTGAGACGGCTAGTACCCTGATGATTGCCACCTCTATTCCACCTCACTTTTGGGCCGAAGCCGTTTCCACTGCCACTTATCTCGTCAACATTCAGCCCTCTTCTGCTCTTTAGGGTGAGATCCCGGTTGAGCGTTTCTGTGATCTTTCTCCAGACTACTCTGCCCTTCGTCTATTTGGCTGCGTTTGCTACGTTCTCCTTGCACCACTTGAACGCACCAAACTGACTGCTCAGTATGTTGAGTGTGTTTTTCTGGGATACAGTGCCGAGCACAAGGGCTATAGATGCTGGGACCCTATTGGTCGACGGATGCGGATTTCTCGGGATGTGACTTTTGACGAGTCTCGTCCCTTCTACCCACATCCTGCCTCTCCTTCGGGTTCCTCTGTGGAGTCCTTGTCCTTTTTGACATTTCAGATACACCCATCTCTGTCTTACCCTCGTCCACCCGTCCCACTGAGTCTCCTCATATACCTCCTGAGGTCTCTCCGTCGTTGTCGCCGCCTGCTTCGTCCCCTGCGTCTCCTCAGGCTCCTCCCATTCTCTTTTACACTAGTCGACCTCGTATTGAGGCTCTTCCAGATAAGCCATCTTCCCCTGATGTTTCATCTTCTCCTGATGCTCCATCTTCCCCTGATGGACCATCATCTCCTCGCTACGGTCTCCGCGATCATCAGTCGATTCGGCCTCCTACCCATTTTGGTCTTGCTGGTGCAGCTACCCATGAGCATGTCTCCTACCGAGATGTTGTTACTCACCCTGAGTGGCAACACGCCATGGCCGAGAAGATTTCTGCTCTCGAGCGTACTGGTACTTGGGATCTTGTTGCTTTTCCATCTCACTCTTGTCCCATCACGTGTAAGTGGGTCTATAAGATTAAGACTCGCTCTGATGGCTCTCTTGAACGCTATAAGGTATGTCTTGTTGCTCGTGGCTTCCAGCAGGAGCATGGTCGTGACTACGACGAGACTTTTGCTCATGTGGCCCACATGACCACTGTTTGCACTCTTCTTTTGGTGGCGTCTGTTCACCATTGGTCCGTTTCCCAGCTTGATGTCAAGAACACCTTTCTTAATGGCGAGTTGTGTGAGGAGGTCTACATGCATCCGCCACTTGGGTATTCTGTTCTTGAGGGCATGGTCCGCCGCCTTCGCCGCTCTCTATGGCCTTAAACAAGCCCCTCGTGCTTGGTTTGAGCGCTTCTCCTCTGTAGTCATCGCCGGCGGCTTCTCGGCTAGTGATCATGATCCCGCTCTTTTGTCCACACTTCGTCTCGTGGTCGGACTCTTCTTCTTCTATATGTTGATGATATGATCATCATCGGAGATGATTATGAGTACATTGCCTTTGTCAAGGCTCGTCCGAGTGAGCAGTTCCTTATGTCGGATCTTTGTCCTCTTCGTTACTTCCTTGGGATTGAGGTTACTTCCACTCCAGATGGTTTCTTTATGTCCCAAGAGAAGTATATTCAGGATCTTCTTGATCGCGCTTCTCTCACTGATCAGCGTACTATTGAGACTCCCATGGAGCTCAACATTCATCTCCGGCCCTCTGATGGCGAGCCTCTTTCTGATTCGACTCGCTATCGTCATCTTGTTGGGAGTCTTGTGTACCTTGCTGTTACTCGCCCGGATATCACTTATCCAGTCCACATTCTGAGTCAGTTCGTTTCTGCTCCCACTCAGGTCCGTTACAGCCACCTTCTTCGAGTTCTACGATACCTTCGTGGGACTATCTCTCGCCGTTTCTTCTTCCCACACTCTAGCTCATTACAGCTTCAGGCTTATTCGGATGCTACTTGGGTCAGCGATCCTCTGTTCGCCGGTCTATCTTTGCTTATTGTGTTTTTCTTGGTGGTTCTCTTATTGCTGGAAGACGAAAAAACAGACCGCAGTATCCCGTTTGAGTGCAGAGGCTGAGTTACGAGCTATGGCTCTCTTGACAGCAGAGATTACTTGGCTACAGTGGTTACTTGAGGATTTTGGTGTTTATGTCACTACACCAACTCCTCTCTTGTCAGACAGTACAGGTGCTATCAGTATTGCTCTTGACCCTGTGAAGCATGAGCTCACCAAGCATATTGGTGTTGACACTTCCTTCATGAGGTCTTGTGTGCATGATTAGGTGATTGCTCTTCAGTATGTGCCTTCCGAGTTTCAGATAGCTGATTTCTTCACGAAGGCCTAGACTCGAGCGCAGCACCGCTTCTACCTCTCCAAACTCAGTGTTGTTGATCCACTATGAGTTTGAGGAGGTGTTAGAGATATATGTATAATTGTGTTATTCCCTATTGTTATGATGGGTTATTTGCATATTGTATTTGTCTATATATACTGACCCCTTTGACCCCTAATAATACAAATTGCTATTCCTAACAGTATCCTTGTTGTGCAGCAACCTGACAAATATCCAAGAAACACTGAGAAAGTATTCACACATGCGAGGATTGGTTGTTCACAAATCACAACATTATCTATGCAAAAATATCAACAACAGATGTGTTGCATATGGAAATAGAGGCAACCTGAGCTGTTGCCGGAACACTTTTAACTTGGGAATCGACACGGCACAGAGCTTTTTTGAACTCCTCTATGTCAACCACCATCGAGTCCTTGTGGGAATCACCTACAGCATCTTTAATCAAATCCGCGATATCAAGCATGTGCATACTTTTCATATAGAGTTCTACGTGCGGGTATCTTATACAGATATCTTCTAGAATATCATTTATTTCTTTCAGTGTCAGAGTGCCAGAGTTATCCTTATCTGCTGTTTTAAATATTGTTGAAATGTCCTCCTGAAAGAGTAGAAACAAATAAGTCAGAGGAATGATGAAATATGAACCAAAATGCTGCAAACTTTGAACATGCTTGTTTATCCGGCCTAATATAAACTAAACTTAGAACGTGCTTGTTCAGCCTAATATAAACGTTTCAATGCCTATACAGTGGAAACTGGGAGAAATAAACCCATGGGTATGCATCCAAATAGAATGAGAAATTTCATACTTACGGCATTATCTAGCAATAAACCTATATAGATTCTGGCATTGTATACTAGCCTTCCTAGTGCAGCGATTGAGTGACGTGATTGTTAAAATCTATCAAGTTGGAAAGCAAGAACTAATTAATATACATAACATTATTTTCCTTTGACTTATTGAAGCACAGTCACCAATTGCATAGACACCATCACACTCACGAACTCTTAACCATTCGTTAGTTGCCAAGGCACGTCGATTAGCCTCTTAAAGGACAGAATATTTGGATACGTCAGCTAAATTTTGGGAGTAAAACATAATAGGGTAAATTGGTTAGCTGGCCTTGATTTAGATTAAACAACCTGACCAATTTGATGCATGAAGTCCATAACGGCAGGACGCGTACCAATACCAGCAGACCAAACGGCCATCCCATATGGCACCGATATTTCACCAGCTGATTTGATCTTCATTGTAATTAAATCATCAGAGACCTTTACCACTCTGAACCCTGTATTCACCTCAATGCCATCTCTCTGCAACTTCGTTTCAGCAAATGTAGCTATCCTTCTGTCAAACCTATATAAAATAAAAATATCAGCTCATGGTAAACATGGAGAAAGGACAAAAAAATAATCTGTTTTGGCTACATCAGATCAGATGGTATGGATGTTGAACCGTACAAAGTTGTTGTTTCATACAATTTGAAATGCTTACCCTTGTAAAACAAATAAAACATCCAATTCCCAACAAAATTACAATGTCTATAGTAAAGCCTGAAAGTTTCGGTAGTTAGGAACATCCAGTGAAGGGGGAAGAAACCACCCAAAAACTACTCATAAGTGGTATAAAAAGGATCCAACGCTGAGTCCCTGTTTGGGGGTGGGCATAGGGAGTTTTTGGTCCATACCCATAGGAAATCAATGACCAAGACAAATTTTCTACTTCCTGTGACTAAACTGTTTTCATAGACATTGAAAAGATCCCAAATCATTGTTCAATCTATCCTGGAAAAATATGGAAAATATCCCAGGAAATATTTTTTTGAAATCCCCAGGGAAGATCAGCATTTGTAGCATGCTTGTTCTGGTCTGCTTGACGTGGCCTGCAGTAATCCTCAATCTCTGTGACCGGAGCATACCCAAGAAATCCTAGTCTGCTAGTTCCCTTGGAGGGTTTGTTTCGATAGGTAGAGATTAGATCTAATCTCTTCAGATTGGTAGGAAGTTAAGTTCAATTTACCAATCTATCCAAAGGGATTGGGCCTAACGAATGTTTTGTTCCAAACCACGCCCTAAGTGATGATAGGTTAGTTCTTCTTCTTCGTATACACCATAAAAGAGAACTATGGCTATTACTGCAACAGGACTATCTGATATGTTAATAAAGCCTTACATATTCAATATATGTTCTCCCGATTGAATAATTGTTATCTTCACAAATTTTCGAATTGCAGGATATAGCTTCACCAGATCTTCAACAAGAAAATCATGCAACTCTGCAGCAAATTCAACACCAGATTTGCACCACAAAATCCTTTGTTTTGGTCTGTTGTTTCGGTTACTGTTTCTAGTTCGATAATTGCGTTTGTGTTTTCGTTCTGAAGTTCAGAACTACCTAAAGACAGAAGTTCAGAAATCTGAACTGAAAAGTTCAGACCAGAAGGTTTGGGCTACACGTGGTATCAGAGCAGGTTTCTAAAAATCAGTTCTTCGACTCCAGAGAAGGAAGAAGCATATGGCTCCCAACGGTTATTCGTCGACTACAAAAGATGGCCCAAATGCGCTTCCATACCCAGTTCTCAATTTAGAGAACTACCCAGCTTGGGCTATGAAGATGCGAGTGAATATACGTGCCCAGGGGGTCTGTGACGTGGTGGCCGATACGGTCGATCAAAAGGGAAAGATTGATCCAAAAGGAAAGGCTGTGAATGTCGACGTGAAGGTAGATCAAATAACATTGGTATTGATCTACACTTCTATACCCGACGCAATGCTCAATCAACTTGTCCGGAAAGATACAACACGGGAGGCCTGGATTGCTATTCGTACTATGCACGAGGGTGTGGATCGAGTAAAGAAAGTTTGTCTGTAAACTCTCCAAGGGGAGTATGAGGCATTGCATATGGGCGAAACTCATCAGTAGATGAGTTCGCAGGAAAATTGATGGCGGTGGTCAATGAGCTTCAATCCCTTGGCGATAAACTGGAGGAAATTGCGGTGGTCGAGAAATACCTGCGAGTATTACCCGAGAAATTCATGCCGGTGGTCACAACCCTTTTGTATTCTAGTGATCTTGAGAGCATGAAGGTAGAAGAGGTAACTGGGCCTCTTAAGGCACACGAGGGGCTCTTGAAAGGCTGCAAGGTAGGCAACGATCAAGCTTTATTTGTGAAAGCTGAGTTGAAGGGAGAGAACAAGCAAACTCAGAGAGATTATTTATCAAATCAAGGTGGTCGGGGCTTTGCTTGGCACGACCGAGGAGGTCGTAGTCACAGTTGTGGCTGGGGAGGTCGAGGAGATCTTGCTGGATGCGGCGACAAGGTTGGACGCGACAACAACGACTTCAAGCGAGATAAGTCAAGAATTAAATGCTTTGAATGTGATAAGTTTGACCATTATGCTGCAAAGTGCCGAAGCCATATCAAATGCTATGAGTGCCATAGATTTGGGCATTACGCATTCGATTGTCGGAATAAAAAGAACAAGAAAGAAGAAGTTAATCTTGTGCAGACTAATGAGGAGGTTTAACCAACATTGCTTCTGTCCGTATGCAATCAGAATAGCTGTGATCTGGTCATGCCTTAAGAAAGGATTCACCCAAAGCTACTGAAATTTGGTGAAGAGGTGCTCGATTCAGATGTTTGGTACCTCGACAATGGAGCTTCTAACCACATGACTGGCCAGATGGGGAAGTTCAGAGAGCTCAATCAAGAGTTTCATGGGTAGGTCAAATTCGGAGATGGTTCTATGGTTTTTATAGAAGGCAAAGGTTCAATTCTACTCCAATACAAAAATAGAGAGAAAAGACTATTGCAATATGTTTACTACATACCTAGGCTTTGCAATAATATTATCAGCCTGGGTCAATTGACTGAAGATGGTTGTGAAGTTGCACTGCATGGCTCTTTGCTGTTTTTGCATGATTGTGCTGGAAAGCTACTAATGAGAGTCCCACGTACACCGAACAGGCTATACAAGATCCAATTGGATACATGCAAATCTATATGCTTAAGTGCAAGTCTTGAGAACCCAATGTAGTTATGGCATGCGAGATTGGGGCATGTGAATTTTCGGTCTCTAAAACAGATATCAGACAAAAACATGGTTCTTGGTCTACCCACACATTGACCATCCCAAGTATGTGAAGGATGCATCATTGCTAAGCAGACAAGAAATTCATTCCCAGCACATACAAATTACAGAGCCTTACGACCATTGGGGCTGGTGTACATTGATATATGTGGGCCAATTAATCCCACTAATGATGTTGGATTATGTGCCACGGCAGAGGATTGGCTACCATGGCAGAGGATTGTGTGCCACGGCAGAGGATTGTGTGCCGCGGTAAAATAAGAGAGTAAGGTATGTCATCACAGACGGTTTGTATTAAGAACCGTTTGTGATGACTTAGATTATCACAGACGGTTCTTAACCGTCTGTGATGACTTAGATTATCACAGATGGTTCTTCTTAAGAACCATATGTGAAGTACCGTCTGTGATGATCTAAGTCATCACAGACGGTTCTTCTTAAGAATCGTCTGTGAATTATCACAGACGGTTCTATTTACAAACCGTCTGTGGTAATTCTGTATTACAGACGGTTCCGTAAGAACCGTCTGTGATAACTACAACACAGACGGTTCCAATGGAAACCGTCTGTGATGAGGCGTCTAGTATAGCTTGTTTTGTAGTAGTGAAGAAGGGTTGTATGATTAGCGCAAATGATGTTTGTAGGAATGACATAGTTGTAGGCTTGATGAGGTAATGAGGGCTTGGCCTGTCATACTTGTCTTTTGCGCATGGAAGCTTGTGGTACTTGTTGAATACAAAGGCCGTGGTGTTGTAATGTTAGAAAGATCCAGATTTAGTCACTCCTGAATTTTTCAAAGAAAGAAAGCAAGACAAAAAGAAGTGCGGCACTGACTTGTGAACGTGAATGTGATTTATATTGATTGGGAAGAAGATAGCATTTAACACTGCTAGATGTTGATTCATGACGGTTGAACCATTCTGAATAGTAAAAGAGTCGTATCAATCTCCAATTTGTGGATATGTACCTTCCTCGGGTGGCCGAGTTGTAAATTGTTGAACTGTTAAATTTCGGTCGCTTCTACAAGGTTACATGGTTGTAATGGTTGAGCCACACCCCTGCTTTGATGTCACTGTCGCCAGAGCCACGCTCCCGCTCCCCACCACGCTATACTGATGGGCAGATAGGTGGAACTAGATAAGTCCCCTACCTTAACAGGTAGAAAACTTCTAGAGTTTTCAATTTTATTTGCTTCATCATAATTTGTGTCACTGCCTTCGGTAACTAATACTACTTCGTTCGGTACAAATTATTCACCAAGCTTGGGTTAAATAAGTGAATGTACTATGTTTCGTATGAAATTGTATCTTGAGATACTTGTTAGCCAAATTATGGCTTTGGTTGCCCATCTAGTAGTATGGTAAAAGCTGAGAACTAAACAGTTCAAAAACAATTCATCAGCTCTGTACTTGTAACATTTGCATTTATTTTTCCAAAACTGATTATAATGCTAGGTTGTTCAAATATGCTATATACCTACCAGAACTGATTATAATGCTCAGAAATAATAGGTGTGTTAAGCAAATTGCTTAGAAATTATTGGTGCAAAATATGAGTTTCGTTGCAATGCACGTGCACTTATGAATGACAATAGGGAGATTGATGGGCTGAAACAACATATTCTATACAAAAATTGATTTTCCGTTGCAACGCAGAGACACATAACTAGTTGACTATAAACAGAGGAGAAAACTGAGAAAAGGGTGCACAGATTTGCACCACAAAATACTATTTTGTGTGTTGTTTCGGTTACTGTTTCTAGTTCGACCATTGCGTTCGTGTTTTCGTTCTGATGTTTAGAACTACCTGTAGACAGAAGTTCAGAAATCTGAACTGAAAAGTTCAGGCCAGAAAGTTTGGGCTACAAAGCCCTCGTCATCGGGCAAGGCCAAGAAGCCGGTCGCCCCCTTCCACCGCACCTGGTCGACCGACGACGAGGTCCGCATCCTCAAGGCCCTCGCTGCGCACCGTCGTGAGCACGGCGTGCTGCCGCAACCCAACACGCTGGTGGCCGCCCTCGCCAGCAGCCTGGACAACCGTGGCTACGGCCGCAAGGAGTTCCAGGGGAAGGTTCAGCACCTGAAGCGTCGGTACGACACCGCTGCCAAGAAGGGTGAATTCCCGAACAAGGACCATGACCGCCGGCTCTTCAACATCTCCAAGAGCGTCTGGGGGGTGGGGGGCGACAAGGCAGCCGGTACTGCCGCCGGAGCCACGACGGCAAACGGCAGCGCGCGGAGGGAGTTCGGTGAGATGTGCGAGCTGTACCCGTACCTCGCGGAGGAGGTGAAGGCGCTGGAGGCGGCGCAGCCGGGGCTGTTCAAGAGGGAGTTCGGGAGGATCGACGACGACAAGGCTCGCACGTTGGACGTGAAGATCAAGAAGCAAAGGCTGGTGCAGATGAAGGTGGAGCTGCACCACAGCGACCTGACCAAGGAGGTGACAGGGCACTCATGGAGCTGGTTGAGTGATGGGGCTGGGCTGAACAGTAGCTAGCCATTTCTTTCCACACAGGTGTAAATAAGTCATTTCATGTGCGGGTTATAGCCAAAAGAAAGAAAAAATGATTTAAAAACCAAAAAATGATTTAAAAAATAGGGCAAGAAAAGATATGACATATTATCTATTACCGTGAACTTTATGGTATTTTATCAAGTGTCAAACTAAAATATGGTAAATAGTTAATTCCCTCGCCAAGAACAATCAAACGTGGCTTCGTATAGTAAACACGGTCGAGGTGGCGCGACAGGATTTGTCCTCCTCGCGGTACTACAAAATGGATCCGAGTTCTCTACAGTACTGAAGGAAGTACTGTAGCAACAATATTATGAGTCTACTGTTGCAGTACTATGTAGTACTACTCTACTAACAACCCTGATTTTAATGTACATAGGAAATAGTGTAGCAATCTTACTGTTTATTACTGTAATATGGTACCGTATCCTATTGATCTAAACTGTTTGTTGTCAATTGGATGGCCTAGATGAGCCCTAATACGCGTGTACGGTGCACCTCTTTCGTAGCTACGTCCCTACAAAAATAACTCTCGTCATAGCAGCACTCGTTTTACTCATGGTTTGTGTAAAACGGATCAGATAGTGTCACTAGGTTGCGGCACAATTTGGATTGTTCACATACATGCATCACAAGTACCAGACTAATAAAGTTGTTGAGGAACCATCGCTGGTGAATCTAGTCCGAGCGATTACCTCGTAGCGATTACCTCGTATACAAACTCAAAATCGTAAGAACGATGCAAGGATACAAGAACAGAATAATATATTGAACACAGAGATATAAGGGGACTTCTAGCTTCTCTTTATTCCTCTTCTAAAAACTATCGTACAATGGTTGGGGTCCCCCCTCCTTTATATAGACTACTTGATGGATGAGGAGCTCACCTTAGGCATGACTCCCGGCCTAGGCCCGGTTTCTTAACACCCCCCCTTGGGCACTCATCTGTCATGTTCATGTCTCATCAAAACTAAAAAATTTGAAGAAAGAGTACATGATACACGTTCTGCTGTGCTGTACGAATTGCCTCATTAAAAACCTTAGCAGCAAAACTTCAGGAAAACTCGTCAAAGGAAAAAGAGTACAATCCACCCTATTTTATTTAATCTCCAGGATTTATTCTTTTGGTACTCGATCTTCTTGATCAAGCTTTAATGAAGAGTCCGTGAAGATTCCCCCTGAATTCTGCACTTCTCTAAGTCTCATCATTC
This sequence comes from Hsuehochloa calcarea, assembly GCA_036346395.1. Classification (NCBI taxonomy): domain Eukaryota; kingdom Viridiplantae; phylum Streptophyta; class Magnoliopsida; order Poales; family Poaceae; genus Hsuehochloa; species Hsuehochloa calcarea. The sequence goes on along the minus strand of CM070604.1, from coordinate 3,827,583 downwards.
CAATTCCACGTATGCATCTTTCAAAGCTAGACGCTGGAAGTGACTTAGTGAATAAATCCGCAAGATTTTCATATGACTTAGTATGCAATACTTTAATTTCGTCCATCTTTTGCTATTCATGAGCATAGAAGAACTCGGGGTTGATATACTCAGTGACAGGACTCTTCACATAACCCATCTGCACTTGTGCAACACAAGCTGCATTATCTTCATAGATAATAGTGGGGGTTTACGCGGTATTCAACATACATGACTGCTGGATGTGGTGAATCATCCGATGAAGCCAAGAACATTCCCGTGATGCCTCATACGGTGCTATGATTTATGAGTGGTTTGTCGAGGTAGATACAAGACTTTGTCTAGACGATTTCCATGAAATTGCAGTTTCACCACATAGGAACACATAGCCTATTTGCGACTTAGCTGTATGCGTGTCCGATAGGTACCCAGTATCTGCATAGTCAGTCATAGTTAGGTCTTGGTTCTTTCTGTAGAGCAGACCAAGATCTTTGCTTCCTTGGAGGTATCGGAAGATGTTCTTTATTCCCTACCAATGTCTTTTGGTAGGTTCTGCACTTTACCTTGCTAGTAGGTTCACGAAAAAATGCAATGTCCAATCTAGTACAGTTTGCTGAATACATGAGTGCTCCTATTGCACTCAACTACGGGAATTCTGGTCCCAGGACTTCCTCCTTCTCTTCTTTAGGTCTGTACAGATCCTTGTCTTGCTGCAAGGATCCGCCGACCATAGGCACTTTTGAAGGATGTCTTTTCAAAGCCGAACCGTTCTAACACTTTCTGAGTGTAGGTTGACTGATGTACTAAAATCCCTTCAGGGGTATGCTCAAGCTGCAATCCTATGTAATATTTGGTTTTACCCAAGTTTTTCATTTCGAACTTCGACTCCAGGTAAGACCTTGTTTTCTTAATATCTTCCAGAGCCCTCATGATATTCAAATCATCTACATATACTTAGATTATACATAATCCATCCTGGGATCGTCGTATAAAAACACAGGGACAATCCTCATTATTCGTGTAGCCTTTCTTGCAGAGAAAGTCGCTCAAGCGATTATACCACATTCTGCCTGATTGTTTCAGTCCATACAGTGACTTTCTGAGTTGCACACCGTACAGATTTATATTTGCTCTTTCTTGATTCGGGACAGGGATACCTTCAGGTACCTTCGTATAAATGTCCGAATCCAAGTTCCCATAAATGTATGCAGTTACCACATCCATCAATTTTATTTCTAAATTCACGTTTACTGCCATTGAGACTAAATATCTAAAGGTAGTTCTGCCCATGACTAGGGAATAAGTTTTTTCGTAATCGACTCTTGGTCTTGAGTGAAACTTTGTGCAACGAGTCTTGCTTTATGTCTTACAACTTCATTGTTTTCATTTCTTTCGAACAAATATCCACTTATGCCCTACGGGGTGCACATAGGGAGGCGTGCGGCTTATAGGCCCAAAAATCTCTCTTTTTATTTAGAGATAATAATTATGTTTCTATTGCCTTCTTCCAATCTTCCCAATCTGATCTTTTTTTACATTCAGCGAGCGTTGCAGGCTCTCGATCAAGATTGATGGTTGTGGTAATTTTCTTTGCAAAATAAATGTCGATATTGGTTGTTGTTCTATTCATAAATTCTCTCGTGGTCACATAATTTATAGCTATTTCTTCATCGGGCGATACTTCTAATGCTTCTACTTGCTCACCGCTGTTTTCAATTGCGGAGGCATGTCCCTTTAGTTTTTCAGCTCCGATGTGTGCTCACACATCCATGTTGATGTCTTCCTCCGTGTGACTATTCAAATCCGATATGCCTTTTACTGAATGTTCCATACTGGTGCTAGGTCTCAACTGGCCCCCATTCTGGTTGTGGAGAACTTCAATGATCGGCTATGTCAAGTCTTTTTTATCCTTTTTCGCTAGGCATCCTCAGTTACTTTGGATTCGAGGGGCTGGAATTCTCGTCCTTTTATTCTGAGGCCTCTAGACGGGATTAGGGATACCTTCAATTTTATTTGGTATTTCAACCATCTCTAGCGTATTGCGTGCAGGCATATGCAACTTGGTCACACTTTTCAAATCACTAAAGTGGTCAGGTAGTTGATTCGCTAATGCTTGCAAATCAATTATCTTCTTGACTTCTCTATTTGCTTCACTAGTGCGCAGGTCATGCGCATGGATTCTCGTGGCTTGCCACGTCATTTCTCGATATTTTTCATCAAATGGTTGATTTCCTCCATCTAATGACGGGAAACTATCATCATCAAATATGCTGTCAGCGAAGCGGACTATATGCAAATCTTCAATCATGGGGTCCAGATATCTGATTATGGATGTTGTCTCATAACCAACGTATATCCCAGAATTTCAGAGAGGGCTCATTGCAGTTCGCTGCGATGGTGGTATAGATACATAAACCTTGCAACCAAACCTTCGTATATAAGAGATTTTCGGTGCTGACCCTTACGCTAGTTGCATAGGTGAATGGATGTTATATGCTGACGATCGAAAATTGATGAGAGTTGTTGCGTGTAGGACTGCGTGTCCCCAACATGTAGTTGGTAAATTACAATCCTGCAAGAGCGGTCGGGTAATAAATTTAATTCTTTTAATTAATGCATCTGCTAGTCCACTCTGGGTGTGAATATGTGGTACAGAATGCTCAACGGTAATTCCCATTGCCATACAATAATCATCAAATGCTTTTGAAGTAAATTCTATGGCGTTGTCCATTTTGATGGACTTCACATGATGATCAGGAAAATTATTCTTAATTTTAATTATCTGCGAAATCAGCTTTGCAAAAGTATAGTTTCTCGTAGACAACAAGCATACATGCGACCATTTCGAGGAAGCATCGATGGGTACCACAAAGTACCTAAATGGCCCTGAAAGGGGTTGTATAGGACCGCAAATATCTCCCTAGATACGGTCTAGGAATGCAGGGATTTCATCCTTTACTTTCAGAGTAGAGGGTTTAGTAATCAGTTTCCCGGTAGCACATGCGGGGCACACAAAATCTTCCTGATTCGGGAAATTATTTACATTGACATTATGTCCCTGAGAATTAGTAATTAAATTTCTCATCATTCTAACACGAAGGTGGCCTAATCTATAATGCCAGAGACAGAAAAGTTCATAGCTTCTAAAAGTGGTTTTCATGACAGTATAGGCTGCAGGTGCCTTAATGTGAGTGTAGCATAGCCCAGATTCATATGAAGGAAGTCGTTCTAATACCTTTTTCCCATTTTCTTCGCACTTTGTAATGAGCAGGTATTCCTTACCATACTCTTCTTCAGTCTCTACATGGAGACCATTAGCGCGAATATGTTTAAAGCTTAAGAGGGTCTTAGTTGATTCTGGGTACAACAAGACTTCTTCAATGACCAATATTATGTTCATCGGAAGTATAATTGTGACTCTTACTGAGCCTATTATACAAGTATCGCTGCCTGCGATTGTCGTAAGACTATCAACATTCTTGCTGATCGATTGGAAAATTTTTGTCTCTCTTAATATGGTATTCGTTGTGCCGCTATCTGCTAAGCACACTTCCTCCATAGGGCGCTACACGCGTTCTGATATATAAAGTATTTATTAATATGGGGTAGGAATCAATCCACACACATAAGTAAAGTACTTCAAAACAGAACACAACTTGCTATTATTAATGCGGGAAAAAGTTTTGCAGGACTCATCATAAGAATTTATTGTTTTGCTCTCCTAGAACTTACAACCATCATTTAAAGTTCAATGTTCTATCACAACCATAAACTGCAAATGACTATAAAATCTAAGTGCAATGCGTGCACTAGATCGAATCAGCGAAGTATGAAGAAACTTCGTCCTGAATCTGCTCCATGTCCAACTTCTCTTATTCAGCAACTACAACTGTTGCCGCTGTGATGTCCAAAAAAAGTGTGATGAGGGTTGCTACTGAATTGTCCACATCTATGGGTGCAACCCATGACTGTGAATCCTCTGTGCCTGCATTGGCGAGGTGTGCCTCATACTGTCCTTTGCCCTTCTTCTTAGACTTGAAAGCGCCAATCACGTGCTGTGGCTCACGGCAAACACGTGACCAATGTCCACAAGTACCACATTTGTAGCAACTTTGGTCCTGCTGACTATAGTGCTTCTCATCGCGCTTCTTTTGTTTGCCCTTCTTGTCTTGAGTATTCTGCTTGGTTTTACGACCCATGACCTTACCTTTCTTGCCTCTTTCCTTTGGGTGAGGCCTCCTCACCTTGTAGCTGCTTGCATTGACTTCATGGCCAATATTGCTACTAGGCGACTGTGAGATGTAGTTCTTTCTTAGAACGTTATCTTGAGCTTCCGCAACTTGCATGATGTCAATCAGTTCGGCATAGTACTTGTAGCCATCCTAACGATAGTTGCGTGCGGATTGCACCGCGTTTGGGTGAAAGGTAGAGAGAGTTTTCTCGATCTTCTGATCATCTGTGGTTATCTTACCACATAGTTTAAGAATTGTACAAATTCTGTGCAATGCAGAATTGTACTCCCCCACGACCTTGTAGTCAGCAAAACGTAGTCGGTTCCATTCCTGCTCTGCCCGAGGGAGAATGGTGTATTTCAGCTTCTCGAACCGCTTCTTTAGTGCGGTCCATAAAGCTAGTGCATTTTTTCTGCCATATACTCATTCTTTAGGGTTTGGCAAAGATGGTATATGAGGAAATGAAGTGTTTGATCATTCTCCTCAGCAGTTGGAGTGGCGTCCTTCAAGGTGCCAAGTCCAATAGCAGCATGGAGCTTCTTGGCTCAAGTTAGATTTCGACATCTGATGTCCAAGTCAGGTAATTGTGGCTATACTGGGCCAGCTCTTCGAACTCCCGGTTCGTAATGCCAGTCATCTGCATAGTCATGCAAAGATTCCATAAGATTACTGCTGGCAATTTGTAAAAATAGTTGTAAAATTCTCATAATGTTCTCATATTTTTCTATGTATTTTTCATGATTTACTGTTATTTTTAGTGGTTAAAAGCAATATAAACAATCACAAATAACAGCAAATACAATACATAAATTGCATACAAATAAAAACAACAAAGTTAAAAATACTTCAAATGCTAAAATCAATTCAAAACTTGAATTCACGATGCCCTTTTCTTCTGGAATATGATTTTTCGGTGAATTCTGTAATTTTCTGGGGCTAAACCGCTAATTTTCAATTCTGAGAAAATTTTCTACGTAATTTTTTCAATTTTGGGGGTTATTCTGCAAGAATTTCTTTCCTGTAATATTTCTTCATAATTTTCAGAACTTTGAGGGTTTATTTGCAAATTTTTAGTTTAGAGAAAATTTTGCGTAATTTGAAAAAAAAAACCGAGTCCTATTTGCAAAAAATGAGATTTTTTCCCAATTTTTTTTTCTTTCGCCGATTTTTTGGCCCGGTTGGCTTTCCTTTTCATTCAGCCCATCCGACCCGCGTGGCCTGATTAAAATGGGAGTGGGGGTAGGGTTAGGTTTTCCCTAACCCTGTTCTCCCGAGTGGCGCCGTGAGCAGATGTGCGAGGCCGTGGCACGGCAAGCGGACAAACAGAGGTCCCAATGGTGGCGCATGCGGAAGCGAGGTGAAGGCGATGGCGCTCGGGTTAAGCGGCCGACGCCGCGGAGCGATGCGGGGCGATGGCGAGTGCGGGGCGGCGATGCGGCTATGCAAGGCCTTGGTGGCGTCACCCCCCGCCTCCTTTTCGCTTGCTTCGACCGGCGCTGAGCCGGTGGTACAACGGTCGATGTGGTTTGGACCTTCGACGATGACATGTGTGGCTTCAGCGACGCATTGACAAAGCGCTGCAGCGAGGCCGTGGGCGGCCGATGTGACCACATGCGGCTAGCCGGTGGCAGCGCAGCTTCAGCCGGTGAGGTGGTTTGGCGCGCGGCGCTCGGCCGGGCGCAAGGTGGCGGCCACGTCGAGGCGACCAGCGAGACCGGCGGTGCCGGCGTCGTCTTCTCCCCCTTGTCCTTTTTTCTTTCTGTGATGCTCCATTTGTACGAGGGGGGTGTCGACCGACGGTGGTGGCGGCTGCTAGCCGGGGAGGGCCTGTGCGGGGCAGCGCCAGCCGGCGGAGGCCAATGGCAAAAACAGCGGCGACACACAGCTCCACGCTGTGCATCGGCCGAAATTTTTTTTGAGTTACTGTTCATACGAGAACGCACTGTACATACAAACACTATTCATCCTAGTACTGTTTATGCATCCACCGAACAGTTTGGCCGACGACTTCAAATCAGCTCACAATATATTAGAACAGGCTTGCAATTTTCAATCTACGGTACAATCAACATCCACTTTTCCATGCAATCTACTGATCGGTATTGTGGTAGTGACTTCAAGTCGACTCGCAATAGATTAAAGTGGATTTGCATCGTGGAAAAACAATCTAAAAAGGCAAATTTGCATAATTGAAAGCAATTTAGAAAAACGATTCAATCTATAAGTGTCGTGCTACGACGGTTACCTTTCGATCCGAGGAGAGTCGGTTGTGTTGATAACGTGTTGAGGAACCGCCGCTGGCGAGTCCAATCCAAGCGATTACCTCGTAGACAAACTTAGAATCGTAAGAACGATGCAAGAATACAAGGATAAGATAATAGATTGAACACAAAGATATATGTAGATTTCTAGCTTTTTTTATTACTCTTCTGAAAACTATCGTACAATAATTGAGATCCCTCTTTTTTATATAAACTATTAGATGAATGAGGAACCCACCTTAAACCAGGACTTCCAGCCTAGCCCTGTTTCTTAACAAAAGCAACCTGACGCCTTACTAGGCAGCAGCACCAAGTCCAACCAAACAAATGCTCGTCTGAAGCATCCGAGCATAAAAGATCACCAGAAGCAAGATACAGTCTTACAGACTAGGATTGAACTTCGTGCATAGCAACCAACACCTGCCATCTCCTAGTCCTAGCCAGAGAAAGTGAATGCAATGCATACTTGAAATCAGGAAGAAGATTCGCACACAACATGAGAAACTGCAACATACTTGAAATCAGAAAGAAAACTAGCATGTAACAAGTTGGGCAGTTCTTCATAAACACACATTTTTCCTGCAGCACTGAAATTTGTCATTTCTTTTAACCTTCTTATCCTCCTTGAAGAAACACACAAGTGTACCTTTACCATACCACAATTCATACATTTCATGAAAAAAAAGTATGTTGAATTTCCTCTAAGCTATGCATCATGAGTTCATGGCTTGAAACAATAATTCCAATTCTATTATCCCATAAACCCTGCAATATTAGCTGGCATAGCGCAATTTTGTCAGTATCTTCCATCTGCAGTACGCACGTTAGGGTTGCCAAAAGGATCACATCAAACACTATACAACATATTGTCTTCGCTTTTTTTACTCTGGGCATGTAAATTGACCACAATGCCACATTTCATATATCATATCATCCTTCATGAGAGTACTTGTGCAAGCAGAAACCTTTTGAGAATAAGTTTGGAAATATTTTCAGGACTAAGAAAATAAAGTGCATATATCCTCAGTAATCTCTGGTGCAAAGCACCTGCACCCTCCCAGGCAAAAAAATGTGATAGCTTCAAACCAGCAACCAAAGTACTAAACTCGTAGGTAGCAATGAGGGGGGAAACTCAACACATTGGAGCAGTTTGTGCTAGTCCTGATGCATAAAGAAATGCTACACTAAATTAAGGACTCGAAACAAAACAAGTTTGCATTGTTGTCCGACCAAAACTCTGAGCTATTCCAGCTCAAAAATGAAATACTGAGCTCTGTCCATTTTCATACTTACAGGTATCACCTACAATAGAGTATACCAGGAATGATAATTAACATGTTCAATATAGTGTAATTCGTATTTCGTAATTCAACAAACATGAATCTTGGCAAGATGTAACCAGAAAAAAAAGGAACAATGCAGCCTCTAGCTCCATGGAATATGCGTAAGAAAACAGGGCCCCAAAGTGTTGCACTCATACTAGACACAGGCTCCTAGACAGTGGTTTCCAGCATCACAAGTAATTTATCTACTGACAAAAAGCATATCTCAAGTTCCCCTGCACTATGCCTCATTTAAAGTTGAAATCACATTTTTCGCTCCAATAACCAGTCAAAAGGCAGATGTGATACCATGAACATCTCTGAAGTCTGAACTATGAAATATTATTGACAACAGGGCAATTTTTTTGCTATGTTGCTTGTCTGATTCACACTCCAGGGGTATCATGACTCATGAGGGTCACAGGAAACACTGTTTGAAAGATTTACTATCAGCTATTGTACTTCATATCTGTATGTCAACCACATATCACATTTCATATATGATATATCCTACCATTTTTCATCAGGTTATTTCTGGCAAATTATCTTAAAGAAGAATTATGCAGGAATAAACCCACAAGTCATATTCAAATAAAGATAAGGAAGCGCATACCTCCCAACTCCACAGTGATGCAACCTCATACTCAAGCTGACAAACCAAACCAGAAGAGAGCAATCATCACACAACACACATGACATCATTACTAATTCAGAAATACGCATAATTTCATCCATCAATATAGGATTAAAATTCAGTTCTTATTATAGTCATAGTGAATTCTGAAAGATGACATGGAACTGGTTCAATTAATAGGGATACCGTGTCAGGTATATGATGCGCATGGTAGCAAGACAGGAAAGTAAGCAGGCATTGGTATACCATGCATTTCAATTACTGGTGGTAGTAGAATTGAAGAAAAGAATTACAGACTGTCATGAATCTTAGTTCATAACAGAGTAAACACCGTCGGGAAGAAGACCGGGTGGCGTCGGCTTGGTGGGATAAGAGGTTATACTACAGATTAGGATGGTAGAACCTTAGGAGGGAGACTAGATTAATTCATCTTTCTTGCTTTATCGATAATAGATACATGTTATCTCTTTTATAAGGATGGCTCGACTTGAACCCTAAGAAACAATCTTTATTATCTAAAGAAATCTATCTCTAATAGACGAATATATCTCTAAAGAAGTAAACCCAACTAACAAGAAAATTAACTATTCTTATCTCTATTTCCTAATTACTAATGTGCCCGTGGGCCCGACATGAACAGAACACAGTGTTATGAATAGCGCTTATCTATTCAGGAGGCCAATGGGCCGGTATATATACACGAGTAAGGATTACAGATAAGGATTACAGATAAGGAAACCAAAACAAATCTAGAGTCCTACTCTAACACAAATATATCTCTAACTATATCTCTAACAACCCCCCCCCTAAAACTCATGGTGGATCAACAACACTGAGTTTGGAGAGGTAGAAGTCGTGTTGTGCTCGAGTCTGGGCCTTCGTGAAAAAATCCGCTATCTGAAGCTCTGAAGGCACATACTGAAGAGCAATCACCTGATCATGCACATAAGACCTCATGAAGGAAGCATCAACACCAATATGCTTGGTGAGCTCATGCTTCACGAGGTCACGGCATCTTGATAGCACTCTGATCGTGTCGATAAGAGAGGAGTCGGTGTAGTAGCAGAAACACCAAAATCCTCAAGTAACCACCGTAGCCAAGTAATCTCTGCTGTCAAGAGAGCCATGGCTCGCAACTCACCTCTGACTCGAACGGACACTGCGATCTGCTTCTTCGCCTTCCGTGCAATAAGCGAACCACCAAGAAAAACACAGTAAGCAGAGATAGACCGGCGATCAGAGGGATCGCTGGCCCAAGTAGCATCCGAATAAGCCTGAAGCTTGTCGGTGTATTAGAACCGATCTTACGTAAAGATTGTTTGATTCGGGGGGTCTCCTAGAGATAAGATCACGCAGAGTGGATTGACACGGATGTTTAGACAGTTCAGCCTTCTCCGAGAGAATAATAACCCTAATCTGTGTGTATTGTATTCTTGATGATCAAGTAAAAGACTAAGACTATTACAGAGAATAGCGCTTGTGTTCCTACTTGACTGGCTCTTGTTCGCCCTTTTCTTATCTCTTTGATCGATGCCCTTATATAGTCGTGAAGAAGTAGCCGTTTTGCCCTGCGGGAAATGCGCCTGATTAATTCAGTAACGGGCGCATGATGGCAGTAATTACCGGCGCCGCTTTCTTCACGCCGTCCGCAATTATCTTCCAGAGATAATGGGGTAATTACGCACCATTAATAAGCGGAATAATAGTGCGTGCACTGCTCGTTGATTCCTTAATCAATTGGACCCACTCTTTGTAGGTTTGATTATAAGGTGGTCGTAGTTTACCTGGTCGTAGAAGAACTTACGACCAGGTAGCAGTCGTAGAAGGACTTACGACTAGATAGTAGTCGTAGAAGGACTTACGACTATGTAGTGGTCGTAGAAGGACTTACGACCATGATATAGTCGTAGCAAGACTTACAACCACTCATTGGACTTCACCCTTTTAGATAAGGGGTACCTCGGGACTGTGACATCATATTTACCCATAATAAGAATTATAGATAAAAGATAAAAATGAGGATTATTAGATCCTCGCCATCTAGCCCCTGACTTCAAGTGAAAGTAACTTACTTGATAAAGGTTTCAGTAAATGGACTTACGACCATGAGAATGTCGAGAGAACGATAGTCGAAGGAAAAACTCTTCGACATTTGAGTGTTGCTTTGACCAGAATTTGCTTTATCGTGAAGGTTGCTTAAGACTATTAAAAGTCATAAAACCCCTATGACCGTCGATGGTCGTGGTAGGGAATCGGAGAAAAACTCTTCCGATTGATACTTCCTTCGACTAGAAAGACTTGGTCAAGAATGTAATTTTGCTTGGAGGTGACAATACGCACCTACTTTTTCTCGAACGGACCATCGGAGAATTGCAACCGCCTCTCACTGACTTGTCCGATGAAGCGGTTCCCGGCGGTACAACCATCTATCATAGACCTATAGCCGGACGGTTTCCGGCTTACGAGATCGTCTTGATTATAAAAACTTACCAGAGGTAGACTTGGATTTTACTCTTCCCAAATCACTCCATTGTTCTTCGAGCTCTTGCTTTCTCCGTCTTCGACTAGGTTTCATCTTCTCTCCGCTAACCCAATCAAAAACTTCTTGCTTCGAGCGAAATGGCCAAGAGAGTTTCGAATGGGAGGAATCGGAGATGGATGCGCTAAGATCAAGATCTTGGTCGATCTCGGAAGATTCCGAGAAGGCTCAGTGAAGTGGATTCCGCTATTGGGCAATCGCCATCGGGGAAAATGGGCAAATCCGTCTTCCAAGCATATTGTGAGCGCGGCTTCGATTGCTCGCCCGCCTTTCTTCTGAGAGTACTCGAACACTTTGGGGTGGAACCGTGAACTTAGGTCCCAATTCCATTACCATGTTGAGTGTGTTCGTGTATCTGTGCGGAGGCACACTGGGATTCCGCGGATCTCGAGTGCTCCAATATTATTATGGGATGGCTCGACAAACCGAATCGCCAGGAAGTCGCGGATCAAGCTCCACGACTCAAGTCGAAGGAGTACATTGAGTTTCACCGGTCTTCGTGGTCGAATGGAGGAAGAGGTGGTTCTCTTCGAAGGTCACCTCAAGACACCTTTCTTTCGTGGGGAAGGTCATGAAAAGAAATCTTCATGGGACTCAACCTCAAGATATCAACCGGATTAGCCCTTATATTCAAGCCATTAAGGACTTGAAGGAAGACAGGTGGCCGGATGGCATGTGGTGAAAGATTTCATCACACGCCGAATTAGTCCTCTGAGGAAACGAGCATCTCCTATGTGGAGGTACTGGGAGAGGAGACCCCACCGAGACTACGAGGAGGGTAAGCAATTGTCGACTTAACTCTCCGCTTGGTCTTTCTCAACCTTGTCTAATATTTTTATCTGTTTACAGATCTTTCACAGCCGAGGTTGACTCGAGTCGACTCATCTCGTGAGAAGTCCCCGCCATCCGAGGCGGTTCCTCAAGTCATTGCGGTTTTGTCCGCAGATGAAAGGATAGAGCGCCTAAAGGTAATCGTAAATCGATTCTCTCTTTAGGACTTTATAGTCGTAGAAGATACTTACGACTAATGGTGATCGAGAATATCTTACAATCAAGAAAAGTCGAGAAAAACTTACGACTTGGTACTAGTCGTGAGAAAAACTTACGACAAATTAGTGATTCTTCTTTTTCTGCTTTGCTTTACGTAAAGTAGGCATGGAAAATCGCCAGACGCACGAAGAAGTCGCCTTGATGACTATTGGCGCCGGGTTGTCGAAGACAAAGACTCGGGCCTCCCTCAAGAGACGCCGACTTGTAAAATCTGCGAGCAAGGGAGAGCAAGTTCGAGTTCGGTCTTTCGACCAAACCTCTCTACATCGCTGCGGCAGAGTTGTATCTGGCCGAGGCCGCGTAGTCGAGCGAAGAGGTTGAAGCAGCTTGAACCTCTCAGCGCAAACCTCGCAAGGCTAAGGTACCTTCTATTATGACACTAATCTTTCGCGATTGGTGCCACTCCTAGTTTTATTAAGAAACTTGAAAGGAGAACCGAAGGATTTTGTGTCTTTATGAAGGACGATCTTTGATCAAGACAACTCGCAATCGAGGGCGTTGTCGCTTCGGAATGGTCGAGACCGATCTCGCCCATCCAAAGATCAGAAACCGAGCTCGTTCCTGTTCAAACTCTACGACTGACGTGGTCGTAGCCGAGCCAAATGTTGAACCTCGACCGGACGTGGTCGTGGAGAAGAAGAGGTCCTCCGCTGGGAGGATTGCTCCAAAATTCTGGTTAAGACCAGGTGTGAGGTATGTGAAATGTCTTGAAGTGTAAGAACGATATTTACCTTTTTCTTTTCACAACTCGATTTGTTTTTCTTTATTTGGTCCGACTCTTCAAATTTCCGAATGCTTCACGATAAGTCCATTGCTATCCCTTCACCATCGGAGAGGTAGCAACGGAGGTGGTCAAGCATCACCTTGGCCCAGTGGCCGATGAAGTCGAGACTCCCAGTGTCTCCTACATCCGCCAAGTCGTAATTCACGACTCTTGAGGTAGCGGCCGCATCGTTGAGGTGGCCGCCACGACCATCGAAATCGAGAAACAACAGAGGCAATTGTGGAAGCCTCCGTCAAGGCGGTGACCGATCTATGCACCGCCTCGGGAAGGAAATCGAGGAGGCGTTCCTTCCTACCCAAAGAGAAATCACGGAACCGGAAGGAGAAAATTTCAACTTCGTGGTGACTTCTTTGGGCCTCGCCTCCGTCGTAGGGTCGGCCGCTACAGATTCGTGACCGAGTCCCCATCCCAAAGATATTCCCAATACGGAGAATACTTTTGACAACGCGCCTCGAGAAGGTGTGGTGGGACAAAGTCGCGAGGATAGATAAGTCGCAAAGACCTGACCTTGTATATTCGATTTTTGCTAGAACGACTATGAATGTAAGTATCTTCGAATACTTATATATGTGGCTTTCCTTCCCTTCTCACTTGTTTTCTTTTTGCGTAAAGCTCGAGCAAATTGTCGTTGTCGGTGAGTATCATCGACAACTTTTAGAGCTAAGACAAGAGAAAGAATTACTCTCGCAGCAGCGAGAGAGGTGGTAAGTCACTTATCATTCATAGTTGTTTTTGACTTAAATACTCGTAAAATGTTTCACGAGAAAAGTCATAGAAGAAACTCATGACGAAGTATTAGTCGTAAAAAGCTTACGACTACTTTCAACTAGGTAGTGGTCGTAGAAAGACTTACAACCATATCCTAGTCGCAGAAAAACTTACGACTAGGTCAGTGGTTGTAGAAGTATTCACAACCATTCAGTTGATGTTTATCTTCGTTCCTGTTTTTTGTAGGTTAAACAGTGATACGAAGACCTTAGCTGACTCACTCGACTGTGAAAAAGAGGAGTCGAGGAGGCTAAGGAATGAAGTATTAGTTCTCTCGGATAGACTTCGAGAGACTGTCTCTGCATCTAAAAGATTGCAGGAAAAAATAAACAGTAAGTTCTGAACTTAAGACTGCTTTTGAGTTTTAACCTTTACCTAACTCTCATTTCTTCTTTAGATAAAGAAGATGAGATGCGAAAGCTCCGGACTGAAGTTGGAGACAAAGCTTTGGTCATTCAGGAGTTTTCCCGTATTACCAAGAATAAGGATCAAGAACTCGAAGTTCTGAGAACTCAAGTAACAGGTAAGTAACTCTTTACCTGTTGTCCTTTTTGAGTATTTTCCTTTTCTAATGACAATTTCTTGTTCAGAAATTGCTGCCCAATTGAGAAGCCTTGAGGCTGAAATCCAAGCAAAGACCTTAATTTGCAATGAGTCCGTCCGCATTGCTAAGATGAATGCAGAGGACATCAAAGCATGGGGGCAAAAGCATGCTGAAACCGTTGCTTCCCATCGAGAAGAGGTCAAGAAATTGGATTCTCAATTAGTAGGTAAGAAAAAGCTTTTACCTATAATTATCTTTGTGTTATCTTCCTCTAGAAGTATATCTTTGTTTGACCGATATTATTCTTTTCGTAACAAGTGGTGAAAACAAGAAGCTTCGCGAGGCTTCGACTTGTACCCAACAGGAGATGGAGTCGATGAAGACTAGTCTTCAAGGCAACATCACTCTCCTGAACAATGTGCTTAGTGAGCTACATTCTGAGGGAAAAACTCCTCGAGAAGATACCATAGCCGCCATACAAGTACCATTGGGGAACAAGTCGGAAAATTGCAAGAAATGGTGATCACTCAAGACTAATCAAGTGAATCAATAAGGAAGCAATCGAAGTCGCAGTAGTTACGCTTTGGCTAAACTTAAAGCTCAAGACCCCGCCTTAATGTTAAACCAAACGAAGCCGACTTGACCGTCTCGAATCGAAGCAAGTCGTGCGATTGAGGAAATGCGATCATTGGTAAAAGGTGGCGGAAGAAATGCAATAGGCTCTCCCTTCGAGTAATCTTGTAACTACCTTGTAAGGCGGATAATTTTTGTTAATGAGTAATATATGATCCGCCTCATTTCACGAAAATCATCTTGTCGAGTAGTTAGTAACTCAAAAGATAATAAACGAACGAAAGACTAAGAATTGAAGTCAAATTAATAACTTTATCCTAGCCCTCGACTATTTGCTTAGATTGTTTAGACAATCTAAATAAATAGTGTTTAAAAATGGGGTTTCAAAACAAAGAGAGGTTTATTTAACTTATAGCTTTTGTTGTGGTTGTTAAGCCTTCGGTGAAAAGAGTAGAAACGACTTGACACTAGGAAGTTCCTTCTGTGTGGCGGTGACCACGTGTGCAGAGAGGAAAGACTTTGACTAGGTGATGTTCCCATCTCCGACTAGTTTAATCAAACCAAGAACAGCAAACTTGAGTTAAACAAACGCCTAAGAGTACTTTAGTCATTCGTTCGTCCTTTTTGGTGGACTTCGATAAGTCTTTTCCAGTAGCAAAAGTAGGAGACTGAGCGACACTAGGAAGTTTCCTTCTAGTGGGGTGACCACATGCGAGAGGAAAGACTTCGACTAGGTGTGTCTCTTCCTTCGACCGCTAAAACAAATCGAGTACACCAAATGTGGTCGAACAAATGTAAGAAAGTGAACTCTACTTAGAATATTTTTTGAATTTATGGAAAAAATAGACTAAGATTGAGAGAGTTGGCTTTGATAACATTATGACTAGATAAAACCCGAGCTCTTTGTATTGACTGAAAAAGTGAGTAACGAGTCGATGCTAGGAAATTCCTTCTAGTCGGCAGAGCCACATGCAGAGAGGAGAAGTTTCGACCAGATGACGTTTCTCGCTTTTACGCGCAGTAAAGAAAAGCTGCGTGTTTTCATATCATAGTCGAAAGATTAAAAAGCACTACTCAAAAATTAAGGCAAAAGAGGTAGAAAGAACTCGGACTTTTATTGCTCGAGAAACCGTCACACATAGAATTTGCGTGAATCGGTCGATGTTCCAAGAGTTTGAGAGAACACGTCCATCTTCCATTGCTAGTCGTGCCACTCGCCGAGTTATTTCGACCATCGTGTAAGGACCTTCCCATTTAGGGAAAGTTTATTCCGATTAGACTTGATTGGCGAGCCTCAATACTAAATCTCCTACAAAGAAGGTCGCGAGGTTGGACCTACGATTATAGTATCTGCTTGAGGGCTTGTTGGTAGACCGCCGAACGGATTAAGGCTAGGTTTCTCCTCTCTTCGAGTAGGTTAATGTCATCTCGCTCGAAGTTGTTCTCGGTCCGAGTTGTTGAAGGTTTCAACTCGTGTCGACCGCAATTTTAGCTCCGGAGGAAGCATGGCTTTGGCCCAAAAACTAGAAAAAATGGTGTTTCTCTGTTGCTCGATCGTGGTCGCATTTAACGCCCATAATATGGAGGGTAATTCTTGTACCCAAGCCCCGAGCGCTAACAAGTCGGGTCAAGACTCGAGTTTTAATTCCTCGCATTATTTGGCCGCTTGCACGCTCGACCGCCCCATTGCTTTGGGGATGTGCAATGAAGCATAGCATAGCTTGGTACCTAACTCGTCGCAAAATTCTCAAATTTTGCACTTGCGAATTGTTTACCATTGTGCGTAATTATCCGGCTTTAACTCCAAATCGACTAATTACGCTTCTCATCATGAACCTTTTGTTGCCCGCTGTTATCGATTCATGAGTTCACCGATCCATTTTGTGAACGTGTCAATAGCCACAAAAGGAATTCAAACCTCCCTGGAGCTTTGGGAAACGGTCCTAGGATATCAAGCCCCAGTCGCAAAAGGCCAAGAAAGAGGTATTGTTTGTAATGCTTGAGTGGTTGGTGTATCTGCTTCACCATGGAATTGGCATCGACACACTTTTTAACCACCTCCATAGCATCGTGTGGTCAGTAGGCCAATAAAAACCTTGTCGAAAGGCTTTACCAACCAATGTTCTCAGGAAGCATGCGCCCCACAGATGCATTTGTGTATGTCGTGAAGGAGTGTTATTCCTTCGCTTTGCGAAATGCATCGCATGAGTATTCCTTGGGTTCCTCGCTTATAGAGGACTCCTTCAACCAAAGTATACATTTTGGCTTTTCGGGATAATCGATCCGCCTCAAGATCATCTTCTGCTGGAACCCTTGTAAAGATACTCGTAGATGGGAATCATCCGTATCCTCGTAATCTAATGAGGCCATCTCAAGAGGAGGTGTTTCGGTTCTTCGACTGAGACGGCTTTTGGAGTTGCTCCAAGAAAACTCCTTTTGTACCGTGGATCGGGAAGAAGCCATCCGAGCCGCTTGGTCTCATGAGGAAATTATCCTTCGAGGGATAAATTGTACCTCGAAACCTAAAAATGTTTTTCTAGCTTACGTTACTTACGATAAGTACCGAGCCATTGTTGAGTTAGAGCATTGGTACTCTTTCCGATTTGATTCACGACTAGTTGAGAGTCTCCTCTCACGAGTAGTCGACGAATCGAGAGTGCTTCGCGGCTGTATGCCGCCTAGCAAACCTTCGCTCTGCTACATTGTTAGTAGCCGAAAGTTTAATTGTATGGCATACTTTAAGGTTTCTCGGTAGGAGATACCAGACCACCCCACTTCGAGCCACTTAAAGTAAGCGACCCGTCAAAGTACATCATCCACCGGGTCGTGGGAATCGTGATCGGGATCCTGAGCAGTTCAGATTTGTCCATTCGGCGACAAAGTCCGCCAAGATCCGGGATTTTATGGCCGTCGACACGAAATGGAGGTCGAACTCCCAAGTTCGACCGACCATTTTGCCATGCGCCCCATTGCTTCCTTATTATGGAGGATTGCTCCCAAAGGAAACTCGCACAAGACACTGACTATTTTGTGCGCTGAAAATAATGCCGTAGTTTCCTCGAAGACATGAGGAGGGCATATAGAAGTTTTGGACCCGAGGGTAACGCTCCTTAGGCCGTGTAAAACTTCGCCGACGAGTAAACCGGTCGTGTATGCGTTTTCACGCTCTACGACTAGTATCTGCGCTTGTCTTTGCTGTGGCGTGGCGGCTAGGTAAATTAAGAGCGCCTCTTCCGCTTTGGAGAAACCGAGCAGAGCACTCGAAAGATACCTCTTGACATCCTCAAAGGCAACGTTTGCCTCGCTCGACCACTCAAAACCTTCATGTCTCCCGAGAAGTTTAAAGAAAGGTAGTCCTTTTCTCCTAGTCGTGCGATGAAACGACTTAAAGCCGCCATGCACCCAAAGGAGTTTTGGACTTCCTTTTTGTGTTTGGAGGACGATCCGAGGATGGCTTTTATTTTTTCAGATTTGCTTCGATTCCTCGCTCGGATACTAGGAATCCAAGCAATTTTCCAAGAAATTCCAAACACACACTTCTCGGATTGAGTTTTAAGCGGTGCTTTCGAGGTTGTCGAATGTTTCTTGTAGGTCGGTGATATGATTAAGTCTCTTAATGCTTTTACGACTAGATCATCAACATAGGCTTCCAAATTCGGCCTAATTGAGATGAAAAGTCGATTGCATTAAGCGTTGAAAAGAAGCACAGCATTCTTTAGACCAAATGGCATTTTGACATAGCAAAAGGTACCAAATGGAGTAATGAATGCGGTCTTTTCTTCATCGCTTAAACACATATTGATCCGTGGTATCCGAATATGCATCTAAAAACTTAATATCTCACAACTGCAGCTTGAATCAACGGTGACCGATCGATACGAGGTAAAGGGAAATCATCTTTTGGACAAGCTTTATTAAGATCAAGTAAAGTCCACGCACATACGCCATTTGCCGCTTGACTTTTGACCATTACAGGTTAGCCAACCACTCGGGTGGTTGACTTCTCTTATAAAGCCCGCTTTAAGTAGCTTATCCAACTCGATTTAATAGCATCTCGTCGATCAGGCAAATCTCCGTAATTTTTGTTTTACAGTACTTTATCGGCCGTAAAGCTAGCCTGCGTGCTCGATCACCTCACTCGGGACTCGGGCATGTCGGATGCTTGCCACGCAAAGACATCTGCGTTAGCTCGGAGGAAGGTAATGAGGGCGCCTTCCTATTTGGGGTCGGAAGTCTCCCCGATGCGAGCAGATCTTGAGGGTTCTTCTGCGTCGGAGGAACCTCTTTGACTTGGTCGTTCGGCTTTGGTGCGACTTTAGGCTTCGACTTGCTAGTCGGTCGACTTTCATCTCGAGTTGGTATTTGACCAACCATCTCGAGGATCGACTGGCCGCAGACTATACGCCATCTTTTGTCACACCGAATGGTGATCACTCCTTTGGGACCCGCATCTTAAGACATTGATACCCGTAATGAGTAGCCATTAAGAATTTTGCCAAAGTTGGTCGTCCGAGTATGGCGTTATATCTCGTGATCGAAATCGACCACATCAAAGGAGACTTTCTCGTCACGAAATTACTTGGTGAGCCAAATGTTAAAGGAAGAGAAACTTGGCCAATAGGTTTGGTCAAGACCCCAGACAATTCCATGAAAGGAGTATCGCACCGCCTTACCTTTGTCCTCGGTACTTGCATCTCGTCCAGGCATTAGTAAATAATATGTTCAAAGAACTGCCACCATCAACCAACACTCGATTGACCCGACAGTTGTTGATGGTGGGTTCGACCACAATCGGATATCGACTGATCGACTCAGAGTGATCGGACGGTCTCCTTCTCAAAAGAGATGGTAACTTCCGACCAGCCGGTAATTTATTGACGAGAGGAGTATGTAGAGAATTTACCTCTCGTCCGGCAGCTTTAAGTTGTCGTTTGGAGTCGTATGCCGATGATCCTCCGTAGATGTGCTCAACGGTATGTTGCGGATCTTGGAACGGCATCTCCTCATCATCCGACGACTTTTGGCCACTCGTATGTCCTACCTGCTCGAGAGTAGGGAGTGGTGCTTGCTTGTTGTAGTAGTCCTCGAGCTTTCTTTGAAAACTTCGGCGATTCTATGGAGGTCATGTCCTTCCTTTTTATGAAAAGGACACCACCTTGGTTTGTCGTTCCTACGATCAGGGCGCTTACCTTTGCCTTGATCAGGGTACGACTTGGTGGTTTGGGGCTCTCCATCTTTCACGGCTAGAACCTCCTTGGAACCACTGGCTTGTGGTTTTTGATTTTTTATTTTCTTCTTGGACTTTTTGCTTTTATCCTTACCAACTTCACCGGCTCGAGAGAGTATATGTTTCTCGATCGATAGTGTTGTTCCACCTGACCGCCTCGAAGCGATTGCATATCGATCGGCCATCTCAAGAGTTCTAACGCTTGATGTTGGGAGGATTGAGCAATGTCCTCCGTTATTCTTCATCTGCGACTCCTTGCTTAAAAGCCACGATCACAGAGGAATCGAAATTTCCGAATTGAGTTACGAACCCGACTAAAGCGTTTGATGAATTGACGCAAAGTCTCGTTGTTATTCGCTTTATCCGTGCAAGTCGCCTTCTTTTCGTATGGTTGTATGTGCCTTGGAAATTCGCTGTAGAAGATCACAGAGGTGTTGCTAAGAGTAGATCGACTCGAGTGGTTGGTTTAATAACCACGATCGAAGTGATCCTTCGAGCACGGTCGGAAGGTAATTCGCCATTACATGCTCTCCTCCTCTGCCGCTCGGACGGTGTTAGTATAGATCTGAAGAAATTCGATGGGATTTTGAGATCCATCAAATTTCTCCATGTTCACCGGTCGAAAATGAGGTGGCGTGAACCGCTTTCAAGGTCGGCGAAAATGCGGCATCCCAGAATCACTTCTTGACGCCTTCTTTGTAGAAAAGAAGGGTTAATGTCACCAGTGATCGATACGACGATACCCTGAACAGTGACTGCTCGTAGTAGGCCTCGGTTACGAGGAGAATACTCCTCGTATTCTACTCGTTAAGAATTTCTTTGTCGAAGTGGTGAATGATCACCTCTTCGAGGGGCTCTTGATCTTGGTGATCGAAAGGTATTTCTCAGAATAGGGAATCGATTCGACTTATGGTCGTGTCGATTCCTACGTAGAGAAATATTCGATTGATCGGTAGTCGAGGAAGTCGTATTGCTACGACTACCGATTGTTGTCGATGAGGTACCTCGAGTCTTGTCATCACATTCGAAGTCTTTGCGTAATCTCTTCAGCAAAGAGATCGTACCCTGGCGTTCGAGCAAGCTCTTGACTGGGATTCTCGAGCAAGTCGTTGATGTTCTGGAGTTCTTGTACCTCCTCCGACTGATGTTGAATGCGCCCAGGCAAGTTCTTCGGATCGCAATTTTCTTTCTTTCGACGACATCAAAATCCTCCTCATCGGGTTTTGAGGCCTTCTTAGCGGAGTGCGAGAATGTCGAGGATTTCTCGCGTTCATCGAGTGTTGGTCCTCTCGCCATAGCGGTGGTGCCCTTGCCATTACCACGGGGGCGCAGTGTGTGATCTTCGGGAGTGTCCTTATCTCGGCCTCCATGAGGTTGACCCCGATTTGGGGAAGGACGAAGACCTCCGCTGATGATTCTCACTTGCGCCGAGGCCTCCCCGCTTGAGGAGTGCTCGAGGACACCATCTGGCGACTTGGAGTAATCCCTCGGGTAGGGAACTCGGGTTATAATCTGTCTCCGTTCGCAAATGAGATCTGGGGAGGCGGTCGATTTTGCAGAAAAGCATGCTTGATCCCACCTCTCGGAGTTACCCCGAGAGAGAATCACTAGATCTTTGGTGGAGTCTGGAATGGTGGCTCCCGAACTTGACTTACCAAGTCGGACCGTCTTAAGGGACTTGAACACTTGGAGAAAAAACTCGTCGCGTTGTGAGTCCTCACCCGGGCGGTCTGGTCGGATTGACCCTTGTCCTTTGAGGAAATGGCTCCTCTGTTGGACGTATTGTTGTGGGGATAAGGATCCTCCTCAACTCTATTAATGGGATGGTTTCTGGAGAATAATCTCCAAGGCAACATCACCATCGGCGGATGCATCACTCGGTTCATAGTCGAAACCGCATCCATGTCGACGTCTGCGATCCGCCAAGTCAAACCAGTTCTCTCGTTCCATTCTCCTGCCATGATTGCATGAGATTGGAAAAAGAGAGTATGTTGACAAGAGATTACGGAAGATCCCACTCGGCGCCAAGCTGTTGGTGTATTAGAACCGATCTTACGTAAAGATTGTTTGATTCGGGGTCTCCTAGAGATAAGATCACGCAGAGTGGATTGACACGGATGTTTAGGCAGTTCAGCCTTCTCCGAGAGAATAATAACCCTAATCCTGTGTGTATTGTATTCTTGATGATCAAGTAAAAGACTAAGACTATTACGAGAATAGCGCTTGTGTTCCTACTTGATCGGCTCTTGTAGGTTTGATTATAAGGTGGTCGTAGGCGTGAAGAAAGAAGAGAAGGCGACGAGATAGTCCACGAAGATATCGCAGAACTTCCAAGAAGGTGACTTACAACCACTCATTGGACTTCTCCTTTTGATAAGGGGTACCTGGGAGGTGAAACAATTTACCCGACTCGAAATGTGAACTAGATAAGTGATATCCGGACGAAAGAAGAGACGGCGAGAGATACTCCCACGAAGGTATCGCGAGAACTCGAAGAAGGTAGACAAGACTCCCAACAAGATGGCGATAAGTGATATCCGGATCGACTCCCAACAAGATGGCTCGCCATCGAGGGTCGGAGGTGAACATTGAGCTCCATAGGAGTCTCAACGGGCTGATCGTCGAGGGAGGCGCGATCAAGAAGATCTGAATATACTTCTCTTGGGACATAAAGAAACCATCCGAGTGGAAGTAACCTCAATCCCAAGGAAGTAACGAAGAGGACCAAGATCCGACATAAGAAAGCGCTCACTAAGACGAGCCTTGACAAAGGCAATGTACTCGAGTCATCTCCGTGAATGATCATATCATCAACATACTGAAGGAGAAGAGTCCCACCACGAGGCGAAGTGTGGACAAAGAGCGCAGGATCATGATCACTTGGAAAAGCCGCAGCGAAGTGACCACAGAGGAGAAGCGCTCAAACCGAGCACGAGGGCTTGCTTAAGGCCATAGAGAGCGGCGAAGGCGACGGACCATGCCCTCGAGGAAGAATACCCGGTGGCGGATGCATGTAGACCTCCTCACGCAACTCACCATTAAGAAAGGCATTCTTGACATCAAGCCGAGAATGCACTAGTGGCGAGCAGACGCCACCGAAAGAAGATGCGGACGGTGGTCATGTGGGCCCAGGAGCAAAAGTCTCGTCGTAGTCACGACCATGCTCTCTTTGGAAGCCACGAGCAACAAGGCGTGCCTTATAGCGCTCAAGAGAGCCATCGAGCGAGTCTTAATCTTATAGACCCACTTACATGTGATGGGGCGAGTGAGATGGAAAAGGAACAAGATCCCAAGTACCATGACGCTCGAGGGCGGCAATCTCCTCGGCCATGGCATGCCGCCACTCGGGATGAGTAATGACATCTGGTAGGAGACGAGCTCACGAGTATCTGCGCCGGCAAAGGCAAAGCAGGCGGGGCGAATCGATCGGCGATCGCGGAGCGTAGCGAGGAGAAGACGCCCATCAGGGAAGATGAAGCATCGGAAGAAGATGAAACATCGGGAGAAGTGGGCTCATCGGAAGATCCTTATCGAGGTCGGCGAGTGTAGGCGAGTGTAGTGGGGAGCTCGAGGAGCCGCAGCGGCAAGCGGCGGCGATAATGGCGGAGAGGCCACAGGAGAAATATGTGGAGACTCGGTGGGACGGGTGAGCGAGGGCAAGGCGAGAGATAGGTGTATCGGAAAGGTCAAAAAACAGAGACTCCACAGAGGAAGCCGAAGGAGAGCGGGACGTGGGTAGAAGGGGCGAGACTAGTCGAAAGTCACATCCCGAGAGATCCGCGATCCGTCGACCAACAGATCCCGACCGATAGCCCTTGTGCTCTGCTGATCAGATCCCGAAAGACACACTCAACAGGTCGGCGATTAGTTTGGTGCGCTCTCGAGGCGAGGAGAACGAGCAAACGCAAACCAAACGAGCGAAGGCGAGTAGTCGGAAGGAGACCACGAGACGCTCAATCAGAATTGCACCACGAAGAGCGTAAGAAGGTGAATGTTGACGAGATAAGTGGTAGTGGAAACAGCCTCGGCCCAAAAGTGAGGTGGAATAGAGGCGGCAATCATCAGGGCACGAGCCGACTCAAGAAGGTGACGATGCTTGCGCTCAGCAACACCATTCTGAGCATGAGCACCAGGACAAGAGAACTGAGCGAGAGTGCCCTGCTCAGCAAGGAAGCTGCGCAGGTGATGAGAGAGGTACTCGCCAGCAGAGTCAGCACGAAAGACACGAATAGGAGTGGAGAACTGTGTGCGAACCATAGCGGCAAACTGTTTATAGATAGACAAGGCCTCACTACGAGAAGACATGAAATATATCCAAGTGTGGCGAGAGAAATCATCTATAAATATGATATAGTATCGATGACCCCCTTTCGAAACGAAGGGAGCCGGACCCCAAACATCAGAATGAACAAGATCAAAAGGACGCTGAGACAACGACTCACTATGAGGATAAGGAAGTGAATCATTTGCCTAACTTACGTACGACAATCTAAAGATCGTCTCCGAGAGCAGATCCCGAAGACCACGACGAACTAAGGGCGGCGAGGCGAGATCTACACAGATGGCCAAGACGGTGATGCCACTGCTGGAAAGAGCACAGTAGACGAGTGGCGAGGCGAGAGACCGCGGCGACGGTGGCAGCGGAAGGAAGGTGGAGCCAGTCAAGCTCCCAAAGACGCTGTGAGTCAAGACGCCGAGGGCCAGAACCAACCAGAGCTCCCATGTGGCGGTCTGAACACAACAAGAGTCGAGTCGAGAATGACTCGATAACCAAGATCGATGTCGCCAACAGAAAGAAGTCGCATGGTAAGGCGAGGAACATGAGCAACTGAAGGAACATGGAAAGATGAGTTGCTTAGAGGTCCTCGACCAGAGACAGAAAGAGAGGTACCATCCGCATAAGAACACTAACGGGAGATTCAAGAGGTGTAATGAAGGATGAGTAGAAGAATCGGAGTCATGTGAAAAGATGCTCGTAATCAAGAATCCACGGGAGGTGTCTTTGGGTGTGGAGGTGGTGGTTCAGCGATGCAGAAGAGTCGAGCGTAACCGATGAAACATCGAAGGAGAACACGAAGTAGCAAAGCGTCGAAGTCGGCTATCTCGCCGCCGAGAGAGCTGCCAAGGAGTCGATCGCGAGACGTCGATGTAGAAGCACCGATCTGCGGTGCTAGTAGAAGAACGGCGTGAAAGATGCCGCTTCTTATAGCATGGAACTCAATGTGGCCGACCTTGTCGCGATGGGAAGCGATGAGGCCACCGCCAGATTGAGGCGACCACCACCACTGTGGCGGCCACTGGAGGAGGTAGTGTCTTTGGCGTGGAGTAGCACCACGCAGTGAAGCGGAAGCCATTGGTAGGCGGGCGGCCGACGCGGCGACCAAAGGCAACGAAGTCTAACAGCGGCCCGGCGGCGTGGCGGTTAGATCGGCGTTTTTTTCACGAGCCGCTTTAAAATAGAAATCCGGCCCGGCCAAAGAAGGAAACCTAGGTTTCCCGGCTTTCAGAGGCGGTGGGTGGCTTGGAGGCGGCGACGGCGTCGGCGGGTGGCGGCGGTGACAGCGGACGGCGGCCGGCGGCGGCAGCGTTCTGTGGTAGTGGAGGAGCGGCGATGGGCGGAGGTGGAAGGTCGCGGCGAGGAGCCGTGAGGCGCGCGAGGAGGCGACAGCGGTCTGCGGCGGTGGAGGAGCCGGCGCGTCGGGCGGCTTTCGATCACGGAGGCGCTTTGGTGGCGGCGGCGACGAGGAAGACGAGGCAATGAGGCCGACGCAGAGCTGCAGGAGGCGGCTATCCCAGTGCCGGACGCCGGTGGAAGCTTCGACGCCACTCGGTGTCGAGGCCGACGATGAGTCCCTGGCGCCCGTGGAAGACGATGACGGCGAGGAGGCGACGGCAGCCCTGCGACGACGACGGCAAACCCTAGCCGCCGTTCCAACTTCCAACCGAAGGGCGCGAACCCCCAATCTCGGAGGCGGCGGTGAGGAGTGGTCAGAGCCCGGGCGATGGCTTCGGACGACGGCTTCGGCAACAACCCGAACACCGGCGGAGAGGGGGGATGCCGTCTGAGCGGCGGACAGGAGATGCCGTCTGAGCGGCGGCAGCGCGACAAGCAGAGGCGAAACCCTAGGTACGCTCTGATACCATGTTATGAATAGCGCTTATCTATTCAGGAGGCCAATGGGCCGGTATATATACACGAGTAAGGATTACAAATAAGGATTACAGATAAGGAAACCAAAACAAATCTAGAGTCCTACTCTAACACAAATATATCTCTAACTATATCTCTAACACACAGATGCTGCAGTACCATAGTACTATTCACACACATGAACAGTGCACATGACACATACATAACATTGGTGTCTTTATATATTGTCGATTAACTTGTCCAAATGGTTATTGCTGACAGTACAAGCTATAGTGCCATAACGGGACTGGTGACTGACAACTAAAACTTGGCAAAGACCTCGGAATGAAATGGTCGGGTTGCAGCATCGTCAGACTCGCTGAGAATTATCTGGCCACTCGTCACAGCTTCTTCGAGAAGCAAATGGTCTGCTTGTTGAATACCGGGCACATTCGACAGAAGCACATTAGGAGAAACAAGTAGCAGTGTGCGGAGGGAGCTAGCCTTCCTCAACAGAAAACTCACTAGCTGCACCTCAATGCGGTTCCAATTGAAGTTCAGGATCTTTACCACCATAAGATTTTCTAAGTCATCCTCTGACGGTTCTTCCCCAACCTCGTCAACCAAATCCACCAAGAGCTCATTGCTGATTGTCGGCAGCTGCAAGCACAAATCATAATCATTCAGAAGCATTGCAATGGAATAAGAACACAACATAGATGCAGATGTAACAAAATGACTACAAAGCAATGCAATTCAGAAAGGCGTAGCAGGTTTAAACCTGCACAAAGAGCCTCTCCAGATTAGGACAGTGGCAGTTCTTGAGGAACGCATAGATGTTAGCAAGGTTGACAGCCTTCATTTCAAACATTAGCAACTGTAGCTCTCTCAAACTCTGAAAGTTGTTCAGCTTGGCCAATTCCTCATGTGCTCCGGCATCAGACAAGGCAGACACAATCTAAAGTGCAGGGTTAATAAACAATCTATGAGTTGACAGCTAAGCGATAATAAAACAAAATGAAACGAAGTCCAATTGAAAAGGAGCAGACCTGGAGGGCATTGCTGCAGATGGTGAGGGCGTTGAGCGTGGAGAGATTCGGTAGGATGTTCTTGAACCATTGGTTGAACACCCGGTGAAGCATCGGGGCACGGTAGCAGATGTAAAGGTCGGCCAATGAGGCGTCTCCCGGAAGGTAGAAGGACGAAATGAAGGCGCCGCTGTAGCGGAAGGAGCGGAGGTTAGAAAACGTCACCACGTCCAACTTGCTGATCCGGTTGCACTCCGCGATGGTGATACTCCTCAGGTTCGGCGGCCCCGCCGCCGTCAGGGTGATGCTGCGGATATCATTGCAGTAGCGCAGGTCGAGCACGCTGAGGTCATCGCCGTAGTGCAGGTTGCGGAGGCCATCGCAGTAGCGCAGGTCGAGGACGCGGAGGCCATTGCAGGAGCTTAGGTCGAGGACGTCGAGGTAATTGCAATAGCGCAGGTTGAGGACGCGGAGGCTGGGGCACAGGGCGACCATTTTGTTCAACACCGTGATTCGGATGCCGACGGAGTGGAGCTGGATGACCTCGAGAGCGGGGAAGGGCCGGGCGTTCCTGTAGTAGAGGTTGGAGACTCTGATGCGGCGGAGCGAGAGGCGCGCGAGGAGGGGGCTCGACCTCGGGAAGTGGAAGTTGAGTTTCTCCGAAGCCGTGTCGCGCAGCTCGATGTGGAGGTCCTCGGCGGAGCAGGCGGCGACGCATTCGAGGCAGAGCCTGAAGCGCCGGCTGTTCATCGTGCTGGTCGCGAGGACGAGGGAGAAGCGGTCGAGGCGGTGCCCCTCTCGGCGCCGATTCTCCAGCGTCTCGAGCAGCTCCTGCGGGGACGGGTAGACGTAGGGTCGGAGGTGTTCTTCGAGGGAGGAGGGAATCCACGGCCACCGGCACTTCCAGAGATGGCGCCACTCGCGGGAGAGCGCCGACGTGCGGATGGCGAACTTGAGTGGGAGGAAGGTCAGGATACTCAGCTTCGCGTCGTTCGGCAGCGCCGAGAGGAGGTCCACCTTCGCCGCCTCCGCCCCCGCTTCGCCTCGGCCGCCTTCCTCGTCCTCCCGCCGCCTCTTCACGCCGGCGCCGCCGCCGGATTGGAGCGCCATGGCCGCGCGTTCCCCGACTCCCCGTATCCGCTCTCCGCTGTCTCCCCTTCTGGCTTCTGTCCGAAGCTAATTGCGCCCAATTCGATTGGAAAAGAAGCCACTGCGCTAGGCCGTTATAAAGGCCGGCGCCCGTGTGCGCCGCAATTAGCTCAATGCAAAATGTGAGGCCTGGTTCTTCGGCCCAACGATAAACCTTGAACTGGGCTAGATATGTTTGGCTTTTTTTAACGGATATACTAAATAAAAAAACATTTTTGTGATTTTCCCTTTCAATTTTTTTGTGATTTCCTCTTTTAAAAGACATTGTCATTTCGATCAATTTTCCCACGGTTGAATGTTCTTGAATTTTCGTGCACGTCAACTCTAACTCCGGAGAGCGTGGACAGGAAAACGCGCGTCTCTAAACCATCTAAACATGCGGCACTAATCAAACCGAGATGCAGTCTTACATGCACCATGTATCTATCTAAAACAAAGTTAAAACAAACCACGTTCCGTCCGCTCTCAAGGGCTAATTTTTTTCATATTAATTGAAAAAAAAAAGAGAAAGATCTATGACGTCGATGGTGGTAATCTAGATTATAACGGTCTAGATTAAAAAAAAATTCACATCAAGAACAATTCAGAAATAATTGAAATTCACGTCAAGTACAATTCAGAAATAATTGAAATTCGGTATACAAAAATAAAATAATAAGTAATTTGATTTACATAAGAATTCCTAAGTAAGATCCCTAAATAAATATAATTCGGAATAAAAACTAAACAAAAATTAGCAATTGGATTTATATACAAATTCCAATAAAAAATAATTGAAATTCAGAATACAAATTAAAATAAAATTAGCAATTTGATTTCGATAAGATCATGAAAGTAAATTCCAAAAATAACTATAATTTGGAATAATAAATAAATAAAAATTAGCAATTCGATTTGTATACGAATTCCATAAAAAATGGGGAATAAAATTAGAAATTTGATTTTCGTGCGAATTCCTAAGTAAAATTCCTAAATAAATATAATTCAAAAAAATTGAAAAAAAAATCAATTGGACTTGTATATGAATTTCAACAAAAAATAATTGATATTCGGAATATAAAATAAACAATTTGATTTCGCTATGAATTCCAAATAAAATCCCTAAATAGTCGTAATTTGGTATAAAAAAACAACAATTAGATTCATATATGAATTCCAACAAAAAATGAAATTCGGAATTAAAATAAAATACACAATTTGAATTTCATATGAATTCCAGTGTAAAATCCCTACATTATTAAAATTTAGAATGAATTAAAAAAATTAGCAATTTGATTTGCATGCGAACACAATAAAATATAATTGAAATTTAGGGGGGGGGGAATAATAGTTATAACGAGGATGACACAAATAGTGTCAAAGGAGACCACGAAAAAGTGCAATTGCAAGAAGACATTAACCAACGGGAAAGTAAAGATCTGAGGTGGTGGCGACGAGATGAGGATAATGTTGTGCTGCTCACCTTAGTTGTACGACGAGAAAAATGTTGTGCTACTCGCTGGAGCCGTTGAAAAGAAAGACCAGAGTCAAAGGAGCCAAGGGTCGTAATAACAAATGGTGAGCGTCAATGTTGTTGAAGAAGTCGGTGGCAAAAGAAGCTTGATGTAGGGAAGCCTTAGCAGAGTTGAGATAAAACTTTGCATTGAAGACAAGATATGGACGATATAGGCCCATCAGGTAGCTAGGAACGTGTCATCGCTTGTGAGAGGCACGACGTCACCGACCATGCCGAGAAGATTTCCTATATTGTTAGACAACGACTAATGCAAACATGCCGACATCAGTGAAGATGTGAGGTCACCATGGCTAGTGAGGAAGCCACAACATCAAGTTGGCCAACGTTGAGAAGAGGAACGACCAACACGAGAGAAGAGGACATCGAGAACACATAAATATCATGCATCTGTAAGAATACAAGCACTAGCGTACATAAGCAAATGAGCAAATAGCTTGGAGTAGAGATGACGAAGTTCATAAGCAGTCTTGCCCAAAAAAGGTCTCACAAAGACACGATTAGCAATTGGCAAGCAGTAGCAACAGCTTCGGTCCAAAACCTCCTCGACGTGCTATACTCATCTAGCATCGTCCTAGCCATCTCGACCAGGGTTATGTTCTTCCTTTCCACAACGTTATTTTGTTGAGGGACGTGCGGAGAAGAGAACTGATGCTCAATTCTACGCTCAGTACAAAAAAAGCAAATGAGGCATTCTTGAACTCCGTGTCATTGTCACTGCGGATCGCTCTCAAGGCCCCGGAAGTTCAGAAGCCAAACGCAGAACAAGATCATGATAATAATCAAAAGCTTCATCCTTCGAAGCAAAAAAGAACACCCAAGTGTATCTAGAAAAATTATCGACAATGACAAGAATGAACAATTTTTCACCAACTGACCAAACTCTAGCAGGACCAACAGTATTCATATGAAGCAACTGTCCCGGTCCGTCAGTCATGACCATAGTCACTAAAGGGTGTGAGGCGGCAACTTGCTTTCCATGCCTACAGGGCGCACATACAACATCTTTGACGGCCTTGAGTTTGGGCAAACCTCTCATGAGCTCAAGGTTGCTAACTCGCGTCAGTTGATCAAAATCAATGTGCCCCAAACGATGGTGCCAAAGCCAGAACTCAGATGAAGAAGATGAAATCAAGCCTTTGAGAGAACCAACAAGAGATTCAGAAAAATCAGCTCCAAAGATCCTAACAACTCTACTAATCCTAAAAACAAACTCACCAGTTGAATCAAGCACCCGAAAAGCATTTTTCTTAAATATAGTCTCATAGCCATCATCAAGAAGTTGAGAGAAGAAAGCAAATTAAACCTTAACTTGTCCACAAGGGCGACGTCCTTGAGGATGAAGTTGTCGTTCACCCTGATTGATCTCGTTCCTTCAATCCGCCCTTGTTTATCATCTCCAAAGGTGATGAAATCATCACCCATCAATCGTGTGAATGAGGTGAACCATCTTGAGTCTCCGGTCGTGTGGCGTGAACAATCGGAGTCGACGAACCACTTGTCCTTCCTCTTTCTACGATAATGCTGAAAATCAAGGAACAGAAGAACGATGTGTCTCAATACTGTTGTTAGTTAAACAATACTTAGGAACCCAGTACTGAGACACACGTCTGCGAGTAGTATGCAAGGCAGAAGTGCTATCTTTGATTTTATTTAAAGTTCTGTTAAGAGCAATAGTTAAATTGACACGAGAATTATCCTGTCTATTAGCTATGGAAGCTGTGAAGATCAATATACCAGTACAGCGGAAGACTAGTATTGAATCCAACCTAACCCCCGAAACAAAACAACCAAAGACCAACACAAGATAAAACAAATCAATGCACTGGTGGTCGGACCGCTGGATCAATGGCGGTCTGATCGGTGGCCTTGGGCGGTCTGACCACTGGCCTCCAGAACAGACCAAACAGCCCGATGACGAAGTTACAAATAGATGAAACTTTTGATCTACAACTCCAAACTTGATGAAACTTGGAACACACCTTCTCTATGATGTCAGGAACCTATTCCAATCGAAGATTGTGATAATTCTTGAAAGAATAGCGATCATTTTCCGTTTGATTGAAGAAGGGTTCAAAACTGGGTCAAAACGAAAACTTGATTCAAAAACTTGCTCGTGGGTGATTGATAATCAAGATGATCCTAGATAGGTTCTCACATGTAACAGCAAGCTAGATCACGTGGAGAATTAAATCAAAAACTCGCGGATCAAAGAAAGACTCAAAATCATCAAATATAGAGAAAGAACGTAATGAGACAAGACATGATAAAAACTTTCCTTTGATTGATTGATATGATATGGGCTTACAGCCTCTCCATCAATGGAGGACAATGCTCAATCCAAGAGCACTAAAATCACATCAAACTATCAAGAACCATAGTTTCCACAAAAGCTCTCCCTAAGAAAATTAGTGTTTACAAAAATAGCAAAAGAGCCGAAGCAGAGGTGCAGCCACCTCCCTCCCCTATTTATAGTGGAAGCTTAGATCTTCTAGAAGTTTGACTCAATTGGGCTCCCGTTAAGACCCAAAACAAACGGGACACATACGTACACATTTTAATGCGCCGTCTTTAACACCCCTTGACCTAATTAGCTACACCTTGCACCATCTTGCGCCTCGGATTAGCAAATAAGTCACGCTTGTCCATCTTGCACCACGCTTGAGTTCATTGGCCTCACCCGGCATCGTCTATCGTTCTGGACCTCAGCTCTCCAAACCTAGTCCCGATCATCCTCGTCGTTGAACACCAAGCAACCTACACAACAATAGACAAGTAAACCGAATTTGGGAACAAATTCTTCACAACTTGACCCATGTTAGTCAAAACATGCATCATGCAACATATATGCCATGAAACTCATGACTTTGACCTAACAACCGAATATCGCCACGACCACGACCCAGAAACCGTCGACCCAAGTCGAAAACTCGGCCGGTCTAACCGCCACCTATTGGTCGGTCAGACCGTCAGTAAAGACTTAGCCGAATTTCCTCTCTAGAAAATCGAAACCTACTAGAATTTTCAAACCAATAGAACTTTTGACTGGAGACTGCAAAAATTATGGGACTAAGTGCAATAGAATCTCCTCTCTTACCTACACCCTCTATTTTTGGCCCAACTCAATCCACACTTTCTGAAGTTGGCCAGTCCGACCGCCGCTATGGCCGGTTCGACCGATCTTGGACCGGTCGATCACGCATATACTGGCCGATCGGCCGAGACCGACACAGATCTGAACTTTGCCAAAAACACGTGAAACGATAAACCATTAACGCTATTGCCAATTGTCACATCATCCTAAGATTTGGAGTATATCCCCATGATATCCACAAAACAAGCAAGGTAGATAAAACATTGGTTACTCTCAAATATGGTAATGATTTTTCACTCGTTCAGATTTATGTGGATGATATCATCTTTGGTGGTTTCTCTCAAGCTCTCGTTTCCAAATTTTCAGATAATATGAGCAGGGAATTTGAGAAGAGCATGATGGGAGAACTCACGTTTTTCCTAGGCTTTCATATCAAGCAACCAAAACTGGGTATCTTTGCTCATCAATCCAAGTGCGCCAAGGATCTCCTTCGTCGCTTTGACATGGGGACAAGAAAGCCCATCTCCACACCAATGGGATCCACTGCAGTGTTAGACCCTGACGAGGATGGAGAGCCTGTTGATCAAAAAGAATATAGAAGTATGATTGGTTCACATATATATCTCACTACTTCAAGGCCAAACATTCATTTTTTTTTGTATGTTTGTGTGCTCATTTTCAAGGTTCCCCATGTGCTTCACATCGACAGACAGTTAAGCGAATTTTCAGGTATCTTTAGTCAACTTTAGAATTTGGTTTATGGTATTCTTCTTTGTCATTCCTTACCCTTAGAGCTTATTCAGATGCGGATTTTGGGGATTGTAAAATTGATAGGAAGAGTACCTCTAACACATGTCACTTTTTAGGCACATCTCTTGTTTCATGGGCTTCTAGAAAATAGTTATTTGTTGCAATTTTCACTACTGAGGCTGAATATGTTGCTGTCGCTTCTTGTTGTTCACAATTGCTTTGAATGATAGCTACACCTAAATGCTTAGAATTGGATAGTATATCACTTTTCTGTGATAACACTAGTACTATTTGTATTGCTAAAAATCTCGTGCAACATTCAAAAACTAAACACATTGATATTCGGTATCATTTTCTTAGAGACCATGTGGAAAAGGGAGATGTTGTGTTGTATTTTATTGATACAGATTCTTAAGTTGTTGATATTCTCATAAAACAGCTTGATTTTGTACGGTTTGCTCTTTTGCGAAGTGAGTTGGGTGTGTTGCATCCTATGAGATTATTCTAAAGGAGCTTGTTGTTTAAAATTTCAGAAACTTTGTTTATTATATTTGTCAAACAATTCATCAAGTTCAAGCCATTGAAATCAAATGAGATGTAGAGCTCTCGTTATCATATTTACCCATGTGCTGTGTAGCTTTGATCATGACTGGTTATAATTACTTTGTCACATTTGAACTAAAGCATGACATGGCAGAATACTTTGACTAGATTGATTATAGTTATTACTTTACGATGTTCATCGAAAAGTATTAGCTTGATTGTGAGCCTTATTTTAAATCATGGCTATGAGGCCGGCCCATATGTTTCTTATTGCAACCTTTTTATATTTACCCAAATTGGCATGTTATAAAAAAATGAGAAAGAGACATTTAAAAAGATATATGCTTCAAGAATGGCATGTGTGTGTGTGTGTGTATATATA
The DNA here is from genome assembly GCA_036346395.1 of Hsuehochloa calcarea. Lineage (NCBI taxonomy): Eukaryota > Viridiplantae > Streptophyta > Magnoliopsida > Poales > Poaceae > Hsuehochloa > Hsuehochloa calcarea. The sequence goes on along the minus strand of CM070604.1, from coordinate 3,793,042 downwards.
TATATATATACTTTCTACTCCTGGGTGTAGTAGCAAAAAGGCTTCCTATATAAACACAAAAAAGTGATCAAATGAAAAGAAGTATGCTTCAAGCATGCTATCATTGAAAAGAAATATGCTTCAAGCATGCCAGCATTGAAAAGAAGTATGCTAGAAGCATACCACACGTTTAAGAATTGAGTGTGGAGCAATAGGTTTGTTACATGAGACTACTAGCTCATCTAGATTTAAAATTTGTTTCACTTTTAAACTTTAACTTTTCATTGTGATATCTCATTGTGCTCTTTATAATCGATTTGGTCATTGTTAAGATGCCTGTAATTAATTTAAATTGCTTAATCATTCTAAAGACCTATTTTGATATTGCTATATGGTATTTGACTTTATATGATCCAGATAGTTCTACTAAAAAAAGATGGCTTGGTTAATTTATTAAATCGATACGAAGTGACTTGAATAATCTATAAAACTTCTTGATTTTTACTCTCCTTGCTACTCTTTCTTTTAGAATTTTTCTTTCTCTAAAGTTTTTGATGTTTACATTGCCAAAGGGAGAGAAAAATTAGAGAAATTTGCTTTCCTTGTGCCAATGGCGAAGTCAGAATGAAAATGGAGGGTGGGCTCAAAGGCTCGAATGACTAAGTTAATTTGAGACAAACATAGTATTGTATTCTTGTGCAATTAAATTCATATATGAATAAAAGTAAAGCAAAAAGAGATAAATACAATGAAGGTACCTCGTTAATGGAAAGTGCATCTCCAAACCATATAAATATGGTTCCAGTAGGCAATGACCTAGACATCAAAATTAGCAACATCAGTGATACAATAGCGAATTGTAGTAAAATGATCAAGAACATTCAAGTGCAAAGTTCGTTTCTCCATTATTGTAAACCTACGAACAAATTGCTAATTGAGTATATACCATAGTACCATATTATATTCTAACACACAAACAAATTGCTAATTGAGTAATGAGTTTATACCAGCGAAGACACAACAATTAGATCAGCACTTGCTTCATCAGGCCACCTCACTCCTCAGCTCCTCCTCTAAACCTTTATCTCCTCGGCCAGCCCCCAGCCGCAAGCCAAGAGCCTCGCCCAGACCCCAGAGGCTTCCCGGACCTCTCCTCGCCTCGCCTCCTCCGCTCCTCCCCGTCCTCGAGACCGCCTCTCCCCGCTCGAGGATAAATTATCATAAATATATTATCATTACGTAAGTTATGAGGATATCTGAATCTGATCGAATTGAGTAGGTATTCGATTCGTATTCGTTACAACATTCGATTTGTATTTGTATTCAATAATATTCAATTCGTATTCGTTTAGAGAATACGAATATGGGAATACTACTATTCAATTTGTATTTGATCTGTTGACACCCCTAACTGTAGGCCCTACAGGTGTACAAAATTTCAGCCCAACAAAGAAGCCTCCGTTAAACCTTGAATTGTAGAGTGTACGTTACTCGTATTCACAGTGTCCAAGCTTGCAAAGTAATACTAACCACACCCAGCATGCAAATCACCATTTAAGTACCAACCCCAGCATAATCAATTTACTATTGGCCCTAATGAGCATGTACTTCCACTGGTTGCACGAGATCGATCATCCAAATTCCAAAATACTGCCATATACACTGCGGTATTACATCAAACATGTTGCAAGCATACCTCCGTCTCGAGCTCCCGCAAAGCAGCCGCCACCACCATCACACTCCCCCGGATCATCCAGGTACTCCGACCAGCACATCCGCCTCCTCTCCCTCGGAACCTCATCCCGCTGCTCCCTGGCCACCGCATGGCCCCAGTCCGCCTCGGTCGCGCCGCGGCCGCGTGAGAGGTTGGCGTCCTGACATAGTGGCGGAGGTCAGCGACGTGGTAGCTGTGAGCATGGATGCGGAGCACGGACTGGCTCTGGCGGAGGAGCTCGGCGCCGACGGAGGGTAGGCTGATGCCCCCACTAGAATCGCCCCTGCCTTGTGTTAAGGATGAGTATTTTGATTGCTGTTGTGGGTTCTCAAAATTCTTTGCTTTGTAGTTTTGAAACCTTCTTTTCGCAAAAAAAAATTCTTTCAAAATTCAACTCACGATTTTGATGTATTGTCAATGTATTCATCAAGGGGGAGATTGTCAGGCCATGTGGCTAGGGCTAGAATAATTTAGTTGATGAATAATTGACAATGTTGATTACTGATGTTAATTGAGACGTGTGGCATGTTGTGTGGACTTATGTCAGTCAAGTTGGGAAGAACTTGTGCCGGGAAAAAAAATGTTATTTTGGTCTTCGCATGTGCAGGGTAACTCGAAGGCGATCGTGGTCTACGGCGAGGACCGGGAGATGGCTTGGTGCGAAGTCATCGTCTAGAGGATCGGGGATGCAAGAGGTCGAGCTCGAGTTGGGGCGTGGAGATCAAAGATAGATGATACATGTTGGATCTATGAATGATGGTTCGGAGGCTACGATACGTGACAATTTTGAGGTGTCCAAAATTGAAAAGCTGAGAGAAATTGAAAAATTCTTGTTTGTTGGGATAAGATTGATTTTCGGAACCGTGTGTATATGGCCGAATATTGGATTCTAGGACTTAGTATCTTGTACGTGTGTGCATGACGTTAGGAGATAAAAAAGGCTGGTGGCCGTACGTGATTAGGGTTGCGGCTGTAGAGGGATAAGTGCTGGAGGGCGTACGTGATTAGGGTTTGCGGGAGCACATAGGAAAAACGTGAGGAGGTGCTCACGGTGGTAATAGCTACACTGAAAATCATTGGGGTGCTGCGGCGCTTTTTGGTTCATGCATGAGCTTTGGAGGCTGTGCTGAACTTGAATGCCGTGCTGGCCGAGCGAATTGAATAGAGAATATAGAATCTGTGCATGCATGCATGACAGTGTGAGATGAGGCTTTGATTGCTGCGGTTTGTGTTTGTGCGAAGGAACATAGATCTCTTCCAAGGGATTCGGTCGTGGTTTTTGTTGTTCGTGCATGATCTTGCAGAAGAAAAAGGCGGCGCAGGTTGCATGCTCCTTGGTCGCGCGTGTGTTGGCGACAGCTTGAAATCAGCTAAGCGCTAGCGGCGGATGCACATAGGTTGTGTGTGATTTGGTGAGTTTTTAGAGGCTCACGTGAGGTGCTAGGGGGCTGCTACACATTTGCTGTTTGGTGCGACTACATGTTTTGCTAATTAAATAAGGTTTAGCATTCTTCTTTACGTGAGAGATATTCCTATCCTTTTTGTGTGCCAGTAGAAAGAGAGGAAAGAGGTTTGCTTGTTTGTTTCTTCACAGCAGAGAGAGAGAGACAATAGTTGAGAGAGTTAGTTTGCAAAAATCTTCCTCAATCATTCAATCACCTCCTCTCTGATTGTCATTAATGATCCTACAGATAGCAACTGAGAGGGATCAATAAAAATTAAGCTTGTTGTTGGAGACTGAAGTAGAAAAACACAATTTGTTAGTGAAATTGACTTATAATTAGTAGGAAATCAAGCAATCTACACCAACAAATATCAATATTTATTAGGAATGATATATAATAAATTTAGCCACGTAAGGCCACCTTGCTAGTTGTATTTGGGTCAGATATTTCCCCACTGACCGACTGATTGACAGAATTCGAAGCAGAATGGGAAAACAGCTTAGGATATTTTCCAAATTCGGAGTGAGATATTTTTCTTGTCAGAGTCGCATTTGAGAGAGTACTATCCATTGGATTGACAAATTATGCGGTATTTTGTCAGAACTATCATTGGACACCTACCTACCTCGGATATCCCGAGCATCATGGCCCATTAGGCTGTTACTCATGAGTTAGCCCATTAGGCTATCTCATTAGACCATTATGTGTCAGCCACATATCACATTTCATGTAGCCTACCATTTGTCATCAGGTTAGTTGTGGCGAATTATCTTAGAGACGAAATTTGTGGGGAATAAGCCCGCAAGTGGCATTCAGATAAAATTAAGGCAGTGCACACCTCCCCACTACCCAATACAACCCCCAATTTTTTTTAAAAAAACAGAGATCACATGACATCATCACTAATTCAGAAATACACAGAATTTCATCCACGGATTACAAGATTAAAATTACGTTATGATGCAAGTGGTAACAGGACAGGGAAAGTAAGCAGGCATTGGAAAAACCAGAAACACATGGATTCATACAGTAAATAGATCGGAGCGCCGACAGGAGTTTAGCACCAAAGATCAACAGAAGCATGAAAGATCAAACAATCGCAGACCAGTCGAGATTTGCATAGCCTGAGTGATTAATAACAGCAAACACTATGTTCAGGAAACTTTATAATGCAGTTGGGCACCTGGCATACCTGCATATACTATAAAAACTGAAATCGTAAGTGGCAGCAGCAACAACAGGATTTGTGCTTCTCTCTGCTGACTGCACTGGAAAAAACTAGTATCACCATGACAGAAGCACTTCTTCTCCTGTTGGCACCTTTGATCCAGTGAACTTTGTGCACAAAAGATCAGACAGCAGTAACAAGAAGCAGCACAATTCAGAACTTTCACATATTCAAGAAATACACCAGACCAACCATGCCATCTAACGCCTTACTAGGCAGTAGACCCAAACAAATGCTCGTTGGAAATATCTGAACATACAAGATCAGCCAAAGCAATATGCAGTTTTACAGAATTATACTCAACTTCTGCACACAACAATTAACTCAACTTCTGCACAGAACAATTAAGACCTGCCATCTACCAGTCAGAGAATATTGATTTCTTTCTATATTGTCGATTAGCTTGTCCTGTATCTTACCAAAGGGTTAGTGCTCTGATATTACGAGCTATAAGGCCATAACTCGATTGGTGACTGACAACTAAACCTCGGCTAAGACCTCTGAGTGAAACGGCTTGGTTGCAGCATCGTCAGACTCTGTGAGAATTATCTGGGCATTCGCCGAAGCTCTGCCGTGGATCAATAGATCTTCTACTCCAAAGCGGGGTCTATTCAATGGACCCCCCTTGGGAGAAACAACTAGCAGTGTGTGGAGGGAGCTAGCCCTCCTCAACAGAAAACTCACCAGCTGCACCTCAATGCGATCACAAATGAAGTTCATGATCTTTATCAACGAAAGTTTCTCTAAGCCATCCTCTGGCGGCACTTCCTTGACCTCATCAAAGAAATTCACCACGTAGGGCTCATCGCTGATTGCGGGGAGCTGCAAGCCCGAACCGTAATCATTCAGTCGCATTATAATTAAATTAGAACGCTGATGCGGATGCAATGAAATGACAGAATGACTACTAAGCATTGCGATTCAGAAAGGCATAGCAGGTGTTAACCTGCACAAAGAGCCTCTCCAGATTAGGACAGCGGCGGTTTTTGAGGAACGCATAGATGTGATCAAGGTTGACGCCCTTCATTTCAAACATGAGGAGTTGCAGCTCTCTCAACCTCTGCAGATTGCTCAGCTTGGCCAATTCGGCATTTGCTCCGCGCTTAGATAAAGAAGGCACGATCTAAAGTGCAGGATTAAGAAACAACCTACGAGTTAGATGATAAGTAAGAAAACAAAATGAAACGAAGTCCAACAGAAAATAGCAAACCTGGAGGGCATTGCTGCAGAAGGTGAGGACGGTGAGGTTGGAGAGATTCGGAAGGCCATTATCGAACCAGCTGTCGAACACCTTGTGGGATTTCAGGGCACCGAAGCAGATGTAGAGGTCGGAAAGCGAGGCGTTGCCCGGTAGGCAGAAAGACGAGAGGAATTCGCCGCTGTAGCGGAACAAGCGGAGGCTGCAAGCCGCCGCGGCGTCCAGCCCGGTGATGCCGCGGCGCTCCGCGTCGATGAGGCTGGACGCAGTCGCTACGCCGTCCAGCCTGATGTTCCCGAGGCACTCCGCAACGGTGAGGCTCCTCAGGTTCCTTCCCTCCCGACCGATGGTGATGCTGCCGACGCCGCCGCAGCGGTGCAGGTCGAGAACGCGGAGGCGGGGGCACAGCGCGACCATCTTGCTGAGGGTAGAGTCTTTGCCGAAGACGACGGAGTAGAGGTGGATGGCCTCGAGAGCATAGAAGGGCTTGGCGGACTTGTCGTAGTATTGGTCGGAGATGCGGACGCGGCGGAGCGAGAGGTGCGCGAGGAGGGAGCTCGACTTCGGGAAGTGGAAGACGAACTCCAACGAGACCGTCTTGTTGCGCAGATCGATGCAGAGGTCCTCGACGCGGCGTTCGGTCGCGTCTTCGATGCATCTGGTGACTTCATATGACCTCATCCTGCTGGTCATGAGGGTGAGGGAGAGGCGGTCGAGGCGGCGGCGCTCTCGGCCCTTCAGTGATACCTCGTCGAGCACCTCTTGCGGGGACGGGGGTTGGCGGGGTTTGAGCTTGTAGGAGAGGGAGGAGGGAACCCCCCACCGGCGCTTGCAGAGATCGCGCCACCCGCGGGAGAGCGCCGCCAAGCGGATGGCCGCCTTGAGCGGGAGCAAGGTCAGGATGTGCAGCCGCCAAGGCTCCGGCAGCGCCGAGATAGGGTCCACCTTCGCCGCCGATTCACCTTGCTCCCCACACTCATCTTCCCGCCGCCTCTTCCGGCCGGCGCTGCCATCGGATTCGAGCGCCATTGCCGCGCGCTCCCCGCTTCCCTCCGCTCTCACCCTCTGCCTTCTCCCGAAATCTAAATGCGCCCAATTCGAATGGAAAAGAAGCCACTGCTCTCTGCTCTAGGCCGCTAAAAAGGCCCAGCTGGTCTCTGGCTGGCCGGTATGCTATGGGCTAGCTGGCCGTTCTGGGCCACGATCTAGGCCACAATTGCCCAGTGAATTATTATTTTTTTGAGACGGCACTCAATGAAAAGTTCAGTTTTGTTTAAGAATTATATGTTAAATTTTGAATCATGTGATGGAAATACGAGTTATTAAGACTTACTAGAATAATTACTATAACCAAGAACAAAAATTACATAAATAATTTATGTATAATGAAGTTGTAAATGAACTAAAATTTGAATGTTTTGGACCGAGAAAACAATCGAATCTGGTATAAAAGGGATCCTAGAAAATTTTATGTAATTCCCTTGGCTACAGGAAATAAAAAACAAATGAATTGGCAAACGGTTTTGCTAATTTTTAGTTGACTAAATTTTTTTTATCCACCAATCACCTACAATTGCACAGTACTAAGCCTAAAATTAATTACAGTATCAAGTGATATGCAATTTTAGCACAACTCTACTATAATTTTTAGTTATATTTGTTTTGTATTTATAGGGTTCACCTATATTTACTTTTGTCTAGTTTAGTTTTTTTTTTTTTGTATTTGTAGGGTTCACCTACATTTACTTTTATTTAGTTTAGATTTTTTATTTCAACATAGAAACTTGTGATATCCATTAGATCAAAATTCTACATCTAAGAAAGATGACTTATGGATAAATAAATTTTAGTTATCTGAAACGTAGACATTCCCATTGACAAAATAGAAGAAACGGATAGGGATCAATGGTAGGAAAAACATAAAAAACTTTAAAAATCAATATATGTTTGTGAGAGAAAGAGACGGAGAGGAAGATTGCTTTGGAAGTAGGAAAATTTCACGTGAGCTCTCACCCTTTTTTTCCCCTCCAAAAGTATAGGAAGGATGCAACTTCCCAAAGGAAAGGAATTGAGGTAATCCTCCATTCCAAACCACCCCTTTCCACCAAAAAATTTCTTCTGAAATGCAATTCCTTCACTTTTGCTCCATTTTTTCTTTGACCCAAACAAAGCCTAAAAATTGTGAGTTCGGTCGAATTTCACAGTTGAACGTACTTGAATATCCATGCGCCTATTTCACAGTTGAACGTACTTGAATATCCATGCGCCTAGACTCCTCGTTTAGATTCGGTAAGTGTAAACGGTGAAATGCGTGCGCTGCCGTCTGTAGTTCTGTCCGGTTTTGGCTAGACAGTGAAGTCCCCTAACATGTGGTATCATGTGTTACCCCCTAGCTACACATGGATATGCCTATGCATGCAAAAGGGAGAAGTCACGCACTCATACAAGGGGTACATAACTACTACAAAACAGATCATAGAAGACGCCGTATCACAGACAGTTCTTTGAAACCGTCTGTGATTAGTCTGTGATAAAATAATTACAGACGGTTCGTTGTTAGAACCGTCTGTGATACTGAGATTTTAGATTTACCATGGTTTGGAATTTTACCATGAGACGTTTATTAGAGACGCTTCATGATACGAACCGTCTGTGATATCTCATCACATACGATTTTTGTATAAAACCGTATGTGATACTTTTGTTTTGTTGGGCGGGAAAACGAAAATTTGCACTTAATGACGGGCTGCCGAAAATCTCTTTATATTAGCAGAGTCCTACATCTCCTCCTTTGCCATCTTCATCTCCTCCTCTGCCATTTCTCATCTGCCATCTCCGTCTCGCCCTTACCTTGCGCTCCTGCCTCCCCCGAGCTCGTCGCTCGCGGCCTTCTCCACATCGCCCCAGTCTCGTCGTCGTCGGTCTCCCACGATCTCGTCGCCCCCGGCCTCCTCCACTTCGTCGCCCCGTCCTCCTCTGAGCTCGTTGCCCATGGCTTCCTCCACCTCGCCCTGGCCTCATGGTCGCCGGCCTCCCACGACATCGTCTCTCTACCCCCTCCACGACCTGTACTACTAATGTGATGTGTTTTGCTCTGTGAATGGATTGTATTACTGATGTGCGTGATGTGTTAGTTCTCTGTGAATGGATTGAGTTGATGCTACTGTGATGCTGTGGCTAGCTAACGAAAAGTTCAATCCGAAAATCCATATCAGATTCATTCGCGAGGCTCTGAAGTGAAAATCCATTTTTGTTTTTTTTCAATAGAAAAATATATCACAGACGGTTCTAAACAAGAACCGTGTGTGATAGTTACTATCACAGATGTTTCGTGAATAGAACCGTCTGTGAAAATAGACTATGTTCTATTCATGAACCGTCTGTGATAGACTATTTTCACAGACGGTTCGTGAATAAAACCTTCTGTGAAAATAGACTTTCACAGACGGTTCATGAATAGAACCGTCTGTGATAGCATTTTTCACAGACGGTTCAAGAACCGTCTGTGATGACCTCGTGTCATCACAGACACAAAAATTCAAACGGTTCAAAAACCGTCTGTGATGATGGTTTAGAACCGTCTGTGATGAAATTTTGTGTAGTAGTGATGGCGGCACATGCGTTAGAGTTAGAGGGAGGTAGGGAGGGATGGATCTTGAGCATCTATCCAATCTACATTAAAATGTCTAGAATAAAATCCGACTTCATTTTTTTAAAAAAGTAGTAAATGTCAGTAACATAAGGGAGCAAGGCAGCAAGCCTTTCATACTGTTGAGTAACCGTCGCTGGTGAGTCCAGTCCGAGCGAATACCTCGTAGACAATATACAGAATCGTAAGAACGAATGAAGAACACAAGACCATAACAGTAGATTGAACACAGAGATATGAGAGGACATCAGGCTTCGCTTTATTGCTTCGGAATAATCAGGGTTACAATGAGAGGGGTCTCTATTTATAGACAATGAGATGAGGAGTTCAACTGGGCCAGGACTCTCCGGGGTCCTGGGCCAGGACTCTCCAGAGTCCTAGGCCCGGTTTCTTAACACTCCCCCTTGGACACTTATCCAACATGTTCATGTCTCGTCAAAACTCCATAAAAACCCAGAGAAAAAATTTGGAGAAAGAGTACATGTCATGCGTTCTGTTGTGTTGCACGAATTGCCTCATTAAAAACCTTAGCCGAGAAACTTCAGGAAAACTCGTCAAGGGAAAAAGAGTACAATCCACCTTGCTTCATTTAATCTCCAGGATTTATTCTTTGGGTACTTGATCTTCATGATCAAGATTCAATAATGAGTTCGTGAAGATTCTCCCCCTGAATTCTGCACTTGTCTAAGTCTTATCATTCCAATTCCACGTATGCATCTTTCAAAACTCAACGCTGGAAGTGACTTAGTGAATAAACCTACAAGATTTTCACATGACTTAGTATGCAGTACCTTAATTTCGTCCATCTTTTGCATTTCGTGGGCATAGAAGAACTTGGGATTGATATGCTTTATGAGGGGACTCTTCATATAACCCATTTACTCCTGTGCGACACAAGCTGTATTATCTTCATAGATAATAGTGAGGGTTTGCGCGGTATTCAATCCATATGACTGCTGGATGTGGTGAATCATCCGCCGAAGCCAAGCACATTCTTGTGAGGCCTCGTACAGTGCTATGATTTGCAAGTGGTTCGTCGAAGTCGATACAAGACTTTGCTTAGACGATTTTTATGGAATTACAGTTCCACCACATAGGAATACATATCCTGTTTGCGACTTGGTTGTATGTGGATCTGACAGGAACCCAAGATTTGCATAATCATTCATACACAAGTCTTGGTTCTTGTAACATCCCAAAGTTCTAGGGTTGTGTTTCAAATGTATGAAAATGAGGATAAATTAAAACTTTTGGATGCATCATTGTTGTCATTTGAATTCTCTAGAATTTACCTCCTTGAAATGTGGACTTCAAATTCAATTTGATTTGTTGACTCGAAATGTTGCAATTCAAGATATTCTAGTCAAACCTTGTGATCATCCTATGAAAATATTTTTCCTAACTTCTTGTTCATATTGGTAACATCCCTGAGAAATATCAAAATTTTCAGAAATTATTTGCTATTTCTTAAGGGCTGGTCAAACCAGTGTCTCCCTGGTCAAACCCCCTATTCAGCAGCTTGTGAATTTTCTAGCGGGCAATGCACTACACGAAAAGTTCTGGAAAATTTACACACGGTTTATCTTGAAGTCAGGATCACTCAGTAAAAATTTCGGAATTTTTGGAGCTGTAGAGCTACCTCTGAAAATTTCCAAATCATCTCAGCCCTTTCAATTCAAATCTGGAATCACTGTTCCTCGGGCTTGAACCCGAGTCAGACCCCGACTCGGCTTCCTTGGTTCATCCCAACCAACTAACCGCGTCGCGGGTGAGCCGTACAATGGAGACTCCCGGTCCAGATCGCGTAACCCTTCGGTTAGGTCCTAAAGTCGACCTCACCGATTGGGGATCGGATGGAAACTTCGATTGATGCCGATCGGACCGCCCGATCGCCCCTTTCTCTTGAAACGTCCAATTTGGAGATCAACGGCCTAGATTGAGTGGCCGATCGGACCGGCTGATCTCGATCCAACGGCCCGCGCCAACCCCCTTTCAATATGTCTCTCTCGCGCGACTGAGTCACTGGCGTCGCGGGCCCCACCTGTCAGGTGTGTCTTCCACCTCTCGCTGGCAGGCGCTCAGCTCTCGCACGCCACGTGAATGCACCGCTCTGTCCCGTGCAGCAGCGACGTGACCGCACCGCCCACGCCAACCAATCCTGGAGCTTCGCCTGCCCACGTCGCCTCTCTCCCGGCCGTTGCTCGGCTTTAACCTGCCCTTGTTCTCTCGCAATTCTTCACTTTCCCTCTCGGTGACCGAGGAAAGGAGGCAAGTTCTCGGCTCTCTCTCGGGTAAGCTTAGTGCTTCCGCTTTCTGCTCCATCTCCGCTCCTCCCTGGTTCCATTTTTGCTAATGCGAGGCCTTGTCTTGGTTTGTAGCGCCCGGAACTCAGTCAAGCTCTCTTCAGTGGCAGAACTCGCACCCGGAGCCGCCGCCGTGCCAACCTCATGTCCAGTGAGTCTCTTCCTCGCTCAAGTGCGTCACCGGCTGTGCCTTGGCCTGCTTAATCTTTCCCCTCACTCTATTTTGCTTTCGGTTCACAGGAGCCCGCAAAATCTGAGTTTGGACCGTTTTCGGCCGCGGAGCCCCGTTCGTCCCCATCTCCGGTGTGGTAAGCTCCTTGCTGATTCTTTGCTTGTACACCATCTGTGGGTTATCTTTGAGCTTTCTCTACCACTCTTTCTCTGTCTCCTTCACCAGAGCGAGCTCCCCTCGGTGAAGCATCGTCGCCAATCACCTCCCTCGTCCGGCTCAACTCCGACCTTCTCCGAGTCTCTCCCTCGCTCAGGTAGCCTCCCTATGCCTTATAGTTGCTTTGGCGCCCACTTCCCTGGACAATGCGGAGCTCGATCTTGCAATGCACGATTAGCCGTAGCTGTCCTCCGCCTCTCCCCGGTGCGCCGCCGCCTCGGGCCAGCTCAGCCACCGTGAGTACCACCGTTGGGTGTGCAAGGATATTGTAAACCCATCCATGCCCTTAGCTAGCGCCGCCGTGGTCGGGAACGCCGACAAGAGCTCGGCGAAGCCAGTGCGGTGTTGTTGGCTTTCCAACAACACTGTAGCATCATCATTAAAACCAAATCTCGGTCATTAACTGCTAATGATTGCTTAGTAGTTAATGGCTGCCTTATTCGAATTCTTGCTGTGACTGACATGTGGGGCCGAGCACATTAAGCGTGGTATAAATTCCAATTTTCGCAGTGTATGACATGTGGACCCCACCTGTCAGCCCAGAAATTCTCTTTGGTTCAAAAATGGAAAATGCATCATTTAAGGGCCCACCGTCGTGATCGTGGCTAGCATCAGCTGGGTATAAAAAGTCGTTTATGATTTTGTAAAATCCGAAATGCTTTATTTATGAACTGAAAAATGCATTAACTTCAAAATTACATAAGTAATTTATTTTAACTCCAAAAACAGTAGAAACCACTTTTGTTATTTTTCATTTTTAATAAAATTTATTATAAAATATGTTTCAACCATGTCACTATCTCAAAAATATGTTTTGTGGAGAGTGCTTCAAAAAGAATTATTAATACATTATAAATTGCTTTTAACTTTGAAAATGCATAACTAATTCATAAAAACTCCAATTGCGGTGAACCAAATTATTTTGGTCATGTAATAATATTCTATATTCGTTTTTGTAATCATCATGTCCACCACTACTCCAGAAAATTTCGTGAAAGTTTTAGATGAGGTGAACAGTGGCAGATTATAATTAAATTGGATTTTTCTGAAAATTGATTTTCAAACGGCTATAACTTCTGTATAGAACATCCAAATAAATTGATTATTATTGATAAATTCATCTAAAATCATGATTTTCATTCTGTGAATTTTTCATAATTTTTGGATGAATTTGTATTTTGGGGCCTTTTCGGTGTTATTCGTTTTTATTGTGTTTTCGATTTCTTTCGGTAGGTTCAGACGATATTATTGATTACAAGAGCGCTTTCTACAGCAAAAGGGTAATGCACAGCAAGGTAAGCAGTTTGATCATGTTAATCCCAGTATTTTCAAGTCTAATATATTGATTTCAACTTGTATGTATGCATTGCTATTTTATTGTTAAAATATCGTTTGATCCTATAGTTGCATACTCTGTAGGCAAATGACTACTCTCTACTACCTGAGCCTAAGTTATTTGCTGTGATTAGAGTTCGTTGGATGTGCTCTTGTCACTTAGTAGATTTCGAGTTAATATGCTTAGACATTTAGCTATCGGTAGTACTGGGCGATCATCGACTTAGTTGATGATCTTGATCACACAAAACTTATTATTACTCTATTATGTCCAACACCTTGTGCTTTATTAATTTGTAAATATAAAACTGAAAATAAAATTATTTTAGACTTGTGCATAATGGTATATTGGTGTGATTATTTGGTGTGACATGGAAAGGTGCCCGAGTCAACAAGGACCGAATTACTTGCGCCATTGATCCAAGTGCTTTTGCATGCTAACCAGACGAGAGAGATATGTGACCTCTCTTGACTTAGTACTTTGGCGTGTGTTAGCTCCGAGTCGCAGGAGGTGGGTCGTGTGTGTTGTGTGAAAAAGGATCTGTGTTATTGTGTTGGGTGTGCGGTGGTGGAGTTTCAGGTAGGTTCTCCACCTCGAGGGGCATCGCAGTTGTCCAAAGCTTTGCCCGTGAGGGGTAGTTGACCGAGGCTTTCGATGACTCCGACACAATGTATGGGTTTCTATCCATACGGGCGACTCGTAGTTAATGCATAATATTGGAAATATCTCATAGGACTTAGCCGTGCCGGTATACCTAATGAAGTGTGCTTCATAGCTTGGCAAAAATGCGGTCTGGCATGTGGGTACATTGGTACACCCTTGCAGGGTTAAATCTATTCGAATATCCTCTTCTAGGTTATGGACAAGCTTGGTTATTTCCCGCAAGAATTAGACTACAACTTTTATTTTAAAACTTGACATGGGTGGTATGAATGGGTAATTCATGCTATTGTTGTGATGACTATTGGGTTAGTCACTCCAGGATGCTGTTGTCATCTATTTACCATTATTATGTTGTTATTTACTGCTATTTGAACAATAAAAACAGATTGTAAACTTGCTTTTAAATGTACTACATTATTGCAAATGAAAACTCACTTTGTGCTGAAAATGAAACATAGAATCTCCACTTAAATAAGCTTGCATGTAGCTATGTATAGGTTTGTTACTCTACACGTTCGTTGTAGCTGGTTGGATCAAGCGGCGCGGGGGTCGGTGCAAGTCCTTGGAGGTTCCGATGGAATTCGGATGGGAGAGACTTGCCGACATGACGAGAGCCGCTGATCAACCTACACGTGGTAAAGCAGACGATTGCTTCAACAGATTTGTGTGTGTGTGGGTCCCATTTGTGTTGGGCCTTAATGGGAGCCAATGAGAGAAACCCTAGCCTCTCCTATAAATAGAAGGGGGGAGATGGAAAAAATCCCCTAAGCACTTAAGATCTCATTTGCAAAAATCGAGTTAGGGTTAGGGTTTGGAGAGGAGAGGAGAGGAGAAGAAATTTATGTGTGTGCTCTTGGATTGAGCTCTTGTCCTCCTTGAGGGAGTGGCTTTGTAAGCAATATCTTGAATCAATCAATCTATTGATGTTTACTCAAGGGTGAAGTCTCATTTGTCTTCTTATCTCTTTTGATGATTTTGGTGCTTCCTTGATCCGGGTGTTTATGCTTGGTCTCTTGACCTATTTTACCTTGCTATGATGTGTGAGAATACTCCTAGAATCATCTAGATCATCAATCCCCCAAAACCAAGTTTTGGATCAAGATTTTCATATTTCTAGGTTTTGGAACACTTCTTTGGTAAAACCTTAAGAGATCGATTCTTTGAAGTGGATCTGGACGATTGTCGCTAGAAATAGGTCTCAGATATCCTTAGGGAGGTGTGCTCCAAATTTGGTCAAGTTTTATTGGTTGAATCAAAAGTTGGACCAATTTTCGTTTTGGATTTGGGCTTTGTGCGCTGCCTCTGGACTAAATTGGTCTGACCGATTTCTCACCGCCGGTCCGACCGCCAGACAATCAGACCTCCAATTGAGCGCTGGTCCGACCGCCAGGCTGTCAGACCGCCAGCACTACACCGGTCCGACCGCCCAGTGAGATCAATTCTCATTTTTGAGTCTTGTGGTTAAAGGAGGTAATCGAATTCAGCACAAGGCTTCCTCTGTGCATTTACTGATCTTCTTAGCTTTCATAGCTAAAGGAGAAAAGTGCGTGTTGAATTTGATTAAGGTGAAAAATCGAGAAAGCGCATATTCACCCCCCTCTAGTCGCCTTTACGGTCCTACACCATCCTTCGATGGTTCTTCCCCCACCTCTTTGAGAGCGTCGTTGAAGGAATCACATCCACTTGTTGGGAGCTTAGAGCACAAAGGTAATAATTCGAAGACATCAGAATGAAATGAAAACACACGTACATATAAATAGGGGAGAATTGGATCCATGCCACTGGTCAAACCTCCAATTCTTAAAATACCATCGAAAATCAACTAACTATACAAATGACATTGCTTTCATATAAACTTCTATAAATGCCTTTGCATTCGTAAAACTTAACTGAAAGTACCACTCTGACACAGTGAAAGGGGCTTTGACTATGCTAAAATCACCATTTTACCCTTTCACATGAACTCAATTTTCGGTACAATACCCTTCCTTTGTTGTAGAGTCTCATTTCATCAAGCAAGTTGCAGGCAAGAACCCAGATGACAACAACTGGTAGCGCTCATGGCCACGCGTGTAGCAGGAGGCCCAATAGTTGGTTGTGCTCGCATCTGAGGGAGCCTACAGGAGGGCGGTGTAATAGGATTGAGAGGTGGTATGGAGGAGGAAGAAATGTGTAAGGGTAATTTTGGCATTTTGTAAAGGATGTCTATTGTAAGGGCATATTCAACAAGGTTGTTCAAAAGCAATGGCAGATTTACAGTTAGCTAATTTTCGATGGCTTTTTAGAATTTGAGGTTTGACCAGTGGCATGAAGCCAATTCTCCCTATAAATAGAGTTATTACTAGCAAGTGATGCATTTCGCAAGCATGTAGCAAGTGGTGACCTGCACACAGAGCCTCTCTAGCTTAGGACAACGACAAGTCTTGAGGAATATATAGATGTCATTGAGATTGACGCAGAGGTGAATCCAGTATGAAAATAGAGGGTGGTCTCAAATGTCTAAGCTAATTTGATAAAAATATAGTCTTGTATTCTTGTGCAATTAAATTCATATATGAATAAAAAAAGTAAAGAAAAAAGAGAGAGAAATACAATGAAGGTACTTCGCTAATGGAAAGTGCATCCCAAAACATATAAATAAGGTTCCAGTGGATAACGTCATTTACATCAAAATTAGCAAAAATTAGTGATACACTACAACTTTTGTAAATACGTCATTACCAAATGTTTTGGGTTGTAACGGTTTCTCGAAAAGAAAACAATATAAACAAAAAGCGGCATCCTTTTCACACTATATTATAATCAATCAAACTTATTAAACCATGGTTCTTAAAAAGGATCTCCACACTTTGCCATCCAATGTCTTTGGGAAAGCATGCCCAATTACTCGAGTTAGACCTTTCAATAAATATACCCTCCTTACTTGATCTCTAATTCTATTGGCAAAATCTTCGATGCGCTGTGATAAGGATTCAATAATCCTCAATTAATGAAGCTATTTATCTATGATATTCATTATGGATAATAGTACTCTAAATAGCCCTTGAATATACCCATGATCGTTAATACCTACAATGACCAGGGAAGGTTACGACCACCCTATGGTCATAAGGTCTGTTACGACCAGGTCGAATCACGACCACTCTATGGTCGATAAACCCACGACCATGTGAACATTATCTACTAGGGATTTTATATGCTACGCTTAACTACATGTGGTAGTTAATACACGTGCACATATATGTCTTTGGTATAACCGCACATACCTCTCTCTGTCTCTGGCAACAACAACTTGGCGATCGTGCAGGAGGATGTCTCACTAACAACAACTGTTACCAACATACGTATTCAAGCAACCGTCAAGGCGCCTCCTAAAACACAGCAACTACCACCCATTCAAATGCTTTATAAGAGGCGGTGCCGACAGACAGAGAGAGACATGATGAACATACACAAAAACATAAGCATTAGACTTAGTCTCGGTGGCTTATCATACTTTGTAATCACATTCAATACAAAAATACAGGAGTAGGGTTGTTGGAGAATTTCTACTATCAGAGGGTGTTTAGAGACTTGAGTTTTCCCCTAACCTTGTGGTTTGTCATATTCAACCACTCACTCGTAGTGGGGGAGAAGCAGGTGAATTAATTGATGGATGTCAATCAGTTATGTTACCTCCGGCTTGTGGTGCTTGAGGGCCCGTGCCATTTCCACCAGCAGGTGGTGGCGAGGTCAACCCGTGAAGGATCGCGCATAGCATCTTGATTAGTATCTATGATCGCATTGACTTCGTGCCTCCTGCAACGATCCTCTGACGAGCTTCCATCGTAGCTAATTTAGAGCCTTCCGCTGATTCTGCAAGAAGTCTCCATGATGGATATCGGTCGGAGAGTACCACCTTTGGTGGGCCTTGTCATGGACTCTGCCTGATCTGACGGATTGCCAACCATATGCGGAGTTTTATCATTCCCATGTGACCTACAAATGGTGGTAGCTTCATCGAAACTGTTACCTGATGTCGGTTGGCACTCGGAATAGCTAGGAGCTGTCGGTGAATATCGGCCACCCATGACCATATCGAGAGTACATTGACCCTCTGGTTGTGGTTCTAGGATCTTATCACCATTTTTGCTGATCGGAAGGACCGGGCTTGCAGAAGCGTTCAGATGTTCCGAACTAGTCAGAACAACCGTTTCTTCTGGTTGCGCCACTGATGGTGGCGACGAATCTTCGTCCATCTGGTCGATCTCGCTAGTCTCAGCGATCATTGATCCTGAGGTAGAAGAGGATGATAACGACATTGTGTCGTGTTCCATGCATGGCGCAGATGCATGTGTCCATGTCGAGGTCGGAGTAGTCCGCCAAGTCAAACCAAATTTTCTCATCCCAAGTACCTGTCATGATCGCATGAGTGATAATGAGGCGAAGGGAAGTGGACGAGGGTTACTTGAGCAAAGAAAGCTTCAAGAACTCAATGCATTGCTCCTCACAGACGGCGCCAGCTGGCGACGATCGAGTCGTCGATCTTACAAAATAAATAAAGGAAAATGTCAAAGAGTTCTTAGAAGAGAATACGATTGTTCTTTATTGCAGCAAACTGTATCTTTACAGGGGGTGCCCTTGACAAGGCAGTGGACTAACCCTAATTACATTTGGTGTATTGATTGCTATGCTATTGCTTCAAATGAAGATCCAACTGCTAACTCCTGGATTGAGTTGAATCTGACTTCTGCTGTTTGTATTTTCCTTTAAATAGTTGATGAAGTGGTGGAAGTTACTTCTTGATGAGACATATGTTGAAAGCATTGCGACTGGTCGGAGGAAGATGTCAGTTGGTGAAGGATCAACCATTTAGCGGTTGATATCAGAAGGAGACAACAACCGTATGTTGGTTACTGTCAGTGTCTTAGGGTTGTAAACGTCGCATAGCTTAGAGTAAATAAGACATATGCTCCATTCATCACACGAGAGGAATGTACTTAGAATCAAATCTAAGTACCAGTTTATTGCTTTTACGAGCAGTCATCTGGTCGGGGATTAGGTACAGGACCTCATCTGACTAGGGTACCCACGGTGTAACCTCTTGAATCCTTACGACCATGGGAGTCGTTAGTCTTAGGGGTTACGACCACGAAGGACGTACAATCTTTAATTAAATAAAGTAATATTTAGAGATTTTGATCCTCATCATCAAGGCACTAGTATCATCAAGGTTTCTCGGTGGCCTGCGTACGAAATCCACGTACACCATCGGCCTCCCCTATATCGTCGCCTCAGGCTGGAAGCAATCTGCATGTACTGGCCCCATGCAACTCTTCCGTTCACCTTGACTAGCTCACACACCCCGTGCATGCAGGTGATCGCCTCGATAACAAGTTTCTTCGTCGTTGGCTCCGAGTCGAACTCCCTCCGGATGTAGCTCCTAAACTTGTGAATATCCATCCCATCGAGCCCCTCCTCCCAGACCACTTTATACTGGCATCTCGACAGGTCCAACCCATCAGGGCCGCCCTGTATGAAACTGTCGCTATAAAACACTACCAAGTCTTGCATTATCGAAACTACCTAAGCAGGGTATGCAATATAATAAACAGTGTATGTAATTAGCACTGATTAATTAATTATACACAACTATTTACATATGATTATTTCTTAAATTACCACTAATTAAATAGGTCTAAACAAAAAGGTACTAATTAATTGCTCGTAATTTTTTTGCCGCTAATTACCCAACACACATATAATTACGATATATTACATACAAATAAGCAATTAAATGCGAGTATGTGAATGCGAATAATTAATTATTTAGCAACAATTTGATTACTTCACAATAAATTACTAATGAGTCATTAATTACATCTATGTAATTCCCACTGAATTAATTACAATTAATTAGTTACCACCAATTATGTACAAGTCATTACTTACCAATAAATTAATTATGGTCACGTAAATACGACCACTTATTTTGCACTAATATAATTAGCACTAATGAACTTTGCAAAATTTAATTACTAAATAGAAATTATGACTAATTAATTCATTAATATTTCATGTCCACTAATTAATTACAACTAAGTAACTATGAGTATTTAATTACGACTACTTACTTACCACTAAGTTAATTACCAATTACAACTACGGGTCAATTACCACTAACTAACTACGACTAATAAGTTATCACTAATTGACTATGACTAAAATAATTACAACTAAACCACACGAAGAAATTTTGTCTTGCCTTGATGTTGAACAAAGTATTTACTTCCCACCGTATTTCGAACAAAATATTAGTTTAGTTCTCTTAGTTCTTAGCGAATAGCGCAAGAACGAGAACGAATTGCGAAGTGAGAGCGAGAGCGAGCACGTCGCCGGTTTTTATAGGCGCACGAACATGTTTCGTGCAGACGGACAACATTATGAGTCATTTTGCGGGCGGAAGTAGCAACGTGACAGATGGAACGGGAAAAGATAGGGCTTTCGGCGCCGAAAGGGCTAGGAGGCACGGACCGACTGCAACTTATCCGAAAATATGGACACGTGGACGGACGACGGATGTCCGAGCCAGCGTGCCACAAACAACGCTTGTCCGGACCACAGAGCCATGGACAGCCATGTTCGGACAAGTGAGCCACGACAGGCTCATTCGAGCCACTGAGCTACGGATGAGGCACTGTCCGAGCAAGGGATCAACGGCAGAGGCAGATTGCAGAGCCACGCGACGCGCCCAGCGTGCCCGGGCGAGGAAGGACCAGCAGAGGCATGTCCGAGCGACAAAGCCACTGGATGGAGCGACGTGACGTAAAGAGCGAAGTCCACGGCAGGATGCACGGTGGATATTACCTCTGCGTACCGTACTGGCGTGGTCTGTTTGTCCGGAGTGCCTAGGTTGTAACGGCCGCGTCGCTTTCAGGTCTTGTCTTCTTCTGCAGCCCGAAGAAGCAAGCGAACCAACTTTTGCCGGGGGCAAGTGCCATGACTGACGCGGCGCTGCAACAAGCTCGCAACCGCTAGCTTCGGACATGGCCGTGTAAAACCCATTTGTTCTCGCCTACAGAGTAGACGGCCGATTTTTTTTAATATCGGAGAAAGCCCTGACCCAGTGTTATATGCAGCATCATGCATTCAACCGAGCCTTTGTTTTAGATCAGCCCAAGCTTAGCGGAGGATGCAATACAAGTCTAGACCAAGTCCATGATGCGACATTGCGACTGACGGTGCCGAGCCGCCGGTCCGACGTTCCGAGGCCACGTGGAGGGAGGCCAAAAACGTGGGGTTTCGGCGGGTCTTCCCCCACCCGCCGCGCGGGCCGGCCGGTCGGCGCCCGCAACCCATATAAGTAACCCACCAAAACCATCCTCTCTCTCTCTCCCCCTCCCGCTCCCTCATCTCGTTGTCCGCTCCCTCGCAGATCGCAATAAACAAAGCTCCATCGGTTGGCGCTTGCTGGCTCTCGGCTCGCTTGTATTCGTCTCCGTTCGACGTCTCCGAGGAGGAGAGGAGCAGCTGCCGCAAAGTCAAGAACCAACCCCCATCCATTTCTCGTGGCTGATTTCCATGCGGTTGCCGCCGCGGCCGCTGCATTCGTGGTTGCAGGGATGGGGCTCGTGGGCGGCCTCCTCGGCTTCGGCCTCGGCCTCGCCATCAGCCTCGCCGCCGCCTACCTCGTCTACCTCCGCTTCTTCGCGCCTCGCCATCTACAGGTGATCCACCCATCTCCTCCTCCTTTCTTCGCCCCCAGTGGATTAACTTCCGTGCTTCTGTTCCATCGCTGGATCGATTTCTTCTAATCAATCACCTTGTTCTATTCGTGTCGCGGTTTAATTAGTTCAATGCACTTCCCGTGAGCAATTCGTGTACCAGCGCATGTGATTTGTATGTAGTATAGCATCGAATCGAGGCATGCACAGCAGCAGGAAACGCATGATGGCTTTCGATCTTGGTTGTGCATGCATGCTGGTCACCAACTCCCCAACCCCATGGTTGGAGAAGATTTGATTCGGATGTACTTGATTTCTAGCTGCTTGGCATATTCTGCGTGTGACGTGGGGGAAAACGGGGTGATCAGTTCAATCGTGCGGTGCTCAAAAGTCCATGTCTTTCCCGGTGCATTTTCCAGGTCTGGCTAAGCACGTCTCTGTAGTTGGCCAGTACTACTTTTCCAGTTTTGAATAGCTTGCCTACTTGCTTTCGTATCCGATTCCGGTTTGCCTTTTTCCCTGGCTATGATATGCTTGCTTAGTGATCGTTCTGACGAATCGATTGCATTTACCAGCTAGATAGGGCCTTTTATTTAATGAAATTTGCTGTAGTGGATGTCTCGGGAAATCAAGCCGGGGTGGGGAGTTCCGGTGGAGGAACGGCGACCGGATTCAGTTGGGATTATGTGGGGGAAGTCGATACTACAACGAATATGCCTTAGTCCATGCATGTCAAGATGAAATCTGTCTGGGTTCGTTTTATGTGGTTGCCGATGTGAAATTGATGGGATCGGTGCAGATGGATACGGAATTAATGTCACTGGGTCACGCGTAGCGTGATATTTAATTAGCATGCACAATATGAAACAAACTTGAATGGTGTTTTTTTTGTATAATATGATTAGAATCATTTACTTTCGTTGGTTTGAGCCAATTACAGGTGGCTTAGCCCATAGGAATGAGAAGGACGTGGTTGAATGTGACAGCAAAAATCCAACTTGGAAATTTGCTAGATATCTAGTGTACTTTGTTGAACCCTTTTTGTTGAGACAAATAACACTTGGATTACTTACTTCATAAGAAAAGAAAGAATCAAATCCATGATGTTAAGTAAAGAAAAGTCATATCCACCAATTTTACAGTTACATTATGTAACTGAAAGTCATAAGATTCAGAACCACTGTTTCACTTTGCCACCAATGGAGCAGTAGAACAACCTGGCAACTTGCCTATGCAGAGTCCAGATAATTGCTGTTTAAAAAGAGTCGAGACATTAGCAATTACAAAAATCTGTATGGAAAGTTTTGGTTATCCTTATCGCCTTTTCCTCTCGAATAATTGACGATATCATGCCATGTACCGATGGATCTCCAATAACTATAGTCCTTGTTCCCAAGCTTAGTTCTTATGTTGGTCACTTCATTTGAGGTAATTCATTATCTATTACCTTCTACTGTGAGCGTTAGCCTCGTCCACAATACTTCCTTTGTCTATACAAACAACCTCTAATCCTGTGATGTGGTAGTTGTAAGTTATAACAGCCAATAACATGACAAATCTGTAAACTAAATCTGCATAGATGTTGATATTTTCAGATGTAGAGGTTGACCATAATTCATCTCTGATCACTAGAAGTGTACATCTATGATCTCAATTTGTCTATTAATGAGTTGGGTTAAAGGCTTAAAGCCTTGAAGGAGTGGAAATACCTACATTTTCCGTAACACCTGAAGCTTTTGGCAATATTTTTGGTGAATTAAATTCTGCTTGGTATTGGATCCTAAAGGTCTTCAGAGATTTTAGTGGTACACCAAAAGTGTTCCAGGGTGGGTCAGGTTGTAGACCATGTCAAAAATACACCCTTTGGCAGTTAGGCTTCACTGAACGTATATGGAGGTTTGCAAGAGTTGGTATGGTTAGTGTATGAAAGTAAACTGTTCGCAAGGCAGTTATGGATCAAAGTAAATTACGTGCTGGGCCACATTGCACAGAAAATACAGGGGTTGTTTGGTTTGCTACCAAAATTTTGTAACGCCCACGAAAATTTTGTAACACCAACGAAATCTAATGTCACATGCGTGCAATCCGAGAGCGAGAAAATCCCTCACCAAAATTTCGGTAACACCAAAATTTGACTTCGATGCAATCCAAACAACACTCTTTTTGCTAATATTTGGTTTTGCCCAGGTTTTGGCTACGCCAAAATTTTGGTTATCAACCAAACAACCCCACAGTTCTTAGTGTTAGAGATATATGTATAGTTGTGTTATTCCCCATTGTTATGAGAGGTTATTTGCATATTTACCTCATGTACTTGTCTATGTATACTGACCCATTGGACCCCTGAGAATTTAAGTTGTTATTCCTAACATGGTATCAGAGCCCTAAGCTTACCTCTCCGGACGTGCAACTCGTCCTGCCCTAGCCGCCTCTGCCGGCTTCCCTCTACCTGCCCTAGCCTCCTTTGCCGGCTTCCCTCCCCGCGGCTACCTCCAGCGCCTCCCGTGGTCGTCGCCGGCCGGATTTGTGCTCCTCCACGAGCATTGCCCTACGTCTGTCGTCGCCGTGCACCTCCGACGCCGGCCTCCCGCGAGCCCGGCCGCGCTCAACGCTCGAGCCCGGCCTGCAGACTCCTCTATGACCCGTCGCCGCCGCCGCTGACGCCGCTCGACTTCGTCGGCCGCCGACGCCGCCCACCCGCCACGCCGCTCGGGTTCGCCGGCCGGGTCGGCGCCGCCTCCTCTTCCCGAGCGTCGCCACCCGCCGCCGACGCCGCTCGTTCATCGCCGACGCCGCGTCGCCTCGTCGCCGACATCACATCGCGCGCCCGCCATCGCCGCCGCCGCATGCCAGGGGAAACCTAAATCCCCCTGTGTGCGCGTCCGGTGCATCTGGACTGGGCTGGCCGAGTTAAAAAGGCGGTGCGACTGTGCGGTAAAGAAAAAGAGGCCGAAAAAAAACGTCGTTCTAACCGTCGCACCGTCCAGCGCTGTCTGTTAGACATCGTTACCTTGGTCGCCGCGTCGTTCAGCACCGCCTACCAATGGTCACCGTTTCCCTCCCTCGTTGCCCGGTGATTTTCGATGGTGTTAATTACACCGACTTCATGTCTCACATGCGCATCCACATGCGTGGACTTCGTCTCTGGGGCGTCCTCTCTGGCGATGTCATCTGTCCGCCTTGCCCTACTCCCCCGACGGAGCCTACGCATTGTGCCGCTTCGACGACCAACAAGGCTGGCGAGCCGCGCCTTGATGAGAAGGCTGCCTCTGCCTACCAAGAGGCTCTGGATTCCTACATGGATCGATTGACCGTCTACACTCAGTGGTGCGACGATGACGCTCGGGCTGCTGTTGTCTTCATCGCCAGTGTCTCAGCCTCAGTTCTCTTCTGAGGTTGTGGGCCTTCCTTCGGCTGTCCAGATGTGGACTCACCTTCGTCAGCGCTACGAACCCTCTGGAGATGGCCTTCTACATCGCTGGTTTGCCAGAGCACTCTCTTGGCAGGTGATGCTCTCGTTGACGCCTTCTATGCTCGAGTTCGCTATCTCGCGTCGGTGGACTCTCTTCGCCTTCTTTGTCAGTACATGCCGAATCGAGTTTCAGCAGATCACGAGTTCCTTACTCGCCGCCCCGAGTTCGAGCAGAGGCGTGCCCAGCTTCTTGCACGCCACCCTCGTGTCACTCTTCTGGAGGCTCTTGCCGAGATACGTGCAGAGGAGACTCGCCTGAGTGGTGCTGGTCTGATGCCACTCCCCTCCGTGCTTGCCGCTTGTCCACCTGCTACACCGACTGCTCCACGCTTCAGTACACTACCTCCTCCAGCGGCTGCCACAGGTGGTGGTGGCCGCCCTCCATCTGGCGGTGGCCATCCTCGCTACTCCAACTGCAACAAGGTCGGCCACATTGAGTCCCAGTGCTATAAGAAGCAACGGCATCTTTCACGCCGTTCTTCTCCTAGCATTGGCACCGGTGCTTCTACATCGACGTCTGCATCAACTCCTTCAGCAGTTTCTCTCAGTGAGCAGGAGATAGTCAGACTTCAACGCCTGCTTGCCGCTTGTGTTCTCCTCGATGAGTTCTGCGAGTTTCGCTCATCGACTCTTCGAGCAATGAGAAACCACCTCCTACACAGTCAGGTACCTCCCCATGGATTCTTGATTCAGGAGCAACATTTCACATGACTTCTGATTCTTCCACTTTGTCTTTCATTACACCTCTTGATTCCCCTGTCAGTGTTCTTACTGCTGATGGTACCTCTCTTTCTGTCTCTGGTCGAGGATCTCAGATTACTAACCTTGGTTGTCGGGTCATTCTTGACTCTGACTCTTGTTGTGTTCAGGACCGCCACACGGGGGCTCTGGTTGGTTCTAGCCCTCGGCGCCTTGACTCACAGCGTCTCTAGGAGCTTGGTGGCTTCACCTTCCTTCCGCTGCCACCGTCGCCGCCAGTCTTTCCGCTTCTGCCACTCCGTCTACCAGCTCTTTCCAGCAGTGGCATCACCGTCTTGGTCATCTGTGTGGATCTCGTTTGTCATCTTTAGTTCGTCGTGGTCTTCTGGGTCTGTCTCAGGAGACGTGTCTTTAGATTGTCAGGGCTGTAAGTTAGGGAAATAGATTCAGCTTCCCTATTCTCATAGTGAGTCTGTGTCTCAGCGACCATTTGATCTTATTCATTCAGATGTTTGGGGTCCGACTCCCTTCCTTTCGAAAGGGGACCATCGATATTATATCATTTTTATAGATAACTTCTCTCACCACACTTGGATATATTTTATGTCTTCTCGTAGTAAGGCCTAGTCTATCTATAAACAATTTGCTACTATGGTTCGCACACAGTTTTCCACTCCTATTCGTGTCTTTCGTGCTGACTCTGCTAGCGAGTACCTCTCTCGTTACCCGCACGACTTTCTTCTTGCCGAAAGCAGGCACCCTTGCTCAGTTCTCTTGTCCTGGTGCTCATGCTCAGAATGGTGTCGTTGAGCGCAAGTATCGTCACCTCCTTGAGACAGCTCGTACCCTGATGATTACCGCCTCTATTCCATCTCACTTTTGGGCCGAGGCCGTTTCCACTGCCACCTATCTCGTCAACATTCAGCCCTCTTCTGCTCTTCAGGGTGAGATCTCGGTTGAGCGTCTCTGTGATCTTTCTCCAGATTACTTTGCCCTTCGTCTTTGCTGCGTTTGCTACGTTCTCCTTGCACCTCGAGAACGCACCAAACCGATCGCCTTTCGTTGAGTCTATTTTTCTAGGATACGAGGTCGAGCACAAGGGCTATCGGTGTTGGGACCCTGTTGGTCGACGGATGCGGATTTCTCGGGATGTGACTTTTGACGAGTCTCGTCCCTTCTACCCACATCCTGCCTCTCCTTCGGTTTCCTCTGTGGAATCCCTGTATTTTTTGACTTTTCCAGATACACCCATCTCTGTCTTGCCCTCGTCCACTTGTCCCACTGAGTCTCCACATATACCTCCTGAGGCCTCTCCGCCGTTGTCGCCGCTTGATTCGTCCCTTGTGGCTCCTCAGGCTCCTCCCACTCTCTTTTACACTCGTCGACCTCGTATCGAGGCTCTTCCAGATGAGTCATCTTCCCCTGATGTTTCATCTTCTCCTGATGCTCCATCTTACCCTGATGGGTCGTCATCTCCTCGCTACGGTCTCGCGATCGTCATCGATTGGCCTCCGCCTGTTTTGGTTTTTTGGTGGTGCTACCCATGAGCCTATCTCCCACAGGGATGTTGTTACTCACCCCGAGTGGCGACATGCCATGGCCGAGAGATTGCCGCCTCAGCGTCTTGGTACTTGGGATCTTGTTTCTTTTCCATCTCACTCTCGTCCCATCACGTGTAAGTGGGTCTATAAGATTAAGACTCGCGATGGCTCTCTTGAGCGCTATAAGGCGCCTCCTGTTGCTCGTGGCTTCCAGCAGGAGCATGGTCGTGACTACGACGAGACTTTTGCTCCTGTGTCCCACATGACCACTGGCCGCACTCTTCTTTCGGTGGCGTCCGTTCGCCATTGGTCCGTTTCTCAGCTTGATGTCAAGAATGCCTTTCTTAATGGCGAGTTGCGTGAGGAGGTCTACATGCATCCGCCACCTGGGTATTCTGTTCCTGAGGGCATAGTCTGTCGTCTTCGTCGCTCTCTCTATGGCCTTAAACATGCCCCTCGTGCTTGGTTTGAGCGCTTCTCCTCTGTGGTCACTGCTGCTGGCTTCTCAGCTAGTGATCATGATCCTGCTCTTTTTGTCCACACTTCGTCTCGTGGTCGGACTCTTCTTCTTTTATATGTTGATGATATGATCATCACCGGAGATGATTATGAGTACATTGCCTTTGTCAAGGCTCGTCCGAGTGAGCAGTTCCTTATGTCGGATCTTGGTCCTCTTCGTTACTTCCTTGGGATTGAGGTTACTTCCACTCCAGATGGTTTCTTTATGTCCCAAGAGAAGTATATTCAGGATCTTCTTGATCGCGCTTCTCTCACTAATTAGCGTACTGTTGAGACTCCCATGGAGCTCAACGTTCATCTCCGGCCCTCTGATGGCGAGCCTCTTTCTGACCCGACTTGCTATCGTCATCTTGTTGGGAGTCTTATCTATCTTGCTGTTACTCGTCCGGATATCACTTATCCAGTCCACATTCTGAGTCAGTTCGTCTCTGTTCCAACTCAGGTCCACTACAGTCATCTTCTTCGAGTTCTGCGATACCTTCGTGGGACTATCTCTCGCCGTCTCTTCTTTCCACATTCCAGCTCGTTACAGCTTCAGGCTTATTCGGATGCTACTTGGGCCAGCGATCCATCTGATCGCCGGTCTATCTCTGCTTACTATTTTTTTGGTTGTTCTCTCATTGTCTGGAAGACGAAGAAACAGACTGCAATATCCCGTTCGAGTGCAAGACTGAGTTACGAGCTATGGCTCTCTTGACAGCAGAGATTACATGGCTACGGTGGTTACTTGAGGATTTTGGTGTTTCTGTCACTACATCAACTCATCTCTTGTTAGACAGTACATGTGTTATCAGTATTGCTTGTGACCCTGTGAAGCTTGAGCTCACCAAGTATATTGGCGTTGATGCTTCCTTTGGTATGTGCCTTAGAACTTGGATAGCGGATTTTTCACGAAGGTCTAGACTCGAGCACAACACGGCTTCTACCTCTCCAAACATGAGTTTAAGGGAGGTGTTAGAGATATATGTATAGTTGTGTTATTCCCCATTGTTATGAGGGTTATTTGCATATTTACCTCATGTGAAGCATGAGCTCACCAAGCATATTGGCGTTGATGCTTCCTTCATGAGGTCTTGTGTGCATGATCGGTGATTGCTCTGCTAAGATGCTATGTGCCTTAAGAGCTTCCTAAGATGATAGCGGATTTTTCACGAAGGCCGATCCTAGAGCGAGCTCGAGGAATTTGACCCTCCCAAGAGGCTTGGTGAGCGGGTCCGCAAGTCGATCCGTGGTGTTGATGTAGCTCGCCTTGACTCGGATGAAGTGGTACTTCACCGGATGTGCTTGAGCACAACACGGCTTCTACCTCTCCAAACTCGGTGTTGTTGATCCACCATGAGTTTAAGGGGGGTGTTAGAGATATATGTATAGTTGTGTTATTCCCCATTGTTATGAGGGTTATTTGCATATTTACCTCATGTACTTGTCGCACGCAAGTAGAATCTCGCCGAGGATGTTGCCCCATTGGTCCCCCGAGAATACAAGTTGCTATTCCTAACACTTAGCAATTTGTTTGGCGATGTGACCAAGCTCCTGGCGAACGCGAGGGAGCCAAGACCCGAAATTAGCATCCTCCTTTTAGTTTCAGAAAAATGGTATAACTCGCCATTGGGGAAAGGGTGTCGCCTTTGCCGTCAACCCCAATTTCACTTTGAAACTATGCAAGATGAAGTGCACGGTCAGGGGCTCTCTGCGAGGCGGAGAGGCGGAGATACGAGGATAGTATAGCTCGATACCACTTGTTACTCATTGGAGTCTTCTTTGTTGGTGATAGCAAGATCCTTACTCTCATGGAGAGGATGACACTTGGAGATGGGGCAATTTTCTTGGTTTATTTCTCACGCAATGCCACACCAACCTGAGGGTTGGGGATACAAATTTATAGCTGCACTCACCAAGCATATGCTAAGATGCTAGTCCTAAGATGCCCAAAGATATGCTAAGATGCTAGTCTAAGATGCCGACAAAAGGCACTTACAAAATTTGTCCTAAAGCTAGTCTAAGATGCTAATCTAAAAGCTCTTTGACAAGAACCAATTTTTTTCTTGTTTACATTTTTTTCTTTAGCAATGACAATTTTCCTTATGGACAGAAAAGTGTCAAATTATATAATGAATATAATAATATATTGTGATCTGATTGTTCATGATTGATTTTGCAGGATCCTGTCATTAGACCTCTGCGAGATTTAGATTCTGAGACATTACAGACTATAATACCAGATATTCCGTTATGGGTGAAGAGTCCAGACTATGAACGGGTGGGTACTTGGTAAACTACTGTTCCAATTATTTATTAATTATTGCTTTAAGCCCCACAATTTGGTGGGTCCTAATTATGGCTAATCCACAACCACAACATATTTAAACTTAATAGATAAGAAAGGATCCTCAACCATAAAAAACAACTTTCATTAAGATAAAGTCAAATACTGGGTTGTGAAAAACTAACTATGCTACACTGTGCAATTGTGCGGGCTAAAAAATCCAGTTAAACAAATAATTTATGACCAATATTTCTCCATTGAAAGGAGGCAATTATTATGTGAGGGTTGGCATGTCATGGATTTGTTGTTTTGCATTGATGATAGCTTGCAATCTTGTCTGGGTTATCGAGATACCAATCATGGAAGTTATCTTGTGTAATGTATAGAGTGGTAATTCATTACTTCATATGTTCACGATATATGTCACCGTGGTATTAATCCAGTCAAACTTTGCCAGTGACCACCAATATATGCGAAAGTATCTAGACGGGGAACATAAAAATGATTTCAATTGGTTTGTTATTAAAAATACTTTCCTTGGAGGCCGTACCAATGTCTAAGTTGACACATTAATAAATGGAGGGACTTTTGTTGCCTGGTTTTTCTTGTAAAATTCCCTGTACCTGATTGATGGGGCATTTAGAATCTACATGAATATCTGCTTGCTGGTAAGTATGACAAGGTGCTGTTGCATGCCAATATGAGTAGATGGTAATGAGATTTTCTCCACAGTTCCATGGACTATGAACAATGGAGATTTCATCCTCAAATCTCAGCAGTCGATCTGGCAATTATTTATTGATCCATCTTTCTTTTCAGAGAATTCTTTGTTTTTAAACACAGTGTAGCCCCACCTAATATGGATACTGTGTTCTCGTCGGTACCAAATCCTATTCATTATCATAGTTTATGATAGGAACTAATACCTGTTAGAAGTGATCTGGTTATTGATTCCTATAGATTTGGTTAAATGCTATGTAACCAAGTTCTCGAGGTGACTAGATTGGAGTCTAGGGAAACATTTAATGCACGAAGGGGATGATTTTACACCTTTTCGTTGTTTTGCAGGTTGACTGGATGAACAAGTTTCTTTTTGATATGTGGCCTTTCCTGGATAAGGTTTTTTCAACTTTCATATGGCCTATTTGGTACAAGTTTTAGTGTGTTACTCACTGCTTGATCATTTCTGTTTTGTATAAAGTTTAGCTAGAAGTATGACTAGCCTAAAGAAAGTTATTTTGCTTTGATGATCATAGGCAATATGCAACACAATAAGAAGTGCAACAAAGCCAATATTTGATCAATATATTGGACAATATGGTATAGCATCAATTGAATTTGGACACTTAACACTCGGGGCTCTTCCACCTACATTCCAAGGTAGAGCACTTACTTTCCTGGTGAAATTTATTCTGTGAGGCAGCGTTTGCTGCCTTCTACTCTCATCAAAATGATGGTTATCATTACCAGTGAAAATTCTATTGCCGAAATTTCGCCGGTAACCAGTGGGGTCCGATAAATTTTTATACCAGGCAAAAAAAAATCGGATTTATTTAATTTTCATCCAAATTCAAATTTAAATTCAAAATCTAGATAAATTCCATCTTTACATCTGAAAAATTCAAATTTAAATATAAAAAATTTCCGGTAACCGGCGAAAACCGTGTTATCGCTACCCTTCGATAAAAATTCCTTACTAGTAATGTTTTCCCTGATCATTACTACATAAAAATATGATGTTTTTCCCTTCTCAAACAACTCAAGTCTACGATATGAATAGGTTAAATTGACACATCATTTCAAAATATATAGTTTAAAGTCCATTCCTTCAATCCACTCTCGTTTACGTGACCAGATTGGCCTTGTTGCCAACCTTCACCTGGCCTTACATAAGACTTAAGAAATTTTTAAAGGAAATGGTTGGTTACGAAATTAAAGTGAAACTTAATTGCTCTTATAATTTAAATCTGGGGTTTTTATTCCATACTTTTACTGCCATGCAATGCTGTGAGCTGCAATGCAAAAGAATTTTTATTTTACTTGGGTTCAAAGTATTCTTAAAGGCTTATCATCTTTCTTTTCATACTTCACATGTTTCATCTTAAGATATTTCCCCTTATTTTCCTTGTTTAAACAAACAGGAGTTAAAGTTTATGAAATGCAAGAAAAAGAATTGATAATTGAGCCAGTGATTCGGTGGGCTAGCATAGCAAATGTAATTGTGAACGTGAAGGTGCATTCTTTCAATGTGTCTGCTCAGGTTAGCTTTGTCCCTGACTGCATTATACAGACAACGCTTGGTAGTCCTCTGACGTGATCATATTGCTATTCTTAGCTTTTAGATTCACATATAATGCTGACACCACGTGTGACTCTGAAGCCGCTTGTGCCAAGCTTTCCCTGCTTTGCAAACTTGTGTGTTTCACTAATGGAGAAGGTATATATCTGTTTCTTTAGTGTGCACGTAATTTCACTAGAATACTAACTCAAGTTTTGTAATTATAAAGCCACATGTCGACTTTGGATTCAAACTGCTGGGTGGAGATGTAATGGCAATTCCTGGCCTGCATCGGTTTATGCAGGTAATTGCTCTTCTTCCCTCTTACATAATCTTACCAGAGTGGACAATGAAGTAAAAACTTCCCAAATAAACTCTGAGAACTTTCATAATTCCTGTCTCATTATTATTGGTATACCATATACTATGTTCTTTCCAGACTTAATAGCCTCCTCTTTTGTCTGCAACACAGGAACAAATATCAAATCAAATTTCAATTCTGTATCACTGGCCTAGGGTTCTACAAATTCCTATTTTAGATGGAGCAAGGTGAAATTCTTCACTAATGATATCCAAACAAGTATCGACTTGTAGCTCAAGTGTTGATTTATGGGTCACAATTGGAAGTTGCTGGATGAGTTTCTTCCAACTTCACGTATCAAGTTGCATATGACTACCTTCTTCCACAATAAGATAAATATGAATTCAATCCCTCTTGATAATCTTCCGTTACATACATATGATGTCATCTTATCCCACACGTAATTTTTTTAGACATATCCTACACATATTTCCGAAGTAAGATTCTCTCAGGAGGTGAGAAGTTAAGCATCAAAACTGTTAAGAAATAGCAATCCTTG
Organism: Hsuehochloa calcarea; assembly: GCA_036346395.1. Classification (NCBI taxonomy): domain Eukaryota; kingdom Viridiplantae; phylum Streptophyta; class Magnoliopsida; order Poales; family Poaceae; genus Hsuehochloa; species Hsuehochloa calcarea. The sequence goes on along the minus strand of CM070604.1, from coordinate 3,759,801 downwards.
AGCCCTGCGTAAACATGATGCACTTCTCATTGGTCAAGGAAGGAAATGGGCAAAAGATATATTTCTGCTTTGTTGAGTCAAAAGAAAATTCTATTGCTAGTTATATTGATGCATACAGCTGAAACAAAACCTTATTTTCGTTCTGGATATTCTTCAATCTAATTCGAACTTTAACATTGATTATTGATATGGATCATGTTGCAGTGGTGCTACAAAGAAACCAGTTGGAATTTTGCACGTAAAGGTAATTCGAGCCATGAATCTTCTCAAGATGGACTTTCTTGGAAAATCTGATCCCTATGTCAAGCTCCGGCTGAGTGGTGAGAGACTGCCCTCAAAGAAAACCTCGGTTAAGATGAGCAACCTGAATCCTGAATGGAATGAACACTTCAAACTCATAGTCAAGGATCCTGCTACACAAGTCCTTGAGCTCCACCTGTTTGATTGGGAAAAGGTTTAGCTTGCTGTTTGTTTTTCTTAAACCCTCATACGCTAGTCGCTACAGCAGAAGACTCTTGTTGTCTGGTCATTTCTTTTCCTGCTTTGCATTGGATGGAGATAACAAACCAGTTCTTCTGTTCTAACTGTGCAGGTTAAAATGCATGATAAATTGGGTATGCAAGTAATTCCCCTCCGCTTGCTTACTCCTTACGAGAGCAAGTTGTTCACACTCGACCTTCTTAGAAGCATGAACCCAAATGATCCGCATAACAAGAAGAATAGAGGAAAGCTCGTTGTCGAGTTGACATTTGATCCATTCAGAGATGACAATAGCAGGACCAGTGTGATTTCAGATGGTGATGAATGCAATGTCAGTGTACAAAGGGACGTCTCATCCGGTGGTGGGGTGCTGTTGGTTTCAGTAGAAAATGCAGAAGATGTTGAAGGGAAGCGTCACACTAATCCGTATGCTGTGGTTCTTTTTAGGGGAGAAAGGAAGGAAACTAAGGTTAGTTTTAATTCTATTGCTTTCATGACTATTTCATTTTATTTCCAGAATTAGGATTGTGAAACATAGCAAGGTTGCCTTCTTAATTTCAACCATATCTGACTTGTTCTGCATGTTGTAAAGTTATATTTTTCTAACAAGGTTTGGTTACCATGATAATTTATCTTCTTCATACTTCCTTTACCTTTCATAGGTCATGGTTGCCATTTTACTAATTAGGTGAATTGACTGCATTAGTTGCTGCCCCAGAGCAAGTAGGTACCTTTACTAGTACTTGGTAAGGATAAAAAAAATCCAGTTCTTTAACCAAAAGAGACTGCCAATTCATTTAGCCAAAAATACTATGTCATTATCTACGGCTGAATGGGAGCAGGGTTATTATACTTGGGACTAGCACTGCAGATTAACTTGCAAAAAATTGAACTGTCAAATTTATTCACCAGGTCTGAATTGAGAAATGGTAACGTCCAGAGTAGGTTGTAGAGTAAGTTCACTTTCATGAACAAATGACCAGGTTCTTGCCCTGCTAGGCTGGCTGAGTGCTGACAGTTCAGTGAAAAACTGCACCAGTTAAGTTGCTAATAGTGACTTGTCTGTGCAATTTGAAGTAGAGAGCTGATCCAGAATTTTTCTGTCATGACGATACCTGCTCTTGTTTTCATACAAAGACATGTCAATTATACAGTCTAGTTCATTCTAGGAAGAGTGTGTGACAAAAGAACTCGAACAGTACTTGGAGTTGATTAAACTGCAATACACGAGATGTTGCATATTGCCTCACGTCTCATGCAAACAAACTAATATTGAGGCTCTCTGAACCTAAAATCCTGAGCTTCAGAAACCAAACTGGCTGATATGCAGTCCAGCTACCAAAATCCGTACTGATGAACCGCAAATTCATGGTTGTATGTGCCTTGCAGGTAATCAGGAAAACAAGGGATCCAAGATGGAATGAGGAGTTCCAGTTCATGGTAGACGAGGCTCCCGTGGATGATAAGATCCACATCGAAGTTAGAAGCCAACGCCGCGGGCTTCCCTTCCACAATAAGGTCAATCATGCTTGTTACTTGCAGAGTTGCAGGTTGCAACAGCTTTTCTTTTGGTGACCATCATGCCCTCTAAAATCGATCTCTGTCAATCTTTCAGGAATCACTGGGGCATGTTGACATAAATCTAGTGGATGTTGTGAACAATGGTCGGATCAACCAGAAATACCACCTCATCAACTCGAGAAACGGGACGATACACGTCGAAATCAAATGGAGCACTGTGTGATTCTGTGCACAGTCTCCATACTCCTTGTGGACCTGTATGTTGTAACTTTAGCCCCTATATGTTTTTGCTCGTTTTGGTGCCTTCAGCGTGTTGTAACATCAATGAACAGCTCTGATAGTCGTGTGGCTTGTTTGTAACATAAAAGCGCTGCCTTTATTTCACTGCTTGGGTTGCATTTTGTCACGCTGCATCTCTAAGCTTTTGGTTGCATGTGTAGCATGAGTGGCACAGGTTTCTTTTATGGAGTACAATAAAATGTGGCCGTGGAACCTGTCGACCTGGCTAATGGAAACTCCAAGAGTGCCCTGCTCGCCAACCGCTGGTTAGTCCGACGGTGCGGCTCCCAGATGTTGATTTCCCATGATTTGATCCCGTAAACTCCTGTGTCGGCGGACGATCGAGCTAAAGAGTCCCTGTTTGGAACACAGAAATTTCGCAAAAAAATCCCATACGACTTTCCCAGGATTAGTACAATTTCTCCAAAAATCCTCCCAAGAAGGCCGAGACGCCTCCTGCTCCAGGTGTTTGTCGGAGCCGAAGCCGGAGCCGGAGCGTGTGGACGCGCAGGAACGGAACATGCAACGGTTGCTACGCCATCAGAAAGTCTGAACACTGCTGATGCGTTCTGGCCAAAGCTGCCCGCCTCAGTACTCCTCACCTGGCAGCCACCACCACACCAGTGACTAGTTCTCTCCAGCACCCGCGCGCGCTGCCTGCCTGCCTGCCATGGCATGCCAGTGCCATAGATCGAGTTGATGACCGCTGGTGTGGGGGCGCGCGGCGCTTTTCCAAGATTCCCGCGTGTTTTGGCGTCGCCGCGCGCAATTATTTCCGGAGCTGCAGCCTTCCGTTTAATTCGGCGTACCTGGCCGGGACCCGGATCCTGCCGTTATGCGAATGTCGTGGTGCCGTAGTTAATACCGTAGCAAATACATTGTATCTCTAAAAGAAATTGACAGCGTACGGGCGTCCAACATGGAGTCATCAATCCGAACGTTATCTGCTCAGCCATTGTCTCTCAACATTTCCAACCATTTATTTCCTTCCTCTTCTGCGAGTGTCTTTCTTAAATCTCCTGGTCTGTAAGGCTGTTTTTGCTACTTTTCTTTTGGCTCTCGTTTGTCCCCTTTTCTCCTTTTAATGCTTTCCCATCCCACTGATTTTTCATTAGATCAAGGGAAGCTTGCTGCTCTGCTCGCCTTGTATTGATTTTTCTTGGTTAGAGTCAGGATTTAATCGCATTAGTTTGTAGGGAAAAGTTGTATGGAAAAGGAGGGAGATTTATTACATCACCACTCATTCCACCCCACACAGCAGCGCAGTACAGAGCTGAGCAGAGTGCCACACGAGCAGAGTGCCACACGTTCTCCAGATGTTTTTTTTTGTTTCATCATCTAGTTCTTTTTGTTGCGACCCGTGATGTTGTAAGATTTTTTTAACGCGTCCTTTGGAATTGTTTTGATGTTGCGACCCGTTGAAAAAAAATGTTGCGACCGTCAAAAAAATATTGCATACTGTTCTTTGAAATGTTGTGACCTGTTGAAAAAAATATTGCATCCTGTTCACGGTGATATTGCAAGATTTTTTTTTCTTATATTCGGACTATATTTTCTGTTTGACGAGGATCAAAATCTCTAAATATTACTTTATTTAATTAAAGATCGTACGTCATTTGTGGTCGTAGCCCCTAAGACTAACAACCCCTATGGTCGTAAGGATTCCAGAGGTTGCATCATGGGAACCCTAGTCGGATGAGATCTTGTACCTAATCCCCGACCATATGACTACTCGTAAAAGCAATGGACTAGTACCTAGATCTGATTCTAAGTATATTCCTCTTGTGTGATGAATAGAGCATATATCTTATTTACTCTAAGCCACGTGATGTTTATAACCCTAAGACACTAACAGTAACCACCATATAGTTATTGTCTCCTTCTGATATCAATCGTTGAACAGTTGATCCTTCACCAACTGACGGCTTCTTCCGACCAGTCGCAATGCTTCCAACAGGCGTCTCATCAAGAAGTAATTGTCACTACTTCATCAATTATTTAAAGGAGAATACAAATGGCAGAAGACATATTCAGCTCAGTCCAAGAGATAGTAGTTAGGTTTTCATCTGAAGCAAAAGCATAGCAATCAGTACACCAAGTGTAATTAGGGCTAGTCTACTGTCTTGTTAATAGCACCCCTGTAAAGATCCAGTTCGCTGCAACATAGAGCAATCTCATTCTCTTCCAAAAACTCTTTGCTATTTTTCTATATTTATTTTGTAAGATTGGCGACTCGATCATCAACATTGTTCTTCCCTAATCTTGCATATGAATTCAGAGATGTTGTATCTTTTTTTATATGTTGGCACCCGTTAGAGAGAAGAAGTTAGTTTAATGTTTGTTTGTTTTGATTATGAGATTTTTAAGATAGTGTTGCATAAGTTTTTTTAATATGTTACAACTAGTTAAAAAATATTTTATAATAGAAACATACAACGCTAACACTCGAACTATACATCCTAGTGCTAGTCACGCCCATCTCTAAATGGATCCATTTCCACTTGCCGCATCAAAATGCACGGTCGAGGCAGTTGCTCGTGGACTGTAAAGTGCATTCTCATATTCGCCATTGAGCTGCCGTGATGCAATTTGCATTTGGGGCGGATTGATTGGTGTTATGAGTGCGCCTATTACGGGTTTTAGCTATCGACATTTTAACTGACAGGTCGGACCAAGAGCCTCACAGGGGTCAGGCCTAGGGTTGGAAACGAGCTAAGCCAAACCGGCCGATTCAAGAACGAGCTGGAAGGTTAGTTCGGCTCAGCTCGGCAGTAGGTTTGAGCTGACTCGCGTAGCCCTTGCGAGCCAATGTACGCACACTCGCACAAACAATGATGTTCAAGATCGATGCTGACCACAGTTTATAATCCAATTACACAGTGCACATGAAGATCCACAGATCAAAATCAATTCTTATATCCCCGTCAAGAACAATTGAACTGAAAAAGACTACCAAAGAAATAAGTCAAAATCATTCATGCTCAAGAATATGCATCCACGGAGGAAATTCTTGTATCACAGATAGACAGTGGATCCATTCATCACGAACATAGAGAATTCACATATGTAATCAAGAAATTAGTGGTCTACCTTTGGCCTCACACACATAATAAAAAACAAACACTCCTACATCAGAGAACACATTTGATTGAGTAGCTTGTTAGAAAGGAGAGATCTTTCTGACCGAATGCGCACACTCAACATCTCATCAAGACAAGCAAACATATAACATATTCAATCAAAGATTAGAGACCACAGAGGGATTCAAGAACCTCACCAATCGCTCTCCGGATTGATCGGGCATGAATACCTTGAAGAATTCGTTAATGACAATCTTGGCCTCCCCCTCCTCTTTCCCCTTCTCGTCCTCCCTCACCACCATGGCCGCCTTGCTCTCCTTCTATTGCTGCTCCCGCCTCCTGCTCTCTAACTTATTGCGGCCCGCTATGTCTACCCCTTCCTCCCCCCTTCTCGCCCTCTCTCCACACAATGCCAGAGCTGGCGGCGGCACAAAGGACAGGGGGAGTAGGATTTGGGGGCAGAGGCATAGAGGTAGAGGTGTGCGGTGTCTGGTGCGTAGAGGGAGTGGGATTTGGGGGTAAAGGTGTTTGTGGCTTTGTGGGATTCGAGAGTGAGTGGGGCTTTGTGGCCCAGTTCGTGAGCTGCTCGAGCTCGGCTCGAACATTTCGCGAGCCGAAGAAGAGGCTTAGCTTAGCTTGATAACATCATGAGCCCAAGTCGAGCCGACTCGAGCTGGCTCGTGAGTCTTGGGCTATTTTTTCAGCCCTAGTCAAAGTCATTTGCCAATGATGGCTTGTATAGAGATTTTTTGTAAGAAAAAATAGTTTTTATCTATGGTTTATAACATGTGTAAATTGCCTGAATTTTCTTTAACCCGGTCAACAGGGACAAGCTTCATTGGGGCCAAGTTGGACCTTGGCCCCACAGCAATTGTGTAATTCTACAGAAAAAGCAGTAGTATTTAGGATAATTTAGTCTAAATTGCATAATTTACATATCACCTGGTGTTGACCTCCTCTGATTTTAAGCTCAATGTCCGTCACTGCCGTTCAATTTTACTGGTCTTTGTATTAGCAATTTCCTACGTACCTAGTTTCAAATGGAAGCCATTAGACCTTGATTCGAGTTCACTCGAGCTGCTTAACGTGTGCTGATCGATCCCCCAAAATGAAAATTATGGCACATGGAGTCAACGGCATAGAAGAGAGTGCTCGGATCCGCACGATGCCAAGTCCAAAGTACACGCAAAAATAAATTAAGAACTCCACATGCAACTGTGCATGGGATCACAAAATCTATTCCCAACAGGGGCAAGGCCTATAAAGGCATCCAAACCATGGTCTACGGTTCTATGAAATATAGACACTTATCTCTATGGATAATACTATAATAGAATAAGTCTAGATGTACCGTACAATTTCTCTAAGTCTATGCATGCATAGAGGTGGGTATTGGGTCTTGCGTCTTAGTGGTCCGGCCTGTCGTGCCGGACCGTGTCGCCGCGTGCGATTCGGCCTAGTCACCCTACTGCGTTGCTGCGCGTCCGACCCGCCTCGCCTCTGGTCAGGCTCAGGCATGGCCCAAAACCTGCCGTGCCGGTATTGTGCTGTATCGGTCCAAGCACAGCCCTAAGTAACTATAGACGCTTGAGAAGACGACAACCGCCGCCTCCACCGTCCAGGAAGACAAAGATACCCGTGGGCCAGGCCAGGTGGCAGAAGATAATGATTGGTTGGGCTAGGCCAGTGTGAGGGAGTGATTGGGCGAGGCTGGGGGAGGGATTGGGCAAGAACGGAAAGGTTGGGCCTATTTCGCCGCGTCTGCCAAGCACGCCTAACCGATCGTCTTGTGCGCCGCCTAAGGCCACATTCTCAAGCCCGGCCTGGCCCGCTATTTAATCGCGTCTTGTTGACCCCCACCATGTGCCGTGTCGTCGTGCAGTGTTTAGGCCGTCTTTGTCGCCGATCGAGCTTTGAGTCGCCCAAAAAGCACGTTCCAAGTCCCAGCTCTATGCATGCATGATGATCGCTTCTACCTTCTGTCCGTATGTACTGTAGATCATTATCTTCCTCTCAGTAAAATGTAAAAATGGGCAGGCAATGTGCTTTAATTTTTGTATTTTTCACTGCTACATGTTACATTGATACAGTTCCCAATGTGACACTTTGATCATTAATTTCTATAAAAATATATTATTTCAAATAAAACTAATTATACATTATGAAACTATATTTCATGATGGATCTACTAATATCGATTTCATATTATCAATCTTGGTAATTCTTTATATATTAATAATCAAATTTAAAAATATTTAACCAGCATAATTCTAAAACAACTTACATTTGGGAATCTGGGCAATGTTTAGAAGAGCACTGAAGCACCTCAGGAGTACAATGATTTCCTTAAAGGCATGAACTGCTTTTAGTTAAAATTCTGCTGGGGCTAATTACCAGTTATCACCAACGATGGATGCATACTTCCCAACAAAAAAAAAATATTGTTTCTTTTTACAGAAAAGAAGATGGTTAATTTCACCTAGTCCACTTGCTTTGCTTGTTTAATTTGGTCAAACTCAGAGAGTAGTAGTCCCAAAGACACAAGTATTTATGTTTGGTTTAGTTCGGGGTCCCATATGTTCGCTGTCGCTAGCACCGTAAACATGACGACTAATCAATGGGGCCTAGCTTATAATAATAAATGGGGCCTAGCTTATAATACCGTAGCTAGTTGCATGGTAGGGCTTACACGAAGACACGGGCATATCGACGGAGACAGCCACAGTCGACGCGGAGGAGCTCCGCGGTGGTGGCCCTCGGCCATGGAGTGGCCCCCATAGGATAGCTCCGTAAGCATCAACGGGTCGAGACAGCGGTGGCGACGCGGTTGGGAAGGCGTGGGAAGACTTGGAGCGGAGGGGATGCATGCGTGGGGCACGACGGGGACATGGACATTGTACTGCTTGACTTCGGCAGGTCTTTTGGTGACGAAGACGACGAGGGAATGGGTGGAAAAGGAAAGAGTAGCGGAAGGGTGAAGTAGGAAGAAGAGGGTAATTTGGGTATTTTGAAAAAAAATTGAGAAGCAAAATCTAATGGAGCTTACAGTAATGGAAAATAAAGATAACGTTTTGAAAATGTAGTAGCATATAAGCGAGATATTATTTTGCAATAGCAGATCAAATATTCAAAACATTTACAATAACATATAATTTTCTTTTTAATCTCGAAGCCAAAAGTCCCGAAGCTACTTTGGCGCCACAAATGTAGGCCAGGCTCCACCCGGGGAATTCACCATCTCCATAATAATACCACTCCTACTCAAGACTCAAGAGTAAGAGGAACCAATGATATTGAGACACTTTGGGTTGTTTAGATGAGGGGGTCGATTGTTGAACTAGATTTAGTTTTTCAAAGATAGGTTTAGTTCAGATTCGAATTAAATCCCAATCAAATCTCCTCTTCCGACAAGTCTGCAAAAAAAAAAAACTCGTTTCAATGTCCATTTATGTAGGTACATACTCCATGTATTTAATCGTATTAGCATTCTGTGACTTTCTGTGTCTTGAACCCCAGTTGCAGTCATTGGCGTTCCTGATCTTCGATAAACATAGTTTTGTGGCTAAGACTATGTTACAAACTTATAATTTGTCTACTAGCCACTTTTTGGTACATTTGGCGCGTGCAAGTTTGTTCCGAGGCAAAGCGTGCTAGACCTCGGGTTACGCAAAACGTCTAATTTTGTTTGGATCCCGGGTGAGCTGTCCCCTGCATGCAGGCTGGTTGCTGGAAGGCGGTGGTCGGCGCTGCCGCAGGTGGCTGGCCGGGGCAGCGAGCGGCGCGGCGGCGGCGGCGCGCGTGGTCTTCAGGCGCACGCGAGTACTAATATACAACTGATCGATGAGTGCGTGTGGCCCGGCCGGTATCGTTGTTCTTTGGACGGCAGCCATGCATGGCACACCCTGGTCCAGATCCGTATAGACCTGTCCAAATAGGCGGTCAGGCCCGGTACAGCACTGTTCCATACCGGCAAACCCGATTAGACACGGTCCGGTAGACTCGGTTAATTAATTCGGTCGTGTTGTACCAGCTCCTAAGTCGGTGTATCGATCCAAGCACAGCACACCGGTCTCTCGGACCGTGTCGAGCCGCCGACCACCGCCGCCCTCTCTTGCTCTCCGTGTTTGGGTTGCCGCCGCTACCACCTCCTCCTCTATCGCCTGTCGTGCCCTGTGTTGTGCTGACCCGACCTACTGAACTGGGTGTCGACCCAAACATGACACACCCGAGTATGGTGTTGGGTCGTACCGTGTCTGGATCGGGTCAACAGTCTCATACTTTGAGCCGGCACAACCTATTTAGATAGCTCTAGATTCAACCTACTGTTTCTTTAATCACTGTCCATTCCCCACCTCGCTCAAATTATTATAAGCGCAATTTGCCCGATAACACTACAGAACGCAAAGCAGAGTAAAAAAGAAAGAAGTGTTTCCCTCTTGTGATTCCCTTACGCACGGATGATTAATTCTTACACGAGGCAGTACGATATATGGGCAAAACTCTAGCCAGTAGCTTCGAATTTGAGGATTGAGTTATTGCCCCCCGGCCCCTTGTACAACTCCTATTAAGATTCGTACCCTTTTCTTCTGAAATAATAAGCTACTATACACAGTACGTACCCTCTCGGAGCGAATATTTCGCAGATACGCGTCCGTGTACCTGAGCATTGGTCTCTGTACTCGGTTGCTTCACAGGAAGAAGGCTCGCATGCATTTTCCAGGGGCAAAACGCACAAGCTACGTACACGTACGTACGTACTCCAGTCGATCTAGTGCCGTTGAGATGTATATATAGACGTACCGTCCGGATCAACTACTACAAGAGCATGTGAATCTCTAGGAGGGAGAGTTAAGATGCGAGCTTACGGGAGTAACAACGCAACAGTACATCATGTCCGGTTTTGATTTATGTCCAAGTTCGGTGAACTCGCAATCACAAATCGAATGTATGCGCGTGTCACGTTCCCTCCCTCCCTCCCTCTCTCTAGAAATAAAATCAGAAGCATAATTGGTGACTGTTCTGTCTCTTCATGGCATCATCATCGTCATCATCTGTGTGTATATGCAATCCTGGAAAGTTGTGTTTGGTCAGTGCAGTGCAGCTATATCGGCAGCATTTCGGGGGATCGATCATGTCAAGGAGAGAGATAATGGAGGTTGATGGCACATTCATTCCGACACCAGGGACCCTTCAAAGAGCTATAAGGCAGAGGCATATCCAAGTCTCGATCTGGGTGGATTATAAGTCGAAGTCTGGAAATTTTACTAGTGTTAAAATCCATAACAATATCTTAAAAAATAACCAGACACACGAGTTCACCTAAGAACAGCTGGCCCAGCTCGAGGCTTAAGCTGTGGTTGGCTCCACCCCTGTAAGGCATTGGCACCATTGTTGGCTTCTCTAATTCATGGCTCATAGCTAGACTTGGGCATTGGGTCTGTCTTTTTTTGGCTAGCCCACAGCACGGTCAACGTGGCATGACATGAACATTGTTTGGGTCGTGTTGTGAAGCGGAGGGTCGTGTTGGGCCTGGCCCCGGGCATGATGGGCGGCACAACACGACATGCCTACATAGGCCGTGTTTGGACTGGCACAACACGAAACAAGCCTGACAGATCCGAAGTAGGAACAACACGCGGCAGGGCGGTGTGTAGTGCCTTGCCCTGCGGTAGGCCGCCGCCCCGCAATGGAGCTCCATGTCGCCGCGCACGCGCGCATGCTACCCCGCCACCATGCTCGCCGGCTCATGCCGTGGCCCGGCCATTGCCCAACGCCGGATCCGACGTGGAGAGGGGCAAAGGAGGCGGGGGAGGCGGAGCCCGTGGAGGAGCGCGTCCCACCAATAGCGGTGTCGATGGGAGCGACGAGGGAGGTGGAGAGGGAGAGGTAAAGGGAGGAGAGGAGCAGAGGTGGCGGGGGAGGCGAAGCCGCAGTGGTGGGTGACAGTGGCGAGGTAGGAAAGGCGACTGGGAGGCAGGGCCCATGGAGGAGCGTCCGTCCCACTGATAGCTATGTCGGTGGGAGCGACGAGGGAGGCGGAGATGGAGGGGAGAGGAGAGAGATAGGAGAAGCGGCAGTGAAGGCGGAGCCGCAGTGGTGGGCGGCGGCGGCGGGGTGGGAGAGGCGACTTGGGAGGCGGGGCCTGTGGAGGAGCGCTCATCCCACGACAACTGTGTTGGTGGGAGCAACGAGGGAGGCGGAGATGGAGAGGGAGAGGGATACAAGAGGCGACAAGGGAGGCAGAGCCGCAGTGGTGGCCGGGGGGTAGGAGAGGTGACTGGGAGGCAAAGGTGGATAGGGAGAAGAGAGGTGACAAGGGAGGTCGGGAGGGAGAGGGAGAGGGAGATGAGAGGCGCCGAGGGAGGCGGAGAGGGAGTGGTAGTGTTACTGCTGCGGGGGCCTGCGGCTATGGCAATAGCGTTGCTGCGCTAGCATCAAGTCAACATGCAGTGGCAGTGCTGCAAGCTTAACTTTTTACAGTGATATGACGGAGGAGCATGGCTGCATGGGGTGAGGTAGAGAGGCGACGGGTCGCGCAAGTAGACAACTTTTGCAACGGGCAAATGCTAATGTTCGCCATTGCTCATCCTATAAATTACCTCCCCCTCCTCGTTTCTTCACCACGCGACCAGCTAGTCTTCTTTCCTTGCTCTCTAATTTCTAGTTTTCTATTGATACTACTCGCTAGTCTTCCAATATATTTAGTAAGAAGAAGTCAGCTGGGAGGAGCAGCAGAGGATGCCATCACACTCCTAGTCCTCCCCCAAGAGAAAGTGCAAGAGCTAGAGATCGATCCCCGCTAAATCTCCCAGAGCATGGGAGACTATGACATGGATGACCATCATATGGACAGAACAGGGGCTTTGAGAATGCCCACTTCACCCCGAAGGTTGTCCGCTTGTCCACCTAGGATGCTGGGGTCGGTTCATCGGTGCAAGCAACGGATGGAGGCTCCGGCGGTCGACGTGCATGGTGTTGGTAGTATATGGAGTACAACACAGAAATGAAGGATGGACATCAGGTACCATATGTCACTTGTAAATATTGCCATGCTAAATTATATGCATGCTCAGGTGGAGGAACATGTCATCTCAGGTGACACGCAGAGGCATATTTAAAGAAGATAGCGGCTGGGCGGACACAAGGGGGGAACGTTCAGACCCAGCTTAACTCTGGGGTTGATGGTTCAGTGAGTATATGGATGTACAACCCTCAGGTAGCTAGAGACAAAATTGCTAGTTATATAGTTACTAAAGATCTTGCGATTAAGATAGACGAAATCTCTAGTTTCGATAGAATGATCCAACGCGGTTTTGCCCATAATTCTGACATGTTAGTAGGAGAACAACTATGTGTGACATAGTAGAATTGTACAAACATAAACTATCAAGTTTGAAAGAGGACTTCCTGAAAATTATATTTTCTTTTTCTTTAACCTCGTACATACGAACTTCATCCCACCAAAGGGCTATCTTAGTGTTATTGCACATTACTTGGAACTTGAATACACGAGTCATAGGGTTTAGGCCAATCAATGAGGCACACACCAGAGAGACCATTGCACAACACATATTAGAGGTCATTCATGATTTTTAAATAGAGAATAAAATTATTGCCATTACTCTTGATTTTGCCTGAAGTTTCTTGGTGACACAATGGCGGCCATGAAGTTTCTTGCATGCAATTGCAGTAATGAAACCTAGTTTAGACAACATATGTGATGTTATTCAGTTCATTACAACTTCGGGCCCAAGATATATGGAGTGCTATAGGTACAACCTAGACAAGAAGGTGAGGTGGCACTCCACGTATACTAGCTGGCATGAAGTTTCATCCTCCATTAGAGATGCATGTGCCACATACTTAATCTCATCATGCATGCAGAATTGCAGGTAATGAAACCTAGTTTAGACAACCTATTATTGAACCAATGGATAGTATAATTTTAAAATATGTTAAAGCTATCCCACGTCTCTTCTGCTTTTGTACTATTTTTGATCATCGGAGAAAATTAGCAGATATGAAGGAGGCTTATGAGGGAATTGGGAAAAATTTATCTTTATTTTTCTAGGGCTTACACTCACATTCATGATGAGCTTTTTTAAGTTTTCGATTTGTATTATGAAAAGCTTGGTAGCACAAGTCAATCGAGAAAAGGTGCTTCAACAATGCAACAAGAACAACCCAGTTTGAGCGCTTCCAACATGTGAAAGAAGTTGAAAGACCTAGCATCTAGTTCGTCCTCTCATGTACCGAGCAAGTCGCAATGGAATCCAAGAGTAGATTTCAACTACTAGCTCGACACACCTTTTGCAGACACCGAGCTTGACCTCGCAGAGGGCAATGATGTCAACCTCTTGTTGTTGTGGAAGAACTACCAGCATATTTATCCTGTGCTATCACATTTTGTACGAGATGTACTTATGGTTTCAGTGTAGTATGTCCCATCGGAAGCCACTTTCAGTACGGTGGGGAGGATAATCGAACCAAAGAGGTCGTCTCTCACACCTGAGATGGTTGAGGCACTCACATGCCTCAAAGACTGGGAGAGCACAGATGAACAGACGCAACATCAGCTCGAGGATCCGAAGATTGTGGAGGCGATAGTCGGCCTGGAGAATCTCAACGTCAACTATTATATGTATGTGCATGTACTTGTTGAACTCTTTTCCTTACGAGGGTACCCCACACTAGGGTGTAAGATTTTTAACATGACAATAACATTGTATTTGTTCCCAACAATGAATAAATTTTAGTTTTTCCCTGAATATTTGTGTGTTGTTGCATCATGCACAATTTTTATTTTATTTTATTTCCCAACATAATATTTATTTCTCCCACTTTTTCCAATCCTCTTTTCTTTTTCCCTCATTTTTTTTTCTTTCCCCTCTACTTTTTCACTCTTTCCCGAGTTACCTCTTCTTTTTTCCTTGTCCCTCTTCTTTTCCCTTTCTGTCTCATCCCCATTGTCATCCACCTCCCTGTCTCCTCAATGGCCGCCACGCACCCCCACCTCCCCTTTCCACGCGACGGCGGCCACCTTCCCCCATCCCCCAACCTCCTCCTCACTATCACCGCCCCACACCAAATCGTCAATGCCCCCACCCCTATGCCCCTCCTCCTCATCCATGGGTCGTGCCCAATGCCCCACCCCCATGGTCCCACCCCACCTCACGGTCGCCATCCCCTCCACACCACTGCCCTCCTCCACCGCGCCCCACCTCGACACTGCTACCCTCCTCCATCGCGCCCCACCTTCCTTCCTCTGTCGTTGGCATGCGGACTGCGTCGGCACGGTAGTCGCATGGTGTCAGTGCCATATATGGAGCTCCACAGTGATGGTGGTTTCCATGGAGATGGCGGATGCCATGACGCCAGACGACCACAGTGAAGGCGCTCCATGGCGACCATGGGCCGCGACGACGGCGGCTCTGGAGGGTGCCACTCCTCCATAGCACAGTGCAATAGGACTAGGCCTAGGCCGACACAGCACGACATGGAACAGCCTGACGTACCAATGAGCTGTGTCTGAACTTGACATGCTAGTGGGTTGTGTTTGAACTCGCCTCTGGCTAGTTGGACCATGCTAGGCTGGCACAACGGGATGGCCGTGCTGGGCCGGCACGATAAGGTTCAATGATCAGGTAGTCGTAGCATAGTATTGTCTTGTTCAAGGTCACATGCACTGTTAGTTGTTGTTTTTTTCGAGGGCACTGTTAGTTGGGTCATGCATCCATCACGCAAGGATTTAGGAACAAGAGAGAGAAGTTTTGGTGTAACCACGACAATATGTGTAATTATATTATCTGTTTTTTTTTTGGCATATGTATGCAGTTCCTATTAGAAAGAAACCGACGCAATGCATCATTGCAGATAGGCAACCTAGTGATATATATATATATATATGTGTGTGTGTGTGGTTGCTTGTGCCTCTGTACTTGCTGCATCACCAGCATACTTATATCACCACACTGCATCACGCATGGACCACAGGATAAAAATTGCATGCATGTAGATGGACCTAGCTGTTCCATTCAACTGAAAATGGACGTCTCAGATCGAGCCAAAACATTGCGGGGGCCAAATGTAAAATGTTCTTCTGATGCCAAAACATAAGGTATAGCAAGCTTTCTATTATCCGAGACCACGACATAAAACTAAAACCACACTGGTGTGTGCGTGTGTGTGTATATATATATAGCCAATTAGTTCTTAAGAATGTATATATAATAATTGTAGTAGGAGTGACAGTAACACACACACATACACGCAATTAAGATCGAGGTGACCACACGTCCGGTCCGGGCTAATCCCTTTCTTGTGTCGCGGCAGTGCTCCTTTGCCTTTCCGCGGTCAAAAGCGGGCAAGAGTGGGGGAGGCCTGATGGTGTCCGCATGCGCGTGTGCACTTGGTAGCATGAGAGGGCAGCTTGGTTCATCGATCTGATTCCATTGGAGGCAGGCACATGGCCAATTGCCCCATCACTTGGCCTCTTGCTGTCCATTGGTTGTGTGCTGCATCCATCCGGCCGTGTATGCGGTACACATAAGCATTCTTTTGCTTTGGATCCATGGAGAAATGTTATTGGAGCTAGGGACATCTTGCTATGTTCTCTTGCTGATCCTGAATCCAGCCAAGCATTACCTGAATCCAGCCATCCATCACTCTGATGTATGTACCACATGAACTACTAGAAGATGGGTGGGGGGGTAGGCATAAAGCGACCATCTGTCAGCTAGTACTGTTGCTGTAGTGCTAACTGGGAGAAAAAGAATTCTCCATGACATCCTATGGATGGATGGATGAATGATTCTGATCTAGACATCAACCTCGCTCTCTCTCTCTCTCTCTCTCTCTCTCTCTAGTTGAGTTGAGCATATTCAATTCGATCTTGCTGTGCCTTCTAAGACTTCTATATATTTGTGTCAAGGCATGACCTTTATCTACTAGCTATAGCTAATTAACACTAAGCATACCTTTCATGGTTTGGTTTAGGAGCCCTTGGGGCTGCTTATATATATATGTGGGGGACTGAAATCAAAGATGGCACTTGATTTGGCTCAATTATGTTAAGAAAGTGCACAGCTACACGGTTGGTGTACCAGAAGCCAGCGAGTTCTCCAGAGTCCAGGCAGCAAGATTCTAGTTCGACAAGAACAATTTCAAGCAGGATCTTGCTTTGCAATCTTGTAACAATGATGTCAACTTAATACTAATCTAGTAATAGTAACCCCTCTTAAGCTCCAACCACCCAATGTTTTAGGTCATTTTGCATGTTGACACTGTCCTTGTAGCATTGCTCTGACAGTATCATTTATTAAAAATCACAAAAAAAACATGTTATTAAAGTATATTTCATGATGAAATCGTAATATCAAATTAACATGTAGCAATCTAGTTACTCCCTCTGGTTCACAAAAATAAGTTGTTTTGGACATCGACACGGTTCTCAAAAGACAACTTTAACCACTAATTACTATTATAATATATTTGTAAAACCTAATAAAATTATAATATATTGTGTATCTAATTTAAATATTTAAAAATACATTGATAGCCAATATTTTTAAAATTTGACTGCACGTATTCCAAAATAACTTGTTTTGTGAATTTTTAAAACTAACGACGTTTTTACTCAACCTACATTGGGACTTCATGGTTTCATCAATTCCGTTCCCACCTTGATTAATCAAGAAAACCCCAACTAAGAATTCTTAATTTGTCACACAACTAAACTAACTAAGCTATGACTAAGCCAAATCTAAGCACCAAACGAAAGCATAAGTCCAGCCATCATGATGACCTTAGCTCTACAGTGATCATTCCTATGCGACCAATCAAAGGAGAATCGTATTAGTATTGTCGACAGCGAATGATTTGACCATATCTTAACACGTTTGTCGGTCCAAATCATTCAACGATACTTGAGCCGATCAAAGCTGTTTATTTCTCTGGCGCTATATTTCTGGTGCTACACTGAAATTGTTTTTGGTTTTATCTCTCAAGATATTATCCTTAATTTTGCGACCATGTCAAAGAATTATCCAATCCGAGCCCGACAAAAACCATCACACTTTGACAATTAAAGAGGGATAGTGAGCTGATTGGACCATGCTCAACAAGAAGAAACGCCTTTAATCTTGCTTGTTTCTTGAAGGAAGAACTTGTCTTTCGTTCATCGCTTGTGCTTCAAACCAAATAAATAGGAGTATGCATCTAATGGACATCGTATAGCTAGCTGGTGGTTGAACAAGAATTTGACGATATAGTGCACGTCAAAACTAATTAAGAATGGATCAAGTACAGTCGCGACTTGATCTAGCTAGCTCCATGTAAGCTAATCGATAAGAAAATCGCTGGTTATTAATTTACTAAAAAAGAGGAATTGCTGGTTTTCCAAGGAGATGTGGAAGCAAACGGTGTAGCAGTGGTGAGGTGAGGTCAAGCAAACATCACATGTCGACAGAGGCGAGTGGCAAACCGGCAAGTGCATGCATGCGGCCGAGGAGGGGAGGGAGCACGGCACAGCAGAGGGCAGTGGACGGGAGCGCGCTCGCGCGGGTCGCGTCGCGTCGCGTCGTCCCGGACGCCTCGCCCGCGCGAGCGAATCTCGAGGCAGCCAACGGCCGGCCCTGACAAAAACATAACGTGGACGCTCCTAATGTAAAGAACGGTTTATCATCCGCGTTTAGATCTCTAATGCAGATGATCCGAGTCCTTCCCGACCCCACGATCCCGTCCCGTCCCGTCCCGTCCCGTCCCGTCCCCTCTACTCCTCACATAGTCACGTGTGGTGGTGGCGCGCGGCCGGTGCCATCGCAACGTCTGGCTACTGTTCATAGCGAGGTATCCAATCCCGGGCTCACATGCTTCCGCTCTCGATGACCCCAAACATCCCACGAACTATCTGTTTTTCTTTATGAAGTGACACCCTATATAATCCATGTCTAAAGTTTGATCACCAATGTAGTTAAAATTAGATTTTTTAAATAATATTAATTTTAAAAATATATACTCGATTTTTTTTTACAAAAATAAGTTTTAATTGGCGACAGGGCCTATGCACTAGCGACAGGGGACTCAACAGTACAGAGAGGTCTCTGTCGCTAATTGAATTCGTGACATGGATCTGCCGCCGTTCCAATTGGCGATATGGATCTTGAATTTTTTTAATATTAAAATTTGGAAAACAACCATTTCAAATGGCGATAGGGATCCTACATGTCTCTGTCGTCATTTCAAATGGCGATACAATCTCCCTATAAAAGACATTTAAAACTCTAAAATTCGGGGAAAACTCACTTTTATTCAAAAAAAAAGAGAAAGAGGGGAGGGAAGGGAGAAGAGTAGAGGAGGAGAGAGGCTAGCGAAGCACCGCCCATCCGGTCGTCTACTTTTTAGGTAATTTTTTTAATCGAATGGATTACATAGTTTTAAATTTACGGTATACACAGTGTAGTATGTTGTGCATAATCCTTTTCAGTTGGTAGTTTAGTTTTAGATATGTGGGTAATTGTGAAAATCTTGTTTACTATGAAGTACGTCAAATATGTCGGACTATTCTTGAGGGTCCCAATGGGATTGATTTACGTTATTCCTAATCGGAGTCAGTGCCCCTGACAAGACCAAAGCAGCGTACATAGGAGTGGTCCTCCAGAATAGCACTTCGATAATTTTACGTTATTCGAACTCTTGGAATATCGACTAGTTACACAAATTTTATATGTAACCAACCACCCCGACAATAAAGTATCAAGTTCATTCTATCTTTATTATCTTACTTTGAGTAGCACTTCGATAATTTTTTGACTATCCCCTGGTCGTAAGTTTTTTTACAACTGGTATCCAGCCCATCTTTACACTAGGTGAAAGGATAGGAACATCACCTAGTCGAAACATTTTCTTTCTGCACGTAGTCTTGCCCACTAGAATGAACTTCCTAGTGTCGACTCATTTCTCACTTTTGTTGCCAACACAAAGAGCTCGGGTTCAACAAACATGGTCAAAATATTTTCAAGCCAACTCTTACTACCTTAGTTTATTTCTTCATTCGTTTTGAAAAATACTCTAAGCAGAGTACACTTTGGTAATTTGTTTGACTACTCTTGGTAAACTAGGTTGGTTCTAACTAGTTGGAGAAAGACACAACATCTAGTCGAAATCTTTCCTCTCTACATGTGTTCCTGCCCACTAGAAGGAACTTCCTAGCGTCGTCTTGTTTCTAACTCTTACTACCAGGGCAAACCTATTGGGTGCACTCGAAAAGGTCAAACGAATTCTAAAGGAACTCCAGACGTTTGTCTAACTCAAGTTTCCACTCTTGATTTAATTAATCTAGTCGGAGATGATAACATCACCTAGTCGAAGCCTTTCCTTTCTGCACGTGGTCCTGCCCACTAGAAGGAACTTCTTAGCGTCAACTCATTACTACTCTTACGACCAGTGCATTATAATCGGGATCATAGACTATAAGTTAGCCAAACCTCTCTTTTTCAGAAAACCCTTTTAATACTATTTACTTAGTTTATCTAAATAAACTAAGCAAATAGTCGGGGCTAGGATAAAGTTATTAATATGACTTTAATTCTTAGTCTTAATCTCTTTTTTCATTCATTATCTTATGAGTTACTAACTACTCGACAAGATGATTTTTCAGGAATAAGAAAGGATCATATATATCTACAAACTTATCTTTGTAGGTTCCAATTACAAACTACTCTGACGAAGGAGATCCTATCTGCATCTCCACCATGACTGCCTTGCTGATCGACTGCATATCTTCCATCAACTGCTCCGCTTCTGCTTCAGAGCAGTCGAAGTCGGCTTTGACTGGTTGCAGATTAAAGTTAGGGTCATGAACTTTAAGTTTTACCAAAACAAAACTTATTCCGCCTTCGACCGCCTCCTTTATCGAATCAGCTTGGTTGGTCTTCAGAGTGGTCATCAACTATTGCAAAGTCCTGACTTATTTTCTAATGGTACTCAAGTGAGCAATTATCTTGTCTTCACGAGGAGCAACCTCATCGGCATGTCGCCCACTGAGTACATTGTTAAGGAGAGAAATGTTGTCAGGACTAGTCGAAGCCTCATGGAGTTGTTTTATTTCAACTGCTTGCTCTGAAAAGAATAAGGCTAGTCGGATAATGTGACCGCTAAAGGAAAACAAAACTGGTCGCAGGAAAAGACGTGTTTACCTCCAAGTCGAGAATCTAACTTCTTGACTTCATCGTGATGAGAGACAGTGTTTTTTTGCATAGCGCTCCTCCCAAGACATAACCCCATGATCTTTTGCTTTGGCGATATGGGAAATCTCGTGAACAACCATGGTCTAGTCTTTGACCTCGGTTTCGAGCTTCCCCATTTCGACCTATTTTTCTAAAAAGGAATGAGGGTTAGAAAAAGAAAAGAAGGTTCTAAGCGGTCTTAAGTTCAGCACTTACCGTTTATTTGTCCCTGTAACTTTTGAATTACAGAGTTTGCCTCCTGAAGCTTCTTCAGAAGGGCTTCTCTCTCTTCACTTAGCTTTTTCGTCTCGACCTTCTCGTAGTCGAGCGAATCTGGCAAAGACTTTTTGTTGCTCTTGAACCTACAGAGGAAAAGAATAGATATGAGCATAGGACAAGCGGTTGTAAGTATTTCTATGACTGGTACCAAGTCGTAAGTTTTTCTACGACAATCCTCTGGTCGTATGTTCTTCGACGACCATTATCCAGTCGTAAGTTTTTCTACGATATTTTCCTGATCGTAAGTTCTTCTACGACCAGCACATAGTCGTAAGTTTTTCTACGATAATCATCTAGTCGTAAGTTCTCCTACGACCAGTATCTAGTCGTAAGTTTTTCTACGACATTTTCCAGGTCGTTAGTTCTTCTACGACCAGCACATAGCGTAAGTTCTCCTACGATAATCCCCATAAACACTGTGCAAGTGGTCGAAACATAAACGACTACGAATAATAGTGAATTACCATCTTTCTTCCTGCTCTCAGAGTTCCGCATTCTCCTGTCGCAGCTGTATAAGTTGTCTGTTGTACTATACAACAGTGACAATTTGCTCTAGAGCTCTCTGCATAAAGAAGGACAGTCAGAGGTGAGAAAAGCCACATATATAAATGTTGACTAACAAGCACTTACGTTGATACTCGTTTGAGCAAACGTGGAGAGTACGCATGTAGGGTTCTTCAGTTCATTAAGCTCTTAAACCCAATTCCACCACACCTTTTCGAGTCTCTCGTCATCAAAAACATTCCCCATGTCAGGAATATCCATGGGGTGTGGAACTCGTCTACGATACCTGAAATTAGAAGACCCCACAACGAAAGCCGGACCGAAGAATTCAGAAAAGAAGTTAACATATTCTTCTTCTTCTGATTCGGTGACGATAGCTCCTTCGGACCGGGAGGAACGCCTATGACGACTTCCTTCCCGGTGCGGTGGCCCAATGATCCATCGCCTTGGCCTGATGCCTCCACAACATCATGCGTTGTTTTCGCCTCAGCCTCTACGACCACTCCTATGGTCGCGGTTGCTTTGGCAGCAACGACCTCTTCCACCACTCGGACGGTGGACGACCGTTCGACCACCGCCACTGTCATTCCTCTAACTGCTGGAGAAATAGCAGTGGATTCCTCGACATAACGTCCTTGAGGGCTGGAGGAGTTGCACTAAGATAACAAGAAGGAAAATGTGTCAAATGGTAAAAACAAAAGGTAAATGATGTTCTTACACTTTTGTATTCTTACATACCTTCGTGTGCCAGATTTGATCTTGAATCTGGAAGAAACCTTCCCAAAAGAAAATTTCTTCGATTTCTTCTCAAGCACGACCACGTCTGGTCATGGGTATTGAGCGAGCACTACCGCTCCTTGAGCCTCCTGGCTCTCCGGATGGCCGAGACCTATCTCAACCACATCAAGGGCGGCACTGGCCTCGACCATAGACATTGCTAGTGCAGCGGTTTCCTTCACAAAAGACATAAAACTCTTTTAGTTCTCTCTTAATTGTTGCTCGACAAAGTTATGGGCGGCAGAAACTGCGAAAGTCTTATTATCGTAGTAAAAGGGTACCTTAATCTTGGTGACTTTGCGTTTGAATGCTTCAGCCGCTTTTGCCTTCTCTGCAGTAGCCATTTCTGCAACGAACCATGCAAAAGGCCTGGTCAGAGCAGCAGAGCTCGAGCTTGCGCCTCCCATGTTGGTGACTTTCACGAGCCGATGCTTTTTGTCCAGAGGAGCCTCGACTTGCTCCATCGCCGCGCCAACAACCATTAATTTGACCTCTTCATCGTCTCGACGGTCTTCCATGCATACTTTCTGCAGAAGTCAGAGAAAGAAGTATTATTAAGGGGTTGTAAGTTTTCTACGACCAGAACCTAGTCGTAAGTTTTTCTACGACAACCCTCTAGTCGTGAGTTTTTCCATGACCATTCTCCGGTCGTAAGTCCTTCTACGACCAGTACCTAGTCGTAAGTTTTTCTACCACTACAAGATCCTAAAGAAGAAACCAGTCCTTGATTACCTTTAGGCTTTCCCTCCTATCCTCTGCGGTTAAAACCACAAGGATTTGAGGAGCTGCCACGTTTGGTGGCGAGGATTTCTCACAAACGATCTTGACCCGAGCGTCAATTTTTACTTATGTGAGATCTGCAGGAGCAAATAAACTTTTAATAATCAAGTTCAAAATCAATAGAAAGAGAGCTAAATTGAATGTTTATTTAGCCTGCTTGTAATCTATGGTTGGGTCTTGCGACCCAGAGTACTTCCATATGGGATGTGCTTGTTTCTTTAGAAGGCTAATGCGGTGCGTGATGAAATCCTTAACCACGTGCCAACCGGTGAGCGCCTCCTCCTTCAAGTCCTTGATGGCTTGAATGTAGGGGGCGATCTAGCCAAGATCCTTGGGAGTCGAATCCCACGAAGAAATCTTCTCGGCTGCGTTCCCGGCGAAAGAGAGGTTGTCTTTACTGGTTGTCTCCCAGTAGAACCACCTTTTCTTCCATCTCGACCATGAAGACCGGGTGAACATCTGAATGTACTCCTTCGACTTCCTGTCGTGGTGCTTCAGACTACAACTACTGGCGACTCCCGCCAGCCGGTTCATCCCGTAAAAATACTAGAACTACTCCAAGTCGGTTGGAATCCCCAGTTAGGCCTCACACAATTATACGAATACACCTAATATTGTGATAGAATTGGGAACGAGGTTCACCAATTCCACCCCAAAGTGTTCGAGTGCGGGCGTGAAGAAAGGGTGAGCAGGCAATCGAATGCCACACTCACAGTACGCCTAGAAGACGGGGATCTGCCCAATCTCCCCTGACAGCCAATGTTGCCTATAAGACTCAATCCACTTCATGAACTCCTTCTTTGGGATCTTCTCGACGGCGACCAGAGCTTTCATCTTGGTCGCATCCATCTCTGATTTGGCCCACTGGGAAGCGGCTGTGTCCATCTTTCTTAAGGGGAGGAGGCTTGGAGGCGTATGATTTGGTTGGCGGTGGAGAATGCAAAAGTTTGATGAATAGTTGGAGTGATTGGGGAAAGTAAGAACCCTACAATCGCACCCACGAAAAGTTTTTATAACCGCACACTTGGTTTAAAGACGTGGCATCCCAAGAGTTGCCACCTCTTTGGGAAACGCTCCAACAGACAGGTCTATGAGAGTCGATACAGATTTGTAAATTTGTTTATTCGAGAAAACCGAGTCTGTCTTTACACCTCAAGCGAAATTACCTTCTTGACCAAGTCTTTTTCTAGTCAAATGAAATACCAGTCAGAAAGGATTTACTTCCTATTACCATACTACAACCACTTTGTAGTCGTAAGATTTCCTACGACCACCTTATAGTCGTAAGGTTTCCTGGAAACCTCTTGACCAAGTTTGTTTCTGGTCAAATGAACTACCAGTCGAAGAGTCTTTCCTTCGACCACCCTTCTACGGCAATCTTCTAGTCGTAAGATCATCTACAACTCCTTTCCCAAGTAGGTACTTTCACTTGAAGCTGGAGGGCCAGATGACGAGGATATATAAATTCTCATTTAATTATTTATCCGTAATCCTTATTATGGATAAGGACTCCATTATATGGTTCTTGAATATACCCCTTAATGTTCATAAGGGAGAAGTTGTAGTCGTAAGATCTTCTACGACTACCTCGTGATCGTAAGTTGTTCTACGATCACCTCATGGTCGTATGTCCTTCTACGACCAGGTCAACTACGACCACTCCATAGTCGTAAGTTCTTATACGACTAGCACATAATCGTAAGTTCTTCTATGATCACCTCATGGTCATAAGCCCTCCTACGGCCAGAGTTAGTTATGACCACCCTATAATTGATCGAGCTTATAGACAAGTAGACTCAATTGATTAGGACATATAAACAGTCAATATACGCTATTATTCTCTAGAATAACTGCACGATTAAATTCTCTGTCCTGGTGATAACTGTCTGGCGATGTAGGAATGCTACTTCTCCAACTAAAATCTATGGTAAATGCGCCATCACCTGAAGCATTGATACGCCCTTTCGGATGGAGAAATTATCGTCCACTTCGAGCACACTATAAAAGGAGAAATCACCGGACGGCGGAGGGGTAGAGTGGGATAAATACACAATCAGGAGCACAAGACATTGCATTTCAGTCTTTCTCTTGATCTGTAACCAACATCCTTAATATAGCCACACAGGAGTAGGGTTGCTATTCTCTCTGGAGAAGTTCCGAACATATATAAAAATCCATGTGTCATTCTCTCTGTGTGATTTGAGTCTTGGAGACCCCCGAATCAAACAATCATTACATATGTTCGGTTCTAAAACATCGACAGACGGTGGGATTTGGTCCTTCTGGACTAGGCATATGCCAAGCACATTCCTGCATTGGCGGCTGAACAAGAAGGAGGTGGTGATGCTGAAAAAGAAGTCGAGGACTCCAGCCACAGCGCGGCACACACAATGGCCGAATATCCTGGAGTTGTTGATACTGTCGATGAAGACCCTGCAGAAGGAGCTCCTTTTGTCAGGCAAGCTAGCGGGCTTGCTAACGAGAGTGAGGATCTAGAAGCCCTAGTGCAAAGGATGGATTTCGAAGACCGGGACTACGTGACATTGTCAGAAGATGAAGGATCCGATGACGAGGATGATGTGTACCAGTGGGCGGTTCTATCCGAGTGGAACACATGCCAATTCGACAACCTCGTTATTAACGAAGGCTTCTGTGTGCTGCGGGAGTACGATCAGAGCGAGGTCATGCAAGGATCTATGTACAAATGCAAGGAGGCATGCAGGAGGCGGTCAAATTCTGGGTCTTGTCGGTGCGGCGTACATTCACAGTTATCAAGTCTAACCCAAAATGCTATGACGCGAAGTGCGACATAGAGTGATGCCCTTGGCGAGTGTACGCATTTCAGTCTAAGTTGGACACCTACTAGAAATACTCTATAGTGGTCTCTCACACATGTGTCGTTGTTGAGTTAGTGCAGTCCCACATGAACCTATCATCAGGCTTCATCGCGAACCTCATATACGATGAGATCGTGGATAGTCTAGATTTTGAGCCACGATCCATCAGTTAGGCGATTAAGACAAGGTTCCAGGGAGGGCAAAATGAAAGGCATTGGAATGAAGATTCGGTACATTTGGGGACAGCTATCACAACCTACTGGGGCTACTCCGAGTCATACAAGATAGGAATCCTGGCACTCATGTTGACATTCAAGATTCCATGCATCTGAAGTGGGCCAATAAGAGGGCACTGAAGCGAGCATTCTTCGCCTTTAGTTCATGCATCAATGCATTCCGGTACTACCGTCCAATCTTGTCCGTAGATGTTACATTCCTGACTGGAAAGTATAAGGGCCAGATACTGACTGCAATAACGATGGACGAGAACAATCAAGTTCTTCTCCTGGCATTCGCTTTCATTGAAAGCGAGAACACAAACAGCTAGTTGTGGTTCCTGAGGAATTTAAGGATTTCTGTTGTACAAGACCGTCCTAACGTATACATCATACATGATCGATATGTGGGCCTGCTGAGTGCAATAACTCAGCTACAATAAGGAGAGAACGAACCACTTTCATGGACGGATCTACAGAGCAGGTGGTGTATGAGGCACTTGGATGCAAACTTCTATAAGCGGTTCCGCAACAAGGACTTGATGAACCTATTCAAGCGGCTGTTTTACTAGAACCAGCATCAAAAGTTTGAAGCACTCTGGAAGATTCTGAATGAGCGGACCTAGACGCACAGAAGAGAGGCAGCAAAAAAGGCCACCCCAAGCGATGACCAGGCCCCTAAAGCATTGCCACAACTACCCAGAGATGGTACTAGTGTGGCGAGGAAGACGGGGGTGCAGGTGAAATACTTCTCGGACTGGAATGAGCACGAGCCTAAGGAGAAGTGGTCACTGCTACATGACACGGGTGGTGCACGATATGGTGTCATGATAACCAATCTAGCTGATGTGTATAATTGGTTCATGCGCGGCGCCATTGCGATTTGTCAACAAAATATGTAACGGCGTTGCGTTGAATGCTATGTAATGTCATTATGATTTGTCGACATAATATATTATGACATTGTGCTGAATGTTTATGTAATACCAGTGTAATTTTTTTGACAAAATATGTGCTCAGAAATGGCCAGTACAAAAGCAGTGTAGAGGATCTCTGTCGCCAGTTGAATTGACTACAGGGGTCTGTCTCCAATTTAACTAGCGTCAGGGACCTTTCTGTATTGTTGAACCCTCTGTCGCCGGTGCAACCTGCCACCATTCCAATTGGTGACAGACACCTAGTTTTGTAAAAAAAATTTGACTATTTATTTTTATAATTATCTTTTAAACTAATATTATTTTTTAAAAATCATTAAAACTATCTAGATTGGCTATATGAAAATTATATCATTAGATGTGTCGTTAAACATACTTTCATAATATTATAATTTTATTAGTATGTAATAATATAAAGTTAAAAAATTAAAGGTCAAAGTCACATCTCAAAATTTCGTGTTATTGGCTGTAGCACACCCAAATTTCATGTCTTTGCTGAAAGACACTAAAAATATGCCCCAGATCGCACCACTATCACAAGTGGTAGTGGTGGTGGTGGTGGGGAGGCATTGCAATGTTGTCTTCTTGCATACCGACTGGCCTGCAGCTGAGCCAAGACATGGTGAATGCAGCAACGATCATATCTCTTAGTCCTTGCTTGTGTCTCAAACATACCTTTGAGCGCCATGATCATATCGTAGGCCTCAATGTTCTCAAACTACTTCTGAAGGTCTGAGTTCAAGGCATCAAGCATGAGACATCTAACATCAAGGGACTCATCACAAGCCTTTTTATAGGTTGTTTTAAGAGCAGCAGCAGGCATTCTCAGCAGGCACATCAGGAATTGGTTCCTCTAGAATATGTTCCTTTTTATCTTGCCTAAGAACAATTCTCAGGTTGCGGGACCAGTCCGTCAAATTTGTTCCATTCAGTTTTTCCTTATCAAGTATCGAACGTAAAGCAAAACTGGATGTAGGTACAGCAGTTGGTGCCATGATCTACAACATGAAATATGTAAAACTAAGACATATGTTCAAGAAAAGTAACTTCTATTAAATAATTTAATGAAAATACTCCCACTAAAAACCATATCCCTCTTATGACATTTTAGTGATTCAAGACCCACAATCAGTTAATCAACTAGTGAGTTTTGGCATCACTGCTAGAAGATTAATGAATTTGGTAAGCAATCCCTTGCTAATCATATCTCTATATGACTCTTGTTGTTGGGCAGCATCTCTATGCTCCGGCACCCAACCCTATGCCCCAAGGTCCATAACCGTTATGATGACCTTGTCAAGTAAAACTAACGCTTGCGTGTAAGTGTTCGACACAAACCCATCGAGTCAAGAAATATTAATGGCACTCTACTTTAGCAAGACCTACCATTAAAATACAAGAATATGGATGGTGCAGCTAATTGGGAGGACATCAATTTAACTTAATATTACCTGAGGGAATTTTACTTCTACCATGTTAAAAGCATTTCAAGCAATTAAATAACATACATAGAAATAAATGAACAGGAATATAAGGGCATTCACAAACAATCAAATTGCATTGTGATATAGTATGACCCTTCCTCGTGGTGATCTCCATCGCCAAGCATCCTATTCGTCATGTCTCCAAGTTGCCAAAACCTCCAAGTACTCTCATTTAAGCCATTACTCCTAACAGCACCAGGGATAAAATTACAAGGAGTGAAAAAGCACCACAAGTCGACACGCAGGCCGTTATACAAATATAGACAGCCTTGGGTTGCAATAAACATGACACGCAGGTCATGAACATTACACACATGCATGCATCTCATACATCATGGGTCATACTATTCACATCAATCCTTGTAACAATGAGTTAGGCATGGAATAACATTCTATCGGGCAACAAGAACACACACTATATAAAAAGCGCAGTCCAAATATCCAGCACGACGGTCCCGCTAGCCGATTAGCGGGCGGGGTTCGAAGGGGCAATGCCCTCGCTGGACGAGGGCAGCGCGCTCGAAAATTTTTCGAAACATGAATCTTATTCACGTAACCGAGCCTTGGAAATCATCAGATTAATCATATTAATCCTATTCCAAACCGATCTGATCAATACCTTGATACGACCACACACTGCGACATACTCCGATGGCGGAATTCCGACCGGTAGGAATATCATGCAATGTGATCGTGAACAAGCGCAATAATACATCCGGTACTTAACAATCGCAACTCCGATTCGATCAACCACATTGATCTTCGCGTGCTCCAATGGATATACGATCACTGTCTACCCCGATGGCGGAAACCGACCGGTAGAGGCAAGTCGTGATACGACCATGCAAGCACGATCACGGAATAACGAATAAAAACCCATCTTACCACCAATGCACATGGTCGATCAAATCGACTACCAGAAACAGAGATAGATCACATCTATAACTTCCACATATCACAATATGTGTCCAATCCGAATCTAAAACTAGACGGTATGGCTCTGATACCACTGAAGGACCGTGGCAATGCTACGATAGCACAAACAAAAAAAATACCGCGCAACCAAGGAACCATCGCTAGTGATAGATCATGAGATTACCGCTGGACGCGCCGACTCGTAGCGGAAGTAGAGTCGTTGTAGCGAGTTAATGCAGTCGTAGTTGTACTCACGACGCGTCTCCTCTTTCGAGTGGCCGTACTCGCCGCGTGTCTGCTCCTTCGACTCCGGTGACCGTCACGATTTGCGGATCGTCCTAGTGCTGATGCTTCGCAACAACACCTCTGAGGTATCCACACGTATGGGCAGAATCACCACGCGCTGGAGTGCTAGCACCGACATCGTGGTTGAGAAGGCGTGGCTATAGGGTTCGGGAGTTCTTCCAAAGATCATCCTCTTCCTTCACCCCATGCCACCGCACCTCTTTATATAGGCATCCATGATGGGTCTCGAACTTGAGGCACATTAGGAACTCATGGCCTATAAGAATTCGGATCACCATCCAAATCAAATCCTATCCCTTTAAGTGTGCGACCCTACAGGTTCATGTGTAATCGGTTATGACTCGGAAACTCTTTTTCGATCACCAGTCGTTAGCGGTACCTAGCAGCACATAACGATTCCCAAATACACATAGAATATATCAGATGAACCTTGATGTAATATGATCTATGATCAGGTCCTCCTCACTTACGACCAGTTCGTACCTCTATACGACCAGGTTGTATTTAGTCACGACCAGTTCGTAACTCCTTACGACCAGGTTCTTACCATCCTGTGATTACGTTCGATCAGTCTACAACCAGCTCGTATCTCCATACGACTAAGCGACCTACTCATGCATTCTCCCTTTGCCTCACGATGTCTGGTTGAACTCCAGGTGAGATATTGTGTCATCTATGGACTGTTCAATACTTTCTCGATCGAGTGTCGGATAACTTCATGTAGTCGACACTTCGACCACTAGTGGTATGGCCATGCACTTTCTTTATCCGATCACCACGAGGGGCCTAGAGACATCTCTCCTGTTATGATAGGAGGGGAAAATCCCATCTCGACCAGTCACATCCCTCCGCATGTTTCATAGCATACCCGAAAGCTACCTTTGTAACTACCTAGTTACAAGTAGTATTTGGCAACCCCTAACAATGTTATTACACATGTAGGAAACCATGCTGATCTCAGGTCTAAGGATTATACATCATCATTACTTGAGACCAACTAATGACATATAGATTCATAGCAATCTCAATAGTGTCTCAATGATGAGTCTATCCAACCCCATGTTCTCTAACATGTGCTCACATTATTGATTCGATATCCCCATATCCATGACCGGTGAAACATGTCTATCAATCAATACATGTGCTGATCTTAGAGTCACTGGTGTTCCGACCAGTGACATCCGACCAAGGATACATTTAGAATGATATCATATAAGTTAAAGAGTTCCACGAACAAGTCACATACTTATTGATCTATAACTGATGATTCATTCAAGGAACACGATAACATATTATCAAAATCATGAACATAACGAAATATCATCATCTCTATGATTGCCTCTAGGGCATATTTCCAACAACAACTCCATCATGTCTAGCTCCGGCATACACCCCTACCTCAAGAACCTCATGGTGTGGTCGGTCTTGCCAGCCGGTTCGAGCTCAGCCTTAGATTCCGGCATGGCGCCCGACACAACCTCAACCGTGCCCCCTCCTCCCACGTGCATGTCCCGAGAGGAATCAAAACACCATCCCACCATTGCCGCAGAGCTCCACCAAGCACAACTTCATTCTTCGGTGAAACGATCCAACTTCTGTTCAGGTCACATTGTGTTCTATCACTTCCCCATCCACCTCCCAAAATTAATTTCAGTTTCGTGCACGTAGCTATTGGGAATCGAGGTTCTTCCTCTCTAGTTTCAACAAGCTTCCCCGCTATCGTTCATCATCGTCGGTAAGCTCCTGCCCGATAAACTCACACCACATAATAACCTCGTCTCCTTCTTCATTTTGATGCGCTCAGTGTTGCCTATCTCACACCATAGCGTCGTGACCACCAACACCTGTCCACCACCATCTCCCTCCATGGTCGTCAAAATGCCTCCAATGAATCTATCCCCAAACCACCACCACCATAAAGTTCCTCGGGCCACGAGCATTCCATTTTTCTCAACCCCAACCCAAGTCGCGGCTCCATCGTCAGTGATGTGCGCTGCCTGAGCCGCCGCTTAATAGTGGTGCTCTCTCCCTTCATTTCGTTCGCTGCTGGGAACGAAGAGACCCTCTTCCCTCTCTCTTATACTCTGATAAGTGGACCCTCTTCCCCCTCTCTCATACTCTATCCCAGTTGGACCAAGTGACCTGAAGGGCAAAACCGACAATTCGTCGACCTTCTCTCCGCTAACTTAGCTGAAAATGGTGTTTTAATGGCCTCGATGTCCACCAGCAAAAAATCACACTGTTGTAGTGTCTTTCGATGAAGACACAAAATTTGAGCATTATATCGTTAATGACACGAAATTGTGATGTTTCGTAGCCAATTTTGGCTAATTAGTACTATAGTTTGTTTGAACCTTATGGAGTGATCATCAGATAGCAATGAGAGTGGAGTGCTAGTCGTCTGGTCATGTAAATCTGGTTGATCTCTACTCATTCAGTCATGATTTCCATGTTACATTTACAGGGAAACTGCATTTATATCTCCTTTTCTGTTAAAAGTGTACATTTTTAAAGAACAGGCGGTGATGAATAATGATCTAATGATACTCTGCTGTTAATCCTGCGTGAAATAACCAGTAGCTAGTACTTTTGTGTTGGGAACTGAAAAGTAATAATAAATAAAGGAAGAAGTACGTATAATTCCTCAAAATTTGCTCGAAAGTGTATCTAGCATCTTGAACTATAAAACCAAATATTTAACTCTGGAACTTTGCAATCCTGTTCAAATAACACTATAATTCGGTTTCGCGGGGTGGTATTGCTTGTATAACACCATGAGTGAGCGATTTTGCCACGTAGGATAACACGTTGGCCAAATTTAGGTGAATGATAGGTGAGATCCACAGAAGCTTCTCCCCCAAATCGAAATAGATAGGGAGGAAGTTACAGGAGTGGTGCCATGGAAGCAAGGCAAGGAGCTCGGTGGGGGAGGAGGCCCTACAACCCTACTTATCATTGGCCCAACTTGATCAACGTGTCTTTCCAGGGGCGGAGCTAAACACGGACCAAGCCTCGGGTTGGACCAGTTGTTCTTGGGCCGAACTAGAATGTTTTGTGATTTTTAAAATATTTTCATGGGCTTTAACACTGGTCAGATTTTCAGACCTTAAGCCATAGCCCACCCCGCTCGAGACCTGAATTCGCCCCTGTGTCTTCCTACATGGCAAAACCGCTCACTTATCTCGCCAAGCGGGCAATACCACCATACAAAATCAGGTCAAAGTGTTATTTGAACGAGATTGCAAAGTTTGGGGAGGGTAAAATGTATGATTTTATAGTTCAAGGTACTGGACAGACTTTCAAACAAAGTTCAAGATGTTTTATAATCTTTTTATATAAATAAATAATAAGCAACCCACTCACAAGAAGAATCAGTAGTACTAGTAGTGGTAGGCAGGGTACTTGCTTGGCCTTTTTGACTCATTTATTCTGTTTATAAGTGAAATAGCAAAAATAGTAACTCAAAAATAAAATAGCAAAAATGACACCCCTACCGCGAAGACACTGTGACAAGGGGCCTATCGCGCACCCAGTCTATGGCAGGTCGCACGACACCTGCTGCGAACTGGATTAGCGGCAGACCACATGCTGTGAGGTCGCCACATGTTCTGTCGGGCTTTGGGTGCGCGACAAACACTTTGTCGTAGTGTTTTCGTTTGATAAGAGTGTCGTTTTTACCATTTCGTAATGTACTGTGGCAGGTCGCATGACACCTGCCACGGACTGGGTTAACGGCAAATCACCTGCTGTGAGGTCGCCACATATTCTGCCGTGCTTTGGGTACATGATAGACACTTTGTTCTAGTGTTTTTGTTTGATAAAATTATTGTTTTTACTATTTCGTGATGTATTGGACTAGTTTTGCTATTTTATTTTTAAAATATGCTAGACTATCCAAAAACTCCTTGCTTACGTTTCAGCTTAAGAGGAGGCCATGCCTCGTTCGCTCGCTCGCTCTCTCTCTCTCGTTGTTTGCCCCCGTGTTTGCTGCGGTCTGTGGGAATCTGAGGCTGCTGCTCACCTGAGACTCTGAGAGTCTGAGGGAGACTGGAGCCTGGACTTGAGGGGAGGCAAACGCAGCAGAGCTGCAGAGGAGGAGAGGAGAGGGTTGAACAAGCTGTGCCAGGATTGCCCTCGATTCGTCCTTACTCTTGCTTTGGAGGGATCTGAAGCTGAGCTGCTTGGAAAGGTGAGGTGAGTGACTGGATGATGAATTGTTGTGGCGTTGGTTGGGTTCCCTTTTCCTGCAAGATTTCTGAGCCAAAATTCTCTCTTCCTCACTTTGTTCCTTTCCTTTTTCTTTTCCTTTCTGCTGCTGCTGCTTCTGTCCCCCAGCCTTTTCAGCTGTGAGCTCTGATGATGATGATGGCGGCAGTGCAGCAGAAAAGCTTCTCCTGCTAGTGGAAAAGGTGGGGAAGTTCCTCCGTAAAAAGCTGTTGCAGTGGGTGGAAATTGCACAATTCTGCTAAAATTCTTGCTTCCTGGTACTAGTGGAAGGTGGTGGTAAAGATGATAACTTTCGTGGACTCGGCGGCTATGGAGCGGGAGAGGGGGAATGACAAGTGCCTGGACCCGCAGCTGTGGCACGCCTGCGCCGGAGGCATGGTCCAGATGCCGCCGGTGAGCTCCAAGGTGTACTACTTCCCGCAGGGCCACGCCGAGCACGCGCAGGGGCAGGGCCCTGTCGAGTTCCCCGCCGGCCGTGTCCCGGCCCTGGTTCTCTGCCGCGTTGCCGGCGTCAGGTTCATGGCCGATCCGGACACCGACGAGGTCTTCGCCAAGATCCGCCTCGTCCCGGTCCGGCCCCACGACCCGGGCTACGCTGGCGACGCCGACGACGGCATTGGCGCCGCGCAGGAGGAGAAGCCCGCGTCCTTCGCCAAGACGCTCACGCAGTCCGACGCCAACAACGGCGGGGGCTTCTCCGTGCCGCGGTACTGCGCCGAGACCATCTTCCCGCGGCTGGACTACTCCGCCGAGCCCCCCGTCCAGACCGTGCTCGCCAAGGACGTGCACGGCGTGGTCTGGAAGTTCCGGCACATCTACCGCGGCACGCCCCGCCGCCACCTCCTCACCACGGGGTGGAGTACCTTCGTGAACCAGAAGAAACTCGTCGCCGGAGACTCCATCGTGTTCATGAGGACCGAGAATGGGGATCTCTGCGTGGGCATCCGGCGCGCCAAGAAAGGAGGCGTCGGAGGGCCGGAGCTGCTGCCGCCGCCGCCTCTGGCGGGGGGCAATTACGGAGGATTCTCCATGTTCTTGAGGGGCGAGGAGGACAGCAACAAGGTGATGGTGGCAAGGGGCAATGTGAGAGTGAGGGTGCGGCCGGAGGAGGTCGTCGAGGCTGCTAATCTTGCAGTGAGCGGGCAACCATTTGAGGTAGTCTACTGCCCGAGGGCGAGCACACCGGAGTTCTGCGTGAAGGCAGGGGCGGTCAAGGCGGCGATGCGTACCCAGTGGTGCCCCGGCATGAGGTTCAAGATGGCCTTTGAGACGGAGGACTCGTCGAGGATCAGCTGGTTCATGGGGACCGTCTCGGCCGTGCAGGTGGCTGACCCCATTAGATGGCCTAATTCACCTTGGAGGCTTCTTCAGGTATATGTATCTCCAGTTCTTCATCATGTATAGCTTGTACACTGTCCTCTCAAGGACAGCATCAAAAAATTCCAGTCGGTTTATTGACTGATTCTTAGGTGTGCATGTGGTTGCCACAATGCTAAACACTAGCTTGGAATGGCTTTTGCAGGTGACTTGGGATGAACCGGACTTGTTACAGAA
Source organism: Hsuehochloa calcarea (assembly GCA_036346395.1). Lineage (NCBI taxonomy): Eukaryota > Viridiplantae > Streptophyta > Magnoliopsida > Poales > Poaceae > Hsuehochloa > Hsuehochloa calcarea. The sequence continues at coordinate 3,724,404 of CM070604.1, read as the reverse complement.
TGTGAAGAGAGTAAGTCCATGGCTGGTTGAGCTTGTGTCAAACATGCCAGCCATTCACCTTGCTCCTTTCTCGCCTCCTCGGAAGAAGCTGTGCGTTCCATTGTACCCCGAGCTTGCCCAGTTTCCGGCCCCCATGTTCCATGGAAGCCCGCTCGGTCGTGGGGTTGGTCCTATGTGCTATTTCCCGGACGGCACTCCTGCAGGCGTACAGGGAGCCAGGCATGCTCAATTTGGTATATCTTTATCAGATCTCCACGTTAACAAACTGCAGTCGAGTCTGTCACCCCACGGGCTCTACCAGCTCGATCATAGCACGCAGCCAAGGATCGCTGCCGGGCTTATCATCGGTCATCCGGCAGCTCGAGATGACATCTCGTGCTTGTTGACCATTGGTACACCCCAAAACAACAAGAAATCAGATGTCAAGAAGGCTGCGCCCCAGTTGATGCTTTTTGGAAAACCAATACTCACGGAGCAGCAGATATCTTTAGGTAACTCTGGGGGCTTCCCTCCGGCGGCTGCTAGGAAGAGCCCTTCTGATGGGAATACCGAAAAGACGGCAAATAACTCGGATATTTCAAGCCCAAGAAGCAATCAGAATGGCATTACAGAGAACTTGTCCTGTGTAAGAGTTCCATTGTGCCAAGACAAGGTATTTGATCTTGGGTTGGAAACCAGGCACTGCAAGGTATTCTTGCAGTCAGAGGATGTTGGGCGCACACTTGATCTCTCTGTTGTTGGTTCATATGAGGAGCTATATCGGCAGCTTGCTGATATGTTCGGTATCGAGAAAGCTGAGTTGATGAGCCATGTTTTCTACCGTGATTCCGCTGGGGCACTCAAACACACTGGAGATGAACCTTTCAGGTTTGGATGCTTTCAGAATAAAATTTGTGTTTCTATTCAAGCATAAGATTACTCGTTTTAGGAATCAATTAGATATTTAGTCACATTCACTCTTCAAGTGGTAATTTTCTGGTTTCATACTCTAATTTGCTGTTAGCTAGAGCCTTTCAATAGCTGAGATTTTTCACTTATCTTTAGGCATCCAAACTCTAGGTGTTCTTGCCTTGGAAGCATCCCTATGGTACTTTGGCTTTAGGACTACCCAGCTGACACCTTGTTTCCATATTATTCAAGGAGCCATCATTCTCAAATCGCATTTTCTTCATTTTTCCGTTGCCAATTGTCCGCTTGTTCAGAACAGATACTAATGTATTTTAAAAAAACTTGATCTGAATTTGCAGTGAATTCACGAAAACAGCGCGTAGGCTGACAATACTAGCGGATACAAGCAGCGATAGCTTAGCGAGGTAGGAGAAAGCTCTTGCCACTTGTACAGCTGGAGGATACCACAGTGGCGATTTTGAAGGCACATTGCCACTTCCAAGTACTGGTGCAATTTCAAGGAGGCAGTTCAGTTTTCTTCGATCAGAGCACCCAGAATGGGATCAATTGTAATTCAGGACCAATATTTATTGGCAGACTTTATTAGACTAGCTCTATACTGTTGCCATGTAAACTGATCACAGCAGCTGCACGTGATCACTATTATGTACTCTGCCACGAAACCATTCCTCTGCAAATGCAATTCCTGAAATTTTGTGGGAAGGATGTGAATGGCCTGAAATGCTGAAACCCATGTGCTCTGTCTGTAGTCTGTACTTCCATCAAATCAGAAACATGCTGTGCTCCCAAGAAACGATGAACTGGATCCAGGAAGGACAAAAATTGTAGACTTGGTTTAGCCATGAAATGCACACCTCCGTTTCACGTCACGCTGCTGGCTAATCTGAAAGATGGGAGTGTAATGTCTGTCGTGTGCTCTGGACCTGTCGTACCTACGTGTAGAAATTGGAAAGCATGCAGGTCGTCGGAGCGCGACGTTTACTGTTAGCTGCTGCTGCTGCTATCTGCTGCTTTCATTGCATCTTCTATGAAGTAGTTAATACGTAAGATCTACAGTAAATAGCATTACAAGTGATCTCTACCGTCCGATCTAAAATCGAAGATCAAGATCAACTGCTACTGTTGACGATTGAGTTGCCGATCTTACAAAATAAAACAGAAAGAAATAGCAAAGAGTTATTGGGAGATGATGGGATTGCTTTTTATTGCTATGAACTGGATCCTTTACAGGGGTGTCCTTTACAAGGTAGTGGATTAATCCTAATTACACTGAGCGTAATGTTTACTATGCTATTGAGTCATACTTGAAACATGAATCTAATGTTTGTTACTGTGCTCCAATCTCATGTCTTCGTTCCTCCGTGCTCCATCCTTAAATAATCATTGAAGGGGTGGCAGTTACTCTTGAAGAAGATGTCTATTGGAAATATCACGACTGGTCCGAGCGAGGTAACTGTTGATGAAGCATCAACCACCCGGCGGTTAATGTCTGTTAGACACTAAACCACATGGTAGTTTGTTGCTAGTGTCTTAGGATTATGAAGCATCGTGTGGTATGGAGCCAATATGACATGTGCTTCATTCATCACACGGTAAGGGTTATGCTTAGAGCTGAATCCAGATGCCAGTTCTTTACTTGTACAGGCAGTTATCTGGCCGGGGACTAGTACATGACCTCGTCCGATCAGAGTACCTATAAGTAACCTTTGGAACACTTACGACCACAGAGGTCGTTAGCTTCAAGGGTTACAACTCCTACGACCACGGGGGTCGTTGGCCTTAGGTTTTACGAAACTTACGACCACAAGGGTCGTTAGTCTTAGGGTTTAGGACCATGAAGACATATGGTCTTTTAATTATGTATTTAAAGCAATACATAGATATTTTAATCCTCATCAGCTAGCCCGAACTTTAAATGAATTGGGCATGTGAATACTTTTCCCGATGAAGTCGTATCGGACATACCCTCATTTAATGCTATGACATTCGAGGTGGTCTTTATTCATTTTAAAGTTGAGAAACTGCATTGGGAATCGAATAGTCTTTTCTATCCATTGGACTTTTGGGTAATTTCCTAGTGCAGTTAAGGAATTGTAGCTATGAAGTCCCCTCGGCACAAGGCTTTAGGGTATTTACGCCTCCTGCTTTCTATTTTAATCTTCTAAGAGAAGGAACTCATCCGACCTCTTTTGCCTTCAACCTTCTACGACCTCCTTTATTTCTTTGATCCAATACCTAACCGTGTCATACTTGATTACTAACTGGTCGACTTCTGTTCTTAGCGAAAGAAGCTTGAAGCCTTGGAGAAGATTGGGATGCTTCCGGACAAGAATTTGATTTCTTGGAGATTGGCAGCCGGAGAGCACTCTCCAAGCAGCGAAGATGGGGAAATCTCGGTTTTCCTTGCATATATCGAATGCGGATTCAGACTCCCGGTTCATTCATTCCTCCCCATAATCTTGGAGCATTATGGAATTGAATTGGTGAACCTTTCTCCCAATGCGATTGCTAACCTCAGCGTCTTCGTCTACCTCTGTGAAGTGTACTTGGGAATTCCCGCATACCAGGAGCTTTTCAAGTACTTCTATAGGATGGCAAAATCAGGGAAGACGATGAGAACGTCTGAGGAATGCACCTTGCGCCTCCACGAAGGAAAAGTTGATGAGTACATCCGTATGTACTCAAAGTCTTTGTGATCGTTATGGAAGAACAACTGGTTCTACATGATGGTCACTCAAAAGGACAGCCTCTACTATACTGGTAAGAAGTCGATCGAGAACCCAGAATGACACTCCTCCATGAAGGAGGGAAAGGTGGGGTATCAGGGGTTTACCCTTCTGGCACGCAACAAGATATTTCTCTATGCGCCAGATTAGCCCCTGAAATCCGAGCACATTCAATACTATGGTACATTGGTTGTGATGACGCGACCAAAGATTCCAAGGAGGGTAAGTCCTAAAAGATTCCGACCGGTTTGTTTATCTTGGCTGATTACTTTCGTAACCTTAAAATATCTCGTTTATTCTTGCAGTCCTTTCTCCTGATGAGGTTAGAACGCGGATCAGAATGATCTACGTCGGGGAGCCCGATGAGAAAGCTGATTTCCCTCGAATTTTGGCGATTGTTTCTGCAACAGAGAGAGCCGAGAGGTTTAAGGTAAAAATACCAGCTATCTTTCACCATTTATGTGTTTTCGATCGGTTTACCATAAATCCTCTTTGATGTGTAGTCGGTCGGATTGAAAATCAATGAGGCCACAGGAGTTGTGAGCCGATTGATACTCTGATTGCTCCTACAACCACCCGAGAAGGTGATCTTAGAGAGGTAGGTAACTGAACATAAATGTATATTCTAGGGGAAGAATTTTCGTCACCTAACTAACTTTGATTGTTAATTAGACGGTTGTTGTGGACTCCCAAGTGGTCGTTTACGACCCGTCAATTTCTACTGAAGCAACTGTTTTGGAGGCCGATGAGACCACACAATCCGACCCTATAGTCGGGATCTTATTATCAACCAGCTGGTCAAGGATATTGCTTCCGACCTCTTATCGGTGGATGTGAGGAGTCTAACCAACCCTACCAATTTGGAATCGGTGAAGTCGGTTGTAAAGAAAAGAAAAGCAAGCGCGTCGGATTTTGCTTCAGCGTGCTTCAAGCTCAAGACTAAGAAAACAAGGTATGTATATACGAAAAAGAAACATATGTAAATACTTACCTTTAGTGTTTCTAGAGTCTTGATCTTCTTTTCTTATTTCCTTATAGATCATCTTGTGTCTCGGTCGCTTCCGATCAGAGCATCCCTCAGGAGAAGGTTCCTGAGGAGAAAGAGGTCGAGCCAGCACCCCAAGCAGGTGACAGAGCCAATGCCTATTCTGGAACTGGTGGCGGCTCCAATCCCACCTATGAAGGTGGTGGTATCTAAAGAATTCCAGTAGGTTCGACTTCTGCTGGAAAGTCTCCTCTTCCTGTTACTTTCCCTTGTCCCTTTCGAGTCTTCGACAATAAAGAACTCGATGAGACTTGGGGAAGAATATCGGATCGTCACTCAAAGATGAATCCCAATTCTATTTTTGCCGAATATAATAACATGGCAATGTAGGTAAACTTCCTCGACCACTTTTAATAGCTTTTCCTTTAAAGTTTATTAAAAACTCAAAGGAGTCTGCTATTTTTATAGCATCGGAGGGCTGACCCAGCGAATAAAAATTTTGAAGGAAAAGAACTCCGAATTAGAAAGTAAGAACCTTTTCATGCCTTGTCATCTCCTTCTTTACCATTTAGCTCCTTCTCTATTGATTAACTTCTCTCGATATCATACTTGATAGATTTGGAGAAGCTTAAAAAAGAGATTCTAGCGAAAGAGACCACAATAGCCAAGGTTAAAGAGGAATGACAAAACAAGGACTAGTCGATCGAATATTTGACGACCAGACACAAGAAAGTCCTTGAGCCTATCGAGAAGAAAGCTGAAGGTAACCGGTCGTAAACTCTACCGGTGTACTATCTTTAAATACATGTATTTATTCTTTGGTCTACTTGTGCAGAGCAAACTCGAGTATTAAAGAGAACAGAAAAAGCTCTTGAGTTTGAATGTGGCAAGGAGACAGCTTTTGGGCATAATCTTGAAGAGAAGGTCAAGACCTTCAATAAGATGCTTTTCGATATGGGGATCGGAAACGCAACTGCCCAGCTTAGGAGATCCCATGGAGAATATCAATTTCCTTGCCCAACAACTCGAAGATCTCAGAAGCTTGCTAAAAACCACTCGAGAGAACTATGCATATACTTTATTTGAAGCTGTTAAAAATGGAGTCAGTTTTGCATTGGAAAACCTGAAGGTCTCCGATCCCACTATAAATCTCCAAGCTGTTGAGGAAGACTTCAACTGCTCATGAGACGATGCAACCAAACTTTTCGAGAAAATGACCCTCTTGGAAATAAGGTTGCATAAGAAAAGGAGGTCGAATCTCCGACACGCAGCGATCTGTCTGGTGATCCTAAAGGGGAGATTATTGTAATATGAGAAGTATGAATGTAAAAAACTCACATTTTGTTGATCAAAAAAGTCTTTCGTTTGTCCTTTTGACTTATGAAGTACTCATATATTTTCTAACCCTTGACTGCTTGTATAGTAGAAGATATTTACTAAACAAGCAGTAAGTCAAGAATAAGAGTAAAAGTCACGACCACTATTGATAGTATATGTTGATTATATGATAAAAACTGATCATATTGATAATAGGAAATCAACTGTAGTCGGAACCATGTGTGACTTCAACTAATTATAGATCTATTTTCCATAATTGAAATACTAAATAATAGATTACATGGCCAGAAGATTATATTTGTCTTGATAAGAAAGAAAATATGCAAGAATGTAGGCAGTAAACGGTAAGTGATCTTATTTATATGTAGTATCCAAACTGATTGTAATGATTGCTAAGAACTGAAGACATGATAAACACTTCGCGAAACGTGCTCATACTCAAGTTCGACTGGCAGCGAAGATCGTAGGAAAATAACCGTCGTTAGGAAGCTCCTTCCAGCGGACAGGACCACGTGCGGAGAGGAGAGACTTCGATTAGGAGGCTTTCTGTGTCTCGACCAGTAGCCAAACAAGAGTAGAACAAAATGTTGAAGTGAAGAAATGTAATCTATGAAATCTTAAGCATGTAAATCACTATATGTAGTTGTTTGTGTTATGCTCCATGTACTCGCATGTGTCTTTAAGAAAAGAGTGTGGTCGCACGTGAAAACCTTTGATGTAATGGTCACAACTAGGACCTTTGTGGCGTTTGACTTAGATGTCTGAGCCAGAGAATAACAGAGATCCTTTTAAAGGATATCAGAGAGAAGTTTGTCTTCTCCGACCAGTATAGACAACAAATAGTAGGCAACCGGAGTTTAGGTACGAACATATAAACAAAATCACTTATTGAAGAAAAATAAAGAAATGATAAACTTTAATATGACAAAATGTAGAAATACACTTATACAAAGAACTTATGCAATTGGTCAATATTCCAGGAGTTTGACAAAACACGCCCGTCTGACATAACTAGTTGCACCGAACTAGGTCTGGAAACTTCGACCATAGTGTATGGACCTTCCCATTTGGGAGAAAGTTTGTTGGGATTAGTCTGATTCTGAATTTTTTTGAGAACCAGATCACCTACATCTATGCTTGGTTGCACCTTACGACTGTGATACTTTCACATGGCTTGTTGGTAAACAGCTGATAGTATTAGGGCTTGATTTCATCATTCCTCAAGATCATTGATAAGACTACTCTTTATTGCTATGAACTGGATCCTTTACAAAGCAGTGGACTAATCCTAATTACGCTGAGTGTAATGCTTGCTATACTATTGAATCAGACTTGAAACATGAATCTAATATTGATTGTTGTGCTCCATTCTCATGCATTCGTTCCTCGTGCTCCATCCTTAAATAATCATTGAAGGGGTGATAGTTACTCCTAGAGAAGACGCCTGTTTATCGCGGCTAGTCGGAGCGAGGCAACGGTTGATGAAGCATCAACCATCTGGCGGTTGATGTCTGTGAGACACTAAATCGCACGGTAGTTTGCAGCTAGTGTCTTAGGATTATGAAGCGTCATGTGGTATGGAGTCAATATGACATGTGCTCCATTCATCACACGGTAAAGGATATGCTTAAAGTTGAATCCAGATGTCAGTTCTTTTACTTGTACGAGTAGTTATCTTGTCGGTGATTAGGTACAGGATCTCGTCCGACCAAGGTACCTATAAGTAACATCTGGAACCCTTACGACCACAGAGGTCATTAGCTTCTTTGGTTACGACTCCTACGACCACGGGGTCGTTGGCCTTAGGGTTTATGACACTTACGACCACAGGGGTCGTCAGTCTTAGGTATACGACCATGAAGACATATGGTCTTTTAATTATGTATTTAAAATAATACATAGAGATTTTAATCCGCGTCAGCTACAATGTTTGCTACAGATTTTTTGGGTTCGGTATAACCCCGCTCCACGAGCCACCGGCAAAGGGATCCGGGTCCTTTGCAGCAGGGGCGGAGCTGGGCCTCGGGCCTCCCGGGCAATGGCCCAAGGCCCAGCAAGAAAACACTAGTTAAAAATGCTTGGGCCGGTATAAAAAACAAGCATTTTGGGCTGAAATGCTTGGGCCGGCCCGAGGCGCTGCAGTGGCTCCTCCCGCTGCGAGAGTGCAGAGTCTACCATCCGAGCGGTGTTTTCGTGAGAGGGCGGTTGTTCTGTAGAGCGCAACAACAAACCTTTACAAAGACTGCCAAGAAGGAAAAAATCGTAATGATTTATCATCACAGTAGTGAGAGAAACACTGTAGCAAAATACTGCAGATGTTTGATCTCCATCTTTGATTTTTCACTCCTATTGCTCATGCACTGTAGATAATCCCGTCAGCTTGGATTGTTCGTCTCATCGGAGGCTGTAAGCTCTGGAGTCTAAATCACCATTTTATACGCTATTATCTAATTTTGATCTTGCGTATCGATCGAGGTCGAAATGGTACAACCACTCCGGTATCGTAGGACGTGGGGGATCATGACAAACACGTCAAGCAGACAAGCGCCGAGCCGTTTCGCTCGATTGGTACCTGCGACTTGGGAAGCACTTGGTTGGTACGCGGTGCCGGGGTCCGCGGCCAAACGAGCCGAGAAACGACGACGCGATCTGCGAATGCGCTGGACGGGTGGCTGCGCACGATCGCCTCTGACGTAGCAACAGTCAATGAGGTGATCCGGGCGATTGGACGACGGCGCGCGTGCGGATGCGCGCACGCATCGGTTGGTTGGTGGTTGCGCTGTTGCTTCAAGCCTCCATGCATGTAATCATCCTATTGTTTTGCTCTGCATACGTTTTGTTTTGGCATTGTCTGCTCGCACATGACGACCAGTGCGGACACACTTCGTTGCGTGCACTGCTATTTCGTTGGGTGGGTCTTGTTCCCTAGCACCACCGGAGATTCGATGCAGACCTAGCTACATACATCTAGCGAGTCCTTGGCGGATGGTGGCCCGTGAGGTGCCACAAGATAGCCGGGATCGGTGTTCTTAGCGCCACATACCGAGGTTTGTGTGATGCCTCACAACAGATTACTACGGCCAATGAGCCGGTCCTAGGCGTGTGCTACGTTCTTCTTGATTGTGGTCGTGGGAACACTTCCCGTCAGCAGCCTTACTTTGGTATACATGCACCCTACGAGTTCACCCACATTTGTACGGAGTTGGTAATGGAGACGACGCCGTCGAAGGGCCCACCATGGGTACGCGTTGGACACATGCTCGGTTGCGGTGGGCCAAGGAGAGACCGACGCGTGCGTGCGGAGTTCCACAACATGTTCGAGACACTCCACGAGGTAGAGATAGTCCGGTGGCCATGGACTCCACCGCTCATTATGGACACGCCCCCACGGATTATCATCTCGGTCAGGGCAGGATCACATGTCTTGGTTGACGACTTGCCACTTGGTGTTCTCTCGCTGCGTCGAGCCATACAACCCGCAATGAGTCATGAGGCGATTCGGCATGTACCAGTTGTCCCACCTGCCAGACGCCTCTTGCACCCACCACCTGCCGGTATGTGATTTCACAGAATCGTAATTAATGCATTACTTTGTGCCCCTACTAATTGTGGATGTCTCAATTAACTTGCGAGCAATCGAGGAGAGGGCGAGCGAACGAAGGCGAGAGGCGTACAACGAGGTGGGCGGACATGTGGCGTGACCACGCGACACGATGGTTGTGGATGAGACCGGCCGTCACGACCTCGCAGACGTATAGCACATACCTCGAGTGGTACGTTCCACGCGCCCGCAGAGGCTTATCGGCGCGCGCCACGGCGTCGATGGAGATCATACGAGGCCGCTATAGAGTCGAGTCGGCATCGCATCGGCACGGCACGATGAGACGGTAAGAGATTAGTATGTAATTAATGTGCATGATTATGTTTTAACTAGTTACTTCAGAATGCGCATTCGACCGATTGCATCGTATCCACGACGAGGCGGCTCGGGCTCTCCATCGTGGGAGAGCCAATTCGATTGATCGTCGCTCGCCCGATGCGCAACATATATGATAACGCCAGTCCGCCATACGGACCATCGGTTATGGTCACCACGAGATGACGCTGTTAGACGACTTGGTCGCGGACGGGCCGACCACCACCACCCCCTCCGCGCCACCGCCGCCAGCGGTGCCATCAAGACGTCCATCATCGTCCACGCCCGATCGCAGCCCCTCGACCCGGCTTTTCGCCGCTCGTCGTCCACGCCGTTTCGGACCGTCGATGCGACATTTGCCACCTATTTGTTCGTGCACTCGTTTGCCATTTATCTCTAACCACATCTTTTTCTTGCAAGCATTTACGGCGAGATAGCACCCGCTACCGCCATCGTCATCACGAGGAGTATGGGGAGCGAACAATCTCGCTGGCCGACGGGCGATCTCGACAATGACCACGACTCGACCGCGGACTCGGAGGTGCCGTTGTTCGCGTTCGCTCATGGTGGTCGATCCAAAGATGCGGGAGCAAAGACGAGTGGTTTGGCCAGACCTACCAAGATTACACGGTGCAGGAGTATGGTGGGTCATCGGCATTTCAGCCAACGCAGGTAAATGCCTTTTGATATTACTATGTATTAGTAACAACGATGTGCATGGCGTAATTCGGATGTAACATCTCGGCAGGACATAGACCCTCGTCGACCGATTGGATGAGCTCTATTTTCGCCATCCGACGGACCTCCCACGCTTGATCGTGCGGCACCACCTCGGACGCAGCATCGCGAAGACGACCTTCGAGATGCACCGCACTCCTAGCGAGTTCACCTTCTCCGAGGAGCACATACGCCGTCCAGGAGGCGACGACGAGATCCATAATGAGTTTTTGTAATTCTGATTTCGTAACGTCTCATGGTTTGCTGTAACTATTTATGAAACGTACGTATGTGTAATACATATCCATGGCATGTTTTGCAAATTATTTATTTACATCTTGCTTCACGAAACATACATTAACCCTCCAAAGACTAAGACACACGATAACAATAAACACAACAATAACCTCCAACACTACACCTTAACGATAACAATAAACACAAGAAAGAAAATAGCACACAACATTAAATTAATCTTCCACTCCGGTCTATCAAAGCGATGGCGCATCTCGACGGGTCGCTACCCCCACGACAACTCTCTCATGCCTCGCAATGTCGGCCTACCGCCCATTTCATCCTCCCACGAATCGACCGCAATCACGGGGCTTCTGCGTTTCACGAGAACAATATTGTCAAACATGCCTTCACGATTTGAATGAACCCGAAACAATCATACTCACCGAGTGAAAGGGGCACTTGTAGTAGTGCCGCCCAGGATTCGTGGCCGTGTGTGAGGTCTTACGCCTAACAACCGTGTTGCATTTTGGGCAAATCACCATTGGAGCGGACGATGCGGTCTTTGAGATGACTCATATCGGCGTCGAGGGAGTGAGAAGGAATGATAACTACAGAATGGGAAGAACTAATCGGGAGGTGAGGAGAACAATGCGGGGCTAGGTGAGGAATGGCTCCCTCTTATAGGCTCTGGGGCCTCGGTCATAGAGTCCACACAATAAGAATGCGTGACGCAATGCCAACACGAAACAAAACATACATTGCACATACAGAACAGTACTACACGCAAGAAATAAAATCAAAACAACATGCTCGCGCCACACCATCAACACAACAACGACCACAACAAATTACATACGACACATTACTAACTTAGTCACTCTTTCTACTTCATACGTTGGCGTTGCATACATGGCGGAGGTCGGTGTTCTCCTCATTGAGGGTCTCAATTCGCTCCTCCAACTTAAATATTCACGCCATAATGTGAATAAACATCTGACATCTCCGGTTCCGGTTGGTACGACTTACGAGGGGATGCCGCGTATAACGCTGGGAGTTCAGAAAGGAACAGGTAAAAGAAAATGGAGTTTGGTTTGTTCTCTCGGGGAAGCAACCAATCCGTGCACTACTCAGTAGTCAGTACGTACTCACCGTTCTACTTCTCTCCCAGCTGCACTGTTGAATGCTCAGAATCACGTAGTTACCGTGCCCCCTTTGTACGTACACATTCGATCTGCAATAACCTACTACCAGCTCGCGGGTATATAAGTGAGAGGTACAGATCTAGTACAGACAGTGCTGTATTCGTTCGATTCGATCCTCTGCACGGGTAAAAAGTAGTATTACCGAAACTTCAACGACGAGGGCGGTAATTCCACCATTAGTATTTACCGACTTCAGAACTCAAGACCTGCGTAATTGCCAATGCCATGTTGATCCCGTACATCAGTACATGCACTGAACTCTCCCATAGAATTTCGTGGTTCTAGTACTCTGTATGCGTTCTTTCCGGCCATAACCTTGCACGTACGGGGTAAAAACCGGAGTACCAGGTAGAGCCAGAACTACTGAAACTTCAAAGAGGCATGCATTAACTGGACTATTTACGGCCCCAGCAAAAAGGCATCTTGCCCGTCCATGCTATCCATCCATGCCATGCATGCACAAAACGAAGAACTAGAGCTAGTGGACACTGTTCCGGGGTCAAACCGACCGAGCGAGGCGGCGACGACAACGACGCGGACACCGCGGCGCTCGTGGCGGCCATGCGCGCGCGATGTCGGCAAGCGAGTGCCGTGGCTTTTCGCTCTCGCCTGCTGGTCTCTAGCTAGTTGATGTCGTGTCGGGAGCAACTTACTAATGCCTTGTTGCTTTCGTCCCCTGCTGTATAGTGATCGATCGATTGGTTGCTTTGCAATTAAGGAGGAGCAACGATGTTTTTTCCCATGGAAAGAAAAGGAACAAAAAGAAAAAGGAGAGGAATGGCACTGTCACGTTTGAACGCTACACATGCACATGACACATCATACGCGCGTATAGAAACCTTGTTGAGATCACTTTAGGGAGAGAAAAAAAAATTCGAAAGAACTAGCCTGATCAGATTAATTGCTTCGGACCCGGATCAGCCAAAGCTTTAAAAGAAACTCTGATTTTAACCGAAAATGTTACCGGGTCAAGAATCCTAAGTCGTCATACGACGCTTTGCACGTTAAGGGAAGTCAACACGGCCGGGCCGGGAGGGGAGGTGGCGAGCCCGTGGCACGACGCCGGCCACGTGAGGTCGGGGAAGGGACACGCCATGCGCCGCCGCGCCGCGGGGCCCGGAGAGGAGTCGGGCTCCGATCGACTCGACCCGTCCGGCCGCAGCAAGTCAAGTATGTGTCCCACACGTACGGCTGCCCGTTCCGTCACGGGGCGGCCTAGCTAGCCATGCCACTGGCGTAGAACTACTCTCTCGTGCCATACGAACAGTACATGTTCAAATTAAATAGTACATCAACTATCATTAGAAGAAGAAAAATGTCCCCGTCGACTTTTTTCTTGGCCTTTTCTTCCGTTTTTTTTTAAGAACGCTGCCCGTTACAGTTATGTGACCTCGATCGATGCATCTAGTGAAAACGCCGTACAGAATCAAGAACGGATACCGGTCACGTTGCCATGCCATTTGACATTGCTGGCTAGTATCACTGTGAAATCAAGGTTGTCGAGGTGGCGTAGAGAAAGCTCCAAGCAAGTGAGCAAACAAAAACAAAGCAGCAGCGGTCATATATTAAAACCCGACAAATCTATTCATCATTTCGCATATCACATCGAACGTAACTGCAAGTACCACTAACAAGAGATTTAAGAAAAAAGTACTACTACTAACAAGCAGACCCATTCCTAACATTTGGTGGGCCCAAGCGGAACAGAAATAAAAGTTTTTTTACATATGCGATATTCTTTTAAAAAAATATGTTTTTAATATAAATCGTTAGTTGCGAACTTACGCATCTACAAAGTGTGTTTTTGAATGCAAAAAATCCATATGAGAAATCAGGGAAAATTCCTACATTTTAAACAGTTCGAGCATAAAAATGTCTTTAGTATTTATAACGCATACAAATCTTGAGTTTAAAACTTAAGTAAACCAAAAGTTTAATTGAATAAGATGATCGCACCCGAGATATGCGACTTATAAATGTTAAATTACTTTGTTCTTGTCACAATTAGTATGAAAATTTATAGAATTTTTCTATGACTAATAAATAAATATACATGAGTTCTTTTCTTTGTAACCGAAATAGATGTTCTTACCAACAAAGCCATTCAAAAGAGTAGCACAGATATCATAAACTAACTCTTAAAAAATCATCTTGAACTAGCGTTACTAGGGACTACACAATCAGTACCATGAATAATTAAATGAAAAACAACTGGATCACTCTTCATGTGCATCGAGTGAAGGAAACTCTTGAATATATTTTTTTCCCAGCTAGATTCTCTAAGTTGATTGAACCCCTTTTTTAGAGTATGTAAATTCTCCCTACAACTTATTTAAATATTTCCTTTTAATATATTTGCAGCAGGGCCTCCCCTATAGTTTACATTAAAAAAAATAAAAACCCAGCGGAAGGAACAAAGATATATGCCATGCTTGCGCAGAAGGTTTGCTTTATCTACATCCTACAAAACTTTAAGACTCTAAGTACTACTAATACAATACTACAAAACTGCATGTTGGGTCTTTGCAATTAGTGGATCATTCTTAAGTACATATAGGATGGGTCTTCTCTGGGCTCTAGGCAGTCGTCCCTAATAGCGGATCTAGGAAATTGGGTCACTGGTGTTACCGTATGCTAATTTTATTTGGCAATTAGGGTCATCTAATATATATATATATATATATATATATATATATATATAGCGTGTTATATTTGATTATACCGACATGGCCTCAATAAATATACCTGGATCGGCCCATGGTCGCCCCAAACAAAAATAAGGCACAAGTCCACAATTAACGTACGTAATTGCCGGCCAAATAGATCCGGCTCCAAAACCCTGATGAATCCATCTAATGCACCTAGGAGTAATTAAAACCACCATGATTAACTAATCTTGGCATATCTTTCTGTGCGGCGACCAACACAAAATTACCACTCCAAACAGGATGTTTAAGATAATACGGCATTTCAGATATTGATACGGTTTTTAACGTACAATTTGATCGTTACTTTTTATATAAATGTGCTCATAAAATAATATAAAATAAATATTTTTTTTATAATTAATTTAATAATTTTACTTTTAGATGACCAATACAATTATATATATATTAGTTGTCAAAGTAAAAAAAATTGACAACACGTTTTTAAAAACGCCGTGTATCTCTAAACGGAGTACATGAGCTTACGTAGCCCTGCATGCTTAATTTTGTAATTTCGGTAGATCCGCGCGCGTGCGCGGGGGGAGGACCGAAGCTAGCTGACGTCGTCCTTTGTCGCCGCACGAATGCATACGTGCATCCGCCGATGCGCGCGCGGCCCGAGTTTTGCCCCGCACCGGCCGGGCCCCGCTCCCCGGCGAGAGGAAACCGCCGCGTCTGCTGCTCGGCTGCCCCCCATGCCCGGGATCTTCGGTGCGGCTCGGATCCCGGAGCACATCAGTGTCCCAAAACTTCTCGCTATTCGTGTCCGCGTGACCAGACTTCCACGGGCCATGTTGAATTCTGCTTCTGGATCGAGATGGGATTGTTGACCCTGTTGCTCACTGGGCTTTTCTTAGCAGCAGCAGCGTAGCACTGGTCTGTATCTCTACCGTTTAATTGAAAATCGAAAGTTCAAATCAATCGTTATAGTATTTTTACTATTGTAAAATCGCAGCAATACATACTCTACTGATGATAAAATAGTTTGCTACAGTGCACTCTTCATCTCTGTAAAATACTGTTTACATAGTACTTGAGTAACTGAGTAAAGCAGAGAGGATCCGGATCCAATGCCACCAGTGGCTTTACATTCCTGCACAGAAGAAGCCTGTTAGTGGCAGCACCTGGCCTTATACCTTAAGCCCAGCCGAAGTGCAGAAGCCTGAAGCTTCTCTCCCATAAGGCCTTGTTTGGATGGGTTCGCTTGGGCCAGGATTACGGGCCATCAGTGGCAGTACTTCACTGGGCCTTGGCTTAAAGGGCCCAGCAAGAAACAAGTAAGAAAGTGCTCGAAACCCGGCGGCGCCGTCGCACGGAGGTGAGGGAGAAGACGAGACAACGACGATGAGGAGGCACGCGCTCCGGCTCCTCGCGCGCGCGCTTTCTCCTCGTCCTGCTCCTCCGCGCCATCACCCTCGAGTCACCACGAGTCTCACTCGTGACGAATCTGGAAATTTAGCCGTTCCTCTTCTGTCGCTAAGTGGCGGTGGTTGCTTCTTCGCGTGGCAGATCACCGCGCTGAGTGCTTGGAGTTTCAGGGGCGTACCGGTGGGTTTCTTCTCGACCGATGCTGCTGCGGCTGCGGCGCATGGCGGTTCGAAGCCCGTGGTGACGGCGGCGGGGTCAGGGTCGGATGGCGGCGGTGAAGGGGGCGGGCGGTCTGGGAAGTCGGAGCAAGCGGACGCCGGGAAGCCTGTCGGAGGAGGGGTGAGCTATTTCAGATGCCTTCTTCCCTTACATGCTTTGCAGTGTGATGCGGGTTCTGAATGCGAACAACTGAAATATACGCGTTGCCAAATCGTGAAACCGAGAGATTTAGTAGTAGTGATGTTCTGACAGTGCCAGAAATGAGCGATTTGAGTGTATGAAACTATGCGATGATCGATGAGTAATTCTCACATGATTCTGTTGCTTCCATGCAGCCCATATCGTGGTTGAGTTTTCTTCTGCTTCTTGTGACTGGAGGAGGAATAGTAGTGTACTATGACTAGGAAAAGAAACCTCACATTGAAGGTAGATTAGTATGGTGAGTGAATGTTTTTTTTTTGTGATCTTTCATATATGTGGTTTATGATCATGTTACATTACTACTAAGTACTAAGAGAAATTCTGATGCCGTTCATGTCAGACCAATTCAGTTAGGAAGTGGAATATATAACAATTACATATGTTTGTAGAAGATATGGATGATCCCAGGCAGCTCAGGGTGACTGAGTAACAATGATATATGACAGCAATATATCAACTAGGGGGAAACAGCATCTCGTTTGCCTTTTTGAGTAAAATGTGAAAAGACCAACTGACAAAGCAACCTTTTCTTTTAGTGCTTTATCTGCAGACGAATCAATTTTGTTTTGGCTGCCTTTTAGTATGTTCTTTCTGACTGTCATAACTCCTTTACCTGAGAAATGAGAATCAATATTTGTAGTTGCTACTCGCTAGATTTGTAAATGGTTGGATGCATCATGTGCATATGGAGATAGTGACACATACCAAACATAATATTCTATTTATGTCTGAGGTGCTGGATGTTGGTATGTTTTGCTGTTTCCATGGTACCTTTTGACATTATCCTTCCCTAATTCAAAAATTGATGTACTTATCAAACAGAAGTAGACCAATACTACTCATGTCTTTACCAACATCTGATGGAAGCGCCATCCATGTGCTATGTAGAAGGGAAGCAATCTGTTCCTTAGATTCCTGTTTTGTTGTTGAATATATCCTGATCAACCTCTTATTCCTTCTTTCTCAGAGTTGAAGAACAAAACAAGTGCGGTGAAGCAAGGGCAATCAGTAGGCACTGCTGCTATTGGTGGTCCTTTCACTCTTCTCAATCATGATGGGAAACCTGTCACTGAAAAGGATTTCTTTGGTAAATGGACACTGCTATATTTTGGTTTCACACACTGCCCTGACATTTGTCCAGATGATCTCCAGAAGATGGCTGCTGCTACTGATAAAATCAGTAAGTCAATTTAATCTTGCTTTGAGTAGAACTATTCTGTACTAAGTTGTTCATAAATCATTCTATATCCGATTTTCATCAAGCTGGTAATCTTTCCTGACTTGTTGGGCAATGAGGCGGTCTAATTATCACTGATAACCTGCAAAAATTGTCTTTAAAATTTGTTCACTATATTTATGAAAATTATATGATATTACACCTATGAATTGCATTTATTAGTTGGCACAGAGGGATGGCAGAGGAATTTCTATACCAGTGTTACATAATGCTGGTGATCTCTAAAGTGCTGATTTGAATTGGTTGGTTCTGGTTTTGCCCTCGCTGCCCAATCCCACTAAATTTGAAGGAACAAACCATCTCAACTATGTCAGGTCGGATGGTTACCCTGTATCTATTTGTAGAACCCACCCCAACCAGCATTAGGATGTTATTGCTTTGACTATTTTAATTCCATGTAAAAATTTACTTAGCTCTATTGTAACAGATGATATGGCATAGGGAAATTTCAAGGCTAAATTTACTACAGTTAAAACTTACAAAAGAGACAGCAAATAAAATAGAACTGCAACAAGAGACATTATTACTCTTGTTTGCTTATTCAATTTTTTCGGTGTTTGACTGTTTTCCATGAATATCATCATAAGTTTTGCTTTGATTTGTTTCAGAGGAAAGGGCAAAACTAGAAATTGTGCCAGTACTCATCACAGTTGATCCTGACAGACACTGTTGAGCAAGTGCATGTTTATGTTCAAGGTATGTAGTTGATTCACCCTTTTGCAAAACTTTTTGGTGGTGGTCCCTTTTGCAACTTTTCTGGCAGTGGAGGATGGTTCATTTCTCCACGTTCATTAGTTTGTTTTGCTGCATGCATTAGCATTATGTATATATCCTTCTTATCAGTTTGAAGAAAAATGTATGCATATGATTATATGTTGAGGACTTGAGGTTGCTGCACCTCTTCATTTGATTTTCACTTACGATGTCTAACTACTGTTGTCTCACTTGTCTGTTTGGCAGAGTTCCATGAAGATCTAATTGGACTAACTGGTACCTCAGATGAGATAAGGCAGGTTGCTCGTGCTTATCGAGTTTATTATATGAAAACAGAGGAGGAGGGTTCTGACTTCTGACTACCTTGTTGATCATAAAGGTTCTAAAAATCGCTCCTAGGTGGTCGACGGCAGCCTGCCACCACGACTTCGAGGCAGTCGGCCGGCTAGGCGGTCGCGTCGCCTAGGACCGACTAGTCGGTCAAAGCCGGTCCAAGGTGGCTTGGGCGGCGCTCGGCGAGGCTGCGTGAGGCGGCGATGAGGTGGGTGCCGAGGGGTTCTGGGCATCCCGGCCGCCGAATCGAGCTCGCCGGCTGCCGAATCTAGATCGCCGCCATCATATCCACCGCCAAATCGAGCTCGCCAGCTGCGGGTGGTGGAAGTGGGGGTGGAGGCGTGCGGAGCAGCGTCGGAGAGGAAAAAGAAAGCGGTAGGGGCGACGGTGGTGCACGCAGAGCTCGGGCCGGTGGCGAGATCGTCGGGATATGGCTCAGGCTCGTTAGTGCGAAGGAGTAAAGAGGAAGACAATGCGAGTCGGTGGGACGATGCGAACCAGGGGGAGTTGCGATTTGCAAACGGTTAAGGTGGTTGGTTGTTGGCTGTTGTGAATGCAAGATATTTGTTCGACAGTTGGCCTTAGTGGGCCGAGTTGGTTGCTGGCCGATTGAGACTGATTTGTATTGTTGGCTGCGAATGATTTCGCCATTTCGCCTGATTTGTACTATACTAGGCACCGCCTAGGCGCTAGGTGCCGCGCCTAGCGCTAGGCGCCAGGGCACCGCTCGACTAGCACCTATCGCTTTATGGAACCTCAACTGTCATGTATGTATTTTTTTTACCATTTTTTGTTGTTGTTTGGTTTCTTTCCTTGATTTTGATGGTGTCTGTGGTTTTGCAACAGAAAGGAACTAATCGATAGAAACATCATTTTACTGTATGAAACAAGGGAACCAAAAGCAGAAAGACCTTTATTAGAAGCAAAAGCAATTAAGTTCTTGCTTGTGCCAATTCGTGAACTAAAATGCCTGTCTACCAGCATGCCCTGTTCGTAGTGGACTTGGCCCAGCATACAACATGCTTTATCATTCGTAAAAAGGCCAGCTGCCATTAATATTAGTCTGCCAAACCAAACCGATCAATCGATCAAGCAGGCAATAATAGCATTTATTGGATGCAGCCCATGTGACAACTGATATATGCACCAAGCTGATCATTCTCATCGTTATGGTTCTGTTTGTTTAGGTTTAGTCTTTTTAGTTTATAGTTTAAATTCAATTTTTTTGTTTAATTAGCTTATAAGTCTTTTAACTTTTAAGTTAAACTTTAGTGTTTGGTAATCTGTCTTTGTCTTTTTATAAGATATTAGCTTATTGAGTTGTGTATGAAGAGGAGGATGGAAGAGCAAAAAAATGAAACGATTTGTATTTATATGCAATAGCATTTTGTAGGTAATTTCAGCGAACTTTAGTGGTAATTGGTTATTCCATTCCACAAAAGTCAAAAAAAATCACCTCTTCCCTGGCTTATGGCTTTTAGGTTTAAAATGGTTTAAGTTTTTTTTATAAGCCAGATAAAAAAGACACCTTTTTGTTTAGACTTAGACTTTTTTACTTTTAAATCAGACAAAAAATCCTAAACAAACAGGACCTATGAGTTGCCTGGTTAGGCAGCTACACGTGTAGATTCTGTAGTTTGTCTCCATTAGTGAATTGTTCTACATTTTTAATTTTAGCTTAGAAGTTGAGAGGTCAATAATCATGTATAGTAAATCTGCACTGTTACATGTTTATCTCAAAAAGGTTATTACTATTTTGATGGCCTGTCAATCACAAAATTCCAATGGGCACGGTTGTCTTAGTAAAATACAAGTGATGAGTAATAAACAGCCAATATCTTCACCTCGAAGTAGCAAGTTGGTAGATTGGATACTCACTTCAGATTCGTTTATGCTGTCATTTCGCATCATATGCTAAACGCTGACTAGATGTGTATCTACTTTCAGGTACTTGATGAACCCGAAAATGGAGTTCGTTAATTTTTTTGCTAGATTCCCTCGCTGATGGCATCATTAAAGAAATTCGAGGGCACAAGAGTAGTTGAAATTGTGCGCTTCATTTGGACTCGACATGTTGAGTAATTTTGTTTTCTTTCCAGGAAATGGACTTTGTTGGCCAACCTGAAAGCCTGTGACAGCTTTTTGTTTGATCCATGGAAAATGCCTGGAGCTACTCATCATCGTCATCGTGACGATTCATGAATAATTCTCAGGTGGACTTCATTCTACCTTGAGAATCCACAGCAGCATCTTCTCACTCTTCTTTTCCTATATGATTGTTCAGTAACACTAGTCAAATACTCCAGGTAGACATGTTCCTCCGGCGTGCCGTCTCTGCTAGCTTCCGTGCTTTAACTTTGCAATTTTTTCCTCGTCTGGGTGCACAAATTCAATTCAAGCCTTTCCGGTGGCAGCCTGGCAGGTAGCAACTCCGCAAGTTCGCGGGGAGTGCATCCGGTGTTCCGCGTGTGCTATTCTATCTGGCCAGGGAACTTTTTTTATTAATTAACTTTTTAAAAAAATTGTTTAAAATTAATCTCTGCGAATTTTATTTTCAATTATGATCTTTTTAGTCATACCACCACCCGTGACGTGACAAAACAACATTATCACGTCAGAAGATAAGTCCGCTAAAATAGAACTTTTTATCACGCCACTGGTGGTAGCGTGACCAAGCATTCTATCACCCCACGGGTGGTGGTGTGACAAGAATTTGCTCAGATACGGGATGATGTGATAGTGTTATTTTATCACGTTACGTGTAGTGGTTAGAATTGAAAATAAAGTTTGCATAATTAACTTTAAGATAAAATTATAAAATGTTAATTAATTAAAAAATTCGTGACCAGGAGTCTACAATTCGTCGCAAGACTTGGTCAGTCAAAACTAACTCAGAGTGCTACGACGGGCTAAAATACGTGTCGACCTTTGCCCATGTAGTTGCTATTTTGCTATCAACTACAGCATATAGCATGAGTTTTTAGTTAAAATAATGATGTTGTTGTACGCAATAGTAAAATTAGTCTCTACGCGTATTAAAGACAAAAATAATACTTTCTTTATGCCCTAGAGGACCGGATTTGTCGCGCGGCCGACACATATCCTTGTCCGCTCCCCAGGGCGCGGCAATATATTTCCGGCCTCTAGGGGTACAGATTATCTCTTTTCCTTAAAAAAAAACTTGCTGTAGGAATTTCTAAATATGGTAAATTAGCTTAAAAAAATTATGAATTTTTTTATGAAGGATCCTAACACAATGTAATTGCTTGTGTAATTTTCCAGAATTTTATATATTCCGCATTTTACTCACAAATTCCTTTAAGGGTATTGTTTGTAGGAATTTTTAAATATAGCAAATAAGCTCCCAAAATTATGAATTTTTTTAAAGGCTTATGACATAGTGTACTTGCTTATGTGTTTTTCTAGAATTTTATATGTTCTGGATGTTTCTAAAAAATCCCTTTAAGGTTACTGTTTGTATGCAAATAGAATAATAGTTTTGAGGAAAATTTTAAAAGCATGCTCAAAATACTTTCCAAATTTATTCTCAATATAATTATACCAAGTTTACAATTTTATAAAATTCTCTTACCCCTAGGCGGATTTGTCTCGTCTGAACCCCCGGTGCCCCAGAGTGCGATAGCCCCCCACCCTTTGTTTTTTAAAAACGAAAATTCTGCTTTCGACTTCCCCGGATTCTCACCAAAATCTGAAGAAACAAATATTGTTTGATATGATTTTTGTCATGATACACCCCCCACCACCACAACGAAAGTTTGATATGATCAGTAGAGGTGGTCCAGACGGCCGGTCAGGTGATTTTTTTTGTAAAATGAAATTGTTGGTACATGTGATAATATTTACTTCTTCTTTTTTCCTTCGTAAAGAAGATAAAACCTGGGATATATATGAAGTGCAATCGTTATTGTACTGCATACATGCTACCACTCTTTTTTTAATCACTTGATGATGTTTGACGAGGATCTAATAATCATCAACTAATTAAGTTACTTACCTATAGTATTTATAGATAATAATGTCGCATATATAACCTTCAAATGTACCCCTCAATATTAATGACGAGGGAGATCATACACCTATTGATTGTAAGTCCTACTACCACCTATTGATTGTAAGTTCTACTACAATCACCCTATATGGTCGTAAGTTCTTCTACGACCACCTATTGATCGTAAGTCCTACTACGATTACCTCATAATCGTAAGTCGTACTACGATCAAGTCATCTACGACCACCATATGGTCGATAAAACCTACAAATATGTGAGCCCAATCGACTAGAAATATTTGTGTGATGCGTTTAATACATGCAGTAATTAATATGTGTTGTTACTGTTATTCCTGAGATAACTGCATGTATTAAACTTATGTCTCTGACATAACCGCAAGGTGGCGTGGGGGTGTGTTTCTGACAATAACTGCCCTTAAATGTGCGCATTGCATCAAACGACAATACGTCTCTTGACGAAGACAACTGCCACCCCCTTTATGCGCTATATAAGGAGTAAAGTCAGAGGACATGGAGTGAGGTAATCAAGTAACGAAATAGACATGACTCATTAATCTTAGCCTTCGGTGACTTCTCTCTTGTAAACACAATCAATACAACAACATAAGAGTAGGGTTATTATTCTCTCAGGAGAAGACCTGAACCTGTATAAAATTCACGCGTCTTTTTCTGTGTGGTTTTGCTTTAGGAGAACCCCCAGTACTCATTCATAAGATCGATACTGAACCATAGGCATCATGCATACATAAATGGCTAGCTAAATGACTAATATATATATGTTTGCAACCTTCCGTGATTTTTTTAGCGCGGAACTGGTGCTATTTCTGCCAATTCATTCGTGATGACTATTTTTGCTATTTCACTTCAAAACAGTGACATTTTAGCCAAAAACTCATGGTGTGCTTCTGCAGGGTGTCGTATGTAGGCCGTTGGATTGAGAACCGGACGCTCAGGAAGAGAGGACACAAGAGGAGAGGATTGCATGAGCCGCGAATTAAAATGCGCCCATTTGATCGGGTGTCTTTGCAGCTTATCTATCCTATGATATAATACAATATTAAAGAATACCAACAACATTAAACCAATAAATTAACAAAGAATGACCTATTTGATCGGGTACATGTAATAATACCCCCTCCCCCGGCTGTGTTGCGCTGTTATTTCATATGTAAAATTTTGTGGTTTTTGTGTACATGTGATAATACATTTTTGGAATGAAATTACGTGATTTCATCTAAATTTTTTTGTTTGAATGATTTTGTGACATCTTGGCCGGTATGCGACAAAAAAAAGTTTGATCTGATCAGCAGGGGGTAGACCAGGCGGCCGACCACGTGAATTTTTTTTGTGAAGTGAAATTTTTGGTACATGTGATATTATTTACTTCTTTTTTACCTTTACCTTTACCCTATTCTCATCGCAGTCTTCGTAAAGAAGATAAAAACCATATCAGAATATTGTTGTGAAGTTGGAGTATGATTTCCTCTACGTTCCAGTCGACTTCGGGTACCAATACTATTTTTCTTCGTGCTCCGAGTAGTACTAATTGTACTGCTACTTTTACTATCTACGATTTTTTTTTTCTTTTGTTTGATTTGATCACTTGATTTGTAACATAATTTTTTTATAAACTTGAGATAATTATAATGAGAATAAATGTGGAAAGTAGTTTGCGCATGTTTTTTCCCTCAAATCGATTATTTCATTTGCATACAAATAGTAGTCTTAAAGGATTTTTTGAGAAAAATGCAGAATATATAAAATTATAGAAAATTACACAAGCAATTACACTGTGATTTGGAACCTTAAAAATTATAATTTTTGGAGCTTATTTTCTATGTTTAGAAATTCCCACAACAGACTTTTTTCTGGAAGGAAATAACAAGGTTTAATTTAATTTGGGCTTGAATCAAGGAATAGTTTACCATTTTAAATTTAAATTATGGAATTTTGATTCTCGATTCATCTTTCTGATCCAAATTTTTTTGTACAAGGTAGAATTCATTATGGAACTCCTTTGCTTTACATAACAGAAAATTGCTAACTTAATCGTCCCTACGAGTCATGTAACCCCCTTGTCAGATCAACTGTCGTGTTACTATCGTTGCACTATTTCTCCAAAGTTCTCAACCGTGTATGAATTCTCTCGCGCATCGCAAGAATCACTTACCTCCTACTTACAAGTCATTGCTACCTCAATCGTCCTCACAAAATTCTTTAGAAATATACCGCACTACAAAAACATGTGACGATCACAAAATGTTATGGTGAGTCTAACAGATTTTGTGCCCTAGAAAATCTGTGAAAATCGCAAACGGACCAACCAACCTTGTTACCACCCTTTTATTTCCAAAAAAATAGCAACATACAGACAAGATTTGCTAAATATATTACCTACAAAAAATTCATTTATTCCCCCACAACTATTTTCATCGGATCAATAAAGTAATAATGTTATTATTTTAAATCGCCCAACCGTTGAGCCACCATCACAAGTCGCTCAACCACTGGGCAACTACTCCACGTGTTGCTTGATTGATTTTTGGACTGAAAAGACCAAACTCCAACGCTCAAACTCTTCAGAGGGAAATAACAACTCTACCTCCCCAGCTTTTTAGGACGACTAACCCGACGAGGCAGCTTTGCGCAATGACGTGACCCAACAGCCTACTTCCTGCAGAGACGTGATGCAACGCTGCCAGACAGTTCCTCCTCGGGGCCGCTGCCTCGCGGACGTGAATTTCCTTCAACCCAATTACAATTCAACCGCGTATGCAAGTCCATCTCGGCATATAAGTACTACCCATTCCACAACGAGTTCTCCTGCATCCACATTTAAACACAATCTCGCTCAGATGGAGAAACAGTGGGAGGAGATCCGCGAACTCGCAAGGGCAGCTGCGGCCCTGGACGAACAAAGGGAGCGTGCTAGGAGGGCACCTTCCCGCAATGACGCCTCCCATAGCAGCAACCCCTACCTGAATATTCCAACTGTGTATTCGCCGCAACACCCATTCAAGGGGGAGACACCGCCCCTCTGCTGATGCAGAGACGCATGCAAGTTCTTCAAGTACAAGCAGTGGCTCAGCCTGACATGTGTTACTGGGATTGCGCGAACTACTCCTGTGACTATTCCAACCGCCGTTGGGACACGGCCCGCTGTCGACAGCCGATAAGGACTGGTTGCAGTATGTTTCCCTACCACTATTCTTTGAAAGTATGCACTAACAACCTGACCCGTCTACCCGTAGTCCCCGGATCCGCTATGTGGCTACTGCAAGTGGATTGACCAGGGGATCTGAAGAATCTAGACCCGTCATTATGAGTTAATGGAGTATTTTGGTGATTAATGACAAATATATAGGTGAGACTAACACTTTTTTATATACCTATTGTGTAGTCTTAGTTGGATAAAAAAGGTGAAAATCATGGATGGATTCACTCGACATCATATTCTTATATCTTGGTGCATTCATCGGATCCAAAATATAGGTTGAACTCCACTAAAAGTCTAACTTGAATATCTGTATATGTTTTTATTACACATTTGTGTATGCACATATTTAGGGGGAGTTCACTCCATGTTTTGTGGTTTCATTAGTGTTGATCCATATTTTTTCACATATATTACGGATCTATAATTTGAAACATATCCTTGAGTATATAAAACTTGTGTAGTTCATATATACTCATATTTATCTACATTCAATTATTTGCAATTGAAGTGGTTATCATCAATTACCAAAGAGGGAAAGATTGAAGTATCTTGTCCCCACCATTATGAGTTAATGATATGTTGTGGTAATTAATGATAATCATACTGTGGAACTAACATTTTCATGAGTTGGATGAATATGTTATGTTTCATGATGATGGAGACTTTGGATGACGTCATGAGTTGATCGTCATCAAGTCAAGACTCGGGATGAAGAAAATCATCATGTGTTGATGATGTTCAAGTCATGATTCTGAAGTGTAGAAGATCATCATGTGTTGATGATATTGAAGTCAAGAGCTTAGAGTAAAGAATGCATCATGTGTTGATGCATGTCAAGATCTGAAAGAGGAGATGATCATGAGTAGACCATCAGGTCAAGAGAAGACCCATCATGTGTTGATGGAGGTCAAGTGAAAGAGTGCGTTATGGGTTGATGTATATTCAAGTTACGAGCTTGAAGTAAAATAAATCATCATGTGTTGATGATTATTATCAAGTAAGTGACCCAGTCTTGAAGAGAAGATGTGCGTCATCAAGATTCAAGTGTATATACAAGGCAATGGTATGACTAGCTATGGCTAAGGATATGTTTCTAGTCTTTTACTGGACTTGGTGTTTGGTTGGAGACCGGATTGCTAGTGTAGGTTGTCGTACTATTAAGAGGGGTCTTGACTAGGAGCTTGAGTTAGTCATGTGTTGATAGCTCATTATGCTTGCTCTAGCTCATCTATGCATGGTGCTATTATTTGTGAATGGTTTTGCAAATAGTTGAAGCTCATGTATCATAATCTCTATAGCATGAGACTATAATTTGCAAATGTGTTTTGCAAATGGTTGAAGTCCATGCAATTACTCCTTGTGGCATGTTGCCGATATTTGCGAATGTGTTTTGCAAATAATCGAGACTTATGCATAATCCTTGTAGCATGTGACTTTAGTTTGCGAATGTGTTTTGCAATGATTAAAGTCCATGTACCATACTCCTTTTGGCGTTGATTCTAAAAGTTGGCAAATATTTTTTGCAACTTGTTGAGAATTTTGTCTTTTAACTTTTGTTTACATCGTTCATCAATTAGCAAATGTATTTTGTAATTGAGTTTGTTTTGAAAGCCAACTTTGCATTTCTTAGGATAATCGATAGTACCGACGTTGTGTTGGTGATACTACTGCACCGCGGTATGACTAGGAAAGTGGTGCGGTACTACCTCAACCCGGTCGGACCGAACCTTTGTTGGCGGTGCGTGTTTTCTAGGGAGACACCTTTTGAGTGTGTTTTGCTCTCCTGGAAGGCGGTAGTACCGGAGTTCATTATGCGTAACTATCGCGCCGCGGTATGAACGCAAATCCTAAGCAGAACTACCGCTACCCAGTCTGTGTGAAAAATAGTCGGCGGTACATTATTTTTAGACGGGCCTATTATGGACCTCAATGGAAAGCGGTCGTACCGCCCTTGTGATCGGAGGTACCGGAGGGTGGAACTACCGCATGATCAATGGCAGTAGTACTGCACCGTATTTTCAACAGATATTTCATAGGCTTTTTTATAGCCGTTACTGTGCGTCAAAGGAAGTGCGGTGATACCGGCTGATGAACGGTGGTACTACCGTCCGTGCTGATTTTTTCAGAATCTTATCTCCAACGCCTAGTTTTTGAGTGTGGACTATAAATACCCACATTGGTTGGTTGTAGGGAAGGTTGCTAGTGTCATCTACATTCTATTGAGTAAAGAGCAAGCCCTCTACACTCTTATGTGCATGTGTTGCACTTAGAGAGCTTAGAGAGCAAACCATAAGTGCATGTATTGCATTAGGTAGTGGATTGTGTATCCACTTGAGCTTAGACACTTCATTTGTTCAAGTGAGCATCTTCGACTTGTTACTCTTGGTGTTTGCCTATGCCTAGACGGTTTGGAGGAGTTGCGTCGGTGATCATCTCAAAGAAGATTGTGAGAAGGCTCGAGCGGGTGTGAGTGGTTTGGTGCTTGTCATCTCCGGAGTGGAGGAAGAGCTACCCCGAGTGGATCAAGGTGTTGGTTCATGTTGGAGCCAGTCCAAGTAGTTGAACTTACCTCGGAGGTGTTGGCTTAATTTGTGGAGTTGGTCCAATTAGTTTGGACTTACCTCAACATGGATTAGGAGAGACCGGCAAGTCTCCGAACACCATTGTGTCATTGTGATTTGTTCTTTTGTGCTTTACTATATTGCAATTTCTATTTCTAGAATTAAATTTCTTATTTATTGTGGATATCGTGGGGATATGTGCATGATCTTAGAGTGATGAGTCAATTGGCAATGGCGCTGTTGGTTTGACGAATCTCGCATTTTCGGAAAACTTTAGTGTTGTCAGGTCATTGGCGGTCCGACCGGCCAAGCCGCCGGTCAGACCGGACGTGTGGCAGTCCGACCGGCAATGCTTGCCGGTCCGACTGGCCACAAGTGATAAGGAGTTTGGGGCTAGGCCAAAAATAGGTTGTGTAGGCATGAGAGGGGAGTCTCCTGGATGTGGTCACATAATTTTTGGAGCTCACAGTCAAAAGTTCTATCCATTGGAAAATTCCAGAGAGCTTGCAGATTTTTGAGTTGAATTTTGGCTAAGTCTTTTGGGGCGGTCCGACCGCTAGGAAATCGGTCCAACCGGCATGGTAGGGCGGTCCGACCGGCTTTCACTTGGACTTCGGCCATTTTGGCATTGTTGTGTTTTCGTTGTGTTTAATGCATGAGTTTCAATGCTTTATTGTTGCATATTGCATTGTTGAGCTAATGTGGGTCAAGTTGTGAAGAACTTGTTCCCGGAGACGATTTCTTTGTCTATTACTGTGCAGGTCAACGACGTCAACGGTGAGGTGGATCGGGACTACGCTTGGAGAGCTGAGGTCCAGAACGATCATGGATGCCGGGTGAGGTCGTGTGGCTCAAGCATGGTGCAAAATGGACAAGATGGATCGAACGGGCAGTTCGTTGCAGCTGGTTGGATCAAGCGGCGCGGGGGTCGGTGCAAGTGCCTTGGAGGCTCCGATGGGATTCAGACGGGAGAGACTTGCCGACATGATGAGAGCCGATGATCAACCTACACGTGGTGAAGCAGGCAATTGTTTTAACAGATTTGTGTGTGTGGGTCCCATTTGTATTGGACCTTAATGGGAGCTCATGAGAGAAACCCTAGCCTCTCCTATAAATAGAAGGGAGGAGATGGAAAAAAAACCCCCAAGCACTCATTTGCAAAAACACTAGTTAGGGTTAGGGTGTGGAGAGGAGAGGAGAGGAAATTTGTGTGTGTGCTCTTGGATTGAGCTCTTGTCCTCCTTGAGGGAGTGGCTTTGTAAGCAACATCTTGAATCAATCAATCTATGGATGTTTGTTCAAGCATGAAGTCTCATTTGCTTTCTTCTCTCTTTTGATGATTTTGGTGCTTCCTTGATCCGGGTGTTTATGCTTGATCTCTTGACCGATTTTACCTTTCTATGATGTGTGGGAATACTCCTAGAATCATCTAGATCATCAATCCCCCACGAGCAAGTTTTGGATCAAGATTTTTATATTTCTAGGTTTTGAACACTTCTATGGTAAAACCTAAAGAGATCGATTCTTTGAAGTGGATCTGGACGATCGTCGCTAGAAATAGGTCTCAGATATCCTTAGGGAGGTGTGCTCCAAATTTGGTCAAGTTTCATTGGTTGAATCAAAAGTTGGACCAATTTTCGTTTTGGATTTAGGCATTGTGCGTTGCCTCTCGACTAAATCGGTCCGACCGATTTTTCACTGCCGGTCCGACCGCCCGTTAGTCAGACCGTCATTTGATCGCCGGTCCGACCGCCAGGTAGTCAGACCGCCAGCTCTACACCGGTCCGATCGGTTCAGTGAGATCAACTCTCCATTATTGAGTCTTGTGGTTAAGGAGGTAATCGAATTCAACACAAGACTTCCTCTGTGCATTTACTGATCTTCTTAGCTTTTACAGCTAAAGGAGAAAAGTGCGTGTTGAATTTGATTAAGGCGAAAAATAGAGAAAGCGCCTATTCACCCCCCCTCTAGTCGCCTTTACGGTCCTACACTTATATTTGTATGATTGCTATCATTATCAATAGTCTTATTTTGTTGGTGCACTTAGTCAAGACTAGTTGATTTAGACCTTAATTGAGCAAAACCGAATTGATTTACAATTTCGTATAAAACTCGATTTTAGCCAAAGAAGTTTTTAAAAGACCGCATATTCACCCCCCTCTAGCTGGCCTCCTCGATCTTACAGGATCCACCAACGCGACTAGTGGCGTTTCGACTGCAAGGAGTGGGATGCCAAGAGGGACCGCGAGAAGGGGGAGGAGGAGCGCCGCAATGAAGAGCACAATGATCGTATCCGACGAGAGATGCAAGCTCATCTCGAGGCGTGCAGCGCAGGGAGTGCGAGGCTCGCGAGAGGGAGCGCAAGAAAAAGAGAGAAATGGCAGCCGAGGCCAAGGCAGCGGGCGAGGAGTACAACACCGAGTAGTAGTGAGGATGAGTAAAGCGAGGGTAAATGGCCCCGGTCCACGCAGTAGATTAGGCCATTCCGTAGTACCCCCCCGTTCTACCCGCCATGTTATTCTATCTCTTGAATGCATGTATACTTACATGGTCTGGATGCTTGTGTCGCAGTATACCGTAGTAGTAGTGAGGATGACTAAAGCAATTAGCCGAACCATCATGCTGTGTGACCACGTGTAACATGCTTCTGTCTACAGACTCTAATGTAGTTGTGGTTCCGTGCCTCACACTTTACCTTTGGTCGGTTAGCAGTCAACTGACCTTTGGGTTTTGTCGAGACCCAGTACATGTTGTTGTCAAAATCACTGTTGGCCATCTCATCGGTCGAAGATCGTTTTCTATAAGTAGAAAAAAGTATAGCATATTTGGAATATCCCAAAACCTACTCTAGACCACTAACGGTTTAGGGCATCTTCATAATCACAACGAACGTTCTCAACCCCTTCAATTGCATTCTGTAGAAGCTCCATAAAGTACTCTACTTTAACTCCACCATAGTTAAGTAATGTGATCAAGAACCATGATGTTAGTGTCCTTTTGGGTTGATTGTTGACGAAAAAATGCAGTGATTTATTTCTTGTGAACCAAGAGAAAATCAAAACGAATTTTGCTAATCAAAATTCTTAAACTATTGAGGAAAGGTGGGCAGCCCTGCACATACATCAATATATCCCTCTCACTTCTACACTTAACTAGGCCAACTAGTACGAGGACTCGACATGTGACAAGACATGATCTACCCTGAGGACGTTTTAAGTCTCACTTCCAGTCCCTGCAAACATCACAATTAGTATTTTTTCTTTAAAATGTGAATGTCTCAAGCTCTGGACCTCTGGGCTATGCTACCACACCATGTTTGATTCATCAATCCACTCATCCAAAAGCTTAAATTATTGACTTTCAACTCATCCAAGAGATGAGTTATTCTACTTATAATAAAGAATAAAACAAGGTGCTTGAAAGAGTTGAAGGACTGGGCGCTAGATAATTTTGGATTAGTTTTTATTTTTATCATTGATGGCCGGATAAGAATAGTTCTAGAAGGAAGCTATAACGAAAAAAAGAAAGATTCTTACCAAGTATGCTCAAAGGTTTGGGCACACTTTACAATAAATATGTGATTACGTTACATGTGTATGCATACATATGTACGAGTGACTTCTACAATGTTCCTTTCTTTTTCATATGCATTCTAATTTTGGAGGAACCGAGAAAAAACAGC
The DNA here is from genome assembly GCA_036346395.1 of Hsuehochloa calcarea. NCBI lineage: Eukaryota > Viridiplantae > Streptophyta > Magnoliopsida > Poales > Poaceae > Hsuehochloa > Hsuehochloa calcarea. Next base: position 3,692,108 of record CM070604.1, on the reverse strand, counting down.
ATAGCGATAAACATCTTCAAAGCAAAGGAGTTTTATAATGAATTCTACCTTGTACAAACAAATTTGGATCAGAAGGATGAATCGAGAATTGAAATTCCATAATTTAAATTTAAAATTGAAAACCATTCCCGATTCAAGCTCAAATTAAATTAAACCATGAGCACAATTCATAATTTATACCTAGATTCAACCCCAAATTAAATTAAATTAAAACTTCTTATTTACTTTGAGTTCTTTTTTTCAGTTTTCCCCTTTTTCATAGTCTTTTGAAAGCTTTAAAAAATAAAATAAATAATTTTTGTTTTAGTGGATCAATTAAAGCTTAATTGAAAAATTCCAGAAAACGAAAAACATTTTAAATGAAAAAATAAACTTCAATTAAATTCAAAATTATTTTATTAAATCTATTCATGTTCCAATGATTTTTATGGAATTTCTTTTAAAAAAAATTAATTTTTTAATTTTTAATTTTTTTTTCTTTTTTTCTTTTCTTTCCTCTCTCCTCTTGTTGCTTGCTGCGGTTGTAGAGAGCGACTTGCTTCTTTGTGGATGTGGGCGCAGCGGCTCCTTGATCTTGACGAGCAGGCAAACGAGCCTCGATGCGGCGAGTCTTTGCGATAGGTTGGCTTCTTGTGGTCGGGGTGCACCACGCTGTCCAAATAGGCTAGATTAGGAATTTTGGTGCTAAAGGGTCAATTTAGAAATTTCGGTGGTCTACGGGGGGCAACGTGCCCAAAATTCTCCAATCACAGTTCACACTAGACCTGGCCAAATGGGCGGCACGGCACGGGCTCGTTTAGGCATGACCGTTTCGGCCCAGCTACTATTCGTTCCGTGTCGGGTCAGTCCACGGGCCGGGGTGGCGGCCCAGGCACTACCCGTCGGGCATTCGTGTCGTGCCGGGCTAGCCCAAGCCCGTTTAGCTCGTCGGGCCAAGTGTGGCCTATTTAGCCCGTCAGAATGAAAAAAAAAAAAAATAGAAAAATATGTAGAATTCAGAAGTAGACATGAAAATTAAAAAAATGATACAGTCATACTGAAAATATAATAAATAGCTTTATTAATGTCCAACTGGTTGCCTCGTTAAAACATTCGCCAAGTAAAAACTCAAAATGAGAAAATCTTGGCAAAGGAAAAGAGTGCAGCCTATAGGTTTACAATTCAACATATATGATACATCTGTGTTCTATGTGTTGATGTCATTGTCTAAGTACAGATTTTCGAATACCTCCAAAAACTCTGGATTTTCCATATAATGTTGTGTTTGTGAATCAGCTTGTTCCCAGTTCTTCACAGTTAAAAGGATCTCCATTATTTCACTTGTGAGACTTGTTCTTCTCTCCTCCAATATTCTTCTAGAAAGACTGAAAGTAGACTCAGAGGAAACCGTAGAGACAAGAACAGTTAACACATCATGTACAAGTATGGATAGCACAGGGTATGTTAACTTATGGGCTTGCCACCATTGCAAGATGTCGAAGCCTTCTGAATTGAAATCCACCGTATTGATGTCCAGATAGGTGGATAGTTCTCCGCTCCTTGTGGGTCCAGGCTGAGCAGGCATTGGTGTAGAAGAAGAAGACCTGGATTTAGACCTGGAGAAAAAGGCACCGAAGATCGCGCCCAACATATTTGCCTTCCCACTTGAGGTGGGGGCAACTGGAGGTCGTTGCGAGCGGACTCCACGGAACTTATTTTCATACATTTGGTAAACCTCGTATAACCGAGAAGGAACTTCTGCAAAATAGTTAGTATAGTCTAACCCCGTAGCATCACTAAGAAGATCAAGTACAGTACCAAATGTATCAATTTTAGCCCTAGGATCTAAAAGAAATGCAAATGCATATAGATAAGGGATATCTCTCCAATATTTAATGTATTTAGATTTCATGGAAACAACAACATCGCGTAAAACTAAGTCATTTTTATACATTTTTAATTGACTAGCAATCTGTAAAAAGTATGTACAATGATAGGAGATGTTGGATAGTAAACAGCGGACAAAGCAACGTTGCCTCATAAAAAGTTTCTAAAAACGACAGTATTTTCTCAGCAACGAACCAATGTTGCTCAGTTAATAGTGTTGGACCGAAATGGCGACTAGAGGGGGGTGAATAGGAGCACGATATCTTTTTCACAAAGATCGGATTCAACACGATTTTCACTCCGATAGCTATGAGAGCTCTGAAGATCAATATCCAAGCACATCAGAAGTCTTGTATTGAATCTAATCTAAACCCCGGAGCAAAACAATCAAAATCAACCAAAATTCGATTTTCAAGTAATGGGCGGTATGACCTCTATGATAATTGCGGTCGGACCGGTCACCTTGGGTGGTCTGACATCCAGCCTGATGAACAGTGAAATCAGCCCAAAAAAATAAACTTGCAAATAGATGTAACTTTTGATCTACAACTCCAAACTCGATGAAACATGGAACACACATTCTCTAGGATATCAGGAACCTATTCCAATCAAAGATCGTGAAGATCCTTGGCAAAGTTCTGACCTTTTCCCATTTTAGTGAAGGATGCTTCAAAACCGACTCAAAATGAAAACTAGATCAAATACCTTGCTCGTGGGTTAGAGATGATCAAGATGATATCCCACATGTCACAGTAAGCAAGATTAGGGGCATAAACCAAAGGAAAATATGAGAATCAAAGACGGCCCCAAAATCACAAAATAGAGAGCAAGAACGCAAATAGACTCATCTCAAGAAAACTTGCATAGATTGATTTATGATTGTTGCTGGTTTACAGCCACTCCAACATGGAGGACAAAACTCAATACATGAGCACACAATCAATATCTTCTTCAAGAATCCTAACCTCTCCATTCCCTAATCTTAAAAACAAAACTAGGGTTTCAAAATAAGCAAAAGGATTAAGGAGGTGCACAGCACCATCCTATATTTATAGTGGAGGCTAACATTCTAGAAGAGTTTCCTATTGGGCACCCGTTAAGCCCACACACAACCGGGTTTAACTCACGCACGTATTTTAAAGCGTCGTCTTCATCTTCTCTTGACCTAAACCACTTCTCCTTGCGTCGTCTTGCGTCGCGGTTTACCAAAAGCAAATAAGGCGGTATTTTAGTGATATTACCAAAATACCCCTTCTCGATCCTTCTCCAAAGACCGAGTCCAATCTTCATGAAGCAATTCCATGCTTCGCCACGTGTAGGTTTATCAACAGCTCTCATCATGTCGGCAAGTCTCTCCCATCCGGCTCCCACCGAAACCACCATGGCACTTGCACCGACCCCCGCGCCGCTTGATGAAACCCATCGCACCGAACTTCCGTTCGGTCATCCTTGTCCATTTTGCGCCATACTCGAATCCATAGACTTCACCTGACATCCTCGATCGTTCTGAACCTTAGCTCTCAAGCCTAGTCCCGATCATCCTCGCCGTTGACCGTCGTTGATCTCCAAGCAACCTGCACAACAATGGACCAAGAAATCGATTCTGAGAACAAGTTCTTCGCAACTTGACCAACATTAGTCAAAACATGCATCATTCAACATATATGCACTGAAACTCATGAACTTGACTCAACAAACAAGCATCGCCGCCACGAGAGCCGACAATACAAGTGAAAACCGGTCAGACCGCCATTCAATGGCCGGTCTGACCGCCGGCTTGGCCGATCAGACCGCCCAGAAGGGATTTAGCCAAATTTCACGACTTGAAATCCGAAACCTCTCTGGAAATTTCAAATGAATTGATCTTTTGACTGGAAACTCCAAAAATTATGAGACCAAGTGTATGATAATCCCTCTCTTGCCTACACCCTCTATTTTTTGCCCAGCTCTAAACTCAACCTTTTGTATTGGCCGGTCCGACCGCCACCTATGGCCGGTCTGACCGCCTATGACCTGACAGCACTGGATTTTTTATGAAAACACATGATTCGACAAACCTTTAAAACCATGGCCAATTGTAACATCATGCTAAGATTATGAGCATATCCCTATGATATCCACAAATAGTATACTACCGTCAGTGCTATGATAGTGCGTTTGAATAAAAAACAGAAAAAATATCCTTGTATGGTAAAATATTCTTAAGCATGAGGTAAGTAGAGTTTCACCTTACCTCCATTGTCAAACCGAACTTTCTTGGACGTACACTCATCGCCCTACAGAAGTTCTTATATTGTGCTATTCTTACGTTAGAATTATTCAAGAAAGAAATCGCATCGCGAAAAGCTTTAATATACGGACTCAACCTCTTCAAACCATATTTGACTATAAGGTTGATAATATGATAAACACATCATTGATGTAGCAAGAAGGAATCGACATATGTACTCAACACTGGAGTGAGAATGTCTGTGGCCCTAGAGTTTGAAGCGGCGTTGTCTAAAGTAATTACGAATATTTTGTCTGTAAGACCAAAGTCTTCCACGGTTTTGATAATACAGTTCGCAATATTCTCCCCCGTGTGTGCTACATCAATGAATTTCAAAGCTATAATCCTTTTTCCATTACCCAGTCGTCATTAACATAATGTGCAACTACACTAAGGTAATCCTAGCCTGACCACTCCATATGTCCGTTGTTAGGGCCACCGAAAATGTGCATGTACTAAATAGTTCATTTATTTTATTACGATATTCATTATAGTATTTCATTAGATCCCTAGTTGTTGTCTGTCTAGAAATAGAAAAAAAATCTAGGATTATGGTTCTAATGTAATTTTGGAAAGAAACATATTCGTCAAAGCCTAACGGTAAATCCTCAGAAGCAATTAAACGACAGAGAGATTGGCGGGCTACCTGAGAATCGTAGTCTCAGCTAGATACCGTACCGTCGGGGTTGTATTGCAGCTGTGTCTGCCTCATCACCATTCCTTGTTTGGTTCGACATCTTGTAACATGTCTAAGCAAGTGACTCGTTCCACCTGTAGACTTTGCAGACAATTCATGGTGATAAATTTTACAAATAGCACATGGTACCTCATTTCCCGCTGCGTCTTGCTTGGTTGTCGTGTCGAAATTCTCTCACACTACCGATGTAGATGGTCTCGACCTCTTTGCTCCTGTTACCGTGGAGCCTGATGCTGCCATAGAGCCTGATGACAGAACTCTACCTTGCTCCTCCGGTGAAACCTCCGGTTGGTTTGAGGCAGCCGTAGTCGCCTATATGGACGTAATTTTCTCCGGTAAAAGCCTGTAATCACCAAGAGCAAAGCTGTCGTAAGTACTGTCTATAACGAAAATTGCAAAATCGAAACTAACACTATTACTACTTCCATCTTAGCATAACAAGAACTAACAATAAAAGTATTACAAAAATAGTATTGTACCTCTTTCGCAAACTTGCTGCCGAAAATTGAAATTTCCAATTTTTGGCATATTTTTTTTGAATTTTGCCAAATTATCTCAACACGTATTTGAATTTGTACAACACAATTTCAAAGATAGAATGGAGAATGAAGGGGTACTGAATGAGAGCGGTATGGTGGCTATTTATAGAAAAAAAAATTAGAATTTTTTATTTTGCTATTTTTTAAGACCCCAATGGTCAAAAATGATATTAAAAAAAGGGGCTAAAATTGAGAACAGCTGGATTTTTTCAGGCCGTGCTGTGCCTAGGAACGGCCCACAAGCCCGCACGGCCCAGCTGCCCCTCCCCTGCCTGGCTTGCCCGCGCCCCGTCCCTTCTTGCCCCCTAGGGCATGGCCCTCTTTGTTGCCTCGCCGCGCAGCGTCGTCGTGGCGATCTTGCCTGACTCGCCGCCGACCACCTCCTCACTCCTCGTCGCCCGCCGCCCGAGCCGTCGCCGGCCGTGTCGTGTCGGGCTCCTCGCTTCCTCGTCCGCACCGCCGGCGTCGAACCGCCTCCTCGCCCTTCGCCAGTAGCCCGCGATCGCCTCGCCTCCTCGCGGCCTCGCCTCCTCGTCGCAATGACCCTTCTTCCCTCTCGATCTCACGCTCCGCTTCGCTCGGCCTCCCCCCGCGCCGTTGGGCGTCGGCCGTTCTTCCCCTCCTGATCCCGAGCTGTCCCCGCGGCCCCGCCCTTTTTCCTCCACGCCAACGCGGGCGCGCGCTGGCGGCTCTTGGTCGCTCGGGCGTGCCATGTCTACAGGTCGTGTCGTGCGGGTGACCCATTTGTCTTGAGTGGTGATCCAGGCACAGCCTAAACTCTCGTGCCAGGCCAACATAGTTTATAAACAATGTGAACCGTACCGTCTCAATCAATAAACAATATGAACTGTTACCGCCAACCCATTTGGCGAACTCCACTTCACACTAACCTACCGCGAAGAGTCAGCTCTTAAAAACAGTACCTTTCTTTGCTCGCATCCTCGCAGGAAACCGGAGAGGGAAAGGAAAAAAAAGTAACGGGGATGCGGATGCCGACGACGGTGGCCGTGGTACTGGTGGCTGTGAGCCTGCTGGCGGCGGGCGGGGCGGCGCAGTCGCCGAACTCGCCGAGTTGCGCGGCGAAGCTGGTCCCGTGCAGGCTGTACATGAACGGGACGGACACGCCGCCGGACACCTGCTGCGGGCCGCTCAGGGACGCCGTGAAGAACGACCTCAAGTGCCTCTGCGCGCTCTACGCCTCGCCGGAGATCTTCAAGGCCTTCAACATCAGCATCACCGACTCCCTTCGCCTCTCCAAGCGATGCGGCCTCAGCGACACCACCAGCAATTGCTCTAGTAAAACTCACCCTCTTTTATTTTCTTTAATTTTTTTACCCCACAAAATGTTTTTATTTTCCTTTCAGATGTGATTTTCCAACATCCAATTTAGGAGAATTAGAGCTGTTAAAGTAAGCATATTTGGTGATCCGATTTACTGTCATATTTAGGGACCAATCTATGTAAGTATGAATAAGCTAGATGTAAGTAGGCAGCAACACAAGGTGCATAGGCATATTTTTACCGGCGGGTTGCATTTGCGCGTTTGTTGTGAGTGGCGTAGGGAAGTTCGTCTTGGAATTTCTGTCGCCATGTAGTCAAAGGGAAATACAGAAAAAAATCTAGATGTGGAATATTGAACCGTGCTCCATGATTTCGGAAGCTTGGAGTCACCCAGAACTCTAGATGCTTTTCCCCAGTCTGTGTCGTGATAAGCTTAGTTTAATATAACGATGTAAGCGTGTCAAATTATGCAGGTTTGCCTTCCATTATAATACCATGGTTGCCTTGGGTATTGATAATGTCAGGCGAATAGTATATTCCAGCCTTGTTTTGGATGGATTTAATTAGGTTGTGTTTGGGATAATGTTTACAAATCAGTTCAGAAAATATCTAGTTTGACCCGACGAAATAAAGCCACCAAAATTAAACTGCAATTCTGTCAAGCACCTTTTGTGTTGTGCTTGTTTCTACTGCATAGCATTTCTCAAATTCAACCTTGAGAATTACATAGGCAAGCCTTGCACTTTGGTACCACATGTGCTGTGTTTATCCCATAGTTACCAGAAACACGGTTTGTCCGAGTCGCGGTATCTGATTCGGGTTCGTAGTTCGCTACTTTTTCTTTCAATTTTCACTGCGAATACGAACCCATACCCTAAACCGGTCCGCGATTCGCGGGGTTTTATAACGAATCCGATAACTATGGTTTATCCAAGTGTCCCTATTTTATTGTTGTACTTTGGCAATAGCTAGCCTTTTTTCAGATAATTTCAGTGCATATCTTTCTGTGATTTGCTGATTAGTGTCATGCAATTTCAATTTACAGGCAATTCTCCTACAAAGTCTCCTCCAGGTAATATATGCTTTCTATGCTTTCTGAAGTGCAGTATCTAGTATGCATGAACGAACCATATCGCAATGAAAGTATGAATCAGCTATTTTAGCCCCTTGCTTTGCTCTGTTGTGTGATATCTTACTAAGTGAAGCTTCTTGCCTGAACACATAATAATTTATGGAATATGAAATTCCAATTGGAACTGCGGTGGCAAATTGATATATACAAGTTATATCAGTTAGTTCTGTAGAAATAAATCACTCTATTCGTGTTTGATGTGAAGTAATGACTGGGTTATGTGTCTATGAGAAAAGTTACATTAAAAAAATGGATATGAGAACAGTTAGGGCTTAGTTCAGTGTCACTAAAGCATTCATACCCCGCTTCTCTTCAAAGAAATAGACAAATGAATATCTGTACGTTTTCAATAGTGTGCATTGTGTGACTGCTTAACAGAGAGTGAAGCACACTCAATTGGCTAATAAGTGAAAACACACAAAGATGCATTACAGTCTTGAAGTTTCTGTATGTTCAGATGTGTGTTAGTCTATTAGACATGGCCCCAAGGATTTCTGTGGACAACAATGTAGCACATTCATTTGCAGATTGGATTATTGCTGTATGTGTATATCCATTTGAAAAACGTTTATGGCGTAGAAACCAGTACCGGCTAAGACCGATAATAAATGCATTACAAAGTAGGAACTAGTATTGTCTGCTCGAATTTATTTAAAGTTGTTCTGTGACTTCTGTCTTTAAGGCTGCAAACCAACCAACAACTTGGGCACTCTATAACTTTAGTAGGATCATTGAAGGAGGCCCAGCAATGTTGCACAGGAACAGTTGTATTAAACTGTCATTCTATTAACAATCTGTTAGATTGCCTTGCAGAGCGATGTTCACAGTCCTGTCCCTGATGTTGTTTATACATTTTACCACTCACACTTGCCATAAAGTAGCTATGTCCAATGCTTAAAAAGAAGTGGTGTTGCTATGATGGGTTTGGTGTTCAGGGATGGTTAATGTTGGGCGCAATAAGCTTTATTCCAGTCATTCTGTCATTGCACCTCAAACAAATGGGTTTGTATTGTTTCACGAAGAAAAAAAATCTGCCTTGATTCAAAATAAAGGAAGAAATTATGATTCTGCACTGAAATTTGCAAATTTCTTATCCAGTTTCAGTGAGAACTTCTTCCCACAGAGAGAGAGAGAGAGAGAGAGTTGCGGTTTTGTTGAGTTGTTATTTGATAGCATGGTTAAAATACTTCTCGCTGTTGATAAAAGAAGTTTCCTTATTTTGATGATGACGTTTAGTATCAGTGGATTAGCTCAAGTGCTCAACACACATGGCAACTGAAACTTGATCTTCAAATAGGAACAGGCCCTTGTTTAAATGTCGTCTACGTTTCAAGCAGTACCAAAGCAGTGCATTTTTTTAACTCACAATTATCTTCTCTTGATTGCTGCTTCTTCATCAGATGGCAGCAACGCCGGTCATCGCACTATCTCAGCCGGTTTCCCAGGGTTGATGAGCTTGTTCCTAGTTTTGTGGTCTGTATTGGCGTAAGAATTCGGCATGCTAGTGATGATTTTCCTTATCCTACATTAGATGATTTGCACCTATGATGCTCTTAGCTGGTGATGTTATCTCTGTGTATTTCAACAGCATTTGTTTTGCTGTGTATTGATGTTGTCAATCAGTAGACTTACGTATGTATGTGAATCAGAGTTCCCCCAGGGTTTTCTTCATTGTGCTGTATTTAGACCTAAGATGTCTGTTAATTCTTATCATCTACCTAAGCAATTTTGGATATGAAGCACATCTTTCTCACCAGCTTCGCCTCACTTCTGATTTTAGAGAAGACGGCCATATCGATTGGCGGATTTTTTTTAATAATATTAATTTTAAAAAAAATACAAAAATAAATAGTCGGTCCAAAAAATAACAAAAATGAGTAGTTTTTGTCGCCGGTTGAACTGGCTGTTGCCAGTTAAATAGTGTTTTTGTCGTTAGCTATAAAAACTCCAAAAGTTCATTTCAAAGCTTATTTTAAATAAAAAAAACAGAAAGAGATGGGGGGAGGGAGAGAAGAAAGATAGCGACGCTCTGCCAGTTCGTCGGGGAGGAGAGAGATGGAGTTAGTTTCGGCGGGGAGGAGAGATAGATGGAGCATCAGATCCGATCGGTCATCTTGCAGGTATATTTTTAAAAAACTTTATATATTATGTCAAAACATTATCGGTTAGCAAACAAAAATAGCGACATAGAATTTAGTAGATTAGATAAATGTAGTCCAATTATGTAGTACATCATTTGAGCTGTGTACGAGGTAGATAGAGTGTAATCTAAATAATACTAATTTTATTTAGCTCCCCATTTGTGCGCAGTAATTATATTCTTAATACCAAAAATTAATTTTTAACTATAAAAATAGCATGACATGCTTTAAAATTGAAAGGAAAATCCAGCGCAACTAATTAGGGTAGGTGAGCCTAATCAAAATAATACAAGTTTTATTTTGCTCCCCATTTGTGTGCGGTAATTATATCCGTAATGCCGGGAATTAATTTTAAACTAGAAAAATAGCATGACACGTTTGAAAATTATAAAGAAAATCCAGAGCAGCTAATTAGGGTAGGTAGAGCCTAATTGAAATAATCCCAGCTTTATTTAACTCCATAGGGTAGGTAAAGCGTAATCCCAGCTTTATGACTTATCGTGTAAATTTGGCTTCTATTTGTGGTTAGTAATTATTTTGCTAATGTCGCTTCCTATTACTTTATTACATATTTTGTAGTCTTTACAATATATGCACTGAATTTTTAGGTTTAGCGGATCAGACCACGCTGCTGAGTGGCCATACGAGTTGCTTGACCCGGTGATTGATCTACATCACCGTAGTCGCCTCAGTACCATCCTCCCCGAGGATGGCGAGGCGGCGATTGAGCTTGGCGCGTTGCGGCTGTACACGACCATCAAGGCATGCAGGTTGCACTCAAGCTAGGTGCACGCCCATCAAGGCATGGAGGTTGCACTCAAGCTAGGTGCCGAGGTACGTGTCGTTACGATCTTCGTATACTCATTTGTGGCCTAACTACTACGTGTGGACTAACGTTCGATCGTAACCTGACCCGACGCAGGTTGAGGACGGCAGGCCTCCTTCCGCTGGCACGGATGGTGGAGGCGACGTAGGAGGACGATCGAGATTGTGGCCACGGTGCGTATGTCGGGCGTTTTCCATCGACTAGGCCCCTCGGCGGCGTTGGTCGGCCGGTGGAAATTTGAGGCGTATCGTTTCACCTTCCGTGCGGGAGATAGCGCCGATCTTTGCGGGGCGTGAGCTTCTGGCGGATTACTGCGCGAGCTTCCCATGGCGACGTATGAGATCTCGCCCACATAGCGCACAAAGTTCTTGGTGAGATTCCAAGATGTGCTGTCGTCGGGCAGCGATTACCACGAGTTCAACAGCCTGCACAGGACCGACGCTGAGGTGGATCTGCCAGTTCTACGTAAGTCTTCGTAACTATTGTCCTCTCGCATCAATTCATTTGTGAACCTTGCTGATGTGTATATATCTTCTTGCAGCCCAAGCGTATGAGGATGCACCCGACTAGACGGTGAGGAGGCACTTCGAGGCCTACCTGCTGTGGCAGTTCGGGTGGGTCATATTCTTGGGGTCCCACGGCGACAGCGTCAACAAGCACTACATCCGGTACACACGTGAACTCGCAGACTGGCCGGTGGAGGACATCGACCCTATGTGCGGGTCGGCCGTGTTGTGTGCGGCGTCTGCGCCTTGGCGACATGTCTTGCGTGGGCCCGGGCAGCTCCATCCTCTCTGGATATCCACTACTTCTGCAGCTGTGGTCCTTCGAACGCTTCCATATCGGACGTCGAAAGCTGGACTTGGGAGCGTACACGGTCAGCCTGTACGCCGAGGACGACGACGTGGACTAGCCGACCATGGGCACGGTGTGGTGCCGCCGACAGGTTAGTTTCGTGAACATTTATTATTTTCTCGTAATGCAATCATAATTTTGTGTGCTAAGTTTTCCTTTGGTCTATTCCACAGGTGACCTACACACCGATCACCACGCAGGGGTTGTACCCGAACTACGTCGTAATGTTCAACCAGCTGACAGATGATTACATCATCTGGAGATCGTACACTCAGAAGAGGGTGTACGCACGCGCGCCCACAGGACTGTCCAGCCTATGCACGTGAGACTTCGTGTACTGGTACACGTTGAGGGTCTTGGTGCACGAGGTCTTCGTGGAGGAGTATCAGGTGGCGCGGGTCATGCGCCAGTTCGGTTTGTGACAGCAGGTCCCAGCCCCCTGGGCACAGCGACTGCTGGCCCACGTCCATGGGTAAGTTCACGCTTTACTTCTTTAGTACAATCTGTGTTACACACATACCAAATAATTATCTTGCTATCCACAGGTACACTAGAAAGGGAGTATGTGATACTACCACTTGGGCGGAGAAGATGTTCCCTTGGGTTTAGGGCTGGGACAGCGCCTTCGCCGACGTCGTCTTGGAGGATGCTCACTACGGCCCCGGGGAGTACGAAGAGTACATGGAGTGGTACGCCAGTCGGATGAGGCTTCCCTGCATCCGGGTCAGGGTCGACCCACCATGACACGAGGCTGCGACGTCCGACACATACCCTACACAATCGGACTCTGCATTCCACCACGTGGTACGTATTCAATGGTCGGTACTTTATATTTAATTCGCTAGATTTAGGTTTCCAACTTGTTGATTACGTGTACAGGTGGATCTACACCGGGAGGTCCTCGAGTTGACAACCTCCACGCATCAGATGTCGCTGGGGGGACATCAGAGGGATCTTATAGCGCATCGCGGAGAAGGCGAGGAGAGGGATCCAGATCGCGACATGTCGCACGCCGATGGACCCGGTGGACCCACCAGTGCGTGGACGAGGGGTCTACCATGGTGGCTCACGGCCACAGGCTCCTCCCCCAGACGCGGCAGGCGAGTCCTCGTGGCATCGTGGTGGGAGCTCCTCGGGACAGTTTGAAGGTGAGCATGACACATTCACTTCCGCTTCTTTATTTCAAATCCCACTAGTTACTAACGACAATCTTCTCTTGCAGGTCCTTAGTTCCACCAATACACGGGGCAGGAGTACGCGGAGTCGTCCGCGACTGCCTTCGTGGCCCCAGGTATGACTACCTTGTTTGATTTCGTAACGTGCTATTTTGTGGTTTTTCCATGATTGCATGTGTAACGTAATGTTTCACAGATCGAACACCGCGTTGGGACGAAGCAGACTTGTCGTACAACGACATATTTGTCGGGGACTTCTACTTCGACCAGGACCAGGTCTCTCCGCGAGGGCTTCTCCACTGCCAGGTGTGTCGTAGCCGACCCTACCGACGTAGGACCTCGACCTCGCGACACCACCTCCAACTCCTCGCACTGGTCGGGTACGTCAGGCGCCTGATCCTTTGATGTACTTGCACCAGCGTCGGGTGAGGCCGGGGCGACACGTGGGGTACGCCCCAAGAGGGGCCGGTAGTAGATGTTGTTCAGTCATGTTATGCAAATATTAATTTTTGTACAACTATATTATTGCTAGTATTATGTTTCATTATCTCTTTTTGACGTGAACACCCGCACCACCCTCTCTCTAGGCCTTGACTCCCCCACGCCACTTGTACGAGACGTGACCCAACGAGACAGATTTGCCCAGCGACGTACCCAACGAGTCAACTTTGTGTAGAGACGTGATGCAACGAGTCAGTTTTGTGCAGCGACATGACCCAACGAGTCTGCTTTGTGTAGAGACGTGACCCAACGAGATAGCTTTACGCAGTGACGTGACCCAACGAGTCAGTTTTGCGCAGAGACGTGACCCAACAAGTCAGTTGTGCGCAGCGATGTTACCCAATGAGTCAGCTTTGCGCAGAGACGTGACCCAACGAGTCAGTTTTGTGCAGAGACGTGACCCAACGAGTCTGCTTTGCGCGGAGATGTGACCCAACGAGTCAGCCTTGCGCAGAGATATGACCCAATGAGACAACTTTTGCATAGAGACGTGACACCACGCTGCCACACGATTCCTCCTCGGGGTCGTTGCCTCGCGAACACGAATTTTCGTCAACCGAATTAGAATTCAGCCGCATACATAGGGCCACCTTTGCCTATAAGTACCACCCATTCCACGATGGGTTCTCCTGCATCAACACAAACTCGCTCAAATGGAGAAGCAATGAGAAGAGATCCGCGAATTTGCAATGCGTGTTGTGGCCCTGGATGAACAAAGGACATGTGCCAGGAGGGCACCCCCCTGCAATGACGTCGTCCCCCGTAGTAGCAACCCCTACTAGAGCATTCCAACCGAGCCTTCACCGCAAAACTCGCCCGAGGGGGAGACATTGCCCCTATGTTGGTGCAGAGACACATGCAAGTTCTTCAAGTCCAAACAACGGCTCAGCCTAGGCATGTGTTACTAGGGTTGCACAAACTACTCATCTGACTATCCCGACCGCCGTTGGGACACGAGTAGCCATCGGCAACCGGTAAGGACTAGTTACAGTATGTTCTCCTACCATTTATCTTTCAAAGTACGCACTAATAACCTGTTCTTTCCATCCGTAATCCCTGGATCTGCTATGTGGCAACTGCAAGTGAATCGACCAAGAGATCCATCCGTGCGACTAGTGGCGTATCAACTATGAGGAGTGTGATGTCAAAAGGGCCCGCGAGATCTGGGAGGAGGAGCGCCTTAATGATGAGCAAAACGAGTGTATCCGTTAGGAGACAAAAGCTCATATCGAGGTGTGCAGGCGCAGGGAGCATGAGGCTAGCGAGAGGGGCGCGAGAAAAAAAGGAAATGGCGACCAATGCGAGGGAGGCCGGCGAGGAGTACAACACCGAGCTCGCAAGGAAGGGTAAATAGCCTCGGTCCACATAGTAGGTCGAGCCATTCCGTAGTAGTCCCTCATCCTACCCGCCATATTTTTTACTATCCCCTAAAGTCATGTATACTTACATGGTCTGGATGCTTGTGTCCTAGTGTTCCGCAGTAGTAGCAAGGATGACTAAAGCAATTAGCCGAACCATCATACCATGTGACAACATGTAACGTTCTTCTGTCTACGAATTCTAATGTATTTCTGGTTCCTTGCCTCGCACTTTACCTTCGATCTATGGAGTAAATTTTTTAAAAAGTTAAGATCATGTAAATGTAAATAGAAAACAGAAGGACAAGCACAACCCCAACTCCTCCCACAAGCTGGTAGGGAAGATAAAATCATACTAATTTGTCATTACTCAAAACTACGATATATCACACTGATATTACATAACATTGAACAAAACATCATAACACTTAGTTTTTTACAAATCAAAGTAATATTCCAGAACATTGGCAATCACATATTACAACTATTTGTGCTTTACCGAGGCCGCGACCTCAACGTCCCCCATGTGGACTGCTTCGAGTCGGGCGGCCGAATGAGGTCCCCGCGGCGACGTCCGGAGTGCCGATGTCTCCTTTATGCTGAGGATTTCTCGTCGAACATTTTATTGAAGGTGTGCCCACACTCCCTGTAAATGGAGTACTTCTTCGTACGACGTTGAAGGATCTAGACCCGCCATTATGAGTTAATGGAATGTTTTGGTGATTAATGACAAATCCAAATATGAGGCTAACTCTCTTGTCTAGTATTATTTTGTGTAGTCTCATTTGGATATAAATGTGAAATTCAACGAGGTATGCAATCTCATCTTAATCTTATGTATTGTTACATTCCCGGATCCAAAATATAGGTTGAACTCAACCATAAGTTTAACTTGAATATGTGCATATGATCTTATTACACATTTGTGTTTGCACACATTTAGGGGGGGTTTATTCTATATTTTGTGGTTCCATTAGTATTGATCCATATTTCATTCTCCACATATATTAAGGATCTTTACTTTGAAACATATCCTTTTGAGTATACAAAACTTGTGTAGTTCTTATATACTCATGTTGGAGTATATATATAACTTGTGTAGTTCATATATACTCATGTTGTGTTACATTAAATCATCTACATTCAATTTATGTGCAATTGATGTGGTTATCATTAATTACCAATAAAGGAAAGATTGAAGTATCTTGTCCCACCATTATGTGATAATGGTTTGTTATGGTAACTAATCGTAATCACATCGTGGAACTAACATTTTTTTATTAGTTGGATGAATAGGTTATGTTCCAGGGTGATGAAGACTTTGGATGTCATCATGTGTCAATGACATTAAAGTCAAGAGTTTGGTGTAAAGGATGCATCATGAGTTGATGCTTATCAAGAAGAGGAGATGATCATGAGTTGATCGTCAAGATAAGGAAAGATCCATCATGTGTTGATGGAGGTCAAGCAAAGGAAGCATCATAAGTTGATGCATGTCAAGTAAATGACCCGGACTTGAAGTAATGATGTGTGTCATCAAGCTTCAAGAAGATACTCAAGGCAAAGGTATGACTAGCTAGGGCTAAGACTGTGTTCCTAGTCTTTTACCGGTCTTGGTGTTTGGTTGGAAGACCGAATTGCTAGTATAGGTTGTCGTACTATTAAGAGAGGTCTTAACTAGTAGCTTGAGTTAGTCATGTGTTGATGGCTCATTGTGTTTGCTCTAGCTCATCTAGGCATGATGCTATTATTTGCAAATGTGTTTTGCAAATAGTCGAGACTCATGCATAACCCTTGCAGCATGTGACTTTAGTTTGTAAATGGTGTAAGTCCATGTATCTTATTCCTTGTGGTGTTGATTCTAAAAGTTGGCAAATGTGTTTTGTAACTTGTTGAGAATATCACATATATCCCTTGTTGGAATTGCACTCAAATGGGCAAATGTGTTTTGCCATTTGAGCAAAGTCAAAGTGCATAGCTTTTGTGGTCTAGCGGTCAGACCGCCGGTGTGAACCGGTCTGACCGGTGGTAAATCAGTCGGACCGCCATGTGTTGGGCGGTTGGACCGGTAGCCTTTTGTGCCAATTCTTTGTGCGGTAGTACCACCATTAAATAAACGGTACTACCGGAGAGTGGAAGTACCGGAGTTTTTGCGGTACGTTTTTTTTCCAGAGAAGCACTATTTTGGATGCTGCAATTTTTCCTTTGGCGGTCGGACCGCCCACCCTTGGCAGTTTGATCGATATTGTGGCGGTCCGACCGGTCGGCTATTGGCGGTCCGACCGACCGTGAGTCCAATGGCTAGTTTTATAGCCATTGGCGCATGGGCGGTCCGACCGGCCATTAGTTGGTGGCAGACCGGTCCTTGTCAGATTTGCTGGAATCTTTCCTCCAACGGCTAGTTTTTGTGTGTGGGGTATAAATACCCACCTTGACTGGTTGGAGGAAGTTGTTGCTGCCATTGCAAAGTGTTCTAGTGCTGTGAGACATTCTTTTGAGCTAAAGAGCAAACCCTCTCTTCTCTTTTGTGCATATGTTGCACTTAGTGAGATTAGATAGCAAACCCTAAGTGCATGTGTTGCCTTAGGTTGTGGATTGAGTATCCACTGAGCTTTGACACTTGATTAATTCAAGTGAGAGTTGAGTCTTGTTACTCTTGGTGTTTGCCGACACCTAGACAGCGTGGAGTCGTCGTGTCCGGTGATCTTCTCAAGAAACTTGTGAGATGGTCCGGCGTGATGTGAGTGGTTTGGTGCTCGCCATCTCCGGAGTAGACGAAGAGCAACCCTAGTGGAGCGAGGTGTTGGTTCGTGTTGGAACCGGTCCAAGTGGTTGGACTTACCTCGGAGGTGTTGGCTTAATTAGTGGAGCCAGTCCAATTCGGTTGGGCTTACCTCAACATGGGTTAGGGGAGATCTGTAAGTCTCCAAACACTACGGTAAACCATAATTATGTCATCTTGGTTTGTCTTGTGCTTTACTTGAGCAATTTACATTCTCACTTTAATTGCTTGTATATATCTTTGTATAATTGCTCTTATTCAATTGTGTTCATATTGTTGGTGCACTTAGTGTAGCCTAGTTGATTTAGGTTTTTATTGAGCAAAACCAATTGTTATTAGCTTCCGCATTATAAATTGGTTTTAGCCGAAAGAAATTTAAAAACCGCATATTCACCCCCCTCTAGTCGGCCTTCTCGATCTTACAGACGTCCGACTTCTGCTTCATCCATGTTGTTCCTGATGCGTCGTACCTGTCGTCTGCCGACCTTTCCCTTCAGCCTTTCAATGTCTGCGGCCCAGATTAGTTGCTCCCAGATCGGATGGTCAGTGAAGTGGCCAACCATGGCGTAACCATACATCTCTGCACTCCATGTTTGCATCACCTCATCCTTGCTGAAGTAATCAAAGATGTACTGCACAGGATGCCGCACCGCTGTGGAACATGCGGCCATGACATGGGAGCAGAGCCTATGCAGAAGAAGGGGCTTGTTGCAAGTGCATACGCAACTAGCACGACGCAGCGTACACTCATGGGTAATCCTCTCGCTGTTCGTCCCGCGGCGTCCTTTATCATTGCACATTATCTCGAAGCGAAGCTCTCTTGTGCCCATCTTAAATGCCCGATGCATCTCACCCTTCTTGCTCTTCTCCTCCATGAACTTGGTGATTATAGCGGAGTAGAGTACTTTATCATTTGCCATAGCGAGCGACGCATTGTTGCTTCTGTCAACGAAGTTGTTTGTCGTACCGCGGATAATTGCCTCAACAATACCAACCAAAGGGAGGCACCTTGCACCGTGCATGACCCAGTTATAAATCTCGACTAGATTGGTTGTCATGACACCATATCGAGCACCACCACTGTCATGTAGCAGCGATCGCTTCTCCTTAGGCTCGTGCTCAATCCAGTCCGAGAAGCATTTCACCTACGCCACCGTCCTCCTTGTTCGGTGGTATCATCTGTGGGTAGCTGTGGTAATACTTCGGGGGTCTAGTCAGCGCTTGGGGTGGCTCTTTTCACTGCCTCCCTATTGTGCGTCTGGGTCCGCTCATCTAGAATCTTCTATAGTGCTTCAAACTTCAACTGCTAGTTCTGGTGGCTTCAAACTTCCATTGCTGGTTTTGGTTGCACAACCGCTTAAACGAGTTCATCAGGTCCTTGTTGCGGAGCTGCTTGTAGAAGTTTGCCCCCAAGTGCCTCATGCACCACCTACTCTGCAGATTCGCCCATGCAAGTGGTTCGTTATCTCCTTGTTGTAGTTGGGCTATTGCACTTAGCAGGCCGGTATGCTGATCATGAATGATGCATACATTTTGACGGCTCTGTACAACAGAAATCCTCATATTCTTCAAGAACCACAACCAGTTGTTCGTGTTCTTGCTTTCAACGAAAGCGAATGCCACTGTAAGAACTTGATTGTTGTCGTCTATCGCTATTGCAGTCAGTATCTAACCCTTGTACTTTTCAATTAGGAATATGCCATCTACGTATAAGATTGGACGGTAGTGCCAGAATACATTGATGCATGGACCAAAGGTGAAGAATGCTCGCTGTAGTACCCTCTTATTAACCCACTTTAGATGTGTGGCGTCTTGAATGTCGGCATGAGTGACGGGATTCCTATCTTGTATGATTTATAGTAGCCCGAGGAAGTTGTGGTAGTAATCCTAAAACGTGCCGAATCTTGATTTCACTGCCTTCTGTTTTGCCCTCCAAGTCTTGGCATAGCTGATTGTGTACTAGAACCTTGCTTCAATCGCACAAATGATGGATCGTGGCTCAAAATCAAGATTATCCACGATCTCACTGTACATGAGGTTGGCGATAAAGCCTGCTGACATGTTCCTATAGGACTACACTGATTCAGTGAGACGCATGTGTGCGGGACCACTATATAGCACTTCCAGTAGGTGCCCCACTTAGGCTGAAATGCGTGTACTCACCAAGGGCATCTCTCTATTTCGCACTTCACGTCGTAGCATTTTGGGTTAGACTTGACGATTGTCAAAGTGCACCGCACCGATAAGGCCCAGAATTTGACCGCCTCCTGCATGTCCTCCTTGCATTTGTACATAGCTCCTTGCATGACCTCGCTTTGGTCCTACTCCCACAACACACGGGAGTCTTTGTTGACGACGAGGTTGTTAGTATATGTTCCACTCGGATGGAACCGCCAGTTGGTCCACATCATACTCGTCGTCAGATCCTTCATCTTCTGACAATGTATTGTAGTCCCGTGATTCTTGATCCATCCTTTGCACTAGGGCTTCCAACTCCCCACCATCGTCAGCAAGCCCACTGGTCTGCCTGACTGAAGGAAGCACTTCTCCAGGGTCTTCGTCAACAGCATCAGCAACTTCAGGAGCTTCGGGCATTGTGTGTGCCACGCTGTGGCTGGACTCACCTACTTCTTCTTTGGCATCACCACCCCCTTCTTATTCAACTGCTGATGCAGGAGTGGGCTTGGCATATGCCTGGGCCAAAAGGATCAAATCCCACCCTCACTTCCTCGCCATGCGTAGATATGACTGCCATGACCTTATTCCCTTCAGCTGCACTAACTCCCAATATGTGGGCTGTGTTGCTCGGTGGGGGGGTAAGGCAACTCAATCTCAAATCATACACATCACAGTACACTTGGAATGTGTGAAACAACCACCGCATCACAGCGCCCCATGTACGCCCATCTGCTCTTGGCAGGGGCACGGTCGCCTATTGGAAATAGCGTAGATCAATCCCCTCGGAACCCTCCAGAATAGTTCCCGGACCGTAGTAAATTTTAAAATTGGTGACGTCCGACATAATTGACACATTGCATCATGAAGAATATTTTCACGATTAACCACATATTTAAATCAAGACCACCCACCGAAAAGAATTATGTATAACATACTGCACTATACAACCGTACATCCAAAACTATGCAATCCATTTGGTTCAAAAAATTACCCCACAGGTGGGCAACCGGACGGACAACTCTTCGCTAGCTTCTCTCCTCCCCTCTACTCCTCTCCCTTCCCTTCTTCTCTTTTTTCTGAATACAAATGAATCATGTGCCGAA
This sequence comes from Hsuehochloa calcarea, assembly GCA_036346395.1. Taxonomy (NCBI): domain Eukaryota; kingdom Viridiplantae; phylum Streptophyta; class Magnoliopsida; order Poales; family Poaceae; genus Hsuehochloa; species Hsuehochloa calcarea. The sequence continues at coordinate 3,671,405 of CM070604.1, read as the reverse complement.
TTTTAGGGTTTTATGGAGCTCTTATAGGGGAAAGAGTCACTGTCACCAGTTCAACTGGCGACAAAAAGTTGAAACACGTATGGGGGTGGGAAGGAATTTTGCTGAGAGCCCTTGCTTTACTTCGTATTGCCTTTTCACATCTTTCTTTTTCTACACAAAAGAACCCTCCTAATTCATTAATTTGTAGGAAGATGGACTTTTGGATTTAAAAAAGTTTTAAAAGACATGTCTAAAGTAGATGGTGATTGATAGAGCAATTCTTGCTCTCTTAAGTTCCAGTATGAGTACTATGCTTAACATAAAGCTTGTGACCGGTAGTACATCGATTTTTCTTTTGAGATAGAGTTCGATCCTCAACTATTTCTTGCAATATCTTTTTACGAAGTTTTGTTAGAACATCTATAACCACCTCCGGTTTAGGTGGGCTGCCTGTCAAATAGACATCCATACGAATTAACTTATCAACTTCCCGAACAAATACTACAAAAATCCGCACTGAACATCCCCATGTAACAGTATAGGCTCCCGTAGCAATGACATATTCTGGTTCATGCATTTGCTTGTATAATATCACTAAAGAAGAATGAGCCATTTTCATTGTTACTGTATTGGTTGTTAAAATTAGGTCTGCTTGCATAGGACTTGATCTTGGTACCAATCTATAACGATCAAAGTTGAATCATGAGCCTATTAATGAAGCAAATTCAATGAAACAACAACTGATACCATATAGAAGGAACCATAAATTGGAGAGTATTGACCAATTCGAAAGATCATTTGGTGTAATCGAAATAATGGAATTTGAACTTGTTTGGTCAAGTAAGGGAAACTCAATCAAACCCATGATTGCCTCATTAGAATATTTTCTTTTCTTTTCTTTTTTGTCTGAATATTCGGTTAAGATCATTCCAAGGCTCGCCCGCTCACCCCCGACTAGATCGTGCAGAAGCATCGCAATCGTATTTGGGTTCTTCATGAGCAGTTGGATTAAACGTTAGCGGCTCAGATCGAGGAGGTGTAAAACCGAGTGTGGTGTTTTCGCAAGAGCCCCTTGCATTACGATGTTTTCTATTTATACCTTACAAATTGGATCGCACAGAAAATCACGATCATAGTCGGGCCCATGGTGAGCTGTTGGATTAAACGTTAGCGGCTTAAATCGAGGAAGATAAAACCGGTTGTGACATTTCGTAAAATCCCCTCTCATTACGATGCATTTCCGTTTATACCTTACAAATTGGATCGCATAGAAAAATCGCTAGCCCGACGAGCCGTTGGACCAAGCATGCGCAGTCAGATAGAGGAGAGTAAGGTTTGTTTGGTTCGTTGAATGAAGTAGTCTTGAACCATCCGATACGGGAAATGAGTTCGTTCAGGTGTTTAGTTGGTTGAATAGAACCAAATCATTCGGGATGAGATGGTTCAAGAAAAATGAATATTCCATGTTTATGTTGTATCATTCCATTCGGGAAAAAAAATCCGAACCACACCGTTCACTCGAATTCCAAGGCGCTTGGTGACGTGGTGGCTTGATTTACGAGCTTTAAATGGTCATATTTTCTAAACTGAGTATCCGATTTGCGATCCGATTGAACCGTTGTGTTTCTTATCATTTAATTAACAAAACAAGACCACTCTTAGCATATTTTAGTGCAAAAAATATCATACGAATCATTCTATCCCACCAACTAAACACCATCTTGAACCATCCAAGACCATCATATTCCACCAAACAAACAAAATCATGTATCATCATATCCCACCAACCAAACAACATACTTGTATCATCTCATCCAGCACGATCACATCATATCTCATTCAACCTCATCCCACCAACCAAACACACCCTAATAAAACTGGGTGGGAAGGTTTCCCTACAATCCCTCATATTAAAATATATTTTGCATTATACCCTCTTAAAATGAACCATGTTTGTTAACCGTTCGATCTACCATAGGCGGTCATGATTGAACAAAGAGAAAATGGGAAGGGGAATTTTTCGTGAGGACACTTTCACAACTGCATTTTACATTTGTTTTCACCTCTCCCATCCGGCCATCCCTTCCTCTCGCCCCAGCGCAGCCAAGCTCCGGTGAGCGGCGGCGGCGGCGGCGGAGTAAACAACACATCGCCGTCGACACGAATCACGAGGAGAAACCAACGAATCCAGCGCGTAATATATCACACCTGTGTCCGGTACTGAGCAGCCGAGCGCCCGCCGCAATGCTCTCGCGCGAGGCCGCCATCCGCCGCGCCGCGGCGGTGGCTTTCTCCACCGTCGCGTCGAATCCCGATACGGGACTATACGGCTTAGATGTGCTGCGCACGGCCAAGGGCTTCCGCCGCTTCGTCGACGACGCCATCCAGCGGTAAGGGAAAAACCCTGAACTCCTCCAACCTCCAGTACTCTCCCACCCAAAACCAACCATTGGCCTCTAAAAGTTTGTTAGCGTTTGCTCGAATGCGCAGGTCCGACGAGCTTGTTGCCTACGTCGCGCAGCTGCCGCCGTCCTCTGAGATTGTCCGCGCCATGGATGAGATCTCCAATACCGTAGCCTACTTCCTCCTCTACTAGTGACTTTTGAATTATTCTATTTGAGTTGATATGGGTTAGCTGATGCGTTTATGTGTTGATTTGGTTAGGTTTGCTCGGTCATTGATTCGGCAGAGCTGTGCAGGCACACGCACCCAGATAGGTGAGTGTACGATGGTTGCTTCTTATGTAATTTGGATGCTATGGAACAATGTGTTTTCAGTTTTGACTAATATGTATGTGCTATAGGGAGTTTGTGGAGGAGGCAGATAAGGCATCGATGAGGATTTACGAGCAGCTTCAAGTAAGCTCGATAACATGGATGGCGTTTCTGCAATCATTATTTTGGTTCGGCAGAACAAAAAAAATATAATAGAGGAGATGATCAATTGGGAACTATAACATTTCATTTTCTTGAACTCTTTGCAGTACCTGAATACCAACACTACTTTATACAATGCAATACTAAAAGCTGAGAGTGAAAATGTCCTGCTCACAGAGGAAGCTCGAAGGGCAGCAACCACCTTGCGTGTTGACTTTGAAAAGGGGGGAGTTCATCTTCCTAAAGGTTGATCTACTGTAGGTTATCTTATGTTGCTTTTTTTTTCAAGTGTTATTTAAAAACATAACGTTCTTCCGTGGCAGATAAACTCGAGCATGTTAATCAGCTGAACCTTGAGATAGCCCAGCTGGGTAGAAAGTAGGTACATGAATTGGACACTGGCTGTCAATAGACTCATTACCATCTTTTTTGTTGAACTGTTCATATTGGTTTTGCATTCCGTGTTCCAGTTCCATGTTTGCAACTTGATTATCAGCAAGTGATTTCTTTGTTTAGTGACATTGCTTGTTGGTAAGCTATATGTGTTCTACATCTTCGATGTTGAGCTGACAGTAACCCTTGGTATGCTTCTGTTTTAAAATATATTTCTTTGAGCTTGTTTGCCAAGTGTGCTTATACAGATGAGTGTGAAAATATCTTTCTTTTAGCTTGGATAGCTCAAGCCTATGCAGATGTGTGTGAAACTGCCTACTAGTTGGCTCTTAATCTGGATATTACTTATACAAGTGTTTGAGCGGCATGCATTGACTATTAAGTATGGAGGAGTTAAGGTGTATATTTGTTTGCTTAATGATGGATTTATACAACAAAATCCATGATTTTTCCTATACTGCTGAAAATGAGAAATGTAATGTTGGTTCTATGTGTATGTGCTCCATTATACGCTCAATATGCATGCAACTATTCATAATTGATCTCTATCAGCACATTCTAAATTACTGTAAGGACATGCTATTAATTTAAATAGATTCTTTCTGGACAGTTTAAATACATAGTTCCCCTGTGGCCTCTTGTTCTTGTCCCCGTCCAGTATATTTTCATAGTACCTTTTTTTTACTGAATTGATTCTTTGCATATTAATTTATGTCGAGCCTATTGATTTGACACTCCTTCATTTAAAAATTTGCCTGTAGCTAGTGTGAACTTACCTGTTCTTGTTGCTGTGCCAGGTTCAATGAAAATATTATGAACAAACCAGGTTTTGTGGATATATATCCATCTTCACGCATTCCAAGAAATATGCAACATCATTTCAAGCCCATTCACCGTTTTAAACATAGGGGTTTTGAGGAACAAAGCAATCCAATAAACACTACAAAGCAAAAGGGTCTAAGGATAATAACAGACCCAGGAACTCTATCATCAGCATTGAGATGGGTTTCAGATGAGGAGGTATGTCCCTTTTGTTCCAAGTTCCAACCACCAAATAACTGGAACTTTCTTACATCCGAATGTCTCCATGATGTAAAAATATGTATCCGTAACATTTGAACAATGTTACGATTTCTTGTGTATCCAAATGTCCATTTATTCTATACGGAAATACGATCCTTATCCTTTCTTATATTATCTGTTTATCTTTCCTTTGACTCGATTTATGCTATTTTTATATAGTTACTAAAGTACTAATGTATGTCATCACACTTATGCTAGCAGCAATCTAACTGTTTCAAAATCTCCAAAGGTCAGGAGACAGATATACACTGTAGGAAACTCTGAACCTCGTGAAAACATTGGTGTCCTTGACAAACTTATAGATGCTCGTGATGAGCTTGGAAAGGTAAATGCATTTTTTTTCTTCATATTGTAGAATGTAGAGCAATAGAGGCTCTAATGCCAATGGTTCTAAATTTGTTATGTGATGCTAAACTCCACTGATGTTTCATGGTCAGCTTCTTGCTTATTTGTGATATGAAGAAGATGAGGATTAACCCTGTTAGAATAGGACTCTCTTTTGTATTCCTTATCTGTATATAGTACCCCCTTGTACTTCATATATATATTGTCTATTGAGCCATCTTGAATATACACACAATATTTATAACATGGTATCAGAATTAGGGCACTAACCTAGCTCCCTCCTTCTGCTGCCATCCTTCTGCCGCCGCCACCATCGCCGTCCGAATCGGGCCACCGCCGCCCGAATCGGGCGCCGCAGTGGTTGCCCTCGCCGGCGTCATTGCGTCGCCAAGCCGCGCCAGCGTCGTCCGTAGCTCTGTCGACCGGAGCTCGATCGACGAGCCGGTGGTTGCACTGCTGCCGGTGGTCGCCTAGTCCCCGTCGCGCTCCCCTCGACGAGCCGATGGTCGCCTCATCCCTGTCGCGTTCCCCTCAACGCAGCCGGTGGTCACCTCGTCCTCGTCGCGCTCCCCTCGACGCCGCCGGTGGTCGCCTCGTGCTCAAGCTCGTCGCCGGTTGCCCGTCACCGGAGTGCTACAGTCGCCGCCGCCAAGGACTTGGGGGAACCCTAGTTCCTCGGTCGTGTGTGTGTGTGCAGGACTGCAGGTCGGTCTGAGTTAAGCCGTGAGCAAGCCGGCCCATCAAAAAAAAATTAATCAAAAGTCTCATCGTAGTGGCTCGCGGCTTTCAACAGGAGTACGGTCGCGACAACGATGAGACTTTTGCCCCTATTACCTATATGACCACTGTTCGCACTCTTTTTGCGGTTGCTTTTGTTCGCCGGTGGTCTATCTCTCAATTGGATGTTAAGGATGTTTTTCTTAATGGTGTCTTGCATGAGGAGGTCTACATGCAGTCACCACTTAGGTATTTTGTTCCTGATGGGCACATCTGTCATCGTCGTCGTGCTCTTTATGGCCTCAAATAGGCTCCTCATGCCTGGTTTGCGCGTTTTACCTCAGTGATTACTGCTGTCGGTTTCACTGTCAGTTTCCATGATCCTACTCTTTTTATCTATGTCTCACCTCGGGGTAGGACACTGCTTCTTCTGTATGTTGATGATATGCTCATCATTGGTGATGATTCCTCATTCATCACGTATGTGAATAAGCATCTCAATGAGCAGTTTTTGATGACTAATCTTGGTTCTCTTACGTACTTCCTTAGGATTGAGGTTTCTTCCATGCCTGAGAGCTACTACTTCTCCCAGCAGAAGTATGTTTAGGATCTCTGACTGACACTCGCACTACTGAGACTTCCATGGAGCTATCCCTCCAGCTTCGTGCCACTGATGGTGATCTTCTTGAGGATCCTACTCGATATCGTCGTATTGTCGGGAGTTTGGTGTACCTTGTGAGCACTCGTCCTGGTATTGGTTATGTAATTTATATCTTGAGTCAGTTCATGGTTCGTCCTACCCATCTTCACTACAGGTACCTTCGTCGTGGTCTTCGCTACTTGCGTGGGACTATCTCTCGTTGTTTGTTTTTTCCTAGCTCTACCTTACTACAGCTTCAGGCGTACTCCGATGCAACTTGGGCTAGTGATCCTTCTGATCGTCGTTCTCTTTCTGCTTACTGTGTTTTTCTTGGTTCCTCCCTGATTGCCTGGAAGACAAAGAAGTAGACCGTCGTTTCCCGTTCGAGTGCAGAGGCTGAGTTGAGAGCTATGGCAGCAGTGACAACAGAGGTTACTTGGTTGAGGTGGCTACTTGCAGATTTTGGAGTGCCTGTGATGGGACCTACGACTCTTTTGTCTGACAGTATAGGTGCTATCAGCATTGCCCAGGACCCAGTGAAGCATGAGCTCACCAAGCACATTGGTGTGGATGCTTCATACACTCTCTTACAGGTGCAGGAGGGGGTACTTGTTTTACAGTTTGTGCCCTCCGAGTTATAGGTTGTTGTCTTTTTCACGAAGCCACAGACTAGGGCACAACATTTGTATTTTCTCTCCAAACTCAGTGTGTGTGATCCACCATGAGTTTGAGGGGGGGGGATGTTAGAATAGGACTCTTTTTGTATTCCTTATCTGTATATACCCCCTTGTACTCCCTATATATATTGCCTATTAGGTCCTCTTGAATATACACACAATATTCATAACAAACCCATAGTTAGGTTTACAAGAATAGTCAGTTTAGCTTGTATTCCTGTATGGACCAATATCTGATTAAATTCTTTAAAGGATATGAGAGATTGAGATCTTTATTTGATGGTTTCAACTATGTAGTTCAGCAGCTTGGTTCAGGTGGCATTGCATTGCAAGTTGTCCCGAAGCAGTGCCACAGTCCACTTTAGTTATTTGATCTAAATGTTTTGGACACTTTGTATCTGCATGAGAGTCATGAGACTATGAGAGTAAGGAGCTTGATCTTGAGGGAATTCAATTTTCTTAGGATGGACCTGAATGGCAAATGTTTGCCTCATTGCATTCTTGTTTTTTTAGCAAATGTCTGAGCTAGATGTCACATGCAGAACTGCCTTATTTCACAATATAGGATCCAATGAGAGTTATCAATGGATGGCCTACCCTCTTTTGTAGGAAGTGGTGCGGAAGGTTGCATTGTTGTAAATGATTGAGCATGGCTGTTGTCTGTGTGGAGCAGTTAGACCCCAAAATTGTCTTGTGTAGTTTGTGCTTTGGATATGTCGTATAAGTTCTTGAACAGATCTAGTTATTATTTAATGCATTTGCTCTATGTTGTTTATTTGAGTTCTTTAACTTTGTCAAAATTTGAAAAAACAGAATAAAATTCACCTAATGGGGTTTCCTAAGTATGTTCATCAAATACCATAGCATTGATTACATTGTTAACTCATGATGGGCAAACAACTCTGAATATTTTTCAATATCTACTGCTATTCCAGGACAAATTACAAACTGTTTTCTTGTTCTTGTCCTTTTTGCAGGCTATGGGTTGCAAGTCGTATGCTGACTTTGCTATTCGTCCTAACATGGCTGCATCCGTAGATGTGGTCATGTCATTTCTCAGAGATTTGAGTGACACTGTTAGGCATAAAGCTGATGAGGTATGCTAGGGAGCAAGGAACCCAAAACCGGTACCGGCCCATTTCCTGCTGGCCGGCCGGGAACGGTAACCGGCCGGTTACCGTTCAGACCGGAAAAATCCCGGATAAAAATAGTTTGAATTTGATTAAAAACTAGCCGAATTTCGAAAATTGAAATTTGAAATTGCAAAACCCGAGAAAACCGGCCGGATTTTGGATCCCGGACCCCGGCCGGTAACCGGTAACCGGCCGGGAATTTATTCCCTGCTAGGGAGTAAACTTCACCTTGGCATGGATAGTTTGGCATTATGCATCGTTATATCTGACTAGTAGTCTCTCCCTATTGATAGCATCCTCTTTTGCAGGAATTTAAGGCTATACAGGATTTTAAGAGAAAAATGTGTAATGAAAAGAGTGATGATCTTGAACCATGGGACGAGGATTACTTCATTGGAATGATGAAATCATCTTTGCATAGTGTGGATGTCTCGGTATGTGCTAATTTTCTTGGAGATGAACTTAACTGATAGTTAAAACTAATCTTTAATATATTATTTAGGCCATAATCTAGGTCTTTCCTGTTAAATAGTTTATATAAATTCGTACTTTGAATAACATAGGTTGACATAAGATAGATCACAACCTAAATTTGGTACTTGTAAATTAAATGGGTTATGAAGGGAAGAAAAACACAAGTACCCAATTACTACGTTATTTGATATATGAGTGTGGAAAAACATATGTTCTGTAACAACTTTAAATTCCTTTAGGACATTTTTAAAGTTTACCTTGCTGTGAGTTATTGTTTCGGTTCATTGTTTTATTTGCAGAAAGCTTTTTGACAATCCTGCAGACCACCTTCCCTTTTTCGGATACCATTTTGACACTATTTCTTGTACCTAGCAGGTTGTTGCGGCATATTTTCCATTGTCCCAGTGCCTTAAGGGCCTAAATGTGCTGGTGGAGTCATTATTTGGTGCCACATTTCATCAAATTCCTATGGGGGGTGGAGAGTCATGGCATCCAGATGTGATAAAGCTGTCTCTTCATCATCCTGATGAGGTACTACTGTGTTATGCATCGGTTTAAATGACAGTTTTACAACAAGCATAGTAAATTTCTGCATCTTATCCACTGCAAATCTGCAATAGCCTGCTTCTACATGCCCAAACGTTTGTAATAGATTACATTATAATGCCCAAATAGGGGGCATGAGAGAGACTAGGTTACATTTTGCCAAAGCTGCAGTTCTTGGGGAGACGAAAACTTGCTTTTATCACCATGATGCTTTTACTTTCATTAGTAGGATCTAAATGACTAACATCATAAATAAATTGTGAAATGATAGCCAGGTAGGCAAGTACAGGTCTAATATGTGATATCCTGATATGCCACAGTTAAATGTTAATACACAATGATCATGGAGAGGGGGCATGAGAGAGACTAGGTTACAGTTTGCCAAGCTGCAGTTCTTGGGGATACGAAAACTTACTTTATCACCATGATGCTTTTACCTTCATATTAGTAGAATCTAAATGACTAACATCATAAATAAATTGTGAAATGATAGGCAGGTAGGCAAGTACAGATCTAATATGTGATATACTGATATGTCACAGTTAAATGTTAATACACAATGATCATGGAGAGTCTTCCCTATAGTTATCCTGTCTGAAATTAGCAATGAACTTCTATTGAAGGGATGGGTCCGTCAATGGGTCATGTCCTGTTGGTGGAGTGTAAATACCATAGAGACAGTTTAAACAACTAGGAGAAGTATTGTATCTTTATTTTCTCGCAGGTGATAACGGATTGAATACGGACGGATAATGTCTCTACCATATTTGTTTTTATATTTTTTCCCTTATACGAATACGAATAATGTCGAATACAAATACAAATTGAAACAAATACGGTCATGAATATTTCTCGTAACATGAAAACCCCTTAAATTGTTCGCATTGCAGCAACTGAAACTAAGAATTAGTTTATACGATCAAAATATTCGTCAATTTAGTATATGTGTACATGTTTATATTCACTCCCTGACATGTTTTTAATGTAAAATAACTCAATATGCCATCCCTTATATGCTTTGTTTACCACTTTTGATTACTCGATATCTATTGCCTACCTCATAAACATTGCATAATTCATTATAAAATAATATTTTATTTATATTTATTTATTTATATGCATAATGATTGTGTTTTGGGACTCCCAAGAAAGAAGAATGGTGAAAGGAGTCATGTTTGGGCAAAAACCGGGGAAATATCGGGTGATGAAAATACTATTAAAACATTTGGACGTATTTTTGGGCAATTAAATGGACTCAAATGAAAATACTCACAAATACAAAGTTGTAGATCACATCGAGAGTTACAATTTAACCTACTCATTTTCCTAATTTGGGCTTCAAACAAGAAAGTTATGGTCTTCAGAAGACAATGCACATGCAGCCTCAAACGGTATCTCTGGGTATCCGGACTTCCGAAGTATTCGGCAAATAGTGCGCTACCAAATCCGTATTCATTTTCGACAAAAATAATCCGTATTCATTTTCGATCCGAAATTATCCGAGCCGATAACATCTGTATTCGAAAATGATCCGGATCGGTCGGAAACTATCCAAACCGTTTTCACTCCTTGACATACAATTAGATAACATAGCATAAAATGATACGCTAATGTGAGCAAAATTGATCTCAAAGTTATTAGGTCCTGAGGTGTTGTATTTCTTAAATAAAATATCTATTTAGCTGGCAATCATTACTCCCTCTATTTTTAAAGGGTATATTGTTTTCTCTACCTTGTTGCATAATATAAGGCATGCATGTGAATTTATTGATGTTTTTCCTTGTTCGTCCTCATGTATCACATCTTCACTCTCCTTCATTTATAAGTAATACTCATGTGCAGGGAAAAAATTCCCGGCCGGTTACCGGTGGTTACTGGGCTTACCGGTGGGCACCGGGAGATCCAATCCCGGACGGTTTCTTTCCTGTTTGCCAAATTTAAATTTTAATTTTTGAAATTCGGCTGGTTTTTAAGCAAATTCATGCGAATTTCATCCAAAAAATTTCCGGTTTAACCAGTAACCGGCCGGTTACCGTTCCCGCCCGCCTGCCGGGATTCGGTCCGGTACCGGTTCTTTGATCCTTGCTCACGTGAACTATTCTCTCCCTCGTCAAAGGTATTTATAGGCTATAGGAAGGATAGCATGTTCTTTTTTTCTTGTCTCTCTTGGTTTTATAACCTTTTAATCCTTGTGCCCACTCAAAATAAGTCTTATAATTTGCATTGGAGGGGGATACAACAATATGCTGTAAATAAAGCTTTACACCACTTACCTGTTAATAATGATACTTTATATTGTTACACACTATGATTTCTGTCAGTTCTTGTTGTTTGTAATGATGCATAATTCATAATGAAATGAATTCTGCACCCATTGCTTGATTACATCTTCTTCTTAATTTTTTTCGTATTTTTGCTAGCCCCAAAGTAACTAAAGCCAAACATGTCTAATGAACAGGGTGATTTAGGATTTATGTATCTCGATCTCTACTCCAGAAAGGGAAAATATCCAGGATGTGCTCATTTTGCTATCAGAGGGGGGCGACGATTATCAGACTCGAACTACCAACTTCCAGTATATTCTCTTATTGATTGTTATTTCATTTTGCAGTAGAATATGCAAAATCCTTTCATGTACATCAAGTTTTCCATATAAGGAAATGGCATCTGCAAACAATAAGGGGTTTATTTGATAGCTATTATTCAGTATTTTCCAGAGTACTGCAGTTAATTAGTTATTTTCAAAAACTGCGATGCACAGCATTTTACGTAGCCTTTTTAGCCCAAATATTTGAAATTGAACAAGTTCCAAGGCTGTTAAATACCTTATGCAGAGCAATAGGACATTCTTGTCGCAGCCTGGGCTCTATCCTTATTTCCCCATTCAAGTTTGATGAGTAACTTAAACTCGATAGATTTTTTAAAGGATAATTAAACTTTAAAAAATAGATATGTCTCTTGGAAAACTATTATTGTTCAAATTCACACAGTTAATTTGATTTGTTTGTCCACTAGAATCTACTCTTGCTTTTCAGATCATTGCCTTAGTTTGCAACTTCTCGAGTTCTAATGGAATAACTGCAAGGCTCAACCATTGGAATGTTGAAACTCTATTTCATGAGTTTGGCCATGCCCTTCATTCTCTGCTATCAAGAACGGTATTTTGCTTTTTCTTCATAATATTTAGGTTCTGCAATGACTTCTGCATTGCTTATCCAGCAGCACATTGATATTTGCAGGAATATCAGCATTTCTCTGGTACTAGAGTTGCTCTTGATGTTGCTGAAACACCCTCAAACCTCTTTGAGTATGTTTGACTTGTTGCCCAAAATAAAACTTTATTTGTTAGCACTTCCATAGTGCATCTAATTTTTGCTTATCTAACATATAACTTTATTTGTTATCAGCCCACTTTACAAGTAGTTGAGTTTAATTCACATTGCAGATGCTATGCATGGGACTATCGTGTCTTGAAGACATTTGCTCTAGATGAAGCAACTGGCGATGCAATACCAGAAAAGCTGGTAAAGGCACTAAATGCTTCTCGGAACATGTTTGCAGCAACTGAGCTCCAGCGGCAGGTTTGCTTTTCTTTTTTCTCCCTCCAGTCACAAAAGAGTGACGTCCTAGAATGCGTGCAGTCAAAACAAAATAATTTTGACCAAACATATAGCCTCGAATGTATGATTTTGATACATGAAAATAATACGAGTGAATTTGTCATTAAAAATAGTTTCATAATATTTTGCTTTGATGATTTTTTATGAATATGTGATGATAAAATAGTGTCAAAGTGGTATCTTGTTGACTTTGAAAAGTAAAAAAAGGTCACTCTTTCGTGACCGGAGGGAGTAGTTCAGTAGTTCTTACACTTCAATTTCTTAATTCAATTTGTGCTATCGTGTGTCCCCTCCCCAGATCTTCTATTCTATAATGGACTTGACCTTGTTTGGGGAGCAAACATCCAAACCAATGGACACAATTTCTACTGTTGCTGATTTGAAAAGAAAGCATACAAGTTGGAAACATGTAGAAGGCACACACTGGCATACTCAGTTTTCTCATCTTATAAACTATGGTGCTGGTAAGCTTTGTAGCTGTCTTATAGTTCCATAAACCGATTGGCATGCAACATTTTCATAGGGGGATAACCTCTATTCGATATATCACATTATTGCAGGGTACTACAGCTATCTTTATGCTAGATGTTTTGCCACAACTATATGGCAAGAAGTATGCCAAGATGATCCATTGTCCCGCAGCACAGGTAGCGTGCTTAGGGACAAATTCTTGCGATATGGTGGGGCTAAGGATCCATCTGCCTTGTTAAAGGATTTTGTAGGTGATTCCATCATTAGAAACTCTGGTAGCGGAATAATCCCTGACATTAGCTCCTTGCGTAAAGAAGTTGGTTTGTGAAATATCACTGAGGGCGGAGACTGGGATCGTTCTATTTGACATTGAGCTTGATTAAAGGGCCAATAACTCTAACCTGAAGTCATGGAGATGCTGGAGAGGAGCTTGATCTCCTGCCACAGGAGGTAGGAGCTAGTTGAAGATCAAGCTGAGATAATATTACGAGATTCTTGACAAGGAATTAAATTGGTTGTGAACACTGGACCCTCGAAAGTGAATTTTTCACAGGTTAGATTAATTGGGTGGATCCTCTTTGACTGTTGATCCAACTTTCGATTTCTATTATATATATGCTGCTGCATGCTGCGAGGATGGTTTTGTGAACTGTCAGATGTGTTCTTTGAGATGATTGTGGCTTTCACACCCATTGTTCAGGGCTGTTGCTTCAATGCTGCAAAGTGGCTGTTTACCTGTAGATCTTCACAGGCTAAGGGCATGTTTGGTTCACTACCACATTTTGCCAAACTTTTTGCGGTAGTTGTTTGGATCTCTGCCACAGTTTTTTAGTCATAGAGCCCACTTGTCATAGACTCGGAACATTTGCCAAATATTACCTAAGGTGTGACCATCAATTTGTTGGTCACAGAAGGTGTCCTTGCCACACTTTGCCACAACTAGGTGTGGCGTGTGTGGTAGCGAACCTAACACGCCCTAAACCTTCATAATTCATCACATGTGGTTCGCAGAGGTGATCATAAGAGTGCAAGTGTTGCCTGGAAAGAAAATAATCTTATGCTCATGGGTAAATGCTCAATATCCAAGTGGGCTTGCAAATTTGATCACACGAGCATCAGGGATTTCTTTTGGGTCTCACATGGCTCCAAGACATCTGCGTATATGCCGCTGCCATCTTATGACCTCGTGTCATCAGCTCTGAAAATGCCGTGGAGTAGATGCGCATACGCCATGCGCCAAGTCCAGCCAGGCCTGTAATGTAATGCTCCAGATGGCCTCTGTGGACGGCTGCACACGCAGGGGCTGCGTCCTTTTCAGCTGAAACTGAACCGTGGAATGTGGTGGCTGCATGCATCAGGTATACCGCACCGTTAATTACGGTCGGGTGAAATTCTCAGCTGGTTGCTGCACCTCTGCTGAAGTCTGCACCAACGGCATTGTGTCACGACCAGGTTCAGATAACCGATTTCAAAATTCTACCAGGGGTCTCGTAGGGCCGGTTTGGCCGAAAATGGATTTTTTTGTGAATTTCGCCTAAATTTTCAAACCAAATTTTGTTTTTTTTAACAGCTGAAAACCGGTCGAAAATATCAGCCAAAATTTTAGAAATTAAATTTCAGCACAATTTTTCTCTCTATATATTTGACAAAGTTCATGCAAAACAAAATTTTCAGAACCGGCTTGAAAATTTAACTGAGTAATCGTCCGAGATTTTGAACCACGGTCACGACTCACAAAGCACGTCCATATGCTCGTTGCACTCGCTCCGTTTGTGTTGTTGTACTTGAGCTGCCCATGCACAAGACGAAACAACTGCACGGCAACGTCCGTCCGTCCGTACGTACCTTGCTGTTGGTTTCCTGTAGAAATAAGGCAGCAAGAAGATGCTGGTTGTATGCTGCAACACCGAACTGTCGCGCGTAGCCACGCATGCGAAGACGTCGTCGTACGCAGAGCGCGCACGGCCAGCGCCGGCCGGCCGCGCGCTGCCGGCCGCTGATGATAATAATATTCTTATCATCACCGGCCGCCGCAGTTGTTGTTACAAAAGTGTTAAATGTTTGGCGCCACGTCGGTCCCCCTCCCCCCTCGTAGTTGTCTCCTCGTCGCGCTCCTTCCTCCACCTCCACCCCTTCCGCGGCCGCCATGGGCTCCGCGCAGGGCAAGTCCTCGAAGGGCTCCCCCGCCCGCAGCGATGGCCTCGGCACCGAACGCCTGATGCGCAACAGCCGCAACCCCTCCCGCCTCTCTGACCCCATCCCCATCCACACCGCGCCGGCCGCCAAGGAAGCACTTGCCCGTCGAGCCGCCGCCGGCGCCGCGGTCGGGAGGGAGAGCGACAAGGATGGTGGTCGGATGGAAGTCACCACGGACGACAAGGCGAAGGCGACGGTTCAGCAGCCGCCGCTGCCGCCGCGGCGGGAGGACGAGCTGGTGGACGGCTGGCCGACGTGGCTGATCGACAATGTGCCGAGCGAGGCGCTGCAGGGCATCGTGCCCAAGAGCGCCGACGCCTACGACAAGATCGAGAAGGCACGGCACGCGCGCTCGGCGCATGACACCACGAACGCATGCATTCATCTCCGCAAGTTCTTGAGGCATGGCATTCATGGCGTGCAGGTGGGGCAGGGAACGTACAGCAACGTGTACAAGGCGCGGGAGCGCGGGACGGGGAGGATCGTGGCGCTGAAGAAGGTGCGGTTCGACACCTCGGAGTCGGAGAGCGTGCGGTTCATGGCGCGGGAGATGATGATCCTGCGGCGGCTCGACCACCCCAACGTCATCCGCCTCGACGGCATCGCCACCTCCAGGATGCACCGCAGCATCTACCTCGTCTTCGACTTCATGTACTCTGACCTCACCAGGCTCATCTGCCGCCCCGACCACCGCCTCACCCAGCCCCAGGTCCGTACCACGGCCGGCCGGCCTTTCTCCCTCCTCCCCTCCTCCTCACCTTGGATATGCAGTCGCTGCTTTTTTTGTTCTGACATGGATTGCCTTTGATTCTTCTCCATTCTTGGACCGATATGGCTATTTAATTAAGCTCACGTTGGGCCGATCGTCTTTTGGGCTTATCTTGCTAGTCCTGACCGAGCTCTAAATATCCGGACCTGTGAAATGATGTTTCTTATGAAATGTGTAGTTTTTATTGAATTCCTGCGTTACAAACAGCGTGGTTTTTGTCTGTCTGAAATGCATGGATTTGACATGATTTTTTTTACAGGAAACAGCGTGGTTTTTGTTCAACTTTTATTATGAAAGTTATCAGTTTGAGACATGTTTATTTGCAGATCAAGTCTTACATGCAGCAATTACTGTCCGGGCTGCAGCACTGCCACGAGCGCGGCATCCTGCACCGGGACATCAAGGGCTCCAATCTGCTCATCGACCGCGACGGCGTCCTCAAGATCGGCGACTTCGGCCTCGCCAACTACTACGGCCCCAACCGCCGCCGGCCGCTCACGAGCCGCGTGGTGACGCTCTGGTACCGCGCCCCCGAGCTGCTGCTCGGCTCAACCGACTACGGCGTCGGTATTGACCTCTGGAGCGCCGGCTGCCTCCTAGCCGAGATGTTCTTCGCCAAGGCGCTCATGCCCGGCAGAACCGAGGTGAGTCCACTCCTCCGTAGCTCGTTTCACATGTACTAGCACTTACTGTGAGCGGGGACGAGACAATTCGTTAAAAACGCGAACACTTAATCTGACCTCTCTGATCCGTGTAGATATAATTGTTGCGTCACTGCGAGTTCAGTCTGATCGAAAATTCGTAGTAGAATTATATACAATATGCAAAGATTGAACATAGAGATATGATGAAACTTCTTTCTTTCTTTTTATCATTTTTTTTAAAAAATACGTATAATAGTTAGGGTCTCCTCCTATATATAGTTCAGAGGGAGGTGAGGAGTCTATCGTGAGTCAAGCCTGCAAGGTTCATATCCAGGTTTCCTAACACTCCTCTTTAGGCACTCATTCGACATATTTATATCTTGTCAAAACTCCATAAAAACTTAATAAGAAAAATTTGAACAAGGAATACATGATACACGTTCTGCTGCGTTGCACGAATTGCCTTATTAAAAACTTTAGCCGAGAAACTTCAAGAAAACTCGTCAAGAGAAAAAGAGTACAATCCACATAATTTCATTTAATCTCCAGGATTTATTACTTAGGTACTCAATCTTCGTGATCAAATGTCAATAATGAGTTCGTGAAAATTCTCCCCAGATTCTGCACTTATCTAAGTCTCATCATTCCAATTTCATGTATGCATCTTTCAAAGCTAAGCTGGAATTAGTGAATAAATCTGTAAGATTTTCACATGACTTAGTATGTAGTACTTTAATTTCATTAATCTTTTGAAATTCATGACCATAAAAGAAATTGGGATTGATATGCTTTGTGAGTTGACTCATATAACCCATCTGCACTTGTGCAACACAAGCTGCATTATCTTCATAGATAATAATAAGAGTTTGCGCGGTATTCAATTCACACGACTGTTGGATGTGTTGAATCATCCGTCGAAGCCAAGCACATTCTCATGAGGCCTTGTACAATATTATGGTTTCTGAGTGGTTCGTCGAAATCGATAGAAGGCTTTGCTTAGATAATTTCCATGAAAATGTGGTTCCACCATATAGGAAAACACAGCCTGTTTATGATTTGATTGTGTGAGGGTCCGATAGGTACCTGACATCTGCATAGCTAGTCATGGTCAAGTCCGATTCTTTTTGTAGAACAGACTAAGATCTTTGTTTCCTTGGAGGTATCGGAAGATGTTCTTTATTCCCAACCAATGCCTTTTGGTAGGCTCTGTATTATACATTGCTGGTAGGTTTACGGCAAATGCAATGTCTGTCTAGTACAGTTTACTAAATACATGAGTATTTCGGTCCAAGGACTTCCTCCACATCTTCTCTAGATCTGTATGGATCCTTGTTTTGCTGCAAAGATCTCCCAACCATTAGCACTTTCGAAGGGTATGCTTTTTCAAAGCCGAACCTTTCTAACACCTTTTGAGTGTAGGCCGACTGATGCATTAATATCCCTTTAGGGGTATGCTCAAGTTGCAAGCCTATGCGATATTTGGTTTTATCCAAATCTTTCATTTTTGAACTCCGACTCTAGGTAAGAGCTCGCTTCCTTAATATCTTCCAAGGTTCCAATGATATTCGGATCATCTACATATACTGAGATTATATAAAATACATTCTGGGATCGTCGTATAAATACATAGTGACAATCTTCATTGTTCGTGTAACATTTCTTGTATAGAAAGTCACTTAAGCAATTATACCACATCCTGCCTGATTGCTTAAGTCTATACAGTGACTTTCTGAGTTTCACACTGTACATGATTTCTATTTGCTCTGTCTTGGTTCGGCACAAGGATACCTTGGTACCTTCATATAAGTGTCTGAATCCAAATTTCTATAAAGGTATGCAGTTACCACATCCATCAATTTTGATTCCCGCTTAAAGTTCACTGCTATTGAGATTAAATATCTAAAGGTAATATCGTCCATGATCGTGGAATATGTTTCTTCATAATCAACTCCCGGGCATTGAATGAAACCTTGTGCAACGAGCCTTTCTTTATGTCTTACAAACTTCCTTATTTTCATTTATCTTTCGAACAAATACCCACTTATGCCCTATGGGATGCACATAGGGAGGCGTACGGTTTACTGGCCCAAACACATCTCTTTTATTCAGAGAAAATAATTCAGTTTCTATTATCTTCTTTCAATCTTTCCAATCTTATCTTTTCTTACATTCAACGAGCGATGCAGGCTCTGGATCAAGATTGATGATTGTTTGAATTTTCTTTGCAAAATATATGTCGATATTGGCTGTTATCCTATTCATATATTCTCTTGTGGTCACATGGTTTATAGTCATTTCTTTATAGGGTTTTCTTCTAATGCTTCTACTTGCTCATCGCTGCTTCCAATTACAGGGCAAGTCCCTTTAGTTTTTCAGCTCGATGTGTGTGCATACATCCATCTTGGATATCTCCCTCCGTGGGAATATTCAAATCCGATATGTCTTTTTATGAAGGATCCATACTAGTGTCAGGTCTCAACTGACTCCCCTTCTAGTTCTAGGGAACATCAGTGATCGGTTGTGTCAAGTTATTCTTATTTCTTTTCACCAGCGTCCATGGCTACTTGGGATTCGAGGGGCTGGAGTTCTCATCCTTTTATTCCGAGGCCTTTGGACGGGATTATGGGTACCTTCAATTTTCTTTGGTATTTCAACCCTCTCCGGTGCATTACGTGCAGGCACATGCGACTTGGTCACGCTCTTCGAATAAAAAAGTAGTCAGGCAGTTGATTCACTAATGCTTGTAAATCAAGTATCTTCTGGACTTCTCTATTTGCTTCATTAGTGCGCGGGTCATGTGCATGGATTTTCGTTGCTTGCCACGTTATTTTCCAATATTTTCATCAAGGGATTGATTCCCCCCTAATGACGGGAAACTATCATCATCAAATATACGATCAGTGAATCGGACAGTATGCAAATCTCTTGTCATATGGTACAAATACCTAATTATGGATGCAATCTTATAACCAATGTATATCCCATACTTGTGGAGATGGTCCATTACAGTTTGTTGTGGTAGTGGTATATGTACATAAACCTTGCACCCAAATTTGTAGAGATGAGAAATTTTTGATGCTGACCCTTACGCTAGATGCATAGGTGAATAGATGTTATATGCCGATGGTCTAAAATTGATAAAAGTTGTTGCGTGTAGAATTGTGTGTCCCCAACATGTAGTTGGTAAATTACAATTCTGTAAAAGCGGTTGGGCAATAAATTTAATCCTTTTAATTAATACATCTGCTAGTCCGTTCTGGGTGTGGACATGTGGTACGGAATGTTCAACTTTAATTCTCATTGCCGTGCAATAATCATCAAATGCCTTCGAAGTAAATTCTCCGGCGTTGTCCATTTTGATGGACTTCACATGATGATCAGGAATTATTTTTAATTTTAATTATCTATGAGATTAGTTTTGCAAAATCATAGTTTCTTGTAGACAATAAGCATACGTGCGACCATTTCGATAAAGCATCGATGAGTACCATAAAATACCTAAATGACCCTAAAAGGGGATGTATAGGACCGCAAATGTCTCCCTGGATGCGTTACAGGAATGCTGAGATTTCATCATTGACTTTTAGAGCAGAAAGTCTAATAATTAATTTCCCGGTGGCACATATGTCCCTGTGAATTGTTAATTATATTTGTCATCATTCTAAGACTTGGGTGGCATAATCTATCATGTTGGAGACAGAAAAGTTCAGAGCTTCTAAATATGGTTTCAGGGCAGTATAGGTTGCAGATGTCTTAATATTAGTGTAGTATAGCCCAGTTTCAAATGAAGGAGGTCATTCTAATTTCCTCTTTCCACTTTCTTCACGATTTGTAATGAGCAGGTATTCCTTACCATACATTTCTTTAAGTTATACGTGGAAACTGTTACGAACATCCTTGAAACTTAGGAGAGTTCTCATTGATTCTGGGTACAACAAGGTTTCTTCAATGAGCAAAGTTGTGTCCATCGGGAGTATAATTGTAGCTCTTCTTGAGCCTATTATACAAGCATTGCTGTCGCGATTGTCGTAAGACTACCAGCATTCTTGCTGATCGACTGAAAGTATTTTGTCTCCCTTAAGATGGTATTTGTTGTGCCGCTATCAGCTAAACACGCTTCCTCCAATGGGCGCCACACGCGTTCTGATATAAGGTATTTTATTAATATGTAGCATGAATAAATCAATACATAAATAAAATACTTCAAGCATCAGAACATAACTTGCTATTATAAATATGGGAATAAAAAAATAAGCCCTGCAGGACATATCATAAGAATTTAAAATTTTACTCTCCTAGAGCTTACAACCATTATTCAAAAAAAATTCAATGTTCCATCACTATCATAAACTGCAAATAAACATAAAAAGATCTAAGTGCAATGCGTGCACTAGATCGAATCAGCGAAATACTTAGAAACTTATGTCTGAATTTGCTCTATGGCGATATTATCCTCTTAGGCAACTACGGCTGCGGCCGCTGCGATGTCCAAAAAGGGGTGATGGAGGCTAGTACTGGGCTATCCACATCCATGAGTGCAACTAATGGCTATGGATCCTTTGTGCCTGCAATGGCGGGGTGTGCCTCATGTTGTCTTTTGCCCTTCTTCTTATATTAGAAAGCATCAATAACGTGTTGCGGCTCATGGAAAATCCATGATCAATGCCCCCATATGCCACATTTGTAGCATCCTTAGTCCTGCTAGCCATAGGGTTTGTTATCACGCTTCCTTTGTTTGCCCTTCTTGGCTTGAGCATTTAGGTTGGCCTTGCGATCCATGACCTTACCCTTCTCGCCACTCTCCTTTGTGAGAGGCTTCCTCACCTTGTAGCTGCTAGCATTGGCTTTATGACCAACATTACTACTAGACGGCTGTGAGATGTAGTTCTTCCTTAAAACCTCATCTCGAGCTTCCGCAACTTGCATGATGTCAATTAATTCGACATACTCCTTGTACTTGTCTTGATGATAGTTGCTTGCAAATTGCATCGCATTCGGGTGAAAGGTAGAAAGATTCTTCTCAATCTTCTGTACATCCGTGATTATCTTACCACAGAGTTGAATACTGGTACAAATTCTGTGCAAGGCAGAATTGTACTCTCCCACAGTCTTGTAGTCAGCAAAACGCAATCGGATCCATTCCTACTCTGTCCGAGGAAGAATGGTGTACTTCAGCTTCTCGAAACGCTTCTTTAGTACAGTTCACAAAGCTAGTGCGTTCTTCTCCGCCATATACTCATTCTTGAGTGTTAGACAGAGGTGATGTCTGAGGAAATGAAGTGTCTGATCATTTTTCTCAACAATAGGATTGGCATCCTTTGAGGTGTTAAACCCGATAGTAGCACGGAACTTTTTGGCTCCAAGTACAATCTCGACGTCAGAGGCCCAAGCCAAGTAATTCTGGCCATACTGGGCTAGCTCTTCAAACTTTTGGTTCATGATGTCAGTCATCTATATATTTATGGAAATAATTCATAATATTACTACTGGTAATTTGCATAAAATAGTTCCAAATAATGATACAAAATTATCATAATGTTCCTGTATTTTCTATGTATTTTTCATGATTTACTGTTATTTTCAATGATTAAAAGTAGTATAAACAATCACAAATAATCAAAAAAGTAAATAAAAATATAAATTGCATATAAATAATAATAACAGAGTTAAACTTGCTTCAAATGCTAAAAAGGATTCAAAAATTGAATTCCCGGTCCTTTTCTGCTGAATATGAATTTTGCATTTTTCAAGGGCTAAAGCGCTAATTTTCAGTTCTGAAAAAAATTACGCACAATTTCAAAAAACCAAGGGCCTTTTGCCAAATTTATTTTGGGTTTTCTCTTTTACGGGTGGCGCGAGGCGGCTAGACCATGGCACGCGTGCAGGCGGCTGGAGCGGAGCGACTTAAGCGGCGGCAGCGCGACAGCGGCGCTTCGGAGTGGCGGCACGTCTTGAGGCGGCCGCGCGGCGAGGCCAAGCTCTCGGCGTGGCACGTGGCGGTGCTTGAGCGATTGGGCGAAGCAACTATAGGCCGTGTGGCGCGCCCGTCAGAGGGCGGCGAGCGCGCGTGCGCGCGCAGCGGCGCTGCGCAGCGCGGTAGCGTAGGTGCGGCGTGATGGCCGGGCGTCTGGCCGTCTTAAGCGAGGTTCGGCCGGCGGCACTTCCGTCGCGGGCGGCACGGCGGCGGACAGCGGTGCACGCGCGGCCGTGCGTGCGGCGCAATCGAGGCGGCTTCGGCGGCAGACCGCTCATCGCGGCCATGGTGCGCCCGTGCAGGGGTGTGGCTCACGTGCCTCGTCGGAAGCCGTGAGTGGCGAGCCTCGCAGATGGCGCCCGTCAAGGCCGTGGCACAAGTTTCTTCTTATTTTTTCTTGTTCATCGATCTGATGCAATCAACATCTACTAATCGGCTACTAATCGGCGGCAACTTCAAGCCAGCTCGCGGTAGATTAGAGTGGATTTGCACCGTAGAAAAATTATCCAGAATTAGAAAGCCAAAATTTACATAATTGAAAAGATCTAGAAAACCAATTCAATCTACGAGTGACGCTTCGGCGATTACCTCTTCAATCCGTAGAGCGTAGTTGTGCTGACAACATTCAATCCGTAGAGTGTAGTTGTGCTGACAACGTGTTAAGAAACCGTCGCTGACGAGTTCAAACCGATCGGGAACTCGTAGGAGAATCACACACAATATACAAGAATAGTTGATTGAACACAGAAATACGAGGAGGACTTCTTTCTTTCTCTTTATTCCTTTTCTTAATAGCACACATAATGATTAAAGGTCACCTTCTATATATATATATATATATATATATATATATATATAGAAAATGGTTTGGTATAGTAGACTTAAATGATAATACCTCTTTATCTATTTGAGTATACTCAATAATGATTATAAGATACCCCAAAGGAGGACTATCTTTCTTAAATTTGTGTATATACTTCTTTCTCTTTATTCTTTTTCTCAATAGCACACATAATGGTTAAAGGTCACCTTCTATATATAGTTTAAAAGCAGATAAGGAAACCACCGTAGACGAGACATGCAAGACCCAGGCCAAGGTTTACTAACAATAATTTCTGAGTTCTCACCTGATACGTTCGTGTAACACCACAATGTGCAACAGTTCAAGCTACAAAATAACATGATTTGAGGACAAATAAGAATATAGATATGAGCATTCTTGCACCGTCTCAACTCGTTCTCAATCCAGGTTGAGCAGCTCTTCAAGATATTCAGCCTGTGCGGGTCGCCGCCGGACGACTACTGGAGGAAGATGAAGCTCCCGGCGAGCTTCCGGCCCCCAAAGACGTACAAATCCACCATGCTGGACAAGTTCCGGGACCTGCCGCCGTCCTCCATTGGCCTGCTCACCACTCTCCTCGCGCTGGACCCGGCCGCCCGTGGCACGGCCGGGCAAGCTTTGCAGAGCAATGTACGTAGCTGCATCTATGCCCTGTGCTTCCGTTCTGCATCGATGTGTAGTAACTTTTTTTTACTGTGCTATTGCCGATCCTTGGCTACTACTGCTACTGTAGTTCTTCAGTACTCCGCCGTTGCCGTGCGACCTCTCGTCTCTTCCTGTCGTGTACAAGGAGGAGGTTGCAGATCCTACTACTTCTCATGATGGAAGGAAGTGAGAATCAGAGACTTCGACTTGAAACTCTTATCTTTGTTTGGATTCATTGCAGGTTCTTGTTTCTTTTCTGGCTCATGATTTTCTGTTCCTATATACAGGCCCAGACTGAGACAACGTTATCAGAAGCGAAGGGACAGCAAGCAGAAAGCTGAGGAGAAACATGCAGATGAACCAACGCTCAGTAGTGAATCTCCTAACAAAAAGGTACAGCACAACACAAGTGACCATCTTTTACCTGAACCAGAACTTAGCCACTGCATCCTCAGTTTGTTCGAGAACAAATTATCTTTGTTACTACTTCTCACTCTGACTACTAGCTCTTTCATTGTCTCTGTTATGCACACTGGTAAATGTAGGAGGAGAAAACTATGGTCGACACAGCAAAATCAGATCAAGAATCAGATGGCACTGCGGTGAACGCTTCCTCCACTGTTCAAGAACCAGAGAACACCATCGTCAACTCTTCCTCCAGCACGGTATCGAAACGGTTTTCAGTTAGCCCGGTTCAGGTGTTACCAGAGGGCTCACCTGCGCCGCAAGATCAGCAGCTGCGAAGGACAAACACGTACCATTCAAGCAGCGACGATCACAAGAACTACCAACCTCTTTTATCTCTACATGATCAAAAGGTAAGAAGCATCATGAACCACGGCCTAGAGATCAGGTCGGCTTCCATGTCAGAATACGACGCGATGCGACATGATCAGGGAGACCTCTCCAACAAGAAGCAGTACGTTTTTGTGGATCATATATAGGTTGTGGTTTTAACAGATGAAATGTAGCATAAACTGTTCAGATTATATCTACTTTTGTTCCTGTAACCAAACTGCTGCTGTTCCAATTGAGCATCCCCTGAATTGGCTTCAAGTCAATAATCGGTTCTTTTCAGAAAAGCGAATCATTACTTTTATTCAGTTCCTGACTGATCTTACTGTAACTGTTCTACCGTTCAAGAATGTTGAAATGTGAATTGTTGCGATGAGTGCTTTACTATCATACTTGCAACACAACTGGTGACGATTCTTCAGTTTGTGGTGCGAAATTAATGGCTAACAAAATATCTGCAGAAACCATCCAAACTAATCAAGGACATGACTGGCTTTCAATCACTAAAATTCTCCACTCCAAAACAAAATAGAGAACAGAGAGAAATAGAAGAAATAGAAGAAAAAGGAGAAATGGAAACAGAGAACACGCATGGCTTGATATTAATTTGCAAATTAAGCAGGATACAACCACCGTTCTTTTCCCCCCTCTTCTTTCTCAGAAGGCAAACAAAAACATACTGCAACTTAAGATAACACACAGAAGTTCATACTTCATACATGCACACATGCATCAATATGGCATGCAAACAGTACAAATATGCAGCAACTTGGCCATGAACATATAATTCGGCATGCGTACGGATATGCATATACAGGTGCACACACACACACATATATGTGCGTTGCGTATGTATGTTGTATATGCAGAGGTTCGGTTCAGAGGCCACCGATGTCGGAGAACTTGGACTTGAGCCACTTGAAGCTGTTGCAGACGGTGGACTTGAGCCCGCCCTGCGTCGCGAACACGTTGTACGCCGCCACCCGCCGCCGCCGCTTCGCCTCCGGGTCGTCGCGGGCGCTCGGCCCGTTGAAGCTGTACGGCTTGGCGGCGGCGCCGCCGTCCTCGTAGTCGTACCCGCCGCCGCAGTCGTAGTACGCCGGCGAGTGCTCGTGAGGCACCGATCTGCACTTCTTCATTACAACAACCACTACGAGCTAATGGTGAGCTTCTTGCTCTTGCTCTCGGTGTTGATGTGTGTGTAGAGAGGGAAGTTGGGTGATGACTGATGAAGCTGCCGGCACCTTGATTTGTACTGCCGAAGGAGGGGATAAAGGAAGGGCTTTTCTACTTGATTTGTTCGGTGATATGCATGGAGCACGTTGTGTCGTATGGCTTTGCTAAAGCTTGTCCTTTCGATTCTCTTTTCTGACCAGAAAATTAAGGGTGGAATCATGCCTTTTAATCATAAATGATGGATCATAGTTTTACTTCGAACGTGGTACTGTACTAGTTATTCTGACTATCTCTTGTTTGTCCATAATGCACTGCATCATATCATATGACGAAAGCTTTCATAACCTAGAAACTGTTCGGTTCTTACTGAGCAAACCACTTTGTGACTTTACTGAATCCTACCTAGAGCGAACGTTTACGAGTTACTTGTGGTGCTTGTGCTTGGCCATAGTACCCATGGAACCCGGGCGTGTTTAATAGATTTGATCAGGGAATGTCGGGGAGCGGAATGATGGAGCACTGCAGGCAGTGGGGGCGGCAGTGGCACTCACCCGTTTGTGTGACCCGCGTGTGCTGTTGCAGACGATCGACAGGCTAAGCGATCCCCTCCCTGCTTTCCTTCTCCCTTCGCCTGAACTTGCCTTGCCTCTCCTCTCTTCCCAAGGCCGGATCCTCTGCATCCATGGCCCCCTCCGTGGTCCCTGCTTAATTTGCTGGAAATGTCGGATGAACACATTGTTAATACTATTTTAGTTGACGGACAGCTCGGCAGATGTACTCCGTGGAGTCAGAAAATTTTTATCCAGAGATCATATAGTGATGAACATGTATGGCCCCACAAGTAGATTAGTAGAGGGCTCGGCAAAATTCGAGGAGAATATGGAAACTCGGAACAATCTCCACAGTTCCCAATGCTAGAGAGAATTGATAGGTTTGTAACTACACAATCCATAGAAAAAAAAATTGACAGGGGAAGGCCTCACACGAGGTTCCATCCCCATCAGCTGTTAATTTAGCTTATGGAAAAAGAATCAACGACCGATGGAGAGACACCTGACGTGAGCCCTTCCCCGGCAATTTTCCATCACACAATCTAGAGCTCAATTGGCTGATTTGATTGTGATACAACACAGATGGGATTCAGTGCACAGACACAAAAGGGCCAAAGCCATCGGTGCCTCGTGTAGCAGTGCTCTAGACAATTCGCACTCGCTGCCTTGCCCCGCAATGAATC
This sequence comes from Hsuehochloa calcarea, assembly GCA_036346395.1. Taxonomy (NCBI): domain Eukaryota; kingdom Viridiplantae; phylum Streptophyta; class Magnoliopsida; order Poales; family Poaceae; genus Hsuehochloa; species Hsuehochloa calcarea. The sequence goes on along the minus strand of CM070604.1, from coordinate 3,644,177 downwards.
AAATCAACCAATCGGCTCCAACAGAGGCGGAGCTGGGACTCGGGCTATCGGGCAATGGACTGAGGCTTAGATCAAAATGACATGTTAATTTCTTTAAAAATCAGCAAAAAAACAAATTAAAACCGAAATCAGCTGGATCGGCCCGAGCTGTGACCCGTAGCCAGCTACGCCACTGGCTCCAGGTCTATCGATTTCTCATATTACTTACTACCACCAGCACGATGCTGCACAATGCTACACGATGCATGATGGATGATGCCTTGGTCGTCACCTACTTGGCCTTTTCCCTGTCGTGTCGTCGTTTCTGCCGCGAGGCGCCCGAAGGAAAGGCACCTTTGACACAGTGAGTAGTGCTACTAGTACTAGTGTGGCGTGTGCCTAGCGGAAGTGCTATGCCCACGAACAATTTAGCTGCGATGGGTCACTGACAGGTGGGTCCAGCTGAAACGCAGTCTTCCGCAAAACCTAATTGCCTCCCGTCCACTGGTTGTATGCAGATTTTTTCTTCTTCCTAAAAGGAATGATAATTTGCTAGTATTTGGTGTGTGCTCAGTGTTCCGAATTTCAGCGGAAATCGGAAATTGGTAGGACCGGTAAGAATTCGGATTTACCGGTAGGACCGGTAAGAATATATATTGGTTCTAAAAAATCGGTTTGGATGAATTTTATCTAAAAACTGAATTTACTTGAATTTTGTTCAAATTTGATATAAAAATAATATCCAAAAAAATTTAAAAAGAGAAACTTTTGGGCGAGATTAATTTTCGGCCAAACCGGTCTTCCGGACCCTGGTAAAAAGAGATACCGGTAACGAAAACCCTGATTGTGCTACGTCGGCGTCGTTGTTTTCTCGTCCCCGTTGAGCTTGGATCGATGGCATGCTGGTTTCGGGGGGCAGGATTTGATGGGATGGAATGTTGCTACTATCCGGTATTATTTGAAGTTCTAGGTGATCGACGTGTTTCCAATGATGTGAAATATTTTCTGCGCAGTTCAAAAGCATGTGAAAGGAATATTTGATTTGCTTATCTCTGATCAGTTACATGATTTTGTGTGTTTAACACAAGCCATGCATGACCTCAGTGGAAGCGATTTGTAACTGTAAAAGGGCACTAGTGCAGCACAAACCACAAAGCATATATGGATCTCTGAAAACCTCTTACTGAACTAACCAGTAACATAGAAATGAACAATTCAATCACCAAGAGAAGCTCTCAACAAGTCTAGAATATGTTATCCGCAATTCATCATCCAATGTGCATCCACTTCCGCGACAATGGATCCATACACCAATGGCCCACTGCCAATCGGAATAAGGTATTGCTAAATTTTTTTCCCAATTCTTTCAATTTCTTGCAGGCAAATAGGCTAAATTTGTTATTTATGGTTTCAATGTGATGATTGCTATTTTTTTGGGTCAAATTGTAGGGTTAAGACCTAGAGTCAAATATCACCTAGCTTTGGATTTGACTTACCGCTTGACTACAATGTCAAGTAACCTGAACGTGTGTTTACTCTTTTGTTTTTTGAACATGATAGTATGTAATTGAGTTTTTAAATAATCGGTAAAATTGCCAGGCAATTACTATTTAGTACGGTATTACTTTAAAATTATATATGTTATTACATGTATGGTGAAATAGCAAAATCCGATCATTTTCGTTCTAGTTTCGTCCCCGCGTACTGATGCTTTCGTTATTCATGATCTCGTTGTAATGGACAACAAGCTCAGTTGTCGTTTGGGAGAGACAAGTCAATTGTGTCCCCAAAGTCGCCGTCAGTGAAGGCATCGTGGCCTCGCGGTGTCCATCGGGTGGGTGTCACCGTGTACATCAGTCTGTCCATCGGAATCGGACGCCACTTGAGCTCATCACAAGTTCACGACAACCACCCTTCTGTTCTCGCTTTACCTCTACCACCCATCTCACTCTAATCTCGCCTTTTCGTTAACAAATAGCACTACTGGCCGCGGATCTTTTACGATAGAAAAGTCTCTGATCTACAGGCCAAAACTTCGTGGGAAAGTAGGCAAGGCAAAGGCATCGATTAGAACGCTAGACCCTCCTTTCTGTGTTCCCGTTGGCTGGCGTGAAGATGAAGGGTGATGGTAATTGGTCCGGCTCCAACGCCCAAGTTTCCAACCAGAGGTAGATCCAACACTTCTATTTACATAGAAGTTTTTTGTAAAATAGCAACATGGTGCCCTCTCCCACCATCTCGCGTACAGTCAGCGCCGACATGTGTGCCAGCCGCTTCCTAGCCTCCCGAAACCCCCCAAACCCTTACTCGTACTCTCTCTCATCTCCCCTCCCCCCTTCGCTCTTCTGCTCTACTCCGCGTGCCTCCGCCCCTTCCCCGTCGCCACTGCCTCAACTCAATAATGCGCTCTACCCCCTCCCCTACCGCCGCTTCTACAGGCCGGATCTGGTTGGGCCCGTCCTGATCCTGCAAGATATGGTCGCCACCGCCGGCCGCGCAGCTCCCCCGCTGCCAAATCTCCTCCCATACACCTCCACCAATGCCCTGCCCCTGTCGGCCACCACCTGTTCAAAAATTGAGCACTGTTCTTGCTGGTTTCTTGTTCGGCAACCGCTCTGCCCACTCCTTTCCACGATCCACAATAGCAATTGGAAGGCAGAAGCTTCCTCTGATTTCTCCTCGCCCTTCAACTAATTCCTCAAATCCTAAACCACTCATCTACTCCCTCGCGTAGTCCTCTTCCAATCACCTCCTTTCTTGCGGCGCACGGTTTTTAAAACCTAGTTCTTCTCTTCTTGCCGTCTGTAGTAGCCGTCTCTTCGTCGCCTGGTTCTTTAAGCGCCTGCCCGTAGAGCCACCTCGTGATCCATTTTTCCTCGCTCGCAAGAAAACCAGCAATCGATTAGTAATCATAGTCAAGAGTATTCCGGTGGCGATAGTATATAAAGGTTAGAGCATAGAAAGTGGCCGTCAGATTTCCCGAAGTGCAGTAGAGTATCCGGAGTACCCTGAGTAGTCGGTCCCTTGGCAATCAAGATCCCCAGACCAACCGGAGTTAGTCGGCCCCTTGATCGCCAAGATATCCGCATTCACCCAAGATCCTTCGACACCTGTCACTTCTGTGGGTCTCATCATCCGGCACTATTAAAACCCAAACACCCACTATTTGCATTTGCCAAAACCACAAAGGCAAACCCTCATTTCATACCCCCGGTAACCACACCCTCAGCCAAGCTTCATCGGGCGCAGCAACCATTTCCCAAGCCCCTCTCATAGAGCGAGCCAGCAAGCCATCAAAATATTACGCACAGGAGACCAAAGAAGAAGTGCGGCTCCCGCCGAGCTCAAACCCCAACAATACCGGTCAGCGACCCCTCGGCCAAGCCCACACAAGCCAAAGAAACCAAACAATACATCTCCCTGCAAAGCAACCACACCATGCAGACTAGCAAAGAAGAAAGACATCCCAAACACAAATACATTTCCAAAGAGCAAATGCATCTCCCAAATATAGCACCAAGAAGATAGCCAAAGAAAGCACCAACGACCAAGAAGACAAATGCATTTCCCCTCCCAACAAAACAAAGAAACCAAAGATATGCATTCCCCTTCCGAAGCCAATAGCAAGTGCATCCCCAATGACACCAGACCATAGCAATGCATCCCCAACAACCGACCTTTGCATTCATCTCCCCAAAGAAGATAACACGACCAGCAAAGCCAGCACCATCTACTTTCCTCCCCTGGAGCCATTCTCCTTCCCAGATACACAAAGCAAGCAAAGCATCACAAAGCCAGCAACACAACCACAAGCCAAGCCAACACAAGTCCTCCATTCCAATCCATTCCACAACCAAGAGAGCGAGGAACGAAGGAGGTTCGGTAGAAGAACAAGAAGCAGCAGCCGAGGCGAGAGGAACCCCAGCAAGCAGCAGCAGCCGAAGCGAGAGGAGGAGCCCCAGCAACAGCGAATGACTCACCCAACCCAAAGAAGAAGAACCGGAGCAACCAGAGGCGGGAGAAGAGAAGGAGAGCACCACCAAGCCAAGATCGCCATCCCTTCTCCCCAACCTAGATCCATCACAAGGTAAACCCTAGCACAAATCAATCGGCTTCAATCATCATCCATTCACATCACCAGTTCCAAATAGCATCAACATAGATTTCAATCCTCTCCATCTCGAGAAAGAGGGTAGGAGTAGAGTAGGGTTAGGGAATAGTATTACCTAGGGTTCCATGAGACCGGCCGGACCTTACACTGGAGCCATGGCGGCCACGGAGGCCGAGCCGAGCCGAGCCAGGCCGAGCCGAGAAAGCAGAGGCGGCGCCATGGCGCGCCGAGCCGACCGGAGGAGGCGAGTAGAGAGAACGCGAGGTCGGGCGCGTAGGGCCGGTCGGGCCGAGCGACCTAGGGCACCGAGGTGGTGGTGTGTGTGGCCGGGCCGCGCCGAGTAGATCGGAGCGGGAGGAGACGCCGGCCGGCCGGGGAGCGAGCGACCGGTGAAGCAGAAGGAGCTAAGCGCGGCGCCTTCAGCAGCACGCCAAGCGAGGAGGCCGAGCCGAGCCGAGGAGAAGGCGCCCGGCCGAGGCGGCGGCGGGTGGAGACGATGGCGACGGGGATTCCCGAGAGAGAGAGAGGGGGGAGGCGTGAAGGCGAGAGGGTGAGAGGGAGAGGCGAGAGAGAGGCGGCGGTGGAAAGGAGTCGTCAGAAAAGAGTCGGGCGTGAGAGGGCGAGGCAGAGAGGGCGTCGGCGCCGAGAAGAGAGATGAGGGAGAGAGAGTGAGAGAGAGGGGAGATTAGGATTGGTAATTAGGGTTAGGGTTAGGATTAGAAGGAGGGGGTTTAGCCGGTAGGTTAGGGTTTAGTAAATAGGTGATTAGAGATTAGGGTTAGAATTAGTTGTTTGGTTTTGAGTCTAGAACGTGAGTTCGGCGGTGTCGGCAATAGATCGAGCTTAACCCTAGAACGATTTTTAGCGGAAGAGTGCTAACTGGGTCGGATTCCAAAAAGTTTTGTTAAATTAAAATTTGGCTAACATAGGAGTTGTCTTAGCATTTTATGCGTCTATTATCACCCAAACCCAACTAAGTATTTATTTATATATTATTCGTGCTACCGCTTTGCTACAGAGGACAAATCAGTGCCGACAAGAGAAGCTGATCAGAGATTTGTCATCGTCGACCTTTCCAACAACTCTAAAGGCAAGCTATCCCTTTGAGCATAAATATAGTTATGTTAAATGTAAACCGTATATTGCTCTATCATATATGTACTGCATCAAAATTATTTCTCAAAAACAATTTGGATTGAGATGATGAGAAAGATAAGAAGAATGAGAATGAGAATGAGATGAGAATTGTTATGTGGGTAAAGGGGGCCTTGGTAGAGAACAGAGATGAAATGATGATGATAATGAGATAATGATGATGGTAAGAAGTGGGACCCTTTACCTACAGCTATAATATAAGGACTAACAAAACTCTTACTCGGTCAGATGCCGTAAAATCAGTGCCAACCATTTCCCCGTTTCGGCGGGCAGAAAATGCTACCTGTTTACGTAATTACGTTCTCCACAACGGGAATGTTGGACACGGAGGATAGCCGGTCCAAGGTGGAGTGTTGGGCTCGGAGGATAGCCGCCCCAACCAACATTGTTGGAACTCGGTGGAGGACTGGGTGCGCTCAGGACACCGACGGAAAACAATGGGTGGAGACTTAATCACGTAACCCGGAAAACGATCTGTATTCTGAACTCGAAGTCGCATCAAAGGAAATGCGATGGACCCAGTTCACAGAGAGCTCAGAATAGTTATGGGTAAAGTGGCGCAAGCCTGCGCAGTGCTATACAAATCATGAATTCATGCCAGTCTCTTGGATTGGAGTCTACGGGAACCACTGGGGGTCTTTCTTCTTTCCGAGTGACTAGTAGTATTTTCAGAACTAAAATTGCCACTTAATGTTTTAATGATTTATTTTCAGAATGAGATGATTTTAGAATTTGTGATAAAGACCAGAGATCAGTCATGCAGTGCATTGTTTGCTATTAATGCTTGCTGAGTACTTCTGTACTCAACCTTGTTAGTATTCTCCTTTGTTAGATCCTAGTCGTACGGAGCCATCCCGAGTGGGACGAAGGATTTCTGAGTACCAATCTGTGATAGGAGGAGAAGGCGCCCGGCGAGGACTTAGCGAGATGGAAGCCATCTTTGACTCGTGGGACGAGTAGGAGGCGGTAGTCCGAGCGAGACTCGAGGCGGAGCTCCTTTGCGTTGTGTAATAGCTTTATTAAGAACCCTAGTCTTATGTGGCTACTACTGTAATAAAGATGTACAGTTTCTATTTTATTGTTCTAACTGCGCAACTCGATAAAATGGCTTGCTATTCGTCGGAGCGGTGTTCTCAAGGCGGGCGAATAGTAATCCGTATGCCTAAGTGTGATTACCCTAGGGGTAATGACACGGGCGTCCACAGTGGTATCAGAGCAATAAGATCGGGCCACGCTAATAAAATAGAAACTGTAGCAATACCTTAAGTATGCCCTTCTTGCTTGCTATATTGCACTAAATATTTTATTAATCCTTGCCTTCATTTCAATTTCGATTCCAAACCGCCCTCTTTCAAAAGATATATATTATATTGAAAAGCTTACCTCTTCTTAAAGTGACATTCCTGCTAACGTAGAACCATCTCTAAGTTAGTCCTTCTTTCGAGAGAGTGCGGGGAACGCGTTATTGTCATAGGGTCAGTGTGGTTGTCTTTTGTGGGTAGATGGTTAGATTCCAACTCAACCTAGGATAGAAAATATAGGCTGTGGGTGCAGTACCATAAGGTTTAGAGCCTAGTGCTGGACTAGAGGCATGGAGTAGAACTCGGTATGGACACCTTTTCCAATTTTGGACAAGTCCGACCATACTCGTTAGCTCCTTACCTTTTCCTCTATATTAAGGTGTCCTATCTCACTTCTGCACATTAGATTTCCCGGACGAGTGGTTCGTGGCACTCCGGGCGTGTAGCTCTGGCGTACCAGAGCGAAATCTCAGGCGTGCTCGTGAATGAACCCGAGCGGTCCCAAATATGTGATTTGGGTGGACTCGAGCGGATCTCGGCGTGCACAGGCGCGTGGATCCGAGGTAGCATAGGTTCGCACTCGAGGCAAGCTCTGAGAAGTCCCAAACCTGTGGATTTGGGCGGTCTTGAGAACGGGATCTCAAGCGTGAGTGAGCACGAAAGACTCAGCTAGTATAGGGTTTGGATCTTTTTGCATCTCATTGTTTCTTGATTTTTATTTGATTACATGTGCATGTCATAATCCAACTCACCCGCGGTTAACCTCCTGCCAGATAAGTGTAATACCTCCATCTCTACCCCAACAAATTATTAAGGAAGATGGAAGGTCAAGGAAGTCAAGACCGTGCATTGAAATTGAGACTGGGACTCCTGCAGCATGGACAGTCCACACAGGATCCAGCAGTGAACCCCAATGAGTCAGCACCTAATCAACCTCCGGCTACTACCATCCGGGAACCACCATGACCACCCACGAGCAACAGATCCCTAGGCATCATGGTGATGTACTCATATTCCTAGAGAACTCCAGAAAAGAAGCCCAGGAGAACCAAAACCGTTTCATGGAAGCTCTATTAACCCGAGTAGCACCTACCACCTCTCAACCAGTCCGTGGGGTTAGTCTGGGTGATTTTCTCCAAACTCACCCTACCACTTTTGCTAAAGCTCTTGATCCACCGGACGCGAGTGATTGGTTGGTGGAGATAGAAAAGAAGTTGGATCTGATGGGATGCTCGGATGTGGAGAAAGTGCGGTATCGTCACACCGGTGACCGGACCGGCTGACTACTTGGTGGCTTAACTATAACCGCAGCCGTGTCGTTGAGCAACCCATCACTTGGCTGAATTCAAGATACGCTTCATCAAACACATGTGCCTCTTGGACGAATGGAATTGAAGAAGCGGAATTTAGAGCTCTAACTCAAGGCGGGAAAAGATGGTGGAATATTTGAGTCGGTTCAACGATCTTTCCGCTACGCTCGGTGATGTCAACACCGAGGAGAAGAAAATAGAAATTCTGGATGGAATGCATCCATATCTGAAAATGCTCCTATCCATCCACAAAATCTTTGAATTCCAAGACACGTCAACAGAGCCATAATTCTGGAGAATGAATACTCCAACCTCACTGAAGAGCGAAGGAAGAAGGCCAAAACCGATCACCACTCTTCATCTGCTCCTAGACGTCATTCCTTTGTGTCGCAGCAACCGCCACCAAGATATGGACCACCTCAGCAGCGACTCTTCAACCCACCTTTGCAGTCCCCAGTAACTCAAAGCGACAACCAGTACCCTAGCAATTAAATGTGGGAAGTGTAGAAACCACCGACAAAGGGTATCGAAGGATACAGTGCATGCTTCAATTGTGGACGGTTTGGACATCGTAAAATTGATTGTCCCAATCCCCGGAGGACATTTGGAACCCCACCACACCGACATTTAGGCCAAAACCACTGCTCAGTACCACTACAACTCACCTATATGAAGCAGACTGAAGACAACCAACTTGTCACGAAGGAAGCTGGAAAAGGAGAACCGGCACACCTATCACCCATGATTGCCACACAGGTTGGAGAAGCATCAGGTGTAATAACGGGTACGTTATTACTTCCACTCTCCCCGGGTATTATTACATTAAATTTGAAAGAGCCCACTCCTTTTATCTTACGCATTGCTAGTGTAGAGCTTTGTAAATTCTGAATATTTGGAAAATCCCTGAGAATGAACTCACTGATTGGAATAGTCATCTACTCTCAAAGTAAGTATAAATGGCGTATTCCAGCAAGCTTCCACCAAAAAGTCAGTCAGGACCCGACCATAATACCTCAATATTTGAACCTAGAGGGAACCATTTGAGGTGACCCTCACCTTTCTACACACAAATCTCGACCCTTATCTGCAAGACGTTCAACATTCAAAGGACCCACGTGAAGACTCGGCTACAAAACCCGTCGGTTAAAGAACCGGAAGATCTGTCCAAGAGGAAATACGATTGGAAGGACCACCCGTCGTAAGCTTCGTGAAAAAGGAAAAAGTACTACGTAAGCCTAGCCAAAAACACCCCTCCGCAGTGATTGCAATTTCGGGGACGAAATTTTTCCAAGGGGGGGAGGATGTGACGACCCGCACCATTTGCATATTTGTTAACATAAAACAATTCCATTTTATTGCATCAAAAAGACTTTACAACATTTGTTTTACAAGCATTTACAGTGTTTTTGGCAGTAAATAACTAAAAACCTAGTTCTTCTCTTCTTGTCGAAATGCGTAGTAGCCGTCTCTTCGTCTTTGGTTCTTTAAGCGCTGCCGTAGAGCCACCTCGTGATCCATTTTTCCTCGCTCGCAAGAAAACCAGCAATCGATTAGTAATCATAGTCAAGAGTATTCCAGTGAGCAGTAGTATATAAAGGTTAGAGCATAGAAAGTGGCCGTCAGATTTCCCGAAGTGCAGTAGAGTATCCGGAGTACCCTGAGTAGTCGGTCCCTTGGCAATCAAGATCCCCAGACCAACCGGAGTTAGTCGGCCCCTTGATCGCCAAGATATCCAGACCACCCAAGATCCTTCGACATCTGTCACTTCTGTGGGTCTCATCATCCGGCACTATTAAAACCCAAACACCCACTATTTGCATTTGCCAAAACCACAAAGGCAAACCCTCATTTCATACCCCCGGTAACCACACCCTCACCAAGCTTCATCGGCAAACAACCATTTCCAAGCCCTCTCATAGAGCGAGCCGACAAGCCATCAAAATATTACATACAGAGACCCAAGGCACGAAGTGCGGCTCCTGGCCGAGCTCAAACCCCAGCAACAATACCAGTGCAGCCCCTCTGGCCAAGCCCACACAAGCCAGCAAAACCAGCAATACATCTCCCCTGCAAAGCAACCACGGTACAGACTAGCAAGCGACAAAGACATCCCAAAGACAAATACATTTCCCCAAGAGCAAATGCATCTCCCAATATAGCACCAAGATATAGCCAAGAAAGCACCAACGACAAGAAGACAAATGCATTTCCCTCCCAACAAAGCAACCAAAACCAAAGATATGCATTCCCCTTCCGAAGCCAATAGCAAGTGCATCCCCAATGACCCGACCATAGCAATGCATCCCCAACAACCGACCTTTGCATTCATCTCCCAATGACATAACCACGGCCAAGAAAGCCGGCACCATCTACTTTCCTCCCCAGAGCCATTCTCCTTCGGATACACAAAGCAAGCAAAGCATCACAAAGCCGACAACACAACCACAAGCCAAGCCAACACAAGTCCTCCATTCCAATCCATTCCACAACCAAGAGAGGCGAGAACCGAAGGAGGTTGGCCAAGAAGAAAGAAGCAGCACTGGCCGAGAGGAACCCCAGAGGCGGCAGCCTGTAAGGCGAGGAGGAGCCCCAGAACAAAGAAGCGACCGGCCCAACCCAAAGAAGAGCAACCCGGGCAACCAGGAGGCGGGGAAGAGAAGGAGAGCACCGGCCCAAGCCAAGATCGCCATCCCTTCTCCCCAACCTAGATCCATCACAAGGTAAACCCTAGCACAAATCAATCGGCTTCAATCATCATCCATTCACATCACCAGTTCCAAATAGCATCAACATAGATTTCAATCCTCTCCATCTCGGAAGCGGTGAGGGTAGGAGTAGAGTAGGGTTAGGGAATAGTATTACCTAGGGTTCGATGGGCGGGCGGACCTTACACTGGAGCCATGGCGGCCGGGCCGGGAGGCCGAGCCGAGCGAGCCGAGGCGAGCCAGAGAAGCTTGGCGGCGCCATGCGCCGAGCCGACCGGAGGAGGCGAGTAGAGAAAACGCGAGGTCGGGCAGCGTAGGGCGGGTCGGGCCGGGCGACCTTAGGCACCGGAGGTGGTGGTGTGCGGGCGGGCGCGCCGAGTAGATCGGAGCGAGGAGACGCAAGCCGGCCCGGGAGCGAGCGGCGGCCAAGCAGAAGAGCTAGCAGGTGGCGCAGCCTTCAGCATGCCGCTGAAGGAGGAGGCCGAGCCAGAGCGAGGAGAAGGCGCCCGGCCGAGGCGGCGGCGGTGGAGACGATGGCGACGGGATTCAGAGAGAGAGAGAGGGGGGCGTGAAGGCGAGAGAGAGGGAGAGGCGAGAGAGAGGCGGCGGTGGAAAGGAGTCGTCAGAAAAGAGTCGGGCGTGAGAGGGCGAGGCAGAGAGGGCGTCGGCGCCGAGAAGAGAGATGAGGGAGAGAGAGTGAGAGAGAGGGGAGATTAGGATTGGTAATTAGGGTTAGGGTTAGGATTAGAAGGAGGGGGTTTAGCCGGTAGGTTAGGGTTTAGTAAATAGGTGATTAGAGATTAGGGTTAGAATTAGTTGTTTGGTTTTGAGTCTAGAACGTGAGTTCGGCGGTGTCGGCAATAGATCGAGCTTAACCCTAGAACGATTTTTAGCGGAAGAGTGCTAACTGGGTCGGATTCCAAAAAGTTTTGTTAAATTAAAATTTGGCTAACATAGGAGTTGTCTTAGCATTTTATGCGTCTATTATCACCCAAACCCAACTAAGTATTTATTTATATATTATTCGTGCTACCGCTTTGCTACAGAGGACAAATCGGTCCCGACAAGAGAAGCTGATCGAGATTTGTCATCGTCGACCTTTCCAACAACTCTAAAGGCAAGCTATCCCTTTGAGCATAAATATAGTTATGTTAAATGTAAACCGTATATTGCTCTATCATATATGTACTGCATCAAAATTATTTCTCAAAAACAATTTGGATTGAGATGATGAGAAAGATAAGAAGAATGAGAATGAGAATGAGATGAGAATTGTTATGTGGGTAAAGGGGCCTTGTAGAGAAACAGAGATGAAATGATGATGATAATGAGATAATGATGATGGTAAGAAGTGGGACCCTTTACCTACGGCTATAATATAAGGACTAACAAAACTCTTACTCGGTCGGATCTCAGTAAAATCGGTGCCAACCATTTCCCGTTTGGTGAGCGAGAAAATGCTACTGTTTACGTAATTACGTTCTCCTAGCAGGAATGTTGGACACGGAGGATAGCCGGTCCAAGGTGGAGTGTTGGGCTCGGAGGATAGCCGCCCCAACCAACATTGTTGGAACTCGGTGGAGGGCCAGGTGCGCTCAGACACCGGCGAAAAACAATGGGTGGAGACTTAATCACGTAACCCGGAAAACGATCTGTATTCTGAACTCGAAGTCGCATCAAAGGAAATGCGATGGACCCAGTTCACAGAGAGCTCAGAATAGTTATGGGTAAAGTGGCGCAAGCCTCTGCGGTGCTATACAAATCATGAATTCATGCCAGTCTCTTGGATTGGAGTCTAACGGAACCACTCGGGGTCTTTCTTCTTTCCGAGTGACTAGTAGTATTTTCAGAACTAAAATTGCCACTTAATGTTTTAATGATTTATTTTCAGAATGAGATGATTTTAGAATTTGTGATAAAGACCAGAGATCAGTCATGCAGTGCATTGTTTGCTATTAATGCTTCTTTGAGTACTACATACTCAACCTTGTTAGTATTCTCCTTTGTTAGATCCTAGTCCGTAGGGAGCCATCCCGAGTGGGACGAAGGATTTCTGTGTACCAATGCAAGAAACGGGAGGAGAAAGGCGCCCGTAGCGAGGACTTAAGCGAGATGGAAGCCATCTTTGACTCGTGGGACCAGTAGGAGGCGGTAGTCAGGCGAGACTCGAGGCGGAGCTCCCTTTGCGTTGTGTAATAGCTTTATTAAGAACCCTAGTCTTATGTGGCTACTCTTGTAATAAAGATGTACAGTTTTATTTTATTGTTACTGCTGCGCAACTCGATAAAATGGCTTGCTATTCGTCGGAGCGGTGTTCTACCGGGCAGACGAATAGTAATCCGTATGCCTAAGTGTGATTACCCTAGGGGTAATGACACGGGGCGTCACAGGGGAGCACAGCGGCAAGTGGAGGTCGAGGCCCCTACTCCTCGCGACGCGCTTGGGACGGCCTGCTGGGGTGCACCCTAGGCCATCAACGCCGTTCATCCCATGCCATTGGCTGAAGATGGTCGCGTGTCCTCAACTCCTTCACCGATGATCCCCATGCGTCAATCTGTAATCTCCAGCGCCCTACTGCCATGTGCTTGATCAATGTGAAACCCCTCCCTCCCTCCCTCCCTCCCTCCATTTGAAATGCGGTACATTTTTCCCCTTCTGTCGATTCGTATTACCTTGAGATCAAACCACACCCGAGGTTGGCTCAGGTGGATCCGGTTGTGGTTCATGTCTGGGTTGGTTAAGGTGAGTCGGCTATGACTGATTGATACGTGGTTGGTTTGCCTATCGGTGGTTCTTCCTTTCTTTTGGCTTATCAAATTGTTGCTTTGTGATTTGGCAGGAGGTGGCTCTACCTCGATTGGCAGCATCTGGTTGGTGTAGATCTGTTTTGGGTAATTTCATGGTTCTTTCTGATTTATTGATCGAGTATATGACAAAAAAAACAGGGTGATGTAAAGACATGGGCAATTTTATTATGCTCTACAAACTATATGGTGGTGTCAAGAATTATATATGTGCCATGCTATCGTTGGTTGGTAACCATGAGTTAATAATTAATTAATGGCTTTTGTTTTATTATATATGGACTGTTGTATTTTTTTTTTTGCTGTTGTAATTTCTATACAGATGTCTGAAAGAAGTTTCAGTTCAATCAAATTTAGTTTGATGGGGCGCTATCAACAGTTTGATTAAGCAGACTAGCATACAGTTATACATTGCTTGCAAAGTCTCTGTTAAAGTAAAGCTTCTTCCCTCATTTTAGCCATGTCATCCCTCGATTTCCTATATTTTGTTTGGTGTGGTGTTTTGCTTCTACTTCACTATGTTGTTTACAACTACAATAGATTATGTATTCTCCACTTTGCATTGTGGAGACTAGATTTGAGGTACCAGCACAGCCAACATTGGCACTATTTTAGAGGATTAATTCAAAAAAGATGTTCAAGCAACACTACAATAGATTCGATGTTCTATGATGATGCGGAAACATCACAGAAAGTTGAATTTTGTCATAGAAACAAGGTTATGCCATAAAAATATTGTCATACATATCATCATAGTATACGCACCATAAAATGTCAAGATTGACTAAACAAAAACATTTCGTCACAGATTATCAAATTTTATGTGACGAATTTTTTGCCATCACCGAATGAGCTTATTCATGACAAACAATTTTGTCATGTAATATGAAACTTATCATCATACATTCTATGATTTTCGTCACTAATTGATCAAGCTGCCCATTGGGGCAGTATATTTGGTGAAAAATCTATATGGTTGGATTGTCACAGTATGTATTTATAAAGACATTTTTTGTTATTTAATAATTAAGAATCATAACCATTTTCTTTTGGCTTATCAAATTGTTGCCTTGTGATTGGGCAGGAGGTGGTTCTACCTGCGATTGGCAGCATCTGGTCGGTGTAGATCTGTTCTGGGTAATTCCATGGTGAGTGGTTATTCTTTCTAATTTATTGGCCGAGTATATGACCCAAAAAAAACAGGGTGATGTAAAGACATGGACAATTTTCTTATGCTCTACAAACTATATGGTGGTGTCAAGCTTTATATCTGTGCTATGCTATCGTTGGTTGGTAACCATGAGTTAATAATTAATTGATGGCTTTTGTTGTATTATATATGAACTGTTGTATTTTTTGCCACTGTAATTTCTATACAGATGTCTGAAAGAAATTTCGGTTCAATCAAATTTAGCTTGATGTGACACTATTAACAGTTTGATCAAGCAGACTAGCATACAGTTATACATTGTTAAATTAGAGCCCCTGTGACGACCCGCATCATTTGCATCTTTGTTAACATAAAACATTTCCATTTCATTGCATCAAAAAGATTTTACAATATTTGTTTTACAAGCATTTGCAGTGTTTTTGGTAGTAAGTAATTAAAACCCTAGTCTTCTTCTCTTCTTGCCTTCTGTAGTAGCTGCCTTCCTCGTCGCCTTGTTCTTTGAGCGTCCGCCCGTAGAGCCGTCTCGCGATCTGTTTTCCTCGCTCGGAAGGAAAACCTAGCAATCGATTAGTAAGTTTAGTTGAGAGCCTTCTTGTGAGCAGTAGTGTATAGAAGTTAGAGTATAGAAAGTGGCCGTCAGATTTTCCGAAGTGCAGTAGAGTATCCGAAGTAACCTGAGTAGTCGGTCCCTTGACCATCAAGATCCCCAGACCAACCGGAGTTAGTCGGCCCCTTGATCGTCAAGATGTCATGACCATCCAAGATCTTTCGGTATCTGTCACTTCTATGGGTCTCCTCATCCGGCATTGTTAGAACCCAGCACCCACTATTTGCATTTGCCAAACCCCAAATATAAACCCTCAGTGCATACCCCCGGTAACTACACCCTCAGCCAAAGCATCACCGAGTGTAGCACTTTTCCATTTATTGCAAAGCCAGCAAGCCACCGAAATATCAAGCACAGAGACCAAGAAGACTGAAGTGCGGCTCCTGACCGACAGAATGCATCCCCCAGAGCAAAGACAAATGCATCCCCAAAGAAAGCACTAGCAAGACGACCAACAAATGCATCTCCCCTGCAAAGCCAGCCCCAACATTCATCCCCAATGACCGACAAGTGCATTCCCTTCCAGAGCGGCCGGTGCATCTCCCAGTAAAACAAGCAAAGCCATTGACATTCATCCCCAAAGAAGACACAAGCAATACATTCCCCCCTGAAGCCAGTTCTCCTTCCCAGATTCACAAAACAAAGCAGAGCCTCCAGCCAGAAGCCACCACTGCATAGAGCAAGGTAAGATCAGGAGCTCGAGTAGCCAGCAACCACCTCCCCTGCTCTGCTCTCCCAGCCGAAGGCCAGCAGCAGCAGCCAGGGAGCAGAGGAGGAGCCACTAGGCCTGCAGCAGCAGCAACCTAGGAGCCAGGAGCAGAAAGGGAGAGCACCAGCCCAAGCTAGCACTGCCATCCCCTCTCCCAGCCTAGATCCATCAAGAGGTAAACCCAGCACACATCAGTTTGCATTGCACACCATTCACAAATCACTAGATTTCAGTAGAATAGTTTGGTAGCTATCGGTTCACCGCAGCACAGAGCACTATAGGAGTAGAGAGGGAGATCAGGTGAGGGCTTACCCCCAAGGAAGAGAACCGGGTGGAGTAGGCCTAGAGTTGGGCGGATTGGGAGCCAAAGGCGGCCGCCACGGGAGGCCGAGGAGGCCGAGCCAGGCCGGAGAAGCAGAGACGAGCGGCCAGCGCCGAGCCGACCGAACGGAGGAGGCGAGGTAGAGAGAGCGCTTGGTCGAGCCGCATAGGGTCGGGTCGGGCCGAGTGCCGGGTAGGAGATCGGGCCGGCGACCCAGGCACCGGAGTAGTGGTGCGCGCCAGGCGGGCCGCAGCGAGCGAGGTCGGAGAGGAGGAGGCGCGAGCCGGCCGGGGCGGAGTGACGGTTGAGGCGGATGAGGCAAGAGAGGCGGCGAGAAAGCGCCGGCCTTGGGGCCGGGTGAAGGAGGCGAGCCGAGGCGAGGAGGCGCTGCAGAACCGAGAGGCGGGGCTGGAGGCGCAGGGAGCAGCGCCGAGGGGCCGGAGGCGGCAACGGCTGGAGGCGATGGCAGCGGAGGTTCCAGGGAGAGAGGGAGAGGCGCGAGGGTGTGAGAGGGAGAGGATGAGGGTTAGGGGCGTCGGCGCCGAGGGGGGGTAGAAGAGTGAGAGAGAGAGAGGGGAAGGGGTTAGATTAGGGGGGGTTTAGCTGAGTAGGTTAGATTAGGGGAGGGTTAGGTTAGGGTTAGAAGTGATTAGCCGGGTAGGTTAGTCGGTTAATTAGAGATTAGGGTTAGAAACTAGTTGTTTGGTTTATGAGTATAGGAAATTTAGGAGTCGGTATAGTTAGTGTTTGTTCAGTTTTTAGAGTAATCCGTTGGTGTGCCAGAAGTGTTGGTAGTCTTGTGCGCTTGAGTAGATCCTTGTAGGCATAGCAGAGTGTAAGATCTGGTAGTAGTTGTGTCGAGTGTAGAACGTGAGTTCGGTGATGTCGGCAATAGATAGAGTTTAACCCTAGAGCGATTTTAGCGGAAGAGTGCTAACTGGGTTGGGTTCCGAAAAGATTTGTTAAAATAAAATATTGGCTAACATAAGAGTTGCATTAGCATTTTATACGTCCACTATCACTCAAACTCAACTAAGTATTTATTTATATATTATTCGTGCTACCGCTTTGCTACAGAGGGCAAACCAGTGCCGACAGGAGAAGCTGATCAGAGATTCGTCATCGCCGACCTTTCCTACAACTCCAAAGGCAAGCTATCATCTTGAACATAAATATAGTTATGTTAAATATAAACCGTATATTGCTCTATCATATATGTATTGCATCAAAACTATTTCTCAAACTCAAATTGGATTGAGATGATGAGAAAGATAAGAAAACAGAGATGATGAGATGAGAATGAGAATGAGAATTACTAGATGGGTAAAGGGGGCCCTGGCTCGAGACCCGCCACGGCTATCGCCCGCCCAGCGGCGCCCTTCGGCAGCTCCCCGCTCCGCGCCATCGCCCCTGCTTGGTGGGATCGGGACCTCACCGCCGGTCCGCCTAGCTCGCGATTCCTCGACATCCTCGCACGTGACGAGCTCACCATCCTCTGTGGCCTCGTGGCGCTCTCCCGCCAATGGCGCTCTTCGCCGCCTTAGCCGGCGGCGCCGCCAGCCTCCCGCTCGCGCCATCGCCCCATGGTGGGCTCGGACCTCACCGCCGGTCCGCCCTACTCGCAGTTCCTCGACATCTCCTCCTCGCACCGACGAGCTCACCATCCTCTGTGCCCTCGTGGCGCGCCGCCGTTGCGGTTGTCGCCGCCAATGGCGCGCTTCGGAGCTCCGCGCCATCGCCCCTGCTGCTGGGCTCGGGACCTCGCCGCCGGTCTGCCCCAGCTCGCAGTTCCTCGCCAACTCCCTCCTCGCAGCCGATGAGCTCACCATCCTCTGTGCCACTACGGAGTCCCAACTCCTCTGGGGCTCTCCGCTCGTCAAGGAGCCGACACAAGCGAGGAAGGAGAGAATGGCCAAACGCGAGCGGCCTAAAGCGAGCGGGAGAGGAAGCGTCTGCAGCACACCAGCTGACGAAGCGGACGGCGGAGAAGGAATCGCGAGCATCGAACGACCAGGAGGCAGCAGCGACGACGCAAGGCAACCGCAGGTGAACGCTTCGCAAGAAATATCGGACGGCGGCGACGTAAACCAGCGCTGAATCGGACGCGCAAAAAGAATCGGGGCGACGTGGCGTAGCTCAGCTCGCGCGAAACATGCGCTCCTTCACCCGGTAGGATGCACCAACATTTTGGAGGATGCAGTCTGTGTATGAAACATCGTGCTATATCTGGATATTTGGGACATGTGAAGGAATGTCACAGCAACCCACTAGCAAAATGGAAGCATTAGATAAGCCAGTGTGAAGCAGACAACATAGTTACCTTGATTGTTGGTAAACAGAAGAAAATAGAGCAAAACCGGAGTTACCAATCGAATAACTACCACAAAGAAACGGTAAGGCTCGAATGCAAGCATTTGGGATTTCCATCATAATTTATGCCATAATAGGATGAAACATCTTCGGATCAAGTAACCAACTGCAACATTGCTAAACGCTCGACACACATTGAAGGTAGCTTGTTACACATTGAAGGTAGCTTGTTACAACCACACATAATGGAGCGCAACACGGATAGGTAGATTGTTTGGTATTACAGATGGGTAACAGACTCATTTCTTTCCACTTTTCTTGAGACCAGAGCCTCCCAATGCACCCTTCTGTCCTGCCTTGGTCTTCAGCTCCTTCAGTGCCTGTCCGTGAAGAAAATCAAGTGGTTTATGTCAGCAAATTGGAACCCCAGCTAACGAGAATTGAAGGAAATACCAGATAACTTTGGCTACTGGTCTTACCTTTTCCTCGTCTTTCTTCTTCTGCAAATACGCAAGATCACTCTGCAAAGGAAGAGGAAATCAGAACTATGCCAAATGCAGACCAATTGTAAATGATCACTGCAGTTAACTCATATTATCCCTTCTTTTGCTACACGTTAATTCTCAAAATAAAGAACCACTGTTTCAGAAGAGACGATATAAAAAATTCAAAGGAACTATAAAAATATTGCACTCTCCCAAGCCACTAGTTAAACTAAATATATTCTTGCCACAGCATCTTAACTTGGCCAAATAACATACAAAATGCTTATCGGAGTTCAGCTTTGCATGATTCAAATAGAACTAAACAACCATATTTACTTGCAAACCAACCAACACATCTCCACTTTTCCTTCCCTATTATTACAATTGACTTTTGGGTTAGTCACAACAATTCTGAGTTGTTGGCATCACCTGGTGCTACAGTTTATTATGTTTCAACTTTCAATAAAAAAACTGGTAGAATTGGAATACAAGTAACACAATGGATAGTTAAAACTACAAAAGCAGAAACCCAAAGGCTCATACAACGGAATGCAACTCCCTTTCTTCAAAAACCCTAAGGCATAACTCCATTCAGAATTACGAGCAATTCAAGGCAATTTAACCCCAATGAACTTTCTTCCAGCCAGATTACATTTATGACGTACAAGAAAGGAATAAGCCAAGCAAACAGCTCCCTACTTGAGGATTTGCTCCAAATCCTACTTAACTTGAACCCTTGGACAAGCAAGATTATAGGATAACTGGGTAAGTTGCCAAACAACAATAGCAAAGATTAGAAATATTGAAGTTCTCAAACGCACAATTCCTAACCATGGAACAGAAGACACCCATGCATAACATCATACACACTTTCAGGTTGTTTGTTGCATGCTTGCAAAATTGTGGATTCAGCTATTGCTTTCTCAGGGTACAAACCACTTGACAGAGAAATTTGTGCTAGCATACAAAATTTCAAGCAGCATATGGGCATGTCAACCAAAACAGCTTTTTACCAAAGAAAACATCACAAGATCAACATAATTTTACAATTTGAAGATTTCATTATTTCAAGGATTAACATACCATCACCCAACACAGATAGCTAAATACAAGCAAATATCAGAAGACGCCCTCGACCAATAACCTATCTCATCAAGAATCCCTAATTTTCACAAGACTCTCATCCAGCATAATCGGCACAGACGCATACCAATTCGCCAAATTCCGATTCCCCTAAAGAATCAACCATAAGTTAATCACCAAACGCGAACCGATCTACAACACAGTGACCTAAACAGTCAAAACCTAGGGTTACAGGCGCAGATCGCTAATCCGGGCAACGAATCGGCGAATCGGGAGCAAAGGTCAAGTACAACAACATACCTCGTCGTACTCCTTCTTATCGGCCTTGGGCGCCTTCAGGGGCTTGGCCTTCCCTCCTGCAAAACCACCCCGGAACCAAAATGTCAGAAACCGCAAGGATCGATCCGCACCAAACATCAGCAAGAATCAATCGGAAGCGAACAAACCTTGCTTCGACATGGCTGATGGGATCGGCTGGGGGACGGAGGGAGGAGTCGGGAAACCCTAGCTCGCGCCGCGACGAGGAGGAAGGAGGGGAAAGGTGAGAGGGAACGGGCGAGGAGGCGAGAGAAAGGCGTATATAGAGGAGTGGGACGAGTAGGTGGCTGCGAATGGGGAATCTTTTGGTTAGGTGAGTTCGGGCCGGGCTTTCGTTGGTTCGCATTCTCGGCCCAATTATTTTCTAGCAAGCCTAGGAGAAGCCCATGACTTCGTAGGATGGGGTTTTATACTTTTATCCCCCTTCCACTTTGGATTTTTTTGATGTGGACACGGCTTCGACTGTTCCTTTAACTATTTTTTATAATTATATTATATTAAAAATATAATGATAAGAAAGTACTTTAAAAAAAATCTACTACTCCCTCTCGTCACAAAAGAGTGACGTTTTGGACATCGATGTGGTTTCGTAAACACAACTTTGACAAGTAATTTCTATTATAATATATTAATAAAATTATAATAAAAAAGTGTCAGACAAATCTATATGTATCATTTCCACATGCCCAATCTAAATACTCATCGAAATATAGATAGCTAAAATTTACAAAGTTTAACCGTACTCATCCTAAAACGTAACTCTTTTGTGATAAGAGGCAAGGGCGGATCTACAGTAAGCTAGCAGGGTGCACAGAACACTAGGTCCAAAAATTATTTTTCTTTAGATATATCTTTGTATATATGTTTGGACACTCTAAGTCTAACATGAGAGGACACCCCAAGCTATAGCCCAACCGAGCGTGATCTATTTTGCCTCAGAAATCTTCGGACATTTTTTTCGAACCCGCCACTAATAAGAGGGAGTAGTATAATTTCCATGTGACAAATATAAATACTTTTATGAACAAAGTATAAAAATATTGTCCATCGCCCGCGGGCATACTCGTTTACCCGCGAATAATGCATCGCCGCCCGCGGGCATGCTCGTCGCGAGCAATGCATACATCAAATTCATCATAATTCACACATCAATGGTGCATCACACATTCAACAACTAATAAAGTCCATCACAATTCATATATCATGTTTGACAAGACAACTAATCAAGTTCAACAAATAAAATAAAAATACAAACTGACGTAATTCCTTACACATGCGGGTAGGTTACGGGTAATCGGGCGAAACGGGTACGGGTGGAGCTTACCCGTGCCCACGCCCGTTTACCCGATAGGCAAGGAATTGTGTCCGTTTTCATGTCCGTGGGCAAATAAAAACGCCTATACCCGCCTCTATTAGGGTATTCGTCGCGGACACGCGGGTATTTGAGTACAATTGTCATCCCTAGGTGTGAGTATAGCAAGTAACACTGTGATACTATCAACATGGTAAGATATTTTTTTCCCTCTGTAACGCCGTTTGTGGCACATTTATACTAAGGGTGTATGTTGTCCAATAAAGCCTAGTTATATTTAGTAGAATCGATTCGTGCGAACCAGAGGAGCGCATAACCAGTGTAGCAGCTGGTATGCCAACTACCTCATCACCAAGCTCTCCAAAGAACACAAACTGTGCCACTTTTGGTTCATCTTCGTCGTCCTCTAATGTTTCTTTACTGTAATCCAATGGATCAACCCTGAGAATTGCCAAGCTGTACCTGATGGAGATTATATTTACAACACTTGTAAGAAAAAGACCGAAATATAGCGGCATATGAAATCATGTAGATATGGAGAACAATTCATAACTTTATATCAGCTGTTGTTGCAATAGTAGGAATCTCCATATTGAGTTGTCTTTTTTCTACAAGAGCCACGTGGTAGATACCACCATGATTCATTTGGGGTAAGACTCTTGATGGCAACATCAATGATATATCTATTGACCTAATAGTCAAAAGATAGAACATAGGTGATCATTATCTATAGCTGATATGAGAATTCAATTACTACACATAAATATAAGTACAGTTTCAATCAATAATAGTTACTCACTATATTATCCGAGTACTAAAATTTATTTCAGACTCAATAGACGGCCGCCCACTATGGGCTACCGATGGATTGCTACCCATCTACGTTGGGTCAAGGACAGACTGGCAAGGTGCTACTCATTTTTGCACAACGAGTTCGAGTCTTTACACGACAACGACATCATCTGGGCTACATGGATTATAGATTTCGTGCACATGGTAGCGCCACATGGGCTATCCGCGTAATGCACCCAGGACGTCGGGTTATGGGCGACGACATGTCATCTGGTGTTCGCACATATGGTGGAACCTTACGCGCCGCAACGCATAATGCAACAGCTTGATTTGTACCAGGTCATGCCCCCTCTGGACAACAGGATCTTGCAGCGAGCCATCCACCTGTGAGTCAAATTTCGTCTTAGTAATATTTACACTTCATACCCATGTCTTCATTTCTAACATCAATCCTTCTGAAATGCAGCCAATCGAGGTCAGGCCGGCATGCTGAGGACTAGTAAGCAGTCTAGCACGAGTGGATTACGGTATGGACAGAGATGGCACACTTGGAGATCTTACAGGAGCAATGTTCGTACGACGTACGGAAGTACCATTAGTACCTGAAGTGGTACATACCACGGTCACGTGCCAGACTCACCCTTCCTCCACCGGAGCGCCCGGAGCAGGTGACGCACCAGGAGAGCCTCCATCACTTGTCCGATCGTCACAGCGTTTTGCGGTGTGACGACACCATAATACACTTACAACCTCTGGTCGTTTTATTTATAATATTTGTACTCTTCGTTACTGAACTTGTTTTGTCTCACTTCAGTTGGAGCGGCTACAGCGCATTGCAAGCGCGTTGGAGGCCGCCATTCGCAGCCTAGAGCACACAGTACCAGAGCTGCTGAGCACTTTGAAGTACATCTTCGCGGAGTTGAATAACGTAATAAAGAACATGGGCTTCAGTTGTTATCGACAGCATTTACTTGGGGAAAAGGATAGAAACAAGAGGGTGAAATCACTGTAACTTTGCCAACAGCATTTACACACAAATCATAATTTTCTGAAGTAGTACATCGAACAATGGAAAATCACAGTGTATCAAATGAAATCCCTGTCAAACGAATGAAAGAACAGAAATTCCTACCAATTGTATCGTGTTAATCCCTTTACCAATGCCCTGTCTCTACACCTAGTGCAAAGCAAAAGGCTGCAAGTATCCCATATAAAACGTTGAAAAGAAAAGGAAAACACATACACATGTCTGTTCAATCTCATATAGGCACTGCACATCAAGAAGGTTGTCCCTTGCAACGAAGAAACTGTCAAAAAGGTTCAATTATGAACGTGTACTCAAGCCGAGACAACTTGTGCCACCTCAAGCCTTCCTCAGAGCAATGACCCGGGCAGCCAGTTCATCAAAATCAGGCATTTTTGGGTGCACACGCACACTGCTAGGACAGTCCGACTGCAGTGAGGTGGACCGAGCAGGAACCCTCCCATTTTCATCCGGGCTGACGGATTCCGGCGGTAGCGAGACAGCACTTCCTGGAGGATGCATGGTATTAAGTTGCATGCACTAACCAATTCACCCAAAAGCTTAAGCTGATGAGGAAAGATGTACAATTCACTTATACTTCAACACTCCCTCTCACGTGTAGGCTCCTTTAGACCTAAGACGTGGAATAGAAGTGAGTTGCAATTATTATTTTTAATTGCACCAACCGGGTCTTGAACTCAATACCTCTTGGCTCTGATACCATGTTAAGTTACATGCACTAACCAATTCACCCAAAAGCTTCTGATACCATATTAAGTTGCATGCACTAACTAATTCACCCAAAAGCTTAAGTGATGAAGACAGCTCTTCCTGGAGGATGCATGGAACCATTTTGCTGACATTGTATTTGTGCCCCATTCCCATTAGCAGTTTTGTAACTCTTTGTTTGTGTTCTGTTCTTGCTTTCGCTTCATCCTTGTCTGTAC
This sequence comes from Hsuehochloa calcarea, assembly GCA_036346395.1. Classification (NCBI taxonomy): domain Eukaryota; kingdom Viridiplantae; phylum Streptophyta; class Magnoliopsida; order Poales; family Poaceae; genus Hsuehochloa; species Hsuehochloa calcarea. Next base: position 3,619,732 of record CM070604.1, on the reverse strand, counting down.
CTTTATTGCTATAGTGCATCAGAAGCTTGTCCATCATTCTTTCCTCCTCATCAAGATCTCCATCGCGCACATCAGTATTCCTGGTTGAGTCTCCGATGCCCGTTTGCAGTTCGAGGTAAAAGATTACCAAAATCAATAGCAGTCTCATCCTTGTCTGCTTGATGGCGCTGCATGAATCCACCGTAGTCATCGTTGTGCAAAGCTCCATTTCTCCTGCCTGAGTGCCTTAGTCGGCTACTAGGAGTTATCTGTACATTCTTCCCATTACCAACAACATAATCAATCCCATCACCTTTCCGGTAGTAGTCATCATTAGCACCCTTCTGCCTGCTTGAGTGTCTTCTGTGACTGCTGGGCGTACGGCTTGTGACGTTCTCATTGTTAGGCGCCTCATCGTAAGCATCTACAGGTGCTGGTGGCTTCTTCCTTCTAACAGAAACAGGCCGAAGCGCATCCTTGTGCAGCCAAGTGATCTGTTTGTTCAGTGATGTTGTGCTTGATGTAGTCACTAGCAGTTCGTTTTGCAGGATCATCCTTCACAGGTTGCATGTTAAATTTGCGCTTAACATAAGGAGGTTGCATATAAGCCTCCCTCTCTGGCACTCGTTGTCCATCTTGCACTGGATATCCCAGATCTGCTAAATGTTGTGGTCTATCGTGCAAGAAACCACTGTTCTCTTATTTTTCAGCATGATTCTTGCCCTTTGCCCCATTCAGCTTAGCATAAGGAGGGATCCTATTTGTAGTGTGACCATTCGAAGGATTCACTGAACCAAGTCCTTGATTCTCTAGGTCAAGAGCTTTCAGCCCTGAGTCCGCATGTCTCCTGGCATGATCAGGACCACCAGGCATACGTGGTCGGTGGTGGTAACCAAGGCCCTAGTCATTCTCTTTTTCGATACTGTATTGTTTCTTAGCTTCCTTCGGCTTGGCATTTAGTGGAACTATCTTATTGCTTTCTGTTTTAGGAAATTTCATTGAACCAAATCCCTGCTTAGGCAGGCCATTGAGATCTAGCTCCACTGCTTCCATCAGCTCCTAATCGCAAGGATGGTCATCTTTTTTGTTAGCTTTCTGAACACCTTTTTGAGTTCTCCTTCCTTTCATGTCCAAAGGAGACACTGATTTCTCCAAATGTTCCTTGTCATCAGATTTATCAGAATGCTGCCTCCTGGTATTCTCATTTAATCGACCCATGCCATTAGCAACGTCCTGAACATCTTTTTTTTTAATTGTGCTTCCAGTTTCTGCTTATGTCCTACAGGTGTAGATTCAGATTTTCTTTCACGTGGAGCATCCTCACCCACCTTTTGCTTGTTGGACATAGGCACTGCCAGTTCTACCTGTTTCACTGGATCCTTTTGAAGCATATCCTACAACAAAAAACATTCCATGATGCCAAGTTAAGGACACATATATGTTGCTTTATAAAAAAAACAAATCATGGTTCAATCAGTAAATTCATTTATACAAGTTAATGTAAACATACATGTTTAGTTTCTGATCCGGCCCATAACTTGATTTTCAATGCCTTGGTATCAATACCAACAGAGAATTCTTCAGCAATACTTTGCATAACTAGCAACTTGTCCTCATTAGTCAACAACTTATCGTCAAGTTTTTGAACAAACTGCAGGTAGAAGTGTAGAACGAATATTAATAAGGTTAAGCAGAACACTACGATGCAAGTCAATGACAATAAATTTGTGGAATCTTGCGGCACCTCAAGGCTAACAAAAGGCTCAAGAAAATTCCCGTACCTCTATGTGAATATGTGCCTAAGGTCACAGTTCAGGCAAATCTGGAAAACGAGCGGCAGCAAAAATTAGAGTTGACACAGCTTCCCTGGCTTCCTGGGGCAATCCTTGTTGATGAAAAAAATAACACAAGTATCGAGATAATTGAAATTCCTTTCAGTTTGCACTCCTAAGATGCACTAATAATGGCTAATTGTGCATATTCATTAACTGAAGTTCGAAACAAAAAAAATTGCTAACACTAAAATAACCATCAAAAGAATCATATGGATATATATTGTGAATGATACTGCCCTGCTGGTTTGATTCCTTAACGAATGCAACACAGTGGGTCCCACTAAAGACTTGGGGTGCATAACTCCCTTGAGCTAATAACATAATTGTGATTTTTAGATAGACTGGTTGAAACAACGATTGCTTCAGCTTTATGATATACATACCTACACATCAAGATTAGAAACATTATCACAAGGTTAAAGCTAAACTTAATATTCATAATTATAGTTTGCTCGAAAGAATGCGATTACGGTTTTGCTTGTGTGAATGTAGATATGTTGGACGCCTTAGAAATAGTGTGGGTTAGATGGAGGAGAGGAGGTAGGCCCACGAGAGAAGAAAAGGAGAGCACAAGAGGGTGTCAAAGCCCTCCATACAACCAGTAAGGAGGAAGCAAGCACAAGGGAGCCCATGCGACAACCAAGCCAAGAAGGGGGGAGGCCAATGCGGCCAAGCCAAGAAGGGAGGGAGGCCCATGCAGCAACGTAAGCCCACCTCCACCTCTCCCACGTCCAAGGGAAGCCCGATATAAGCCCATGCAACTGGAATTGATGGTATTTGAGTCCAACTACTCAATTTAGGCTTAAAGAGTTTAAAAGGCTGAATTGAGCAATCTAACTCAATTGAGGAGCTCACATGGAATTAAATGATGGGCTTGCATACCATATGACTTGAGAGGTCCTAAATGGGCCATATATCTATTTTGTAACTATTTTCCATGTTTTAAAATAAATTACTTTCAGATTGGGCTTAGAAGCCAATTTGGCCACTTGCCAAATAGAGGTAGTTTGGGCTTAGCTCAGGTGTGTGTAGAGGGGGGGAGTGTCTCACACATCCATAATACCCTCAGGGTGGAGCGCCGCACTGTACTACCACGAAAATTAATGAGATTTCATATTGCTCTTTTGCATCGTTCTAAGGCTTATGCAAGCCGCTGGCTATCCCATGGAATTGTGTGATCCCCATTGATTTCTTGTTTGTGCTTGATTGAATTGCAGGGAGATCAACCCACACTTGATCGTGGCCAAGTGGAGCTACCATGGCGTGTGGTTCAGCGAGTTCATGTGTCGTAGGTCTTTGCATTTGGCATTGATCGGCCTCGTTGATTCGTTGGGTTTCACGGTGTATTCTGGATTCTAAGTCGTAAAGATCGGGCACCCCGTATCAAATTCACTATTACAATGATTGCTTGTCATTGACAACAGAAATAAAAAAAACGTTAGTTGAAGCGATCGGAGTTACCTCTATTTCCGCAGGCTGCTGAGTTGCTTCCCAATGTCATCACAGATGTGCTCAATCATATCATAGCAAGAAGCATGGTTCACCTCAATTATCAGGCCATCCATCTGCATTCCAGATAGGAAAGTACATACAGGAAACAAAATTAGCTATACAGCCATCACAGGTTTCCTCCTCTACCAAAATAACCATAATTTCACTGTGAATTAGTAGCCTTGTGCCAACAAAGTGCAATTTTTTTTAGTGGAAAAGAACAATAAGATGCAACTTTCTCCAAATCCTTTATAACAATAGAGCAATGCGATGCAACTATGCTGCAAGTTGAGCAAGAGAGAGCCCAAATAAGGCCCTGCTTGGTACAGCTCCAGATTCTCATTTTCCAGATTCTGCTCCTGATTCTGAGAATCCACTTCTCAGATAATCTAGAGTTGTTTGTTCAAACCGTTTGGATGGTAGTTTGGGTTCAAAAACCATATGAGGGAGGATTAGAGGCAAATAGATCATGTCATTCCTAGGTGTAATACTTCAATTGTATTTGTGTAACTCAATGGCATTTGCGGGTAAAAACCTTCAACTTCAAAGGGTATTATCATTTCTGAATGTTAGATTCTCACGAGAACTTGCTGAGAGGCTGCTTCTCATTACTAATTCAGCCCTGTTTGGTACAGCTCTAGATTCTCATTTTTCAGATTCTGCTCCTGATTCTCTAAGAATCCACTTCTCTGAGAATCTGTAGTTGTCTGTTGAAACCGTTTGGCTGGTAGGTTGGCTCCAAAAACCATATGAGGGAGGATTAGAGTCAAATAGACCATGTCACCCCTACGTGTAATACTTCAATTGTATTTATGTAACTTAGTGGCATTTGCGGGTAAAAACCTTCAACTTCAAAGAGTATTTTCATTTCTGAAGGTTGGATTCTCACGAGAATCTGCTGGGAGGCTGCTTCTCGTTGCTAGTTCATTTTCGAGACAACTCTTCGCGAGAAGCAGAATCTAGTGGTTTTGAGAATCAGGGTGTTTGGTATGGCTCCACGAGAATCGATTGAGAAGCTGGGAGTGGAAGCTGTACCAAACAGGGCTACCCGTACAAAGGCGTGGGTGTCAAGGCCATTGGCGAGGAGATCGGCCACATCCTTCTTCAAGAATCGAATCATGGCCTGTTTCTTCCGCCGAATGGGAACCAGCCGCATCCGGATGCATTTGAATGTGTTCTTGTTGAATCCATTTAAGAACCGAACGGTCGGTTAGCCCAATCCAAGAACACAAAACGTTATGTGGTCAAAAGCAAAAAAATTCAACCGGGTCGTCAAGAACATGTAGCTGGAAACCACATTGATGAAAGTTAAGAAAAACAAAACAAAAGAATACTCAAATCCGATTCTGAACCGAACACTGTTAGCCTCGCCAGTGTCTACTCACGCGAAAACACCTGGGAACCAACACACACAACCGCCTGGAACTCAAAGAAGACAGAAGTGAACAAAGGCAAAATGTTTTTTGTGCTGCTCAAACTTCCATAATATTTTATATTTTTTTGTTACTTTTATTCACCAAGAAAGAAGTAATTGACTGATCACTTCATGCCCACGATCCCACGTTCCTCAACGGCGCAACGTGTAACATCAATGCAGTCAATCAACCATGCAAACAAAAACAAAAACAATCAATGTGCATGACTGCCAGTGCCATGCAAACAAAAAAACCGGAAACAAGAAACATTACAACAACGCATTGGATTATTCAACAAACACAAGAAGGATATCCTTCCGGATGCTGTGGGAAGTAGATTAAGCAACTCGGGAACTAAACAACTTCGGAGTTCGGAAACATGAAGCAAGAACCCCGCAATCCGAGAACGCTCCCAGTGAAAAATTCCCACCATTGCGTCACGCGGATTGGAGTCGCACAATTCAAGAACAAAGCACAAGAACATCATCTCAAAGAACCGGATTAGACTAAAAAACAAACAAACAAAAAAGAACAACCAATCTAAGCCAATCTCAAGAACACAACCGAACTTGAACCCAAGCACCAGAAAACCTAACAAAAAATGCAATCTTTTACCATTTGTTGTAGAACTTGGAGTTGAGCAAGCTATCAAACATCTTCCTCCTCTCATCCCCTTCTCCCGAGCTTCTTTCCCTTTCTTACTCCCTCTCGCTTCCCCTATTCTTCAACCAACAGGCGAAGCTTTCATTGGCATTAAAGCACCAGGAGGAGGAGACGGTTGGGGGAAGATGGGAAGTGGAGGTGGTGGTGGCCGGTGGGCAGTAGAACCACAGAAGAGAACAGAATCGATGTGAGCTGTTGCAGGAGAGGCAAAGCTAGGTAAAGCGACAGCGAGGATTTGGACTGGAGGTAGGATCCTAACAAACAAGGCGATGAAGTTTACCAAGCAAAATAACCAACTGCCTTTCGAATTTTGAAGCCCGTTGTGGTAAAGTAGTAGTTTTTTGTTTAACTTTTATATCATGCATAACTCATAACTCATTCTTCCGTGCACATGTACTCATTTACCATTGCAATGGTATATGTACCTAGGTTAATATGTTGGTTAAAAACAAAGAAACATTTTTTTTTGTTCTTCTACGGTGATCAATCTGAACCGTTTATTATGGGTCCATTTGTAAGTGAAATGAGAGAGGAAGAGGGAGTGTGTGGTGGGAGAAAAAAGAAATGATATTTTATTTTATCGTAGATCCCATGTTACAGATAGCACCGTAAGGACGAATCTTACACCGGCTACACGATGGATTTCCTTAGAATGTTGGACATGTTAACTAAGGTTAGCTCTTCCCTAGTTTATATGAACTACGATAAAGCATTGTCTTTGAATCACCGACTGCTTCTGCTGAACTTGAGTAGTTCGTATTACTTAACCTTACGCGTGAGATAACCAACCGATTAGCATACAAGTGGTTTCGTTTCACCCATGAGACCCATCATGTGCATCTTTTTCCCATTTGACAAAGCTACGCGCCATGAAAGCTCACGGACAGCACGGACGAGACGACAGATAGACCAGCATTCTCTCTGACATGGCTTCTACCACACTCTTGCAAGAACTGTACACCATCATGATTTGGCTGATACAGAAATCTCAGCTTCCAGCGAATTAATTGATCGATACAGAAATCTCAGCTTCCAGCGAATTAATTGATCCCTTTGGTATGGCTAGGAACTAATTAATCGACTAGTAACCTATCTACCCTTTCTTTGTTCTCTCACATTGACAAGGGAAAAAAAAGAGCTTAAAAGCGTCTCTCTCTTGAATCTTACTGCTGCTATAGCTACGGTAGTAGTGGTACAGTAGAAGCTTTGTTGTCTTTTCATTCAGTCCTGTTTGTGGCCGTCCTTTAACTGTTTTTTTATATTAGGAGACGTCTTAACTGTCGACAAATCATTTCTTAAATTTTATTGATAAACCATGAAAAATATGTTCCAAATATAAGGTGATATTTTTATCATCAATTTCTATAAAAATATGTTGTCTCAAATAAAAATAATTGAACATTATACAAGTATATTTCATTATGGATCTAGTAATACTAATTTTATATTGTCAATCTTAATATTATTTTTATATGTTGATAATCGAAATTAAAAATAATTATCTGGTACAGATTCTAAAACAATTTATATTTGATCACGGAGGTCCTAGTAATTCCTTGTCCACAAATACAAAAAAATACCAACAAAATCTGCGAAAAGAATACTCCTACCTGGAAGGGGGAAGAGGAGTTCGTGGCTCAAGTGTCAGGTCCTTCTGAACTCTGAAGAACGACACTGACGAAAAGCAACCGACAGAAACGTTGATGCCTCCCGTGGCACTCTCCAGAACTATACACCACAGCTCTGTCCCAGCAAAGTACTCTTTTAATTGGACTTTGTGCTAGTATTTAGCCGTGAACTTTAGTAGATTCAGTTACTTGTATCCTTGTCCTCCACGGACCACGGCTAGCATGCATTGTCAAAAAGGAGAGAAACTTCAGTTATCTCTCAGAATCGAGCGCTGTTGCTTCTCCAGGATCGTTGACAAATCAAGATACTAAAGTAAACTAAAAGAGCACACCTTAATGGAATCATTGCACAGAGAAAATGCCATCAGAATCGCGAGGAAGTTTGTACGTGGATGGAGAGGGGAGAATTTATCAATGTCAAACAGCACTAGTACAAGTATAGTAGTACTCCTCCACATTCGTGGCTCAAGCAGTGGCAGATTCTCTCTTTTTCATTGGAAGGCAGTGGCAGGTTCTTTTGGACAAGACAACGACATAGGACTAGGAGTAGAATATTGAAATCATGGGGTCGTATGTTTGGAGTTAGAAAGGAGGGTTTGGATGGCTGGCTGACAGGTGGGGCCACGTCCTCTTCTAGGAACAGTACCAAATGCATTTGCATCCACGAGCCTCCGACGTGTCCCTTCCACCCGGCCCAATCCGGTCCGAAACACAACACGGTTAACTGGCCCACAGCTTGACACCTAAATGGGTTATACCGGCCTGTCATGCTTGAGATACGACCTCGGTCTAGCGTGTAGTGCTAACACAGCACGCACAGTACCGTGACTGACACGGCCAGGTTCAAACACGACATAGCCTGTCGTATGGCGGAGGAGGAGGCGGTGCGGCGCAGCACAACGACCATTTTTATAGGCAGGTTACACAAACCGACTATATTTTGTTGGACTAATCGTGCTCGGGCTGGCACGGCACGACTCGTGAACTCAACGTGGCGTGCCTAAGGCGATGGCGGAGGAGAAGCCCGATCACGCACTGTAGTACGGATAGACGGCGTCGGAAGTGACAATTTTGTTGGCAATCGGAACTTTGGCAAGGATGATAGACACAGCACGTAGGCTACATGCGGTGCTGTACGGACCGAAGATGCCATTGACAAAACTCTCCAGAACTTGCAGGCAATGGATTGGTTTATGTTCTTCTTTGGGAGTAACAGGTAACAAATTATCGCAACAAATAAGAACCAGCCGCTTCTCGATTTGGCGCAGGCTGCACAGACCTGGCTCTAAGGCTCCAACTAATTAACGGTCTACAAGCTGAACCTACCAGTTCGGCTCGCCGTCCTCGCCGTCTCCTTTTTATCCAACAATCGCTTGCTTTCCGGAGCTACAACTAGAGTGGTCTTCGCGGGCGGGACGAACGGCAAGTGAAATCTTAGCATCTGCTTGTGTTCTCTCTCCCCCAACGTTCCGATCAATCCATCTATCCACGCGGCCGCGGCTTGACAGGATCGATGGGTCCGAGCGACGTTATCCAGGCCAAGCTGGTATGCGCGTGGGTATGTCTACTCTTCCATGCATCTCTGTTCCTTTCTCGCGTTCTTCTTCCAAGAAGGTGATTGCGATCGATCGCATAGCTCTAGCTTGCGCAACCATGAAATCGTCTCTAGCATAAAGCAATCAATCTAGCAGTGATTTTTGTTGTTGCTAGAGAATTCTCTATTGAAATGGTTATCAGAGTATTAGAACGCCAACGGCGTCAAAAGAACCAATAACCAAAAAAAAACAAAAAAACTTTACATAAAGGAGATTAAGCTATAAACTGGTGAAGAGAAACACGGTGTTAGTTTTGGCCTAAAGGCCCAAAGGCTAATGCAAAAAGTGGTAAAAACGTGAAGCTGGCGACTGTCTACGCCGTTGTATTTTATTAACTGACACACAAGCTCCGAATATGGCATTCGAAACATGCAGTAAAAAGGTACATAAATACTGTTACAACGTCTAACAATTACCGTTGAATCAAGACTCGAGCGGATGCGGACGCAGAGACGGGTTCCGTCCCGCTGACTGTAGTTAGTGGGCTGGCCGTATGGGGCTTACGTATGCGTTCTGAATCGCGCGCGATGGGCTGACTAGGTGTAGAATAACTATTCCATACTTGGCTACATAATAGTGTATGTGTGTGCATATATATATATATATATATATATATATATAATTGAAACGATCTGGTGAAATAAACTAATTATGCTGCCCTGTTTCGTGTTCGTTCTCCTCATTTTTTTCTCTGTCCCGTGCATGAAACCAGGGCATGCATTGCCCCCAAAACTCCAAAAGTATGGCTAGGCAAGGGCTGACAAGCAACATGTACTTTCAGTATTTGCGCAGGAGGGAAAGAGAATGATTCAGAACTCGTATGCTACATGCATGCATCTGTTTGTCTTCAGAGTAGGAGGCAACTACGCGGAACGAAACGGCCTCTCGTCGTAGAGGCGTCGGCCAAGACAGCGCAAAACGTCAGCGAGCTGTTGTACGCAGAGTTGTTAGGATCAGGATCGAATCATAGAATCAGGATTCAACTATATTTAAAAATATATATATATTTTATATAAAATTAAATTGTGTTTTCAGACATGTAAGGCTATGGTGGAATTTTTAATTTTAGTTTCCTAAGTTTGGGTACACTTATCCATTTTACATGCAATTAAGTTTTTTTAATTATTTTTTAATAACTAATCATTTAAAATCCAATATATTAATGATAATTCTTTTTTTTTTACCTTAGAACAATGCATAAACAACAAAAACAAAGCAAATTAAACTATTGTAACATAAATTATCAATAGTTAAAATTAAATTTTATACGCTGATATAGTTTATTGTCATAATCATGATCATATCGAATCATGAGCACGATTCTGCGTGATTCTACGGTCTTTCTTTAGGATCACAGTTATATGAAAATTCTAATTCATATGCCAATCCGTGTTATTTTAGCTCATGCATGCACGTGTGTATTGGCAGCTGATAGACTGGTGAAAGTGCGGCCGAATCGCCCCGCCGGGATGGTCTTGCACGACGGCCGGCGCGGCGGCGGGGGCGGACGACGGTGGTTCTGTTGCTCCGGCTGATGCGTCGCGCACCGCGCGCCTCCTTACAAGCGTACGCGCCTTAACACGGAACCCGCTTTGCTCATTATTTTACAGTAAAAAGGATTAATTGCTGTATGAGGTCGCTTACTACGAAGCGGCCAACGGCAAGTCCGTGTTCGTGTCTAGTTTGGCGGTTTGGCCTATACATGTATACCAGTCCGAGTCCGAGTCAGTCTTTGCCCAGTTCGACTCCGAATAGAACAGCGTTTACCCGCGAAGCGATCGATCCGACGACACCGATCGAGCCCTATAAATCTCCAAGCGCTGCCCGCCGCAGCTGCATCGATCTCAATACAATTAATTTCCATCGCATTCTTCTCGCCGAACGATCAGAGCTTCAGCAGCCATAGGGATGGAGCAGCCCGCCGACCGGTTCGACGGCTACGACCCACCGCCGCCGGACGCCGCCGCGCCGCTTTCGGACAAGGAGGAGATGGAGTCGGAGGGTCTCAGCGACGAGGAGGACGAGGAGCTTTACGACAGCGAGGACGAGAGCGGCGACGGGGCCGGGAGCGGCGGCAACCAGCTAGTAACCGCGCCGTTAGTGCCGGAAGGGCAGTTCCTTGGGCCGGCGCGGTTCGCCTCCGCCGGGAGTACCGCCGGCTTCATGCGGGTCGCCGCCGCAGAGGCGGACCCGGCAGCCGGGAGCCAAGAAGAAGGCAAGGAGATCTTGGTGCTCTACCGCTACACCCACTTCTCGAGGACCTGGAGCGGGAGGCAAGGCGTGGAGGTGTGCAGGGGGACGAAGCTGCACCGACTCCGGTTCATCGTCCCGCCCGCCAGCGACCCGGCGAGCTCGCTGCCATGGGCCGGCTCGTCGCTGGCCCCGTTGATATATCCCGATCTCTACAGCAAGCAGCTCCAGGAGCTATGGTCGAGCCTCGTGGAGCCGGTGAGCATCCCGCCGCAGGCCACGCGCGTTCAGGTGATGGTCGACGTTGGCATCCTCCGGCCGCGGGACGACACGCCGGAGCGCATGGAGCACATGCGCCGCGAGCTGGAGGGCAAGAGGGAGGAGGCGTGGCCCGGATACCATTACCACATCGGCATGGAGTTGCACCTGCCGGAGCCGGTGCTGTGCAAGGGGGACGAGGCCGACGATGACACGTCCGAGCAGGACGGCGCGCGGCCGGCGAAGCGGAGGAGGGTGATCACTGAGTTCGCCGGCGAGGAGTGCCCCATTTGCTTCGAATTGCTCGAGAGCGGCCTCGCCGCGTGGCCGGGGTGCTCCGTGCCCCATATCTTCCATGGCGAGTGCTTGGAGCTGACCCTGAAGGGGAGCGAGAGATGTCCTATTTGCAGGCGCGAATTGTCAGCATCAGACCAGTGATGTTACATAAGTTGTAGCAGCGTGTGCACCGTACAGCTTCTTGAATGCAGCTAGTGCATTCTTCATGTCCATGATCAATGAATGGGTTGTGTTGGTTCTGTTTTGATTTGAGTAGTTCATTGTAGCAAAATCCTTGTCCGTTGTATCATGCATTTATGTATCAATTTTTTCTTTTTTTTTTTTAAAAAAAGCAAAGAGTGTATCAATTTAACTTCTATATATAGCATAAAACAAAACAAGGGTAACAAACATGGAAAAAAGATGTGGTAAAAAAATGGTAAAAAACTTACATTCAGCATATGAACAAAGAATAACTATGCACAATCACTTGCAGTCTATACTTTAGGCTCTACACATGCAAGGGGTGAGAGGATTTTCCCAGAGGTCATAGTGTGGGAAGGTGGCCTCAGGGAGGCCAGTTCGTGTCTGGTGGGTGATCATGACATCCTCCACGAAAGTTGCCCATGGCATGTAGGGGTCGCCGAAGAACTTGGACACGAGCCCCTTGTCTGGCTTGATCGACTTGAGCCGATGGAGCCCCATGTAGCGGCGGAAGCCGATGATCAGCTTGGCGAAATTGCCACCGTGGGTCATGACGAACACGTCTGACTTCAGGCATACCAGGAAGTCCAATGCAGCAAGGCTGGTTACATGCTTCTTGAAATGCTCTATCTCCTCCTTGCTTGCAAGATCTTCTTTGGTAACCTGCAATTAACAAAGAAAATGGGCTAGTTGTCTCTTGAACAGATTCTACGCTGGTGGTTGCACAACTATATAGGTAATTATCTCAACTATATGTACTCTTTTCAGGATCAAAATTATATGTATTTCGTGGTATGTCCATAATATGTTTAAGGCAATATTGAAGGCAACAAATAGGATTTGTTAGGTAAACTATTGAAGCACCTACCAAATTGGGGAACATATTTCTCAGCGGGGCCATTCTACTGTTTCCACCATAGACTTGCCCAGATGCAACATATACCTGGGTCTCCTTGGTATAACCCATTGCACGCAGAATAACACCTATTTCCCCAGGCTCAAGTGGGCAGCGGCCTTCTTTCCTTTTTTCCAGTGCTAATGGCCATAGGTGAGATCCGTTCTGCATGCAAGTAGAAGAGGAAAGTATATTTAAGTACTGTACCCTGTACCCTGTAACCTTATTTGTTTTCAAGCTGATTCCATCATCTAATCTCCAGATAACCAAATATTCACATAACCTTGTAGCTTCTTGGCCATTGTTTCTGTCTATAATCAGCCATCATTGTTTTCTCCTCTCTAGTTCCAGCAAAATCACAAAAAGACAGACCCACCATTCCTTTCTCAAATCTAAGATGAAGAGCCCTTCAAAAGCAAGTATAATTGAGTGTGAGATATATATCAATTTGTCAACTCCAGGTAGGTTAAACAGACGACAGTGAGGTAAGCTTACATGTACGGATTTACATTGCCTGTTTGGTTCCTCATCCTTGTTGCCAGCTTGTCAGCCATTACTTCAATGTCAGGTAGAAACTTTAAGGCATGATAATTAACCCTGCATCTGAGCCGGTTAATCTCCATTGGAACATTATCATACCTGAAATGGCAGGGTTACATTAGACTACAATCAAAATATATGAACAGGGTACATCCATGGCTTAAATATCTTGATACAGTGATAAAACTTACCCCAACCTATCAACGAATGGCTGATAGACATTATTGTTTTCTCTTTGATCCTTGGAAGTACATTGTCAATGTAAAACTGTGCTGATGCATACTTTGGGATATTTTTCATAGTACGCCTGTTACAATCAGCACAAAGATTAAAGAAGTTACAATTAAAGTATGAACTCCTGGCACATAAGAAAAACAGCATATGTGCACAAAGAAAATGTATTTCACCAAACTACTGAACTCCATGTGAGTTCTACAACTATGCCATTCTATAACTACAAAACATAAGCCCAATAATGGAACAACGAAATGATGAAACTAAATGTAGAAATTGGCACCAATTGGCAGCTGGCAGTATTACTGATATTTGATGAAGCTTTCACAGATGGTGAACATATAGAAATTAGAGGAACTATGATCACTAGACCAAATCCGATCCAGCAGATGCCAAGAATAAATGGGTTAAATGTTGATAGTTCAAGCCAGATTGCAAGCATAGTTACTAGATTCGCTATAAAACCCCATGAATCGCGAATAGGATTCGTCGAATCCGAACCGGTTTAGGGTACGGTGTTCGTAGTGGAAATTGGAAGAAAAAGTGGCGAACTACGAACCTGAATCCTATACCGCGACTTGGACGAACCACGCTTCTGGTAACTATGATTGCAAGTATAAGAAAATATAGGTATCAGCCAACAAAGCATCATGCCACACAATGTACGGAAAGCTAACCAATTGGGAATAACACATATGGCAGCTGCTACTGTGGTTGAAACCACTACACCAGACTGTGATAAAGGTACGAACCAGAAAAAGCAATAATGTTCTGAGGGGGAAACCGTTGGGAGGCCCCAATGGCATATATATATATATATATATATATAGAGAGAGAGAGAGAGAACATTTACAAAGATATGTACATAAAAGAGAAAAAAATAAGGGGGAAGGGAATGTACAAGGTAGGGATTACACTAAAGAGACTCTAGCCAGTTGAGTATAAGAGAGTGATATTGTTCCTTAACCCTATGCATAGCTAGGGTCACATCGTGTTTTAAACCTTTGCTTCCATCCAGCAAAAGAAGGCACTTTATCCTCAAAGATAAAATCATTCCTTTGTTTCCAAATATTACAAGCGCTGAGAATGAAGATTTTTATGAAAAGAGGCTTATCGTAATTTCTTCTGACTTCTTCCGGTTTTGCACGGAAACTGGCCGTATTACTGGTCAGTATTACTCCAAGTAATATTCAAAGAAGGCCAACATCTTTTACTGTAAGGACAGGCGAAAAAAAGAGAAAGATGGTCTAAGGTTTCTTCTCTCCTCTGGGAACAAAGGACACAAAGATGATCTCCTTGTATGGTGAAGTGTCTTCTCCTTAGCATATTTTTCGTATTGACACGATCATTAAGTAGAAGCCAGGCAAAAACTTTTATGCCGTGTTATACATTTGGAGGTCCAGATCCATTTATATGCAATCGGTGGCACCAAGGAACGAACCTGTGGCCAGATGCCCAGATCATAGTACTTTTTTTGCTTGGTATACCCGGAATGTTATGGCCCAATACCCAGGTGAGTTACTGTAGCATTGCGAATACTGTATCAACAAGGCACTGCTGTGTGAACAGTGATTCCATCAAATATTAGGCAGAATTTATTATTTAAGAATCTATCAATTAGGTGTTTGGTATTATTTATTAGTTATGCAAATTATTATTAGATTAGATTGTTAGAGATAGAATTTCTTATATATTATTTCTTAGGGGTCAAATCGGGTCGTCCCTATAAAAAGGATAGCATGTATCCATTATTAATTAAGTAAAAAATAAACAAAGTTAGTCTCTAATCGGTTGTCTAAAGATCAGAACCTCCTTGTTCGTCGGAAAAGTTCCAGACGAGCTTGGAGGGCGATCCCCCACCTCCCTGGCTAATCAAGCCTCAGAGCCTCACTACCTCGACAGGGAAGTGCTCTGCCGGTAGTTAGATGAGGTCGAGTGCCCTACCATCGGTCCTCGGACCCGTACCCCAACAGTTACCATAACACCAAATATAGGACCAAGTATCATGGGTGTCTTCAGTAAGATAAGTACTTTATATTTCCTCTTGCAATAATAAATATTCCTGACAAGCTTCTTCAGAAAGAGGTAGATGGAATAGAGTCTTGCAAATTTAATAGCATAACAATGATTATTCCAGACATCACTCCAAAAAAGTGCTGAGAGCCCGAGACACCATTACTTACTGTACACACAGAAATTCCCCTGAATCTAGTCATCAGCTTTAAGATATCTTTCCACCAAAAGAGACACAATCCGCAGCCACATGAGGGATGGTGTTTGTATAGTAATTATTCCAAATTAGAGAAACCCAAGGCAAGTCATGATGATTGTAAAACTTATGTAGGTTTTTAAGGATGGCCTCATTCTGTTGTTGCAAGTTGATAATTCCAAGCCCACCTTTCTTTTTTGGTTTACAAACCATGTCTGAAGCAACTAGAGATGTACCATGCCAGAATAGCAATATTATCTAGTCAATGGTACCAATGTCGCGATTGTAGATGACACAAAGGCAAAACCAAAAGAGTTTCAAAGAGAGACGAGAAGAAGCAACAACTGTTGCAGTGCCCCCAGTGATACAATTTTCTTGTGCCCTCACAACTCTCGGCATCCTATAGTAATGAGCTGATTTGGACAAGAATACCTGATATGTGGTTACAAGCAAAGACAACTCTGGTTGCACCGATGTTGCATCAGCAAGTTAAGCCTCGCATAACAATATAACATACATGAACAATGCGTGTGTAAATGATAGACAACTGTAAAGTGCAAATAAGCAGCAGCAGTTAGTTATGCTCTAGGAGTAATTATTCTCTCACTGACCATATTAGTGTCAATTTTAATATGACAGAAAACAGTAGCATCTAGATCAATATGAATCATGTGTTACACTTTAGCATCAAGCTTTTAAATTAAACAAGCCAAGACAAAATGAATAAGTGAAAGCGATGCAACTAACTTTATACTGGTGAAAAGCTCCTCTTTTTCTGTGAACCAGTCAGGAATATCTTGAACAATGTGCACATCATCCTTCAAATAATTTATAAAATGATCTACATCAAAGATATCTTCAAATTTCCTGCACAGGAAACAAAAGCTCTCAACAACTAAAGGACTGGTGCCAAAAGCAAACATAATGGATGCAAAAGGGTGTACACAAGCAGGAGTTGATTCAAAAAAGAAAATCATAATTCATCACATACGTTTGATCTTTCCATATTTGATCCTGCTTCAGCACAGGCAAAATAAGTGTGGCATTCATTATCTTAGCAATTGCAACTGCATTACATATCTGCAAATGTACCAAGTATTGCGATCAACTAGTGAGTGTTCAATACAACTTGACATGATGCCATTTGGTATATAAACTAATGTCGCATACGAAGGCTACAAACTTTGCTGACAACAAATGGAAGGATTACAAATTTTTAACAAGGACTAAGCACCAACTACCAAGCATCCTCACAAAAAGAACTATCAAGTAGGAAAGCTTGGTTAGGTCAATATTTTTCCTTCGAAGTTCAAGATTGGAAAAAAATTATCATGTGCTATCAAAACAAATACTTCAACAAGATGATAAAGTGAAGAGGGCACATACGTACAGCTATACGTTGTTGGTTTAATCCACCCTCGGCGTGAATAAATATATACCCAGATGGTTTGTTCTCTGGCACGAGATCTGCACAATGGCATGGAGAAAAACAACATCGATACTCATCAGGATCCAACCATGGTTTCAAGTGAATGTTTATCGTGTTTTCTTAAGCTAAGATTGATAAACATAAACAGAGGATGAGCAGAGGTGGAGATTCGTTGAGGCCAAGGTGGGCCTTGGCCTCCTCAATAATTATACAATTGCATAGGATAAGTAGTAGTATTTAGGGTATTTTTGTTGATTAATCTTCAAAATGGCCCCATCTGGATAGACTAATTCATGCATCATGTAGTGCTGGCCCCCTCTGATTGAGAGCCCAAGCTCTGCCACTGAGGATGGGCACCCACAAAGTTTGAAGAGTCAAGTTCTATAGAGAAATGTTGAAACCCTTTCCCAAGAGGTAGCCACACTGCCACAGGGACTATGGTTTCATGAAGATTGAAGAAAGCTCAGGTCGTATGGGTAGAGAAGGTGTAGTAAGAATGGAACTAGCCATCATTGGCCTTCAAAGAGATATGGAGAGAGAGATATTTTATTTCTGGGTTCCATTTTCACTTGTGCTCTTACGGTCTATGGACAGCTGCTCTATTATAATTTTATCTTGTTCTGTCATTAGAGAAGTCATTCATGTTTTGTTTCTCCAACCAGCCAGCTTGCGCACAGACAGTGGAATATCTTTTGACCAACTATACCATGTCTAGCAGTTTGACTGTTCAAATTACTTATAACATATCTAAGTGACCACTACATGATTTCAGCAAATTCTTACCAACTATCTAGGCAGTATAGATGACCTTGCAGTCTCCACAAGACTATTTTCGCCGAAGGTGCACGGAAAGGATGCGATTTATGCGGTTATGAAACATCTTTCAGACTTTCACTACATTTTTGCCGGAACAATAAAACTATGCACTTGCCTGAGATCCCGTAGCTGCGGCGCTCAGCACACGGCTTCCAGGACGTGGCCGCGGCATGCGGATTCTCCCACAGAGAGTCCCATTCGTTCACCTGCAGCGCAGCACCAAGCCAAACAAATGAACAATAAAACATATTGCGTGCACATAGATTCCTTAAGATGCATGCTGAAATCAACATCAGTTTACCCGGGGGCAGTGGAGCCGAATCCCATCCTTACGGCACAGGAAGGGCGCGTTCTAGGTCCAACAACGACACAAGTGTAAGCAACAAGCTGATGAAATCTTGATGAAGCATGATGGAGATGAAACAATCAAGGGAATCAATAACTCACGAGGCGTGACCAGACGGAAGGGGCGGAGAAGAGCGCAGCAAGGACGAGGCAGGCGACGACGGTGACCAGGATCCGGTAGGAGGCGGAGGCGGAGGGCGAACTGGGGTCCTCGAGCGCCAGGAATGAGCGGACGGGGGACCTCTGGTGGAAGGGAGGGGAGAGGCGGGGCGCGCCGTCCTTGCCGTCGCCGCCACCGCGGGGGGAGGCAACGAAGGGGGAGGAGGCGAGCGCGGCCTCCACGTCGTGCTTGGCGGGCGAGTTGGAGGCCCGGGCCGCCGCCGCCGTGGCGTGCCGCAGCTCGGCCATGGCGCCGCCGCACGGGCGCGAGGGGCTGCTGTTTCTTTGCTTCCCCCGCTTCTTCCGCCGCGGCGCGAGGAGAGTATCGCTGTTGCGGCGGTAGTGAGAGCTGCTTGGATCTGCTCCCCAGCGGCAACTGGCAAGTGAGGTCGTGGGGCGACGGAGAGTTCGTTGGCTTGGCTGCGCTTCCCGGGACCAGATTTGATTACGGGATCATGTTTATAACATTGGAAAATTTATCAAAATATCGCGTTGTCTTCTCTAAAATATTATTAAGTTCGATACAATATATTTTTTATAATAACTTTTATTAGTACTTCGTTAATTCTATTTTTGAATAATGAACTCATATTTTCGGTTTATTGCTCTGGCCCATATGCGAAAGGTCTTTTTTGCCCTCCAGTCTGTGCAATAGAGAGAGAAAGGAAACAGAGGGGTGATCCTCTATTTGGCCAAAACATAGGAGGGGAGCTGGTGACTAGGGCAGGGCAAGACGTCGGCGGCAGGGCAACGGCGATGATCGATGCTGGCGAAAATGGAACATAAGAGGGAAGCTAGTTCCAGCGGCGGTGGTTTCATGGGCTGGGCGAGGCGCGACACACGACGGTAGGCGGCGGGGAGGAAATGGAGCAGCGGTGCAGGAGGGAAAGAACGAAGAAAATGGAGTGAGCACAGGCGCGAGGAATGTGAGGAGAACTCACCGTGACAGTTGGCAACGACGGGGAGGAACCGTGGCAGGTTGGCGACGAGAGCCGAGGGTGGCGCAGGCGGTTTATCGGGGGTGGCGACCTGGGGTGGATGGCGGCTCAAATTAAGAGATGGGGATGGACGAGGGAGGCTAGGGGATGCTTTGGTGCAAAGGAATTGGACAGGAGTTCACCGGAGTAAGGGCGATGACAATGGCGGCGAATTATGGCCAGAACGGAGGAAGATGGCCGTGCGCGGTGCTCCTGAGGAGGAGGAATGAAATTGACTGAGGGGAAAACATCCTTAAGGGCTAGAATACATTTTGACAAAACAGGGCTGAAGGGGGCTCACCGGATCGATGGAGACAGTAGGGCAAGCGTGGTGGCCGCGTGGGCACATCGCGACGTTGCGGGGAGGAAGACAACATCCTCGACACCTCGGTTGCGGAGAAGGGAGAGGGAGGTGAGTGCGAGGACGAGGGTGCCGAGATGGCTTCATCGGAGCGATGGCGTGGCTTGATGAGGCGCGGCGGCCGAGTGGGGAGCTCGAGCTCCATTGCGGATCGCTCACGCGAGGAGGAGAAGGAGAATGGGGAAGGAGGGGCAAAAATGACATTTGACATGTGGGCAAGGCGATTAAGTTGGAAATATAAATTTAATATTCGAAAAGGGCAAATTAATGATGTGCCAATAAAAGCTATGGCAAAATAACTATTGCATCGAGCTCAATGTCATTTTACAAAAGGCATCACAAAAGTGTGGCATTTTGGCAAATTTTCCTATAACATTAGAGTGCCTGCAGGGCGACAGACAGTGATGCATATGGAACTCAATGAGATGATCCAAAGAATCAAAGATGTTATTTTAAATTTGTGAAAAATATTGTTATCTTAACAAGTACCTAAATACTACTCTCTCCCGTACACAAAAATGTATCCTTTTGGACATCGACACGGTCTCCAAAATATAACTTTGACATATAATTACTATTGTATTATATTTGTTCAACCCAATAAAACTATAACACTTCATCCGTTCTTTTTTTAAGTGACACACTAGAATCTGTGTCATAAAAATTTCAAAAGTTTGACCACTAATATGTTTAAACATATTTTGATTGGCTAAATGAAAACTATATTATTAGATTTGTCATTAAAAATAATTTCATAATATTATAATTTTATTATTATATAATAAAGATAAAGTTACAAAAGTAATAGTCAAAGTCACATCTGATAGACCGTGACAAGTAAAAATGTCACTTCAAAAAGCATGGAGAGAGTATTATATAAGTACTTTTTGAGACGAAACTATATATACGATTTTTCATGTATCCAATCTAAATACCTAAAAAGATATCGATAACTAAAGTTTTAAAAGTTTGACTACACATATCTCAAAGCGACATTTTTTTGTGAACTGGAGATAATATTATCTCTATATTTTTTTGTAGGTATGTGTTTTTCATGTGCACGCTTACTAGTGTGACAAAATTTATGTGTTTTTCATGTGCATGCTTACTAGTGTGACAAAAAATTGAGTGATTTTTTGTGTGTACATAAAGGTTGTTGATGCATGAGTTGTTCTTGGCAAAAACAACATGCAAAAGATTATTATTTGTGTTAGTGATATGCCCTAGAGGCAATTATAGAGAAGATTGTATCACTTTTATGTTTTATGATTTGTAGAATAAATGTTATTCTATTCCTTAGATGGATTATCATTTATAAAAGATTAGCAAGTATGTGACTTGTTGGTGAAGTTCTTTAATAGTTTATGATGCCATTCTAAAAGGATCACTGGTCGGGACACTAGTGACTTATCAACTAACACATATATTGGTTAATGATCATGTTTCGCTGGCCATAGATATTGGGATATCGAATCAATGGATTGACGAGACACTAGTGAGATTGTTATGATTCTATATGTCATCAATTGGTCTCAAGCAATGATAATCTATAATCCTTAGACCTAATATCAATATGGTTTTCTATATGTTTAATAGTACACTTAAGGGTAACTAAACGCTACTCAGTAATTGTGTAGTTATAAAGTAGCTTTCGGGTATACTATGAAACATATTGAGGAATATGACTAGTCAGGTATGAGATTTGTCCCTCCTAGCATAACAAGAGATATATCTCTGGGCCCATCAATGTGCTCGGATAAAGGAAGTGCATGGTCATACCACGAGTGGTCGAAGAGTCGACCACATAAAGTTATCCATCACTAGACCGAGAAAAGATTGAAAGTCCATAGACGACATATATCTCACCTAGAGTTCGACTAGATATCATAAGGCAAAAGGAGAATATATAAGTAGGTCGCTTTGTCCTACTAGATATGAATCGATCGCACAATGATACGGACTGGTCGTGAGCTGGCCATACATGATCACAAAATGGTCTGCAAACTAGTCGTAAGGATATACGAACTGGTCATGAGTGGTAAAAAACCTGGTCGCATATCATATTGTATAAGATTCATCCTATATAACATTTATGTATATTTGGGAATCGCTATGTTCTGCTAGGAACCGCTACCGACTTATGATCAGAAAAGAGTTTCCGAGTCACGGCCGATTACGCATAAACCTACAGGGTCACATACTTAACGGGCTGGAACAAATTAGTTCGGATTGAATCCGTTATAAGCTCTTTATAAGGGGAGGCGTGGGACTTTTGGACATACGAGTTACACCATCCATCGAAATCCTAGCTGCCACCCCCCTAAAGGCTTTGTCGTGCGCGCTGGTGCTAGCACACCGGTGTACGACGTTCTGCCTCTAGATGTGTGGATACCGTAGAGACGCCGTTGCGATTGTTGCGCTGATCGATGACGATCCGCAAAGTTCATAGGGAACTCAAGAGGCAGCTAGAGGAGACAATCGACGACCAAGGACGTTGAATGATTGACTACAACAACTACATCAACGCGTTCGATATTGGATCAGGCTGCTCCAACTCTTCTTTCGCTGCATTGTGCATCTAGTGATAACGATCTATGATCTCTTACTTACATAACTTCTTAGTTTACGTGGTAGAGTTTTAAATTGTATTATATAGTAGTCTACCCGTATCCCTACAATTTGTTCATTGAAGTGTGTTAAAAGAGGAATCTGCTCTGTTCCGGCCAAGATTACTCAATGCAACCGAGGTCAATACAAGTTGGCGTCCATGGCCTCTACACGCGTGTGTTGCCGTGCCGAATGAGCAATAGTTGTCCGAGTTTGTCTGCCTTCAAATTATTGAAACTCAAGGACTATGATATTGTGCTGGGATATGATTGGATGTACCAACACAACCCCATTAGCTTGGATCTGAAAACAAGAAGATTGACCATTAAGAAGGAAGTAAGCGTGGAGATGATCTCGGAGGATCAATCACATACTGACTCCTTGAGACTTATGAATTCTCAAGAATTGAACAAACTAACAAGAAAGGGAGTCTTTGGATTTGTTATTGAACTACAAGCAGTGAAGTGTGAGGAAGACATCAAAACAGTAAACCCACCTTATCAATCCCTCATCTGGTCCTATCATGATGTCTTTCAAGAACCTCAAGAGCTACCTCTTGAGAGAAGCTGTGATCATAACATTCCCATCAAGGAGGGGGTTGAACCACCTAATGTCAGACCCTGTAGGGTCCCTCACCAACAAAAGGAGGAGATGGAGCAAGAAATACACCTCAATCATTAAGCCCAGTGCCAATCCATATGCCTCACATGCCATTCTTGTAAAGAAAAAAGATGGGTCTTAGAGACTATGTATTAACTATAGGAAGCTCAATGCCCAAACCATTAAAACACAAATATCATATACCAGTCATAGAGGACTTGTTGGATGAACTACATGGAGCTTCTATTTTCAACAAATTGGATTAGAGATCAGGGTACCATCAGATTAGAATGAGCAAAGAGGATATCAACAAGACTGCATTCAGTACTTATCTAGGGCATTATGAATACCTTGTCATGCCTTTTGGCCTCACTAATGGCCCTACTACCTTTCAGTCACTGATGAACAACTTATTTGGCAAGTATTTGAGGAAGTTCATTCTGGTGTTCTTTGATGATATACTCATTTACAACAAGGGTGAGAGGGAGCATCACATGCACTTAGCCACTGTGCTAGAGATACTAAGGTAGCACTAGCTTTTTACAAAATTCAGCAAATGTGTGATTGCTGCACCTTAGGTGGAATACCTTGGGCATGTTATTTCTAGCTAAGGAGTGGCTACATACCCTAATAAAGTTAGGGCCATTTAAAGATTGGCATAAACCTCAAGATGTGACTCAATTGAGGAGCTTCCTAGGTATGGTCGGATATTATAGGAGATTTGTTCAAAATTATGGAATCATATGTATGCCATTTCATGATATGTTGAAGAAAGGGGGCTTTGATTGGAAAGAGCGAGAAGACAAAGCATTTGAGAAGTTAAAGCATAGTTTGATCACCACTCCAGTAATGGCATTACCGGATTTCACAGAAGTGTTCACAGTGGAAACTGGTGCTAGTGGGACAGGGATTGGAGGAGTTCTAATACAAAAGGGTAGACCAATTGCTTATTTTAGCAAGACACTAGGTGTCAGATCAACAACATTATCAACCTATGATAAAGAAGCAATGGTTATTATTGAAGCACTCAAAAGGTGGAGGCATTATTTCTTAGGAACACAACTGGTGATCAAATCAGATCAGCAAAGCCTAAAATTTATGACTGAGCAAAGGGTTTTAGAAGGGATTCAGCACAAGCTAATGCTGAGGTTATTGGAGTTCAATTATGTCATTGAGTACAAGAGAGGAAAGGAAAATAAAGTAGTCGATGCTCTATCCAGAAAAGGAACTCAGATGATGGCAATATCTATGGCAATTCCCACTTGGATGGAGACAATGGAAAACATCTACATAATGATGCTCATTGTAAAGGATTACTAGAACAACTATCTTTAACCCCTAATCCCGACTATGGATATAGTTATCACTTCAGGGTTCTCAGCTATAAAGGAAGAATTTATGTGGGAGATGATGTTGAATTGAGGCAAAATCTGATTAGCTCATTACACACCTCTGTTGTAGGAGGGCATTCAGGAAGAGTATCCACTTACCGAAGAGTAAAGAGTCTTTTCTTTTGGGTCGGAATGAAGGAAGAGATTCACACCTATGTACAAGAATGTGTTGTTTGTCAATGTTCTAAATATGAGCATTGTCAGTACCCTGGACTCTTGGAGCCAACACCAATTCCATATATGGCCTGGACTCATATCACAATGGATTTCATAGAAAGGTTGCCCAATCCCAAGGGGAAGGATGCCATTTTTGTAGTAGTGGACATATTCACTAAATATGCTCACTTTGTTCCCCTTATCTCACCCCTACTTAGTCCAATCAGTGACTCAAACCTTCATTGATAACATCTTCAAGTTGCATGGATTTCCAGTGACCATTGTATCTAACAGGGACCGGATATTTACCAGCAAGTTATGGCAGGAGTTGTTCAAAGCCTTGAGAGTTTAGCTAAGATTTAGTACCGCTTACCATCCCCAAACCGATAGACAAACGGAGAGAGTGAATCAATGTGTAGAATCATATTTGAGGTGCATGGCTTTTCAGGAACCAAGGAAATGGTTATCATGGTTGGCATTGGCTGAATGGTGGTACAATACCACCTTCCATACTTCCCTGAAGTTGTCACCCTTCCGGGCACTCTATGGATTTCCTCATTTGATCAATGAAGTAGCAATACCCGGTCCTAAGGATGAAGAAGCAAGGAACTTCTTGGAAGAAAAGCAAACCATGTTGAGTAGACTCAGGGATAACTTAACTCAAGCTCAGGCCAGAATCAAGAAATACATATTTGAACAAAACTAAAGGACAATTTGATAAAGGAGACATGGTTTATCTGAAAATGCAGCCTTACATAATTGCATCATTTGGTTTTACGCATCATTGAAGCTCACTAGCAAGTTCTATGGGCCTTTCAGGATTATGAAGAAAAAATAGGAAAGGTGGCTTATAGATTACCACTTCCTAAGGGAGTAGGAGTACATCCTGTTTTTCATATCAGCCAACCCAGGAAGCATTGTAGACCGAATGTTGTTCCTAGCCCTGATTTGCCCCTGGTGGGAGATGATGGAAAGATAAAGACTGAGCTATTGCAAGTTCTAGAAACCCAAGCTCTGCCAGAAGCAATGTGTTGGTGACTCAATGGCTAGTACAATGGGCTAATCTGCCACCTGAGAACGCATTGTGGGAAGATACAGACTTCATCAAGGGTACTTTTCCTAGATTATATTCGCAAACCATCAAGTATTTGTTCCCGACTTAAACACTTGAGGGCAAGTGAATGGTTAAGAGGGGAGAAATGTCAGAACTAAAGTTTCAGAGTTGGAACAAATAGTCCAGTGTCGTTTTGAAGAAAAGATCAAGTGGATGACATTATGAAGGTTGGACGCTTGAGATGGTCCGGTACCGCTTCGCTGGGAGATCAACGGGTGTAGAGCGACATAGTAGTTACTGCTTTACGTCATCTATTTTCAGATACCCTAAACAATTATTAACACTAGTTTCACCGATTCGCTAAGCTGTAATCTTTCTTTTACTCGAACTTAGCTATAATCCATATAAACCTCAAAAATGGAATGAAAAAGGCATCAAGATTATTATGCCAAATATCTAGATAGTCTCTCGTAGTTGTAGCTTCTGTTCTTGTCACTTTCTCCATTTCCAGATCCATCTCAAGAGGATCTAACAAGCCATATATAGCACCCAACCCAACCCTAGAGAGAGTTTCCATCAGATCAGATAAGTTCTTGTCTCCCTTGCAAACTCCGAGTCTCCGACCATGCGATCGCTCGACCATTCCTTTCTCAAATTTAAGATAAATCTTGGTTCATAAACAGCCTCATAAGTAGTCGGGATATCCTCATTCAGCTGTGTTATTGACTTATTGTCTTATTGAAGCTATGAGACTGTGAGGTGAGCTGGTGATTGGTGAGGCCGTCTGGCCGTGAGCCCGTGACCGTGAGGGTGAGGCAGTGAATATGTGAATGAGTGAATCCCCAATTTATGATTGTTGTATTGATGCAAATTGTTGTTTAATCGATAGTAGCCATTAGCCGATTATCCAATTTGTTTAATTAGTAGTTGATTGGTTATTGTTTAATTATTATTAGATTTACAAAAATAGACAAGCGAACTTTGCACAAATATTTCTCAAATAATGCAACCAGTAGTAACCCTCCAACCATAGAAAATATAATTGGAGCAAAAAAAAGGTTCGGCATGAATTTAATCCAGATGATATTATTGCCGATCCAGCATGTCGCAAACCAATTGGAGATTATCCTAATGAGATTAGAGATCAATTTAGGGGAGCATATTTGTTAAAGGGTCCAACTCAACTAATTGGTCATGATTTTCCAAAAAATCACAAGGTTCAATTCAAGATCCTTTCAAGAATCATGGTATAAGAAATTCGATTGGCTGGAATATAGTGTTGAAAATGATGTCACCTTTTGTTTCTATTGCTTTCTTTTTAAGAAACCATCACACTCCACTCACTTTGAGAGGGATGTCTTCACAAAAGTTGAGTATGTGAATTGGAGAAGTACTATGAAATCTTTCAATCAACATGTTGGTGGAACTACTAGTGTCCACAACATTGCAATGCTAGGTTGGGAAGATTTTCAGAATCAAAGAGCAGGTGTAGGTCATAAATTAAATACTTATAGCAATGAGTCCGAAAATTGCATACAAGATTCATTTGACTACTTCTTTAGATTGTGCAAGGTATCTCATTTAGCAATGTGAAGCTTTTTGTGGATACGATGAATCTTCTATTTCCACGAACAAGGAAATTTTTAGAGAGTTGGTGGATTGGTACATAGATAAAAAGGCAGGTGTGAAGGAAGCTTTTGAATTTGAGGGTGGTGGCAATTGTTTGATGCTTTGTCCGGATATACATAAGGAAATATTGTGCACAGGAGGTCACACGGGTGATTAAGGATGATATTGGAGATAGGAACTTGGTAGTGCTTATTGATGAGTCCCATGATTCATTAATAAAGGAGCAAATGTCCGTGATTGTGTGGTTAGGTGTACTATTGTACATGCAATGTTTTTTAGTTGTATCAT
Organism: Hsuehochloa calcarea; assembly: GCA_036346395.1. Lineage (NCBI taxonomy): Eukaryota > Viridiplantae > Streptophyta > Magnoliopsida > Poales > Poaceae > Hsuehochloa > Hsuehochloa calcarea. Next base: position 3,592,508 of record CM070604.1, on the reverse strand, counting down.
TTATGATTTCTGCATTGTTGTTTTGGTTTAACTTTGTAAAATTCATACTATGTAGGTTTGTAAATAAAGAAGGGAGGATCATGGAAATATTTATTGGTATTGAGCATGTCACTTTGTGTACATCTGTTGCACTGAAGGAAGTTTTGGTTCGTGTGTTTGCTAAGGTTGATCTATCTATTTCTAAGCTACGCGGACAAGGTTATGATGGAGCTTCAAATATGAGAGGGAAATTTAATGACTTGCAGAGATTAATATGGGATGAGAATCCGTATGCTTTCCATGTCCATTGTTTCGCCCACCAGTTACAATTAGTGGTTGTCACGGTCGCAAGTTGTAGCTGTGCTATTGCTGATTTCTTCAACTATATTCCCTTGATAATGACCACTGTAAGTGCATCTTGCAAAAGAAAGGATGCTTTGATGGTCTTATGGGAGAAATAGGAGAATTGTGTGCTTTCAACAGGAACATGCTTGATTCAGTCAACTAGCCTAGCTAGAGCTGGAGATACAAGATGGGACGCATATATTAAAATATTGCTTCGTATATATCAAATGTGGGAGTCGGTGCTTGTGGTGTTAGAGATTATATGTAAAGATGCAGCATATTCTTCAAGTCATGGTAAAGTGACAGGTTTGATATAAAAGATGGATATCTTTGAATTTGTGTTCATCATGCATTTCTTGATAGACTTGTTGAGCATTACACATGAGTTATCACTTTAGTTGCAAAGAAGGGGTCAAGATATTATTGAAGCTGTGTGTTTGATTGTGGATGTGAAAACGCACTTGCAAGACATGAGTGACAATAAGTGGGAGCCATTGTTCAACACAGTAAAAAGCTTTTGTGAGTTAAATTAGATTGATGTGCTAAGTATGGATGATCACATCGTAGTAAAGGGTAAATCTGAACGTCAGAGTATAAGATTACTCTCCTTCACTATTATCGTATTGATATTTTCAATGTTGCTCTTGATGCCATTATGACAGAGATGGATCATCGTTTTAATGAAGTTTCTTCAGAGTTATTGGTATGCATATCTTGTCTTGATCCAAGCAACTCCTCTAAGTTTGATGTGCAAAAGTTAGTTCGTCTTGCTGAGATTTATACTGCGGATTTCACCATAGCTGACTGTTTGTTGTTAAGAAATCAGCTTCAAACATTCATTCTCATTGTTAGAAGAAGTGTTGAATTTCGTAAATACCATGATATTGCAAAGGTTGCTCAAAAGATAGCTGAAATTGGAAAAAAATATTTTCGCATTGGTGTATCGCCTCATCGAGCTCACATTGATCATTCCAGTGGCAACGACATCGGTTGAAAGAATTTTCTCAGCAATGAAGATTATTAAAACAGATTTGCGCAACAAGGTATCAGATGAATGACTCAATGACTTGATAGTATGCTACACTGAGCAAAAATATTTAGAAGCATTGATAATAAAAGAATCATTCAACGCTTTCAAGACATGAAAACTCGTAGAGTAAAATTACGTCGTAATCAGATTTAGTGACTTAATGATATATTTTGTTTTATTTTTAATGTTTATGAATATTCATAATTTAATATTGTATCACTAAATTTGATATTTTTTTATTTACAGATCGGTACTCACATATTTATGAATATTTGGGGGTACATTATCCATTAGTGAGACACTAAATTTATTGTATTGTACATTTTTAATTTATTATCTTCCTATTTATGTATAAATTTAATATTTTAATGGTAAAAGATCAATAGATATAGTTTTAATATATTTATATTATGATGTAGATTTAACAGTAAAATCTATATTTATTTTCATTCTGAATTCGCTGCCCCACACAGATCTCGACACGTGGCACAGAGGGCCCGATGCTATTGACACCAGCCGCCGATCAAATCCCGGCTAACTACGACGCCGCGACTAACCCAAACACATAACCAGCGCGTGAGCACGGAAAACCACCCCAAGTCCGTCGGCCGCACGGACGGAACCCTCCGAATCGCCTCCACTCCACCACCCCATCACTCCTCCGCCGACGCCGCGGCCACCGCCCGCCTCCTCACTCTCCGCTCGCGCCGTATGGCCGCCTCCTACTACAACCCGCCGCCTCCCCACTCCTCCTCCTCGTACCCTCCCCCGCCTCCCCCGCCGGGCACCTCCGCGTACGCTTACCGCCACGCCTACCCGCCGCCGCCGCCGCCGCCCGCCTATGGCGGCTACTACGACCACGCGGAGCCCCTGCCGCCGCGCGACGAGGTCCGCACCGTCTTCATCGCCGGCCTCCCCGGCGACGCCAAGCCCCGCGAGGTCTACAACCTCTTCCGCGACTTACCCGGCTACGTTTCCTCACACCTCCGCTCATCCGGCAAATCCTCCCAGGTTTCCCTCCTCTCTCCTTACCTCCAATTCCTCCGATTTTTCCACGCTAGGGTTTGCTAACCTTTTTTTGTTCCTTTATGCTTTATTCAACCCAAGCTGACTGTTTCTGCGTCGCAGGCATATGCGTTTGCTGTGTTTGCAGATCAGCCGTCTGCATTAGCTGCAATGAGTGCCACAAATGTAAGAGCTCAATTCATCATTATCAAGCACTATATTTAGTTATACCAGTTTCTTCAGCGTTATTATTGCTCTGACTCCCATACAATTGTTCCTAAATGATTTTTTCTACGTCGGAAGTTACAACTGGCAATAGTCTCCTCTATAAAGTTATCAGCACTGTTGCTATTTCTCTGAGTCATTTCTTGATGCAGGGAATGATCTTTGACCTTGAGAAGAACTGTTCTCTCCATGTAGATCTCGCGAAATCCAATTCAAGATCAAAGCGCTCCAGAACAGGTTGCAAACTTTGTTCCTACACATGTTCTGCCTTGTTATGTGGCTATTCTTTATTCTGTTGTTGCTGACACCCTTTTATTCTCATCAGATGATGATTTTCCTTATTCATCTGAGAAAAGGGCTAGAAATCCAAGGGGATTTCCTGATTCAGGTATTATCTGTGTAGCTTGCCGGATTAGAATCATTAAAAAAAGACCAATTGCCTGTTTTTTACACCATTGATCTATCCTATATAATGTTGATGCTATTGTAGCACCATTACAGTCACATGAACAATACGTAGACTGTTCCAAATCCACGGTTCTATTCCTAGCAATCACTAAAATGATTTCCCTCACTGTGGAGGAAAACAGTTGATCTTTAGTTCCAATTATTTTTATCCTACTGTTTTTCTTTGTGTTCATATCCTACCATATGTGTTATCTGTGACTTCATATCCTCGGTGAAATGCCTCTTTAAGTCACATTGCTGAACAGTCTTGCAAAACACTCACCTTGCACATCTTTGGCACACTTTGCGCCCTATCAGGTGCTGGAAGCAATATTCACATGTCTGGAATGGGTAATTCTTCACACAGCTTGTATGGTTATCCTTCTGCACAAAGGTTATGGCACACTACTTGAGCTTGAGCACAGTTTAATTATGTGATTTTGCTAGGAGCATCAGCTTAACTTGTCCTGCAGCTGATATTAGAAAAAGGAGACATCCAATACTAAACTGGAGTTTTACTTTTAGGAAATGTTGTAATATTAATTAATACCGTTTCCATCTTGCAGTTACACAAACTTTGAGTCTAGTACTGCTTTCAGCAAGGTGAGTTGCATTCTTGCATCATTCATCTTGATATGTGTATCTTTATCCGGGGCACACCTTTTGGTTTAAAGTAATAAAACATGATACTATACTTTTAGGGATCACATGCAAATACTAATAGTGATCCCAAGTTTGGTTTTTTGTACTGTTTGATATGGAAAGGGCTTTTATAATGTTTGTTTGATAAAAGTTTGCTTTGACTGGTCTTATATAAAAACTCAGGTGTCGTTTTAACAAATATTTACAGTTTATGAGTCAATTGTGAATCATCCTATAACATTATGGGAAATCTGGTTGTAATCATGTTAGTAGGGTGCAAAACAAAAAGGAAAGATAGTCACTGCTATGAAATTATTGTTCCGCAATATAGTTCTGCGGTCAGAGTTTAACTACAATGATTTCAATGGTAAAAGTATATTAATATTTTATAGTAAGCAAGCTATATAAGTTGTCAACTTAAATGTTATTTTAATTAGTAGTATGAAGTGAGTTGCCACATACAACATGTTGTTAGATCAAATTACGAAAAACTAACAGCTAAGTAAATCTTTCTCAAATGCAACCAAACTGATCTATTTGTGACGTATAATTTGAATTATGAGTATCTTTTGCTGCAAAATCAAGCTGAAACATTTACTGGATAAAGTTATGTAACTGTGCTATGTTTTTAACATGCTGAAACAATGTAGAAGTGAGGTTGAAAGGCAGAATGATGTGGGTTCCCATACTATTATATCCTAGTAAACCAGACTATTATGGATTAAGATGATTTTATAATTATAAAGATTCCCTTTTATTTTGCATTTCTCTGCCTGCTATTTCAAATATCCTTGAGTTTGACACAAGGACCCGATTTCTGTACAGTTAGCAATATTTTGGGTGAAATTCGCTTGCAATAATTTTGTTGTTGTGCCTTCAAGTATATACGTTTGATCATGTCCATCTGTTGAGGAACAATGCCTTTGATCTTGACCAGTGGAGTGAGCCATAGTAACAATTGAACTTGTTCAATGGACAACTGAATAAAGAACCCAAAGTTTAAATATTAGGCCACATAATTGATACTTTCTGTATTTTGTCCATTTCCTCCCTTTTTTTGGATGAGATGCAAGACTTACTTCTTTTTGCATGTGCACTTGCCTGCAGGACCCATTGGCATTTGCCCCTCAAAATAATCCTCCATGTCCTACACTCTTTGTTACAAACCTCGGTCCAACTTGTTCTGAGCAAGAGCTGATAGATGTTTTCTCAAGGTATTGCCAGTGATGCGGGATTCATAAAGCTGAAGATGCAACTTCATGATGTGAGATAAATAACATTTGTGGTTTTGACAAGCTTTTTTCATGATTAGTTGTGCGGGATTCATAAAGCTGAAGATGCAAAACAAGTTTGGAGCCCCGGTTGCATTTGTTGATTATAAGGTATATCATGGAGAAAAGGGTCATTCCTGATTGCCATTTATTTTATTTGTATAAAATTATAAATCAATGAAGTAAACTACTATAATGCTTATGATAGGGAGCTACTATGCTGCACTGTGATAGGGATTTTATTAGGTTCCTTGTGAGATTTATGGTTATGGTATATGTTCCCGTAATGGGTGCTAAATTGAGTATTTGTTCTTTTATGCTCATTGCTAGTCGTCTTGGTTATACATGGTTCATTAAGACGATCTTAACTTGGCTAGTTACTACCAATGTTCTAAAAATAGGTTTACTAGGCCGTATACTAGCCCGTATACAAGGAACGGGTGACCCTACCTCTTACCGCATAATGGCCGGTTAGGCCGAATAATCGGGTCGATTAGGCCGTATAATTGCTATTAGGTGGGTAACCGAACGAATACTGCATACCGCCTTTTAGAACCTTGGTTACTACAAAAACTTACCATCTATTGTGTGCTCTGTTTCGCAATGTCTATCCAATTACTGCTGTGCAGGGACCACGAGGGTAGTTATCTTAACTAGTTACTACAAACTAAGGAGTGTTTATAAGATCGATTCCTTTCTGGAGATTAATTCATGCGGAGATTCCTTTTGTCTCATTCGTTTTGAGTCCAAGAAATCGGAACTGGGTTATTGAGAGGAAAACATATCTTATTCTTACCTGCCTGATAATTCTGAGTGTCAGGCTGTCATGTTAACAAACAAGAGGAAAGCAATCAATTTAGGCTTTGTTGCTTCGAACCTTTGGATGATTCCAGCTTGACTATTATTTTATGAGATCACTTAGTCCCCTAATATTTGTCGCATGCGATTCTATCTATATGTTTTTCTATTCTAATGTTCTTATTGTCTTTAAGTGCTATTGACAAACTACTGCATATTGCATAGCTTCAGTAGAAAGCTATTTTGATGAGACGTCATGAAATAGTGGCTAGTGAGTAGTGACTGTTAGACAGCTGAAACAGGGACTATGTTCTTGTAACGTGATTAGCCCCCACACACCACATTTGTGTTTTCTCCAGAATGTCTTAAGCAATTTCGTTACTATTGGTATCAATATGTTTGAACTGCTTCCTGCCTGCAGGATGAGAACAGTTCAACTGAAGCCCTAAATCGTCTCCAAGGAGCTATACTATATTCATCAACCGGCGAGGGGATGCGTTTAGAGTATCCTACATTTGGAGACTATTTAACTTTCTTGCTGTTTTATCTAGCTGCAATTTTTTTGGTAGTATTTTTTGGTTGCTTTGACTAAGTACCATTTGATGTGACATTATACAGGTATCCCTGAGCTTTCCAGTGCATCTCTAGCTCACTTAGGAAAATGCTATAATTATTTGAGTCTGATTTAGATTCATATTGGTTCAATCTCACCTCAACTGGTGAGAGTATTGCACAGTAAATCGAGTATCACCTCTACTAGCACTCAAACATTCAATTGTTATTTGTTGCACCTATCCACAGTCATTGAGAGAGTAATTATTGTCTTCACATTTAAAGTTGATGCTTGCTAGAGCTTATAAGGTAACCAGATATGATCTTGGTATTTTTCGTTCATTTTTTCTTATGATTTAGTCTAGTCAATTATATTTCCTTAACATGTGTTAGATATGCCAAATCTCGGATGGGCCTGCGTAAACGTGATAAGCGGCCCTGAATACAGCTGAAAGATGAGGCTGCTGTTTTTTTTTCTTCATACAGCACAAATGGCAGCCAAGTATGATGTTCATCAATGACTGGTCGTTCAAATGCAGTTCAGTCCGATGACTTAATTTATGCAGTGAATGTCTTGCTCATAATGTTAGGTTTTGGAGGTCTTTAGTTGCATGACATGATGTAATTGGGTTCGGTTGTATCCCTTAGGTATCTTCTGTACCTATAACTTGTTTTTTCAGATCCTGTTTCCGTATATTCTATAAATTTAAAGTTAGGATTGTTCTCTATTTACAGCTGAATTCAGAACGCCTATGGTTAAAATGGTTTTGAGAAACCAATTGTGCAGTATAAATTAACTGTACTTGTTCATGTATGGTAGAACAGGCCCCAATTGAGATACTATTTAACGTCAATGACTGTACTGTGGATGGTGTATATCTGTTGTTCGTATATGCCCGGTATGAAAACAATGGTTAGATGAGAGGTTTGGTCGTGGGTTCGATGTGCGTGATTTGTGAAGTGTTGGAAGTCTTTAACATTACATATCTTGTTAGTTGTGTAGTCTGTTTTGCCAGCATGCACGCTTGGTCTCCAAGTCTCTAATGATGCAGTTTACATTTGCGGGGGTGGGGGTGGATGGATGTTTACCACTGTTCAGTTTAGCATGGGACCTAAACTAAATCTAAACGGCACATGCTCTTCACAAACGTAAAATTGACATGTGGAGTTCTCTTTACAGCAAAAAAAAAAAAAAAAACACACACACACACACACACACACACACACACACACACACAGAGATTTCTTAGCAAGGAACGAACCATCCAGAGACACGCATAATCGTCGCGCCATCGCCAACCAAGAGGCGGCACGGCGCGCAGCAACGGGGGAAAACCCTGCTATTCCGGCGATCGCGCGGAGGGCGCACGATAGGAGTGAGAGGCGCGACACGAATCGGCCAAGTGTGGTTTTAACAATGACGTAGTTGGTTGGCAAATAAAATTTCTTCAGGGGAGGAGATCCCGGGCTGAGCCCGATGTTTGTTCTGCATAGTGGTGATCATAATTCATACTGTTGTGTTGCATTGCATTGCATTGTCCAAACCTGGCTTGTCTTGCTTATGTGTGTTCCTTCCAGGGAAAAAGTCTAGTGTTGAGCCCAAAGGACATATTTGCCTTTCAGATACACCGTCTCTGTTGTACTAGTAGCTGGGAAGATTATTCTGCGCTATAGCTGGGAAGCATTGTAATTGTTCACTTTGCTACTTCTTCTTTCTCGGTTTGTTTGATCAATTTGTGCTTTGTGGAAAATTTTGGAGGCATATAATAAAGTTAAACAGAAAAGATACCTAAAAGCATGGCACTTACCATAACAGTGGATTGTCACCTCTTATCCTTCACCTAAAAACCAAACATTGTCTCGGTGCATTTTGGCTATTTGCAGGTTGTTCTACCTACTTTCTATGTTCTATCTACAAAGTACTACATCAAACAGTGATGGTTCTGCTGAACTGTGTCTGCCCCTTTTTCCTATCATAACTGCAATTCTTTACAACCTTTATTAACTTGGAAAGCTATGGACACTCAAAGGGAGTAGTACACTGTAAAGAGAGGTGAAATGAGAGGGCGTGAGTTACTGCTTTACTAATCCAGCCCATTGTCAAGATAGAATTGTCGATGGCCTCTCATGCTTGCTTGCACAATGTGCCATTGCAGAGGCTGAATCTTCGAGCACTAATCCAGCCCAGACACCCGCTCTCTGATCAACTGATGGTGTTCGATTCTGATGAGCCCTGTCCTGCATACTTGGAGAGACCGGCAGACAACAGATTATGCTGGTTTCATTTTGCCGCAGAGATGCCTGGGGTGCCTGCTCTCTCTGGTGAAGCAAATTATACGGCCAATTGGCCATTTGCCATCGCTTAATGACTCTTCGGAGCAGAAGTTGTTGGAATCTTTTTGTACTTTAGTAGCAGTATACTTTGTTCTGTGTTCAGTTTGAGGAGTTGAGCATTCGTCAAGTGGAAGACTCTCAGGCCATGCTTGCCTTTTGCCTTCCACTGAGCTGGGTGCCTGGGTGAACTTTGTTCTATTCTATCCATTCTCTGAAGTCTAAACTGCAAATCGATGTCAAAGAAGAGCAGTGAGCTGCAGACTACGAGGACATATACTAACCCAGAGCTTTCAACAAGATTCTGGTCGAAATATCCAAGAGCAGAGCAGAGCAGAGCAGATCTGCAAAGAAGGTGAAACTTTGCTTTCGATGTTATTGCTTTTGATTCCATTAGAGCATCTCCAATCCTTAATACCCATCGATGGGGTTCGCTCTGCCTCGTTACAATTGCTACAATGGTTGTGTTGGAAGTAAACGTTAAGGTGGGTCTCAAGCAGGGATTTTTAAAAAAATCAAAATACCCAAGCCTGCTCTGTCTTCCCGTCTCTTTCCTCACTCAACCGTTCCCCTCTAGCGCAACCTCATCCCTCTTGCCGCTCCTCTACAGCCCCGCACCACGCCGCACCACCCTCTCCACCGTGGCGCATCCCTCTCTCTCCAGCACCAAGCCGCCACACACTCTCGTCGCCCTCTCTCTCCATCACGGCGCCGCCGCCAGATTCAGTCCGGACGGCGTTGGAGAGAGAGGAGAGAGATACGATTTTTTCATTGCTTGTGATCGGGCCATAAGCTTGTGGCCGGTCTTAAGCTTTTTCTCCCTAATGTCAACCCCGCAATGCTTAATGTCGACCTCAAGGATACTCGTAAGCCTTATGCCCTACTTTTCTGCAACATTGTGGACGCCACCAGTCTAATAATTTATTGTCAGGTAGACTAGCAGCATCAGGTTAGCATTTTTGTTTACTGCCATGGCATGCCAAACATTCTTGGGAAGCCACCTTAAAAATACTCTCGTCAATGTTAAGACCAAGACACCGTGCTTTCACCTTGAGACTTCCACATGTAATAATTAATCAACACTTGCTGAGTTGCTGTTGATGCTTGGTACAAAGATTCTGCTGAATAATATACACTAGGTACTGTACTGCACTGTACTTGATGCAGTGTCACAACATTCTAGATTAAACTAACAGAGACAAATCTTTGAGGTGCTTTTGCCGGCGCTTAATTACTCTAATCTTATCTTACAATTGTTTCATTCTAGACTGCACAAATAAACTAATACCAATAGTTCAGGAATCCATAGAAAGCAAAGGGGAGCAACGGCAAATGCTTCATCAGAATGGCATGCATGATATCGTCAGTGCGTCGCTATCAGCGAAAACGTTTAGGCCGAATTTTCGGCTGTTACCGGCGATTTTGGCCTTACCGGTGAGGCCGGTAATGCACATTATTGGGCAATTTTTTGGCTCTATTTGAAAGCCCAACCTAGCCGAACGACCTTCTTCTCCCCTCTTCCTCTCTCGTGAGCGTTCACCCTGACTCCAAGTCATCAGTGCATGGGAGTGATTTCGGCGGTGGCGTGCAGTGAACTGATCTGAGCTGCTGCCCGGCTGCGCCTGCGTGGAGGACTGGGGATATGTGGTGGGGACTGGGGAGACGTGTCGGACCCTAAATTTGTAACTTGGGTTCCACTAGTAAACCTGTGTTATTCCCTAGATCAGTATATAGCACACAAGGATACACCGTTGGATCTTTCATATACATCGCATATATTACACAACAGTATAATATATTACATAAATAGGCCGTACGACCAATTGTTTTGTAAAAGGGGTGGTTGAATACAGAAAACGGGGATACGAGTGGAAGCAAAAGAAAAGGTAGTGAAGCTATTAACGCTTCCCACAGGCAAGTGACTAGGGTTCCCGACCTAACCTTCTCTATTTTCTCCACCATTAGGTCTAGATGCCAAGTGGTAGTTATACGGGTCTTGATCAAGCGGCTCTGAAAGATTATATTAAGCGAACATGAGTACACAATTGTACTCACGAGCCAACACACAATACAATTATTATACATGCAAGGCTAATCAAGGGAGGTTTATGGTTCTTTTAGTTGCACAAAACCAAGTTTGAATTAAATTATGTAGTAACAACTCCTGAGACTTAGTATTGTAACTAACACATATTTTTTTAAACTGAATTTTTGTTGTAAAGTACTAGTAGAGATTATATCTCCAATACCATTGAGTGGCTTCGTCTATTCAATGCTCATATTCATTCCTCTGGTCACATTCCCGTACTTTCCACTGGTCCTTGACCATACCATCTCAATTCTTAGGGCTTCAACCCACCTTTTCATTCCACCCATAAATCATTTTATAAAAATAAAAGCTACCTCAAGCAAGTTCTCAGCACTACTCATAACTGTGAGCACGGCTATCCAGATAGTTTTCTTACTCAGAGTTCGTAAACTTTACTTACAAGAGACAATCAACTTATAATGTCCGTCTTGACACACTTCCATAGGTATGCGACTAAGATAATTGTTACAAGGCCTTTACAATGCCCTACCTCAATGCAACCCTACACCTCTAGGTATCACCTCCTTGGACCTCGCCCACAGGAGGTCTCCCATTTGTGTCGTGCAATTCTCGTGGCTTCATTCCCCTCTATCCACACCGCATTTCCACCAATGGCGAAGCCACGCCGAGGTGAACAAATTAATTAGCCAAGTCGTACCCATTATAGACTTGTGGTTGTATTGTTTTTACACAAGAGGTCGTCACAAGATCCCGATCCTCAATTAACTCGGGCGTACAACCACATGCCCACTCTATCGTGCACTCGTCACCAACCACTCTTTCCAATCACCCGAGTCTAAATCTGTTTTTGGGTTTTCACTTTTGTTTAGAAATGCATTTCTAGTTCAACATATCAGCCGGGCTCCTACTTCGACTGCCCAGTCTCATTTTCAAATGTTTTTAATGATGTTGGGAAATTTACTGCAACATGACAACACATCTAAGCAATCCTAAGCATGACGTTTAAATACAGACTTATTAACTAGTATATAAACCATTAATCCTAGAGTGACAAAGGATAGTATTCAAGTTCAAGGCATTAACTATGACCTAGACCAATATAGTTGTATAAATCATAGCAATACAAGTTCATAATTTAAAACAATATAATTGCATTTAAAAAGTATGTGCGATATGATCAAAGTGTTGACTCGCCTTGCTCTAGGTATTGCAGATCTGGATCTTGATCAACTTGGGGTTCTTCGAGAGCTTCGACTTCTATATACGCAAAAATAACCAAAGTTCGAATAAGCACATAAGAATTCAAATCACATTCAACAAATTCAAATAAACTCCAAATTGGGTGTTTTTGGTTTGGTTGGGTAGGGTTTGAATTTAGACAAATTTAGAAATAAAAATCATTCGATTCAGAGTTGAAACGAGTGAGAACGGACTCTCTAAAGTCTAACCCTAATTTAATTCTTGAAAAAGAAAAGGGAGATAGAATCTCTCTCGTTGACAGGTGGGACTCGTGGCCTTTTCTTTTTTCTTGATTTATTTTCTAACAGATAATGCTCAGTGAATGACAGGTGGGGCCCATTTATTTTATTTTATTTTTATTTATTTTCCTAAATCTATTTACTACCGGGTGGGGCCCACTATCATAGACTCGACTTAGGAAATAGCGCATGGACCGACGGTCCACAAGCACAGTACACGGCCCATGGACCAGAGTCCATTGTGCACTAAATGCTTTTGGTCCCGCTTGTCAGTGACTGAATACAAAATTCCAGTTCTTAACTCCCCTTGATTTCTATTCGGGGGTCCACACGTCAGTGTAACAAAGCAATCATTAAAATGACTTAACTGCCGCTTAGCCCTAACGACATAGATTACGCTTTAATGACTTAGCTACAGTTGTGGTCTTCTTTAGACAAAACAGAGAGGCTCGAGGAGCTTATCGGCCCGTGCTTGCCGTCGGTGAGTGGGGACACGACGGTGCCGGTGAATGCCCAAAATGGGTTCCCGGGGTCTAGGCGACCCTATTGGTACCGGCGGCGAGGCTCCGGTGGCCTGTAACGGCGACATAGCTAGCTTTAGTGGCGGCGACGCTCGGAGCTTCGGTGACTACGGCGTTCCGGCAATGCTACCGGCTAACCTGTGTGCGCACTTCCATCTAGGGGGCACTAGGAGCATATGAGAGAAGGAGATGACTACTAAGGCGATCGGTGGAGGTCTTGCGGCGATGACCATCGGCGGCGAGGGGAGCTCCACGTGGCGGCGGTGAGCTGAGAGAATGGAGATGCGATTAACTGTAGGGGAGCTCAAGGGAGCTGAGGATATGGCCAGGGAGGAATGAATCGAGGTATTTCTCACTAGAGGGGTTACGACAGCTGAATTAGCGCTCTTGGCCAGAAAGGATGAAGAACGAGATGGCGGTGGGTTCCTGTGAAGGAAAAGTGGAATTAGATGAGAGAAAATACTCCAGGTGGTCCGGAACACATGTTGACGCTCACAGCGAGGGAACAACTTCACTGAGTGGCGATAATGGTGATGGCGATGTTGTGGCGGCGCACGACCGAAAAATGGAGCTCTCCTCTGTGGTTTTTGACGAAAGAGAGGGAAAGGAAGTGTAGGAAGTGTATGGTGAAGATGGGGCAGGGGAAAGAGCAAGGCTATGGGTGGCTACTTATAGTCGATGGGGTGGAGAACGCAATGAAGCCAACGGCGCTCTCGGGAAGAAGCAATGGCACTGAGCTCAGGAGAGAGTTGGTGAAGGAATGACCGCAGTCATGACTGAGTTTGGCATTGGACTCGACATGTTGGGTAGCACAGTGCTCGGTTGAGTGAAGGCAGGTCGACAGGCTCGGCTGCATGGCTGCTACGTGGAGCAAATGCCAGAGCGATTGACGCAGAGAGAGAGAAGAGCATTGGCGATGCAGTCGGGAGGAAGGAGATGATGTGTTGTGCTTTGGAATGGTGAGGTTGCACCAAATTCGGGCAACCGACCGACCAGAGGAACAACAAGGAGGGGAAAAGAAAAGTATCGGGAAAAATTGGGGAAAAGGCAAAAGGAATAGGAAATATGGTGATTGAAATTCCTGATTTATGCTTAGAAAATTCCCATGTGGTGATTGAACATTTGGAGGATTAGGTTTCGAATTTTATGCTTTCGATCTTAGGGTTTATCCTTCATGTGATATTTCAAAGGCAATACTTTAAGTAAATCTTACTTTTATATGATTCTTTTGCTTTTGTAATTTATGTTTCAGGGTTTTTGCATTTAGGGTTTCTATTTTTCACCACTTTTGCATTTAGGGTTTCTATCGATTTTCATCTTTCACAGTACACTCGAAGACTAGTAGTGGTGAATTGAATTGTAAGAAAATCAAAATCACAACTCAAATAATTGCTCAAACAAGAGATAGAATCTTGACTTGCTCTCAACAACAACAAGGATGACAACGGATAACATACAAAAAGTTTTAAAAGTCCTGTATTTTTGTATTTAGGAACTTTTAGGGTGTTACTATTCAAGAACGATCCGAGTGATTCTCTGTTCACGTGAACAGTAAATCAAAAATACTTTCTTTAATTAGAATTTAAACTATTCTAGTTTTGGTATAAAATATTAATCACCAATTGGTCATCGAATTGGATCCAAACGAACCAACCCACATGCCATATTCTGGCGTCCTCTCCATGCATGGCCAAATCTCCTCTTGGTTTCCCTTGTGTTGTGGGCTTTCTTCTCTTAGCTTCTTGCACGAACTTGTTCCATGCACTTGATGCTTCTTTTGACGCTAAGTGGCCATACCACCATATGTCTTTCTTGATCTGTATGCACGCGCTAGGATTTTAGCAGAGAAGCAAGCATTCCCATCTATCGGCCTTCGAGGTTGTTTGATATTATCAAAAGTTTTAAAAGTCATGTATTTTTGTAAATTCCTGCGAAACTTCACTGTAGCATAGCTCTCTCGAGGTTGTTTGAAATTTTCAAATTCGAAATTTTCAAATTCGGCCATTTTTTGGGACATCCTAGCCGGTAGAAATTCATAATATCAAAGTGTAATTCAAAAATTTTATTTGAAAAAATTCAAAAAAAAATCAGTAACCAACGGTTACCGGTCCTATCGCTACCTCCGAAATTTCCTCCTACCGGTAGCGTTTTCCCCTGTTCAGTATATATTGTCATCTTGTGTTGCTTCACTTAAAGGTGATACAGATGCGGATGTAGATGCAGATGCAGAGATGGATATAGATGGATGGCTTGGACGTGTCAGGCCCGTGACTTCAATTCTAAGCGTATATTGATATCATCTCCCCATCTAACCCATTGAAGGCACATGATATATTTTTATCAGCATCTTTTTGGCACCAAACTTGATAGTATTTCTCATAACTTTCTTGCTGACTTATGGATAGATATAGCATGTCTCGCAGCTTTTCTTTGTTGACTTATATATAGAATTGTCCTTTTAAATTGATCAGGCAGCCGCTGTTACGTTCATCTTTTCTACTAAATTGATGATGCTTCTTGAGCAGCAATGCAGCCGCCTTAGAAAGTAGCTAGTCGTTTCCCCAGCCAATCTGCAACCGATTTGTACAGCGAAAGATTGCGAGATGGTAGGCTTGATTTTTGATGAGGTGAAGTGCTGCCTTACTCGTTTGATCTGATAAATGACTTTTTTTAGAGTTGATCTGATGGTGACTTGTGTAGGCAGGGATGAATTCTAGGCAGGATAGTGGTCAATTTTTATCTTGATATTGCCTTTGGTGGAACTGAGGGTTCCGGTTTTACCGATCGTTATTTCGGCAAGCAGTATCAGCGGCGGACAAGGCTTTGGTCGGCTGGACAAACCGAAGCCAATTCGGCAGGAGGACTAAACCAACTCGACAACGACAAGACATGCGCCAGTGACGGGCGAGGAGAGTAAAGATAGCAACCCTTTGGGCATAAGGTAAATTAGGAAGCCCTTTTGGCTGGCGTGAGATAAATCAGGTAGTATCCTTCGTGGATAATTCGGATTGCAAGCAATCCCTTTAGAATGTATTTAGTGGTTAGTCCTCCATATAAAGGATATAAAATTGTAACCAAAAGCATTAGAAATATCAGATTAGCTCTTCCTCTCCTTCTCTACCACAAGGCACCTAGTTCTGGTTGGGGTAAACTTCTACCGACGGCCAAAGGCGATCCTCACCGCTCACCGTACCCGCTGTGTTCCAACCTGGCATCTTCTTTCTCCCTTGTGACGCCAACTCAAACCTAGCCGTATCAATTTGGTACCAGAGCCAACGTCTCCATGTCTGACGACGATCCTGAGCAGTAGGCTGCTGCCGTGACAAGGGAATACTTGACCAAGCTCGATCATATTCTCGCGCAACTGTCCACACTCAATCAGCGGTTGGACAGCCTTGACGTGCGTATATCGCACACAAAGAAATTCCAGACGGAGGACCCAAGTAGCAACCGGATGGTGACAACCTTGCACCCGCTAACACCGGCTCCGTCGGCTGCTGGTGGCCGGATGGGAGAGGACTCCCACGGTGTGTCGCGATATCATAAGTTGGAATTTCCAACCTATAATGGAGACGAAAACCCCTTACCATGGCTCAATCGATGTGAGCATTTTTTTTTCGCGGTCAGCGTATGATGGACGAGTAGAAAGTTTGGCTTGCGGCATACCACCTCACCAGCAACGCGCAATTGTGGTATTATCAACTCGAGCGAGACAAGGTGTGCTATCTTGGCCTCGCTTCGTCGAGCATGTGAATATGCATTTTGGTCTCCCTTGTACAGCAACCCGCTTGGGGAATTGGCCCATCTACGGTGCACCGGGACTGTCCAAGAATACCAATAACAATTTATTGCTTTGCTATGCCATACCGAATAACTTTTAGCCAAGCAACAAGTTCAACTTTTCACGGCTGGACTCCGTAACCTGCTGAAGACCGACGTCGAATTACACAACTCATCCAATTTGTAGACAACAATGATTCTTGCCCGTGCTTATGAGCGCCGTGGCGAGGACAATGCAACTAAAGCTACGGTACCATTGCACGGCACAACGATGCCATGCTTTTCAGCGCCAATTCCTACCAAGCCAACGAAACCTCCACTAGCTAGTGTAGCGCCTTCCTAGCAGCTCGCCCGCCCGCCCAACCCAACGACGCTGGCTACACCACAGTGTGTCCTGCTTCCAGGGCCGGCCACCTCTCGCTTCCGCTGACTCACGCCTGAGGAGATGGTCGACCGCCGCCTCAAGGGATTGTGCTATAACTGCTGGCCAAGTTCACTAGTGATCATGCATACTCATTCAAGGGCATCTATCTTCTCAAGCTCGATGAAGATTCCAGCTAGGAGCCGTCGACATTGATGTTCAGATTCCATTGCACACCATCACGGGTGTGAGTAGTGGTCGGATGATGAAGCTTCGGGTATCCATCCAGGGTATCCCTCTCACTTCCTTGGTCGACTCCGGCTCCACGCATAATTTTCTAGCCAACAGTGTCGCTCAGCAGCTTGTCATGCTTCTCACGCCGCTTCCTGGGATGAAGGTGACGGTTGATAATGGCAACCGCATTACCAGTGCAGGGGTACACCGTCGGTTTCACATGATCATCAACGACGAGTGCTTCAACATCGACTACTACGCCATACCTCTGGAAGGTTTTGACCTCGTCCTGGAGGTGCAATGGTTGCATGCCCTTGGGCCGATTGTCTGGGACTTCGACCTTCTCACCATGTCTTTTTGGTGGCACAATCATCAGGTGACATGGTAGAGATTAACCGGTGATCGCAGTAGCCCATGCCTACACGCATGCTCTCAAGAGGACATCATGGATGACTTACTACAAGAGTTTGCCCCAATCTTTGTTGCGCCGCATAGTCTACCTCCAGCCCACCGCCATGATCATCACATACACCTTCTTCCGGGGATTGCACCAATCGCCGTTAGACCCTACCGTTATCCTCAGCTTTTAAAAGATGAGATCGAGCGGCAGTGTACTGAGATGCTGCAACAAGGTATTATTCGCGAGTACATCAACATTCTCTTCACCAATACTTTTGGTAAAAAAAAAACAGGATACCACTTGGCGCTTTGTGTGTGGACTATCGCACGTTAAATGACAAGACAGTCAATGATAAATTTTCAATTTCGGTGGTTGATGAGTTATTGGATGAGCTCAAAGGCGTGTGTTTCTTCACCAAATTGGACCTCCTCAGTGGCTATCATCAAGTCTGAATGTACCCACCAGACATTGAGAAGACAACCTTCCGCACGCATTAAGGCCAGTATGAATTCTTGATCATGTCCTTTGGCCTCACAAATGCCCCGACGACTTTTTAGGCTCTTATGAATGATATTCTTAAGCCTTTTATTTGTCGTTTTGTCCTGGTGTTTTTTATGACACCTTGGTTTACAGTTCTTGGTTAGCACATCTCAAATGCTCCTTTGGTCAAGCATTAGTCGTCTACCTCGGACACATCATCTCTAGACAAGCGTTTCCATGGACCCTGACAAAGTATCGACTGTGGATGATTGGCCAACACCCACTTCTGTAAGGGCATTGCGTGGTTTCCTTGGTCTCACCGGCTATCACCGCAAGTTTATTCATAACCATGGCCTCATTGCAGCACCACTTACCGAGTTCACGAAAAAGGAGCCTTCCTCTGGGGTGATCAGGCGGCTCACGCCTTTGCCGCTCTTAAAACAACTCTTACCTCCACGCCGGTTTTACAACTTCCAGATTTTTAGGCTCCGTATATCATAGACTGTGATGCATCTAGCACTGGATTTGGTGTCGTTCTCCACCAAGGGGACTGGCCATTGGTGTTTTTCAGTCGTGCGGTGGCACCCCATCATGCCAAGCTTGTCGCTTATGAATGGGAAGCTATTCTCCATTGGCGTTCGTACTTATGGGGTCATTCTTTTTTCGTTCGTACCGATCACTATAGTTTGAACTTCTTACTTGACCAGCGATTGTTGACTATACCACAACATCATTGGGCGAGCAAACTTTTTAGCTATTCGTTCATAGTGGAATACAGGCCGGGTCGACAGAATACAACAATGGATGCGCTTTCTCATCGGTTGGAGGACTGTCCAACTCTTCATGCGGTTTCAGCTTCACACTTTGATATCTTTGATCATCTTCACCATGAAATTAACTCACACGCCTATTTGGTCTAGCAATGCACAACCATTCAGACCGATGGTGCTACGCCAGGTTGGTCTATTGTGGATGGTTTGCTTATTTTCCATGGACGTGTTTTTGTGTCACAGAGTCTGAAATTTGGGTTGCACTCTTGGCCGATGCACACAATGCTGGGCACGAAGGATTTCAAAAGACACTTCATCGTCTTTGATCTCAGTTCTATGTTCTGGTATGCGCAAACTCATTCAAGAATTTGTGCGCGGTTGTGCGACGTGTCAATGCAACAAGTCCGAACATTTGCATCCCTTAGGCCTACTTCAACCATTACCCATTCCGCATCGAATTTGGGATGATATTTCCATGGATTTCATGAAAGGATTTCCCAAAATACATGGTAAATTGGTGATTTTTACCGTTATTGACAGGTTCTCGAAATATGCGCACTTTCTCGCCTTGGGTCATCCGTATACGACGCGTTCTGTTGCTCGTATCTTCTCTGACAACATTGTAAGACTTCATGGTTTTCCTTCCTCCATTGTGAGTGATTGTGATCCCATTTTTACTGGTTCATTTTGGTCCGAATTGTTTCGTCCCGCTGGTTGTAAGTTGCATCTCAGCTCAACTTTTCAACCCCAATCCGATGGGCAAACTAAGGTCGTTAACCGCATCTTTGGCATGTATCTATGTTGTCTTACATGCGATCGACCGAAGGAGTGGCTTCGATGGCTTACTTGGGCTGAATTTTGTTATAATTATTCATTACATGCTGCCCTCTGTGCTACGCCCTTCAAGATCGTGTATGGTTATGATCCTCCGCCTTTATTACTTACGAACTAGGTGTGGCTCGTATTGTGGCAGTGGATCAGCAATTGTTGGAGTGCGACGAGTTTCTTGCTGAAATTCAGGAACGATTGCTTCAAGCACGGGATTCCATGAAAAATCGTTACGATCAAACTCATGAGGCCATTAAATTTGTTGTCGGCACATGGGTTCGGTTGCACCTTAATCACCGTGCAACAGCTTTGTTGGGGGTTCCCGACCATGGGAAAGTTGTCTCCGCATTTCTTCGGGCCATATCAAATTGTGCAACATATTGGCACGGTTGCTTACCATTTGCAATTACCTCCTTGTGCTCGTCTCCATGATGTTTTTCATATTGCTTTGTTGAAGCCATTCCATGGTGTTCCACCCACCGAGATTGTGCCTTTGTCTGATATTCACCATGGTCGCCTTGCTCCTAAACCCGCTGAAGTTCTTCATGGCCATTTCACGTCTGGTGGTTGGGAAGTTTTGGTTCATTGGGAAGACCGACCGGCTACTGACACATCGTGGATGTCCGTTTCGGATTTTCGCCAACGCTATCCTCATGTGCAGCTCGAGAAATAGTTCTCCAGGATGGCGGAAATGTTACCGATCGTTATTTTGGCAAGCAGTATCAGCGGCGGAGAAGGCTTCGGTCGGTGGGACAAACCGAAGCCAATACGGCAGGAGGACTAAACCAACTCGACAACGGCAAGACATGCGCCAGTGATGGGAGAGGAAAGTAAAGGTAGCAGCCCTTTCGACATAAGGTAAATTAGGAAGCCCTTTTGGCATGAGATAAATTGGATATTATTCTTTATGGATAATTCAGATTATAAGAAATCCCTTTAAGATGCATTTAGTGGTTAGTCCTCCATGTAAAGGACACAAGATCGTAACCAAAGGCGTAAGAAATATTAGATTATTTCTTCCTCTCTTTCTCTGCCGCAAGGAATCCAATTCTGGCTAGGGATAAACTAACGACGACCAAAGGCGATCCTCACCGCTTGCCGTACCCGTTGCATTCCAACCCCGCATCTATTTGCATCTTCTTTCTCCCTATCTTCCGGGTTCCAAATCCTGAAAATAATTAGCCGGCTATGAGCAATGCTAATTAAATTCATTGTTAGATTGGTCAGGGTTTCAGATCCCAACCGGTAACCGATTAACTATCGCCCGTTATCAGTTGGCATTGTTGAGGAACCATCACTGGCGAGTCTAGTCCGAACAGTAACCTCGTAGACAAACATAGAATCACATCAAACGATGTAAGAACACAACAATAGAATAGTAGATTGAACACATAGGGCCTTCTTGCTTCTCTTTATTGCACTTCATACGATCAATATTTTACAATGATTAGCACTCCCAATTTATAGTCTACAAATCCTGCTATGGTTTGGGATAGGGTACCCATACATGGGCCGGCTGCTGGGCCGAGCCCATAGTTTCCCAACACCCCCCTTGGGCACCCATCCTCACATATTCACGCCTCGTCAAAACTCCATGAAAACCCAGTGAGAAAATTTTGGAGAAAGAGTACATGACATACGTTCTATTGCGTTGCACGAATTGCCTCATTAAAAACCTTAGCCGATAAACTTCAAGAAAACTCGTCAAGGAAAAAGAGTACAATCCACCCTATTTTATTTAATCTCCAAGATTTATTCTTGGGTACTCGATCTTCGTGATCAAGTTTTAATAAAGAGTTTGTGAAGATTCCCCCTAAATTCTGCACTTCTCTAAGTCTCATCATTCCAATTCCACGTATGTATCTTTCAAAGCTAGACGGTGGTAGTGACTTAGTGAATAAATTTGTAAGATTTTCACATGACTTAGTATGTAGTACTTTAATTTCGTCCATCTTTTGCAATTCGTGAGTATAGAAGAACTTGGGGTTGATATGCTTAGTGAGAGGACTCTTCACATAACCCATTTGCACTTGTGCAACACAAACTGCATTATCTTCATAGATAATAGTGAGGGTTTGCGCGGTATTCAATCAACATGACTGCTAGATGTGGTGAATCATCCGCCGAAGCCAAGAACATTCCCGTGAGGCCTCGTATAGTGTTATGATCTCCGAGTGGTTCATCGAAGTAGATACAAGAGTTTTTTAGACGATTTTCATGAAATTGCAGTTCCACCACATAGGAATACATAGCATGTTTGCGACTTAGTTGTATGCAGGTCTGATAGGTACCCATCATGTGTGTAGCCAATCATAGTTAGATCTTGGTTCTTTCTGTAGAATAGACCAAGATCTTTGCTTCCTTAGAGGTATCAGAAGATATCTTTTATTCCCTACTAATGCCTTTTGGTAGGTTCTGCACTGTATCTTGCTAGCAGATTTACTGCAAATGCAATGTCCGGTTTAGTACGGTTTGCTAGATACATGAGTGCTCCTACTGAACTCAAGTACGAGAATTCGGTCCCAGACTTCTTCCCCCTCTTCTTTAGGTTTGTACGGATCCTTATCTTGCTTCAAGGATCTCCCAACCATCGGCAATTTCGAATGGTGTGCTTTTTCAAAGCCGAACCTTTCTAACACTTTCTGAGTGTAGGTTGATTGATGTACTAGAATCCCTTCACGGGTATGCTCAAGCTACAAGCCTAGGCAGTATTTGGTTTTATCCAAGTCTTTCATTTCAAACTCTAACTCCAAGTAAGAGCTTGCTTTCTTAATATCTTCCATGGTCCCGATGATATTCAGATCATCTACATATACTGAGATTATACAAAATCCATCTTGGGATCGTCGTATAAAAACGCAGGGACAATCCTCATTGTTTGTGTAGTCTTTCTTGCAGAGAAAGTCGCACAAGCGATTATGCCATATTATGTCTGATTGCTTCAGTCCATACAGTGACTTTCTGAGTTGCACACTGTACATATTTTTGTTTGCTCTATTTTGGTTCGAGACAGTGATACCTTCAAGTATATTCATATAAATGTCCGAATCTAAGTTCATAAAGGTATGTAGTTACCACATCCATCAATTTCATTTTCAAATTCAAGTTTACTGCCATTGAGATTAAATATCTAAATGTAGTTCCGCCCATGACCGGGGAATAAGTTTCTTCGTAATCGACTCCTGGTCGCTCAGTGAAACCTTATGCAACAAGCCTTGCTTTATGTCTTACAATTTAATTGTTTTCATGTCTCTTTCGAACAAATACCCACTTATGCCCTACGGGTGCACATGGAGAGGCATGCGGCTTACAGGTTCAAAAACATATCTTTTATTCAGAGATAATAATTTTGCTTCTATTGTCTTCTTCCAATCTTCCCAATTTGATCTTTTCTTTCATTCAGCGAGCGATGCAAACTCTGGATCATGATCGATGATTGTGTTAATTTTTTTTGCAAAATGATTTTCGACATTGGCTGTTATCTTATTCATAGATTCTCCCGAGGTCATAAAGTTTATAGCTATTTCTTCAAGGGGCGATTCTTGCAATGCTTCTACTTGCTCACCGCTGCTTTCAATTACAGGGGCAAGTACCATTAGTTTTCCAGCTCGATGTGTGCGCACACATCCATATTAGTATATCCCTTCACGGGGATGTTCAATTCTGATATGCCTTTTCTGAAGGTTCCATATTAGTGCAGGTCTCAACTGGCTCCCCTTCTGGTTCCGGGGAACTTTGGTGATCGGTTATGTCAAATCCTTCTTATCCTTTTTCACCAAGCGTCCCGGTTACTTCAAATTCGAGGGGCCGGAGTTCTCGTCCTTTCAGAGGCCTTAGGACGGGATTAGGGATACCTTCATCGATATTTCAACCCTCTCCGGTGTATTGCGTGCAGGCACATACGACTTGGTCACGCTCTTCAAATCACTAAAGCGGTCAGGTAGATGATTTACTAATGCTTGCAATTTAATTATCTTCTGGACTGCAATTGTCTTCTAGACTTTAATTATATGCTTCACTAGTGCGCGGGTCATGTGTGTGGATTTCAATTATCTTATGGATTTCAATTGTCTTCTGGACTTCACTATTTCCCAACATTTTTAATCAAGGGGTTGATTTCCCCCCTAATGACAGGAAACAATACTCATCAAAGATGTTATTAGCGAAGCGGGCTGCATGCAAATCTCCAGTTATGGGGTCCAAATACCTGATTATAGATGATGTCTCATAACCAACGTATTTCCTAGACTTTCGGAGACGGCTCATTGCAGTTCGCTGCGGTGGTGGTATAGGTACATAAACCTTGTAACCAAACCTTTGTAAATGAGAAATTTTCAATGCTGACCCTTGCAATAGTTGTATATGTTAATGGATGTTATATGCCAATGGTCTAATATTGATGAGAGTTACTGCAAGCAGGACTGCGTATCCCCAACATGTAGTTGGTAAATTATAATTCTTTAAAATTCTGTTAATCCATTCTGGGTGTGGACATGCGGTGTGGAATGCTCAATTTTAATTCCTATTTTCATGCAATAATCATCAAATGCCTTCGAAGTGAATTCTCCGGCGTTGTCCATTCTGGTGGACTTCACATGATGATCACGTAACTTATTCTTAATGTTAATTATCTGCGAGATTAGCTTTTCAAAAGCGAGGTTTCTCATAGACAATAAACGTACGTGCGACCATTTCAAGGAAGCATCGATGAGCACCATAAAAACACCTAAATAGCTCTGACAGTGGCTATATAGGACCACAAATATCTCCTTAAATACGGTCCACGAATGGAGGGACCTCTTCTTGTGCTTTTAGAGCAGAAGGTCGAGTAATTAATTTCTCGATAGCCCATGCAGGATATACAAAATCTTCTTTATTCGGTAAAGTTTCTACATTGATATTATGTCCATGAGAATTGTTAATTATATTTCTCATCATCCTAAGACCTAGTCGGCATAATCTACCATGCAGAGATAGAAAAGTTCAGAGCTTCTAAA
This sequence comes from Hsuehochloa calcarea, assembly GCA_036346395.1. Taxonomy (NCBI): domain Eukaryota; kingdom Viridiplantae; phylum Streptophyta; class Magnoliopsida; order Poales; family Poaceae; genus Hsuehochloa; species Hsuehochloa calcarea. The sequence continues at coordinate 3,567,984 of CM070604.1, read as the reverse complement.
TACAGTTTTCAGGGCAGTATAGGCTGCAGACGCCTTAATAATAGTGTAATATAACCCAGTTTCATATGAAGGAAGTCGTTTTAATACACTTTTCCACTTTCTTCACGTTTTGTAATGAGCGGGTATTCCTTACCATACTCTTCTTCAGTCTCTATATAGAAACCATTAGCGTGAATATCCATGAGAGTTCTAGTCGATTCTAGGTACAACAAGGCTTCTTTAATGACCAAAACTGTGCCCATTGGGAGTATAATTATGGCCTTTCCTGAGTCGATTATACAAGTATTGCTGCCTGCGATTGTCGTAAGACTACCAACATTCTTGCTGATTGAAAAAAATCATCTCTCTCAAGGTGGTATCCATTGGGTCGCTACCTTCTAAGCACACTTCCTCCATAGGGCGCTACACGCATTCTAATATAAGGTACTTTATTAATATACAGCAGGAAGCAAACAACACATAAATAAAATACTTCAGATATCAGAACATAACTTGCTATTATAAATACAGGAATAAGTCTTGCAGGACTCATCATAAGAATTTAATGCTTTGCTCTCCCAGAGCTTACAACCATTATTCAAAGGATAAAATAATTCAATGTCCTGCTTCAATTACAAACTACAAGTTACTATAAAAGATCTAAGTGCAATGCGTGTACTAGATTGAATAGCGAAGTATTTAGGAACTTCAGCCTCAATCTTCTCCATGGTGATATTCTCCTCTTGGGAAACTACGGCTGCAGGGCCGCGCGATGTCCAAAGGAGTGATTATGGGGGCTGCTATTAAGCTGTCCACATCCATGAGTGCAGCTGATGGATGTAGATCATGTTGTCCTATGTCCTTCTTCTTAGACTTGAAAACATCAATAACGTGCGACCCGCGACCTTACCCTTCTTACTTCTCTCCTTCGTGAGAGGATTTATCACCTTGTAGCTGCTAGCATTGGCTTCATAGCCAACATTGCTACTAGGTGAATGTGAGATGTAGTTCTTCCTTAGAACGTTATCTTGAGCTTCGCAACTTACATGGTGTCAATTAATGCGACATACTTCTTGTAGCCGTCTTGACGATAGTTGCATGCGGATTACACCACATTTGGGTGAAAGGTAGAGATAATCTTCCCAATCTTCTGCTTATTCGTCATTACATTATCACATAGCTGAAGACATGTACAAATTCTGGCCATGCTGGGTCAGTTCTTCGAACTCCTGGTTCATGATGCTTGTCATCTTCATATTCATGCAAAGTGTTCATAAGATTAATGCTGGTAATCTGTATAAAATGGTTGCAAAATTCTCATAACGTTCTTCGAACTCCCGGTTCGTGATCCCGTATTTTTCTATGCATTTATCTTAATTTGCTGCTATTTTCAGTGATTAAAAGCAATTTAAATAATCACAAATAATCAAAACAGTAAATACACTACATAAATTGCATAGAAATAATAATAACAAAGTTAAACATATTTCAAATGCAAAAACTGATTCAAAATTTGAATTACCGATGCCCTTTTCTATTGGAATATGAATTTTCAGTGAATTTTGTATTTTTCAGGGGCTAAAACATGAAGTTTTAGTTCTAAGAAAAATTTGTGTAATTTTCATAAAATCCAAGGGGTTTTTTGCAAAAAAATCTTTATTCGTGAAGGAATCTCGTAATTTGTGGAATTATGAGGGTTCTTTTTGCAAAATTTGGGTTTTTCATTTTTTTTTCTTCAGGATTTTTCGGCTAAGCCGGTGAGGCCGATTTTCCCGGCCCATTCCGTCGGGCCAACTCAGTCGACTCTTAAGGGGATGAATTGGGGTAGGGTTTCCTAACCCCATTTGCCCGAGGGAGGCGGCCATGCCTACCTACTTGTTGGCGGTTGGCGGGCGGAGCGATGCTAATGCAAGGCGGCCGCGTGAGCGCACCGACGCGTGGCGGCGGTGTCGGCCATCTTGGTGTGGCCGCTACTGGCCGGTCTGTGGCGTGGCGGCGATCGGTCGCGGCGGCTCGCCGGCGTCATATGTGGTAGCCTTGCGGGCCGAAGAGAGCGGCGCGCGTGGCGCGACGGGTCGGCGGCCTTCTGGCGTGGGGTGGTAGTGCCGTTCTGCGGAGGCGGCCGGGTAGGAAAGGCGGTGCGCGGCGGCGTGCCGGCGGGATCGGTGGCCGGCGTCATCTTCTCGCCCCCCCTTTTTTTTTGTGATGCTCGAGTGGCGTCGGCCGGTGATGGCGGCAGTGGCTGGCCGGGAGGACGGCGACTAGTGGCCGGGGATGGCGGTGGTCTTGGCCGGGATGGAGCGACTCTTGGTCGAGGATGGCGGTGGCTGGCGGGAAGGGCCATTTCTTGCTAGCCGAGAGGCCGTCAGCGGCGGCGCCGGCCGGTCTTGGCGACGACAAGTCGGCGGCGCACGGCTCCAGGTCGTGCGTCAGCTGATTTCTTTGTATTACTGTTCATAAGGGGGTACAGTGTGCATACGATTACTGTTCATGCGGTTAATGTGCAATTAATGTTCATTCGCAATCCACCGATCGGATTGCCGGCGACTTCAAGTCGGCTCGCGGTAGATTAGAACAAATTTGTAAATTTCAATCTACAGTACAATCGACGTCCATTTTTTCATACAATCTACCGATCGGCTTGGTCAGCGACTTCAAGTCGGCTCGCGGTTGAATAGAGAGGATTTGCAACGTAGAAAAACCAATCTAGAAAGTCAAATTTGCATAATTGAAACATTCTAGAAAAACGATTCAATCTACGAGCGTCGTTCATCAACGGTTACCTTTCGATCCGAGGAGAGTCGATAGGCTGATAAAGTGTTGACGGACCATTGCTGGCGAGTCTAGTCCGAACGATAACATCGTAGACAAACATATAATCGCATCAAACAATGCAATAACACAAGAACAGAATAGTAGATTGAACACAGAGATGTGGGGACTTCTTGTTTCTTTTTATTACTCTTCGTACGATCAATCTTTCACCATAACTAACATATCTATTTATAGACTTTACTAGAGTTTTTATATATAAAGTATATATATATATATATATATACACCGACCGCTGGACCGAGTACAGAGTTTCCAACATACATGTCCTGTAAACACAATTAGTGCTGCTTCAAAATTTCGCATTGATTGTGTTTAGCTGCCCGATCGTGGAACATCACATCGTTCTCCCTCAGTTCTGTGCAACTGAAATGAAGACAGAAAGTGACGGCTTTTATCGGCTCATCCACTTTTCGTCCGTCCAAAAGGCGCCTTCGTGACCAAACAACGCGAGTAATTTCCACGGGGCAAAAATCGCACCATACGATGATACGACCATACTCATCTCCACCACAGTAGTCAGTACTCGAGACTCAAGTCGTCTCGCCCCATAGTTAACGTCAGCTGAGGCCACGGTTAAAACCGTTGCAACCTTGACCCCAAAAGATGGAAACGCCTCTAAGAACTGTAGCTTCCCATCTTTAAGTACACGAACTGTCCTTGTCAGCACCATCAACAATTGCCCCCCCTACAGTCCTATCTCTACGTTCCCAACAAGTAAAGCAAATTATAACGCCACCGTGTCTAAACTGCAACCTAATACAGTGTCTAAACTGCAACCTAACTGTATTTTCTACGGCGAATCAACTCGCATATCATTTCCACGAGACCAATCTGAATTCTGAACATTATACGGGTTTTACGGTGATAAGGAATTTGTGATCAAATCGGGGAAAACTCTATCGTAGAAATTTCGTCGGTAACCGCCGATTACCGGTGTTATTGGTGGATCCGATGAAATTTTATACCGTAAAAAATAAATTTATCTAATTTTCATCTTAATTCAAAAATTAGATAAGTTTTGTCTTTACGCGTAAAAATTCAAATTTCAATACAACATTTTCGTCCAAAATTTCACTGAAATATCCATTAAACACCGGTTAACGCTTTTATCGGTGGTAGGGTCCAATAAAATTTTCCCACCCATATAGTTTTCTGTGGATCAGATGGAATACTGCTACTAGTTTGGCTGGGTCGTCCTTTTCTTTTGAACTTGTTTTTAGTTTGGCTCAACTTTGATGGAGATAACTTGCAGAAAGTTTGGACTCTACCTGCGCGAATTGGCAACCAGAGGAATACGCACGAAATCGAAGAAGACCCACCGCAAATCCCGGCGGGATTAAATTTTCCTTTTACCTACCAACCGAACCGAGCCGAGCAGAACGAATCCATCATCTTCTCCTTCCTCCTCGTCCTCCACCCGCATTGCTTCTCCTCCCACCTCAACTCACACCACCACCTCCCCCTCCATATCTATCCCAACCCACTCACTCTCGCCAGGAGTGGATCAAATCCAATTTAGTATTCCCCTAACCACCTAGCTAGCTATATCGACTCCACTTCGCCATTGCCTTGTTGTCAGCACGTCTTCTTGGAGTGGAGAGGGGAGGGGAAGTGGAGGGAGGAGGAGGGGAGAGGAGATGAAGGGGCTGAGCGGGCCGAAGCTGCTGCTGGTGCACCCGTCGTCGAACAAGCCGTCCGGCGGGGCGGGGTCGCCGGGGGTGGCGCTTCATGCGGGCTCGCGGCGCCGGCTGTGGGTCGTCGTGCTCTTGGCCTGCATCGCCTGCCTGTCCCTGGCCACGCTGCTGTCCGCTGCGCGGGAAGCGTCGGCCGTCGCCGGGAGGAGGGTGTCGACCACGCTCGCGGTGTCGGCGGGGGGAGGAGGAGGAGGAGCGGGGGGTAGCGAGGTCGCCGGGCTGCCGGGGTACGTGTTCGACGCGCTGGTGCAGTACGCCGCGGCCGGGGGGAACTCGACAGCGAGCATGCCGGCGGCCGACGTGCGCGCCATCGCGGCGGTGCTCAAGCGGCTCGCGCCGTGCAACATGCTGGTGTTCGGCCTCGGCGCGGAGACGCCGCTGTGGCGCGCGCTCAACCACGGCGGCCGCACCGTGTTCCTCGACGAGAACCAGTACTACGTGTCCCACCTCGAGGGCCGGCACCCGGGGCTAGAGGCCTACGACGTCGCCTACACCACCACCGTCCGCGAGTTCCCCGACCTCCTCGACGCCGCCCGCGCCGCCCAGGCCGCCGAATGCCGCCCCGTACAGAACCTCCTCTACTCCGACTGCCGCCTCGCCATCAACGATCTCCCCAACCAGCTCTACGACGTCTCCTGGGATGTTATCCTCGTCGACGGCCCGCGCGGGTACCCTCCCTAGCCACTCCCAAGATCCAATTTTTATCAGCTTTCTTGCTCGGGCTAAGGCAGCTGAAGCTCTCCCCACTGTGGATTGGTTTTGATGGCGCAGGTACACGGCGTCGTCGCCGGGGAGGATGGCGGCGATATTCACGGCGGGGGTGCTGGCGCGGACGAGGAAGGAGGAGGGCGCGGCGACGGACGTGCTGGTGCACGACTACGAGAGGGAGGTGGAGAGGGCGTGCTCCAGGGAGTTCCTGTGCGAGGAGAACCGCGTGGCCGAGACCAGCACGCGGTCGCTCGCCCACTTCGTTGTGCGCGGCGGTAGCGCCGTCCACCGGGAGGCCTACTGCGCGGCGGCCACCACCACCGCCGCCGCGTAAATTTTTTTTACTTACCTCTTCTTTTTTTCCCCATCTTTTGATGGGCAATGACGATGATGTCGCCATGAGGGTGAAAAGAATAAAAAGGAGAAAGCTGAAGCCTGTAAAAATTGGTGAGACGAAAAGCAAGCACAGCGAATGTATCCACGGCGTCTCTTTTTTTGGGGTCTTGCTTTGCTTTGAGCATTTTTCACGTTCCATCGTATCAACCAGAACCAGAACCAGAAAAATTCCCTCAAAAACAAGAGCTGAAAGAGAAAGAAATTATTCACAAAACTCACGAAATAACTAGTGGGTAGGAGCTGAACACACTAAAAAAAAGGCCTAGTAGTACACGGGAAGAGAATCTGGAGTTAGTGTATGTTTGGTTGGTTCATATACTAAGGTCTTGTTCGTTTAGATTTGGTTTAATCAGTTTATAAATCTCTTAGCTTTTAAGTCAAGTTTTAGTGTTTATTAGTCTGGTTTTTTTATAGAACGTTGGTTTATTAAGTTGTGTATGAAGAGGAAGATGGAAGAGCAAAAAAACAAAACGATTTGCATTTATATGCAATGATATTTTGTGGATAATTTCAGCGAATTTTAATGGCAATCGGTTATTCCATTCCGCAAAAAAAATATTTTCCTGACTTATGACTTTTAAGTTTAAAATAATTTAAGTTTTTATAAGTCAGATAAAAAAATCATCATTTTATTTAGACTTAACATTTTTTACTTTTAAACCAGACAAAAAAACATAAACAAACAAAGTCTACAGATGTCATGGCTTTTTTTTCTTCCTAAACTCGCCTAAGTATATATTTTTTCATGAAAATCGGGCGCCAAACTTCGCCTAGCAAAAGAAATCTTTTTTCACTGCCGCATGTACGAGTCGTGGTCACGACGGGGCACGGCCGGAAAGCGCGGTGGAAGTGGAGCCTTTTGTCCGCTCCGTCGACCGTTGGCTCGATCGTCTCCTCTCCGGTTGACGCGACGCGAGGCGCTGCCGGCTCGTGCGGGGGGCGCAGCGGAATTGATAGCAACCGCTAGTGCTAACAGCTCGCAAATGGCGCTTCCAATTAGACTGCGCCATTGTGCCGAGGACGACGGCATCGCCAATTGCAACTGGACCTCTTCGAATGCAACGGCGGAGCAGCTCGTCGAGCTTGTTCACGTACGCTGAGCAAGAGGCACATATGCCATCTGATCTGGGACCCCGGAGTGACAAGGAACCCCACATGGAACGAACGAGGTGTCGATGTTGCCGCTTCATTGTCCCGGCCAAGTGCACAAGTACTACTTAACAACGACGGCTTGGCACCTTGCAGTTCTCTGTGGTAATACAGCTCGTATTCATGGCGGCGCCGGCGACACGAAACTAGCATTTCCTGACTGCTCGACTTTCCGAGTGGAATCGTACGCCGGGTTTGTACGGAGCCATCGGGAATTCGGGATCAATGATGAGCAGGTAAGCTTTTCCACCAGGATTAACGTACGAGAGCTATACAAAAAGGAGACTAGGAGAGAACATAACGAGTCTTGACCTGTCTGGCTGCCTAGCTGCACTTGCGCCGTTACACGTACAGGGATTATGCTTCGTTTAGTAGTCGGGAATACTCGTCAGCTCTTCTAAGAATTAAACTTGATTATGTAAAATTTCTCTAAAGTCTAGAGTTGTTTGGTGCCATAAAAGTCGGAAGTGAAGAATTCATCTTCTTCTTCTATCTTTTTTAAGGTGAAGAATTCATCCTCGGAGGAGATGATAACCCCGAGTTTTGACTAAAATAACATTGCACCATAATATCACCACGAAATCGCACAGACTCGCCAAGTTGCAATTTTGGCCTCCTGGGGCACGGAATCCCTCTCGTCCGGCACCCACAGACACTGCACCCTCGTCCACCCCCAGGGGCACAGATCCAACCTTGTCCTTCCACCAGGGGCACTTCAGTGCCACGTGGCACCTCGTCTGGCTCCCAGGAGCACGGTTGAGCCTCGGCCGCCCCTAGGTTACAACAGCCCCTAACATGATTATATATTTATTTATTTATTTATTAAACCTAATTGCTGCTTTCAGGGCTCGGATTCGCTTTGTCACCCGTATGTGCGAAAAACCTGGCGGATCGCATGCACGTAAAACCCGGTGATTTTTCCCTTTGCTTCGCGTGGCTATAAAACCGAGCAACGCACTCTCATTCCCCCACGCCAGACCCATTCCGCTCTGCGTAGAGAGAGGATTGATCGAGCGAGAGACAATACAGTTGGCCAAAATTAGTTTTGTTTTCTCTGCCGATTTGAGAGTGTTTAGAGAAGTATTTAGCGGTCGTTTTAGTAGAGTGATGAGGATTAAAATCTCTATGTATTACTTTAATACATAATTAAAAAACCATATGTCTTCATGGTCGTAACCCCTTAGGCTAACGACCCCGTGGTCGTAAGGATTCCAGATGTTACTTATAGGTACCCTAGTCGGACGAGGTACTGTACCCGGTCCCTGACCAGATGAATGCTCGTAGAAGCCTTGAACTGGTACTTGGATCTGATTCTAAGTATATTATTACCATGTGATGAATAGAACACATGTCATATTTGCTCTATACCACGCGACGGTTCATGGTCCTAAGACACTAACAATAACTACCATACGGTTGAGTGTCTCACAGACGTTAACCGATGACCAGTTACTATTTCACTAACATCAACTGTTCTTCCGACCAGCCGCGTCACTTCTAACATGTGTCTTCTCCAGGAGTAACTGCTACCTCTTCGTTAGTTATTTAAAGACGGGACACGGAGGAACAAGAGCATGAGATTGAGGCATCGCAATCAACATTAGATTCATATTTCAACTTTGATTCAATAGCATAACAAGCATTACACTCTGTGTACTTAGGATTAGTCCATTGCCTTGTTGAAGACACCCCTTGTAAAGGATCCAGTTCATAGCAATAAAAACAACTCTATTCTCTCCCAAGAAACTTTGGTTATTTTCCTCTATTTTATTTCATAAGGTCGGCAACTCAATCATCGACAGCTGGCGCCGTCCGTGGGAAGAAATCGTTGGGTTCTTGAAGATCGTTTTGCTCAAGCATTCTTCATTCACTCCTTTTGCTCTGTCATCGTTTTTGCGAACATGGCAGGGACTTGGGACGAAGAAAACTAGTTCGACTTGGTGGACTACTCCGACCTCGACATGGACGCGTGCATGCGCGCCATGGAAGAAAACAATATGTCCTCATCATCCTCCTCCGCTGGCACGCCACTCGCTGGGACCAGCAAGATCAACCGGATGGATTAAGATTCACCATCGCCATCTGTGGCACTTCATAAGGAACCGGTCGTTCCGACCAGTTCGGAACATCTGAATGCCTCTACAAGTTCGGTCAATCCGACCGGCAAGAACGGCAACGGCACCCCCAGCATCAGAGAGTCAACGTACTCTCAATGTTATCATGGGCGACCGGTATTCACCAAAGGCTTCTACACATTCCGGGAGCCAACCAACACTTGGTGAGAGTGTCAATGAAATTACCATTGCCACTGGTCGAAGCTTAAGTGGGAATGATAAAGCTCAACAAATAATCGTCAATCCGTCGGATCAGGCTGAATCCACCACAAAGTCCGCCAGAGGTGGTAATCTCTAACTGCTCTCCGTTGTGGAGGCTCCTGGCCAAAGCTCTGGAAGGCTCTCCCTTAGCTACGATGGGAGCTCCTCGGAAGATCGCCGGAGGCACGAAGTTAATGCAATCAGAGATACCAATCAGGTTCCCGTGCACAATCCTTCACGGTCTAACCCGCCATCACGTCCTGATGGAGATGGTACATGCGCTCAAACACCACCTGCCGGAGGCAATCAAACTGATGGACGTCCATCAGTTAATTCATCTGTTCCTACCTCACACCGTGTGATAAGTAGGACAAGGTAAGACAGAAGGTCGAAAGGACATTCCACTCATCTAACGCCCAATGCTAGTCAGAATCCTCTAACACCTTCAGTAACGCTTCAAAACCTGCAACTAGTTCGTGACCTTCTGGGTAACCCAGATCCTACTTTAACAGATACTCCAGGTTACGTGCAACTTGCAGGATAGGTGTCAGAGATCCTCCAGCAAACCATGCAGCGTACAGAAATGTACTGGGGCAAAGGGAATCGCAAAGTCACACGATGACTTCGTCCCAACACTCCTCCCTCAGCAGAGGACAGCATGGTCGGACGGAGGACTGGACGGTACCAAGACCCCATCGTAGATTTCGACCAGGGAATCACGAGGGAAGACGGCTCTTCTCAGTAGCCACTACTCCTCCTCACCAAGAGGAACAACCTCTTGGTACTGGTGACCTTCATCACCATCTCAACCAAGCAGGTGGTCAGAGGTGTTATGCTAGCGTCCACGACCGTTGGAACACCGGATACTAGATATGCTAATCTAAGGAACTAGTCCCCAACTGACTACAATCCGGGTCCTTTTCAAAGAAGGCACCACAACTCCATAACAGTTGTCGAGCCTTCTTAGCAGGGCTCCAAGCTGTACGTTGGCCGGACAGGTTCGACCAGCCAACATAGAGAAGTTTAATGGGACTCGGAACCTATTAGAATTTCTTTAGATTTATACTACAGCCATCAAAGCTGTGGGTGGTAATGACAATGTGATGGAAAATTACCTGCACACAGTCCTTGAAGGGTCTGCCTTATCGTGGTTGTTGAACCTGCTGGTCGAATCTATCTATACTTGGGAGAAACTCTGTGATATGTAGATTGCTAACTTCCAGGGGGCGTATGATCACCCCGGAAAAGAATACGATCTCCATCGGATCAGGCAAACGATCAATGAAACTCTTCAACAATATATCAAGAGGTTCAGCCAGGTTTGTAGCTCTATCCTAGAGGTCATAGAATCTTCGGTTATCTAGGCTTTTAAAGTAGGGCTGAAGAATCGACGGTTTACAGATGATATCGCCATGAATCCTCCGCGAACAACCGTCAAGCTTTTCAACATGGCGAACAAATATGCAGCCACTAGCGAGGCGATCGAATGGTGCGAAGCTATTGATCGAAAGTATAAAATACCTCAACCTGGCTTGGAAAAATAGGAGAAGAAAAGTAAGAAGTCTCTCAAGAGTAAGAAGAATCGCAAGCTCAACAATAAAGAAGTCCTTGCGATCCTTGAAAAAAATTATAAGGGCAAGAAAGACTTTTCGATCGGAACTAGGCAAAGGATCTGACCGATGACTACAAGAAAAATATGAAGTGGTGTCCACTCCACCAGGCAGTAGGGCATGATCTGCGCACCTGCCGAGCATAGTAAAAGAAACTGAAGGATTACTACTCAGGTAAATGTCTCTTCCCCTCTATATGTGAACTCAGAGAGCCAAGCTCCAAGAAGGACAAAGATGGCGACGAAGAAATAGAGTACCAGGATCCGCAACACACCGTGGATATGATCTTTGGATGACCTCTTCGTATGACTCAAGACGCCATCTGAAAACCGTAGAGCGGGAAGTGAACCTTATTGAGTCTTCGATCGACATCAAGCCATCCGGGTGGTTGGAGACAGCTATCTCCTTCAGCAAAGAAGACCGCCCCATCCCGTCGACTCGACCAGGTAGGTACTCTATCGTTATTGAATCTAGAATTAACAATTATAAAGTTAATTGAGTTTTGATAGATGGAGGAAGTTCTTTAAATATTCTATTTACGGGAGCATTGGAAGAAATGCAAATTCTCAGGTCGAAGGTAAAACTTGTGAAGTATGTTTTTTCTGGTATAGTTCCTAGTTCTACTACAAAACCGATAGGACAACTCTCCCTACCGATCACGTTCGAAAAACCTAAAAATTTTCGAACATAAAAGATTTCCTTTGATGTGATGGATTTTGAAACTACATACAATGGGATCCTTGGTCGTCCGGCATTGGCTAAATTTCTGATAGCTACGCATTACGTCTATCAGAGTTTAAAGATGTCAGGACCAAAAGAAGTCATCACGGTCCGAGAAGATAGAAAAATTACTTATGCGTGTAATCGAAAGTCATTAGAACTGGTCGATGAGCTTCCGACTAGAGGAACTAATCTGCCTTCCGTGCAGGTCAAGCACTCAAGACCCAAGATGACCCCAAAACCTTCCGACCAGACTCAAAGAGATACCACTCAACAAATGCGCTTCTTTGTAAAGCGCCAAAATGTCATCTGGGGTCAGGAAATGCTAATGCATCTTCCCAAAAAGTACTGGTTGGAGGAGGACTCAACCCTAAATAGGAAGAGTTTCTCGTATCCTTCCTCCGAGTAAACCTGGACGTATTCGCCTAGCAGGCGTCTGACATGCCCGGAGTCCCCAAGGAGGTGATCGAGCACAGGCTAGCTCTCTAGCCATACAAGAAACCGGTCAAGCAAAATCTAAGGCACTTCGTACCTGATCGGAAGGAGGCAATTCAGTCCGAGATTGACAAGCTCCTCGAGGCTGGGCTTATTCGTGAGGTCGACCACCTAGAGTGGCTCACCAACCATGTAATGGTTAGAAAAAGCAATAGAAAATGACGAATGTATATCAACTTCAGAGATCTTAATAAACCTTGTCTGAAGGATGACTTTCTCATTCCACGTATTGATCAACTTGTAGACTCTACTTCTGGGTATGAGTTATTATGTTTTTTAGATGCTTATTCAGAGTACCACCAGATTAATATGAGTAAAGATGATAAAGAGAAAACAACATTCATCACGCCATATGGTACTTACTGCTATGTTAAGATGTCATTTGGTCTCAAGAATGCTAGTGCGACTTTTCAAAGGTTAATGGAAAAAATCTTGAATCCTCAGATAGATCGAAGTCTAGAAGCCTACGTTGATGACTTGGTTATGAAAAGTATCAACACTAGCGATCACATTTCTGACCTACACGAGACATTCAACAACTTAAGAAGGCATAACCTTAAGTTGAATCCAGAGAAGTGTGTATTGATTTTTTCGGAAAGTTTCTTGGTTTTCTAGTTTCTGCTAGAGGTATTGAAGCAAATCTAGTAAAATATTGGCCATCGACAAGATGTGCCCTCCGACCACAAAGAAGTTAGTCCAAAAAATAACCGGTTATATGGCAGCGCTAAGTCTTTTCATAGCACAGCTAGGTGAAAAAGGGTTACCTTTCTTTAAGCTTCTTCGGAAACACGGAAGTTTCGAGTGGACTAAAGAAGCAAACAACGCCTTTGAGGAACTCAAGAGGTACCTTACGAGTGCTCCGATCTTAGTATCTCCAAGATCAGGAGAAACATTGCTGATTTACGTGGCTGCAACGCCACAAGCAGTCAATAGTGTACTTGTTGTAGAATGTAGCAACATCCAACGACCGGTATATTATGTAAGCGAAGTCTTGCATGGATCGAAAGAAAGATATCCACAGGTGCAAAAGTTATTCTATAGTTTCCTTATGGCTTCAATAAAATTAAGGCATTACTTTCAGGTCCACAAAGTGGTCGTACCTTAGGATATCCCCTTGGTCAAGTTCTCATAAATAGGGAATCTGCAGGATGAATAGCGAATTGAGCGGTCGAGATTGGGGCGTTCGATCTCCACTTCATCTCTCGAACAACAATTAAGTCCCAGGCAATAGCATAATTCATTGCCGAATGGACAAACCCTGAACCCACCCAAGGGCCCGAGTACGAATACCACGATGAGTGGACAATGTACTTCAACGACTCCTTAATGTTAAAAGGCTCGGGGCTGGAGTTGTCTTGATATCCCATACTGGAGAACACATCAAATACGTCATTCAGTTAAACTTTTCTGCCATAAACAATGTGGCAGAATATGAAGGTTTACTGGTAGGACTCCGAACAGCCAGAGTGCTCAGGATTTGCAGATTACTAGTGAAAGGCGATTCTCAACTAGTAACGAATCAAGTCAGGAAAGAGTATCAACACTCAAGTACCAAGATGTCATCTTATTTGGTGGAAGTACGGAAACTTGAAAAGCACTTCTTCACTTTCCAAATCCAACATATTCCTATAAAGGAAAACTTTCTGGTGGACCAGTTGGCACGGATGGCCTCCACAAGTTCACCTGTCCTGCCCGGAGTTTTTCTCTAGAAACTCGATTCACCCTCGATGGTCAAGTATTCCGAGGACATAGGTGCTCCATTAGAGGTCGTACAAATCGACCATGGTAGAAATTGGATGACGTCGATTTACAATTATCTTCAACATGGTATTATTCCTGAAGATTATGTAGAGGCCGATCGTATAGCTCGAAAGGCCAAATCATACATTCTAATCGAAAGTACCTTGTACAAATGAGGATTTTACAGAGTGTTGATGAGATGCATATCTCAAGCAGATGGCATTAAGTTGCTATCGGATATTCATGGAGGAGTCTGTAGAGTACATCATTCCTCCAGAACACTGGTCGATAAAGCCTTTAGACAAGGATACTACTAGTCAACTACCCTTCATGATGCAAAAGAGCTCGTGACAAAGTGTGTATAATGCCAATTTCATAGTCGACAAGTACATCAACCGGCACAAGCTTTGCAGATAATTCCTCATTATTGACCTTTTGCGACCTAGGGACTAAACATTCTGGGACCTTTCCCAAGGGCACCTGGGGCTTCAAATTCCTTTCCGTCGTGATTGACATGTTTACAAAATGGATAGAAGCCGAGCCAGTTGTTAAAACATCAACTGAGGCTACTAAGAGGTTCCTCACAAAAAAACATGATCACGCAATTTGGTATACCTAGTCGTATAATCACGGATAATGGTACCCAGTTCTCCAGCGGAAATTTCCAGGAATTCTGCGAAGATCTAGGTATTAAAATACATTTCGCTTCTATCGCTCATCCGCAGAGCAACGGAGCAGCCGAGCGAGCTAATGGTATATTAATGCAAGAAGTCAAAAGCGGGATTTCAACCAGTTAACCAAATATTCAGGGGCTTGGGTTCAATAACTTCCTTCTGTATTACGGGTCGTTCGAACCACGACCAGTCGTGCGATCGGTGAAACATCATTCTTTCTAGTTTATGGTGCTGAAGCCATGCTTCCTCCGGAACCGAAAATTGGTTCCGTTCGAACTAATTGTTTTAACGAAAACGATCAAGAACAACGAAGAATCGACGACGTCAATTTCCTTGAAGAATGACGAAACCAAGCCCTCATACGATTGGTGGTCTACCAACAAGCCATGCGAAGGTGCCACAGTCGTAAGGTGCAACCTCGCAGTCTAGCTGTAGGTGATCTGGTTCTAAGAAAAATTTAGAGTCAGGCCAATCGCAATAAACTTTCTTCTAAATGGGAAGGTCCTTACATAGTGGTCGAAGTCACTCGACCTGGCTCAGTACGACTAGCAATGTCAAGCGGGCATGTTTTGTCAAATTCTTGGAACATTGATCAATTACGTAAGTTCTTTGTATAATTTTTACATCATTTCAATACATATTCATTTCTTTTTTCGATGAGTGATGTTATTTATATATCTGTCATCCATTATCTAGTCGTATACTTTGTTGTCTAACTGGTCGGAAAAGATCTATTTCCTTCGATATCCTTTCAAAAGGATCTCTTTATACTTTTTGGCCTCGACATGATCGTCACAAGTCATAAGGGTCCTAGTCGTGACCATCTCAGTTATGGTTCTCACGCACAACCATACACTCTTTTCTTAAAAGAAATAAGTAAGAGAGCATAACATAGGCAATATGCTATAGTTATTTACATGCTTAAGGATTTGAATACTATCTTTCTACATTTCAATATTTTGTTCTACTCTTGTTTGGCTACTGGTCGGGACATGGAAAACCACCTAGTCGAAATCTCTCCTCTCTGCATGTGGTCCTGCCCACTAGAAGGAGTTTCCTAGCGACGATCTTTTTATTAAGATCCTCGCTGCCAGTCAGACTTGAGCATGAGCACGTTTTGCGAAGTGTCTATTACGTCTGTTAATCTTAAGCAATCTTTACGACCAGTTTTGGATAATATGTATAAATAAGACCACGTATCATTTGTGCATATATTTTTGCATGGTTCTTTATCATTAAGATAAGTCTTGCAACATCTTTCGACTATGAAGTATACTATACAATATTTTTGATTATGGGACTAATCTATAGCTAGTCGAAATCATACACTGGTTCCGACTAAGTAGATTTTCCAGTGTTACTTTGATCTTTTTTAGCAACATAATCAATGCATACTTTGTATTATGGTCTTAGCTTTCACTATCTTTCTTGGTCTACTTCTTCTTAGTAAAGTTCTTCTACTAATACAAGCAGTCGGGGGCTAGAAAATATATGAGTAGCAAAAGTGAAAAGAAAAAAAATTAAGACTTTACTGATGATAAAAAGGTAAGTTTTTTTACATTCCTAATTCAAAAAATTACAAACATCTACTTCTCGGGGTTGTTAGACTGGTCGCTATGTGATGGAGATCCGACCTCTATATCCTCGACAACCTTATTTCCAAGAAGTAAAATCTCCTCTATCAACTTGGTTGCTTCACCCTCTGGAGAGTTGAAGTCTTCTTCAACAGCTTGGAGATGAACAGAGGTGTTGGAAGCCTTCAGCTTTGCCAAAGCAATGATGACTCCGTTTGCAACGGCATCTTTCATAGTCTGGGCATGGTTTTCCAAAGTAGATATAAGCAAACCTCTAAGATCTTCAAAGAGTCGGCTAAGATAATTGATCTTCTCCGCTGGATCTCTCAAGGTATGCAGACTTGATCCCGACCCCGTGTCGAAAATCATCTTTTTAAAGCATTGACTTGTTCATCAAGACTTTGCCCAAGAGTTGCATCCTTGTCATGTTCAAATTCAAGAGCTCTTTTCACTCTTTTTAGCTTTTGATTTTACTCTGTTTAAGTAGATCAAAGTTAAAAAGTATATAAAACTTAAAATACATAGAAAACTGTTAGGCTTTACGACCGATTATTAGTGAGGATCCCAATGCACTTGGTCTCATAATTTTTGAGTCTCCGAAGAAGTTCTATTCGTTTTAATTTCCGAAGGTTTGAATTTGGGAGCATGAATTTGGCTAAGTCCCAAAGGCGGTCCGACCGCTCACTGGAGCGGTCGAGCCGGTTTCTATGAACGTCGGCCAATTTTGTGGCGATGTTGATTTGTTATGTCAAAGTCATTGGTATCGTGGCATATGGTTTGCATGATGCATGTTTTGACTAACATGGGTCAAGTTGTGAAGAACTTGTTCGAATTCGTGTTTGCTTGTCTATGGTTGTGCGGGTAGCTTGGTGGTCAACGACGGTCAGCGGCGAGGAGGATCGGGACTAGACTTGGAGAGTTGAGGTCGAACGATCGACGATGCTTCGGGTAGTCAACGACTCAAGCGTGACACAAGATGGACAAGGGTGACCTATTGGCAAATCCATGGTGCATGGTGAAGCGGTTTAGGTCAAAGGTTAAAGACGCGGCCGCAAGCGTGCGTGTGTGACCCGTTTGTTAGTGGGCCTTAACGGAGCCCAATGGAGTCAAACCCTAGGAGTCTAGGCCTCCACTATAAATAGGGGAGGTGGTGGTCGCACCATCTAGCTCTTTTCTCTCTCGCCTTTTATGTTTCAAAACCCTAATTGTCTTTAGGGAGTTGAGGTGGAGGCTAGGGCTCTTGATGGTTTGTGGTGAATTTCGTGATCTTTGATTGTCTCTTGATCCATGATGGTGTGGATGTAATCCAAAGATCAACCACGAAATCAATCTATGCAAGGTTTGCTTGAGATAAGTCTCTTCCGTTCTTGCTTTCAATTTCGTGTTTTTAGGGCTTTCTTTGATCCATGAGTTTGTGATTGATTTTTCACGTGAATTAGCTTCTTTGTGATGTGTGTGAATCTATCTAGCATCATCTTGATCATCAATCACTCACGAACAAGCATTAGGATCAAGTTTTCGTTCTTGCCCGATTTTAGACCTTACGTTAATCAATTGACAATTGCTCAAGATCGTTCTAAGAATTATCATATTATTCGATTGGAATAGGTCCTCAATAGCATAGAGAAGGTGTGTGCAAAGTTTCGTGAAGTTTGGAGTTGAGAATCAAAAGTTAGACCTAATTGCAACCGTCATCGGGGTGATTTTATTGTTTCAGATCGGTTACAGATCGCCGTCCGGTCCGATGGCCGTCACCCGGTCCGACCGATTTGGATGTCCGACCGCCAAGACAACGCGGTCGACCGCTTCGCAATCGGTCCGACCGGTTGATCTGAGGTCGACCGCAAGATTTGTGTTGCTTTGATTCTTGCCGATTTTTGTAGCATTGCTTAGGGGTTTAATTGGATTCAATACTAGTCTTCCATTTGTCTTGGTATATTGATCTTCATAGCTTTCTAATAGCTACCGGAGTGAAATTGTATTGAGTTCATAATTTGTGAAAAAGTGGCGTGCTCCTATTCACCCCCTCTAGTCGCCTTTACGGTCCAACAAGTGGTATCGAGCCGGTTAGTTCAATCTTGATCTTAACCGTCACCGAACTTTGGCGATGGATAGATTCTCTACAAAACCGCATATGTTCAATGGACAAGACTATGCATATTGGAAGAATCGTATGCGATTATTCCTTGAGAGCGAGGACAAGCTATATGGGACGTTGTTCGATCCCGCTCATTATTCCCGAGGTTGAAACTCCGCATACGTGGTTCTTTTGGCTAACAACAACAAGGCCAAGAATCTTTTATATGGTGCGCTCGGAGACAAGAATATGATAGGATTTGCAATTTTGCATCGCATTACCTAGATTTGGAACACTCTCGAAACATATCATGAGGTTCGTCCCAAATTAAGAAAGTCGCCAAACAATCTATAAGCGTGATTATAACAAATTTGAGATGCGTCACGAGAGAGCATCGATGACATTTTCAATCGTTTAATAAAGTGATTAATCAAACGAAAGTTGTTGATATTGAATATTCTCAATCTGAAAATGCCACCCACCTCTTGGTCGCAATCAACACCAAGGAGTGGGAGATGAAGGCTCTTGCTATAGAAGAGAATGTTGATCTTTCAAGTCTTACTTTAGAATTGCTTTATAGTAAACTCAAGACTCATGAAATTAAAAGAGTTGATCATCCCAAGAAAGATAATTTAGCTTTGGTAGCAGATCCTCTCAAAAGGCTTTTGATGACTCTTTTGAATCTTCTTACGGATTTTCATTTGCTTGTTTATCTGCTATTCATGAAGAGGAGCTTGAGAATATCCACGAGGTTGAGTTAGCCCTTTTAGCTAAAAAATTCACACGGCTTACAACAATGTGAGAAATAAAAAGAGAGGTGGTCTGTTACTTGCTATGAGTGTGGAGAGCTTTACCACATCCGCCAATTGCCCCAAGCTAAAAGGTAAGGGTAAGCACAGGGAGGAGAAGACGACTTGGAAGAAGCCTCATGAGAACAACTCGAGTATGATCTTTGTCAAGCTCATAAAGGCCGCTCATAGGGTCCTTGCCGCTTTTGGAGAGCAATCCGTTAGCGATGTGGACTCGGGAGCGAAGAGGATAAGAAAGGAAGGCCAAAGACTTCACCGGCATGTGCTTCATGGCTGACACCGACGACATTGATAATGATGAGGTATCTTTTTCTTATGATGAGCTTTCTGCTAAATATAATTCTATAGTTGAGCAAGTGCTTAGTCAAGATGAAGCGCTAGAATTTGTCATGACTAAAAATAAGAAACTAGAGTCAAAAATTGGTAAACTAAAACTAGAACTTACAAATGTTAAGACTCTTGAACCTGATGAATGTTTATCTTGTCATGATATGCACTCAGAATTGGCTAAACTGCAATCTGCTCACAATATTGCTTTACAACAACTTGAAAATGCTAGAACTGAGCTAATTGAAATTAAATCTGCCCCTTGTGAAAAATGTTTAGAGTCTAGCAAGTTGATTGCTTATGATGTGATTGATTCTAGCCCTTGCACTTCATATTTAGAAAAAGAACGTGAAATCAAAGATATCTTAGAAGCTGCTAGAGTCAAATATGCTAAGCTTAAGGACAATATTGAAAATACTACTTGTGCTTCTTGTTCCACTCTTAAGCTTGAAATTGCTTTATATAAGGAGAAATCTATGGATAAAACTAGTGATGCTTGTGTTAGTTTAAGAAAAGAAAATACTTATCTTCATGATACATTAGAGAAATTTTCTAAAGGTAAGAAACAATTAAACATGATTCTTGACAAGTCTAAAACTCCTTATAAGAAGCAAGGTTTAGGATTCAATTCTTTTCAAGACAATTCAAAGCCAAAAGTCATTCAAGTCTTGGAAAAGGTTTAATTGAATTCAAAACCGAACTCCGCAAAAATATCTTTTAAATCTGCGGTTTTGCCCAACCTTGTATTAATTCAAATGGTGCTTCTTCTAGTGGTACCAAGTACCATTGCACTTATTGCAAGAAAGGTGGGCATTTGATTGAATTCTGTTGGCGTAGGTTGAAAAATGATAGGAAAAATCTTGATAGAATCTCATTCAGCAACCTAGAGCTTTTATGAGACATGGTAACACCGAAAGGAATAAACGGATTAGGATTTTCTCACATGCTAATCATCATGCTTCTACATATCTTAATTCTCATGTTCTTCAGTGCCGGTCCGATCATTGGTAGTCACCGGTCTGACCTTGACAAAGACAACACCTACCGAGCCACCGACGCTTTAATTCCCATGTTAACTTAAACATTGCTCATAATGTAATTTTAGATGAAATCAAAGATAACATTCGCTTTGCATACTACTCATGCAGACGTGTGTCTCGATCTTGGGTTCCCAAGTCTTGTTTAACTAACTTGATGTCGAGACACATCGTTCTTCGCGGCCTTGATTTTTCGGGATTGCCGCGGAAGAGGAAGGGCACGTGCTTTGTCAACTCCATTATTCACATCATATTGCGGAGACTCAAGATGGTTCACCTCCTTCACTGTGATCGACGGGTTTCAAGCATCTCCAGAACTTCCCATCACCGGCCGTTAAGCTCTTATTCGGTACTTACACTCTACTCTCTTTGTATGGCATTTGATATTCTGTTCTTTATCCTTGTCCATTCGGGGTTTTTCTTATCCTAATTGTGCGGGTCGTCGGCTAGATAGGAAGAGTACCTCAGCGCTTGTCACCCACTAGATTCTTCTCTTGTATCTTGTTTTTATCCTCACCAAATCTTTAGACCCAACTAGGTTTGCCACCTTGAGAAGCGAGTTAGGGTTATTTATCCTTATGGGTTGGTTTGAGGGGAGTTCGATCTTTTCGATCTTTCCTTGTTCTTTTGATCTTTTATTGTTCTTTTACGGACTTAGTGATCTTTTTGAACTTTTTAGGTTTTAGGCTTTTTAATTGCATCTCATTGTGTCATATTGCATTCATATGAAAAATCCAACAAGTGGTATAACAACAAGTGGTAACAACAAGTGGTTACAACAAGTGGTATGAAAAATCCAAAAAGATGCATTATAATATAAGTTTTTCTGCTTATCTTTTAAAATTGATGGAGCTTTGTCTATTACCCTTTGGAGCTTTTGTATTTCAATTCTTGCTCAATGTCATGTCTAGTTCTTTGACTTGCTAGAATTATCATGCTTTTACATGTGTAGCTAAGTCTTTGCTATATGAGCTAGAACCTTTTAAACAACTCAATTAAGAAATTGCAATTTGTGGATGTTTTAGCGAGTTGCGCAATTAGTGCTCCTCTTGTGACATTGGCCTGTCGAATTGCTTTGTTAGCTCTTTGATCTAAAATTGACCATTACTTGAGCTTTTGTGTTCTTGAGATTCTAAAACCGCTCATGTGAAAAATGAAAATCAAGATTGTCTTATGCTTAATTTGTGCCAAACTATTCTTACGAGACCGCTTGTCAAATGACATAAACTTGGAGATAGTTTGATGAACAGACGATCTCATGGGAACCGCTTGTCGAAATGACATGAACCTCAAGATTTGTCGCCCGGTAGAAGCTTAGAAAGAGTTTGTGGATGGCTCCTAGTCCGGGATCTTCTTTACTAAGATATACCTTTAATCAACTTTTGGTGAAGCTTAGGATGAGTTTGTGGATGGCTCCTAGTCCGAGGATCTTGTCACTAAGTTAGATCATTAGTCAACTTCAATATTCAATGCAAATGAGAAAAATGTTGACAAATGGGCGTTTACAAAATATTGAGCAAAATGATTCAATACGGGACTTGATTGACTCTTAATGTGGTCTTTGTTAGATTTTTATCTCACTTTGACATTTTGACATGGCCAATTTCACTTTAGAATCCTGTTGATGAACTTCTTTGAATTTGAGCGTTGCTTAAATTGATCAAATCTATTGCTTTACTTTTGAGCCTTTGTGCTTAGCTTTGATATATATGTCTTACCATGATCTTGCTAAGCTATTTGTCGGGCTTGATATTTGTTTGTGCAATATTAGAGATACTAGCTTGTTCTTTTGGGTAATCTCCAAAGCTTCTTGTAATCAAAAATTGAAAATACAAAAATTGAAGCCACTCCATTGCACTTCATGCATATTCCTCTTTATGCTTCTTTTGGTTCTCGCTTCTTCCTTTATTCTATATTTATTATCTCCGGATGAGAGGAAGGCGTGATTCCTTGATGAATCCATTGTCAAAGGGGAGAAGATGTGTTAAATGAGAAGAGAAGATGTGTTAATAAGAAGATATTTCTTTATTGGGGAGAAGTTTACACAAAGGGGAGGGCGAAAACTTAAAAATTGAGGATCATAGTGAGGGGAGTTCTAGAGTTGCATTCTTATTGTCTTATTGAATATTACGAACTTGAATTGCATTCTTTTATACTCACAATGATCATAGGTCAATTGAACTTCATATGGACCTTATGTGAGAATTTTGACCCTTTTCGAAATCAAAGTTTTTATGCTTTCTTTTGCCTTGTCTCACATGCCTATACTATTACGATGCCACTTGGTCATGTTCATTGCTTTTTCTTGCTTATGGACCAAGTTGTGCCTTTGTCTGGCTGTGAGTAAACTTCGTTTTCAAACCTCTTACTTACATTTTTCGGATAATTGCCAATGTGTTCATCAAGGGGAGATTGTGGATTTCATGGGAATATGTTACGAGATCTTTGGATGATGTGACAATTGGCAATGGCGTTTACGGTTTGTAGTTTCACGTGTTTTCGACAAAGCTACTGTGTATTCGGGCGAGGCGGTCCGACCGGTCCTTGCAGCGGCGGTCCGACCGGTCCCAAATCGGTCGGACCGGCCATGCAAGCGATCGGACGGTGGTGACCTAAAAGTGTTCAAAACAGTGGGCCAAAAATAGGTGTTGTAGGCAAGTGAGGGGATCCCAATGCACTTGGTCTCATAATTTTGGAGTCTCCAGAAGAAGTTCTATTCGTTTTTAATTTCCAGAAGGTTTCGGAATTTGGGAGTATGAATTTGGCTAAGTCCCAGGCGGTCCGACCGGCTCACAGGGAGCGGTCCGATCGGCCAAGGGGCGGTCCGACCGGCTCACCTGGAGCGGTCAGACCGGTTTCTACTTGAACGTCGGCCAATTTTGTGGCGATGTTGATTTGTTAGGTCAAAGTCATTGGTATCGTGGCATATGGTTTGCATGATGCATGTTTTGACTAACATGGGTCAAGTTGTGAAGAACTTGTTCCCGAATTCGTGTTTACTTGTCTATGGTTGTGCAGGTAGCTTGGTGGTCAACGACGGTCAACGGCGAGGAGGATCGGGACTAGACTTGGAGAGTTGAGGTCCAGAACGATCGACGATGCCGGGTGAGGTCAACGACTCAAGCGTGACACAAGATGGACAAGGGTGACCTATTGGCAAATCCATGGTGCATGGTGAAGCGGTTTAGGTCAAAGGTTAAAAGGCGGCGCTTGCGCAGCGTGCGTGTGTGACCCGCTTGTTAGTGGGCCTTAACGGAGCCCAATGGAGTCAAACCCTAGGAGTCTAGGCCTCCACTATAAATAGGGGAGGTGGTGGTCGCACCATCTAGCTCTTTTCTCTCGCCTTTTATGTTTCAAAACCCTAATTGTCTTTAGGGAGTTGAGGTGGAGGCTAGGGCTCTTGATGGTTTGTGGTGAATTTCGTGATCTTTGATTGTCTCATCGATCCATGATGGTGTGGATGATCGCCGGTCCGACGCCTGTCACCACCGGTCCGACCGATTTCGATCCAAATTTCAAGGACTTCTTTGATTCTTTCTTAGGGTTTAATTGATTCAATACTAGTCGTCAAGTATTCAATCGAGTTCATAATTTGTGAAAAAGTGAGCGGTCCTTAGCCTGGATTTCTTCAAGCTTTGTTATTTTGGTATTTTTTTTTGCCATGATCTCTTTCTTATTTGCCTCTAATTCTATCAATCATGATAAGAGGAGAGTTCAGAAGTAATAAAGAGGTACCAAGAAGAAAAGAAGATAGACTGGAAGGAATGTTTACTTCTTAACTAGAATTCTCTTTTTCCAAGTTAGGAATTCGCTTTGTCAGTCCTTCGACCACAACAATATTATAAATCATATGCTACCACAGATAGCAAACTTCTTTATATTTTTTAATGAATTTAAAGAAGAGACAAAAGGGTGATCGAAGACGCTTACCTCAACCGCTATGTCATGATATTGGGAGTAGATAAGGGTAGGATCAGTCTCCAACTAACGACTCGACACTCTCTTCCAGACCTCCTCAAACAACTAGTTATCAGGAATTCACTGGTGGCCAGAGAAAAAAACTAGGACGATGAGACCTTACGGCTGGTGAAGAACTCCTCTCCCCTTGGGTGGTCTCAACAGGAGGCGAAACCTGCTGAGGCTCTTCTTCGACTCTTGTCTCCTCGACACGATTGGAACCGTTTTGAAGTCTGGAGCATCCAGAGCTGCCACCTACTCGGAGGCTGGCTCTACCTCTTCCTCATGGATTTTTTTCTTGAGTGTTCGGTAAAAAAACAATTAGAACACCAAAAGACCTATCAAATGGAAGAAAGGAAATTCAAAATTTCAGAAAACCAGAAGATATTTGGTCGTCTTCTTGGTCTTAATCTTGAAACACTCGGGAGCATATTCCGTGACGCTTGCCTTCCTCTTCTTTCTCAACAATTTTATAGAATCCGAACCAGTAAGGTTGGTTAAACCTCTCATATCCTCCGACCCTCGGTCAGAAGTGATAACCATGATCGAGATCCCTGATTAGCTGGTCGGACACAGTGTCTTTGTTGGCTTCTATGACAGCTACTTTGGTAGCAACCGTCTGGTCGTGAACGACCGCTATCGGGCCTACGACCTCTGTCGCCCCAACCTGCAGGTCTGTCTTTTCTCCCATCTAATTTAAAAGCTAATTTAAATTAGGTGATGAATTTTTTCCATCTAAAATATATACTCCCTATCTTTTAAATTAATATTATTATTTTTTTAAAAAAATCATACATTGCAACTGTTAACCTGTAACATTACAACGCTGGGAGGGCAAAAACATCACAGAAATGTTGGACTGTTCTGACAAGAGCATTTGGGAATTACATCGCACGGTGCACTAGAACCTGGCAAAACTTGTTCTGGACAATAGCAGAATGGAAGGAACCTACTCCAAAATTTGACCCACAGCAGTGACCTAAAGTTACAACGTGGCGTGGATTGATTATCGCCTCCTCATACCCCTTCCACCACCGCCCCGCATTGCTGCTCCACCACGGCCACCCATCGCGCTGGCAGCAGCATCACCTTGTGCGCTTTCAGACTGAACATAGATGATAACCCAGTTAGATTATGTGAAGTCTATTCTAGCACCAATATGCATAGAAAAGACTGGCACAAAATTATAAAGATGAAAATAGATATGTGTTTGGCCGAAACAGTTTTTTCACTGAAAACTTTAGCAAGAGAAATAGAACACCCCAAGCATTATAAAAGTTGAAAATTCCTAAACAAAGATTTAGATCGAGCATACGCCGCAACAAAATAAAACGAACATGACCACACTAATTACAAGGTCATAGCAACTATACAGTGACGTGGCTATATGTCTACACACTGAAGCCTGGTTAACTTACATGTCTAAAAGGGTGGTACCAAACAATTAGCAAACAATAAATAATATCAATTCTCTCCAATCCCCTGGCCATCTTTTTTGTTTCAAGTTACACATGGAAACAAAACCATGTTCCTAGCACAAGTAGAATTTGTAGGTAATGGCAAAAGAAAAAAATGGACAATATAAAATTTGAAAACATTTGGGCAAGTGCTGGCCACGTTTTATTATGACAGAAAATAGTCACTGAATACTTTTCCATACCTTGGGGTTTTTAACGGTCTCGTCCACACTGAGAATAAGGCAAGAAGCTTCTGCTGCAGCATTTATAGCATTGATCTAGAAAATTGTTTTGTGAAGCCAACATAAGAATTGGGATATAAAAACCAATTTAGTAAAATGGAAAAAGCACAATTACCTTCACAACTGCAGGTTCCCAGACAAAGTTAGCAAAGGAATCTGAAATTCCACCAGTGTTGATGTCCACACCATAGTTAGCACCTTCACCTGTTAAAAGCGAGCAACGAATTAGAAAAAATGCAGTTTACGAGTGACTATGGTACATGTGTATGTATTTTATGCACTTTGCATACACTTCTTCTACCACCCATTGCTCACCCTGCAAGTTGGGGTGGGAAGAGTGGCAAAAATTGTGTGGGGGCAAAACAATGAGAATGCATCAACTAAATGGGTTGAAAACTTGCAACAAAGATTAAATATCGAAGCAAATCTAAATGTAACCTACCAGATGCATGTTTCTGTCTGAGCTTATTGAGCACATCAGTTGCATCAAATCCAGCATTGTCACAAAGCTGTCTTGGAATCACCTGCAGACAAATTTATTTCAATTGAGAAAATTGCATTGTGTGTACTTGCAGACAGTGATTTATAACAACTAAACAAACATCAACTAAAACCAAATAAGTCGTGAACATGAATACAGAGCCTTCTCGGTGTTATTCACAAATTGCAGTGCTTGCTCAACATAACCTCACAAGGCATATACTCTTTATTTCAGCAAAGCTTCAAACCAACAGTAGCTCATCAAAAGTGAAGGGCATCCATATTTCCATACCAAAGGGCTGGCTGAAATTATTGATTTATGTTCATTCTAATGTTGCATGCATGGTTATTAAGTCTTCGACTGGTCAATGACTTGAAGCTGTACTTGCTTTTTGCTGTAGGAGAGTTGGGGGACTTGAAGCAGACTTAGTCTGCTTTTTGCTGTCCTACACGCCATCTCTGCCTCTCTCTTTTTTTGCTTGCTGCCTCCTCGGTTTTGCTGTTACTTTTCTTTCTCTTAGTCTATATTTCCTACTGCCTGTAGTATTGCTAGCTGCCTCCTCGGTCTTGCTGCCATTTTTCTTTCTCTTAGTATATTTCCTACCGCATGTCTATTACTTTATTGCTGACTAATCTTACTGGCTGCCTGGTACACGCTGCTAAAATGCTTATTTTATTTGCTGCCTTAGCGACTTCGAATGTGTGTAAAGCGTCGCCTTGCCTCGCGCCTTAGCGCTTAAAAGGTGTGAAGGGTGTAGGTCGCCTCGCCTTACCGCCTTAATAACCATGGCCACCGCCTGCCACTCGTTGTCGCCCTCGTCCTCAGCTCCCAGCTCGCCGCCGCCCTTCGTCCTCAGATCCCGAGCAGCCGCCGCCGGCCGTCGTCCTCGGCTCCCGTCGCCCCTCGCCCTACAAATCCCGTCACCTATCGTCGCCCTCGCCCTGCAGATCCCGTCGCCCTCGCCCCGCAGCTCCCGCCGCTCGTTGTCGCCCTCGCCCTACAGCTCCCGTCGTCTATCGCCGCCTTGCCCTGCAACTCCCACCGCCCATCGTCGCCCCAGGTAAGCTCTCTATGTTTCTCTATTTCTCCATTTCTCTGATCCCTCTCTGTTTCTCTGATCTATGCTGAGTGCTGAGTAAAGAGTAAACATATACCTGAACGTGGTGCTGACTAAAATACTACATGTGTCCACTATCCATATGTAAGCATCATGGCATAGCAATCTTCAACTCCAACTCAACTTCAACTCTAAATCCGACAGCGAACACCAAAGGGTATGATCTGGCTAATGATCCTAAGCAGAAGGCTAAGTCTAATGATCCGGATGGAAGTATTGCTTTTGGCCAATTATTAGCAACCGAGATTTGATCCAATGTTCGCTTTGTGATCGAAAGATATCGAGAGGAATCAAAAGGTTCAAGGAGCATCTTGCAGGTGGGTTTGGAGATGTTAAAAAATATACCAAGACTACAACAGCAATCATGAAGAGATGCGATAAGCTTTGTGAAAATACAAGGGCAAACCACTCTTCCTAGATTATGATGATGGAGGAGAAGATGATGTGAGTGTGACAACAACCGACAAGGAGTCCCAAGCCTCTGTTGTGTTAAGCCATGTTGATGGATTGTGATGGTTATGCATTACTTTTGCTATTTGAGCCTTGAGAACTTGTTGTCGTATTTATTTAACTATCGTGTAGAACACTATTGTCGTTGAGAACTTGATGTTTTAGATGCTTAATTTCCTAATTGCTCATTTATTTGTTGTTATGTTCTATGATTTGTATTATCTTCTTTAATTCATGGCGCTATATTGCTCTCCCGTGAAGGTATTGTATGAGTTCATCGTAGTTTATCTTCATCGTATGCTCATTCTTGTTTTTATTATTTTGAGATGGATTCAAATCATGCTTCAAAGATGGATTCAACAAGTCAAATGAAGGAGTTTGGACTCAAAACATGCAACTCATCAATCCTCTCTTTAATTCAAGCTATAGATATATTTTTCAATCACTGCAATACAAGGTATATAATATATACTTGTGTACATACATATCACTGCCACATGAATAGTACCTTTCGACTAGTCGATATTTACAGGGAGGTAATACAATGCTCTCAAATAATAAAAAGGCATTTTTATAGCGAATTAAGGGCCTGATTTGCATCGGTGCATCCATCCACTACACTACTAACCGGACCACTTTAAGATTTGGTTTAGTTTTTGGAAGAGCAATAAAAGCACTATCCATTGATTCCATTCATATTTACATTTCCCAACAATCACATTACACACACAAAGTTCCACTTATACAAGCAGCAAGAGATCCTTTAAAAAAGCTCACATATGATTAAAAAGGTAAACAAGAACGAATTTAATATGAATTGGAACGGAGAAGAATGGACTAGGAAGATGTACCTCAAGGGCTTTAGCAAATGAATTTACAAAAAATTGAGACTTCCCAGCTATGGTCCGTGCATACTGTCTGAGATACTTGCTTATTTCCATCTAATACAGAAAGAAACATATTATCATAACAATATATGTGGAAGATTGCATCATTTAGCTTAAGATGAAAATGCATACATCAACAGCACCACCGCCAGGCACAACTGTTGAGTTCTTAAGAGCTCTCCTGACAATCATGATGGCATCATGGAGGCTTCTTTCGGCTTCCTCAATGAACTATTTTAGCATTAACAACTGCATTAGTATGGTTATGAGTAATTTGTAAACTTGAGAAATCATATATAGCAGTAGAGGACCTGATCTGCACCACCGCGAAGAACTATGGTTGCTGTTTGACCAGAAGGACAGCCACTAAATATGTTAAACCGTTCATTGCCCACCTGTCTTTCCTCAAAAACTTCGCAGGAACCAAGAACCTTTTCAACAAAAAGAACCACCACAAATTAAGTCAGCTTACATATATTGCCAAGCAACTAATGTTAACACGTGTACTCACGATTCAAGCCAGTATCCAAATATAGACAAAAAAAAAGAACATAAGCAAGATTACCTCATCAATGACATTGTTCACCGATGTCTGAACAGTTCCACCTGTTGCTGCTGCAACACGTTGTAAATCCTCTTCTGTTACACGACCAGCACAGAAAATGTCCCGATCTGCAAAATACTGCATAAAATAATATTCACTGAGCCCAGGCTACAGTACTACAGGAAAACAAATCTGAAAACAGAATGAGAATACATACCTGTGTTGCAAGATCACCAATTGCCAACCGAGAAAGGACTATTTTTGCCCCACTTTTTACACATTTATCCAACTTGTCATAAATAATGTTCCATTCAGCATCAACAATTGACTGATATTGCAGAGGGTCTGACAATCTAGAGAAATAAGGCTCAAGTGAGACAGAGAGAAAAAAGAGGAAAGAAACCGTGCATAAAAACATGAGTACATATCAAGGTAACACTGTAACAGTGCTCAAATTGGGTTAACATACCTGATCTCTGCATTTTCTTTCTCAGATTTCAATTCTAGCTCAATGTTCAGCGAAAGAATCTTTGGATTCAAGAACTTCTTTGGCTGTTGCTCAAATCCAGCATATGAAAATGTCTTCTTGAAGGCAACACCATTAACAAGGAAGGAATCTCTCATCGTACCTCCAGGAACCTAATAGCAGTTCAAAAGTTAGAGCATCCTTATTCAGTATGAAATTTAGATGCTAAACATCTACAAGATAAAAGCCAGTTTCAAACCAGGAAAGCCAACATCATGTAACATGGAACTTGAACATGAAGCTGATGGTAAAAATCTCTCAAGAAATACCTTTTTTATTCCAATAAGGTTAAGTCTGTCATCATTGCCAATGGCAAGAACAGCATCCACAACCATAGAAGCAAAGAATTCTTTCTCGCCACCTATTAACTTCGATGAGAGCGTCGTTGCAGCGCATTTGGCTAACAACGATTTCTTTTCTTCAAGGCTTTTCCCTTCTATGCTAACCGCCAGTTCTTTGACCTTTTCAATTGCCTGGTGGATAATTCATGGGATTAAAAACTCAGATTTGACAGATTGTAGGGCACAAAATGCACAAGTGTTCAGGGAGAAAAAGGAAGGTAAGCATACTAACCAAATGACCAGCAGTCCTGTAACTACGAATTAGACTATGAGGGTGTACTCCATCCTCAATATAAGGTTTTGCCTCCTTTAAGAATTCAGCAGCAAGAAGCACCACGGTAGTAGTTCCATCACCAACCTGAAGAAAACAAGAGATATAATATCCAGCTTACTGTCCAATTACAGCATATGTTGCAGGCTACAAACGGATCGATGGAACTAGAACTAATGACAGATGAGGGAGACCGTAAGCCGAAACTGACTATAACTCAAATAGCAGAAAACAAAAATATAGCCTAAACACTAACTGTGGATCAGAGCAACTTGTGAAGGAACGTCTCTTGGCTCATCTTGGCTCAACATAGCACATGCCTTCGAGCCTGGCACGTGTTGATTATTAGAATCGCCTTTCGACTGGATCAGAACCACAAACAACGCTGCCACAGGGCACCAGATTATTTCATTTCCCGCATTTATGTACTTATCAGCATACCGCACAACAACCAAATCATGGATTCATATGTCCATGAGTACACTATGGCATCTCGCGGCACAAAACATAAGAATGGATAAACTAGCTACTCGTGAAGCATTGTTTCGAATCGCACGCAACAAGCTTAGGTCGTAGGCCAGCCACACACTTGTGTAAGAAACTACTGCTGCTATCTGCTAAGCGGGCTCGCTTGGGTTTACCTCGGAGTCCTGCGACTTGGCGATGTCGACGAGGATCTTGGCGGCGGGGTGGACGATGTCGAGGAGGCGCATGATGGTGGCGCCGTCGTTAGAGATGGTGGTGCCGCCCTTGTCGTCGTGGATGAGCTTGTCCATGCCGCGGGGCCCCAGCGTGGTGCGCACCGTGTCCGCCACCGCCGTGCACGCGTTGATGTTGCTAACCACCTGCGCCCGCCCCTGCGACGTGTCCGTCCCCTCCTTGAGCAGGATGATCTGCGGTTGCTGCAAATCGCCAAAAACCAACCACGAAACGAACACAACGCGTCAGTGGCGCCGCCTCACAGCTCCGAGCTCGCGTCTATGGAGAATGGTGTGGTGCTTACCAGCATCGCCGCCATGGCGGGGAGCGTGGGGTTTGGGGCGTTGGGTGGGAGATCTGAGGAGGCGGCGGAGCGGCGAGGGTTTTTTCTCGATCGCGCTGTTTGGTGGACGCCGGCGGCGCGGGACGATAGTTCTATGACTAGGAGGGGAGGCTCGAATGTTCAGCTGTGGCCTGTGGCTGGCCTGTGTGGGCTTGTTCGCATCCTAGCCGTTCATCCTTTGGATCAAAGGCTGTAAACAGCAGCGTCGCAATATTCCTTTGGAGAGAAATGCTGATGTTCAAACTACGAAATTAAAAACTAGTTCATAAGTTTAAGAAATTCACAAACTATAGTTCATAAGTTTAAGAAATTCACAAACTTCATAATGATTTTTGCAGTTTGATTTAGAGATATTTTTCACTTGATAGCTTGAGAATTTCTAAATCTAAATCCACGGTGAAACTGGCCATATTGGCTATTCAGTTAGGTAAGGCCCTTGCATAGGCAATGAATGACGTTGGCACAATGTTGTTTCTGAGTGTGGGTGATGAGCTCGCAGAATGTGAGATTTTTTCTAATTTGAATCGTTTTATTGTGAAATTTCTGTATTTCAAACGGACCTTAAAGTTTTCTAGTGTGTTTTTTTTTTCTGTTTCTAGCGATGAAAGTCCACTATTACTTGCTAAAACATGTAGGTAGAGTTAAAACATGTAGGTAGAGTTGTGATCACTTAGACATATTTGCATGATGTCCACCATTTACTTTTTAAAACACCTTCATTTCAATCCACCAAGTGAGGAAATCTTCCATGCCAAAATCCTTGCGCAATTGCCCTAAAAAAAACCCTTGCACAATTGTTGAACATTGGATTAGAAACTAGCGATCGAACTCTCAGCTTTCTAACTCTAGGAAACAACTATAAAGTGTTGTTGGTTTTTAAGACAATAGTGAAAAAAAACACATTTATACACATCAACATTAATTATCATGCATTAAAAAATATTAATTATCATGGGTAAGCATGGGATCCAAAAAGTTTGAACAGACAACCAATCGGCTGTATGAATTTGTTTTCTAATTAGTTGGACCGCTGACTTGATTATACATGTTGTCTCGCATCTTCTTTGCCTAAGACGCTACAATACCCCGCCTCACATTAAAAAAAAATACCTCCTACCAAAACATAAAACACAAGAAAATGCCAGACTCACATTACACTATTTCTTTTATTGCTGAAATGTCTAGTACTTCGTTTCAACTGCACTGGTAAGATACATATACATAGTTTTTTTTTTAATATAGCACGGTTTGCACGTGAAATAGCGAATCTAACTCCCTCCGGAGATCAAAATAAAAAATAACACCGCGGACTCGTCGGTGGGTGATATGTGTCAAGTTGTAAGATCGAGGACACCGACTAGAGAGGGGTGAATAGGCGGTTTTAAATTTATTTTGACTAAAACCTAGTTTTATGCAGAAGAGTAAGTCAAATCAGTTTTGCACAATTAAGACCTACAATAACTAATCTCACTAAGTGCACTAACAACATAAGTCTATGTCAATGATAGCAAACATACAAAGACATGTAAGCAATTCAATTCTAGGAATGCAAATTACACAAAGTAAATCACTAGAGATCAAACCATAATGACACAATTACGTTTTACCGTGGTGTTCAGAGACTTGTCGGTCTCCTGTAATCCACGTTGAGGTAAGCCCAAACAAATTATACCGCTCCATGAATTAAGCCAAACACATCAATTCCACTAGTGGTAGCTCTTTCCCGCTTTGGGTAAGTGAGCTCCAACCTTCACAACACGTCGAATCTCTTCACAATCTTCTTTGAAGAGATCACCTGACACGACGTCTTCACGTCTTCTAGGTGTCGGCAAATACCAAGAGTAATGAGCTAAGCCCCTTACTTGACTCTCACCACGTGCAACGAATGCACAAGCTCAAATAGATACAAAATCCAACTCTAGATGCAACGCATGCAAATAAAGACCTCTCTCCTTGCTCACAAAGTGCAACACATGCACAGTTGAGAGGAGAAACTCACACTAGCTCAAGTGAGTGAAAGAGGATGCCAAAAATTGCCTCACAACCGGCCAATGGGGTATTTATAGCTGAAAGATCGAGGAGGCCGGCTAGAGGGGGTGAATAAGAGGTTTTAAAAACTTTTGGCTAAAACCGATTTCTAATGCAGAAGAGAAGTCAAATCAGTTTTACACAATTAAGGCCTAAAACAATTAGTCTCACTAAGTGCATGAACAATATAAGACTATGTCAATGATAGCAAAAATACAAAGACATGTAAGCAATTTAATTCTAGGAATGTAAATTGCACAAAGTAAATCACTAGAGAACAAACAACAATGATACAATGACTTTTTACCGTGGTGTTCGGAGACTTACCGGTCTCCTCTAATCCACATTGAGGTAAGCCAAAACTAATTAGACTAGCTCCACGAATTAAGCGAAACTCCTCCGAGGTAAGTTCAACCATTTGGACCGGCTTCAACACGAACCAACACCTTGATCCACTCGGTGTTGCTCTTCCTACACTCCGGAGATGGCGAGCACCAAACCACTCACAACCGCCCAGGTATTCTCACAACCTTCTTTGAGAAGCTCACCGGCGCAACACCTCCAAGCCGTTTAGGTATCGGCAAACACCAAGAGTAATAAGTCAAAGACTCTCACTTGAACGAATCAAGTGTCTAAGCTTAAGTGAATACACAATCCACAACCTAATGCAACACATGTACTTAGGGTTTGCTCTCTAAGCTCACTAAGTGTAACACATGCACAAAAGAGTGTAGAGGACTTACTCTTTGCTCAAAGGAATGAATATAGCACCAGCAATCTTGTTCACAGCAGGCCAAGGTGGGTATTTATAGCTCACACAAAAAACTAGCCGTTGGAATAAACATCCTGAAAAAATTAGGATTTCCAGTAATACCGTTGTTCAGGACCGATACTACCGCAGTCGAGAACAACAGTCGATTGTTGTGCATTTAATGCGACTGATATAGCTGTTACAAAAAAGTTATGGTACTACCGCCAACTACAAACCGGTATTACCGCACTGCAGTAACACCGCTCGGTTATATCGGTATTACCGATTTTCAGATGATAAAAAAATACAAGAAAACACCATCTCTGGAAAAGTCGTACCGCCAAAAAATATCGGTACTACTGCTCAAATCATGCGGTCATATCGATTCTCAGGGGAGATTAAAAAACTCCTGAAAACACGCTCTATGTATTTTAGTACCGCCATATATTTTTCTGTACTACCGACCTGCGGTGGTACCACCGTTCAAAGGCGGATATTTCGATTATCGAGAGTGTCAAATCACTCGAAAACTCACTCTCTGCAAAATACGTACCGCTGTATAAATATTGGTACTACCGACTTGTGGTAGTACCGCTTATCAACAATGGTCATACCGATTTTCAAAATAGTTTTTCAGAAGCTCAAAACAAGACAATGCATAAACCCTAACAATTTACAAAATACATTTGCA
This sequence comes from Hsuehochloa calcarea, assembly GCA_036346395.1. Lineage (NCBI taxonomy): Eukaryota > Viridiplantae > Streptophyta > Magnoliopsida > Poales > Poaceae > Hsuehochloa > Hsuehochloa calcarea. Next base: position 3,533,060 of record CM070604.1, on the reverse strand, counting down.
AACTTAGATCATGCAACATGGAGTAGGTACGTGAACTTCAACCATCTGCGAAACATATTTGCAAAATATAATCACATGCTACAACAATTAGATGTATGCAACTCGATTATTTGCAAAACATATTCGCAAATAATAGCATCATGCTACGGTAAGCTAGAGCAAGTGAGATTGAGTTATCAACATATGATGAGACTTAAGCTACTAGTCAAGACCCCTCTTAATAGTATAACAATCTATACTAGCAATCCGGTCTCCGACTAAACACCAAGACCAGTAAAAGGCTAGGAACACATCCTCAGCCCTAGCTAGTCATACCTTCGCCTTGAGCATCCTCTTGAAGATTGATGACGCGCATCTTTACTTCAAGTATGGGTCCTTGACTTGATGCGCATCAACCCATGATGCATCCTTCACTTGACTTCCATCAACACATAATGGTTTTCTTTACTCCAAGTTTTTGACTTGTATATGCATCAACTCATGATGCATTCTTCACAAATCTTCCATCAACACATGATGGATTCCTTCACTTTGGATCTTGTCTTGATGCTTATCAACACATGATGACATCCTCCATCCTAAATTTTGACTTGAATATCATCAACACATGATGATTTTTTTATTTACCCTTCATCAATACGTGATGGGTCTTCTCTTGACTTGATGATCAACTCATGATCATCATCTCTTCGAGATCTTGATATGCATCAACGCATGATGCATCCTATACTTGATGCTGATCAACTTATGATGTCATCCAAAGTCATCATCATCATGGAACTCAACCTATTTCACCCACTCATGAAAACTGTTAGCTCCATAATATGATTGTCATTAATTACCACAACATATCATTAACTCATAATGGTGGATCAATATACTTCGATCTTTCCTCTTTGGTAATCGATGACAACCATCACAATTGCAAATAATTAAATATAAAGCAATATAAAGTGTTTGATCCAATTGGTTTTATACAATCAAGGAATGTCTCAAAGTAAAGATCCTTAATATAAGTGGATAGATGAATATTGATCAATACCAATGAAATCACAAAATATAGAGTGAACTCCCCCTAAATATGTACATACATGAATGTGTAATAAGAACATATGCACATATTCAAGTTAGACTTTTGGTGAAGTTCAACCCATATTTTGGATCCAAGGAACGCAACAAGATATAAGAATATGATGTCAAATGCATACCTCCATGATTTTCATCTTCTCATCCAATTGAGACCAAACAATAGGTATAACAATCAAAGTGTTAGTCTCACAAATGGATTTATCATTAACTCATAATGGTAAGGTCTAGATTCTTCAATCTCCCCATTTTTGTGATTGATGACAAAACCTTTACCAATAACAATATTTAGATATAGATCAACATAAGATAAGAATTTAAGTTGTTGAACTATATTCATGCATATCATTAACCAATTTATGACCTATGCACACAATGTATTATTAAGCATGTGAATGAGACATGCAAGAAAAGGTGAAATAACAAGAGATAATATTTTACTCATCCGAATGTATTTATTGATCATATTTTTTTACTCATCCAAATGTGGAAATATCGATCATATAAAAATTATCCCCCTTTTGGCATTAATCATAAAAACCAAAAAATCCAAACCAAACACCAATACCGGTAAAAGACTAGGAACATATCCTTAGCCCCAACTAGTCATACATTTTCCTTGAGCGTCCTCTTGAAGCTTGATGACGCGCATCTTCATTTCAAGTATGTGTCATTGTCTTGATATGCATCAACCCATGATGCATCATTTACTGCCCTCCATCAACACATAATGAGTCTTCTCTTAACTTGATGATCAATTTATGATTATCTCCTCTTTGAGATTTTGATATGCATCAACACATGATGTATCTTCTTCTTGAACCTTGACTTGATAACGATCAACTCATGATGTTATCCAAAGTCTCCATCACAATGGAACATAACCTATTCATCCAACTCATAAAAAATGTTAGTCCCACAATATGATTCATTAATTACCAAAACTTATTTGCATTAAGTGCTTCTGAACTAGATGTTTTAGAAAGGTGCGGTACTACCGTCAACTATAAATCAATACTATCGCCAAAACCAACTAATTAATTAAGAATATTTAACTATGACTAATTAATTACAAAAATTGCAAGTACTTAATTATGACTAATTAATTATGAATAAATGACTAGATATATATGCAACTAAATTAATTAATTATTTGTAGTTAGTTAGTCGTAGTTAATTGGTCATAGTTAAAATATTTCTTTATTAATTAGTCATAATTAATTAGTCGTAGTTAGTTAGTCCAAATAAACTAGTCGTAAATATTACTAGTTTTTTCTATAAATTTAGTATTTTTTTTATTATGCACTGATTATGTTAAATTTGTACATAATGATTAACAAAGTGTAGTTATTTTGAGGAGGTAGGAAATATAGACTAAATAGTGGGATCTGTTTATTTGATTGTGTATAGTAAAAATCAGTTAATTGCTCCTAATATATGCCTTGGGTTATCGTGGCTTCAACTAATGTCGAACATGTAAAACTTGCTTGTGTTTTTTGGCGACGATCTTGTACGGGACGAATCGAGTGGGTTAAACATGTCAAAATGTCTAATTAGTGTCTACTTAACAATAACAATATGACGTGATCCTTAACAGTTTGCACTAATAAATTAATATTTTAGAAAAGCCAAAAACATGCATTCCAAATAAGGCACATGAAATCATGTGTTTTCCTTGTATTCATGACTTTCTATGTATTATCACACGTACCAAAAAGTTATTGTCGTATAAAATCATGCGATGTATTATCACATGCACCACAAATTAGTTACACATGAAATCAGGGCGCATGAGGTTAGGTTGTATTATTAATTTAGTCATAATTAATTTAGAATTAATAATTACGACTAATTTATTTAGACTAACTAACTACTACTAATAAACTATAACTAAATTAATTACGACTAAATTAATTACGAATATTTAACTACGGCTAATTAATTATGAAAATTAGGACTACTTAATTATGAATAAATTAATTATGAATGATTAATTATACCTAATTAATTACAGCTGGGTGTTCGGGCCAAGGGTTACAACTAAATCGTGTGGATGAGGGAAGTCCCCTAGGGCACGGACTTAACACATATCGTCTACCAACAGCCCGCGGTACCATTTTTGGCTTTGATATTCGGAGGAGGCTAGATTTGTTATTTCGCACATAAACACTGCTATATTAGCAAAAAAACTCTACACACACATACATATAATAATAATAATAATAATAAAGGGGCGACTTTAGCACAATCGACCGTTTCTTTAAAATCACAGTAACTTTTCAACGGTTGAGATCGTTACAAGATTCGTGCACAATTAACCTACCCCTCACCCTCACTTCTCAGCTCTCGCACCCCGCACCACCTCCCGCCTCCTCTTCGGCGCTGCGTTTGGCACCGGTGAGCCCCGCCGACGATCACCTCCCCTACCGCCCTCCTCCTCCGGCCCCGCCGTCGCCGCCATCGCCGCTTTCTTCCTTCTCTGCGGTGAGATTCCCGCCACCTCCTAACCTAGGGGCGTACCTACCATTCCAGTGTGCTCTGCCATCCACCAAAGCTACCAGTAGGTAGGAACCTCCTCCCCGGAGCTCTAGGCCGCACCGTCGTCTGAGAAGATGTGTCTCGTGACACCGTGCGAATTAGGAAAATGATTAGGGATGTTGGTGGGCTGCTTGAAGTGATGAGGCCTAATGTGCTAAGGCTAAGCTTATAATGTGAGGCGTGTCCGCGTGAGTGTGTTAAGGCCCTGATCCTTCCCAGGCATCCGCATCAGCGCATCCAGATTGAGCCATCAAGCGAGTTCCTGACCTTGCTCTGCGTGTGCATCGATGTGTGCTCGGTTGCTCGCCTGCCTTAGTGGTGCCTCAGCGGTGGAGTGGGAGAGGTGGAGAGTCGACAATGGGAGTGTGGCAGAGCCGACGAGTGTGCAGCTCCCAGACCTAGGAGCCAGAGGGCGAGGATGGCTAGAGGCGGCAGCGGTTGGGGGCGCCCGGCATGGCTGACGCCTAGGGGTGGATAAAGAGTCGGCTCGGCTCGGTCAAGCTCGTTAAGAAACTAAGCTCAGCTCGGCTCGTTAAGTAAACAAGCAAAAATGTCAGTTCACTCAACTCGTTATGAACTCACGAGCTGACTCGTTTAGCTCAAGGTCACGGGAGGGTGCCGGCCGGACGTAGAAGGAGAGGGCTCGGGCGGAGGTCAGGCAGTATGTGGATAGCGAAGGGTCATGGCTTTGCTGGGCTGAGCTGGTAGGCTTAGGTTGGGCCTTTTATAGTTGGGTTACTAAGTTTGTTGGGTTGGGTTCTAATATAAACAAGCTTAATGAGTTGCTCGTGAGCTGGCGTGAACTCGGCTCGTTAAGGTAACGAGCGGAAATGTCACTCGGTTCGACTGATTATGGCACGAGTTCGAGCCGAGTCCTTAACGAGCCAGTGGTTCACGAGTTTCGAACTGTTTTTTCCACCCCTACTGGCGCCGCTGTGGTATCGACGGGCGGCGGAGGTGGTTGGGAGCTGCTATGGAGCTGGATATAAATCCAAGTCCATGGATAAGCATTCTGAAGAAAAGTAGCTGTCGGGTTCGCTGTAAGCAATTGAATTGATAATAGCTTCATCGTCGATGCCATGTTACAGCACAAACAACCACTCTCTTTCTTTCCTTGGGGTCCGTTGTTACGATTTCATGGCAATCCAACACGAAACTCAGTTGCCCTTGATGCTAACATTAGCCTGATGTTGTGATAAGACTGAATAAATGAAGATGGCTGATGGCAAATGTTTAGTAACTAACACTTGCTTCCATGAGTAGTTGGTGACTCCATTTAATATTATATACTTTTATTAGTAGCTGCAATAGTCTCTGTATAGATTCATTTGCTTTTGGAGTAATACTTTTACTCCCGTCTGTCGTATCTAAAATTTAGTCTCGAGTCCGCCATTATCCTAATCATTTAGTCTCGTCACACCCGCCCACCGCCCACCGCCCTCTTCCTCACCCGTGTCCACTTCAATGCATCGCTACTGCCGCCACTCCGACCTCCCTCTAAGCACTCGGGCATCGATGAACCTTAACCCTAACTTGCATCGCGCGCCACGACGGAGAAGAACAAGACAACTTCGAGTACGAATCTCCGTACGTCATTCAAATGTGAGTAAATCTACTAAAACTTAAGTGATTTTCAAGTGATTGGACTAGCAAAAACTGATACAATAATCGGTTTAGACAAACGCTCTAGCCACTTTTTATCAATCCACACGTTCTTTTCACTTCGATAAGAGAATACACGTAGGATCCGGTCCAAGCCACCCATCCCACCCGTCAATCGAGTGACGTGACGTCTGACGCAAGTTCGTTAATGTCAACGGGTTGGGCAGCATAGCGGCAAGCAACACCGCGTGGGTTCGAGCCAAACTCCAGTGGCAGCCAGAGAGATCGGCGCCTCCTAGTCCTAGCTAGTAAAAGCCCTTTTGAAATGCTGTTACCACAGGGTGAGGCCACGTCGTAGGGTTTTGCTTGCCTCCCCCGGCTGCAAAGCGGAGACCGCGAGAGAGGAGAGAGGGAGAGAGGAGCCATGGAGATCGGGCAGTACCCGGCGAGCAGCGCCTCCAAGGAGCACCAGAAGATCTACCATGAGTGGTTCGCCTTCGCGGACTCAGGTCCAATCCCGATCCCCTGCCCCCCCATCAACCCTCAATCCCCAATCCCTTTTGCTGTTTGTTATTTGATTGATCCCTTGTTCGCGACGGACTGATGGGTCTAATCCGCGCGGCGCGCAGATGGAGACGGCCGCATCACGGGCCCCGACGCCATCAAGTTCTTCGCCATGTCCAAGCTCCCCCGCCCCGACCTCAAGCAGGTACCGGTTCTTGATATTCTCTTCTCCCTCCTATTCTTGTGTCACTTCGGAGTTCTTGAATTTCTAGTAATACTACTTTTGTGAAACTGTGTTGCGCGCCTCAAGGTTTGGGCTATCGCGGACTCCAAGCGGCAGGGGTACCTAGGTTTCGGCGAATTCGTCACGGCAATGCAGGTTTTTCTTGTCTTTTATGTATTCAATAACACTCTGTGCTGCCGCCAGAGGGGTTAGGGTTATTATCGGCTAACAATGGGTTGTTTGTTCCAACTTCCAACTGTCAGCTCGTCTCTCTGGCGCAAGCGGGGAATGAGATCACTCAAGACAGCCTTAAACGTGATGGTTGTTGTTTGCCACCAAATTAGCTTCCTTGATATTCTATATTTTTACTGCAAATTAGTTTACGCTGATTTGTGACAGATCTGAACAGCCTGAATCCACCAGTGATGGAAGGTTTGGATGCTCTACTTGCGGTAAGTCTATTACGCCTCAATGCTGGGGATAACTTCACCGTGTTTGTTCTTTATCCCACTGCTATCTAAGAGTGTGACAATAACTGCTTTTCAGAAATCCAAGCATTTGGTAAAGAGAGTTGATCTGGATATTGATGGTAAGGAATGCACCCTTAAATAGGAAGTCATGCTGGGGAGAAATCTATGAATCAAACCATTTATATTTATGCAGGATTTCCTCAGACACAATCACCTTCAACAAACCAATGGTTCAGCTCAAAGTCATCAAAGAAGGTAATATGAATGTGCTGTTTATAGCTTTATTTGTTTTTTGTTTATTGAATCGAAGCACACTAATACAAAACTTCAAGATCTTGCAAAATGTTAGCAAGTTTAATTTCTAGCATGTTCATTATTGGAGAGCTTATCATCTGGCTGTTTCAAATGAATAAATAAACTTTGAGAGCTTGCTACTGAGCTATATAAATTCTTCTTTTATGAGATAGGAGGTGAGGTGAAGGAGAAACTTTGACTCGCACTTCAAAGCAACCGTACAGAGGTCCTGTTCCTTTTGGAATTGGAACGTAGTTTTCTTGCATAAAAGATTTACCATTTTTCTAGGACATGTTTCCTCCAAAACCTTATAATTTATGCAATACCATTTACAAAGAAGCAGCACTTGAAGTCAAAATTCTACTAATTATGACAATATGTTGATTTTTTAACTAACATAAAAAGGGAAGTTTGTCAAAAACACTAAAATTTCTGGATATTTCAGTGCTTGTTCTTTTGGGTTAACAAGGAGGAAAAGGCGACAAGCTTGAGTCATTTAGTTACTGGAACTCTTCTGTACCCAACCAACTAGAACTTTATACGTACCTTGTTGTTAACTCATGAACCATGTCTCTCTTTTAAGGGCTGCCCTATTAATTTCAATCAGAGCTTACCTGTTAATGAGCTTGGACACAAGAGGATACACTTTGTTTGGCTAAAGTGAGCCTCAATTGTCCTACAGTATGTTTTTGAGACACCGTAGAAACCCTTTGAATGCCATTTTGTATGAATTAAAGCATTTGGTTTTTTTTTGTTTCTTTTGTGCAATATTAAACAGTGCATATTTGTATGCTAAAAGTTAAATAGTATGGCCATATGCCCAATATAAACAATTTCTGTCAAACGATACTAATTTCTTGAATGACACATGTATTATGTATGCTGACCTTGTTTGTGGTGTTTTTAATACACAGATACCTCTGACTGCTGTTACTTCTGTCGTTGATGGCTTAAAAAGACTATACATTGAAAAACTGAAGCCTTTGGAAGTTACATACAAATTCAATGATTTTGTTTCCCCGTTACTGGTAAATATTTTTATTCTCAGTATCTGGTTTCTGTACGAGTTAAAATGACTACTTTCTTGTGTCTTTCTATTTCTTATTGTTGTTGTCTCCTTGTGGCATGGTCTTTATAGTAAGCTAAATAATATAAACCCTTTTGCAGACAAACAGTGATTTTGATGGAAAGCCAATGGTTATGCTCTTAGGTCAATATTCTACGGGGAAAACAACTTTTATCAAGCATCTGCTAAGAACAAGTTATCCAGGTTTTGTATTTACCACATGCATTTTCTGTAGTTTTCCAGGTTAATTTAAATAATATGCAATGTCACAGTTGATCTTATGCATTTGCAGGTGCCCATATTGGACCAGAGCCAACAACCGACAGATTTGTTGTTGTCATGGTAAACATTAGCATAAACTTAGGGTTTTTATTGGCAGGTATACTAGGTGAATCAAATAATTATTATCTTCAGATATGATTTGTGAAGGAAGTTTATTGAAAAAAAATACAAATGGAAGAGTTATCTTGCTTTTTTTATATGAACACATTGAATTTTATTTGTATAAAAGTTTTACATGTGCTTAAGTTTGAGTCTTTGAGCTGTTCCAATGTTGATGAATGGCTGAAAGTTAATTTGTATTACTCAAAACTTTTTCTGAAGGCAAAGCATCAGATAGAAAAGTTATACTTTCCTTCTGTTGCAAGTCGCAAAGCATGACTTACATCTCTACTGGTTTGCTTATAAGATATTGGCTTCACATACGAAATAATCACACAGTAGCTAAAACATGGCACTGATAGGAATACCAAATTTACACCTTGAAATATTGTAACAGTTTTTGTAGGTACGATTATGAAATCCTCGAGAAATCAGGAATAACTTTATACTCCATAATAGGCCTAAAGCTTTTTTACATAAACAGAAGACAAAGGCAATTGCTGAGCTAGGTTCTCTATTCAACAGAGCGCTAGACCGCTAATGTTCATGTTACAATGTTCTTAGGTGATATAGGAGTTGCAAAATTGTCAGTCTATTAGTTTTGTTTCTTTATGCAGCTAGCACGAATTGAAATCAGTACAACTGTTCATACATTAGTGGTGGATTTCTGTTAGATGCTTGGATTTTACCGTTGATTGTGTGTTGGTGACTTGTGATAATTGTGTCAGTTATCTAGTTTACGTTCTTGTAGGCTGTAGCACAGTGCCACATTGATTAGCACTATGTGTCTTTTCGTCAGTCTCCTTCTGAATGGCTGAATCGCTGAGTTATAATTATATTGTAGAGTATGTGATCTATGATGGTTGATGGTTTCTCAGGGCTTGTTGGCTAGTATACAAGAAGTGTAAACACTCCTATCACTAGTCAAGATTAAGTTTAAGCCCTTCTCTCCTAGATTTTGCTATAATTCCTGCTTATGGAGCTTGTAAGAGAGGGCAGGCGCCTGTAGACACACTCTTGATCCATTTTTAGTTGTTGCAACTTATATTGTAAGAAATTTGAATTACCCACATATTTATATTGTAGAGTATGTGATCTATGATGGCTGCTGATTTCTCAGGGCTTTTTGGCTAATATACAAGAAGTGTGAACACACCCATCACTAGTCAAGGCTGCTGATTTAGTATATTAATGAGTGGTGCTTTACCTATGCTTTTCTCTATGAGTTGCTTAACTTTCTTGTTACCAGTCAGGACCTGATGAAAGGACTATTCCTGGGAATACTATAGCTGTACAAGCAGACATGCCTTTTAGTGGTCTTACAACATTTGGAACTGCATTTTTATCCAAATTCGAATGCTCTCAGATGCCACATCCAGTAAGATTTAATTTTGATGCATGTAGAAGACATGGTAATCTCGAAACTGATACCCAACTTGTACCTTGAAGTTACTAGAACATATCACCTTTGTCGACACACCTGGTGTTCTTTCTGGTGAAAAGCAACGGACACAACGTAGCTACGATTTCACTGGTGTCACATCATGGTTTGCTGCCAAGTGTGACCTTATTCTTCTTCTGTTTGATCCTCATAAGCTCGATATCAGTGATGAGTTCAAACGTGTCATTGGATCTTTACGTGGACATGATGACAAAATACGTGTAGTACTAAACAAGGCAGACCAAGTTGACACTCAGCAGGTAATTTTTATAGTTCTCTTTCTGTATGACGCATGATGTTGCATGTTGTTTTGTTTTTCTGTAAATAATAGTCTGTTTCCCTGATTGACCTGCAGCTTATGAGAGTTTATGGTGCACTAATGTGGTCTCTTGGGAAAGTATTGAATACCCCTGAGGTTTCGCGTGTTTATATTGGGTAACTTTTGATGCCCTTACCTTATTTGTTTCACTTCTATATATGGTATTTTGGTACAGACTACAGAGGTTTTACAAATTACAATATTGTCAAAAACTGTAGATTAAATATTACTAGAAGTTCCGTAGATGTATTTGATTCAACTTAGTGCAGTACTGAAGCTCACCTCAATTTTAGTGGATTTTCAATTACTTAAACAACGGTATCCGAGTCTGGTGGTGGTAATGACATTTGATTGCCTCAGCAAGTTGAAACACTAAACTTGCTTCCTCATTGACTTGCAGATCATTCAATGACAAACCAGTAAATGAATCAGCTGTTGGTCCAATTGGAAAGGAACTATTTGAGAGAGAGCAGGATGATCTCCTTTCTGATCTAAAAGATATACCAAAGAAAGCTTGTGACCGTCGGGTAAGTTGTTACTTTTTTCCTGCTTGGGTTCTTGAGTCCTGGATTTTCACAAATTAATACCACTATTCTGTATTTGCAGATCAATGAATTTGTTAAACGTGCTAGAGCTGCCAAGATTCATGCCTACATAATTGGCCATCTAAAGAAGGAGATGCCTACGATGATGGGCAAAACTAAAGCTCAACAGCGACTTATAGACAATTTGGAGGATGAGTTTGCAAAGGTATGCTGGCACTATAACTTCTAGTCAATCTAGGACCATTGTAGAATTTACAAGCCATAGTGACCCTTGTTTCTGTTAGAATGGAACCTTATGTTTAGCAGATCTCCTCTGCCTAGGTACCTTTTTTTGGATGGCTACTCTGCCTATCTTGGCCTCATGCCATGTTGTTACTTGCCTAACCAGCTCTGGCCTAGTATTACAGTTCCAATTTTGTTTTGCTAGTTTTACAAGTTTATTGGTAGTGGCAGTAAGAGCTGATTATGGTTTGTTGACGATCTGAATTCAGAGCTCTTCTTTTATATCAGTTACACAGTTCATTTGAAGTATTCCAGTGTTTCTCCCCTCTGTAATTTTCATGCTGACTATTACCTGTTGTCTGGGGGAGCAGGTACAAAGGGAGCATCATCTTCCAGCAGGAGATTTCCCTAACGTGGAGCACTTCAGAGATGTCTTGAGTGGGTATAGCATCGACAGGTTTGAGAAGATCAAACCCAAGATGGTACAGGCGGTGGATGATATGCTTGGATACGACATTCCAGAACTCCTCAAGAACTTCAGGAACCCATACGAGTGAATGAACATCTCCTCCTCCCAAGTATGACTTTGGTTTGCACCAGGACGGGAGACGACGCTGAGGGATGCTGCCTTCCATAGTCGCTATTGTCAGGCAGCGGAGATTGTTGTGGACCCGTGGTTCAGGTCTTGTAAGGCCTTTGCTGCCATACTCTTACCGTTGTTGTACAACTGTTATGCATAAGAACTGGAGAGCCATTGCTCAATTTTTCAGTTTAGATTTGGCGTGTTGGAAGGTAATGTCAATAAAACGAAACGAGTGAACCTTTTTGTACGAAAGAATAGAATACTGCGCGCATTGTTTCTTTACAGGAGTATTTATTCGTTTTGGGGAACAGCTTGACAGGGGGATCCTGTCAATTAACAACCCATGAAGAATATAGGACCATTGTGTGGCGTCGCTTTTGTCATTTTGGTTTTATCTGCAACGAATCAAGATCCTTCAAAATTGCAGTTCAAATCCAATTTAACAAAAAAAAGAATAATTATCTTTTCCTAAACCTCGAGGCGCAAACAGGCTAGCACTATTCATTAGTCATAATCAAGGCGCCTGAACCGACACTACGCTTGGAAGTCAAAAGCAGCTGGCACAAAACCGAGCCACGCCGGCGCCAGTAGCCGCACCAATGATTGGAAATAAACGTGACAAATAAACAATCCACTGCGAAACCTGAAAAAAAAAGAAGAAAAGACAAGCCGTTGCCGAACATGGAAGAGCTGACGACCAGCCCGGTCCAACCCGCTCGCGCGCGCGCGCACGGCCGCGGCCGCGCCGACCCCTTCCGCATCCCCCTCCCCCCGTCCGCCTGCGCGGATTTGCCCCCACCAAATTCCCCCAGACCCACACCGCACCGCACGATATTTTTTTTGGGGTTTAAAATGATAGCAAAAGCAGTTTTTTTTTTGCGTCAAATACAAAATTAACACATTGTCAATGGTACGGGCTACACGTCGGCGAGTCCACCGCAGGACGCGATCTTACTTCGGCCGGCCGTTTAAATTGTAAACAAAATGATTTTGTATACTATTTGAAAATATACTATTTGATACTATTTAAAAACTGTGTACACCACTTTTTGGCCGTCAACGCGACGCGCTCGCTTGACGGCTTCACGCTTCCGTCGCCGTCCGGCACCAACCCATCCCATGCCAACCCGAACGCTCCCCTCCTCCTTCCCCTCCCTTTCCAGTGGCCAATCGATAGCCCACCTCACCTCCGCGCTCGCAGTTTCGTGCACCGCGCTTCACCCACCTTACGCCTACCTCTCCCCTTCACCTCCCCAACTCAACTCCCCCTAAAAAACTACCCACCCGACGATTACGATCGATTCGACTCAACCTGAAGGAGGAGGGTAGCGGCGGCGACCAGATCCGGCCGCCGCGATGATGAAGTCGCTGCTGCCGCAGAGCCAGCTAAGGCGCTCGGCGGCGGCCACGCGGACCACGGGGGGCGGCGCGGCCTCCGGCGCCGGCGACGGGGCGGCGTCCGACGGCAGCGCGGGCGGGCGGGCCCCCGCCGCGTCCACGTTCTGGTTCCTGCTCCACGCGTTCTGCTGCTTCATCTCGCTCTTCCTCGGCTTCCGCTTCTCCCGGTTCCTCTTCTTCCTGCTCTTCTCCACCTCCGCGCTCTACTCCTCCACCTCCTCGTCCTCCTCCGCCGCTGTCCTCCGCGCCATCACCACCACCACGACCACCACGACCACCACGACCACGACCACCAACACGTTCACCTTGTCCTTCGCCGCTGCTGCGAATCCTCCCCCCTCCTTTCCGGCCAACCACACCGCCCTGGACGCGGCGACGTCCGGGCACACGCAGAGCCACGTGGTGGTGGGGCGGCACGGGATACGGATCCGGCCGTGGCCGCACCCTGACCCGGTGGAGGTGATGCAGGCGCACCGGATCATGAAGCGCGTGCAGGAGGAGCAGCGCCGCTGGTACGGCGTCAAGGAGCCGCGCCAGATTCTGGTGGTGACGCCGACCTACTACCGCGCGTTCCAGGCCCTCCACCTCACCGGCCTCCTCCACTCCCTCCGCAACGTGCCCTACCAGCTCACCTGGATGGTCGTCGAGGCAGGCGGCGTCACCAACGCCACCGCCTCCCTCCTTGCACGCTCCGGTCTCACCTTCGTCCACATCCCCTTCCCCGACCGCATGCCACACGACTGGGCTGACCGCCACGCCACTGAGAACAGGATGCGCCTCCACGCCCTACGGTATGTATAATTTCCTACTTCCTCATAGCCAGCAGTGTTCTTTCTTGAATTCCTTATATAGTAGAAAAAAGAGAGTGATGCGACTAATGAAGGATCGGTTTGCTTGTGTAGTGTGATCCGGGAGAGGAAAATGGATGGTGTAGTTGTATTTGCTGATGACAGCAACGTGCATAGCATGGAGCTGTTCGATGAGGTGCAGAAGGTCCAGTGGATGGGTGCAGTGCCTGTTGGTATCCTTGCACATACCGGAACGGCAGGCCAGCCACGCCTTAGCGAAGCGGACAAGCAGAATATGCCTCTTCCAATCCAGGGCCCTGCCTGCAACTCTTCTGGGCAGTTGGCTGGATGGCACACATTTAACTCATTGCCGTTTGCTGGGAAGACTGCCACGGTGGTTGGCGAGGCTGCGCCGGTGCTACCGAGGGGTTTGGAGTGGGCTGGGTTTGTGTTGAACTCGAGGATGCTGTGGAAGGAGTCAGAGGGCAAGCCTGATTGGGCGAAGGACCTTGATGCTGTGGGTGAGAATGGGGAGGAGATTGAGAACCCCCTTACTCTGTTGAATGATCCATCCTTTGTTGAGCCTTTGGGGAACTGCGGGAAGAAGGTTCTGCTGTGGTGGCTCCGTGTTGAAGCCCAGGCTGACAGCAAGTTTCCACAGGGGTGAGATTTATTTTGGAAGTTTTCATTATGTTTTCCTGACCATTTTAATTGCCATGCTATGTTAATAGAGAAGACTATAATGTTCTGTAGGCCTTTTGTCGAATACTTTAAACACCTCATGGAACTGCAGTCTTAAGTCATAGAGAATCCCTTCTATTAGACTAATAAGTTAGGCTTGACAAGACTTTCTAGTTAGGTACCCAGCCTCAGTATTTTCAGGGGACAATAAGACAATTGGACCTAAGCCAACTATTTAGCAGTCACTCAGCAGCTGAAACTTCATTACATGTTGAATCTAGCAAGGGTACTGCCACATTAGATACGGTTGCGTTGAGCTGAGTGTGGTGTCTCATTATGTTTGGTTTTTCCCCCATAAAAAATCCCTTAAGAACTCAGTCCATATTGTCCAGTCTCCTAGCTAGTCTGGTTTAAGAGTTCTGTCACAGTATAGGATTTATAGTGTGTTGTAGTACTGGTAAGTGGTAATCACCGGGATTGGGAGCTTTATACACATGATATTTTTCCATGACTTCCTTTTTATACTAGTTTCTAAAAATACCACATTTTATTCTGGTTTGTAGAAGGAGCTTGATTTTGATATACACTCTAAATATACTTATGCAACCTGTCCACAGGCTATCTCGCTTTTGGTATTTCCAAATAGAACCGAAGTTGTTTTTCTTTGCTTGAATGTCTCTCCGTTACACTGACTGCTGTACTGCTATAATTTTGCATTTCCCTTTTAGTGAAAGTGCTCAAGTAATAAACCTAGGTTGCACCAACAGTTCTACCAAGTAGCATGTGTGTGTGTCCGACACGTGTTGGACAGCCACCACTTCTTTGATGCATGTTAGAGCCAATGTAGGATTTGGTATTTAATATCTGTTGGTCTATTTTTATGTAAAGATTGATAGTCTTCCACTGACATGGTGCTGCGTGGCAATGGTATGACAGAGAAGTTTTAATATATCATTAGCAGTGGAAGCTTTTAAATTTTGGACCTGTTTTGCATGTTATCTAGCATTTGAGCCAATTGCATGGTTGAAGGCCAGGTCCTCAAATCACTTGAAAAACAAAAAAAGTCCGGGTCCTCATGTGATGAAAGTTTTCTCTAAAACCCTATGCCATAGGGAGCTTCTTCCCAAGAAACTCGGCGATTAAAGGCCTTGATGAAAACTGTTGATTTTACTGAAACCAACAAAAAAGAGTCAAATATAAGGTTCTGCTAACCTAGCAACCGGTGATTATCAGATTATTTAACTGTTTGCTCATATTTCTCCCCTTCTCTTCTATTCTTAAGCACATTGAGCTTTTCCCTTTTTAGCTACAACTTAATTTGTTCCTCTGCAGGTGGGTAATTGAGCCACCTTTGGAAGTAGTTGTTCCTGCCAAGCGCACCCCATGGCCTGAAAACACCACCGAGCTTTCATCCGAGCTGTTAGACACCAAGCAAGACCCGGAGGATAGGCGGTTGTCAAGAACCAACAGATTATCTCGGTCCCGAGGCACCACAAAAAGCACCACAAAACGGCAGGGTGACCTTCACGGGCAAGAGAACTGAGGCAGAATAAACAGACCTTGTAATGTACATCTTACATGATCTTACATCTGCACAACTACACTAGGAGGTATATCCAGTTGATCTGGTGGGTATTGTGTTGAATTTTTCCCCCTGATGTTTAGCTCCTGCGGCAAGGATATGTCTTCCGTAGAAGATTGTTTTTTTTAAAAAAAATTCGTAGTGGTATTTGTTGTGCTGTAATATACACTGCGATAGGTGTCAAAAGGAAACGGTGACTGAATTCTGGATGTCATATATGCTTTCTTTCTTTCTTTTTTGAATGGGTCATATATGCTTTCTGAAGAAAGGGTTCCACGCTCCCACGTGCTACAGTATTATGTTGTCGATGTCTTTATACCGGTAAGCCCCCGAGGGTTTGAATTTTTGCCGTATTAACGTATTTTTGTCCTGAATTTATAAGAGTGACCGTCTTTGGCTTTTTTTTTGTTGTTGCAAAAATGACCCCCTACCACATCATGACCATGCGGCTCTCCTCCCACCACGTGGTCTCGTGCTGCACGGTGGCCCACTGCCATGCGCCCTGCCCTCCCCCTCTCGTACGCACGACCCTCCCCTCCCGCCACACCTTTCTCACTGCATGTATTCACTCCTTCGCACATCTGTCACCTCGTGCAGAATTTTCAGCTCCAACGCTTTTGGAATTCCCAACGCTAATGCTGTGACTCCTCCTTCACTTGGCTTTAAATATTGAACTCTTGCAGTCGTCCTTCGCTCATCTAAATTGTGTTTCGATTCTCATTCTGCCGCTCGTCGCTGAGAACATAGAGAACATAACATAATTTTTTTGGGAGATTAAGTATTTGCTTGCTTCTCGTCGCTTGGTCTTTTTTTACTGCTTTCCTCAGAGGGTAGGTAATTTATCGGATGCTTTTGTCGTTATTACCGTAGTCGTAGTTAATCAGTGTTAGTCAGCTAGTCGTAATTAGTTAGTTTAGTGGTAATTAATTAATCGTAATTAGTTAGTTAGTGGTAATTAATGAATCGTAATTAGTTAGTTCACTAGTAATTAATTAGTTTAATGATAATTAATTAATCGTAATTAGTTTAGTAGTCATCGTTACGACATTAAATTTGTGGAAATGAAGTACTGATAATTTAATTAGTGGTCAGTCGTAATTAGTAAGTTTAGTGATAATTAATTAGTAGTAATTACTTAGTTTGTTGGTAATAAATTAGTTTAATGGTAATAAATTAGTTCTAATTAGTTTAGTGGTTATCAGTCCGACATATTAAATCAGTGGAAATGAACTACTCATAATTAGTTCAGTAGCAATTAGTTAGGCATAACTCATTCAGTGCAAATTAGTTAGTCGTAAGTAATTAAGTGGCAATGAACATGTGGTTTAATAGTGGTAAGCATGATAGTAATGAATTACCAACAATTTTTATTTTTGTAATTAATTAATTATTCGTATTTAATTACACATATGTCATCCATCATTTGCATGCAATTTGTCGTATTTAATTACACATATGTCATCCATCACTTGCATGCAATTTGTCATATTTAATTACACATATGTACAACGGATGGGGTTGTTGTAGCTTTAGGTCTATTCGAATATGCAAGACTTGTTAGTGTTTTATGGCGATGGTCTCGTATGGCTGGACTCGGTGGGTTGGACCTGTCGAAATACCAATACAAGGTGGTCCGGGCGGAGGGGCTCGACACGATGAATATTCACGAGCTTCGAAGCTGCATCCGGAGGGAGTTCGTCACGGATGCAATGACAAAGAAACTTGTGATCGAGAGGATCACTTGCACGAATGACGCGTGGGAGCTCGTCAAGGTGCATGAAGTCGTAGCATGGAGCCAGTACATGCACATTGCCCCGCAGCCTGAGGCGGCCATTTACGGGAAACCGATGGTGTACGAGAATTTCGTACGCAGGGTGCTGGGAAATCTTGATGATGCCGGGGTCTCTACAAGCAAGCAACCGCAGCCCGAGCTTGAAGACGGTAGCACGAAATGTGCTGTCTCAGATGGAAGACTCGCGCATAATTTTGTGCGAAATTAGGGGGCGGAATTATAGTGGTCGACCTGCATTGACTGCCACGAGTATCTACTGGACCAACTACTCTGGTCGGAGTCCGACGAGGACGCCGTCCCAAGCTCGGATGGTAGCGACGAGGATGCACACCATGCCGGTGGTCCAACCAGGGGGATTGTGTCATCAGAGGTGCCTTACGTGGCATCGAGACTTGACGATATCGCGGTGCGTTCGCTCTTACTGCCACAAGAAGAAGGCTCCCAGTTGAGGTTTGGTACTGACACCCCCTTAGTTGGGCAGCGCTTCCCTAGCAAGGCAGTCGTGCAACAAGCTATAGCACAGTACGCCTTGTCCATTAGTTGTGTGTACCGGGTGCACCGATCCAACCCAAAACAGTACGTAGTGAAGTGCGTAGTGGAAGGCTGCCTTGGCAAGGTTAGCGCTCGCCGAGAAAAGATCTTTGGCTCGGTCTTCACGGTCAAGGTGCCGATCGACCACACTTGCGAGCTTAACGAGCCGCTGCGGTAGTATCGGAACGTGACTTCCGCATATGTTGCTGTGGATATCATGGGGATATGCTCCAGATCTTAGGATGATGTGACAATTGGCAATGGCATTTACGGTTTGTCGTTTCACGAGTTTTCGACAAAGTTCGAGCTTTCGGACAGGCGATCCAACCGCCAGTAGTACGTTGGTCCGACCGGTCTCAAATCGGTCGGACCGGCCGGTCGTGATCGGACCTACTGTGACAAAAATGGTCGAACAGTGGGCCAAAAAGAGGGTGTAGGCAAGTGAGGGGATCCCAATGCACTTCTGGAGTCCCCAAGCAAAAGTTCTGTTGGTTTAAAGTTTCCAGTAGGTTTCGGATTTTCAGGGGTTGAAAATTGACCAAGTCCTTTCGGGCGGTCGGACCGGCCTATGGCTGGCGGTTCGACCGACAAGGCCGGCGGTTCGACCGGCCCTGAGGGGCGGTCGGACCGATTGTCACTCGAACGTCGGCCTTCGTGGTGGCGTTGTTCGTTGGTTAGGTCAAAGTCATGAGTTTCAGTGCATATGTGTTGCATGATGCATGTTTTGACTAACGTGGGTCAAGTTGTGAAGAACTTGTTTCCGGATTCGATTTGCTTGTCTATTGTTGTGCAGGTTACTTGGTGGTCAACGACGGTCATCGGCGAGGATGATCGGACTAGGCTTGGAGAGTCGAGGTCCGTAACGATCGACGATGTCAGCGAGGTCAATGAACTCAAGTGTAGTGCGAGAATAGACAAGGATGATCGAACGGATAGTTCGATCGCGACCGGTTTGATCAAGCGCGCGAGTCGGTGCAAGTGCTATGGTGGTTTTGGTGGGAGCCGGATGGAGAGACTTGCCGACACCGAGAGAGCCGTTGATCAACCTACACGTGATGAGCAGCGAAGTGCTTCAGCAGATGGACTCGGTCTTCTGAGAAGGACCGAGAAGGGTATTTGGTAATCTTACCAAATACCACCTTGGTGACCTTTGCCAACCAGCGCGCAAGACGACGCAAAGAGAAGCGGTTTAGGTCAAGAGGTGTTGAAGACGGCGCTTTAAAATGCGTGCGTGTGTGACCCGTTTGTGTTGGGCCTTAACGGGAGCCCATTTGAGTTAATCTTCTAGAAGGTCTAAGCCTCCACTATAAATAGAGGAGGAGGTGGTCGCACCCTCAACCCTTTCATTATTGTTGAAACCCTAGTTTGGCTTAGGGAGAGGATTAGTGGAGGTTAGGGTTCTAGAGAGTTTTGATTTGATTTCGTGCTCTTGGATTGAGCTTTGTCCTCCATTGATGGAGTGGCTGTAAACCCAAACCCTATCAAATCAATCCAAGGAAAGTTTGCTCAAAGATGTGTCTCTTTGTCTTTCTTCTCTCTATTTGGTGATTTTGAGTCTTTCTTTGATTTGCATGTTTTTGATTGATTTCTTCACATGATCTAGCTTGTTGTGACATGTGGGAACACATCTAGGATCATCTTGATCATCAATCACCCACGAGCAAGTTTTTGGATCTAGTTTTTGTTTTGACTCGGTTTTGAACCATCCACCTCTCAAACTGAAAAAGGTCATAACTTTTCCAAGGATCTTCACGATCTTCGATTGGAATAGGTTCCTGACATCCTAGAGAAGGTGTGTGCCAAGTTTCATTAAGTTTGGAGTTGTAGATCAAAAGTTACATCTATTTGCAACTTCATTTTTTGGGCTATTTTTACTGTTCATCAGACTGGAGGTCAGACCGCCCCTGGTGACCGGTCCGACCGCCCAATGGACCGGTCCGACCGCCATTAACACAGAGGTCAGACCCCCCAACACTTAGAATTTTAGCCCGTGTTGATTTCGATTGTTTTGCTTCGGGGTTTAGATTGGATTCAATACTAGTCTTCCGCTGTACTGGTATATTGATCTTCATAGCTTCCATAGCTATTGGAGTAAAATTTGTATTAGATCTGATCTTGGTTGAAAAAGTGAGATTACTCCTATTCACCCCCTCTAGTCGCCTTTTCTGTCCAACAGTTGCAAGCCTCATCGGGCACCTAGTTGCAGTGGACGTGTCTATCTCCCCAAGATGCTGATGTCGGAGGTTGCCAATCAGATTAGTTATCTAGTCAGTTACAGTAAGGTTCGGCGAGCCAAGCAGAAGGTCATCGAGTCCATGTACGGGACATATGAAGAGACGTGTAGCCTTGTGCCAAGATTGCTTCACCAGATTACCGAATCAGACCCCAGCACGTACATGAAACAAGCTTGACCGTGAAGATGTTGAGGGAGGTCCCAACCGCTTCATACTGGATCGGATGTTCTAGGCTTTCGCCTAGGCCATCAGGGGCTTTAAGTTATGTCGTCCCGTGCTAACGATGGATGACACTTTCCTTACGGGGAGGTACAAGGGCACCATCCTCACCGCGGTGGCGTCCGACGCAAATGACCAGCTTCTCTCGGTGGCATTTACCATTGTGGAGAGCGAGAACTAGGGATGACAATTGTGCTCGATTATCCGCGTGCCCATGGGTAAATACCCTAATGGAGGCGGGTATGAGTATTTTTCTTTACCCACGGGTATAAAAACGAGCACAATAACTTACCCATCGGGTAAACGGGCGCGGGCATGGGTAAGCTCCACCCGTGCCCGCTTCGCCCGTTTACCCATCATATACACTGAAAGGTGGGACTGTAGACACCCTCACTTAATAAAACACTGAAACCCTGACGTTCCCACCGCCTCCCACTTACAGCCGCCTCCCCACCCGCGTCTCCCACTTCCAGCAGTATCCAGATCGAAGTCGCCCTCCCACCGGCCACCGCGTCTCCAGATCAAAGTCGCCGTCTCCAGATCTCCTCCTGGCCATCCCCCTCCCGGCCGGCCGCCCTCCTCCCGGCCGTCCCCCTTCCGGCCAGCCGCCCTCCCATCGCCCACCGGCCACCACGTCTCCAGATCTCCTCCCCCGTCTCCAGATCTAATCAGTCCTCCCGGCCGTCCCCCTCCCAGCCGGCCACCCTCCTGAAAGATCTAGACCCGCCATTATGAGTTAATGGAGTGTTTTGGTGATTAATGACAAATCTAATTGTGAGACTAACTGTTTTGTCAAGTATTATCTTGTTTAGTCTCATTTGGATATAAAGGTGAAATTCAACGAGGTATGCATTTGTCTTACACTCTTATATATTGTTGCATTCCTCGGATCCAAAGTATATGTTGAACTCCACCATAAGTATAACTTGAATATGTGCATATGTTTTCTTTACACATGTGTATGCACACATTTAGGGGAGGTTTTGTTCTATATTTTGTGGTTTTATTAGTATTGATCAATATTTGTCTTCCACATATATTTATGATCTTTACTTTGAAACATATCCGTTTGAGTATATAGAACTTGTGTAGTTGGTGTATACTCATGTTTGGGTAAAATAGAACTTGTGTAGTTCTTACATACTCATGTTGTGAGTATATGTAACTTGTGTAGTTCATATATACTCACAACGTGTTACTTTTATCAATCAATTTATATGTGATTGAAATGGTTATCATCAATTACCAAAGAGGAAAGATAGAGGTATCTTGTCCCACCATTATGTGTTAATGATATGAGGTGGTAATTAATGATAATCATATTGTGGAATTAACATTTTCCATTAGTTGGATGTATAGGTTATGTTCCAGAATGATGAAGACTTGGGATGATCATGAGTTGATCATTAAGTCAAGAGATTGGTGTAAATGATGCATCATGAGTTGATGCTTATCAAGAAGAGATGATCATGAGTTGATCATCAAGACAAGAGAAGACTCATCATGTGTTGATGGAGGAAAAGCAAAGGATCATCATGTGTTGATGATCATCAAGTTAATGACCCAGACTTGAAGTGTTGATGAGTGTCATCAAGCTTCAAGAAGATGCAAGGCAAAGGTATGACTAGCTAGGGCTAAGGATGTGTTCCTAGTCTTTTACCGGTCTTGGTGTTTGGTTGGTAGACCGGATTGCTAGTATAGGTTGCCGTACTATTAAGAGGGGTCTTAACTAGTAGTTTGAATTAATCATGTGTTGATAGCTCATTTTGGTTGCTCTAGCTCAATCTAGGCATGATGCTATTTATTTGCAAATGTATTTTGCAAATATCGAGGCTCATGTATAACCCTTGTAGCATGTGACTTAAGTTTGCAAATGGTGTAAGTCCATGTACCTTATTCCTTGTGATGAGTATTCTAAAATGTTGGCAAATGTGTTTTGCAACTAGCTGAGAATATCATCTTTTAACCTTGTTGAAATTGTACTCAAATGGGCGAATGTGTTTTACCATTTGAAGTGAAGCAAATCTGTTTTGCTTCTGTGGTCTGCCGGTCAGACCGCCGGTGTGGACCAGACTGACCAGTGGCCAATCGGTCGAACCAGCCATATGTTGGCGGTCGGACCGATTTGCTTTGACTTGGAATCTCTGTCCGGAAGTTCCGCTATTGTGAAAACGGAACTTCCGATGTGAGGAAGTTCCGGGGTTGGTGCTGAACGTTTACTCTAGAGAGCGCCCGTTTTGGGACTTAGCCAAATTTCCATCGGGCGGTCGGACCAGCCAGCTGCGACGGTCTGACCGATTTGGCGGCGGTGCGACCGGCCATTTCATGGCGGTCCGACCAGCCGAAGGCCCAACGGCTAGTTTTATAGCCGTTGGAGGCATGGGCGGTCCGACCGGCCATTAGTTGGCGGTCAGACCGGCCATTAGTTGGCGGTCAGACCGGCTCTGTGCTGATTTGTGGGAATCTTCTCCCAACAGCTAGTTTTTGTGTGTGGGCTATATATATCCACCTTGGCCGGTTGGGAGAAGTTGCTGGTGCTATTGTTGAGTACTATTCTCATTCTTTGAGCTAAGAGCAAGGCTTTCTTCTTTATTGTGCATGTGTTGCACTTAGTGAGATTTAAGAGCAAACCCTAAGTGCATGTGTTGCCTTAGGTAGTGGATTGTGTATCCACATGAGCGTTGACACTTGATTAGTTCAAGTGAAAATTTGGATTTGTTACTCTTGGTGTTTGCCGACACCTAGACGGCGTGGAGGCGTCGTGCCCGGTGATCTTCTCAAGAAGCTTGTGAGAAGGCCCGATGGTTTATGAGTGGTTTGGTGCTCGCCATCTCCGGAGTGGAGGAAGAGCAACCATAGTGGAGCGAGGTGTTGGTTCGGTTTGGAACCGGTCCAAGTGTTGGACTTACCTCGGAGGTGTTGGCTTAATTAGTGGAGCCGGTCTAACGTGGTTGGGCTTACCTCAACGTGGATTAGGGGAGACCGGCAAGTCTCCGAACACCACGGTAAAATATAATCGTGTCATCTTGTTTTTACTTGTGCTTTACTTTGAACAATTTACATTACATGCTTTAATTATTTATATATCATTGTGTGATTGCTTCCTTGTATTGTTGGTGCACTTAGTTGAGTCTAGTTGATTTAGGTTTTAATTGTGCAAAACCAATCGTTATTAGCTTCCGTATTATATATTGGTTTAGAGCCGAAAGATTTTTAAAACCGCCTATTCACCCCCTCTAGTCGGCCATCTCGATCTTACACCTCCTCCCGGCCGTCCTCCTCCCGGCTGTCCCCTTCCTCCCTGGCCATCCCCCTCCCGGCCGGCCGCCCTCCTCCCGGCCATCCTCCTCTCGGCTGTCCCTCTCTCGGCTGTCTCATGTGTCATTGTTCTTCTTCTTCTTTTTTGCATGTTAGTGAGCAAAGTCAATATAAGAACCCATCAAATTCTAATAGTTGGCAACATCCACCAGTGGTAGAGGTATGTTTTCATCTATATCATTAGTGAAAAATTTCTGAACTTTTCTTGTTCCAGAATGTGTAATAGATTTGTTTGTTCAAGTTTTATGCAAATTAGCAACAGACTATGTTAGAATTCACTCAAGGCAACGTGCAGATGAAGCTGAAGTAGCAGACCATGTTGTTGGTTTGACGTCTAGTCTTGCAACTTGCAAATTCAGGCAAGTTACATTTGTTAGATGAAGATCGTTATACTGTGGTGTTTTGCAAAGTCTTGAAGAGGTATGTTTTACATTTGCAATGTGTGATGCACTATTGATGTGAATTGAAATGAACTTGATGTGTGCATTGTTTGTGTGTGATGAGTATGCCCACGGGCGATGGGTACCCGTGGGCGATGGGTACCCACGGGCGGTAGTGCATTGTTCGCGGGTAAACGGGCATGCCCGCGGGCGACGAGTACCCACGGGCGACGGGCATAGGCGAGGTTCTTCGCCGTTGTCTTTCGCGGGTATGCCCGTGGGGGGAAATCGGGGTCGTGGGTATGGGTATGGGTGAGAACTACCCGTGCCCGCCGCGCCCGATTGCCATCCCTAGCGAGAACACATCCAGCTGGCTGTGGTTTCTAACGAACGTGAAGAGGGTGGTGGTAGGAGACCGACGCAACATATACCTAATCACAGACCGCTATGCTGGTTGTTGCGGCCATCAACACCATGCAGCATGGGACGAACCCCCTCACCAGTGGAACGATGTACAATCCAGGTGGTGCATGAGGCATCTTGCATCTAACTTGTTCACGCGGTTCTGCAGTCAGGAAGTTATGAAGACGTTCAAGGTATTGTGTTTGCAGAACCAGAGGTAGAAGTTTGAGTCCATCTGGAGGGACCTCAAACACCGGACTATAAGGCATACAAGGGAGTTCACTCCGGAGGTACTAGAGGGAGAGCAACCCACCTTTTCCATAAGTTTCTCCAAGTGGATTCATGGCCACGCTTCTGAATTGGAGAAATTGTCCCTTCTCTATGACACAGATGGTACAAGGTACGAGATTATGATGACCAACATGTTCGAGGTGTACAACAGTGTCCTCAAAGGCGTGTGGTGCCTCCCTATCACTGCGATCGTCGAGGAGACATGGACTCACACTGTTGGTTATTTCGTCAATAGAGCCACTGCAGCCAAGCGACAGATGGAGGACGACAAGCAGTGGTTCGAGAACATGCAGAGGCCCATGGACCAGAAGATGGAGAAGACCCGAATGCATGACATTCGGGTGATCGATGTCCTAAGGAGGAAGTATGAGATTATGCTTCCGCAGAAATACATCAACAGTCATGCTAGGGGGAAAGGAAACAAGCATGCACCCTGGGTAATGTGGCGACATGCACCTACAACAAGCCGAAGCTCCTACACAAGCCATGCTCGCATGTGTACAAGGCGTGTGCACAAATGAGGCAGATGTCTACGCCGTACATCTTTGAGTACTATGACATGCACCATCTTTTCGGCACATGGAATGCAGAGTTTCACTCGTACAACTTGGAAATGTATTACAAGGATCTTTAGCCGGACATGGATAAATAGGACCCGAACAAGGACTTAAAGACAATAAGGAAGGAGCGACGGTAGACGCGATGCTTCCGGAATGACATGGATGCCAGCCAACATACCAGTATTAGCCGCACAATCAAGTGTAGGATATGCACGACCCCTAGGCACTCAATGAAGGATTGTCCCAACAGGCCGAGCGGGTCCGGTAGTCAATCAGTGTCATAATTTAATGTATTGTCCGCCTTGTTTTGTTATGTATAACAAAACCCCGATTTTTTATTTGCCATTTCGTTCTTGTAACAATATGCCATCATCCAACCCATATCGTAGAACATGGGGGACTTCGACACACGACACCGACGTGGGGAATCCCGGCACAAGGGGAAGGGGAAGGCTCCTGCGGTGAGTCTGACCGCCGTAGCGTATCCAGCTGCTCGAGCGCACTCCATATCAATGACATGAGTTATTTACAATTTACATCATTGTTACGTTTGTTAATGTACGATCACTTACATTATGGAATTGTAGGATATGAACGACTTCGACACTCGCCGCCACTGTAGGCAGCCACGAGACAAGGGGCACTGGCTACGGTGCCACGGAGACTAGTTGCACACATCATTGCATAGATGATAAATCCAACTACCCTGATGAAAAACATTGTTAAATAGTATACTCTTTGTTAATTTGTTAGTTTAATGTGGATGATATTATTTAATATTGTATTGTACCATATGCTAGATAAGATTGTACATGAACCAACTAAGAGAAATGTGTGGCGTGCAGATCATATAACGATGTATCATAGCATTCGAAACACACACGAGTCGGAGGCTACGGTACATCGTTATATGATATGCATGCCACGTATTTCCCTCACTTGGTTCATGTATGCTTATCTAGCCTGTGGAAAAATAACTCAAGAGAATATCATCCATATTTAACTGATAAATTAACAAAGAGTGTCTATTTGATCGGGTTACATGTGATAATACCCCCTCCTCCTTCATCCCGATTGCAATAAACCCGCACGTGTATCATGTAATGGTTGTAACGCTTCAAATGTTGTCAATTTTATATATGAAAAAGTACATTGCAACTCCATTGCAATGTAGCTTAGTCGGGTTGGTAGAGCTTAATGAAAATAATGCTTGCTTAATTGAACCTCTTAAATTGAAAAAAAAATCCCGAGGGAGTCAGCATCTGGACTCCCCCACACTACCTTTTCATACCGATATGACAACACACTGCGACGCTTACTTTTTAGACTGACAATACCACACTTCGCTCCGCGACCTTTTCAAACAGAAAAGACCGCACCTTATCACACCACATGTTGCCACTTTTGCAGATCAATAAGACAACACACTACGACGCTAACTTTTCAGAACGACAAGACGGCTAGCACCTTATATGTGAAATCCTACTATCACAGACGGCTACCACCACCAACCGTCTGTGATATCCCTTTATTAGTCTGTGATGGCCAACGTATCACAGGTGTTATTTTTACTAACCGTATGCGATATGTATCTAATCACATACGGTTAGTATATATAATCGTCTGTGATAGTCTACGTATCACAAATGATTTTTAGTAGAAGTCTTCTTTGATAGTAGGTCTTCACCTTTTGTATAGACGGTGAGCGTCGATCAAAACCGGAAAAGTAGCGCATGAGATGATTGTGTTGGGGGTCATTGTGTGAGATTGATCATAGGCAAGCCTATCAGCTGGTGATGCTTGATTCCCTTGTCGCTGTATGTATGCCACCCTTACCTTGGGAATGGAAATCCCCTATCGTGGGCAGCCTAAGTTACAAACTTCTGTAATAGGATTATTTGTGTTAAGTTGTTTGCAGATGGTGATATTTCTTTTTTATTATTATCACGACATGTACACACACTACCTACCATGCACGTGTCAACCGACAGCGAGTTACATGTGTGCCATTGCCTCTTTAGTTATTTTTTAAATGCATTTTGGGCAAATAAAATAAAAATCATCAAACAACATGGTTTATTGAGCTGTTGCATGAATACATATTCTTACTCACCCTTACATATATGCAAGAGCTTGCTAGGACATTACAATTTATAATATGCATCATTTCAATAGTTTTGCCTTCCTTCCGCAACAACAGAAAGTACCACTGCAGTAACTATGTGGCCCGTTGTATCCGTGCTTTCCGCAGTAGTCTTGACATGGATCGGATGTGCAGTTCGAGTTCGGCCAAGTGAAACATGTAGATGTAGCCAAATGATCCACACCATAATCCCGAACTCCTACGCACAATGAAGCACGATAGCCATAGATCATTGAATACATTACACACAAAAAATACTTTGGTATATATGTATGTGTGGGTTAAACTGAAACATTGCAAAAGCGTATGCAAAAATTTAAATTTTTGTTTGAATGGATGTAGATAAAGAAAGGAATGTACCGATGTGTCTCCCTGCTACATGATATTTGCTGGTGTTTATATACAGGCAAGAGCAAATCATGGAGGATCAATATTTCTTCCCTTTATATTCTATCTTGCATTGTTTTCTCCTCGTTTCATACGCACAATAGTTGGAATTAATTAATACTATCAAAGCTTACGTGTCAGGTTGCATGACAATAAGTATTGTGTAAGTGCCATTTTTCTATTGAAGGTAATTTCTTCCCGTCCTTATCCCCAATGGGAAATTTGCGGGGAACGAGTCCCCAGTAAAGATCTAAATTCGAATGATATGAGTTTATTTCATAAGTTTATCATATGGTTATATAGAAATAAGTAAATTTATTAGTACACTGGATGGTAGAATAGTACTAAATGAGTAATATACTATAGATTATACAAAAACATATAAGGCAAAAGAAAAATATACATGTTTTTACATATATAGATAGATTAACTAATTTACATGTATATGAGTTCATATAGGGGGTATAGCAGGGAGCGGGGATGGGGAGGCATCCCCGTCCCTATCCTCGTTTAGAGTGATGGGACAAAGGCGTCCATCCCCACACCCTAACAGGAGAATCCCCCACAGGTCGGCGGAGAATAGGGCCAATACCATCCCTAATTGGAAGGTTGACATGTGAAATGTGATATGATGCAATTATACGCTTAGCTAAGTCACGTCAATCATGTCCAAAAATTCTCAGCATCAAGCCATAGCTAATGAGTCATATCAAAGTTGTCAGGATAGCGATCCTAGATAGAATCAGATCGTAGGATTACCATTTTAGAACCGCGATCCTACGAGATTTTGACACATGAGTATAACGGAAAACCATTTCATAAGGATTACATATACCATCCCTAACACCTACATACAGTGAAGCACGATAGCCACGGATCAATTAGTACATTATACACAAATCACTTTAGTATATATGCATGTGTAAATTAACTTGAAACATTGAAAAGGACATAGACAACAGAAAAAGGAATGAATCTAGATAAAGAAAGGAATGTACCAATGTGCCCCCCTGCTGCATCGCAAGACAAGAAAGTTGTAGACATAACCATAAGAGTTGTCAAACATAGAACTCTTGTGTTCTTGACAAATGCCATGAGGAGAAGCTAGCTATTCTGTTTCTTCTACTGTTGTTCTTTTGGCCAATTTGTCGATGTAACAATGTTCTTTTTTATGGTGTTTATATAGAAACACGAGCAAATCTCCAAGAATAAATTCTTCCATTTTTATTATCTCCTACATTATTGTTTTCTCCCCTTTTTCATACGTATACTAGCTGGAATGAATTAGGATCAATTCTTCCATTTTTATTCTCTCCTACATTAATTTTTTCTCCCCTTTTCATACGTACACTAGACGCAACTTAATTAATACCTTTTATGGTGTTTATATTGAGACACGAGCAAATCTTCAATGATCAATTCTTCCATTTTTATTCTCTCCTACATTAATTTTTTCTCCCCCTTTTCATACGTACACTAGATGCAACTTAATTAATACCTTGTTATGGTGTTTATATAGAGACACGAGCAAATCTTCAAGGATCAATTCTTCCATTTTTAGTCTCTCATACATTAATTTTTTTCTCCCCCTTTTCATACGTACACTAGATGCAACTTAATTAATGCGTTTTTA
Organism: Hsuehochloa calcarea; assembly: GCA_036346395.1. Taxonomy (NCBI): domain Eukaryota; kingdom Viridiplantae; phylum Streptophyta; class Magnoliopsida; order Poales; family Poaceae; genus Hsuehochloa; species Hsuehochloa calcarea. Next base: position 3,503,447 of record CM070604.1, on the reverse strand, counting down.
TGGTGTTTATATAGAGACACGAGCTAATCTTCAAGTATCAATTCTTCCATTTTTATTCTCTCATACATTAATTTTTTCTCCCCCTTTTCATACGTACACTAGATGCAACTTAATTAATACCTTTTTATGGTGTTTATATAGAGACACGAGCAAATCTTCAAGGATCAATTCTTCCATTTTTATTCACTCCTACATTAGTTTTTCTCCCTCTTTTCATCGGTATACTGTCTGGAATTAATTAATACTCTTTATATATAGGTATCAACTTGCAGGAAAAGGGTATTGTGGCAGTGCCATTTGAGTTTACGTGGTAGCATGCATGCAATGGGGGGAGTTTGCGCCCAAGACATATGTGATTTTTAGCTGCCACCTATTAGGAGCTTGCGCTCAAGCTGCGGCAGCCACCTTTCCCACCGCGGTCCTTCCTCCTTAGCACATTTATTGCCTTATCCAGAATTTTCGATGCCAACGCTTCTGGAATTCCCGGCCCCAACGTCGCGGCTCCTCCTTCGCTCTGCTTTAAACACCGAACTCTCGCAGTCGCAAGCTGGTACAATACAGTATTAAAAAACATCATTCACATTAAACTGATAAATTAATAAAGAGTGTCCTATTTGATCGGGGTACATGTGATAATACCCACTCGTCCTTTATCCCGATTGCAATAAACCAGCGCGTGTATCATATAATGCTTGTAACACTTCAAATGATATCAATTTTATGCATGAAAACGTATGTTACAACTCCATTGCAAAGTAGCTTAGTACAGTAGGTAGAGCTTAATGAAAATAATGTTTGCTTAATTGAACCTCTTAAATTGAAAAAAAATCCTGAGGGAGTCAACATCGGGACTCCTCACACCACCCTATTTCTAGCCTTACTCCCTCACGTCACCTTTTCATACTGATATGACAACACACTGCGACACTTATTTTTTAGACTGACAAGACCACACTCCACCCTGCGACCTTTTCAGACCGAAGAGACCGACCCCTGTCAAGCCACAAGTAGCCACTTTTGCACGTCGATATGACAACACATTACAACACTTACTTTTCAGACTGACAAGAACACACTCTGCCACATGACCTTTTCAGGCCGAAAAGAATGCACCCTGTCATGCCACACCCTGCCACTTTTGCAGATCAATAAGACAACACACTGCGACACTAACTTTTCAGATCGACAAGACCACACGATTCCTCCAACCGAATTACAATTCAGCCGCGTACGCAGGGTCGGCTTGGCTTATAAGTACTACGCCTTCCACGGCGGGTTCTCCCGCATCAAGAATTCAATACAAACTCGCTCAGATGGAGAACCAATGGGATAAAATCAACGAACTCGCAAGGGGTGTTATGGCCTAGGACGAACAAAGGGAGCATGCTAGGAGGTCACCTCCCCGCAATGACGCCCCCCGCAGCAACAACCCTACTAGAACATTCCAATTGAGTATTTGCCACAACACCCGCCCGAGAGGGAGACGTCGCCCTCTGTTGGTGTAGGAACACATGCAAGTTCTTCAAGTCCAAAGAGAAGCTCAGCCTAGGCATGTGTTACTGGGGTTGCGCGAACTACTATTCAGACTATCCCGACCGCCATTGGGACTTGGTCCGCAATCGGCAGCCGGTAAGGACAGGTTACAGTATTTTCTCCTACCATTTCTTTTTCAGAGTACGCACTAACAATCTCTCTCGTCTATCAGTAGTCCCTGGATCCGCTATGTGGCTACCGCAAGTGGATCGACCAAGGAATCCACCCATAGGACCAATGACGTCTCGACTACGAGGAGTGGTATGCCAAGTGGGACCACGAGAAGAGGGAGGAGGAGCGCCGCAACGAAGAGCACAACGAGCGTATCCGGTGGTAGACACAAGCTCATATCAACGCGTGCAGGCGTAGGGAGCACGAGGCTCGTGAGAAAAAAAAAGAGAAATGGCAGCCGAGGCCAAGGCGACCTGCGAGGAGAACAACGCTGAGCTCGCAAGGAAGGGCAAATGACCTTGGTCCACACAGTAGGTCAGACCATTCCGTAGTAGTCTTCCGTCCTTGCCCGCCATGTTACTCCTATCTCCTAAAGACATATATACATCCAGATGCTTGTGTCACATTGTGCTGTAGTAGTAGTGAGGATGACTAAAGTAATTAGCCGAATCATCATGCAATGTGATCACGTGTAACGTGCTTCCGTCTGCAGACTCTAATGTATTTCTGGTTCTGTGCCTCGCACTTTACATTCGGTCGAAAGATTTCATTAACACGAGTACATTTGTAACAAAAAAAGCCTCGTACAAAAATTGGACTTCGTGACGATGTGAAAATGAATGATCCAAACGTAATATGAAATTCCTGCGCCATATTATATATCGACATCTCCTATGGAGTTGCAATGTAACTTTTTTCTATACAGTCCAAGCCACGTGACTTCATGAAACCCTAATTTTTTAAACCTAAAATCCAAATTTTCATGGCATAAATCCTTAATTTTTGGGACAATTTGACAACATATATAAAATTATCGAAATATTAGATAATCAAGTCCACTGCGCAAGGAGCCTTCAAAATAAAATTTAAATTTTTTAGAGCTCATTTTCTACATTTACAAATTCGTACAAAATAATACACTCGTATGAAATTGCAAGAAAAATTCAGAACAAATAAAATTATAGAAAATGTACATAAGCAAGTACACTGTGTCGGGAGGCTCTATATAAAATTTCTTAATTTTTTGAACTCATTTGGAATATTCTAAAATTCCTACAAACAACGCTCAAACCGCGTTGAAACTCTAATTTCGCTGTGAGAAGAGAGAGAGAGGGACACCGCACGATAGCCGTGCGGTAGAGGGGCAGAACACGGTCATGCGACAGGAGGACATATGGTGGGTGGGAAGGACCTGCCGCACGGTCATTTTGTAAAAAAATTCAAAGACAAATATTCTTATAAATACGAGGGTAAAAAGGCGTCAACGCTGCCAAAAATTCATGCGGCGGTGACGCCGGCGGCGCTGGCCACGGCGCTAGCGTCGATGTTCTGGGCGTGACCAAGCCTAGCATCTCGACGCATGCGCACGTACATATATGCAAACATGGGCCAAATGTGGGCCTCACTAACTCGCGTGCGCCGCTCCGAGTTTGCTCGCAGATTTCAGCCCAATCATAAGTTGGGCACCCGTACTGGTGTCACTCGTGGTCGTGGGCTAATAAAATCCCGCGTCTCTCTTTCCACACCCTTTTCGTCTCTCGCTCGCTCACGTAAAAACCCTAGAGACCTCGTGCCTCCTCGCCGCCGCCTTCCTCCTCCCGCCAAACCGGTGAGGATTCCCCCTTTTCCTGCTAAGTTTATCGCTGGGTTTGCTGCTCTCTACGGTGCTGATTTGGCCGGTGGGGTTTGCTAGGTTTCCAAGCGCGAGATTCTCGCAGGGAGGTGTCAGGGGGCAGGCGATGGGGGCGGAGCTGAGGCGCGACGACATGGAGGTGGCGGCGGAGGCCATCAGCGACTCCGAGGCGTTCCGGATGGTAGAGCACGTTCTCCAGTCCGTGCGGATGGTACGGAGCTCCAGCCCCTTTGCTCGTCTTTTTTTTTTGGTTGGAGTCTCGTGTAGGATGACGCGAGGAGTGATTTGGGGAGGTCGAGGAGTAGGATTTGTAGTTGCGTTGGTGACTTACTTGAGGGACCTTCAGTGTTTAGTCTTCTAGTTGGGATTGCATTCGGGAGTAAATTAGGACTCTGAAGCTTCAGTTTTTTTTCCTTTTTTGTTCGTTGGCTTTGATTGTATAATTCAAGTTGGAGCTGTGGAGGGTTGCAGGTAGAGGCTAGCAAAACTAGTGCAGCTTGTCTAAGTTGTTGCTTTGAACGCCAAATTCAGAGACCATATTGCCCTTTTGAGTTCGTTTTGTATGCATGGAACCCAAATAAAGGCTCTTATTACAAGATGTTAGAAGCACAGCCAAAAGTATACAAGGTCTCAAGCACAGCCAAAAGTATACAAGGTCTCAATCTTATCGGGAAACCCCTCAAAAGAATAATCTTATTGAGCAACCCCACCGCTAACAGATGGTTCAGCTTTGGGACTACTGTAAAGCATGTCTAGAAACAAACTTTAAAGTAAGACATTATTTTCAAAGTTTGAAGAGGTGGAACCCATCTAATAATAATTTTAAAAACTAATCGAACGGGATAATTTGAATAATGATAAGAGTTTATTGGAATACTTAATGTTGCAATTTGATGTTAATTTTTTTAAAAAATTATTTGAAATTGCTGTTAGTTTCTAGACATCGGGCGTGAGAAAAAAAATGTAAAATGCCATACAGCTCTCATTTTCTGTGATGTATTTAAGTCAATTGAGAGGAGCTAGGTGCTTGTACCCATTCGTTGCACTTTAAAATCCTCCATTTTTTTCCGGTCTAAATAACAAATGCATTCAGCCATTCACTTATCATGTTATGGACAATATATTTCTTCAGAATAAAATCGAGACATGCAGTGAACTTTCTAGTACTGCATTCAATTCGAAATCCAAGGGTGTTCTTGAAGATGTGACAAAATGCGCCAGATGCATGTGCGGTGTGGAGTTAGGGAAATTTGAAGGTCATTATTTTCTATGGTGGCAATTATTGAATGCCAACTTGCGGGTGTTTAGGTAGTAAGGTGCAGGTTCTTTCTATAAATACCTGAAAACCGATATCATAAGGAACTTTCAGGTGTTAAATGTTTCTCCAGGTGAACAAATGGATTTACTTGCAGTCTTGCACTACCATTTTTGGAGAGTACTTTTTTTTATTGCTGTAGGATGCCTGCCATAACAGACTCGCCAGATACAACCCAAAATGCATATGTTGTTTATGGAAAATTTACATCGTGTATAGCTGTCTTTCGTGTTCTGAGCTCAGTCTCTGCTAGTCTGCTTATTGATTAGTTCACTCTTCAACTTGATCCCATGAATCTATTCCATCTGTCGGTTTTTTGGGGGGTTTCATCGAACGACTAGGGTTTATTAAGACATAGGATAAAATATGCATTTTAGTTTTTCCATGAATTCTTTGAAGAATGCTTTTTGAAACTATTAATATCTCTGTTTTCATTTAGGATCCATTTCTAGTTGACCTAAGGGACAAAGACCAATATGATATCTTGCTAAGCATTGTAGACTCTACCAAGAAAAGGAGTATTGATGATGAGGCTTTACTTGTGGTAAGTCATTAACCCTAGTTTCACCTATCTACGTTTCTTATACTTATTCAACATCGCTTTTGATAAATGCACATATTGCCTACGTTTCCAGACAACTTTGAAGGCACTGTCAGAAGCAGTTTCCAAAATAGACATCTCTTACCACCACGCGCTTCTGAACAATGTAATGTAATACTGAGTGCTCACTCTTACATTTCCTTTTTTTATTGAATTAGTCAGATCTTACCAAAAGAATTTTTTGCAGATATTTACCATGTGTGTCTGGTACTTCAACAGCGATACAAGGGTTGCTCTTTTGGATTTAATCACCAGATTGGTATTCTTCTTAAATTGCATGTACAAAGTTTCCTGCACGATCCGTCAACGAGTTTCTGATTAATTGATTATTCCTCCAGGCTGCTGTGGCAGACCAGTTCCTCAGAGAATGTTTGCAGATGCTTGTGAATAACTTTACTCCACCTGGATCACTTGTTGCATTCATGGAGCAGCCAAGATGGCTTGCAAGGAAGAAGAAAATCTATTCTCAGTTGCATGAGAGTTTGAAAACGATCTCTGATACTGTACCCTTAGCACCAAGGATGTTAAAGGATATAATAGATAGGACTATGCCAAAGTTATTTGATAGCAAAGCTGTAAGTGTGAACTCTGTAAGATATTCTATGTTTTTCGTAGTGATTGTGTTGTGTTTTTCATGTTTCTTTTCCTAATTTGCTTGAATTGTTACTAGACAAACAATACATACATGCTAAGAAGGAACTTGGTCTCTCCAGTTGGTCGCTAAATCCTTAGATTCTACACAACTACATCTTTTCGATGCCTCTGCAAATCTTTTTAACACCCACCATGCCACGTTCGTGTAAATGTCTTTTCTCTGTCAAAATCGTCTTCTATATCAAGTGGTAGTTGACATATTGCCTATTTGCCCATTAGTTTTGTGTCGACAGTTTATGACTTTTAGCTTGGCGTATTTATACGTGCAAAACTCTTGGCTGCTGCCAACTTTATTGGTTATTTCATAAAGCAACCATTCTTACTTTCTAGTAACGTCTTTGCAGAAGATGATCTCGTTCGTTGAGTGCATGTTGGGGCTTGATACCGACAGAATGGGGGACCTTATTGGAGCTCTATTGCTGGCGAAAGTTGTGGATCTACTTACAGAATTGGATGTATGCTCCTTTTTCTCACTGCTAGTTAGTCTATCCTATAGCTAATTCTTGATCTTATTAGTTGTATTGGTGAATTATGCAGGTTAATATAACCTGGGAAGACATTCTTCAAGAGGAACATAACAAAGGTATATTTGACATGGAGCTTGAAGATTTGGATGAGGATGAGGATAGCTTTGGACAAGAAGGAACAAAGGTTTGTGCATTATACTTAAATATCTGCCTAACTAACTAAGTAGGTTTAATAGCAAATACGTTGCAAATTTATTACATGCCTGTGTAACTGAGAATAACTGAAGGCCCACTTTATTGGTTAGGCCCTTTTTGGAGGAAATGCATGTGCTGAAAAGCTTGATGGTTTAATGGTTGCTGTATGCGAGCACCTTAAGTCATGTGCAGAACGTGGTTGCCTACCTAAGGTGAGCTCGCAGGCAATCCTTATCTTGTAAAGAAAATATTCCTTTGTCATCTTTTAGCATCCCTTATCTATTCTGCTAGGGAATGAGGAAATATAACTGCAGTACTGATTTAGAAGGATAAGAAATTATTACCGCAGCAAGTTGGTAATAAGGGCTAAAATTGCTTAACAAGGGCAATTCTGTTTTGATCTCTACGTCATTACTCATGTTTTGGTTTGAACTGGACAGGAATTTGACATTCTGAAGTCTATCTTTCGAGTATCTGTGCTGAGGGTGCACAAATCCAAATTTGCCCAGGTGAAGATTCGCTAAACTAGGTTCACTGCATTTTAGTGCTTGTATTGTGTGCTATTCGCCATCGAATTTTCTCACTTGCTTTGCGCTTCACCTTCTTTCTAACTTTGCAGTTTATCATGTTTTATGCCTGTTCGCTGGATCCTGAAATCTGTGGCCTTGAATTTGCTCTTTTTCTTACTGACATTTTTACTAAGAAGGAAGAGGATTCAATTTCTAGGTAAGTCTTTTTTAGCATATCAGGAATACATCCAATGCATGTCTTATATTTGTCCGTCCTGTGTTATTGCTCATGTTTGGCGAGTTTTACATTATTGTGGCTACTGGTGTTTGCATTCTGACCACAGTCTTATATTTGTCCGTCCTGTGTTATTGCGATCACAACTGGCATTGCATGTTGTGATTATGCCTTCAGGGGCTGTTTGGTTTGTTGTCACACTTTGCCTTGCTCATGTTTGGCGAGTTTTACATTATTGTGGCTACTGGTGTTTGCATTCTGACCACAGTTGTGGCGAGCCGCACTTCGGTAGCTCTTTGAGCCACCTGTCAGTCTCTCAGACACGTCTTTTTACTAAAAAGTTGCCACTCTTGTGGCAAAAATTCTGTCCACAGAATAAACATTAAACAGCTCTCGTGATCATTTATTGAGGCTGCAATGAATAGTATATTTGATTCATATCCCCATTTAATCTAGTTCGATGGATAACTTATACAGATTGAAGAAGTCCTAATTACCACTTTGGTTTTTTAAGTGCAGAATGTCTGCAGTTTCATATGTTGGAAGCTATTTGTCCCGGGCAAGGTTCATTTCTGCTGATACGGTTGTTGGTATACTTAAAAGGTGGCTACACTCTAATAAATGCATCTGTTCATGTCTTGTGTGATTTTTCATTTGAGATATGCAATTAGTTTTATTCGCTTTGCACAGATTAGTGGACTGGTGTGTTGACTATTGTGACCTTCAGAACAACAGAGGAACAGTAGCCAAGCCAAATCATCAAATATTTTACGCGAGCTGTCAGGTTCGTTATGTCGTATTTCTTTTAGTGTGTACTTTTAGCTAAGCGGGAGAAGTATGGTTGATCAAAAACAAATTTTATTTATTAAATTTTATGGAGGCCATACATTTGGTAGTGTTTATTTGCAAATGTCCTGGTATCATATACTCTTTGAACATTTATTTGTCCTTTTTTTAACCTGCAGGCTGTGATGTATGTCCTTTGCTTTCGCTTGAGATCTATTATGGACTACCCAAATCTTAAATCACAGCTTTTTCATATGCCTTTCGGATATATCTTGACCCATCCACTGGAACCTCTAAAGGTTTGTCTGGTCCTCTGCACCCCCTTTCATAGCTTCTATACTCATCTTGTGCCTTTGCATATCTCCGTGAGCCGCTGTATATCGATGACTGGAAGTCATTAGCTGCTAATAGTATGTTGTTATTTACCTTTGTCAATTGACATGGCCTTTTGATATTCTAGGTGTGCTTGCCTTCAATAGTAAACGAGTTCCTGAGGCAGGCCAGGGCTGCCAGGTTGTTCAACGCATCTGTGGATCCAGCATTCGAAGATGCACTTGAATCTGATTTATCCAGGACTTTTGGAGGGATCAATAGACTTGACATGTTCTTCCCGTTTGATCCTTATTTGCTAAAAGAATCTGACAGGTTCGCCACACTAATGTCTTTTAAGTACTTTTTAGGCCTATTCTATCAGCAATCATCCAGTGCTGCTTACCTTGTTTGTGCTCTGCTCTGGGTTGATTACGATGGTCTGTCTCATTGAACTATTGGAATACTTATGCTGTCGCATAGAATTATACTACAACAAAAGCTGCTTGGAATTTCAGTTCCTATATGCTCAAGTCCTTTTTTTTTAATCTACACCAATCTGCATTTGGAAACACTGTCATTGAATCCAGTTGCTAGCTTTCCTCGTTATTAATGTTTCCTTCTGACAGACAATCCTTTGTCCCCTGCAGATATATGCGTCCAAATTTTGAATTCTGGTCCATGGTCAAGACAACATACAGCAGTTATAACAGTGATGATGATGATGAACTTGGGGACCTTGATGCCCCTGAAATGAATGTGGGCAGCATGGATGATCATGTTGACATAGATTTTAACAGTGACGATGACTTGGAATACTCGATGAATAAGATGTCTATAACTCCACACCGCTCTTTCTATCATCCAGTGGCCATGAACAGTGATTCTGGCCTTAGCATGCCTGCGAGGATCAGACCTTCAGTAAGCCCGCCGTCGTAGTGGCTCATCATAAGATCGTCATTTCCGGTCAACTTGTTCTTCACTTTATCAAAGAAACAGACGGATGCTAGGAGTTCGTACAAAGGGTATGACTTTCTTTGTAGTTGGTTGTAGGGTCAAACGGCCCATTCATTTGCAATGTATTCAGCCCAAATAGGTTATTTGTTGGGATGAAATGTAAAGTACAGATGTGTTCCAAAAGACGGGAGTGGAGTGGTGGTGAGATTTGTACACTAGACTAGTAGGTAGCCTCCGGGGTGTACGAGTAAGACAAGCATGTTTTGATGTAGAATGGTGTTTACCGACATGTTTCATATTTTGGACAACATCGGTCTAACGTGACATAGACATATTTTGTTGATTGGTGTTATATCTTTAGTAGATGGAAGATTGTAACATGTCGTTTACAACCAGCGTCATTGTCGTTTCATTTCATCATGCAAATAGCCAACTTGGTATCTTATTGTAACTATGAACTCAGCCCAATACTTATCTAAGAATTGCTGTCACAGTTGTCTAAAATGTTTATCTTGCTTTGAGTCACCATGAATTCTTGTTCGCGGGGCTAGTCACCACTTTTTTAGTTTCGCGTCACGATGTCGTAAAATCCATCGAGCTCTTTTCTCTCTCTATGAAATGATCCGAAGAGCTTTTGCATGTTCTCGGAAGAAACAAAAATTCACCGTAGCGAGCTGGTCAGTGTGTAGTACAATGTAGAGCCGGCCAGATGCCGTGCCTGTCGGGGCCACGACATTGTAGACCTAATCCAGATACAACACGACTAGCATTGTTCATGTGTTGTGTCGGCCCGTCATAAGGGTCTGTGTTACGTTTGGGCCACTATCCTGACACAGTGGGTCGGTCTGACACAGTACGAACAGTGTTGGGTCGTGTGAGGCACAACATGAGCTCGGCACGGCCCATCTGGCCTGTGTCTGGAGGCTGAGTAGTGAGCCGACAAGCCATCGGGAGAAGAGGAGGGCAAGGCGGCGCAACGCACAGGAAGAAGTTGTCACGCGGAGGAAGGAGAGAGAGGAAGAGAAAAGGGAGAGCCGGAGAGGAAGAAGGGGAGGGGTGTAGGATCAAGTATGACTAACGAGAGAGGGGTGAATAGGAGATTATAAAAATTATTATACTTTAATTGACAATTTTAACAATTATAATCTTAATGAAGAAATACTAGCACAATTTTAAAACCTATTATCAATATTTTGCTAAGGAAACTAAGACTATGCCAATACTAAATATAATTCTAGTTAAGCAATTCTACACAATTGGACCGACTCCACGAATTAAGTCTTAACACCTTGATTTCACCATGGATGCTCTTCCTCTACTCTGGAGATGCTGAGCTCCAAACCAATCACAACCGTTGCCGGACCTCTTCACACACTTTTTGAAGAGATCACCGCGCAAAACTTCTCCAAGTCGTCTACGTGCTGGCAAGCACCAAGAGTAACAAATCGCAACGTTTGCTTGAAGATTATCAAGTGTCAAAGTGATCAACTAATGATGCAATACACTTGAATGCTCGCAACTACCTCAAAATGTGAAATGAATGCAATTGAGTAGAGGAGAGTGCAACAAAACCTCAAGAGTATTCAATATGGCCAAAGTTTCTCAGCTTGAGGCACGTGGAGAAGTATTTATAACCCACACCAATAAATCTAGCCGTTTGGAACAAATCCCCGAAAAAAACTCAGCATTTGTGGTAGTACTGTTGTACAAACTTGGTACTATCGCAGTCGAGGTTCAACGGTCGACTGTTGTTCATTAAATACATCAAAAATAGCCGTTATGAAAAAGTTATGGTACTACTGGCAACTAAAAACCGGTATTACCGCACAGCGGTAGTACCGCTCGGCTAGAACAGAACTACCAATTTCTAGAGGTTTTAACAAACACGAAAAGTACTCTCTGGAAATAACGTACCACCATATAAATTTTGGTCGTACCGCTCAAGAAATGCGGTCATACCATTTTTAGGATTCAAGAAAAACTCCCAAAAAACATTCTCTCTGGAATAAACATACCGCAAACTAGAATCCGGTACTACCGGCCAGTGGTAGTACCGCTCATCAAATGCGGTCATACCGATTTTTTAACAGTTTTTCAGAAACAAAAACAAATACAATGCATGACACATGGTTGATCAAAATGGCACAAAATAAACATTCAAGCTACTAGCCATGATCCCTCTTTATAGTACAACATCCAGCCTATTAATCCGATCTTTTATTCAAACACCGAGACCGATGAGAACTACAAAAGGATTCTTAGACTATATGATACCTTTACCTTGAGCCATGTCGATATTTTACCATCTTTGCATTGCCATGAGGCTCCCCGGCAGCATCAGGCTCTACGCTAACTGGAGCAAAGAGGTCGAGGTTGTCTACATCGGGAGTGTGAGAGAATTTTGACAGGACAACCAAGCAAGACACAAAGAGAAATGAGGTACCATATGCTATTTGTAAAATTTATCGTAATAAATTGTGTGCAAGGTCTACAGGTGGAACAGTGCACTTGCTTAGGCATGCTACAAGATGTCGAGCCAAGTAAGGATTGGTGATGCGGCAGATGCAACTGCAGTACAACCCTGACGGTACTGTACGTAACTGGGACTACGATCCTGAGGTAGCCCGTCAACCTCTTTGTTGTTTAATTGCTTCTGAGGATTCACTGTTAGGCTTTGGAGAGTCCACTTCTTTCCAAAAATACATTAGGACTACGGATAATCCTAGATTTTCTTCCGTTTCTAAATAAACAATAACTAAGGATTGAGTAAAATACTACAATGAACGCCGTAATAAAATAAAGTAACTATTTAGCACGTGCACATTTTCGGTGGCCCTAACCTCGGACATATGAAGTGGTCGAGTTAAGGAGGATTATCTTAGTGTAGTTGCTCATTATGTTAATGACGATTGGGTAATGGAGAAAAGAATTATAGGTTTGAAATTAATTTATGTAGCACACACAGGTGAGAATATTGCGGACTGTATTACCAAAGTCGTGAAAGACTTTGGTCTTACAGACAAAGTATTCTCAATTACTTTAGGCAATACTACTTCGAACTCTAGGGCCATATATATTATTACTCCAGTGTTGAGTACATACACTGATTCCTTCTTACTACATCAATGATGCGTTTGTCATATTATTAACCTTATAGTCAAATGTGTTTGAAAATGTTGAGTCCGTATATTAAAGATTTTCGCGATGCAATTTCTTTTTTTTGAATAATTCTAACATAAGAATAGCACAATATAAGAACTTATGCAGGGCGATGGGTGTACAACCAAGAAAGTTTGGTTTGAATATACCGGTAAGGTGGAACTCTACTTACCTGATGCTTAAGAGTCTTTTTACCATATAAGAGTATTTTTTAGTTTTTATTCAAACGCACTATCAGAACATTGATGGTAGTATACTATTGACTGAGCAACATTAGTTCATTGCTAAGAAGATACTATAGTTTTTAGAAAAAAAAATTATGAGGCCATTGTTGCTTTGTCCGCTGTGTACTATCCAACATCTTCTATTATTGTGTATAGTATTTTATAGATTGCTACTCAAATAAAAATGTATGAAAATAACTTAGTTTTACGTGATACTATTGTTGCTATGAAAACTAAATACATAAAATATTGGAGAGAAATCCCTTACCTATATGCATTTGTATTTCTTTTAGATCCTAGAGCTAAAATTGATGCATTTGGTAGTGTACTTGATCTTCTTAGTGATGCTACAGTGCTAGACTATACTAACTATTTTACAGAAGTTCGTTATCGGTTATAGAAGGTTTACCAAAGGTATGAAAATAAGTTTTGGAGAGTCCGCTCGGAACGACCTCCAGTAGCTCCGCCTCAAGTAGTGAGACAAATATGTAAGGCAAGATCTTTGTGGCTCTTCCTCCAGGGCCAGGTCTTCTTCTACTACAGCGTCGCCTGCTTAGCCAAGACCCCTAAGGAGTGAAGAACTACCCACCTATCTGGACAGCGATACGGTGGATTTCAACTCAAAAGGCTTCGAAATTTTGCAATAGTGGTAAGTCCATAAGTTAACATATCTCATGCTATCCATATTTACACGTGATCTGTTAACTGTTCTTGTCTTGACGGTTTCTCCAAGTATGCTTTCAGTCTTTCTGGAAGAATATTGAAGGAGAGAAGAACAAGTCTCACAAGTGAGATGGTGGAGATACTTCTAATTGTGAAGGACCGAGAACAAGCTGATTCACGGACACAACACTCTGTGAAAAATCTACAGTTGTTGAAGGTGTTTGAAAATCTGTACCTAGAGAACGACACGTAGAATAAGGATGTATGCAGAGCTATAGATTGTACTCTTTTTTCTTTGCTAAGGTTTTTTCATATTGAGTTTTTACATGATAAAAGTTTTAACGATACAACAATTTGAACATTAATAAAACCCTTTATTACATTTTTAATATTCTTGTCTCATTTTTTTTTTACAATTTTTATATCTATTTCTGAATTCTACATATTTTATTTTATTTTATTTTTTCATGTTTTTTTTAATTTTAAATCTAACGGGCTAAATGGGGCGAAAAGTCCCGTCAAACTAAACAGACTCGTGCCAATCCAACACGACACTAATAGCCGATGTGTTGTGACTGAATCACCTCTCAGATACGTAGACCGATACAATAACCAAGGATAGCCGATGTGAATCATCTCTCGGAAAAAAAGGATGAAATTCGTTTAAATTTGTTTAAAAAGTCAAAATTTGAAAACTAAAATTTGAATTTCTTCATAAGGGAAAAATACAATCCGGACCGACCGTAATAGCGGCCGGGATTTTGATCCATAACAATAACCCATAGCGAGATCTGTATCCGTGCCAAGCCGCCGCCCATTTTGGCCAGCACCGCCTCCCCCGGAGAAATTTTATTCGCCAACTACATCATAGTTAAAACCACACTTGGCCGGTTCGTGTCGCGCCTCTCACTCCTACACGGGCCCCGTGCGCCCTCCGCGCGATCGCCGAAATAGCAGTTTTTCCCCGTTGCCGCCTCTTGGTTGACGACGGCGCGACGAGGCTTCACTTCATGCGTCTCTGGACAGTTCGTGTCCTACTTCTCGTTCTCTTGCTAAACTGCGAGTTTAATCCTGTCGTTTTCACTTGGTGGTAGCCAACAGCAGAACCGCCCCTACACCACACACAACAGGCAGGCGCTCTGCATCGCATCACATGATTTCGTCGTCACGCTACTTGTCCTCACTTTTCATCGCTGGTAGTAGTGACTCTCGCTTATCCCCAAATCCCAAAGTCTCTCTCTCTCTCTCTCTCTCTCTCTCTGTCTGTCTGTCTGTCTCTCTCTACACCATGGGCTCCGACTTCAAGGCGATCCCTCTTATCGGTACGCTATTACGGTTTACTGATAATTATGAGTGCTATCTGTTGGTGGATACGATTCAGATTCGCTGGATTCTCCTCTTGAAAATTTGGGATTTTGCTTCGCCACATGCCCCTGTTTGCCACAATCAGTGGAACAAGTCATTAAGATGAGCTTTTGGATCGTACGATTTACTTGAGCAAATTCTCCCTTGTAATTAAGTCTCTGATCCTGTACTAGACTTTCGATCTTTTATTTTTGTTTTTGTTTTTGTTTTCATCTATTTATTAATATAACAGGCAGCTCTCCCCTCCTGCTGTTCTTTAAAGAAAAATTTGCTTTTCTGAATGCGTTCGGGGCAGGGCTCCCGCCGGTTCCTTGCTTCAGTCGGAGTTGTAGTAGCTATTAATAATCGGTTAGAATTGGACGAGTTTGGCACCATTTTACAACGGTTTCAGAGACCAATTTTCCCAAAGTGCATAAGAAGATATTGTTTCACTTGAGGAGGTACATACAGCTCTTCAAGAAAAAGGAGGCCGACTACCTCGGCAAGTACATTGGTGAGGCGACCGCTGAAAGGATCGAGAGGGTCGGCACTATCCTGGTAAGGGCGAGAAAGATATGGGAAGGGGATTCGTTGGAAGGATCGAGGCCCTATGGCTGCCGATAAAGACCGTCCATGCAAGAAACCTCGATCTGACGGCTTTGCACCAGCCATATCTCGACCATGCGATGGCGATCCGACGTTTGAGCGCCTGAACAGGATCTACACACAATTTCACAAACTACGGGGTGCTTTTCGTAAGGAAAACGACATAGATAGCTCCCGGGCTCGCCGATTCTATCGCGTATAGATCAAAGAGAGATGGGATATTCGAGTTTTTCAGTTTAAGGAGATACAAAGAAGAACTAGATACAGCTCATACATCTTTGTACTTTAAAATTCCGATCTAAAAGAATTATCTCTTTTCTTTTCCATTGTCAGATATTAGCCCACTTGTCGAAAAGATTGATGATCCAAATATGGCCAACGACAAGGATTTGCTACAAGTTGTCCGAATGCTGGACGATTCTTGTAAGGAGGTTGGATTCTTTTATGTGGTAATCACCGTCAACTTTCTGATAGCAAACAACCTGCTTTGAACTTTTAAGCAAATTATATCAATTGAAGCAGGTTTGTTTTGAATTGTGATGCTGTGGTGTTTTGAACTGAAAATGGAAATGAATAGCATTAATACTGTACAGAGAACATGTTGGAATGAGATCAATAATAGCATGTTATGTGTGTGTGTCATGTTCAATCGTTTTGTACAACGAGTGGCTGTACCGTTTTGCTTCGATGAACACAAAATTGAATCTGAATGTTGTTTGAGTTTCTGTTACATTCTAAACGAGGTGTATTATCAAAGATAACTAATGTAAACGCTATCTGTGCATTATTAACAGAAAGGCCACGGGATCGCGGAGTCGCTAATGAGGGAAGTCAGGGATGTAACACACAAGTTCTTTCAGCTTCCTTATGAGCAAAAATTAAAGATTAAAATGACACCTCAGAGTGGATATAGGTGTGATTGCGTACACATGTTCAACTTGTTTCCTCAATTTGTATTTCATTGTTTGGTCCTTGGAAGCCTTCTACATGTAGAAATGAACTTTCCAACCGTTTATTGACAGAGGGTATCAGAGAGTTGGGGAAAATATTACCAAGGGTAAACCTGATATGCATGAAGCGATTGATGTAAGCTGCATTTTCTTGTCATGCTTTAAGTTGTTCTGAGCTAACCCATGAGAACAAACATGGCAGTGCTACACGCCTATTGAACCTGGTAAATATGGAGATCTTGCTAAACCAATGGAAGGATCTAATTTGTGGTATGTTTCCAACGTTACATCTCTGTTCTTTGTTCTCAAGGTATATCTGAGCACCACTTATTTTTGTATTTCTTGAGAAAAGGGTTCAGTTCCTGCTTGTTTTTATGCCTCAGAACATGAAAAAAAATTTATATGAAGTAGGTCTGTATATACTGCTTAACTATGTAACATCTATACAGTGTGTTATGAATAGCGTTTGTATTCAATATGAGACTAATAGGCTAATATATATACAAGTACATATGTGATATATATGTAAAGAACCCCTTATACAATACACATCTAACGCCCCCCTCAAACTTATGGTGGATCAACAACATTAAGTTTAGAGAGGTAGAAGCTGTGCTGAGCTTTTGTATGCGTCTTTGTGAAGAAGTCTGTCAAATGAAGTTCTGAAGGCACATACTGAAGAGCAACAATTTGGTCCTGCACCTGAGTCCGCGTGTAGGAAGCATTAACACTAATATGCTTTGTAAGCTCATGTTTCACAAGATTTGTAGCAATGCTAATAGCCCCTGTACTGTCAGACGAAAGAGGAGTGAGTGCTGAAATAGAAACACCAAAATCTTCAAGTAACCACCGTAGCCAGGTAACCTCCGCGGTCAACAAAGCCATAGCTCGCAACTCTACCTCCGCACTCGAACGAGAAACTGTTATCTGCTTCTTAGTCTTCCAAGCAATGAGAGAACCACCAAGAAAAATACAATAAGCAGAAAGAGACCGACGATCAGAGTGATCACTAGCCCAGGTAGCATCAGAATATACCTGGAGCTGTAAAGAGCTGGAACAAGGGTTCAGAGTGATGGTTCCACGAAGATATCGTAGAACACGAAGAAGATGACTATAGTGGAGTTGAGTAGGAGAAGAAACAAACTGACTCAAGATATGCACAGAGTATGAAATATTAGGATGAGTGACACCCAGATAAATAAGACTCCCAACAAGGTAACGATAGCGAGTAGGATCAGTAAGAGGCTCACCATCAGTGGACCGAAGATGAACATGAAGCTCTATGGGAGTCTCAGCAGTGTGCTGATCCGTAAGAGAGGCACGATCAAGAAGATTCTGAATATACTTTTCTTTGGACAAATAAAAGCCCTCGGGCGTAGAAATGACCTCAATCCTAAGAAAGTAGCGAAGAGAACCCAGATCAGACACAAAAAAATGCTCATTAAGGCGCTCTTTAACAAAAAGTGATGTACTGATAATCATCTCTAGTAATGATCATATCATCAACATATAAAAGAAGAAGCATCCAACCACGAGGCGAAGTGTGAATAAAAAGAGTAGGATCATAAGCACTGGTAGAGAAACCAACTGCAGTGACAACAGAAAAGAAACAGCCAAACCAAGCACGAGTAGCTTGCTTGAGGCCGTAAAGAGATCAGCGAAGGCAATAAACTATACCCTCAGGAACAGAATACCCCAGTGGTGGCTATATATAAACCTTCTCACGCAGATCACCATTGAGAAAGGTATTCTTGACATCAAACTGAGAGATGGACCATGCCCGAGCAGACGCCACAGCAAGAAGAGTGCGTACGATGGTCATGTGAGCCACAGGAGCGAATGCCTCATCATAATCACGACCATGCTCCTGCTGAAAACCACGTGTCACGAGACGAGCCTTGTAGCGCTCAAGAGAACCATCAGAGCGGATCTTAACCTTGTAGACCCATTTGCACGAGATAGGAGTAACACGTGCTGGAAGAGGGACAAGATCACACGTACACTCAAGCGCAGCAATCTCCTCTGTCATCGCATGCTTCCACTCCTGATGAGCAGCAGCATCACGATAAGAAGTCGGTTCGGCAAGAGCCGCTAAACAAAAGCGTCCAGGAAGCCGAATAGATTGACGATCACGAAGAGCGTATCGAGGAGGAGAGGCCGAA
Source organism: Hsuehochloa calcarea (assembly GCA_036346395.1). Taxonomy (NCBI): domain Eukaryota; kingdom Viridiplantae; phylum Streptophyta; class Magnoliopsida; order Poales; family Poaceae; genus Hsuehochloa; species Hsuehochloa calcarea. The sequence continues at coordinate 3,484,974 of CM070604.1, read as the reverse complement.
GAAGATGGTGCGTCATGAGAATCTTCAAATCGCGGACGACGAGTGTAGTAGAGAGGATAAGAAGGAACAAGACTAGGAGGAGCCTCTAGAGAGGGTGGTAGTGGTGAAGGAGACGGTGGAGGAGGCACCGGAGAGGCCAAAGGCTGTGATGGGGGTGTGATGACTATGGGAGTAGCAGGAAAAGTCAGGAAAGAAAGAGACTCGACAAGAGATGCTGTAGTAGTGAAAGGAGCAGGAAAAGACTCATCAAAAGTGAAGTCCCGAGAAACCCGCATCCGTTGGCCAATAGGATCCCAACAACGATATCTCTTATGCTCAGCGCTATAGCCTAGAAAAACGCACTCTACGGACTGAGCGGTCAGCTTAGTGCGCTCACGAGGGGCAAGAAGACCATAGCACACACCCAAAGAGGCGAATACTAGAATAGTCAGGAGGCTTGCCACATAGACATTCAACTGGGATCCCACCCTGAAGAGCAGAAAAAGGTTGAATATTAATCAGGAAAGTGACAATAGAAATAGTCTCAGCCCATAAGTATGGCGGGACAACAGAAGCAAGCATAAGAGCACGTGTTGTCTCAAGAAGATGACGATGCTTCCATTCAGCCACACCGTTCTGGGTATGAGCACCAGGGCAAGAAAACAGAGAGAGAGTGCCCTGCTCAGCAAGAAAACCACGAAAGACTCCTGACAAGTATTCTCCAGCAGAGTCAGTACGAAAGACACGAATAGGAGAATCGAACTGAGTACAGATCATGGTGGCAAAAGTCTTGTAGATGGATAAAACCTCACTACAAGATATCATAAAGTATATCTATGTGTGGTGAGAAAAGTCATCAATAAAAATTATATAATATCAATGACATCCTTTCGAAACAGACCCCATACATCAGAATGAACAAGATCAAAAGGACGATGTGACACTGACTCACTGGAAGGATATGGAAGTTGAAGCTGTTTACTAAGCTTATAACCCTAACAATTTAGAGAAACATCACCAGACACTGACCCTAAAAGACCGCGACGAAGTAAAGAAGAGTCCACGTGCGTCAATCCTGAACACGACAAGAATCAGAATCGAGAATAACACGACAACCATGATCGGTGAGCTGACCAGCAGATATGAGCTGCATAGTTAGTTTGGAAACATGAGAAACATGAAAAGAGGAATTCGAAAGAGTGCCTCGTCCTGCGACAGAAAGAGAGGTACCATCTGCTGTTTGAACAGTGATAGAAGCAGCTAAAGGACGAATGGAAGTGAGACTAGTGGAATCAGATGTCATATGAAAAGAAGCACCAGAGTCAAGAATCCAAGGTGATATACCTGAGGAAGAAGTGGAAAGTGATCTCTCACTAGAATACTGTGCAGCAAAACCAACAGAACTAGACGATGTAGAAGAAGCTATGCGACGTAGCAGTGTGAGAAACTCCTGAGAATCAGAAACACCAGAGCTCTGTTGAGAGGAGAAACCACTAGTGCCTTTCGGAGGATGGCCACCACGTCGTAAATCCTTCTTCTTGTTGTAGCATAATTGCTCCACATGTCAATGTTTGTTGCAATAGGTGCAATGAAGTCCCCTACCAATAGCAGCTGTCACTGGTGAAGACACAACTGGTGATGGAGTGGCTGTAGCAGGTGTAGAAGCTGGAGGAACTGCCAGAACCAAAGGAGACGACTGGAACGATAGCAGACCCGCAACACGAAGGCGAATCTCCTCGGCACGAACAGCTGTAAGGGCCTCCAACAAAGTCACATGAGGGTGTCGTGCCAGCAACTGAGCACGAGTCTGCTCGAACTTAGCCCGAAGACGTGTCAAGAAGTCATAGATGCGATGAAGCTCCAGGTGAGACTACTGACGCTGACAGCACTGACAAGTGTGGCAAACATCCGGTCCTAAAGAGTTAATCTGACGCCATACCGCACACAACTGGGCATAGAACTCGTCCACAGTGGCATCCCCCTGCTGCAGTGACGGCTCCTGACGCACAACAGAAAGATATAAGGAATCGCCAGACGACTCGTAGCGGTTGCGCAGATGCTCCCACATCAATTGTGCTGAGGCCAAGCCAACCACATCCCCAATGAGATGCACTTCCATGCTAGCAACCAGAATAGCAGAGGCACGGGCATACTCATCAATCCATGTCTTATAGGCAGCATACTGATTCTGAAAAGTCTCCATGACATCCTCAAACGCATCAGATATCCCTTTACAAGTGTCTTTAGAAGCATCCTTCGAAAGCACGGGCTCAACAGGTGGAACAGGGCGAGGCGGACAAAACAACTCACTAGTGAGAAAATCCTAAAGATGCTGACCACACATATGGAGGCGTATGTGCTGAAACCAGTCCCGATAATTGAGACCATCGAAGATCACTGGGCAATGAGGAACAGAAACAGTGCCCATTGGCAGACGGTGCTAGACGGCGCGACGACCAAGACAACAAAGTCTAACAGGCGACGCTAGACGATGTGGCGGTTAGAACGATGTACTGAATTTTTCTTTTCTATTTTTTCTTTTTTCTTTTGCTTCCTTTCGGACCGATTACTAAACACCGAACGGTTGTTCTCTCAACACCCAAACCACACGGTCCAGCGACGGCGTGAGTGGCGGTGACGACCCGAGTGGAGGCGGCGTCGTCAGCACGAGCAACGGCGATGGCGGAATCCTCGGTGACTCCCCGGCGACGTCCGGACGACCGAGCGACCGAGAGACGACTTGGATGGCGGAATCCTTAGCGACTCCTTGGCGGAGTCCGGGCGACCGGGCGATGGCATTCGGGCGACCGAGCGGCGGCTCGTGCAACGGGATCCTCGGTGAAGTCGGCGAAGTCCGGCGATCGGCGATTCTCGGCCCGACGCGATCGGCCGGGCGTCCACGAGCGATGGTGGCGGACGGCGGTGGAGGTTCAAAGAATGATCCGGCCCGAGCGGCCAGAGCCTCGTTGTTGGTGACGAAGACGAGCGCCACAAGTGAAGCGACGGGCAAAACCAGCGGCGGCGGCCGGAAAAGAAGAACCGGCGGCGGCGAAAAAACCCTAAGTACGCTCTGATATTATGTTATGAATAGCGTTTGTATTCAATATGAGGCCAATAGGCTAATATACATATAAATACATATTTAGCACATATGCAAAGAACCCCTTATACAATATACGTCTAACACTGAACTAAATGCAAAGATGTGGTTACAATGTCTTTTACATCAAATCACTACCTTTCCTCTGTCGACAAATTTCCTTCGTTACTCATTGGTAAGCTCTTTATGTAATAAAGACATAATTTTGACTTTTATCAATCCTAAGTCCCCTTAAATTTCATGTCCAATGGAGTGCGAAATGATACCCACATCAAGAGATGTCTTTCATGATTTGACACCTATCAGTCACTCAATATTCAATGATGATAATGTTCATAATTTAAATAGTGCTCCTTTAGTACTCCCTTCGGCTCACAAAAATAAATCGTTTTGGAATACGTGCAGTCAAACTTTGAAAACGTTAATTATCGATATCTTTTTAAATATTTAAATTAGATATATAAAAATCATATACGTAGATTCGTCTTGGAAAGTACTTTCATAATATTATCATTTTTTGGGTTTTATAAATAATTACAGTAGTAATTAGTGATCAAAGTAGTATTTTAGGGACCATGTCAATATCCAAAACGACTTGTTTTTTTGAACCGGATGGAGTACTCTGTAAGCTTTAAAAACCGAATCATTTACCTTTCATGCAGGCCTGATTACCCATCAAATTTTAAAGTACTGCTGGAAAACTATATAAGCCTTCTAAGAGGTCCACTTCTCAACATAATTTAATTATTCTCTTTTTGCCCATAAGTCATCACTAATGGTGTTTATTATGCCATTTTTTTTTGCAGATCTTTCAAGAAAGATCATGCGAGGTATAGCCTTGGCATTGGGTGGGCCAGTTGATGCTTTTGAGGGTGGAACGGCAGGGGATCCTTTCTGGGTTTGCAGGTTGATTGGTTATCCAGTCTCAACTGATATTCCAGAAGAGCAACGCACTGATATTGGATGGTAAGCAAAACGTATCTCCATTGCTATTTAGTAGTATATCCTGCAAATTATATTAACTGAGTGGATACATCTCACACTGCTTTTCTATTGCATTCCATGTGTTCTATGAACAAATTCAGTGGAGCTCATACAGATTATGGTTAGTACATCTCTTCGAGAAGTTTCATTGGAAGTAGACTCTATATGGTAACTCTTGTTGGTGTGGGTCATTGTCTTGTTAACACTCAATACTATTATTTGCTTGATTGCTTAATTTGTGATGTTGTCTCCGAAGATAAGTGGATGCTCTTGTACTTTATATCAAAATATTGGATATCCTTCTCATTTTGTTAAACTGCAGGCCTTCTGACACTGGTTAACCAGGATGATGACATCTGTGCCCTTGAGGTATTTGTTTCTTCACCATCATACATATCTTGTATTTTTCATCACATGTTCAGATTTGTTGATATGAACATTTTTTTGTCGCCCCTTCTTTTGTGGAATTTGGGCTTTGGAGTTGTACACAAATATCAACACAGCCAAAATATAGTTTTTGCCTTCTCTCCCATTTTGCAGTCCGCGAATGTGGTCGTAGAAGTAACTTAATCTTGATCATAAAAGTAACCAAAATATATCCTAGGAACCTCTAATCCAGATCCACACCATACTTGTTGTCCTTTCTCTTCATTACAAGTCTTTATGCTTCATGGCCCTTTCTCTTCTCACTAGTTCTTATGGTAGAAATTCTCTATCCATCCTTTTCTTCTGTTATAATAATAATAAGAGAAAATTAAAATGGATCCAAGACGAGAACTTATTTGATGATCAAGCATGAGATGCTTCTATACTTTTTGTATTCCCACTGTTATTAACATTCTAAGTATCTTCCAAGTTAGTTCAGTAATTATATACCATACGGTACCACTGCAGCAGCCCATCGTCCAGATTTATGTCATAACTAGGTGAAGCAAAAAAAAATTGATCTGCATAAAATCTTTGATAATGTAATTTCAGGTCAGAAACCGATCTGGTGAGTGGATATGTGCCAAGCCAATTCCCGGAACCTTTGTTTGTAATATTGGAGACATGCTGAAGGTTTTCTTTCTTTCTTTGCAAGTTCACTTACATTATGATTGTCTTCAAACTTGAGACGCTTATTGATTGTCGTATTGGGTTTAGGTTTGGTCAAATGGAATATATCAAGCAACACTTCATAGGGTTACCAACTCCCCTCGTTACCGTGTATCTGTTGCATTTTTCTATGAGGTATAGTCCCCCCTCTCACACACACTCACTGACGGCCACACTACTGTTTGTGTCAACTTGCTTTCTCATTTTCTTTTTCTGAAATCAACGCCACAGTCAAACTTCGATGCTGCCATAGGGCCTGTTGAGTTCTGCCGGGAGAGAACAGGTGGTGTTGCAAAGTATGAAAAGGTTGTGTATGGGGAGCATTTGGTTCAGAAAGTCTTGAGCAACTTCGTCATGTAGTTTCAGGGAAAATGGAAATAAATCTTTACTGAAATGTTCGGATCACAACATTTGATCAATAAAATTCGTTCAGTTGTTCGTGATGTCGCAGCGGATTTAACTGATTATCTGCACCCTGTTTGTTATGTATAGTCTGATACAACATTTCAGGGAGCAATTTGATGCATGGCTGCTCATAGTTGGTTTTTGGGGAAAAGATCTGCTAGTCTTAGTAAATCTCTGCAATTTGTTCTCTGATGACGTATCGGTTGGGTATGAAGTATGGGCATATATGTCCATCAATTTATTCATTTGCTATGTCGCTCTGTGGTTTACATATAAGACTAGAACATACTTCATTCTGGGCATGTACTTGCTCCAAGTTTCACGCGCTTACTCACCAACTTCCTGAACCATGAAGCTTATAGTAACTTGCAGATCGTTTGCTGGTTGTAGTCGATGACGATCTTGCCGGTGTCGAGGTTGCCGACGGCGGCGAAGGCCTCCCGGGAGAGGTCGAGGGCGGCCTGGGGACCCAGCGACGGGCAGCGGTCGACGATCTTGACGGTGACCGTGCTGCCGTTGCAGGGGTTGGGCACCGCGTTGGTGCCACGCACGCACCGCACGGTGTACATCCGCACGCACGCGCGACCGCCGTCCCAGATCGCGTCGCTCGCCGCCGCGATCATCGTGCCCTGGTCCTGGAGCCCGTAGCACGCGCGCCGACGCTCCATTTCACGCATGCCGCCGTCAGGTTCAGAAACAACGTGATATCGGCAAAACGTACGCGCGTACGAGTGTAGAGAAGATATCAGCAAATTTGTTGAAGATGGTTTCGACGCATGCACGTCTTCATGCGTGTAGAAATGTAAATAACGTAGTAACGTACGAGTGTAAACGGTTGCAGTAAGTCGCGGTGCCTTCAATGCTGTGCGACACCGACACGAGGCCGAGCGGAGTGGCAACTTCTGCCATGGCCGAGAGGTTGAGCACTCGTACTAGATTCTACTAGCTGCCTGTAAGATTCTACATAATTCATGTAATTAGTCTATCGGAGCTATCTCGAAGAATAATAAATAACATAACATAAATATTACTATTTATCCTATAGAATTGCATAATTATCGGAGGGGTCGAGGGCCATCACAAAGGCTATATAAGCCTGGGTTGATCTAATCGATCGGGTTCTTGGTGTACAGGTGGCAAAGTTGTGCAGTGGATGTGAAAATAAATTTTCTGCGGGGGGGCCTCGGTTCCACTGGATTTATAGGAGAGCTGGTACGTGCACGGGCGTGGAAAATCGTGCTTGATGCATGGAAAATTCAGAGATAATTAATTTCTTAGATCTAGAAAAAACGTGGAAAATTTTGTTAGTCCTGTGCGGAGAAGATAAGGAAATGCTAGATGGCACAGTTTTGCTCGTTTCATCGACCGACCCAAATTCCCAGATCCTGGGGTTTGGGTGTGGTGAGGAAGGAGAGGGATTGGGATTGAGAAAGACAAGGAGTGGAGTAGGGAATTGGGGATGTGGATTTGTTCGATTCGAGAGTGCTCGACCGAGCGGGGCGTATGAGTCGGACCCTAAACGGGCTAGACTCCAAATCACCTTATATTCCAAAAAGATTCTCAAGCCGGAATTTATTGATCATTTTCCCTAATTATATATGAATGCTTCCATCAAACATCCAGACAAATAACTGTGCAGCGACATAAAAGAACACTGAAAAGAAAGGGGCAGAAGCATGCAGCGAAATGACATGTCTTGTACTCTAATTTACCTCACCTTTTTATCCACTGATAAAGCAGCTTGAACAAATTCAGGCCCATACGCAGAACTTTTTACTGCCTCTTTTATTTTCGTTGTTTCTTGCCTACAAAAATTAGGTTAGAACCCATCACCTAAATTCCAACAGTTCATACAAAGAAGATAACAAAGATGATTGCTGCTATACATATCTACAGAGGGACAGTATTAGCTGCATAATTGGAGGAGCTGTTCAACTTTGCTGAGATACACTTTCTTAGGCCATCAACGAGTTGCCAGATGTCATCTACCCAAGACCATGTTGGAGCGTTGAGGGCTCGTATTGAGTTCAAGCAGACTAGAAGGGTCCCTCCTTCATGAAGCAGCACCTGAAATATGGACAAAATTGTACAAATAACGTCAACAAATAAGACAAATACTACGAGACTTCAGTGCAGCAAAAACGAACTTACCGTCAACCAGAGAGGAAGAAATCCTAAGACGGAAGGAAGTGCAGCAAAAACGATACAGGTTAAGGCAAGAGCTACACTTTGTTTGACCTGTAAGGGTGAACCTCAAAGTGTAAGAACCAGTAATATTGTATCTGAAGTTAGTGTTTTGGCATTAAATCTCACAAGAGACAATACCATTGAAGTTGTTTGACGAGCTTTAGCAATACAAAATGGCACCCCACAGATATTATCCTGCAACAACAGAACATCCGCAACAGCTACTGCTGTTGCACTGGCACGTTGAGCTAGAACGACACCGACTGTTGCAGCTGCAAGAGCAGGCGCATCATTTATACCATCACCGACCATTATTAAACCACCACCTGAAAACAAATACAAAGGTTCATAATGAATATCACCGGGACAAGTAACTCCCCCCTCCAACAAATAGTAATCATATGGCTGCAAGCACAAATTTCTATGGTGCACAGTTGAGCTGATAAAAAGTACAGAATGTTTCAGATATACAATAATTCAATTATATATGAAGAATGTTTGGTTATGGGCAAAAGGTGCTGAGACTAGCTGGTAGGTTATCCTTCACATCGCAATAGTTACCAAACGTTGGAAGAGAATACCTGGTGTCATTAGATCAAGTCATGCAGACAGGAAGGAGGTGAAAATTAAGTACACAGCAACCATTGCGATTAAGTGATCAGCATCTAAGCTAGATATGCTGCTAATTAATAACAAATAAAAACCTGATATAATCATAAAATTGAAATTGGGTAGTCATAAGACATTGAATTACCTCCCTCCCTTGAAACTGCTTTTACTTTATTCAACTTGTCCTCTGGCTTTAAGCAGTAGTGGACTTCGTCAATACAAACAGCTTTAGCAACTCTCAGAGCACTTGATTCATGATCTCCAGTAAGCATCATGATGCGAAGTTTACCTTTTTCTCTTAAGGTAGATATAACTTCACAGACACCAGGACGGGGTTCATCCTCAAAGTGGAAAAGGGATACCTGAAAAAAATCAATCAGCCGGGTAAATAATAGTATAATACATTGGAAGGTAGTTCTAAATTAACCTACAGCTTATATGATGATAACGCATTCAAATGTATGCTGCCAGAAGAAATTGGCAGGACCATGAGTAGAAGTGCAACTTGATAAAGGCCCCAGTGGAGCTTCTTGCCGATGACTAGGCCTTTGGCCAAACAAGGCAAGGCCATGTTATAAGCCAAGGTCAGCTCTATTGCAGGAACTTTTGAGTTAAAAGGTTCTAACTAGAAGGCTTTAGTGTCCAAGCCAGACCAAATCAAGCATCAGATTATAAGATATTCAAATTACCAGGGCTGAAGACCTAACCAAGATTCAAAAGACAGGCCCATAGTAGCAGATGGACCAAATGCTTGACCATCTGGGGCTCTGGGCAGCGTTTGTGGTTCAAATGTCCAACCTGACATGTGCTATAAATAGATGGGACATTGGTAATTCATTACTGATGCCATGAAAGGCCGGACCAAAATACATGGACAGTTAAGTAATCTCATTTACATCTGATATTAAACTCAACAAAACCCATCCCATCTCCACCTTGTTTTCAACAGCATTAGGTGGTTTAATTGCAATTGGCTTTTCCATAAAATGTACCTTGAAAGGGTGTATCGATTAACAGTCTATCTGTCCCTGACTTTCTGTTCCATGCACCAAAGAGATACTCAAACTTGTGTACAGCACTACAACCTACCAGTGCTTCTCATATATTTCAAAGTCTTGACTTCAGTTTTCTTTACTCTTCCCTCTACTCGTCACTACAATACCAACAGATAGATATAGCATAAAAGGGAAGAAAAAAAGGGGCATAAGGCATTCGGCAAAACACAAATTACTATTAAAGTAAGGCGCAACTTATAAGCATTTGATAGTCTAAACTCTAATCCACTTTAAATAAGCTAACTTATCAGCATTTGATAGGCTAGACTCAAAGCACCTTATATTCCAAAAGATTCTCAAGCCTGAATTTATTTGTCATTTTCCCTAATTATATATGAACGCTTCCATCAAACATCCAGACAAATAACTGTGCAGCGACATAAAAGAACACTGAAAAGAGAGGGAGAAAAGCATGCTATAAAATGATAAGATTTGTACTCTAATTTACCTCACCTTTTTATCCACTGATAGAGCAGCTTGGACAAATTCAGGCCCATATGCAGAACTTTTTACCGCCTCTTTTATTTGCTCAGATTCACCATTAGATCTGTATAGCGAAGAAATATATTCCACAGAACCAATAGATGCCTTAGAGAGCTCATTTTCGTTGTTTCTTGCCTGTAATACATATATGTGAGGGGCCAAGCTAACATTCAAAGATCCAACCAGGGATCCAAAATCGTTCTCGGGAAATCCGGTTGCTGTCGGGAAAAAACTCGGCCGTAACGGATTTCCGAAAAATCCGAACGAAATTCGCTTGAATTTGCTTAAAAACCAACTGAAATTCGAAATTTGAATTTGCGAAACCGGGAAAAACCGGCCGGGATTTTGAATCCGCCCCGGCACGATGGCAGAAACCGCGATTACCGGGATTTTCTATCTCTGGATCCAACTATTCTCGATACTTCATATATCAAACAACACAAATGCTCATGCTAATTGTTCAAATCTAAGAAACACATCCACATTTCATTATGAGTAAATAGAGAATGTATCAAATGTAAACTAACCTTAAATAGAGGAATAATAGCTAACAATTGTGACCATTGGATGAGATATATGCGGCTTAGATATACATTAAGGGCTTGTTTGGAAGACCCATTCCTACGGATCCAAGTGGATGGACCGAATTTGAACTAAAATCTCGGCCGGATTGTGGCCTAACCAAACAAGGCCTGAAGGCCATCGGCATTTTCAATAGAACACATGAATTATTCCACTTTAAAATCTATCCTTTTCACCTTAATGAGATGACTAATCCACTTTGATCTACACCATCCAACACTTGATTTTGAGTTCTCATTATCCTGGTTTAAGGGTGTTTCTTTCAAATGATATAATAATCCAACGGCAGCTACACAAATAAAATCCAACGCTTCCCACCAAACAACTTTTTTTAATCTAGAAACGTTACTCTGCCATTTCTCTCAAGCTGCTTAAGATTTTTGTGAATCTTCAATGCACCATCCAATGACATGGGCCAATTCCAGAGAGCATGAGAAGCAAAGCAAGAATCAATAGATGTGCTATATCTACTTAATCTCAACACGCTTACATTTAAATATCATTCTATCAAAATTAATTTTCCAGCAAATTAAGCATACTTACTATTGTTTCCATTTTCCAAAATATTGAGATGGAATTAAGTGTAACCACTAACCACCTAGAGATACAACGGCCAACCCTCCCTATCCATTGTGGGAAGCAAATCTACAATATCCCGTATAACAACAGAAAATCTTTTTCTGATATATCTAATAATTTTCAGATGACTTCATTGGTTGAAATACATTATCTAATTTACACATACCTTTATGCCGCTCAGAGTAGCAACAACTCCTCTACCAGGTAAGCATTCAAAACTTTCTACAGCAACCACTGGGAGGTCCTTCCCAACAGAGTGATCTAAAACTGCCCTGTGAACCATGCAATCAGGATGTCAATTCTACCAAATTCATAACATACAGGAAAAATAATTGCTTATTGTAGAAATTACTGATAAATATAATAAAAAATGGACTAGCAGCTTTGTTCTTTGGTCAAGCACTGACCATTGAATGTCTGGCTATCAGCCATGGCCTGAGTTTGACTATAAACTCAGCACAGGTATAGTAATTATCCATACACTTGGCCCAAGGGAAGTAGATTCAAGTCATGCCTAGCATGCCCAAGGGTTGCACAATTATACTTTATAATAATGCATGCAAATCAAAATAAAATAAATAAAAGGGCTTTCAGAAAGTTATCCGTTCTCTCCACCTTCCAATAGGATGGGTTGTTCCTTTCTCCATAGCTGCAGCAACAGCTAGAGCTTCACTTTCACAGTTCGGAGTACAGCAAGAAGGATCACTAAGACCATTTGTCACATCCGAATGTCCATGAATGGGCTCAATTGCCTTGCACATAAGCTTCCCAGTTGTTAATGTGCCTGTCTTGTCAAAAGCAATAGACTGACAAGCAGAAAGGGCATCTAAGACATGCCCGCCTTTCAACAAAATTCCCTACAAAGATACAAAAAAAGAGGTTCAACAATTTCACTATACCAGAAGCTTTCTGGAGAAGAAAGTTCATCTAAGAAACAGGTCATCGTAAATTGTTGAAAAACATTCAGGAGAAACTACCACTAAGATAACGCAATTTTATACACTAAGATAACGCAATTTTATAGGACGTGCTCAAAGTAACAACTGCTATCTTCCCATTAATGTCAGGACCCAGGAGGCGCTCCATGATGAATAAGTCCTGTACTATGGTCTTTGTGGGGTAGGCTTGTACAGCAGCTTTAAGGACAGCATCTTGACTGTCAGCTTTAAGGACAGCATCTTGACTGTCATAGGACAGCATCTTGACTGTCAGCTTTAAGGACAGCATCTTGACTGTCATAGGACAGCATCTTAGACTAGCATCTTAGCATATACTTGGCTGGTTGGCAGCCTATAAATATGTATCCCCAACCCCTCAGGTTGGCATGGCATTGTGTTAGAAATAAACAAAGAAAAATTGCCTCATCTCCAAGTGTCATCCTCTCCATGAGAGTAAGGATCTTGCTAACACCAACAAAGAAGAGTCCAATGAGTAACAAGTGGTATCGAGCCTTACTATCAGTAGCTTGAGCATCTCTTGCTCATCTCCGTCTCGCCCGCAGCAGACCGTGTGCAGCAAAGAAGAGTTAGCCTCGGTATCCGCTCCTCTCTCCGAGACGGCAAAGCGGCTCGTCGAAGCAACCCTTTCTCCACGCAATGCCACGAAGCGCGCCATGTCCGCAGGCGATCTCGGCCTTCGGTCGCCTCGAGCACTCGGCGTCGTGACAGCCGAAGCTTCGCGCAGCAGAGCAGCCAGCAGCAGCAAGCGGCAGCAGACTGCAGTAGCGGAAAAAGCGTCAAGGCTGGCGCGGCGGAGCTGGCAAAGAAGCAGGCGGAGAGTGAAGCGGCGGCGGCGGCAGATGCGCGTCAGCGGCGGCAGATGAGGTCAAGGTTTTGCTTGGCGAACAAAGCAGCTCCATCTCTGCGATGATAATAGCGACGCGGACCTTGAGCGGCTGAAAGGAGACAGCAGCGCGGCGGCGCGAATGGCGATGCGCGACGCCCATGAGCCTTGGCGGCCAGACAGCGCGGACGCGCGGTGGCGCCTCGAGGAGGCGCGACGCAGCGGGCGGCGTCTGGTCGACGGAGAGCACGGCCTTCACGTAACGCGGCTCTCTCCCGTGACGGCATCGTGGTCACCACGGTACAGTGTCGTCGGGGGCGTCGGCCCGGCGGAGTGGCCTACCCTCACCAAGACCAACTATGTCGAGCGGGTCTGCGGTGATGAGGTAAAACTCAGCGCGGCATATGTGGGATGCGATCCGGTCGGCGGCGTCGACCACGACCGGGATCGACGGCGCTGGATGCTCTCATCACTGCGATCCACCGAGATGCGCTTCGCTTACCAACAAGCGGATCGCCAAAGAGGCTTGGGACGCCATCGCCGCAAAGACGCGGCGGCGGACCGCGCGCGCAAGTCTACATTTGCACTTCGCGACGGAGTGGGAGCACTTGGCCTTCAAGCGGTGAGGGCGTGGATGACTTTGTTCTCCGTCTCAACACTCTGTTGCGGAAGTAGTGCGATTCGGCGGCGACGACACCTATGGCGAGGGAGAGGCGTGGAAAAGCTCTTCCGCCTGCGTCCCGAAGTACAAGCGACGCCCGCTCGATCGTCAGTCTCTGCTGGACCTCTCCACGATGACGATCGAGGGCGTTGGTCGCCTCAAGGTTGTTGGCGGCGATGAGCCAGGCGCCTCTCGGGACCGTCTCCATTGGCGGAAGCTCCTCCTCGCTCGGGAGCAGTGGGTCGCGGCCAAGGTGACGAGAAAAAGGGAGCCTTCTTCCACGACAAGCGGCCGCAAGCATGGCAAGCGCGGCAAGTCGCGCAAAACGCCAAGCATGGGCGCGAGGACGTCTTAGAGGTAATGATCGTGGGCGCCAGCATGGCGCCGCCGTAAGCAAAAGCCAAGACGAGGCGACTCTTGCCACAATCTGCGGCAAGCTTGGTCATTGGGCGAGGATTGTCGGCACCACGACGCCGCGAGCCCAGCGTCGCGCAGGAAGGAGGAGGAGCGGTAGGCTCTGTTCATTGCTCATGCGAGCATCGAACTACCTCGGTACCGCGTATGATGGCTCTCCTCCACCTTGACGAGCCAAAGCACATGCCTCCTGCCATTTCTGACTCGACAAGATCGACGGGTGGTGCCTCGACACCGCGCCGCCCATCACATGACCGGTCGACGGAGTTCTTGGCCGAGTTTGACTCTAGCGTCCGAGGCTCCGTCAAGTTTGGGGCGCCTCCGCGTGGAAATCATGGCGGCGCTCGTCATCTTCACGCACCGTGTCCGGTGAGCACGATTGCTCACCGGCGTCTACTACATCCCCGATCTGCGCAACTCCATCATCGGCTTGGGGCGGTGGATGAGAACGGCTCAGCGTGTCGAGATCGAGCACGGTGCAGTCTTTGCGGATTTGGGATCTTCGCCGCCTTCTTGCCAAGGTAACCAGAGGCACAAACCGACTCTACATTCTTCACGTCGGCGGTGCACAACCTCTGTCTCGTTGCTTTCGTCGAGGCGACGAGGCGTGGCGATGCACGAGCGCCGCACCTTTTCAGCCGAGGCCCTGGCGGCTCGGTGCCATGGAAATGGTGCGAGGCTGCCGTGCCTTGACCATGTGGAGCGATTCTGCGGCGTCTGCGTGTTGACGAAGCGAGGCGACTCTTTCCCAAAGGCGAGTTTAGAGCCAAGGAGAGGCTCGAGCTCGTGCAGACGGGACTTGTGTGGCGGTGGCGCAAGCCACACCAGGAGACGACGCTACTTCTGTTGCTTGTCGACGATCTCTCCGCTACATGTGGTGATGGTCCTCGGAAGCAAGGGAGAGCTGCGGACGCCATCGCGCACGCAGTTTCGCGGAGGCGAGCGCGGCCGCCAAAGCTGCGCGTCTTCTGCGCCTGCACAACGGCGGCGAATTCACGGCGGTGAATTCACGTCGATCGCTACCGATGAGGGCATTAGCGCCGCTCTCCAGCCGTCTGACCGCCCGGCGAGCGGTGTCGTCGGCCGCGCAACCGGGCGGTTGTGGGATGGCTCGGCCTCCTCAGCGAGAGGGATCGGCCATCTTCCGGGAGCGGCGGTGACGGCCGTCTACATCCTCAGCCGCTTCGCTACCAAGGCGCTCGATGGCGGGACGCCGTGACGAGGCTTAGCATGGGACGCAGCCGGCGGTCTCCCACTTGCGGGTCTTGGCTCCCTCGCGTTCGCCAAGGAGCTTGGTTACATCGGTAAGCTCGGCAGCGAACGCCGGGAGTGTTCGCCGGCTACGCGGAGGCTCGAAGGCCTACCGCATCCTCGACCTGTCACAACACCGTCGCGTCATCGCGTGGCGTTGTGTTCGGACGGCAGCGAGGCGGGCGTGGGACAAAGCGGTGGGCAGCGGTTCGACCGACTCGTGGACTTTGTTGTCGACTCGTCCATTTCGAGAAGCGGGAGCTAGCGGCTCGTCTTCATCGAGCTCGTCCACCTCGACACCTTGCTCGCCGCCACTCGGCGAGCTCCGCCACCTTCGGCCCGGCACGCCACGCTCTCCGCACCGGCTCGCACTCTCCCGCACGGAGGCCACACCACGGGATCGGCCCCGATAGCCGGCCCACGGCAAGCGGCGCGTGGTGGAGTTCGCTCTCATTGTCTCACAGCGAGGACGCGTCGGCGCCTACCACGACGACGAGCCTCTACGCTTATCGTACCATGGACAACATCCTCGCGGCGGCCCGTCCTGACAGGCGGGCGCGGCCACGACTTCGAGGCGGGCTGCGCTTGGCGTGCGGCGGCGGCGAGCCTCGTTCGCCAGCCGAGGCGGAGGAGACGCGGCATGGCGTGTCGCGATGAAGCGAGAGATGGACGCCGTCGGCGGAACAGGACGTGGGGGTGGCGGATCTTCCGCCGATCGCGGCGATCACCCTTAAGTGGGTGTTCGCCGAAGCGGGATAAGCGGCGCCATCATCAAGCACAAGGCTCGCTTGGGCACGAGGTTTCATGCGGCAGGAGGGTCGACTTCGATGGCGCCTTGCTCCGTCCGCGCGCATGGAGTCCGTTCGTCTTCTCCTCGCACTTGCGGCCAGGAGGATTGGCGCGTCCATCACATGGGCGTCAAGTCCGCCTTCCTCAACGGCGACTTGAAGGAGGAGGCCTCGTCCGTCACCGCGGGATTCGTCATCCCCGCAGGAGGCAGGTTCTCACGCTGCGCAAGCCCTCATGGCTTCACTGGCAGCACCACGAGCATGGAACGCTAAGTGGACTCCACCTCAAGCAAATGGGGTTCGCAGAGCGCGCCACGCAGGTGCGCGGTCTACCGCGGGCAAAGCGGCAACACCTGGCGGCGGGGCGTACGTCGACGACTGTTGATCACCGGCTCCTCGAGGCCGAGGTCGAGGAGTTCAAGGCGGAGATGAAGACCGCCTTCGGATGAGCGACTTAGGGCTCCTCTCCTTCACACGGGATCGAGGTCCGCGGGACGACTCCGATATCTCTCTTGGCAGCCGCCTCGCTTAAGCGCACCGTCAGTGGCGGGCTCACCGACGCAACCCACCCAGCGCTCCTATGGAGGAGAGGTCGGGCCGAGTCGTGAGAGCACGCGGCGGAGGAGGACGCTTGACAGATCCGGCGCATCGTGGGCGCCTTCGCTACCTCGTCCACACGCGCCCAGATTTGGCGTTCGCCGTCGGCTCGTCGGTCGGTTCATGCAATGACCGACGACTGAGCATCAATGGCCGTGAAGGATCCTCGCTACGTTGCGGGCACCTCCGACTACGGCTTGCACTACCCGAGGTGTCCCGGCGCGCTTCATCGAATGCAATGACGGCGACCACGCAGCGACATCGACACGGCAAAAGCACAAGCGGATTCTCTTCTTCCCGGCAAGTGCCTCGTTGGTGGCGATCGATCAAGCGGCCAGTGGTGGCCCTGTCCGGTTTGTGAGGCCGAGTACATAGCGGCTTCCACCGCTTCGACTCAGCGCTCTGCTCGCTCGGCCTTGGTGATCTCCTCGGCGGAGACATCAAGCGGTGGCTCTCGGGGTGGGCAAACAAGTCCGCTCGCTCGCCAAGAACCGTTTTCACGAACGGACAAGCATATCCGGGTGAAGTACATCCGTAGAAATTTGTTGGATGAAGGATCAGGCGAGCTACATCAACACCATCGATCGGCTTGCGGACACGCCACCAAGCCTCTTGGGAGGGTAAAATTCCTCGAGCTCTGTTCTAGGATCGGGATGGTTCAACTCTCCCACAAGACGACGCACAAGACTTAGGGAGAATGATGAATAAGTCTCGTACTATGGTCTTTGTGGGGTAGGCTTGTATGCCTGCCTTTGGGGATGACATCTTGATATCGACTTTAAGGACAAGATCTTGGTTGTCATAGGAATGAGATCTTGATATCGGCTTTAAGGATGACATCTTGATCGACTTTAAGGACAACATCTTATTTGTCATAGGAATGACATCTTAGACTAGCATCTTAGCATATACTTGGTGGTTGGCGACCTATAAATATGTATCTCCAACCCTCAGTTGGCATGGCATTGTGTTAGAAATAAACAAAGAAAAATTGCCTCATCTCCAAGTGTCATCCTCTCCATGAGAGTAAGGATCTTGCTAACACCAACAGCAAGAGTCCAGCGAGTAACACTCCATAGGTGCAGCAGCAGCACCAATCATTTCAACAAAGGATTCAGATTAAAGTCCTCTGATCTCTACCAACACTTGTGCACATAACCATAATACAGAAAAGTGGGGTCGAGACTCGAGACTAGCCTGGTAAAATAATGATAAAACCATCTGAATAAAATACTTGACGATTTCATGAAGTTTAGAAGCTGATAAGGCACTGTCTCACACCGAATGAAGAAAATAACCAATAGAGCTCAAAAAAACTGAAAGTTTCAAACAGTACCTTACTTGCAAGAGAACTGATTGCGGTGGCATATGCTAATGGAGCTACAGCCAATGCACACGGAGATGCAGCCACCATAAGTCCTAATCCACGGTAAATTGAACCCCTACAAACTAAAGAAAATGTCAGAGCGCAGAAAGCTCAATCCTAGAGCTAAGTGTATCAGTTCAGTACAAATTGCCAAATCATCAGTACTACGGTTTTCTAAAGCATATAGTATTAACTATCAGAGAAGTACATAGTCAAATTTGATGGATTATATTTGTAACAGGACCAATACAGCATGTAGTGTGACATTAGAGGAATACCTGAGTTACCGAAGAAGGGCCACTTAAAGAGTAATGGTCCCAAAAGTGCAACAACCAAAGACAGGGCCACGACAACTCTGCTATAGTGCTCTCCAAACTCATCTAGCCATCTTTGCAGCTTTGGCTTGTTTAGCTGGCCCTCTTCAGTCAACTGGACAATTCTGTTGAGTGTTGAATCCTCCCATGACTTAGTCACCTAGAATAAAGGTAGTCGAACAAAAGAATGAATGTTTATCTTGCAATTTGACAACGTAACATTCTGGAAGACAAGCCAAACATAATGTACTTCAACTAACTTAAAGCTATGCTAGAAAAGAAGTACAGCAGATTTGTTGCTAGTAACTACTAACTATTAAAAATACAGCTTTGTCCATTATGTCAAAGTTAACTAGGATTGCTTCTCTTATTCCAAAATATCACAGAATGATGCTTCCTGTGTCAGTCTGCCATTGTTTGCTCTCAAATGACTATAATGTAACAACCATGAATAGCAACATAGTATTTTTTACACACACGTGCGCGCACGCCCGTTTCGTACTCCTGGGAGTATGTACTTCCACTTCCAATATACCACTTAAACGAATATATTGCGCTTCTTTATCACTTTCAATATACTTAAATATCAATTATAAGATACTCCAATGCGACTTGATTGGAAAAATTCATTGGAGCCCTTTATTTTTTTCTATATACCCTTTTTCATATATAAAAGAAGTATATACACAAATTTTGCTATAACAAGTGGATTTTAATTTTTAAAAAAAATTCATGGAACTCACTGTGGGGTATATTATAATCATTATTGGAGTATACTCAAATTGATAAAGAGGTATCATCATACAATTTAAGTGGTACATGAGAAGTGGGAGTACGTACTCTCGGGAGTACCAACCATTTTCTCTCTCTCTCTCTATATATATATATATATATAATTTTAAAAAAAAAATCATGGAACTCACTGTGGGGTATATTATAATCATTATTTGAGTATACTCAAATTGATAAAGAGGTATCATCATACAATTTAAGTGGTACATGAGAAGTGGGAGTACGTACTCTCGGGAGTACCATACCATTTCTCTCTCTCTCTCTCTGATATATATATATATATATATATATATATATATATATATATATAGGAACATATCTAGTGCAAATGGGTAATTGAGTGCTAAGGTGCAAATATCAATCTTGACTGTTGGATCATGAAGGGTGTTTAATGTAGGACATTGGATGTGGGAGCATGCAAGCGCATTAATGAAGGCGCATTGAAGGTGGGAACATGCAAGGTGATTAAATGGTTTAGGGGATGGGAACCCGCATTAATCTTGGTTGTTCAATCCAGATCCAACGATCAAGATGTCATTTGCACCTTAGCACTCAATTACCTATTTGCACTAGATATGTTCCATATATATATATATATATATATATACCAAGTTGCCATTAGATAACTCTCACATATATGTTTTTTGGATAAAATCAACAAAAGAGTGCATCAATCGTATATGAATCATGCTTTTGTAAGAACTTAACACATTGAAATCAATAGAGTAAAGTCAGGTAAGCAAAATAAAGTGGCTTGGGATTAGAGAACAATACGAACAAAGAAGAATAAGTTGGAAAAGGTCACTTCACTGAAGAAAAAAGAAGGCAAACCTTTACAATCATCATTCCTTCCAAGTTCCTGGCACCACCCGGTATAGCATCCCCTACTGTCCTTTCAAGAGGTTTTGTTTCACCAGTGAGGTGTTCGATGGTGACTGTCGATGAACCTTGGTAAACTTCTCCATCAACAGGCACAGCCTAATGATTAATGAATACAAGAACTGCGCCACAATGAGATAAAATTTCGAATAATCTAGACTAGAAGAATAACATCAACATGAAAAAAAGAGGCAATTCCTTATTTGCCATCGAAATTCGAAAGTTTACATCATCCCTTATATGTCACTCGTTGTGTCACTAACATGTGGGCCCGGACCCCACATGTTAGTCACGCAATTAGGGATTTTGGAAATTTCCAGTGGCATATAAGGAATTAACCCAAAAAAAGATAAGATATAAGAGAAACAATAAGAGAAAAACAATGGAACAGAGAACAAAAACAATGAGAAATCTATGAAATTTAACAAAACTAGGAAATACAAGGACTAAACGTCTACATAAACAAACAACACACCTCACCAGCTCTGACCAAAATATGAGAACCCACTTCAAGGTCATGCACAGGAACCTTGGTGTAACTTAAATTTGAAAACTGTGCTAACTCGTCTCCACTTGTTTCTAACAACAGTGCAAATTCTGGATGATTTTCCTCCAGTTCCTCACATCAATCATTGACTTACTTGTAAAATACTCTTCGGCTGCAAGAAATAAGAACAGAGGATTTTCAATAAATACACAAACAGGAGCTAACATGAAGGGAATTTCAAAGGTTGTCAAACATACGTACCGATATGAGCTAAGTTAAACATTGCAAGAAGCAGGCCACCCTCCAATGAGTTTCCCATAAATATAGAACCAAATGCTGCAAGAGCCATGAGGACATGGATATTTATTTTTCCATCAGCAATATTTACAAGAGCATCAAGTGCTGCAGAAACCTACAAAATAAGCAGGAAAAAGTCACATAAGTGCTCCATTGACAAGCAATCTCAAGGCAACGAATTATTCTGTTTCTTCCGTGTTAAGGAGCAAAGCAAGCATAGCACAGTTTCATGTTCATTGAAACTAGCTGGAACAAATTTCTTTGTAAACAGAAATACAAAACAGTAGCTTTTACCGTTAGTATCGAACTATCAATCAGTACAGAAGAGATTTCTGTAGTTTGGATATGAATTTTTTTATGGTGTAGATTATTATCGATGTTACCTCCTTTTTTTCATTTTGAGTATTTTCTGTGTTGGTCTATTGCTAAAATCAACATGGCTTGAAGACCTGCACCTAATATAGGGTCTGCCCTAGATATTACCGCCCAAACCAGTACTAAAGTATGAAAGTTGTCATTTCAGCTGTTCAGAAGCTTTAGTTGAAAGTTCATGCTGGTCAATTTTATTAGCTTGAAGAAGTACCTCAAGGTTCTGTAATGGTATCACATGAACAGTGACTATATAAACTTTTATGAGCAAATTTCTCAACGAAACTCAATTCCATGAAAGTGTACATCAAAACTTTCTCTAATGGATAAAGTCCTCAGAATGTGCCTAACATTAGAATGAACCCCCAATCTGATAGCTCTAACTTTCTAACCACTCAATCAGCGCTACAAATACTGAAGTAACAATCAGCACTACATGCACGCCAACTATTTTCTCTGAAAACGCCAACTATTCAGCACTACATGCTCTGTTAGTGAAACCAACTGTGGGCATAGATTGTCATTGAAACTTCAACTGCTGCTAACTACCCCTTACTCAAAACTAACAAAGGACCAGAGTCCGTGGGCATTACCCCGACAAGAGGGAAGGCGACGGAGATGAGTGCGGCCTGCAGACGGCTGACGGAGTTGAGCGGCGCGACGTGCGGGCAGGCGGCAGCGATAAGGAGGAGGCCGAGGGAGATGCAGCAGAGCTGCAGGTGCTCCCGCAGCGCGTCGGCGACGTCGGCCCACCCGATCGCCCTCGCCACCCGCATGACCGCCGCGCCCCCGCCTCCCCCGTGCACGTCCACCCCATGGTGGGCGTGCCCATGCCCGTGGCCATGGTGGTGGTCGTCGTGGCCGTGGCCGTGGTGATGGTGGTGGTCGTGGCCGCCGTGGGCGCGGGGGGTGAAGGGCAGGGAGCGACGCGCGAGGAGGAGCGGGGGTTTAGGAGCTAGGGATAGGGATTTGGACTGGAGATGGGGAGCGCAGCGGCGGCGGGGGTGGGGGAAGGGAGGGGGCCTGGACAGGCGGAGGAGGTGGGCAGATGGCGGGAGCGGCGGCGCGGCGGAGGAGGAGGCGGAGGCGGTGAGGAACTGCATCGCACGTCGTGGCGCGGCGGGGGATCGCGTCGCGCCGGCGGGGCGTGTGGTGGTGGCCTCGTGGTGGTGGTGAGCTCAGGAGGAAGTCTGGTCCATGGTTCGGGCTTGGACTTTTGTGCCGGATCGTGTGGAGGCTGGGGAGGCTGCGAGCCAGATGATGGCGATTGGCGATGCCGAGCCGGGGTTGGGTGGGACCCGGTCGGTGTTTGGTTTCGCCTAATCGTGTCGTCACTGTGTTGATGATGACTTTGACGGTCGGTTTTCCGAGATGAAGTGGCAGCAAACAGCAAACACTAAGGTCCTGTTTGTTTAAGCAGAACTTTTTGCACTATATACAAAAGAACTTTTTACACAATTGAACATATGTTCAAATTTTAAAGTTAGAGTTTTGGTGTTTAATCCTGCTTTTATAGGATGTTGGCTTATTGAGTTGTGTGTGAAGGATAAAAGTCGAATCGCTTCTTGAGGTTTGAAGGATGTTTTAAGGATGAATTTAAACTTATTTTTTCATGAGATTTGTAACTATGACGATATGTGCAAGTGTACATATGAAACAAAAAAAGTTTTGCTTGTTCGTGCATATATTAATTATGGACATTGCGTAATGAAAGAAATTAATATAGAAAGACATATTTTAGCCAACCAAACAAAATAATATCCGATCATATCATAATAAAGTATCGCTTGGGTCATAATCTTCATTAAGATCACATCTCTCGAAAATCTCATCACGTAAAGCACTATCTCTGATAAAATTGTGTAGTGAAAAAAGAGATTCATGTTTATATCTTGAATGGCATTTTGGGGTAATTTTAGCGAACTTTAGTAGTAATCGTTATTCTATTCCGCAGTGCCCAAAAAGCACTCTTCCCTGGCTTATGGCTTTTAGGCTAAATAGCTTAAGCTTTTATAAGCTGCATAAAAAAGCCACCCCTTTGTTTAGGCTTAGGCTTTTTTACTTATAAGCCAAAGAAAAAGCCTAAACAAACAGGGCCTAAACTTGCTTGGGAAAACTATCCGTGTGGCATTCCAATAGTCGGAATCTAGAGAAATAACATTGTATTTGTATCTGATTAACTGATAAAACAACAAATTGATAATAATAATAATACACACAGGGTAAAATAATAGTTTTACCCCCCGCCTCATCCTCTCTTCTCCGACCGAGTTGTGCCACCTTCCCCGAGCACGTCGCCACCGCTGGTCTACAAGCCGTGCCGCCTCCTCTGAGTCGTGCCGCTGCTGGTCTCCAAGCACGAAACCACTGTCGGTCCGCGCCGCCTCTGCCGATCTCCAAATTGTGTCGTGTCGATGTGCTCGTGGCAGCGCGGCGCGGCATCGCCTCGGCATCGATCTCCAAGCAGCAACGATAGCGCGATCGGAAGAGGCGTGGCACTGCCGAAAAGAGAGACCTCAAAAGGAGACACCGAAGTTGGGGAAGAAGGGAGACAATTGTGTCTTTTTGGAAAATTAGTGATGGGATATTCCTTTAGGGTGTTGTTTTCTAGATTTTTTTAACATTTTGAATGTTATTTAACAGTCAAATTCCATTGTGATGTTATTTCTCTAATTTTAACTTTTTTGCGATGTTACTGGCCTAATTACCCCCAACTTGCCATAGTTGTCGCACTGTTTTACTTCAGCTAGAAAAATTTATGAAGTAGATTTAGAGAAAGATTAATAACTCAATAGATGCTCTATGGGGTGTTATATAGAGCGTGTGTGTCATTAATATTAGAGTAAAATGCATGGCGGATCATTGAACTTGTCCATGTGCACTATCTGGATCACGGTACCTTTAAAATGCACATTTAAATAATAAAAGTGATGAACCACGGATGTCCTGATTTGGGTCGATCTTTCGATGAAATGATAAATTCGGTAGAAGTCGCTCAACTCTCACGATCCTGGCTACGAACTCGCAATGCTCGAAACCACGCAATCGCTGAACTGCTCGACAAGTCGTTATCAACTGTGCACGAATACCCGGATGACCTAATCACGAAGATCAATTCCTACATACACCGAAGAAGCACACAATAACAATGTGAAACGCAATCTGAAATTACAAATATGATTGAAATTGTATTGATAAGTGAGGTTCTGAAGAACAATGTCGTTGTTGATCTCGCCGAACAAGAGGACAAAGTATAAAGTAGCAAAGCTAAACTTCAATCAACAAAACCCATCAAACCCTAAGGGTGGTGGCCACTATGTAAAGGAGGAAGAGAGGGGAGGCGGCCGCCGGTACTGTTCACATGAATAGTACCACATAAATAGTACTAAACCCTAGGTGTACAGCCCGAATTACAAGGCTTATGGCCCATTAGCATAGGTGGCGCGGCACTAAGTTCATTTACTCAAATATTGCTAAGTGTTGGCTTAAACAACTTGATATATAGTCTTCATACTAGATTCTGTTAAGCTTCAGTATAGAAATATCCATTCCTCATATGATCATCTCCATACTTGGTGCTGCCATCATCTCCATTTAGCTTGCCTCCCGATCATTGATTCCTAAGTAAAATAATATCACGTGTTTTAGACAGCATCATAGAATCATATAATATGGATGCACTCCGAGAAACGAAATCACCTGATAATTTAGTTGGCGAGCACGTGCTATAGTAATTGGTCCTTGCACATCAGAAGTTGTTGGACCGAAAATGCGACTAGAGGGGGTGAATAGGAGCACACTCACTTTTTCACAAATAATTGATTCAATAATATTTCACTCCAGTAGCTATGGAAGCTATGAAGATCGAGATATCGACATGGAAGACTAATATTGAATTCAATTTAAAACCCCTAAGCAATATAACAAAACAACAAAGATTGAAACAATTCAATGCACTGGCGGTCTGACCTCTGGCCTTGGGCGGTTTGACCGATTCCCTAGCGGTCTGACCGATTTCCTCGAAATGTAAGAAAAATTACGATGGCGAAGATGAAAATAGATGAAACTTTTGATCTACTAATCCAAACTTGATGAAACTTGGAACACACCTTCTCTATGATATCAGAAAGCTATTCCAATCGAAGATTGTGATAATTCTGGGAAGAATAGCGATCCTTTTCGATTTGATTGAAGAGAGGTTCAAAACCGGGTCAAAATGAAAACTAGGTCAAAACTCTTTCTCGTGGGTGATTGATGATCAAGATGATCCTAGATAGATTTCCACACGACACAGCAAGCTAGATCACGTGAAGAAGCCAAATAAAAACTCACGGATCAAAGAAAGACCCAAAATCATCAAATAGAGGGAAAGAACGCAATGAGACAAAACATTGATCAAACTTTCCTTTGATTGATTGATATGATCTGGGCTTACAGCCACTCCATCAATGGAGGACAATGTTCAATCCAAGAGCACGAAAATCACATCAAAACATCAAGAACCCTAGCCTCCACAAAAACTCTCCCTAAGAAAATTAGGGTTTACAAAATAGCAAAAGAGACGAATAGGTGGTGCAGCCATCACCCTCTCCTATTTATAGTGGAGGCTTAGACCTTCTAGAAGTTTGATCCTATTGGGCTCCCGTTAAGGCCCAAAACAAATGGGTCACATACGCACGCATTTTAATGCACCGTCTTTAACACCTCTTGACCTAACTAGCTACACCTTGCGCCATCTTGCGCCATCTTGCGCCTCGGATTAGCTAATAGGTCATCATTGTCCATCTTGCACCACGCTTGAGTACATTGACCTCACCCGACATTGTCGATCGTTCTGGACCTCAGCTCTCCAAGCCTAGTCCCGTTCATCCTCGCCGTTGACCGTCATTGACCACCAAGCAACCTGCACAACAATAGACAAGTAAACCGAATTTGGAAACAAGTTCTTCACAACTTGACCCATGTTAGTCAAAATATGCATCATGCAACATATATGCCCTGAAACTCATGACTTTGACCTAACAACCGAATATCACCACCTCGAAGACCGATGATCAAAGTAAAAACCGTCAGGCCGCCCCTAGGGCCGGTCAGACCACCAGCTGGGACTTAGCCGATTTTCAACCTCTGAAAACCGAAACCTAGTGGAATTTTAAAACCAATAGAACTTTTGACTTGAGACTCCAAAAATTATGGGACTAAGTGCAATAGAATCCCCTCTCTTGCCTACACCCTCTATTTTTGGCCCAACTCAATTCAACACATTTGAAGATTTCCGGTCCGACCGCCGCTTATGGCCGGTCGGACCGATTTGGGACCGGTCTGACTGATTCTGGCCTGACAGTACTGAACTTTGCCGAAAACACGTGAAACGACAAACCGTAAACGCCATTGTTAATTATCACATCATCCTAATATCTGGAGCATATCCCCCTGATATCCACAGAAGTAGTTGGGATGGTTGTATCAGTGGAAGTGATGTCCTCATCATAAAGTTGTTAAGTGGTTCATTGGGCCGTCACAATCGCGCACACTGTCATCCTTGCACATGTGGCATTGCCATGTCAGTCAATTGAACACATGAATTTTATTAAAGAAAAAAATCTCCTCTTTTGCAAGCCTAAGCATGCCTTTGGTCACGAGTACTAGGAACTCAGGTGTCTTGTTCCTCCACATGTCCCCATCATTCAACAACTTCTGCAAATCAGCAACGAGTGCCTTGTACGTGCAGTCATGGGTAGGGATGGCAACGGGATCATTCCCCGGCGAGGAGTGGTGGAACATCCCCGTCCCCGAGAGAAGAAAAAATCCATGTTCCCCGTCCCCATCCTCGGGTACTATTCTCCCCCGTTCCCTGCCCACATCGGATTATCAGGGGCCCACGAGGACCCAAACCCAAAAATTGGATCCCCAACCTCTCCTACACAGACACACACAGAGACGACATAACCAGTGTTCTAAATGATTTAAACGGTGCTTATCAGTATTCCAAATGATTTAAACAATGCTTTATCAGTGTTCCAAATGAAGAATTCCAACAATATTCTTTTGCATCCGGCTATTGGGGAGGAGGACTGGAGGAGGTCGGCATCAACTCTCGGTTGTTGAGGAGGAGGCCGGCGTCGGATGTTGAGGAGGGCCGGAGCCTGGAGGACTGAGACGAAGCCGGTGAGCAATGGATCGAGGAAGCAATGAGCTGCCGGATATGGGAGCAGCGGGACTGAGGGAGGACCAGAGGAGCAACGGGAGCAACGAAGGGGATGCAAAATTGCTCATGAGGATTTGGGGGCGGCGGCTGGGAATGGGGAAGGCCGAAGGCTGAAAGGGGATAGGGAAGGCATTGAATGAGATGTTAGCATGCTGTTACTGCTAGGGTTATGAGTCCTAGTTACGACTTACAACCTACAGGAGACGGGATTGTGTGGTAGTGGGCTAGTGGCCCTCATGTCTTAGGGTTATCAGGGGCCTATGTCGGTAGCGGGGATGGGGAGTAGAGGAATGGCCCCAGTCCCACTTCACCCGATAGGGAATTGTATTTTCATATTAGCATCATCGTGGGGGAAGAAATAGTCCCAACTCCGGCCCCTAATGGGTGAATTCCCCGTCGGGGAAAGGGGAATGGGGCCCATTGCCATCCCCAGTCACAGAGGGGTAGTCCTTGAGGAGCATCGCGGTGAATACCTTGGTGGCAGCCGGGACACGGTGTCCGTGGATGGCGGAGTTGATCGAGCCTTGATGCATTGCCTCCATAGGGAATTGTATTTTCATATTAGCATCATCGTGGGGGAAGAAATAGTCCCAACTCCAGCCCCTAATGGGTGAATTCCCCATCGGGGAACGGGGAATGGGGCCCATTGCCATCCCCAGTCATAGAGAGGTAGTCCTGGAGGAGCATCGCGATGAATACCTTGGTGGCAGCCGGGACACGATGTTCGTGGATGGTGGAATTGATCGAGCCTTGATGCATTGCCTCCGAGGCTGACTTGGCGGCCTCACTCGCAGCGACGGAGGGGGCGACGGGCCCTGGTGAGGAGGTTGAACTAGGGCACAACCTCGAGGAAACGAATGCACCCCTCGACGCACTCATCAAAGAGGAGATGTAGAGCAACAAGGAGCCGTTGGCAAAGTCAAGTGTGTGAATTAGGCGGAGGACCTTGACATGGATGTGGAAAGGGCGGGAGCAGGAGGACGAAGGGGGCACGACGAGGAAGAGGCGGCCGGCGGCGGCGGAAGAGGGGAGGGCACTAGCGGTCGCCGGTTGGAGAGGAGGGTGGCGAAGTAGCACGAACAGAGGAGGGATGTCAAAGAGATGTGAAGGTCGAGGAGGAGGTGGGCAGGGGTTGGGTGGTGGTCGCCGCCGCTACCACTGTCGGCATCGTCGGGGGAGGTGTCGAGGTGGACGCGGAGGAGGATGTCGGCATTGGTGAAGGAGAGTAGAGGGGGGGAGGCGACAGCGGAGGGGAAAGTGTGGCAAGGTGGGAGCTGCTCACCAAGCGCTGGGAAGAAGCAGAGAGAGAGAGAAGAAAGGAAGGAAAGAGGGAAAGAAAAGATGAAGGGATTTTTCAAATTTGTCATGGATACGTGTTCAAGTGGCTGGCATGGGAATGCCACATGTGCAAGGGTGCCAATAGTTAGGATTTTCATTCATTATCTTGGGAAAATTCTTGAAGAGGAAGAAAGTAGACAACGATGAATTGGCTCGTTCTTTGGCTATCCATACATGGGTAGTTCGTCGTCAGTCACGCTCGAGTCCATGATTCTATCCTTACAGAAAAGACGTACATGGAATAAGTTCTTGAGGGTCACGAATTGAATTGCAAGCGGGACTTTCGGATGGAAAAAATATTTTCTATAAATTAGTGGAATGTCTTCGAAAGAAGCTTCTTCAAAGACCCCGTTTGTTTCAGCTTCAGCTTCCGGCTTCCGCTCGGAAAAGCCGAAAGCCGAACCAAACGGTCGACTTTTCATAGCTGCTTTTTTTCCCAAGCCGCTTTCGATCTCCACGTGCGAAACTGAAGCACCACGAGGAGCTTTTGTAGCTTCCCGCAACCTCCCTTCCCAAATTACCCTCCTAGTTCGGGGTAATTACGCCATACCAACCCCCACCCACCCCCACCCCGCCCGCTCACCTCCCTCCTTCCACGCGGCCACCTCCTCCTTCCACGCTTCGCCCACCTCCTCCCTTCCCTGCCGACCTCCTCCCACCGACCTCCTCCTCCTCCCCGCCCACTGCCTCCTCCTCCTCCCGCGGATCTAGATCTGGATCACCCAGTGCGCCTCCTCCTCCCCCCGAGTGGTGCCGCCCGCCCCTTCTTCTCCTCCTCCCCGAGTGGTGCCCCGTCTTTCTCCTCCCCTCCCGGCCGCCGCCGTCCATGCACCGCCCTCCCTTCCTCCTCCCCCGAGCAACCCTCCACTTCTCCCCGCTTCCACTGCCATGCCCCAGCCCAACAACCCGCGACCTCCTCTTCTCCTTGCCTCCCGGTTGGTGTCTCCGTCGTTCCTGGGGTTGCGCCCAATGTCGAGCTAGCTCGGTTCGCCACCACGACTTCCCCTGGTCTTATCCTCTCCTGCCTCTCGTCCTCGCATGCTCCACATCGGTTCTACTAACATTGCCGGTCATGGGATGGAGCGGTGCTCGGCACCGCAGCAACTCCGGCCGTCTCCTAGCCTTCCAGGTTTGGCCTTCTTCTACCTCTAGCTCCTAGCTCCTATTTCGCCGATTTGGTATGATGCATGGATGGATGGATGTATGACTGGTTGCATGTTTGATGCTGCCATGGTACTCATTGACGATCTAGGTATGAACTTTAAGCATGATGTTTGCATGAATCATGTATTGAGATCATGATCTAACTGAGCGGCATTCTAGTGTTAAGTTTCCTTCTATCAATGATTCTTCTTGAAGAAATAGAATCACTAATAGAGGAAATAATAACATGTAATGATGAATATGCATTCTTAGCATTGATGCATATTTCTTATGACTCTAGCATGGTATGGTCCTCACATGCCAGAGCTATTCATGATGCATAGTTGCAAGAACTGAACAAGCCCTATCCATGCTAGTTATTTTCAGATTGCTAGACACATGGGCAAAAACTGATCAGAGCATGATACTACTCAAGATCTATAGCAATAGCTCAATGATGAAACTAAACCTGAGAGCATCCTTTATACACTATCTACTCAAAGCATTTCAGAACACATGCATGCATGTCCTCTGTAGTTAATCCACTACTTATACACGAATTTCTATTAAATTGGCTATGCTAGAAATGGATAATTCACCTATATATGAAGGATGAAAGCCAATGGATTGTGCAACTTTGTGGTAATATGATGACATTCTAGCATTGGCTAGAATTTTGTTTCTTAGTGTTCAACGATGTATTTTGTTGACAGTAATTATATTATGTATCAAGACACACTTATGTCAAATGTAGTCACTCATAAGATGAAATTTAGGCGAGCATCATGTCAGTTGTAGATGCTCATAAAGGATCATCACACATACACTTGGGAGACCGGTGGTAGGGCATGCCAAAATATATCTGTGGACTACCAGTTTTTCATCTGAGTTATGTTTCATGGCCTGAGAAGGCTAGTTTGTTACTTTGTTGGCTTGTGTGCATAGACCAAAATTACATCACCAGAGCATATCATCTTTGTTTGTGTTGTTTCGATATTTTTGCCCCACAAAATTATGATGTCCTGATTCTTGGTGGGCTGCATGAGTGAATTGTGATCTCTACTGCTGTGAAGTGTGATCTCTAATAGCAT
Source organism: Hsuehochloa calcarea (assembly GCA_036346395.1). NCBI lineage: Eukaryota > Viridiplantae > Streptophyta > Magnoliopsida > Poales > Poaceae > Hsuehochloa > Hsuehochloa calcarea. The sequence continues at coordinate 3,454,139 of CM070604.1, read as the reverse complement.
ATCAGTGAGCAAAGCATATTTTTAACATTGCAGTAACAAGGAAATCATTATCATGTAACCGGAATCTTTGCTTTGCTCATTATGCTTTCTGAATCATATACAAAGGACTTTATATTGCTATTTACTCATTTGTATTATTTTTGGTATATATTAAGATGCTTAGGTCAAATTGCTTTAGTAATTTGTATCCCTTTATTTTTTGTATATCTTTGCTTCTTAATGGTTGCTCTTTCTTCTTCTTTTTTTCTTTGTTCCTTCTTTATTTTTGTGGTACGTGTGAGGGTGAGGGTGCCTAACATTGCCGATGCCGGTCCCAAGACCAGGAAAAAGTGGAGGGGCATGAATTATTCAAAGTTTGTAATAAACAAACAAAATATTGTCATAAATAATTATTTGTTGTATTAATTATTAACTGTAATAATATTTTGTAATAATTATTTATTTGTTGTATTAATTATGCACTGCAATAATTGTTTACTGTGATTATTTATTGCAATCATTTATATAATAATTGTTTGTTGTTAATTACATTAATTGTGGTCAATTTGTCGCTAGTTGTCGTTAGTTATCGTCACTTGTCGCTAACTACCGTTAGTTATCGTCAAATATCGTTAGTTATTGTCACTTGTCGTTAAATTCATTATAATAATTATTTTAAATAAATATTATTAGTCGTCGTTAATAATCGTTGATTATTGTTAGTTGTTGTTAAACGTTGTTAATTGTATTAAACAGTATCAAACAAGCTGTTACTATCCTCGTGAGTATTTCATACATTTTCCATCTCGGAAACTGCAGTCAGCCTAACTAAAAGTCAGATAACCAAACATCAAATCTTTTTAGCCTATCTGTTCAGTCCGTTGCCGTTCAGCCCTGCAGCACAGCCAGAAGACGGAAGCCACTTTTTAGGAAAGTCACATCTGCTTCAAAGAGACTCTGAGGATACAAGGGAACTCTCCGTTGAAGAACAGGTAGATATATTCCTGTATGTTGTATCAAAGAACGCAAGCAATAGGGATTTGCACGTGCGCTTCCAACATGGCGGCGAGACTATAAGCCGACATTTTGGGGGCAGTACTTGAACCAATCATCCAAATTAACACGAAACTTAATACAATTGCCACCTGTGAACATTCCTTTCAAGATTTCCAGTAATCCCAAATTTATACCATACTTTAAGGTACTAGTCATGCCAATCATATCACTAGTTAATAATTGTTGTCTCCAAAAAATTAATGAAAGTTATATTTTGCAGGATTGTATTTGTGCAATAGATGGAACACATATTCCGATTTCCCTATCCCCAAAACTGCAAGATCCATACCGAAACAGAAACATACCATCATAAACGTCGTACAAATACATATGAGCGAATGGTATTCATGTTTGAACACAAACATACCATGATAAACGTCGTACAAATCATCGTAATATGGGAACAGTCTATTTCTCTACTTCTGTTGCTAATCAGACAACTCTTTCCACCTCTCATCAATGGCTGATGCCGTTTTTATCTCAGGATCCCAAGTTCCCAACCAAAGCCACTCTTTGACATGATTGTTTTCACGATATTATGCTCTTTCTTGAGTCTTTGCTCTCTATCTTCGAGCTGTGCTATGGTGAACTTTGATACAGTGTATTTGTCATTCAAGCGTGTGGCCATGCTATTCCAAGCTTCCTTAGTCCATCCATTTTGGCCATGATATCTTACCGAAAGGTTATACTCCTTCGTCGTTGATACGATAAATTTGGCATGTGCGTCAGTCCATGATGCTCTTGATTTTCCTTTATCCCCTACAATCAGCACGTAATTTATGGTTTAAAACTTTATGAAACGAACAAGAACGGAGAGAGAGAAAAACATACGGGCCCTTCAGATAGACAGTAATTAACTATGACCAAGAACAAACTATTCAGTCATCTTCCAACTAGAATATGTTATAAAATGATCCAAAATCCTAGCTATGAGTTCATAACCTGTAACATACAGTAGGCACTGCAAACGAACAAAAAAAAGATATGTTATTATTCTTAATCTACAAGTACTCCAACATCAGGGAAAGAACAATCTATGCAATGCAAGCCTATCCAATTCATCCCCCCTAGCTTTCAATAGGATCTGCTCATAAAAGATCCACGGACCTCAATCTGTGTGTGCATCAGATCTAGAACCAAAGCATCGATCAAAGATCCAGATACCTCAATTTGTGTGCGCATCAGGTCTAGAACCAACCATCGATTAGAACCTAATTAGCCAAATGAACAGAGGATATAGAGATTGGAAGTGCAGCAGAGTCATGGTGTGATGGAAGGCAAAAATGGATGAGCGGGCATACCTTTTTCCTTTCTTCCATCTCTGTCGCCATGGAACAGACCCGAGTGATTACTACAACACCCAAATAGTCATTTGAAAACCATAGTGTTTTTTTTGTAGTTTTAATTTTAAAAAAACATATCGTGCTTGGTAACTACAGTATTAAGTACACTATTTTTGTTTTAAAATAACTATTATAGCATTTGAAAACCATAGTACGCAAAAACCACAGCTTGTCAAGTACTAGGCAAGGAATACCACAAATTTTTTTAGTTTTAATAAAAATCATGATGTATTTGGCAAATACAATATTAAGTACAATATTTTGTTTTTAAATAGCTATTGGACTAACTTATGAAAATTTATATAGTGTATATTGTATAGTAGCCGTTCTTTCGCATGCATTTCATTATAGACAAATTGCAACATTTAGAAACTACTGTGTCAAAAATAATATACTAATTAGATCCAATTTGATATATGGGCAAGCAAATATGTCATCGTACCACATCCACAAACCTCTATAAGCATTGATCAGTTCATACACAAAGTATAGATCTAAAATTAGACAAAAAAATAATAATAATATATTAATTAGATCCAATTTGGTATATGGGCAAGCAAATATGTCCTCGTACCATATCCACAAATCTCTATAAGCATTGATCAGTTCATACACAAAATATAGATCTAAAATTAGACAAAGAAAACAACAAACCTGGGAACCATGTGCCACATAATCCATGGGTACACTCAACATCCTAGAAAACGCCAATAGCTGCTCGACGAGCACTGCAATGGTAGTATAAGAAATACTGGTATAAGCCGCAGAGGCATAATAAATTGCGGCCACCGGCACCAGCACCACGATGTAATCAAAGAAAGAAAGAGCATATCACGGCACTAAATTCACAAGAGGGAAAAATGATTGCTTGGCATTTGTGGAAGCACACGGCAGGAGAAAATACGATGGATGGGAGGCGAGCTCGGTTTAGGATTCTAAAAAGAGGTATACAATGTATTTTTATAAACTCTAAAAATGTCATGGTATTTAAGATACTAAAGTTTGTAAAATCACAATATTTGCTGTATCCAGACACCACAAAATTTTTGATACTACGGTATTTTTGGAAAACCAGGGTGCGCTCTAAAAACTTTTCTACTACTTAAAAGAATGAATTAGTGGCGGTCCGTCCTCCCTCATGCGATGTGAGCCGTTAGATCTACCTTTCTTCGTAAGATGTGAGCCGTTGGATCTCGTTCTTTCTCAGTTTCTTCCGTGCGTACGGTTGATCACCCATAGCCTCCTCTCCTCTCCCCTCACACCCTAACTGCACAAGCTGGTGCGCAAGAAGTTAAATATTTTATCGATCTTTTTAAGAATAGGTTATCGGTGAATTACTTGTATTGTAGGCTGAACACAACGACGATTAACGAGATTTTTTTTTAAATCTGTAACAAGGCACGAAAACTGAACTAAAAAAAAACAATACTTCGTATCCAACAAGCATCTCCGTGGGGGAAAAGAAAGGGAAACCCAGCAACGCACGGCCTCCGCCTCTGCCTCCGGCGCGCCGCTAAACCCCCACTATCCCCAGAACCAAATATGCTTCCTCCCCTCTCCGCCGCCGCAAAACCCTAAACCTCGCCGCCTCCACCCACCATGCGCCGCCTCCCGCCCCTCTCCCAATTCTCCTCCGCCTCCGCTTCCGCCTCCACCTCCACCCCCGACGTCGTCGCCGAGCTCGGCCGCATCCTCTCCACGCGCCGCTGGAACAAGGGCCGCGCCTACAAGCGCCTGGCCTCCTCCGTAACTGCTGCGCACGTCGCCGACCTCTTCCGCGCCGCCTCCACCGCTCCCGACCCCGCCACCGCGCTCGCCTTCTTCGAATGGCTGGCGCGCCGCCCAGGCTTCCGCCACACCGCCGCCTCCCACGCGGCCCTCCTGCACCTCCTCTCGCGCCGCCGCGCCCCCGCACACTACGAGAAGCTCGTCGTGTCCATGCTCAATTGCTCCCATACCGCGGACGACATGCGCGTGTCCGCCGACGCCATTCAGGCAATCCGTCGAACGGGCGCCTCGCGCCGCGCTCTGTCCCCGAAGTGCTACAACTTCGCCCTCAGGTCGCTCGCGCGGTTCGACATGACGGAGGATATGGAGAAGGTGTACTCGCAGCTCGTGCGGGATGGGCTCTTGCCAGACGCGGTGACGTACAACTTCTTGATTAAGTCGTACTGCAAGGAGGGTGATCTCGCCACGGCACACCGGTATTTCAGGCTGTTGCTGGAGGGTGGACTAGAGCCAGAGACGTTCACATGTAATGCGTTACTTCTGGGGTACTGTCGAACGGGTGACTTGAGGAAGGCTTGCTGGCTATTCCTGATGATGCCGCTGATGGGTTGCAAGAGAAATGAGTACTCCTACACCATTTTAATTCAGGGGCTCTGTGAGGCACGGTGTGTAAGGGAGGCACTTGTGCTGTTCTTGATGATGATGGGGGATGGGTGCTCCCCGAATGTGCGCACATATACATTCTTGATCAGTGGCCTTTGTAAGGAGGGTAGGATTGGCGATGCCAGGGTTTTGCTCGATGAAATGCCTCGGAGAGGTGTTGTTCCAAGCGTTATGACATACAATGCAATAATTATTGGGTACTGCAAGTCGGGAAGGACGAAGGATGCATTGGGGATTAAGGAACTGATGGAAGGAACCGGGTGCTACCCGGATGATTGGACATACAGCACTTTGATTCATGGCCTCTGTGATGGGAAGACAGACGAAGCTGAAGAATTGCTGAATAGTGCTGTTAAGGAGGTTTTGCACCTACGGTTGTTACATTCACTAACTTGATCAATGGGTATTGCAAGGCTGAAAGGATCGATGATGCACTCAGGGTGAAGAAGAATATGATGTCGAGCAAGTGTAAACTTGATATACAGGTGTATGGAAAGTTGATCAATAGCCTCATTAAGAAGGATAGATTAAAAGAGGCTAAAGAGTTGTTAAATGAAATCTCGGCAAATGGTTTAGTTCCGAATGTAATCACCTACACATCTATAATTGATGGCTATTGCAAGAGTGGGAAGGTTGAGTTTGCACTAGATGTCTTGAAAATGATGGAACTTGATGGTTGCAAGCCGAATTCCTGGACCTACAACTCTCTGATGCATGGGTTAATTCAGGATAAAAAACTTCACAAGGCAATGGCTCTAATAACTAAAATGCAAGAAGATGGAATAATTCCTGATGTGGTCACCTATACCACTTTGGTTCAAGGCCAGTGCAACGGACATGATTTTGATAATGCTTTCAGGTTATTTGAAATGATGGAGCAGAATGGTTTGACACCTGATGAGAAAGCACACACTGTCTTAACTGCTGCACTGTGCAAGGCTGGAAGAGCTGAAGAAGCATATTCATTTCTTGTTAGAAAAGGAGTAGCCCTAACCAAGGTAGAATATACCACTCTAATTGATGGTTTCAGCAAGGCAGGCAATACTGACTTTGCTGCCGCCCTTATAGAGAGGATGATCGGTGAGTGCTGCACACCAGATTCATACACATATAGTGTACTATTGCATGCTTTATGCAAACAAAAGAAGCTGCAGGAAGCCTTGCCAATACTGGATCAGATGGCTCTCAGGGGAATAAAGTGTACGGTTGTTGCCTATACAATACTAATCGATGAAATGCTCAGAGAAGGGAAGCATGACCATGCTAAAAGGATGTACGATGAAATGATTTCGTTAGGACATAAGCCTAGTGCAACCACATATACTGTATTCATTAACTCATACTGCAAGGAAGGTCGAATGGAGGAGGCTGAGAAATTAATTGTGGAAATGGAAAGAGAAGGTGTTGCCCCTGATGTGGTGACCTACAACATATTTATTGATGGCTGCGGGCACATGGGATATATTAATCGTGCATTTTTAACTCTGAAGCGCATGATGGATGCATCATGTGAGCCAAATTACCGGACCTATTGTATTTTGCTCAAGCATATTCTAAAAGGGAATCTGGTTAATGTTTGTTATGTAGGCACTTCCGGCATGTGGAACTTGATAGAGTTGGATGCTGCCTGGCAGCTTTTTGAAAGGATGGTGAAGCATGGTTTAAACCCCACAATAACGACATACAGCTCTCTAGTTGCAGGATTCTGCAAAGCAAGCCGTCTTGAAGAAGCATGTGTTCTTCTTGATCATATGTGTGGAAAAGGTATATCTCCCAGTGAGGAGATATACACATCGCTTATTAAGTGCTGTTGTGATACCAAGTCCTTTGAAAAGGCCTTATCATTTGTTAGCAACGTGATAGAATGCGGCTTTCAGCCTCATCTTGAATCCTATCAGCTTCTTATTCTAGGCCTTTGTAATGAGGGAGACTTTGAGAAGGCTATGTCACTGTTCTGCGACTTGCTTGAACTGGACTATAATCATGATGAAGTTGCATGGAAAATTCTAAATGATGGTTTGCTCAAAGCTGGCTATGTTGATATATGTTCCCAGATGCTGTCCGCTATGGAGTATAGACACGGTTGCATTAGTTCTCAGACATATGCTATGTTGACCAATAACATGCATGAGGCATCTGGCAGTCTGGTTAGTGAACTCAGAGGAGAAGCTGCCTGACTGATGTTGTCTTTCATGCTGATAGATGGTAAATTTCATTGGTCATTATTTTCCTTGGCGAGCAGTTGAATTAATTGCACGCTTGCTATGAGCCCTAGCTCAACATTCTTAAAGCAGCTCATTTCATCTGGAACTTCCAATCGAACCGTAAGTGTCCCCACGAATCATGTACACAATGCTGATTGTACCACATTTTATCCAAATGCTTTATTGCCTAAACCTTAGCTCAGTCATTTTCTGCCCATTGGTGCATTTGTCTTTCCTGATTTTATTTTTGAACCAAGAAAACTCTTGCTTACAAAACTTGCACCATTTTTTGAAATTACAATCATATCACCGCAGAGTTATACCTGTCATGTGACGAGACTGGTTGGTTCCCCCTTTTCATGGCATAATTGGTCCCCTTTTTCACCTGTAGGATATATTGGTTATAAGCTAAGACTTCTCACCAATTTGGCAAATATAATCAAATAATGATTCTGCTCCAACATCTCTAGATACTGCCTTCAGAAAATTGTACATAACAGTATCAAGGCATCAACTAACTAAAAGGTGGTCCTCTTTTTTTGCCAGGAAGACATGTATGCAAGTTGCATGGAGCATTGCATTGTACAAAACTGACTTGAGACAAGCAACATCCAATTAGGGTGGCGTTTGATCAGCTAAATCCATTGGTCTAGCTGACTGGTTTGTCAGAAACGAGATTTTCGTATCAATTTGTAGTAAAATCAAAGGCACTTATCATTGCAGTTGAGAGGTATGTACTTAATGTCTTCTCCAGCCTGTAGACTATGTGCTAACTTGCTTTGCTATGCATTTGGTGATCTAGAAAGCCTAACAAGTTTGCAAGATGTGTTAACATATTGCTTCTCTTTTTTCTTATCCCTACCTTACGGTCATCATTCTTTTTTATGCAGATATTTCACCTTTGCCCTCATGTCTGGTAAGAAAAGTGTATAGAGCTCTAGTGGGCATTTTGTTTCTATACATTGAACTGTGTTTTTGCTATGGTCTACGATCTGGGCCCGCACTGCAGCAGAACGTTGTTGTTCGTGAGAATGTCATGGGCCGGGTGATGTTCACACGGAACAGTACTAGCTGCAATTATTATGAAAGATTCATTATTTATGAATATATCTATTAGTTGTTCGGTATTATCTATTAGTTTATAAGTTATTATTAGATTGGATTGTTAGAGATAAGTTTTCGTATAGATTATTTCTTAGAGGCTAAGTCGGCCACTCCTATAAAAGGATAACATATATCCATTATTAATCTTTGATAACATATATCCATTATTAATCAAGCGATTAATAAAAAAAGTTTCTAGTCTCCGACTCTCCCCCCTCTTCGTCAACTAAGCCTTAGAGTCTTTCTACCTCGTCAGGAAAGTGTCCTGCCGGCAGCTAGATGAGGGCAAGTACTCTTACTCTACCCTCAATCCTTGGACCCGTACCCCAACAGCTGCCACTACAGTTTTCTGGGTCCAAGAAATCTCCACGTTACCTCTTCCTGGTGAGTTTTTTGTTTACCGCCTTGCATCTTCAACCCTGTTAGCAGCATTGCTTCCTAACTATAGATCAGATCCACAGGAACAGGAAACTACAGCTGTTGAATGGTTAGTTGGATTTATGGAGGTCCTTTTTTTAATTGCTTTGGGGAATATACCTGACAGTCTTTCCCTTTGCATTAGTTCAATTGCCATATTTTAGTGGTTTAGCTGCCACACAGTTTTAGCAGTTTATTTCTAACAGTCTTACCGCATCAATTTATGCAGGGGCTAAGCATGGAAGCACATAGAAGTGGTGCAAAACAACATATTGTCTCGAAAGAACTAGACTTGAAGAAATGTTGGATTGGTACATAGACTTATTGTAAAAAAAAAAGGATACGTAAATAGACTTGTTTATTAGCATTTTCCCATATTACAGCTTTCAAGTTGCGGCTTTCGGGCATGCACTGTACAAAGTAGCAGCTGTGAACTTGTGTGCTTGCACTAGGTTTCCTGTTTTAAATTTACTGATCAGCTCACTTTAATATCTTCGTCCCTTTCCAAATGCATGGAGTCTTTGGGCTCTCCATATCCGTGCAACTTTGCATCACGAACAGGTACAGAGTTCTGAGTAACTTCTGGCAAAACAAGTGATTTTGAATGGCTTTCCTTGCCTTTGCCACAGCTATTCGTGTCCAGAAAACCATGCAATTCTCCCTTGTACTTGTCATTCATTTCAGATATTATCTCTGGAGGAAGGTTCTTGAGGACCTCCAAATCAAGTATGGTTGGGAGATAATGGTGGCAGCTCAACGGCAGGAACTCTAGTAAACCTTGTTAGATAGAGGGAGAGAGAGGAAGTGTGAATGTTTAGTTGTATTGTAATAGCACAATGAGTAATATATAGTACAAGGATGCACACAAGAGTAAACTCTAAACTAGAGTGAAATACCATAAATATCCTTAGCACCTCACTCCATCAAATACAAGGCATATGCAATAGCATTGCATTTGAAAGGGTTGACACTTCAATAGAAGAAATCTAAAGTCTGAATCTTGATAATATCGTCATAGTATGCAACTCTTGAAAAATATGTCGAGTATCAAAAGATCTCCTCCTATCCGGGGTCGTACGACAGCCCATAAAACATAAGGTGTAGGAGCTGAGAAAGTAGAGGTAAGCAAAAGCAAAAGTCGACCGCGGCAACACGACGAAGAAAATGGTGATACCAAGGGGGGCCGACTGCCGACGCCGGATCCGTCTTCCTTGAGCCTTTGTCTGGATCTAGCGAGGTTGTTGCTTCTTTTGGAACAACCTAAATAATTCATTCCAATACCAACTTGTCTTTCTTCCTTTCCACGTCCACACCGGTCGTGGGCTCGACAGCGTCCCAGACACCTTGAGCATCCACGAAGACCTCCATCTTGATCGCCCAAGTGGAGTAGTTGGTCGAAGTTAGCATCGGATAGTGCCGAGACACGTCGCCTTCCTTTGATGCTAGAGCCCCCGTGTGCTCGGTGATTGACATCTCTCGGAGGTGAAGATACTTGGGCATGCACCAGGCTCTGATACCAAATAATAGTATCATCCCAGAACCCTACAATACTGATAGTTTGGGAAGAACACACACGCAGAGATCACAGAGAGGGATTCGAAGTTTGGGGCAATTTTCAATGTATTATCTCTAAATACGACAACTGGCTTATAGCTACAGTTAACTGAAGAAAAACTGAACAGAGTAAAAAACAAACTCCACTGAAATTCGGGAACCATGCACACTCACGATCCGAATTAACTAGACATGACGCACCCTACGCCACAAGACTCGGCCAATGAACAACCAAGTCTGGATTATTTCCAATAGGCCGCCAGTCCTCCAGGCCATCGCCAACCGCCACCCCGGCACTTGGCCTACCCGACTACCCGAGGTCTACATCACCGACTTCGGGGCGAATGCGACACGCTCCTCTGCACAGGCAATTGCCTCCACGCCTTTGCCCACTCTATCTACCTCCCCTTCCACTTCACCCCGCTCCACCTCGCCTGCACCACCAAGCCACGGGTCGTCAGGAGAGGAGTGAAGACGAGGAAGAATATGAAGAGGAGAGACAGGGCTAACGAGTGGGTCTCACCTTCCTTTTTAACTTTTTTTTATCCTATTGACTGGGGTGCCTCTTCAATTTGAAACCAAGTTACATGGCCGCCAACATGGCGCAACCACTGATGAAACCAATATAAGGGGTGAAAAGTGAATGATATTGATAGTCGAGGTGTATCAGTTACTCGATTTTATAGTTGATGGTTGAATTTTATTCTAACATGCAGGGTACTACATTCCCCTGCGTCCAGGGAAGCATAGAGTTTCATGTGAAACACACTCCATTGTAATCGGAATGCTCGGACGGGTAACTTTGGAATATGCATATATACATTATTGGAATGCAAAATAGAGCACTGCTAGAATAATTCATACATCGGACATTGACAAAAAAACATAAATATATTTACAACATGACGTATTAACTATTAAGAACAGATTTCATCATATTTATGCCCGGTAAGTTTGCTAATATAACAATCTCGATCATGCAAGTGCCCGCAGGAAACAATGAAGACGACCTACTCGCATGCGACGGCTTTCCATGTCTGTTAATCTCTTAGGTGGGAGTAGATATACACGAGTAATTGACAATAGGCTCCACCAAAAAGGATCTCCATGTGGGAGTTTACTCGTCGGATACTGTCAAAATGAGCATAAGCTGCCACCGGTGTTTGCACTAATACGGAGTTTGCGAATGATTATCGGCGCTGTACTCACTCGCTTCCCATTAAATAATGTGAATTTATTTAACCTCTTGCTACTCTTATTTCGCCATTTCAGATTCCAATTCCAGTTGTTACGCTTTACAATTTCACTTCACGCGTGGCAGCCTGGAACTCCCCGCGCCATTCCGTTTCCATTACATTTATTCAGCCTGCTTTTGTTGTTGAGTATAATCGTTGAGAATTTTCAATCCTACACTTGTTCTTTTCGGTCTTTGTAAAAAAGCCAGTTGAGTAGACTTTTATGAGATCATGGCCATGGGTGACACACGATTTCTCAACACCGTGACGACGTTAGCACTATTATTTCAAATGTTGTTTTTTTTTTAAAAAAAAATAGCTTTGGACAGGTGCAGCGTATCAAACTATTCCATTTGCTTCTGATAGTGATAATGTAGCTGTTGAACTATTTCCTGTGAACAATTTAGAGATGTTAACGTTTTTAAATTTCCTTGGATTTTATACCTTGTGCCACCATTTATCGATTCCAAGTAGCACCAGATTTTCAATACGCTAGGGGCTACAGTTGATACAAGGGTAAAGAGTGAAAGGCAACACCAGCCGAAAGCTAGCTAGATATTCACAGAAAGCAAGCCCACTAGCATCCATTAACCATCCTTCCGAATCCCAAATCCCAAATCCCACTTAGCCACCAGCAAAATACAGATGTCTCTCCGCTCGCAAGCGCCAGAATATCCCCCCCGTCTGATGGTGCCCTGCCCAGATTACTTGCGCGTGCACAGGAATATGCCCGGGTCGGCCGACTCGAATCCAGCTGCGCGCCGTGGAAACGTCACGGGCGGGGCAGTCCGACCCACAAGGCGTGGGAAGGATAAAAAAAAAAAAACTGGGCAAAACCGTACTCATCAAGCGAGAGATTGTTGTGCCATTGTCGTGTGGGGACTGGGGCGTGGGCGCGCGCGGCTGGAGCAGGCGGAACCACAACGCGGAGGAGGGTGGGGAGGAGAAACAAAAGCGAACGCTCCCACCCCCTCCCCAAAAAAAACCTAGAAAACCAAGGGGGGAGGGAAGGAGGGGAGGGAGATAATACTGCCACTGACCAAACCCTAGCCGAGCACCCCCGCATCCACCCGCCCGCCGCGATGCGCAAGGCGAAGCCGACGCCGTCGCCGTCGCCGGAGATCCGGTACCGCGGCGTGCGGAAGCGGCCGTCGGGGCGCTACGCCGCCGAGATCCGGGACCCGGCCAAGAAGACCCCGATCTGGCTGGGCACCTTCGACTCCGCCGAGTCCGCGGCCCGGGCGTACGACGCCGCAGCCCGATCTCTCCGCGGGCCCACCGCCCGCACCAACTTCCCCTCCGCCGCGCCGCCGCCGCGGCCCCCCGCGGCGGCGGCCACATCGAGCCACAGCAGCACCGTCGAGTCCTGGAGCGGCGGCGCCCCCCGCGCCGCCGCCGTATCCCGCAGCGCCGCCCCGACGGAGGCGGCCGAGGAGGACGAGGACTGCCGCAGCTACTGCGGCTCCTCGTCCTCCGTCTGCGAAGACGGCGGTGACGACGTGGCGGCCTCCCGCGCGCCACTGCCGTTCGATCTGAACCTGCCGCCCCCTCCGGAGGCGGCCGACGCGGCCGCCGAGGCCGATCAGATGGGCGGCCGCTACGACACGCTGCTCCGCCTCTAGCTCACGAGAATAGCAAGGGTTTGGAGGGGGGAATTAGGAAAAGATCGAGACAAGCGCTGCTCTGCTCCGCTCCGCTCAGCTCTTGTCCTTCTTCGGCTGATCCGGTGGTGTTCTCTCTTGCTAGAAATGGATAATTCTTGCCTCTCTTTATCTTTCTTTTTTTCTTTTTTTCTTACCACGTTGATTCGATATGTGAATAATTCTGTCATGTAAGCTGCGAGCAAGGAAATCTGAGCTTTTCCTTATCTTTCTCTGTGGTATTCTGAGTGACGTTGCTGTTGTTTCATTAATTGGAAAGGTAATGGAAAAAAATTAAGAGAAGTTATTTATATACATGATGCAGTGGCTGCTTGCTACTGCTTTTTATCATCTCAAGATTGTGTGGCTGAGTTGAGCAAGAGATAATAACGTGGTCTACACATCGCATGTTCGAAAGCCGCCATATGTATGTATGCATTTCAATTGCAAGTTTGATGTATAACATTATCTGAAAGTTCTGATCTAAATGTTAGATTTTGCCGTGTCTCTTCTTTCAGGCTGCCGATGCTATCAGTTGCTTTGCTAATCTAAATGCTGTATTTTGCAGTGCCTCTTCTTCCAGGCTGCAGATGCTATCTGTTGCTTTGCTTTGCTAATCTAAATGTTGAATTTTGTAGTGCCTCTTCTTTCAGGCTGCAGATGCTACCTGTTGCTTTGCTTTGCTTATCTAAATGTTGAATTTTCCAGTGCCTTTTCTTTCAGGCTACCGATGCTATACGTTGCTTTGCTTATCTAAATGTTGAATTTTGCTGTGCCCTTCGGGCTATGGATGCTATCTGTTGCTTGGCTTTGCTATTTCTTGCAAGCATTCCTCTAGTAGCCATTGCTTCATTGATCATATGTTGTAGCCTTGAAGCAATTTCTAGTGAATAATTGGGATGGGAATGTAGACTTGTTTGTCCATTGCAGTGGATATGGTTCTGGTCTTGGATGTCTCATTCTGAGAGTTACAGACGTGTGAGCTCATGCTTGTGCTTGACTGGCTTTTTTCTTGAATGCCGATATACAAACACGATGCTCCCACTTTCTCGTGTTTGTTTCACCTGCGACTGTGAAGTCGGAAGCGAAGAGGCTGAAGTAACCCCAAGGAGTTCTAATTGTAGGTTCTGTTAGAGATAGGAACTCTTTTGTATTTTTTTATCTACGTTTTGTATTATTTTATCTGTATATAGCATATATTTTTTGTACACTCTATATATATTGTCTATTGGACCTCTGAATATATATACACAGTATTCATAACATGGTATCAGAGTAAAGGTTTGGGTTAGGGTTTGCTGCTACTGCCGCCGCCTTCTTCTAACTTTCGCTTGTCCTCCATTGTTGTTTCCCTGGGAGGAGCTATCTTTACTCCCGGAGGTGGCCTCCAGTCGTCTGACTCCACCTCGATCTGCAACGGCCGCGTCTCCTGTCACCTAACGCTGCCTCGATTTGCAACGGCCGTGTCTCTCCTGACGGATTGGCTGTTGCTATGGGTCTTCTGCTGCTACTTGTATCATCTGCCAGTTATCCTTACACTTTTCTTTCTTTATGTCATTTTCTTCCGTTACGTCCATCTAAGTTTGTATCACTCTATCTTTGAGTTCGTTTAAGCCATACAAGTCCATAAATTTATTGTTAGGCATAGAAGAATAGGAAAAAAAATTTGCATGGCAGCAGCCGCCGCTCCTCTCCGAGACGCTGCAGATCGTTATGATGTTGTCGCTTCTCTTTTAGCCGCCGCCCCAAGCTTTTAAGGCCGTCGCGCTTCTTTCACATGCATTGCGCCGCCGCCGTCTTGGGCTTCGATCTGCGCCGTCATGTTTCCATCTATTTCTCTTCGGTTTGATTTGACATCTTTCTCTATATTTATCGGTTTTATCATCTTTTTCGTCGTGTTGCCGCAGTTGACTTTGAATTTTTTATATTTTAGTGTTAATCCTTTACAAATGCAATGCTATTGCATACGTCTTACGTTTAAGGAGGGTGTTAGAGATAAGAACTCTTTTGTATTCCCTTATCTAACTTTTGTATTATCTTATCTTATATATATATATATAAACTTTGATACAAGTATTACTCCAGAATCCGGATAAGCAACCATGTTAAGGTATTGCTTGGAGGCTTGGAGCATAGGAATGTATGCATGGATTTTATGTGAACCTGAATTGAAGCGAAACATTGAATTCCTCTTCTTTTTTTTGTGGTGTTCAAGGCTGGTCTAGAAAAAGGCAGAATAGGGCGTAATAAAAACTTTTAAGAGCCGTGTTTTTGCCTGAACTGGATACACTGGGTTAGGATTCTGCTCCTGTCTTGAGTTCGTTGCTGCCTGACAAGAATCCTCTACACTGAATCTATTCCTTGCAGACTTTTAACCCGGGAAAGAACTGGAGTACTTGCATAGAATGGAACTAGCTTTTGATATTTCTTGTAGACGCTGTCACGCAGAATTTTCGATCCCAGATGAATGATAGTTCCTTGTGACGGACTCGAAAGGCGAAAGTTGTCAGAGGAAGGTGAAGGTGGTAAGCTCTCCTGCGCTTTGGGCAGTCCAAGATCAAGCTTGCTCTCGTCGGCCTCATCCTGGGCTGGGCTGGGCTATCAGAAAGGCTCAAATTCAGATGGCCTTCTTCGCGGCATCATCACACAGTCATCCGTCTTGTATTGCTCTCTGTTGTATCTAGCCCACTCCTTGCAGCTGGTTGCAGGTAGTACTCGGCTTCGCCTGACAGACACGACGAAGGCCATAGTAGCGTTGTGGGCTCTTCTCGTTATGGAAGCAGTGAAGCCGGCGGGAGCCCGTGCACGCACGCTGCGCTTCCGCCTCACATGCTTGACTGCTCGCTCGCTCCCTCCGCCCGAGATTATCTTCTGAATTCTGACATCTGCACGCGGAGCGAGGCAGGACACGCATACGACAGCCATGCTATGCTGCCCAAGGGAATCTCTTCTCTTCTGCGCCGCTCCTTTTTCTTTTTTCTTTCTTTCTTACCGCGGCATATGCCTTTTTCTGATCGCTCGACAACTTCTGGTGCCTCGCACCGTGTCCCCTGCTATGTTCACATAGTGCCTCAGATCTCTTTTTGCGTTACCGTGGCTAAGATATTTGCAGGACATGAGAGACTGTAACCATGAAATCAGGTCTCTGCTCCTGCTCGCTCGCCGGTCCCATTTCAGTTGACTTTGGACGTCATCGATCAAAGCGTAAGTATAAATATGACTAAATTTCATTTTGCATTGTGAAATATTATCATGGTTTTATTTTGTATCTTTTTTTTAAAAAAAATCTTTTCATTTTAAACCATCTCTTCTCCTCTTTTTTTTTTTCCCTTTGCACAATAAAAACGTCCTATCAGCGAGAGGAGAACGAAGAAGACATGTGAGAATCTTGCTGGTGGCGAGGCATGATCGGCGAGGCAGGGACAACAAAAAAAAATGAAGAGAGTAGGCTAAACACAGCGCTCAACTCGACTCGTACACACAAGTCTGGAGCGAACTAACACTATTCTTGCTTCATCAACCTTTACGTCACGCGGCGGCCAAAGGCAAGGAGAAAAAGGGGCAAGGGAAGAACCTCCTCTCTCCATCACATGCCTCGTCTGCCTCCCTCGTCATTCACCGTCAGCGAGCACCAAAGGAGGCGGCTAAATCCTTACTATGGTGCAAAGTGCAAAACATGGTAAGAAGAGATTATGCAAAGTGCAAGACATGGTGAGAAGAGGTCCTGTGTGAGTCACCACCCGACAATCAGTTGGTCCGGTGCGACCCCATAGTACATAGATGATATATGCTTTTTTTTTTACTAGAATGATACATGCTACATTGAAAGATGAGTTAAAGACGCTACCAACTAGTGCTCGCTGCTCGTATGGCCTCAAATGCAGAGACGGGTGCTAGGGTGGTCCTCAAGGGTGCGACGAATGGAGCCCATGCTCTGGCAGACCGGCACCCTCGTGCACCCTTGGTGGATCCGACACTACAAACAGGCGCCCCAACATGAACCCGTTTAGGCTCGGCAAGTTAAACGAGCCGTGTCATGTCAGCTCGTGGGCTCAGCCGCCGACCCAGGCACGACACGCTGAGCCACAGGCCATGCCCTGCCGGTCAGGGTACAGTTAGCTCGATGGACCAGGTCGCCCCGTTTAACCCATTTAGAAGTTCTAAGCCTTCTCCCGTTCCCCATCCACCGCAGCCTCACGTCGCCTCCTATACTGTGTGTTGTCTCCTCCTTTGCCACCTCACGCCACAGGGCTCGCGGGCGCCGCTCGCTCCACCATCACCGACGCTGTGGGGACGTGGCCGCGGTGGAGGTGGAGAAGAAGGCTAGCCAAATAGGTCATGTCGTGCCTGGACAGGGTTGTGCCAGGTGTGGTATTATGCACCGTCCTGGCACGTTGGGCCGAGGTTGTAGCCCAAACATAACACAGTGCGTCGAGCTGGACTGGCATAACCCGTTTAGGTGTCCGACTGGGCTGGCATGAACCATTTAGATGTCAGCTTGTGTCGTGTCTAAGGGTGTGTTTGGTTCGTTGAATGTAGTGGCCGTGAACCATCCGGTACGGGAAATGAGATCGTTCAGGTGTTTGGTTGGTTGAATAGAACAAAACCATTCAGAATGAGATGGCTCAAGAAAAAAAGAATATTCCATGTTTATACTGTATCATCCCGTTCGGGGAAAAATCCCGAACCACACCATTCACTCGAATTCCAAGGCGCTTGGTGACGTGACGGCTTGATTTACAAGCTTCAAATGATCATATTTCCTAAACCAAGTATCCGATTTGTGATCCGATTGAACCGTTGTGTTCCTTATCATTTAATCAACAAAATAAGATCACCCTTGGCATATTTTAGTGTAAAAATATCATACGGACCATCCTATCCTACCAACCAAACACCATCTTGAACCATTCAGGACCATCATATTCCACCAACCAAACAAAATGATGTATCATCATATTCCACCAACCAAATACCATACTTGTATCATCTCATCTAGGACGATCACATCCTACCTGTACCATCATATCTCATTCAACCTCATCCCACCAACCAAACACACCCTAAGCCAATCCAACAGTATTGAAGCACGCCGTGGCAACAGACAGGCACAACGCATTAGGGTATGTCTACTCGTACGGTAGAACACGCATTTAAACACCCCTGGACTTGTCCTGCTACAAGCAATTAAACACCTCTGAACTTGTACTGTTGCAAGCAATCGATCCATCCCGTGCTACCGATCCGTGATTGTAGGAGAGGAAAGGAAGGTTTTCACGTGATTTTTCGAGGGGGTCAATATGTTCCCTGCAAAGTTCTCAAATGTATTATAAACATGTACTCAGTATGACTAAAGTGCAGGTAAAGATCGATAGAACTGATGATAGCGTTCAGATGTAACTACAGTATGTACAGTATGTTTTGATGGCACTGTGCTAGCCGTGCGTAGAAGGATAAACACGATTGGTCGGGTCTAAATACGATACAATCTGCACTATAGTTGGATTGTACTACCACAGAACGAATGGCCCGGTTGTGCTTGGATCCGCACCTCGACTCGATAGGCTAGTCTGGTACGACACAAACAGTGTCAGGTCATACCAGAAACGACACGAGCCCAACACGGCATAACCAGGGGCAGCAGCGAAGGAGACCGAGGCGGATGAGGATGGGCACCGCCGACGAGGAGAAGGTGGTGCGGCTGGGCGCAGAGATGGAGGAGGAGGCCGGGAGCAACACCGAGTGCGAAGGAGGAGGTGGCGGTCGAGGTGTGGAGTGTGTATGTGTGTGTGCCTTGTGCGAGTGCGACGTCTGTGGGGATAATGACCCGCCAGACTGAACAGTTCTTGGGGCAGCGTGCTGTGCCTGGGTTGGCATCTCATCCTGTGTGCCAACACTGTATGGCACAACATGACCCGATTAACTATCAGACCTTATCAGATCGTGTCGTGCCGGGCCGATTTGGCCAATGCTATTGACATGACCTGGCCATGCAGATTACAGAGGAGATGACAGAATCTTGGTACGGACGGGGTTAAACTCTGCAGGTATGGGTTTCATAGGTATGAACTGCACATAAGGTTGAGAAAACCACTTGGTACTAGTGTTGGTCACTTTCAATAGTGTTGGACCACACAAACATTTTCAAACACTGGGATGCACGATACTTTTGGGTGTTTTGAACGTTACGCCAAGGACCAAAGTAGCAAGCTCACTACTAGTCTTATACGGCTGGAAGCTGGGCAGACGAGCGTGAAAAGAGCACATTTTTACTAGCGGTACAATTCCCTTCTCCTCTCTCGTTCTGTTCCCACATGACAAAAAGTTTTCTCTTTTGAACCCAAGGTAGAAAAGAAAACAGACTAGGTTGAGCTCCAACTTTAAAGCGAGGCGAGCCTTTCACTCCGAGCCAAAAACCCTCCCTTCCATTGTAGCTAGCTCCATAAACAACCAATCGGTCGGGAATTATTCGCCGTAGCCCGTGCAGTTACAATCTTTTCACGCTCAAAACCCCTCAATAAATACACGCGTCCGCACGAACCCCACAAGCCTCTGCGAGCTCACTCACGCCAGAAACCAAGGCCACGGCAATGGCGATGGCAGTGCCTCTCGTGGGCGGTCTCGTGGTCGCGCTGCTGCTGCTGCTGCTTGCGCGCGACGCGTCGGCGGCGACGCTGGCGCTGTACAACCGGTGCGGGGAGACGGTGTGGCCGGGCATCCAACCGAGCGCCGGCAAAGAGCTCCTGGCGCGGGGCGGCCTGCAGCTGGCGCCCAACCGCGCCACGTCCCTCCGCCTGCCGCCTGGCTGGTCCGGCCGCGTCTGGGGACGGCAGGGCTGCGGCTTCGACGCCGCCGGTCGCGGCCGCTGCGCCACGGGCGACTGCGGCGGGAATCTCTACTGCAACGGCGCCGGCGGCGCGCCACCCGCCACGCTGGCCGAGATCACCTCGCGTCCGCCCCACCGCGCTGGACTTCTACGACGTGAGCCTGGTCGACGGCTACAACATCCCCATCGCCATGACGCCCTTCCACGGTTCCGGCGCCAACTGCGTCCAAGCCGGCTGCGTCAGCGACCTCAACCGCGTCTGCCCCACGGGCCTCGCCGTCCGCGGCGGCGGCGACAACCGCGTCGTCGGCTGCCGCAGCGCGTGCGCCGCCTACGGAGCGCCGCAGTACTGCTGCACTGGGAAGTTCGGGAGCCCGCAGCTGTGCAAGCCGACGGCCTACTCGCGGCTGTTCAAGACGGCGTGCCCCAAGGCCTACTCCTACGCCTACGACGATCCGACCTCCATCCTCACCTGCTCCGCCGGTGCGTCCTACATCGTCACCTTCTGCCCTCACCACCGCTAAACCAAGCAACCAAGAAACCGAAGAAATGGCGTTTACGAGGCTAAAAATCAAACACTCCAGCTCTAGTTAACCCAGTGCGCCGCTTGGTGCATGGCACTGTTGCTCTTCTTGCCGTTGTCGCGTCCTGCGTTGGTGTTGTGATAATAATACTCGTGGTCGTAGTAGTAGTAGTAGTAGTAACTTTTCTAGCGACGGTGGTGGAACTGGTGGTGGTTATATGATCCGGTGTGGGTATATGAGTATATGCTGCTATGTTTTTCACACTGAATTTGGCAGGTTTGGTGCTCTCCTGTGCCTGCTTTCAAGTTTTTTTTTCTCCTCTTCTCGGTTGCATTTGCCTTCAATCATGCATTTTTTGCATTGCCACATTGTTAGATCTTTGCCTCTTGATTTTGGATCATCCATGAAGGTACTACGCGAAATCAGTTTTCACTCATCAGTCCTTGAGTTGCTGGAGCGTTGTACAGGCGTGTTCTTCAGATCTGAATTTTTGGTGCGGCGCTGCACTGTAAACGCGTCATTCAGATCTGGATTTCGACCACTGGTTTCTTGGTGGGCTGCCGGTGCTGGACACTGGCCTGTGGCCAGGCTATCGTCCGTAGTGCACCGTGCAGTGCAGCGCACTACTCCTACTCGTAGCTCAGCTTTTTGTCACGGAACATCGTCGGGTGCACTACTCCTAGCTCGGCTTTTTGTCACGGAACATCAGGTGCACTAGTCGAGGTCTCCTACTCTATACAAACCACTAGAAACGAGCCGAGCCGGCATGGCATAGCACGTCCCGGGGGCTAAAAACGAGCCGAGCCGGCTTACCCAAGCTCGGGCTCAACTGCAGTTCGGCTCGTATGGAATCTCGAGCCAGCTCGCGATCTCCCACGAGCCACGAACCACTGCCTAGAAGAAACACACCCGCTGTTCGAGCCTGAGCCAAAAGCGAGCCCAGAAAGGCAGAAAAAAAAGAGAGGCAGAAACATGCCGTCGAGCCAGAAACATTTTCTTAAAGAATTTCAAGATAAAATCATAAGTTTACAACAGTTGATTCAATTGCATTTAGGCATTTAGTATAATCCATTCAATTGAAAGACTAGTATTTAATATTTAACAGTCCATGTCAACGTAACAGTCCATGCTAAGCACTTAAACGTACAAGAGTCCAAAATAGTAGTCTAAACTCCAAACCACACGACCAAACAAAACAAAAGGTTCTCTTGGCCCGATGTCATAGCTTCATCTTGTCATCCGAAGCATCCAATGAGCCTACAAATACAATGCACAATTAGACAATGAGCCGAAAATCCAAAATGTCACCAAGTTGACAACCACATGAACACTACTATGACAGGACAACAAATATTTTTGGGGAGAAAAAAGATGTACATATTTTAACATATACCCAAGTTGCTAATGACATCTTACAGAACATTATTCCTATTGAAAAAAGATATAGTAAGGTACAAGTCGATGTGCAGTTTGGCTATTATGCATCAATGAAGTAAAAGAACACTTGATGTACCTAAAACATTGTATATTTGTTATGCACCAAATGAAGGAAAACAGCACTTAGAAAGTAATGGCACTCACTAGTTGCTCTCTACAACGCTTTGAGGAAATAGAATGGTTTCAACATCATTCTCGTCATATTCTTCCTTAAAAGAGAAATAATAATCGAGTTAGGCATGATATGAACAAAAAAGATTACAAAAGACATATTATAGTATAGAAGAACCTACCACAGATATAGTATGGAGTCGGATGGAGGAGTGGGGGAGCATGGGGCCAGGGGAGGACGGGGAAGCACACGGCCATGGGGAGAACAAGGGGAAGCACAGGGCGAGCGGTGTGGTGGACTGAGGCGCGAGGGGGGAGGGGGACGGGGCGGGGTGGAGCACAGGGCAGTGCTAGGGGAGGACGAGAGGAGCATGGGGCCAAGGGGAGGGGGAGCACGAGGCCAGGGCCCAAGGGGAGGACGGGGCGTGGCGGCGCGTTGAATTTGGCGTCTGCGCTGGTGGATGGGCAGGAAAGGAAGGGGAATTAGGGATCAAGATGGGATGGGAGTGGAAGGGGAATTTGGGAATTGGGACGAGTATTGGGGAATTAGGGATCGGGACAGGATGGGATGGGAAGGGAGTGGAAGGGGAATTTGGGAATTGGGACGAGTATTGGGGAATTAGGGATCGGGACAGGATGGGATGGGAAGGGAGGGGAAGGGGAATTTGGGAATTGGGATGGGTATTGGGGAATTAGGGATCGGGACGAGAGACTGGGAGAGTAGGGCTAGGCTGGCTAGACTAGGTGTGAATGCGCATGAGCGAAAATAGGCTCGGGTTCGGCTCGTTGTTTTTGCGAGCTGGAAACTGGGCTCGGCTCGGCTCGAAAAATCACGAGTTCGAGCTATTTTTCTAGCCCTATCATCACATCATGTGGCGCGTCGGGCTGGAGGATGGGCCCGCCGGGCATCACGACTAGTTGGGTCGTGCTTGTTCCAACCCGACATGAAAAGCAGCACGACGGGCTGAGCGGCATAGTGGAGGCACAGAGGGGGAGGGAGAGGAGCGCACTTTGTAATTATTACAAAACTCAATTAACTACTCATACAGGTGGAGGGACGAGGCATTTGAATTGGCACTACAAAGCATGCTTGAAAAGGATGAGGGCACACGCGCGAGGTGGAGGAGTCCAGACGCAGCTGAACTTCGAAGCCGATGGCTCTGTAATTACTTGGGCATACAATCGTCTTTCTGCTTGTGGGGAAATTGCTAGATACATTATTTCCGAAGATCAACCGACTAGGATGGGTAGAAGTCGCTCGTTCAAAGAATGATTCAATACGACTTTTGTCCGTAGCACCAACATGTCAGTAGGAGAATTAACTCGTCTGATATTTTAGAGATGTATAGTAGGAAACTAGCAACACTAAAGGATATATTCCTGCAAGTTTAATATTCTTTTGCTTTAACTTCATATATTTGGACATCATCGTACTAGAGAACTACATATCTTAGTGTTGTAGCCCATTATTTACATGATGAGTACAAGCTAAACAAGAGAGTCGTAGGGTTTAAGTTAATTACTGAATTACACATGGGAGTGGCCATTGACAAGCGCATACTAGGGGTAAATGAGGATTTTTGGATAGAAAATAAGATTATTTCTAAAACTCTTGACAACACGTCAGCGAATATGACAACTATGAAAATCCTCACCCCAAGGCTACAAACATATACTGGTGGATATGTTCTCCACCAGAGATGCGTATGTCATATCTTGAAACTCGTTGTGCAAGACGGTATGGAGGAGATTGACATTTATTTGAACAATATTAAGTTCAACACAAGTGGTAGCCATGTTTGCGGAGTACTGTATAGCCAACAATAAGATCCTATGAAAATTCGGTCTTGACATTAAGGTGAGGTGAAACTCGACATACATCATACTAAAGAAGGCACAAGGATGTAACATCCCAATTTTCAGAGCTTTAAAAATCTTTTAAATAGTGGTAGCAAGAAAATTCATCATTTGGATTTATTTGAATATTAATTTAAAAAGCTTAATATGGACTTTAAGGACAAATTGATTTAATGTGCTTAATCCCAACATCAACAATTGTCAAAACTATTTTATTTAAATTCTATATGCTTGGTTATATTTTATAGAATTTTCTGGAATTTTTCCAAAGTCATTTGCTATTTTCTAATTGCTATTTGCATTTTCTGAATTTATTTAAAAAGAAAACCTATTTTAATTCCTTCGGAACAGTGCTGGGCCGAAGCCCAACACTATTCCATCAGCGTGTCAGCCCAGCCCCGCCCGCGTTCGTTTTCGACCGTTGGATCGCCATCGCACGGTTGCTGCTTCGCCCGCGCTGCGCTCCCTCGCTCTCGCTGACCAGTGGGCCCGCGACCGAGTCGTCGTCTCCGCGCTGCTTTCTTCTTCCTCGCGCCCGCGCCTTCGCCCGCCATTGCTGGAGCTCGAAGCCGCGTCCGACAAAACCGTATTCGCTTCGATTCTTCGCGCCGACCCACCAAAAGCGTGTCTCCGGTTATTCCATATCCGTTCAAGCCAAATCAAACCCGAACCGGTTTCAA
The DNA here is from genome assembly GCA_036346395.1 of Hsuehochloa calcarea. NCBI lineage: Eukaryota > Viridiplantae > Streptophyta > Magnoliopsida > Poales > Poaceae > Hsuehochloa > Hsuehochloa calcarea. The sequence continues at coordinate 3,429,781 of CM070604.1, read as the reverse complement.
TCTCGAGAATCGAGGAATTCAAAAACTCGATCGCTTCGGATCCGAATTGGGGATTTCCAAATCCGGCGTTCCCCGAGCCTATAAGTACCCCCTTAGCACCGCCTGGACCTCCGCAACCCTTAGCCGCCACTCTCGTCGCTTCGATCGCCCTAGCGCCGCCGCATTTTCGAGTTTTAGGGTTTCGGCCGAGCTTCTTCTCCGGTGGATTGCGCCGCCGTCGTCATCGCTCTTGCTCCACCACCGCACCGTTGTGATCGACAAACCTCGAGCTACCTAGCGCACCTCCTCGTCGCCGAACATCGCCGGGCGCCGTCCGACAAAACCGATTGCTCTCGCCGCTTCTTCCTCGCGGCCGTCGTGCCGTCGCTTCCAGCCTTCGGTAAGAGTACCATCGGGTGCGCAATAACCCAGGGAACCTTCTGGTACCTTTGGTCACCGGCGACTCGCCGCTAATCGCCGGCGAGCCCTTGGTCCCCGAAGCGCCCCGGTAGTGCCTCGTCGGCAACCACGCCCCACGCCCGTCACCTCTAGCGCTTGCGTGTCATCTGCGCGTGGCCGCCACATCGGCGCCAGCGTGGCTCGATCCACGGGCCAATCTCTCCGTGGTTTCGGTGAACCCGATTCACCGTGGTCGTGCCAGCGACGATGGGCCCACATGTCGATTTCTTTTAAAATTTAATTCTTTTTCCGAAAATTATCGGCTGACGCAAGCATTGCGCAATAATTCGATTTTCTTTTATAAAATTAATTCGGGAAATTCGAGAAAATCCAATTTAGGGTTTTATTGATTTTTCCAATCTTCCAAAGCCCATATCTTTTGCATCCGAACTCCGATTGAGCCCATTCAAATTTGTAAATTTATATAAAATTCAGATCTATTTATTTATGAATTTTAATTAATTTTTGGAGTTTGTTTTGCCTCTGTTATTTATTTGTTTTGTTTCCTTTGTCTCGTTTGCGAGTAGACGTCGATACTTCGGGGAATTTTGCAGAAGAAGGAGCACCTCAAGACCAAGACCAATATCTAGATCTATTCCAAGGCAAGTTATACCTTTGATCATTTTGAACCCATTTTCAAAATACTTTGTTTCAATGTATTGCATTCTATTTCAAGTATTTATTTAAATGCTTTTTGGGTGTAGTTATTAATCCAAATTGTTATGCCACCTTGTCTATTGTATGCCATGATCTTTTGTCACCCTAGGTTGATTAATTATTAGTTGGTATTATCGTAGCACCAACGTGGGTTGGTTAGATACGATTAGGCGCTTAGCCATGCCACGAGTCATCATTTCATGTGAGAGTTGCAATTATAAACTTGACTAAGTGATTATGGAACTGTGTGATGAAACTGTGTGTCTTTGTGTCTTGTTACTCGTTGATGGCATGTGTTGCACTTAATCAACGGGGTGGGAAAAGATTTAGACCGAGGCAAGTGGTGGATCTTGTGTGAATGGTGGATCGTGTGATATAAACTTTGTGATTTGGGTTAAAGCGGAAGTCTTGCCTTGGTCAATTAAGGACTTAACTTTGTGCGCCATTGAACTGGGCCTTCTGCATGCGACCACATGCCTAGTATGGGTTTGGGCGACTTAGTAAGTTATGGAGTCTTGACATTGACAACTCGGGTTGTATTTAAGCTATGTGATGAAATTTGGAGGTGTGATATGTCACATCGCGGGACGATTCATTTGCATCCCTGTCCAATGGTGTGTGTCGTTCCAAAGGTCGTGTGTACAAATTGACTGGCGATAAAGCACACCAGAGTGTCATTGTTTGAGATGAAGTCTCTGAAAGGTTTTGTTGTGATCAACTCGATCCGGTTGGTTTCATCGTGTGGGTAAAGTGTACAACCTCTGCAGAGTGTTTAAACCAATCTATTCGAATAGCCGCGTCCTCGGTTATGGACATGCTCTGAATTTCACACGAGGGGTAGATTTTCATAAAACAATTGGGAAGGGTCATTTGTGTGAGATAACTTGTTGGTGTGTGAAAGAACTTGATTAGTGTGTGTCCTTTGTGAAATCAATTGTTAACTTATTATTGTCTATTTGTTTGAATTACGCTTTCAATCTATTATTTGTATTCAATTGCAAATGTTGCATTTTCGCAAAATAACCACGAAGCCATTCCTTTGGAATAAGCCATCATGTATAAATGCATTACGTGGTATGACTTGCAGTGCGGTGTGTACTCACTCTTGCTAAACAAATCAACGAAGTGGAGGAGTCGTCTTTGCTTTTGAAGAAGAGTTCTCGAAGGTTGAGCGTTAGGGTCTTGATCGATCGGTTGCTGTGGTAAATTGATGGGAGCCACCGGAGTTTATTTCGTTTCATTGCAGTTTATTTCTTTTTGTCGACCTTGCATGGCTTAATAAATGTAAAGACTTCGACCGTAAGGTCCCAGCAGATTATTTGTTACTTAAATGTACTCGTTATTCTTATATTCGTTGTATGGATGTGATATCTCATCGATGTTGACCTTGTGTGCACTAGCGTGATCTGGACTAGTGCGAGATACGCAGAGGGTCAGTTGCATATTTGGGTCCCGACAGAGGTGGTATCGAGCCATCTTGGTAGGTCTTGACCCTAGTTAGATTGGCCGTTCTTAGTGAGTCCAAACTATTTTCTAAAGCAAAATTAACTTGCAAGATTAATTGAAACTCTTTAACTCATCTCATGTCTCTCTTGACTCAACTATTTTGAAATTCTTTCTCTCCCATTTGTTTTAAAGTTGTTTTCATATCCTTGTCCATCTTGACAGATGCCTCGTCTTGAGTTATGGAGAGCGCAAGGGAGGACTTGCCGAGCTTTGGAAGTTGCTACAAGTACTTGGAGGGTTCGATCGTCCATTGTACCGTGGCGGTGCTTGGATTGTGAGCGGCCGAGATCGTGGAGTAATCGCCATTTGACCATCTACGCCGGCGAGAACACCAAGGCGAGTAAACCATTGAACATCTCATTTCGAAGAAGTATTTGGATTGAAGCAATCCAGAGTCTTCGCGCCTTGCCATCCGAGGATCCGCAACATCTACTCGAGAGCTTCGTGACACGCTTTTCGTTATCATCCCGCACTTCCGGCGTGGATCTTGCCGCACGTTTTCCGTCTACAAAGGAGAAGACAACGCCACCGTCGTGCATCTCGCCCGATTCGCATTGCTCGGGAAGAATCGTTGGAGTTAGCGCTCTGAGTGGAGTGTACCTATGAGACTCTTTGAAGAAAGGATCGCCATATTAGAAGAAACTCTTTATGGGCGACACGAAGAGGACATCAAGAGGAAGACCCGAAGAAGGCGATGGACGGTGAACGGAAGAGAGCCAGAGAGGCGGCGAGTGCGAAGCACCAGAAGCACTGCACGAGGACACTGCTCCTATTGCACCATCCGGGACATCGGGATCGGTTTGCGAGGATGCCGGCTCACTTTCAGTCTACAAGAAAGGGAGCACCGTCAAGGCTGCGAGGCTATTTGATTGAGTAGTCATTCGCGTTATTTGAGCTTAGCGATATTAAGTCTTGAGTCGCCCTTTAGGCGTAGTTTGGTGTGCTTAAGTTCGTCCTTATTTTTGTGTGCAAGTATGAGTGCAAAGGCCCTTAGGCATTTGTTGCAAGCCATACTATTATCTTAATCAATATAAGAGTTTGATTGAGATTTCTTAAAATATGTTGGGTTTTACCTACCCGCTTAGTTCTACAACTTATCTCGTGCTTGCTACCTTATCTAACCCATGGAGAATCACGGATGGTTCGGACTCGTCAAGTCTGCGCAAGTGGTTACGATACTCGATGTCGAGAAGGGCGGAGCAAATCCCGGAGAAGCAATTCCACCACAAGCACCTTGATCGATCTGCGAATTTTGGAGCATTCATGACACTCGGACCGGTGATGTACACCATGATGAATCGGATGCAAGCTATGAATAACGAGCAACAACAATCGACATCACAATGGAGCCCGGTTGCTCATGGTTACAATGGATCATCAAGTTGGCGGAGTTTATGAGGACCCGTCCACCAACCTTTTCGGACATGTCTCACGAGAAGGCGGCGATTGGCCGTGTTATTGAGAGAAAGCTGCGATCACTCAATGCGGCGATCATGAAAAAGTTACATCGCCTCTCACGGATGGAAGGCATTGCCGAATGGTGGGAAAAACTTGTGCGGCGCATGGGCGCCGCAAGATATTACTTGGGAAGAGTTCACTGGCGCACCGTCGATATCATGTACCGAAGGAATCATGGATCTAAAGAAGGATGAATTCCGTGCTCTCAAGCAAGGAGGAATGTCGATGATTGATTACCTCAACAAGTTCTCACAACTTGCTCGATATGTTGCGAGAAGGCGTCGCCAGCGACAAGGCACGTCGAGTCGTTTCGAAAGGATTGAACTTTGGACTTCAAGTCAACTTGATTGCCCACACCTTTCACGATTTTCAAGAGTTGATCAACAAGACTTTGATTCTAGAGGATAAGCGCAAGGAATTGGAAGATCATCGTAAGCGAGAATGGCTCAAGAAGGAAGTCACCAACCCGGTGAGGGCAAGAATGATTCCACCGCGATTTAGCCGTTTTCCACCACGCAGTCGCGGACCACCGCACCAACTTCACCTCGCCCGATTGCTCGAACTTCCGCAACCCCGCACGGTCAACCCCAATCCGATAAGCAACCCACGAATACAACGAGTTTGCTTTACAGCCGTCGGCCGGGCATTTCGCCAACCGATGTCCGCAGAATGGGACTATCACTCCAGTGCGCTTCAACCTTGGGAACACACCAGCCAAGACGCCAGTACAAGGCAACCATCAAGGAACTTCTCAAGCTACCGGTCAATCCGGAGGAGCACCGCCATCAGTGGTCAGAGGCCGTGTCAACCACGTCACTCTAGAAGGAGCCCAAGAAGCACCTGACGTTGTACTGGGTAAGTTCCTAGTAAATTCAGTACCTGCATCAGTTCTGTTTGATTCTGGAGCTTCGCATTCGTTTGTTTCTGGAATTTTTGCAACTAAGAACAAATTGGAAGTTATGCATCTTAAGCATACTCTGTTAGTCCAGTCGCCTGGAGCAGAGCTAAGTTCTAAAGTTGGATGTTTAGGAGCTAGGCTACTCATAGCTGGAGTTGAGTTTCTAGCCAACCTAATAGTTCTAGACACTCAGACCATAGATGTCATCCTTGGTATGGATTGGTTATCCAAACATAAAGCAGTGCTAGATTGTGGCCGAAGAGCCGTGACAATTGAGGATACCACAGGAAAGAAAGTAGAATTTCTAGCCACCTCAGTACGTGATGGACATTTGGTAGTCAACAGTCTGAAGACAGTTTCTTTGGAAGATGTACCTGTAGTAAAAGATTATCCGGACGTATTTCCAGAAGAATTACCAGGAATGCCACCGGACCGTGACATTGAATTTGTCATCGATCTAGTGCCAGGAACCGGCCCCATTTCCAAGAGACCCTATCGGATGCCAGCCGATGAACTTGTGGAAATGAAGAAGCAGATAGAAGAACTACTGGAGAAAGGTTTTGTAAGACCTAGTTAAATGCGCCATGGGGAGCACAGTTTTGTTCGTCAAGAAGAAAGATGGAAGTATGAGAATGTGTATCGATTATCGTTCTCTCAACGAAGTCACCATCAAGAACAAGTACCCATTGCCCAGAATAGATGATTTGTTCGACCAGATGAAAGGAGCCGGAGTATTCTCCAAGATCGATCTGCGATCAGGTTACCATCAGTTGAAGATTTGTCCTAAGGATGTACCAAAGACCGCTTTCTCAACCGGTATGGACATTATGAGTTTTTAGTCATGTCTTTTGGATTGACTAATGCCCTGCCTACTTCATGAACATGATGAACAAAGTATTCATGGAATATTTGGATAAGTTCGTGGTAGTATTCATTGATGATATTTTGGTATACTCAAAGTCGAAGAAGAACATACGGGACATTTGAGATTAATCCTAGAGAAGCTCGAGAGGACACGGTTGTATGCCAAGTTGACAAGTGTGACTTTTGGAAGAAGAAAGTTGATTTTCTCGGTCATGTAATGACGGTAGAAGGAGTAGTGATTGACCGGAAGGTTAAAGTCGTAATGAATTGGGAGCGGCCCAAGACGGTTACTCAAATTCGTAGTTTCTTGGGAATGGCGAGGATACTATCGTCGTTTCATTGAAGGGTTCTCAACGATTGCTAAACCTCTTACGCAATTGTTGAAGAAAGAGAAGAAGTTTATTTGGACCCGACTTGTGAAGAAAGTTTTCAAGAAGCAAGAAAAGCGTCGACTTGACCCGATGCTAGTTTTGCGGATATTAGTAAGGATTTTGATATCTCTTGTGATGCTTGGCGTCAAGGATTAGGATGTGTCCTTATGCAAGAAGGAAGAGGCGCCGCTTATGCGTCAAGGCAATTAAGGCCTCATGAAGAGAACTATCCTACCCATGATTTGGAACTAATTGCCGTAGTGCATGCCTTGAAGATTTGGCGTCATTATCTCATCGATGTCATTGTGAAGTCTACAGATCATAAGAGCACTGAAGTACATATTCACTCGATCGATTTGAACATGAGGCAGAGAAGATGGTGGAATTAATAAAGGATTATAATCTTGGAATCCATTACCATCCTGGTAAGGCCAATGTAGTTGCAGATGCACTGAGTCGCAAAAGCTACCGCAATGCTCTGGAAGCAAAAGAGTTGTGTTCGGAACTTCAGGAGGAATTCCAGAAGCTACAGCTAGAAGTTGTTCCGGAAGGATTCGTGGCCAATTTGGAAGTACAGTCTACTCTGGAGAAATAGATTCGTGAAGCTCAACCTAAGGATTCTGAGTTTGCTGATCTCAAGAAGAAGATGTCAGAAGGAAAATTTAAAGACTTCACCGTGGATGACCAGGATATATTATGGATCAATGGACGCATCTGTGTACCGGATATTGATGGTTTAAGACAACTGATTCTGAAGGAAGCCCACGACTCAAAGTATTCGATTCACCCTGGAAGCACTAAGATGTATCAGGATGTTAAGAGTAAGTTTTGGTGGCCAAACTTAAAGCGAGACGTCGCAGAGTTCGTTGCCTTATGCGACGTGTGTCAGAAAGTAAAGGCCGAACATCAGAGACCAGCAGGTTTGCTACAACCGCTGAAGATACCAGAATGGAAGTGGGAAGAGATCGGTATGGATTTCATTACCGGTCTACCCAAGACTCAATCAGGTTATGATTCGATTTAGGTAATAGTGGATCGTTTGACTAAGGTTGCCCATTTCTTGCCAGTCAAAACCACTTACTCAGGAGACCGCTTGGCGGAATTGTATATGGCAAAAATCGTCAGTCTGCACGGTGTGCCTAAGAAGATAGTGTCAGATCGAGGATCTCAATTCACCTCTCGTTTCTGGCAGAGTCTACATGAAGCCTTGGGAACTCATCTAAATTTGATCGCTTATCATCCCAGCATGGATGGATGATGAAAGAGTCAACCAGATATTAGAAGATATGTTAAGAGCCTGTGCCTTAGCTAAAGCTACCAGTTGGGATAAAAGTTTGCCGTATGCAGAATTTTCGTACAACAATAGTTATCAAGCCAGTTTACAGATGTCACCATTTGAAGCTCTGTACGGTCGTGCCTGTAGAACTCCGTTGAATTGGTCAGAGACAGCTGAACGTGTAGTGTTCGGGCCAGATATTATTCAGGAAGCCGAAGAACAAGTTGCTATGATCAGAGAGAGGTTAAAGATAGCCCAGTCCAGGCAAAAGAGTTATGCTGATAACCGTCGTCGTGACCTCAGATTTGAACCAGAGGATTTTGTGTATCTTCGAGTTACTCCGCTCAGAGGTGTTAAGAGATTCCACGCCAAAGGGAAGCTTGCCCCAAGGTATGTGGGTCCGTTCAAGATTTTGGAACGCCGAGGAGAAGTTGCGTACCAGTTGGAGCTACCGCAGTCGTTAGCAGGAGTGCATGATGTCTTTCATATCTCTCAGCTGAAGAAGTGTCTTCGTGTGCCAGAAGAGCAGACCCCGTTGGAGTCAATTGAACTGAAGGAGGATCTCACATACAAAGAGCAGCCTGTCAGGATTTTGGATGTCGCAGAGCGCCGCACTGAAGCAAGACCGTTCGTTTACGCAAAGTCGGTGGAGTAACCACTCGGAAGGAGAAGCAACGTGGGAGCGTGAAGATGAGTGAAATCCGAGTTCCCTAGCCTTTTCTCTAGCTAGCGGAATCTCGGGGACGAGATTCGTTTAAGGGGGGGAGGTTTGTAACATCCCAATTTTCAGAGCTTTAAAAATCTTTTAAATAGTGGTAGCAAGAAAATTCATCATTTGGATTTATTTGAATATTAATTTAAAAAGCTTAATATGGACTTTAAGGACAAATTGATTTAATGTGCTTAATCCCAACATCAACAATTGTCAAAACTATTTTATTTAAATTCTATATGCTTGGTTATATTTTATAGAATTTTCTCGAATTTTCCAAAGTCATTTGCTATTTTCTAATTGCTATTTGCATTTTCTGAATTTATTTAAAAAGAAAACCTATTTTAATTCCTTGAACGATCTTTGGGCGAAGCCCAACACTATTCCATCGTAGCGTCATTGACCCGCTTCGCGTTCGTTTTGACCGTTGGATCGCCATCGCGACGATTCTTCGCCGCCCGTCACTGCGCGCTCCTCGCTCTCGCCGACCGGTGGGCCCGCGACGAAGTCGTCGTCTCCTGCTGCTCTTCTTCCTCGCGCGCGCGCGCGCCCGCCATTCTTTGGAGCTCGAAGCGCGTCCGACAAAACCGTATTCGTTCTCGATTCTTGCGCCGACCCCACCAAAGCGTGTCTCCGGTTATTCCATATCCGTTCAAGCCAAATCAAACCCGAATCGGTTTCAATCTCGAGAATCGAGGAATTCAAAACCCGACCATTTTCGGATCCGAATTGGGATTTCAAATCCGGCGTTCCTCGAGCCTATAAGTACCCCCTTAGCACCGCTGGACCTCGCAACCCTTAGCCGCCACTCGCCGCCCGATCGCCCTAGCGCGCCGCATTTTCGAGTTTTAGGGTTTGGCCGAGCTTCTTCTCCGGTGGATTGCGCCGCCGTCGTCATCGCCCTTGCTCCACCGACTGCACCGTTGTGATCAGCAAACCTCAGGCTACCTAGTGCGCACCTCCTCGTCGCCGGAGCATCGCCGGAGCGCCCGTCCGACAAAACCCGTTTCTCCGCCGCTTCTTCCTCTCACGGCCGCCGCGCCGTCGCTTCGACCTTGATGAAGAGTACCATCGGTGCGCAATAACCTGTGGAACCTTCGGTACCTTTGGTCACCGGCGACTCGCCGCCAATCGCCGGCGAGCCCTTGGTCCCCGAGCGCCGCCCCTCGGCCGTGCCTCGTCAGCAACCACGCCAGCGCCCCGTCACCTCTAGCGCTTGCGTGTCATCTGCGTGGCCGCCACATCAGCGCCGCGTGGCTCAGTCCACCGGGCCAAATCTCCCGTGGCTCGGTGAACCCGATTCACCGTGAGCCGTGCCACTGACAGTGGGCCCCACATGTCAGATTTCTTTTAAAATTTAATTCTTTTTCCGAAAATTATCGGCTGACGCAAGCATTGCGCAATAATTCGATTTTCTTTTATAAAATTAATTCGGGAAATTCGAGAAAATCCAATTTAGGGTTTTATTGATTTTTCCAATCTTCCAAAGCCCATATCTTTTGCATCCGAACTCCGATTGAGCCCATTCAAATTTGTAAATTTATATAAAATTCAGATCTATTTATTTATGAATTTTAATTAATTTTTGGAGTTTGTTTTGCCTCTGTTATTTATTTGTTTTGTTTCCTTTGTCTCGTTTGCGAGTAGACGTCGATACTTCGGGGAATTTTACAGAAGAAGGAGCACCTCAAGACCAAGACCAATATCTAGATCTATTCCAAGGCAAGTTATACCTTTGATCATTTTGAACCCAGTTTTCAAAATACTTTGTTTCAATGTATTGCATTCTATTTCAAGTATTTATTTAAATGCTTTTTGGGTGTAGTTATTAATCCAAATTGTTATGCCACCTTGTCTATTGTATGCCATGATCTTTTGTCACCCTAGGTTGATTAATTATTAGTTGGTATTATCGTAGCACCAACGTGGGTTGGTTAGATACGATTAGACTGCTTAGCCATGCCACGAGTCATCATTTCATGTGAGAGTTGCAATTATAAACTTGACTAAGTGATTATGGAACTGTGTGATGAAGCGTGTGTCTTTGTGTGTTGTTACTCGTTGATGGCATGTGTTGCACTTAATCAACAGGTGGGAAAAGATTTAGACCGAGGCAAGTGGTGGATCTGTGTGAATGGTGGATCGTGTGATATAAACTTTGTGATTTGGGTTAAAATGGAAGTCTTGGCTTGGTCAATTAAGGACTTAACTTTGTGCGCCATTGAACTGGGCCTTCTTGCACGACCACATGCCTAGTATGGTGGGCACGACTTAGTAAGTTATGGAGTCTTGACATTGACAACTCAGGTTGTATTTAAGCTATGTGATGGGTGGAGGTGTGATATGTCACATCGCGGGACGGTTCATTGCATCCCGTCCAATGGTGTGTGTCGTTCCAAGGGTGTGTGTACAAATTGACTACAGATAAAGCACACCAGAGTGTCATTGTTTGAGATGAAGTCTCGAAAGGTTTTGTTGTGATCAACTCGATCCGGTTGGTTTCATCGTGTGGGTAAAGTGTACAACCTCTGCAGAGTGTTTAAACCAATCTATTCGAATAGCCACGTCCTCGGTTATGGACATGCTCGGGAATTTCACACGAGGGGTAGATTTTCATAAAACAATTGGGAAGGGTCATTGTGTGAGATAACTTGTTGGTGTGTGAAAGAACTTGATTAGACTGTGTGTCCTTTGTGAAATCAATTGTTAACTTATTATTGTCTATTTGTTTGAATTACGCTTTCAATCTATTATTTGTATTCAATTGCAAATGTTGCATTTACGCAAAATAACCACGAAGCCATTCCTTTGGAATAAGCCATCATGTATAAATGCATTACGTGGTATGACTTGCGAGTACGGTGTGTACTCACTCTTGCTAAACAAATCAGCGAAGTGGAGGAGTCGTCACCGCTTTTGAAGAAGAGTTCTACGAAGGTTGAACGTTAGGGTCTTGATCCCAGTCAGTTGCCTGTGGTAAATTGATGGGAGCCACCGGAGTTTATTTCGTTTCCGCTGCAGTTTATTTCTTTTTGTCAGCCTTGCATGGCTTAATAAATGTAAAGACTCGACCGTAAGGTCCCAACAGTTATTTGTTACTTAAATGTACTCGTTATTCTTATATTCGTTGTATGGATGTGATATCTCATCGATGTTGACACTGTGTGCACTAGCGTGATCCTGGACTAGTGCAGAATACGCAGAGGGTCCAGATTTGCATATTTGGGTCCCGACAAAGGATATGAACATATTATATATGTCTTTGTCAATGCCAACTCTCAGGGTAACAAGTTGGTAGTTACTAACTCAGATCGGAAAATTCTTAGTAATTTTTGAGAGTTTTTTAGACATTTTTACAAAGCAACTAAGGCTCTATCCTATGTTTACTACCCTACCTAGTTATAGATTATTTTTGGCTAATTGCAGACAAGTTTGATAAATCTAGGGGATCCCCTTTTTGGCTATGTTGTTGCAGCAATAGAGGAAATATTGTTAAATATTTTGGATCTATTTCACACCTATATTGTTTTGCTATCAATTTGGATTCTACAAAAAAGTTAGCAGATTTGCAGATTGCTATGGAGGGAATATGTGAATGTATTGGCCTTGATTTCTCCAAAGCTTTCAAACATATCAAAAAGGAGTTTGTTCGTATTTTTCGCTTGTATCATGACAAGCCTGACAGCAACACATTATCGGATGCCTCACAGTAGGTGCACCAAGGCAAAAACAAGCGTGACAACCCACTTGTCGAAAAAGCTGAAGGACAAGTCTAGTTTTTTATCCTCTCAGTCTCAGACGCCCCCAAGTGGAATTCTGTCTCAGAGCTGAACCACTATCTGGGGTATAATTTTGCAAACATCAATCTTGATCTTTCTGGCAGAGGCATGGTAGACTTGCTCGAGAGTGGAATAACAACAAGCAGATATTCCATGTGTTGTGCCACTTCGCACGAGATGTTCTACTAGTTTCGGTGTCCTCCATGTCTTCAGAAGTGACGTTCAGCATAGTAAGAATAATAATTGAAAAAAAGAGGTCATCCCCACACCCAAGATGGTGGAGGCAATAACATGTCTCAAGGATTAGGAATTGGCAAAAGAGCGACATCAGCATCAACTGGAGGATACCGAGATAGTGCAGGCATACGCTGATCTCGGACACATGAATGATCTCGACATTGGGGTATAGTTAGTATGTATACATACAGTCATTGTACTCCTTTTCTTACCGGGGGTACCCAACATTCGGTGTAAGATTTTTAATGAGCCAGTAACTTTGTATATGTACCTAATGATCAATAAAATTTAGTTCACCTTCCCCCCAAATATTTGTGTTTCTACAGTCAACTGCATTATTTTTCATCATTAATTTTTGTACAATTCTTTATTTTCTCTGGTCAATTCTTTTTTTATGGAGCACACCTGACCTGTAGAAGGTGAACACCACCGCAACCTTTTCCTTTTCTTTTTGCTTGTCTTCTTTTCCCCTTTCTTTTCGTTCTTTCCTCTTTCCTCTTTCCCCTTTCCTTTCATTCTTTTCTTCCTCCACGCACACCTCCTGCTTCTGTCTCTCTTCTTCCCTAATCCCTCCTTCATCTACCTCTCCGCCCCCTCCTCACCCCAAGTTACCGCCTCCCACTCTTCCCTCGTGTCGCCTCCGTATCCAAGTGAAGGGCCAAGTCTCCATCAACGTTAGCGTCCACAGCGGCGGGCAAAGGGTTCGTTGTGGGCAGCGTCCGGGAGGAGGCCATGGAGAGGGGGAATGGGTGTGGATGGCAGAGGTGGCGCATGGGCGTATTCGTCTTCCTGGGCGGTGGTGATTGTCGTCTTCGCAGGCGACGTGGTGGTCGTCGTCTCGTCGGCTGCAATAGCATAGTGCGCAAAGAATGGTAAAGGACGTAGGGTCACGGAGAAGGAGGCCGATCGAGGTGCAGTACCTCTTTTCCCTACCTTTCTTTCCCCATGTGTCTCTCAGGATCGCACTCTCTCTCCCCTCATCCTCTGCCTCGCCGCCCCTACCATCATCGTGACGATCTCCCTCGTCCTTTGCCTCAGGTTGCCGGCCCGTCATACCCTGAGCCATGTCTGAACCTCGCCGGAGGAGACGACTCATACCAGGCTGGCGCGGCAAGATGACCGTACCAGACTGGCACATCGCCCGGAGCCCGTCGTGACACGGCACGGCCGACTGACACGGCCGTATCCCAGCTCTACCTAGCAGAGTGGGTAGTGTGTGAGTGCCAGGACTTCACGGTTTTGGTTCCTAGGATACTCTGATGAATTGAGTGCTGTCGCAGCTGGCGGAATGGTGCAGATGTGGTGCAGTGCATTCAATTACTCCTACTTCTGTTCCTTTTTCAGAGCAGCACAAGCACAATAATTGCACTGCTGCAGTGTAAAAGAGCAGCACAAGCGCAATAATTGCACTGCTGCAGTGCAAAATGTGGCCGCGCATCAACACTCGTAGCTCTACGGAGTACCCGTGCCGTGCCCCCCGTGAGAGTGAGACGGTGGAAAGCCCGTTCTACTCCAGCATTGTGCTTTTCTGTACCTTGACTTGCTGCATTTAGCACCGCAAAAACTCCAGATTTGTGCTTTTCCGCACTTAATGTGGTACGTACTAGTTACTCAAAAGATGGAAATTATCTGCAGAAAGAAGAGGCATGTGATGGGAAATCCAGGTTCAAAGGTCCAACAACCACACGGATAGAGTGATCGATCAGGCGTGACCTTTCCCCCTCTGATTTATTTACATCACATGATCATGCGTACTTAACTAGTCGATGAGTAGTAGACACGGGCGAGCGCCAGACGGTAGCAGAGTGGGATGGAGATCATGGTCGGCCCCCTTATACTGTGTTATGTGTACATCGCCCATTTGCTCGGTAGACTCGGGAACAGACGTTCGTTTCCACTGGTGAAAACGCCAAGGAACTCCTCCCTACTACGTTGTACTCTCAAGCCTGAAGCCTGTAGTAATGAGAAGTTGTCATGTGACTCTTGAGTCCATGATTCGGTCTAGACCGCTGGTCTTAGGGGTTATATACATCTCTATCTCTGCAAATTGTGCGCCAGATGGGTCGTGTGTAGCTAGCTTATCTTGATTCTTGAACAGTCTCTTTATATCTGGCCATGTTTTTTTTTATATAAAAAATATCTAGATTTGCATTTTTTTTTTGTTTGGCAAACTCGGGTATTTTGTGGCTATGAAGTCGGCTGCAAGACGACTTTCTGGTTTGAAAACCAAAGTTTCCGTGTATTTTCATCCCCTGTGGTTTGTACATGTGATTTTGATGAACCTTACGGTATCAACAAAAAAGGAAAACGCTAAGGAGTACTTGAGTATTTCTTTACCATGGGGGCACTCGAATTTTGATACATCCGATTTTGCCTCGCGATTTGTGCTCTACGTGGCTCCGATGGCTGACGGCAAGACTCCAGCGACGCTCCGGCAAGGCTAGGGATAGGGTTCACTGGAGCCTCGGGTGTAGAGAGAGGCTGGGGGAGCGCCGAACCGGTGGTGGGCGGTAATGGTGGCGGTGCCGTTGGCGGCGCTGTGGGTTGGAGGACAGTGGTGGACAGTGAAGGTCGGTGGGGGCAACAAAGACGAGCGGTTAGGAGGTGGTGGGAAGTGGAGGCGGTAGCCACCAAAGATGAGGAAGGAGGATAACGCAGTGTGGGGTGGGGGGGAGGGTTCTCGCCAGAGAGGTAGAAGAAGGGCGGCATGGGCTGGCTTGCCGGAGAGGTGGAAAAAGGGCAGTGTAGGGACGACAGGAGAAGGAGGCGACGACCATGGCTCACCGACGGGTAGCATTGGCACTAGGGACGGCGAAGTGGCTAGGGTTTGTGGAGGGGAGGGGAAAGGAAAGAGGGGTAATATATATAGTTTGAGGGGATGGATAATATCATTTGTATCTTGATCCAATAGCTCAAAATTTGAGTACTACCTGACAAAAAAAACTCAAGTACCACTAGACACCTCTTAAAAAAAAGCTGTACTGTATCTTCTTTCTACCACGAACTACAGTAGCTAATGAATCTCGTGCTCAAAAGATAAAAATAGTAGCCCAACTTAGACCTGACCCAAATAGGTACTAGCAGTGTCACTTTGCCACCTCGTCGAGGCCAAAAGGTGTCTCGACCCATCACTCGAATTCTGGGGTGAGACATGCCGGTCTGCAGCTCGGGTGGGTTGGCTGTGACGGCATTCCAACTTACCACAGGATTGAGAAGTCTGAAATCTGAATTTAGAAAAATTCAGACATGACCCAAACATTTGGGGGAGAATGAGGTGCATGTAGTAAAAGCTTGCTCGCTTTAATTTTGACCAAAAAGAAGTATAATTCTCCACACAGATGCTCGATTAAAAGGTTATGGAAAGTCGTGGTTTCGTCCTAGGTTATTGTCAACGGCAGCAATACTCTGCAAGAATCACTTTAGAATTTAGAGCTGCATCGTTTCAAAAAAGAATTCAGAACTGCTGGTTAGCTGTGCCACTCAGTTTCCAGGATATCCCCTTGCCGGGACAAAAAAAATAAAAATAAAATGAACAGCCCATCGTCAGACCAGCAGCATGTTACATTTCCCACATCATTTTTGACGCGCGCGCGCCAATCGCGCTCGTTCACCACCTTTCCTTGCTCACTGCATCAGAAACACGCTCAAACCGTCGGCACGAAACGGCCGCGTTGAAACACTCAAAACACCAATGCACGCGACTAGGCGAGGAAACGGGCCAAACCATCCGAGCCATCGGCCGAAGATCACCAGATTCCACCGGGACGCGCGCGCGCCGATCGGTTAATTGACTAACCAGGCTCGATCGCCTCGATCACGGTCACAGCTCCTGTTCGATCAGGTCCGAGGAGGACGACAACGAGGAGCCGTGCTCGACGAGGTACCTCTCGGCGATGGCGGCGTGGACGGCGGCGCCGGTGGGGAGCACGTCCTCGTCGATCATGAAGTACGGCGAGTGGCCCGTGTGCACGGACCCCAGGGTCTCGTTGCGCACGCCGATGTAGTAGAACCCGGCCGGGATCACCTGCGAGTAGAAGGAGAAGTCCTCGGCGCCCATCATCGGCGGCACGTCGCGGTAGCTCCCGGCGCCCAGGAGCTCGCCGGCCACCGCCTTCACGTGCTCGTACATGCGCGCGTCGTTCACCGTCGGCGGGTAGAAGCTCTGGTTCTCGAAGAAGTCCACGGACGCCTCGCACCCGTACACCAGCGACTGCATCGTGATCACCTCCTGGATCCGCCGCCGGAGGTGGTAGAAGCTCGCGTTGGAGAAGGCCCGGAACGTGCCGCCGAGCACGAACGACTCCGCCGGCGCCCCGAGGTGGTCGCTCCCGTTGACGACGGCGACTGACACCACCTGCACGCGCGTGAAAATATCCGCATTTTTACTGAACAACGCATAACGTCCCGGTACATCAAAGACTGAACTTTTCTTCCATCTTTTGCAAGATTTGTACAGATCCGAGGTTGATGAGATGGTACATGCCTGCGAATCCAGAGGATCTGCCTCGCGAGACACGATGCTCTGCAGGTTGATGACGGTGGACGAGGCGGCCAAGACGGGATCGGCAGAGCGGTGCGGTTTCGCGCCGTGTTCTTGCTTCCCGCCGTGTATGACGGCCTTGAAGAAGCCGCACCCGGCGAGGAGAGGGCCAGTCCTTGATCCAATCACAGACGTCGGGTGCTGGTGCGACACGTGGACGGCGAAGATGGCCTCCACGTTCTCCAGCGCGCCGTCTTCGATCATCCGCTTGGCGCCAGCGCCGGACTCCTCGGCTGGCTGGAACAGAAGCTTCACTGTACCCTGCACGTACGATTACGAAGATGCCGCTGAGGTGCAGTTAATTTCTGAGCTTCTCATAACAAAAGTAGAGTAGCACTAACTGTAATAACTTCAAACCCAGTCCTATCATTGTAGGGATGGTAATAAGATCAATCTCCAGTAAGTATTGACAAAGAGATTGGTGCAATGAACATTCTAATGAATTCTAGTAAGGCTGGTCAAAACTGTTCTCTGAACTTTTTTGAAGAATATTGTTCTTTGAACTGAAATTCAACTCTTTTTGTCTTACCCTCCTTAGCTCTCTTCACTGCATGTATCGAATTCTGTGCGTCAGATTTTCGAAGACATTTTGGAAGGTTAAGCTGTAACATTTGGATCGTATGGTTATACGTAGCAGGGCTTTGTCGCCACATATAACAGAGTAGTCGCTGTAGGGACAGGTTTGACGAACATGGTGACGCAATTTCACATCAACATGACAACATGTACCCGGCTATCCTGTTGTCGTATAAATTTATGGAGGAAACGTATACGTTTCAGTTACAGATGCCGACGAAGCGATGTTATCATGAAAAGAAAAAGATTCCCGTGGAAAATTTCAGCAATCTAAGAACTAGACAAGCACTTTTTACCTGCTTTTACTGATAAGTTGGGTTAAGGATTTTAAGAACTTTTTAATTCACTTTTACTGCCCTTTGTGTCAGTTACTAGTTACTAGCAAGAATCGGTGCTTCACGACAACATCTAACCTTCTTCTTTTCGAGAGGGACCTCAACATTTAACTAGTTTTTATCATGAGTTCATGTTAGTGCTAAAAGTAATCCAAAAGGGAGTTTCTGTGCCAAGCATGTGCCCATAAGTTGCAGTAAAGAAATAATGCCAGGAATTAAGCAGGAAGCATCTGATACTTCCAGAGTAGCGAACCAAGCTGAAGGAATGGTGTTCCAAAATCGCATTGCGTTGAAACAAATGGAATTAATTAAGAAGAATACGATTTCCCCTGATGCAATGAGATAGATGCCAGTTAGAAATCGTAGAATGACTACAAGCCTACATGAATAACTGCATCGATCCTAGCTGCTAGCTACTCAGTAATCAGTAGTACTGAAGACAAATGAAGAAAGAGCTCGTTGAATAAAGCAACAGATGGTTTCCTAAAGCTGTCCCAGATGACTCCTGACACCGACATTAACATGATGACACGTACGGCAGCTTCCATCACCCCCATATAAAACACATCATATCTGCACTTTAACACTTTATGCGCGTCTTATGATATAATTTAGCTCAGCAACTTTTCCCAAAGCAAATCTAGGAGCCTAAATTCAGATCGCACCAACAGCATGGCAGCTAGCAGATGGCATAGAATCGCTTCCACGGCAAGTGTAACGTACAAACAACCAGACGAAAACCACAGCTATTATTGTATGAGAGCCTCACTGAAAATTCAGAGACAGTAAAACAAAAGATTCAGAGAAGTGGCGTTCATGTTGCTGTACCTTGAGATGGTGCTCACGAGCCTTGAGTATCTTGGCCGCGCCGAGGAGCATCGCCACATGCGCGTCATGCCCGCAGGCGTGCATCTTGCCAGGGTTCTTGCTCTTGTGCTCCCACTCGACAGCTTCCTAAATGGCGCCACGACAAAGCAGCAGAAAGAGCAGAAAAATGTGTCAAACTGTTGCAGGGCCAAGTCGGAAGCGCAGCTGCTCGCTTTCTCCGCGAGCGTTTGCAGAGTGAATAATTGTTGTCCATGAGGAAAGTAAGATGAGGTGCCGAACAGGCATGAACAGACAAGACGCAATGCAGACGTGAAAAAAAGGCTTCTTTTGCTTTAGTCGTCGTAAAAACTGCCCGTTCTGGGCACTCAGGAAGACCAGCTTTTCGCAGAGCAATCGCAACCTGCATGTCTTGAATCCTGATCTTACCAACGACAGATGCCATTTTTGGCATCAAACGAAAATTTGTAGCCTTTTTTTTAATGAACATGCATGCGAAAGCTTAGATCTTTTGGGTTCCCAAATCTGTGGTCGATCAGATCGGCTGCATGCGTGATGCAGTTTTTTGTTTTTTTTTAAGGAAACATGCGTGATGCGGTGATCTCTCGAGATTCGGTGATGACAGCAAGGCGTCAGGAAGAGCTCAGGGTCGCGAGGAATTGCAAAATCTTAATACTGTGGAATTGATTCTTCTCGAGGTAGAAGAACCAGACGAGCGACGCCGCACCCTGTTCCCGCGGATTAACTGCGTCCTCTCCTTTTTGTTTTGTTCTTGCCTCTCTCTTTTCTGTGCGTGTCTTTTGGTAGCTTCTCCGTGGAGTTCAATACTACATGTAGGGACAGACTCCGCACAATACAATGCAAGATGGTTATATACGAGTGTTTAAAGAAAAAGAATATAATTATGTTATCAAGTATTTATTTAAAAATCGCTTCCTCTAATGTAAGCATATGTTTTGTAGGTTCTTAGATGATTATATTATCTATTAATTATATATAGTCGTATACATAAGCATCTCTTAAGCATCGATGTCTAATCAAGTATCGATGCTACTAGATAAATACCTTATTTGTACTATGTGGGAATTTTTTTTCTTTATTAAACACCTCTCTAAGCACTTGCATTGTACATACTGTGCACAGTGATATGCTTACACTAACCACAAGTGTTAATCCCTCTGTGTCATGCTAACTCGAGTTTCATGCACAAACACTAGAGACAAGATTTTGCTGCTTAATCAGAGTTGTATTTGTAACTTTCAGGTTGAGAAAAAATGTGCCCAGCAAACTTTCATCTCTTAAAAAAGTTTTAGGTTTGAAATTGTTTCTGGGATCGCGTTCCAAAATGGTCAGTAAGCACTGCAACGTTTCAGAATCCTTTTTTGTGTGTGTAAGGACCAGTACAAGCAGGCCCCACACGTCACGCGCTCGCCAGTAAGGAGCGACCCATTTTTCACGAGAAAGGAAACATCCGTGTGCGTAGCAGTGTTCCTCCGGACAACCCACAACAACCCAAAAAAACCGAACAAATCGACACAAAATCAAGCACATGCCAATACTGAAATACACCCTGGATTAACCCCACAAGCTTTCCTAAACTACAAGGTAAATGCTCTAAAAAAAGTACAAGGTAAATAAGGAGCAAAGTCAAATTTGGGGGGGGTGGTCATGCGTTAGCAGTTTAGCATAGTAGTGGGCATTAGTGGCCAGAGAATAGCTCCCCTCTCTGAATGATTCAGAGAAACAAATTGAAAATAAAACGAATTGATGGTTGCAGTCAGGGGCGTAGTTAGACCTGGACAGCTGAGGTAACGGTAATCTCATATAAAGTATCGTGAAAAACCGTCAAAATACGAATTCGGCTAAAGAACAGCCGGCGAGAACAGAGGGTGGGCTCAGCACTGGTTGCAGTTTGCACCGCAAAAATTCACAACGAAACTTAAAAACAAGGACTAGAAAAGGAGATATATACTAAACAACTAATCATGATGCATGAGTCGATAAGTCATATGTGCGAATACGTGTTCACGTACATACATACATACGTACCTGAATGGGCAGCGCGTCCATGTCGGCCCGGAGCGCGACGACCGGCGGGCGGCCGGTGCCGATGGTGGCGACGACGCCGGTGCGCGCGAGCGGGTGGCGGAACCCGACGCCCATGGCCTCGAGCTCCTCGCGGACCAGCCGGCTCGTCTCCACCTCCTCGTACGCCAGCTCGGGGCGCTCGTGGATCCGGCGCCGCACCCCGCGCAGCCACGCCGCCATCTCCGGCCGCCTCGCCATCCCCGCGATCTCCTCCTTCCACCCCACGCTATAATAATACCTCCCACATCCGTCTCCTCCTCCGCCTCCGCCTCCGCCTCCGCCGCAGCCGCTGCCGCTGCTCCCTCTCCTCGTGCTCGTGTTCGCGCCCTTGCCCACCAGCCTCGCCGCCGCCACCTTCGCCTTCTCCACCGTTCCGAGAATTATGTCCTCCTCCATGAACGCCGTCGACGAGTCGGTGAGCACGAGCAGCAGCAGCGAGAGGAGCACGGAGAGTGCATGGCTGCGCTCCATGGCGTCGTGCTGTGCCTATGCTTGTGTGTGGGTATGGGCGCAGCCACACGGGAGGAGTAGACGACCGAGGGATTAACGGGTTTTCGAAACAAGTTTGATTGCTGTTTTTTTTGGGGTTAAAATAGTCTGAAGTTTTATTTGTTCGACTGTACACAGCTTTTTCGGCTTCCGACGCAACGTGGACACCGCACGTATTCATTTTTGAGTCGTCAGCTTTGTTGAGATGAACCAAATGATCGAGCCTGTTTGTAATGCTTGGTGAGTTGCCTGCTTTTGTATGCTACTTCCTTTTTTATGTATTGGTTATGCAAGGTAGCGTTTGAAATTAACAATTGCCGCGTCAAGCAGCGAAAACTGTTACTCCATCGGTTTCAAAATAAAAGATGTATATTTTTTTTTTCCAACTTTGTTTCAAATTATGAGGCGTGGATGTATCTTTAATGATATTTTTTTGCCCTCATTTATATTACCTCTCTCTTCTACATTTACTAGTTCAATGCATGTGCTTTGCTACGGATTAAAAAAAATATATCTTGTCAATCGCTATCGTGCTCAGCCTACAATGCAAGTGATCCGTCGGTAACCTGTTCTTGGAAAGATCGATGGAATCTTTGGGCTTCTTGCGCACCACCTTGGGCAGTTGGGGTGTGGCGGTGGAGAGGAAGCTATGGGTGGCCAACCGTACGCACGGGAGGAATCGAGAAAAAAACGAGATACAACGGCTCACATCTCACGAAGAAATATAGATCTAACGGCTGACATCGCGTGAGGGAGGACGGACCGCCACCAATTCCTTCTTTTAAGTAGTAGAGATGAGTAAGCATTCACCCAAACTATTCTCTCTCTTATTCCGGAGACATTAACTTTAGGGATACCATGGTCATTTCCCTCTACCATTTTTTTGGTTTTACAACTTTTTTAATATCTGTGTGACCAAAATACGCCTGATAAAAAGAAACGATGGAGTACTTTGTAAGTTAGAATTCAGTATCACTAATCTAATTTACGTCATTTCTCCCTGTTGCATCTATACTATTTAATACCTCCTTTCCTCTTCATTTTAGAAAAACTAGGATGATAAGCGCGCTACGCTCCGCCCATAGTGGATTGAGAGACCTCGACGCGATTTAAAAAATTATAGGGGGTTTTTTTTGCAAAAAAACATAGTGGGGCCTTGAGGTTATTTCGGTAATCACAAGGGGCTTTTCGCAAAAAAAAATAGACATGATTTCAGTAACAATATGGGCTTTCCCAAAAAAAACTTACATGGAGACCTCGACGCGATTTTGGAAACACCGCTAGCTTTTCGCAAAAAAACCTGACACGAGGACCTGGACATGATTTCAGAAAGTACAAAGGGCATTTCGCAAAGAAGCCGACGTGGTCCTCCTAAGCGCACGACGATCTCTTCAACTATTAGAATGAGTATATCAATGTAAACAATTGTGATATATTTTCTGCATTTGTTTCACTCGTAGCATACCATACTTTTTCTCATTTAAGATGACCTAAAGCTGTTGTGCTAAATACTTCAAACAACGTGGACGAAGTGTAATACTTTAGAATAGTACTCATGCACGAGAAGGCACAGTCGGGTAACGTGTCTAATTTTACTGTTTTTCTTCCCATTGTTGATTTCTAGTCAGAAAATAATTCATACTATTTTTTTGTGTTGCACCATAGATGGCATAAGTCGCTCTCCGATGTCAAGCTAGCCAGCGCAATTGCGCGGACACGGCGGGGACGCGTAGCCAAGTTGGTGACACGGGCACTGCGTGTGGGAGCCATGCACGCACCTTTAACTCGTGGCGGAAATGAGGAGCCATCCGTTTTTGCGGCAAGTCCTTGTCCCGGAATATCAAATTCACGCGGGTTTAGCTGCATTTTCTGGGACCAGTGGTACTGCAGCGCGGCACGGAAACGACACGGCACCACCGCACCCCTCCTCTCCTATGCTGTTGCAACGCGGGTATCAAGCGTCTTTTCTTGAAGTTTTTTTTTTTACACGTTTGACCACTGTTTTGTAACACAGTAGTAAATGTATCTTTATCCGAAGTGATCTTGCAAAAATGGCCGGCTGAGGAGAGGATTAGTTTTGTAATTGTCACGCGAAACAGTGTGAAATAAGCAAACCAAAAAAAAACTCATCTGCTCATGGTAAAAGGCTTTTCTTTGCGGAAAATTACCCGCCGTGCTTTGATAGTGGATATATGGTGGCGAAATGCCAGGTTTGCCCCTCTGAGTTTTGCCTTCCTTGCGCATATATCCTTGAGATGATATTTGGGCTTGTGGTGGGCCCCCTTTTTTTGTGAAGAGTTTGCGTCTGATCTAATCTTGGTTCTGTGGGTCGTGGTCAGACAACCACTTGATTAGCCAGATAAATCTTGACAGAGCAAAACACATGTTTTGGGACGGTAATAAGAGGCCACCGGAAACTGAAGAATGCATGGGCCATCATGCCAAGAATCATCTTTCCTGATTTGAGTGACATTGGGTCATGTGCGTCTAAATCCTCTCTTTGTTTTTTTTTTTTTTTTTACTTAACGTTTTAACTTTCTAAGGTCTTCGGGATGCAACATTGAGCGCTACATCTTATAATTTTACATTAAAATATACTAATAAAATTATAATACTATGAAAGTATTTTTAATAACAAATTAATGATATAAATCTTATATAGTCAATCTAAATAGTTTTAAATTAATTAGTGGTCAAATTTTAGAAAAATTCACTGCATAAATTCTAAGACATTAAATAAAAAGAAAAGAACGGAGCCAGTACAACAGCAAGGCAACCATTTTCTGCATCTTGAATTCTACTAGATGGGCAGGCGCACGATGCTGCGCCCGTCTGTTTTTTTATTTTTATTTTTATTTTTTTTGCATTTTTCGTATATGTATTGAGGCGTCTGTATACAGTTTCAGTCAAAGGAAATTAAGGTTTGTGTGTATTGAATATGGCTCGTACATAAGCATCTGAGTAGTACTCCCTACACATGCTTTCATTCTACGAAGCTCCTAAATGGAGTCATCCAGGAGCTGGGCAGATACCACTCCAAAACATATGCATGTAAGTGAGCAACCTACCTTTTGAGGAAGCTCTTTTGTAGACATCAAGCCATATAACGTGTGCATGACTGTGTCTTCTTCTACCTGCACAAAATGGTATGAAAAAAATTACTATCTAAAAATATTACCTTAAGGTACACTGTCAGGTATCAACACAGAAGATTATACTATCTAAGGCTGACCTGAAGTTTATATAATTCATGCGATATCGCTCGGTATGTTTCCATTAGGCCCTGATTTTGCTTGGCCAAATGGCCGCAGATCCCTTTTATGTTACACAATGAATTGGATTCATGATTAATTTAATGCTAAAGAATAGTAAAGAAACCATACTCAGACATTTAAGCTGAACGCTTCAGTTCCATTATCACCAAAAGACCTGATAGTCATTAGACCATCCATGTTGGCCACAGTATTGTCGAGCAATCTCATGTGGGGACAAAATTAATCTAGAAATGCATGAGGGGGTAAATGTCAAAATCAATGTGTGCAAGAAAGTAGTATGAGATCAAACATATCATACCTCATTAATCAATTAGCACGATGCTTAAGTTTGGTGGCCAAGCTCCCCATACCATACCATGTTCCATAGATCAACATGTGAAACAAAAATAAATTAATTTAGATGAACAGAAAATGTGTGAGGGGTAAATACCAAAATCAATGTGTGCAAGCAGGCAGTAAGAGATCAAACCATATCATGTTTCACATATCAACATGCGAAAAAATAATAAATTAATTTACCTGAACAGGAAATGCGTGTGGGGTAAATATATAACCAACGTGTGCAAGCAGATAGTAAAAGATCGAACATAGCATACCTCACTAATCAATTAGCACGATGCTAAATTTTGGCGGCCAAGCTCTTCATACCATATCATGTTCCACAAATCTGCAAAGCTCAGCAAATACCATATCATGTTCCGCGGATCTGTAAAGCTCTGCAAATAAATGGTCAATTCAGCAAATAAACCAGGTGCCAGTTGATGTTTAAATCAAAAATCAGGATTGTTTGTCTATTTATGTGTATCCATACAAACAAAGTAGTAAGAACTACTTACAATTAAGGTCACCTGTTTGGTCTCCTCATATATCATAATATTCACATACTGCATATCATTATGGCTAAATCGTACTCTCTGATCAACCCTTGATAATGCATGTAACATCCCAAAAATGGATTTGTGTTTCAAATGTAAGAAAATCAGGAGAAATTAAAACTTTTCTTACATCTTGAAGCCATTGATTATTTCTGTAATTCTTTCAAAAAGAATTATGGAAAAATCAAATTCAAATCCTCAATTGGCTACTATCAAAAGCCTCCTTGGCATAGATCTCATGCCAAACCCTTGGAGATATTTCTTCTGAGTTCTTGGAAGGCTTGGCAACACCTCTGAATTTTCTTCTGAGTTTTTGGAGGCGAGTCAAAGCTTGGTCAAACCATAGCTTTCACCTTCTGGAATTTCTGGAGGAAAATTCAGTACATTAAAATCCATGGAAATTTTATGGGAGGTTCCTCCTGCTGTCAGCAATCTCCAGTTAAAATTTCGTAATTTTTGGAGCTTGCTTGCTACCTTAACTAATCCCCCAAAAATCAGTTGTTCAAGTTCAAACCCTAACTGGTTTGCACTGTTCTGTAGGTTCGAATCGGGCTCGGACTCGAGCCACGTGACTCGGTCCAGTCCGCTAACTGTACCAACTCGGTCGTTCGGGCGCTAGGGTCGTGAGCCGTTGGATCGGCATCGAACGGTCTTCGACCAGCCGAACGATGGGATCGTTTCAATCCGCTCGATCTAGCCCAGCCGTTCGATTCCAATCCGACGACCAACAAGTCGTCTCCTTCCTCTGTCCGCACGCGTGAGCTCTGCCATGGCGTGCGCAGAGGAGAAAAGCAGTGGCGTGCAGTCCACTCTATGTTCACCTTTAAACGGCTAGCTCTGCGCGCATTAAATGCCTGTCGCGCTCATCCCTCAGAGGGCCATGACTCAACTGCTCCCATCGTTCTCAAGTGCTCTCATGGCAGTGTTGACCCGACTGGAAAACCGGCCGTTGCTCTCCGCCATTGCTCTATTTAAACTCTTTTGTGCTTCACCCTTAGCTTCCTTTAGCACTTTCGCAACTCCAGCTAGCACTCACCAGCTTGCTTGAGCTGCAGTCCCTCGCAATCTCCTCGACCGCCATTGTTGAGTGTGGAGCTTACGGTGGAGGCGGTGCAGCGGGGGTTTTCTTCTTCAAGTCCTTGCCCTCTACTCCCCTTTACTCTTTGGAGCTTAACTCTCACTCGGTTTGGTTCTCTCTTTGCTCAGTCATTGTGGGCTAGTGAGGACCTTACATTCTTATTCGGTCACTGTCACGGAGCCACTCCGTGGGTCTCTGGTCGTTTCTTCAGCTCAGGTAATTTCACCTTACCCTATAGGAGCTTATGTGTGTTTTCGTTGTTCTTTTGATATTGTCCGTTCGGAGAGTTCTCCCGAGCCATACCTTCTCTACCGCACTGTGGTCGTCATCGCCGTTTTGACCATACTCAGACCGATCTTGGCGCCGGTCGGACCATTGAACCTTTAGACACTCAACCCTGCCTTTGGCTGGCGCCGCTGTGGTCGGAGAAGCCGCCGGGCCACTGGCAAAGCGTGCGGGAGGCGCTGCCTCGTGGTCGGATTTCCGACCAGCCACCGTAGCGTAGTCGTAAGTCTTACCACGACTATGCCATGGGCATAAGTCCTTCTACGACTAGTACCCAGTCGTAAGTTCTATTACGACTTGTGCCTAGTCGTAAGTTCTCCTACGACCCTTAACTGGTCGTGAGTTCTTCTACGACTTGAACTTAGTCGTAAGACTTGCTACGACTATGTCATAGTCGTAGGTTTTTCTTCGACCACGATCTGGTCGTAAGACCTTCTCTCGGTCGTATATTTGGCATTAAGAATCCAAATCGATTGGTTCTTGTTGCTAAATTCTTTATAAATCAGTACCTTTCTTCGGTAAGATTTTCAGGATTTTTGAGAAGGTTTGCTGTTGAGTCTTTGCATTTTATTCGTTCTTATTGGTTGCTTTTCGCCTTCTCGTTAGGATCCGAAGAGCACATCGACGATATTGTTGATCCCCAGCAACATCTTGACCCACAGCAAGTAGGCAAGCAGTTTGATCATGTTCATCCCATTATTTTTCAAGTCTACTATATTGCTTTCAACTCGTATGTATGCATTGCTATTTTGTTGTTAAAATACGGTTAGTGTCCTATAGTTGCATAATCTGTAGGACTTGTTTATCCTCTACTACCATGAGCTTAGGTTATTGGCTGTGGTCGGAGTTCGATGGATGGATTCTGGTCGCTTAGTAGCTCTCGATTTGAAATTGCTTAGAGATGCTTAGTTTCGGTAGTACTGGGCGATCATCGATTGTAGTCGACGATCTTGATCACATTACCTATTATGTCATTACGACCAGCACTTGTGCTTTGTTATTTTGTAAAGTCAAAATCTAAAAATGGAAAACTGATTTGGACTTTGGCAAGTGGTCAGATGGTGGGTTATTGGGTTTGTGGATGTCTTGCCTAAGTCAATAAGGACCGAACATCTTGTTACACCAAACCAAGCATTTTTGCGTGCTAACCACGCGAGAGGGATATGAGACCTCTCTTGACTTAGTACTTTGGCGTGGGTTATCTCCGAGTCGCAGGAGGGGGTTGTGTGTGTCATGTGAAACATGATATGTGGTCGTGTTCTTGTGTTGGGTGTGCGGT
The DNA here is from genome assembly GCA_036346395.1 of Hsuehochloa calcarea. Classification (NCBI taxonomy): domain Eukaryota; kingdom Viridiplantae; phylum Streptophyta; class Magnoliopsida; order Poales; family Poaceae; genus Hsuehochloa; species Hsuehochloa calcarea. Next base: position 3,401,940 of record CM070604.1, on the reverse strand, counting down.
GGTGGAGATTCCGGGTAGGCTCTCCACCTCGAGGAGCGTCGTAGTTGTCTAAGGCTTTACCCGGGAAGGGTAGTTGACCGAGGCTTTACGATGACTCCGACACAACGTATGAGTTTCTATCCATACGGGCGGCTCGTGAATAATTCACAATATTGGAAATGTCTCGTAAGACTTAGCCGTGCCGGCATACCTTCGGAAGTGTGCTTAATAGCTTGGCAAAAAGGCGGTCTGGCGTGTGGGTACAGTGGTACATCCTGCAGGGATAAAACTATTCGAATAGCCTCGTCCTAAGTTATGGACACGCTTGGGGAGGTCTTCCAAGAGTTAGACTACAACCTTTTAAGCTAAAATTTGACATGGGTGGTATGAATGGGTAATTCATGCTATTGTTGTGGTGACTAAGGGTTTAGTCACTCCCAGGATTGTTGTTGTTCTTTATCTACTGTTATATTGTTGTCCCTTGCGATTATTTGAACATTAAAAACTGATTTGTTAACTTGCTTTTAAATGTACTACATTATTGCAAATAAAGATGGCTTTGTGCTGAAAATGAAACATACAGCCTCCATTCAAAAAGCTTGCATATAGTTATGTACAGTCTCATTTACTCTACACGTAAGTCTTGAGTACATTCAAAGTACTCACCCGGCTTTCTTTGGGCTCTTTGTTCTGAGGAGGAAGGTGAGCCCAAGGGCCTCACTTTTGTGAAATGTGCTGTGGATTCGACGACTAGCTTGGCGGTCCGGTCGGTTGCCTTGTGGGTTAAAGGTACACTGATTGGCTCTTTTGGTTTATAGCCATCTTATGACACTTTTGCTTCCGCTGTTAAATTTCCTTATGTATATGTCGTTTGGCCGGTCGGCCTCTCTTTGTAATAACTATCTTCTATTTATGTTATCTTACGGATTGTCGTTTTGCTTGGTTCTATGTGAATGAATGGAATTGATGCATGAACTTTGTAAAGAGGTGTGTATCTGCATTTGGAAGTATACATGTTTGAGTCTCGGCTTATCTGATTTGTGATGCTAGGACCGAATGGATGGTTAAGCATTACAAGCCCGATAAACCGGGTCTCTAATGCATTCTCGACTTTGCAACCTCACCACCCATCTTCTCCAACCGAATTCCTAGCCTCCTCTAGCGAGCACTGCTATGAGCTTCTCAAGCCACCGCTTTGATTAATACGACATAACACAATTATCTTTTGATCGTCAATTGCGCAAGTTTGTTTCTATAACCCAAGAAAGAAACAAAGAAGCCTACCTCTGCCTCGCCACAAGGAGATGTCATTGGGTCCAGCACATGAAGATCATGAAACTCGCGGAGCTTCTTGGCAATCGTGGCGGGGGAACCTCGCTAAAAAGGAATCGAGCTCATGCACAATCCGTTGTTTGCACATGCATCGGTGAATCAAAACCACATCGAGAAAATTAATTGCGAACCCAAGGTACTAAAAAATGAAATCGCAGATAAGGGAAAGGACGGGAAGAGGGAGCTCGGGCCGTGCACTGAATGGTGGCGCAGCGCCACTGCCAAGCCAAGCCGAGCGCCGGCGGTGGGAGGGCCGCGATCGAACGGCAGCGGCACGGAGGAGGCAAGAAGGTGGAGCCGAGGCCGCGGCGGCGGGTGTGCCATGGCGCTATGCGCATTTTTTCCGACACGCTAAGCGGAGGAGGCGCAAGCGGTCGGCGGTGGTGGGGCTGCGCCATAGCGCTATGCGCATTTTTCCGATGGGCGACAAGCTCCAAGGAGCAAAAGTAAGGAAACACGTTGGCGGGCACCGACGGAAACCGGAGAGCAAGAGATGAGAAACGACGCTGCGTGGCGCCGACGGAAGGCACGAGACCAACAGTGAGAAAGGCGCGCACTAGGGCGACAAATTGAAGGACTAAATGTGTAGGTCGACGGACACGCGGTAAGCTGACAAGATCCCAATCGAGGCCACGCCCGAGCTGCGCCATGCGACACCTCGCAGAGTGCTAGCAATAAAGAAGAAATGCAACCGAGCAAAGACGCGGCTTAAAAAAACAGAGGGGATGAGCCAAACTGATGGTTAAAGAAAGAAGACGTCACACGCAACTCTGACACGCGGCCTGTGAAGCACAGTTTTTTACCCGTACAAACGCAGGAGAGTGGCTGAAATCTCTCGCGTATATATATATAAGAAAGATGAGGTGCAATGATATCTTCGCCTTTAAGCATCTCCGGATGTTGTCTGCTTAATTTGGGATATTTATTATGCTGTTTGGCTTTGGCAGTTCCATCTAATCTGACCAACCTCTCACAGCTCATCTATAGGTGTTGAAATGGTGATTTTTTTTGGAATATTATTATTTAAAAATATATATAAGTAAATAGTTATTTTTTTAAAAAAAAATAGGTTAGTGTCGTCATTTGAATGACGAAACTTTCTTGTCGTCATTCCAAATTGCGACAGTAGGCTGGAACAGTGCAGAGAGTGTCTTATCACTATTCCAACAGGCAACAGGGATCCTCCCGGTTAAAATATTTAATATTAAAATTTAGTATAATCGTCATTTCAAATGGTGATGGGATCCCACAAGTTCCTATTTTTTAATATTAAAATTTATAAAAATCAACAGGGGTCCTGAAAGTCCATATCACCATTCCAAATGGTGGCACAATCTACCCTATAAAAGACAGCAAAATTCTGGCATAACCCACTTTAATTTAGGAAAAAGAGAAAGAGGGGAGGGCAGGGAGACGAGCACATATGAATAGAGGGAAGGAAAGAAGCTAGCGAAGCGCTGTCCGTCCGTTCATTCGCCTTTTAGGTAATTTTTTTAGCCGAATGTATTAGATAGTTTTAGATATATGGTTACGTAGTATAGTATGTTGTACATAATTCTTTTCGGTGGGTAATAATAGTTTTAGATATGTGGTTAATCGTGGAAATCTTGTTTGCGGTGTAGTACGTCAAACATGTCGGACGCCACAAATTTTAAAATTTACTACAGTCAGAGAACTATTCTGGTTGGTCCCAGAGGGATTGATTTGCGTTATTTCTAATCGGCGACCGTGATCCTAACAAGAGCAAAGCAGCGTACATAGGGCGTTGTGATACAGTGGTTGTTCCACATATTCGATTTGGACCATGTTGTGTATGATCTGAGATTGAGTTGCTTTACCAACTGAGCACCACATGACATATATTGGGAGTTAGTGCAGCTCAAGGGAACAAGGTCATGACAGTTATATGTACACAGGGTAGGGGAGAAACGGTGATATTTGGTCCATCTGGCCCAAGCATATGCCAAGTCCACTCCTGCATCAGCGACAGAACAAGAAAAGGGTGGTGATGTCGCAGAAGAAGTTGGAGACTTCAACTACAACATGGCATACACAATGGCCAAAGGTCCGAGAGTCGCTGATGCTGTCGATGAAGACCGTGTGGAATGAGCTCCTTTAGTTAGGCAAGCTAGTGGGATTGTCGACGGGGGTGAGGAGATGGAAGCCCTAGTCCAAAGGATGGATCTCAAGGACCGGGACTACCTGACATTGTCATAATATGAAGGGTCTGACGATGAGGATGACGTGGAACAGCAGACGATTTCCATCCGATTGGAACACATACTAGTTCAACAACCTCTCTATTAACGAATGCTCCCATGTGTCATGGAGTACGACTAGAACAAGGTCAGGGAAAGAGCAGTGTAGAAATGCAAAGAGGTTGTGCAGGAGGCGGTCAAATTATGGGCCTTATCGGTGCGCCGTACATTCACAGTAATCAAGTCTAACCCAAGATGCTACAACGTGAAGTGCGACATAGAGGGATGCTTTTGATGAGTGCACGCGTTTCAGCCTAAGTGGGATATCTACTTGAAATGCTCTATAGTGGGGCCTCACACATGTGTCATCGCTGAGTCAGTGCAGTCCCGCAAGAACCTGTCATTATGCTTCATCGTGAACAACATGTACGGTGAGATCGTGGATTATCTGGATTTTGAGCCACGATCCATCATTCGGGCGATTAATGCAAGGTTCCATCACACAATCAGCTATGCCGAGATGTGGAGGGCAAAACAGAAGATATTGTAATCAATGTTCGATACGTTCGAGGACTCCTAACTCAACCTGCCCGGCCAACTCCGGGTCATACAAGATAGGAATTCCATTACTCATGTCGCCATTGAAGATTACACACATCCGAAGTGGGCAATAAGAGGGTACGGAAGCGAGCATTTTCCACCTTTGGTCCATGCATCAATGCATTCTGGCACTATCGTTCAATATTATGCGTGGATGACACATTCCTGACTGTAAAGTACATGGGCCAAATACTGACTGCAATAGCAACGGGCGAGAAGAATCAAATTCATCCCGTGTCATTCACATTTGCTGAAAGCGGGAACACGGACAACAGATTGTGGTTCCTAGAGAATTTGAGGATTTCTTTTGTACAAGGTCGTCCTAACGTATGTGTCATACGTGATCGGCATACGGGCCTGCTGAGTGCGATAACTCAGCTACAACAAGAAGAGAACGAACGACTTCCATGGGTGGGTCTGCAGAGCTGGTGGTGCATGAGGCACTTGGGTGCAAATTTCTACAAGCAGTTCAACAACAAGGAATTAATGAACATGTTCAAGCGACTGTGCAACCAGAACCAACGACGAAAGTTTGAAATATGTGGTGCTCAATGCTTTGTAATACCATTTTAATTAATCGAAAAACTAGGCGATCACGTTGTGCTGAATATTTTATAATATTAATGTGATTTATCGACAAAATATGTGATAACGTGGTGTTGAATGCTTTGTAATATCATTGTAATTTGACAACAGAATATATGGGGACGTTGTGCTGAATGTTCTATAATATCATTGTGTTTTATCGGCAAAATATGCGATGAAGTTGTGCTGAATATTTTGTAATATCATTGTGATTTGTTCACAAAATACGTGGGTGAAACTATATTGTAAAAAACAGGTAGAGGGTTCATGTCACCAGTTGAAATGTCGTCGAGGTCCTGTCGCCAATTAGAATGGCGACAGTACCCTCTCTGCACTGTTCCAGACTAGTGTCGCTATTTGGAATGACGATCGGAGAATTTTTTTTCATTTCAAATGGCGTCAATAGCCTATTTTTGCAAAAAAGACTATTTATTTTTGTAATTTTCTTTTAAAATAATATTATTTGAAACAATTCTTAAAATGGTAGCTTTTATAATGATTCATTTGCCTTTTCTTTCTTGAGAACGTGGGATTGGATAACATAAAGCCCTAACTCCCTTCAAATGGACCCTAGCGTCATGGCCATAAGGTTATTTCGATGAAAATGGAACAAGTGGTCTCTGATACATGAAACAACAAACAATTTTAATCACTTATAAGACGTCACTAATTCCCTATTCCTTAAAATACAAATCTATTATATGAAATCGTCGTATGTAGTTAACTAAACATAGAAGCCAAGGAAAAAATTTATAATATTTTTTAAAGAGATACTAAAATACCACATAATTTTATTTAAGGAGCAGAATACTGGAATTGATGACGAAACCTAGTTACATACTATCTACCTGAAAGGCTGAAACTGCCTGAGCGGTTGAGCTTTGTTGAGTTTCTAATCACCATATTTTCTTTGTGTTTCGTCGTGCATGATTTGCCATGTTTTGGATATGGATCCTCTGCCTTACTGTAGAGAACCACTGTATAAAGAGTATTTTATGAGGAGATGAACAATGCTCTGAAGTGTATGGTAGGAGCTATGCAAAGAGGTGTATGCATCGCGACGATTTTACTGTATCACTGTAGTAGTTGATATGGACCTTCAGTTTTCGATTGGACAGTGGAGATCGTTCCTAATGCCATGCTACTATAGATCCTCTGTATTGGCTACTTCAATGCAGAGGATCCCAATCCCTATGTTGTCCCTAATACAAGTAAATTCTCCAAAACAAATCACAACTTTATATCCCAAAAGATTGAAAAAAGCACATCAATAATATATGCATAAAAGGCCATGTTTTCTTTGCGTTTCGTCGTGCATGCCCTGTCGTGTTCTTCCCAATACAAATCAGAGAAAATCGCACTACAGGTAATGGAGCTAAGTGACAGAACCTTACAAATTCAGGAGGCTGAGAAGTAAAATACAAATTTAAAAACTAAATGATAGAACCTCACAAGTTTATGGATTCCATCACAATTTTCTCAACAATTAAATTTCCTTGAACAAAGCACAACTTTATTTTTAGAAGAATGAACAAAGTACAGCAATAATATACACATAAAAAACTACTTTTTGTTTTGTTTCCTTGCGAAAGCTGATTGTGGAGAGTACGCAATTGTGCAATTTGGAGAAACGTGCAAGCCTGTCTGTCCGAACCGGTACTGCACGAGGGAAATGTGCGGAGACGCAGACCTGACGACCTGATTCTGACTGGGAGCAGACGGTACCGACGAGCCTGAAGAGTGATGCGACATGTCGTGGACAACTAGACATGCCGCTCTGATGATCTGATCTGACCGGCTAGCTGCGCGACAGCGTAACTGTTGCTCCGGTCGATGCGTTGCCGGACTTGCCACAGAAGGACGGATCCGATCTAAACAGTGTTTCGAGGGTGGACAACGCTGCGACGTAGCACGGCAGAAAGAAACGGTAGTAACAGCGAAAAATGTATCAAAACTCCGCATCGATTGTCACTGCTTCGATGCAGAGAATCCAATCAATCCATCGATGTGGTGACCACATCAACTGGATTCCACGGATTTTTTTTTCTCGGAGAGAGAGAGAGAGTGTGTGTGTGTGTGTGTTATGGAGTTAAAAGGAAACTAACCGTGCAGTCTCCACGTCTTGGCCCATGTCGTTGTAGGCGGCCCGCCGAACGCCAGCCGCGCGCCGCCCCTGGTTGGTAGGCACACGGACGGCCGAAATATTGGAGAAACGTTCACTGGCCCAGTCAGCGGCCACGGTCACGGCCTGGCGACGTCGGGCAAGCGCGGCAACCGTGGCGACCATGGCCCGGCGGTCGAACCGGCCGGGCCTCCAGGTTTCCACGCACGGCTGTTGATCGACGCGCTGTTGCGCTCTGCTACCTCTCTGGTCGACCCTGCGCCTCCACCCTCCACGGCTCCGCCCACACGACACGGCACGGCCAGATCCACCGCGCGGCGCCCCGTGCCCCCGGACAACACATCGGCGCGGCTCTAGCTCTTACAAACTACGTACGCCTTCGTGTCTAGTTCACGCGACAGATCGACAAGGCGGCAAGCAATTACAAACTTTTGTCTATTGCGATGAGTTCTTTCAGAAATACTACATGGCTTGCGATGGGTTGGATTCATTCGACCCGAGAAGAGAAACTCTCGGGCTGTTTGGTTCATGATCCAAAACTTATTAGGTAAATCTAAAATTTTATAAATTAACGTTGTTTGGATTGCGGCTAAACCAAGTTTTGGTCTTACTAAAATTTTATTAAGTGTTTTCCTCACCATTGGATCGGCCTCATATGAGATTAGATTTGGTTGGCGTTACAAAATATTTGTAGCAAATCACGATGACTAACTTTCATTAACGTCACAAACATGCCTTTGTCTATCGCGACACGTACAAACTTTTGCATGTATACATATATCTTTTACCACACATACGATTAAAGGAGTTCCATCACAAGCAGGGCTTCAAATTTCGACCCGAAACGCGAAATTTTGTACATTTCGCTGGAGCTCGAATTCCACAACTCTCGGAACGTAGCCTTGCTTATTAAACATTGGATCTCACGATACATAGCTGGTTATATAGCCCCAAATACGCGCTCTAGCTAGAGCCTCTAGAGCAGGTCGGCCATGAGCTTGAACTCCTCGAGGCTGATGGCGCCGTCGCCGTCGCCGTCCATGCACGCGATGATCTCCGTGCAGTCCTCGACGCTCGCGGTGCTCATGACGCCGAGCACCCTGGCGAGTTCGTCCGCGCCCAGCACGCCGTCGGGCCCCGCCGCGGACTCCAGCGCCGGCACGGCGGACTGCAGCAGCGCGCCAAGCGCGCCCAGCCCGAGCTCCCCGGCGTTCATCACTTCCAGGAGCTCCTCCAAGCTGAGCCGGCCGTCCCGGTCGGCGTCGGCCCGCGCCAGCATGTCGCGGGCCTCCGACTCCGACTTGTCGAGGCCGAGGGAGGCCAGGAGGCCGCGGAGCTCGGGCGCCGTCACGAGTCCGTCGTTGTCGGAGTCGAACGCCTGGAAGGCCTCCACGAGGCTGCTGATGTAGCTCAGCGCCTCGAAGTCCACCGACAGCTGCTGCGGCTCCGCCGACGGCCGGTCTGCCGGCGTTGCCATCGCGTGCACGAGCTTGCTAGACGTACAGGGAGATCGAAGGCTTCTTGGCTTGTGCTGTGGCTGTGAGCTAATCAAGATTGGCTCTTGCTTGGAGCTCGGCTCGCTTGCATGCGCGGTCTTATACTAAAAAGGTTGGGGCAGAATACGAACCTTGGTCGCTTTGTGTCGACATGGAACAATAATTGAGCATCTTGTTCCCGCGCAGGGATGCCAATGGCAATGCAAGGATAAGCCGTCCGGATTCTCATGTGATGGCGTGGACATCGACGGATTCTGGGTTTTGTACATAACTTGGATGTGATAAATTCAGCTGATCCACCACATGCAAAGAGCTCGGGCCCAGGTGCCGAACCTTCTCCAATCCCCATAAACCGACAAAAAGACTAGCTTACAGTGCCTTACAGTAGCTTGCGAAAAGACTAGACTAGCCACAACGATGGGATTTCTTCAGCAAAATCTTTCTAGCTCGCAACGGGATAGATTGGGCATCTTCTTTCTTTAGGAAAAACTAGCAGGTGGCTCGCGCATTTGCACAGTTAAATTTGTTTTAGAGTTTGAAGTATCAAATGATATAACTTAGGTACTTCAGGATATGTTCAAATATCTTGTAGGCTATTTAGATTTTTAAGACATAACAAACATTGGAAAGTGAGAGTAGAAGTTCGAAGAAAAATACAACTTGAGGAACGTAATTGAAGTATAAGTTTTGATGGGAAAAAACCATTAAGCATAATAAGTTGTCAGAGTTCTTAAAAACGTAACCACTCTCTACCATGCACAGATCATGTAGCTGTATGCTCCTATTCTTCCTCTATTAGTTACTCTATTCTAAAATGAATGCATATGTACATTCATTTAATCTAAAGCAATATGTTGATTATGTGTGCATAAATATATCTTATTAGTTTACATGATATTATAGTACCTTACTCACGTATACACCGATGCACCATGGGCAACCTACCTTGAACTTATCTTCCGCCACACGCCAACTGCTCCACCGAATCATGTTTCTTCTATTTCTTCTCGCCGTCATAACTTTTCTACTTCAACCTCCAACAACAAGTCTAATTTTTGATCGATCCCTCTCAGCTGTTACCCCTTCCAATGTAATACTCTACCATATAGTTACGTCCTACTCCCCTCCAATTATTACTTAATGCTGACCGTTACGACATTAACGTGAATACATGTGCAATCGTCGCGGGACCTTGCTGGGGACACCCATCACACTCTCTCCAGTGGCCCTGAGCTTATTCCCTACACTTGTGTCATCTCTACTCTGAGTTTTTTGCTCTTCTGCTTATGTACGCCGTGCTTCTATTCGTACAAATGCATTATGTTATGTGTTCTCGATGTCCTCTTCTCCCGTGTCGGCCGCTCCTCTTCTTCAACGTTGGCCAACTAAACATTGTGGCTTCTTCATTAACTGCAGTGACCTCCCATATTCAATGATGTCGACATGTGTACTTTAGTCGTTGTCTAGAGATATAGAGAATCTTCTCGCCATTGCCGGTGACATTGTGCCTCTCACCAGCGATGGCATGCTCCTAGCTACTCGATGGCTCTATATCGTCCATAGCTTGTCCTCACTTCAAAGCTTTATCTCGTCCTTGCCAGGGTTTCTCCATCATCGAGCTTCTTTGACCACCGACATATTCAACAACGTCGACACTCACCACTTGTCGTCACGCCTCTTTGCTCCTTCGACTTTGGTTTTTCTCTTCGATAGCTCTAGCGAGAAGCACGACATTGTCTTTGTCGAACGGGTAAGTTGAGTAGCACGACATTGTCCTCATGTCCATTGCCACCACCTTGACTCTTCACTTCCCTGCAGGACAATGTTTTCTTGCAATTGAGCTCTTTCGTAGTCTCCTCTTACACCATTCGTGTTATCCTCGTTATAACTTTTTATTGGACTTCATATGCAAATCAAATTGCTAATTTTATTTTATTTATTTTGAATTTTATTTTTTTAGGAATTTTACTTTGGAATTCGTATGGAATTAAAATTGCAATTTCCCCTTTTTATTCTGATTTTTTTTGGAATTCATATACAAATCCAATTGCTAATTTTTATTCGAATTACAACTATTTAGGTATTTTAATTACAAATTTGTATTGAAATAAAATTCCTAATTTTGTTATATTTTTTATTCCGATTTTTAGTTATTTTTATTGGAATTCGTATACAAATCAAATTGCTAATTGTTCTTCAATTTTAAATCTTTATTATATTTATTTAGGGATTTTACTTCGTATTGAAATCAAAGAGGTATTTTTTTATTTTTTAATCCAAATTTTATTTTTTGTTGGAATTCTTATACAAATCCAATTACTAAATATCCTTCAATTATTATTTCGATTACAACAATTTTGGTATTTTACTTTGGAATTTGTATCGAAATCAAATTGCTATTTTTATTTTATATTGTAAATTTTATTTATTTTTTTCTTGAAATTTGTATACAAATCTAATTGCTAATTATTCTTTAATTTTTATTCTGAATTTTATTTATTTAGAGATTTTACTTACTAAACGTATGCAAATCAAATTGCTAATTTGTTATTTTTGTTGGAATTTGTATAATATAATAAGTTATTTCCATCAAATTGCTAATATAATTAGATAATTTCTTTTGAATTTGTATACAAATCCAATTGCTAATATTTATTCAAGTTTTATTCTAAAATATATTTATATAGGGATTTTACTTACAAATTAGTATGGAAATAAAATTTTAATTATATTTGTTTTTCTGATTGTCAGTTTATTTTGTTGGAATTCTTATAGAACTCCAATTGCTAATTTTCTTCTAAATTATATTTATTTATGTATTTTAGTTACATATTATATTTAATTCTTTATTTTGAATTTCAGTCATTTCTTAATTGTACTTGACATAAACGCCTTCTTTTAATCTTGAGGGTTATAATCTAGACCCACCACAATTGAACGGTGTAGATATTTTTTTCTTCCACATATTAGAATTTAGCATGATTTCTTTTTCCATCGCTTTAATAACGTAATAGATATTGTTTGGATCTAACAAAGCGGTAGGCCTTCGATTGCATCTTTTATGGGCCGTGAGTCTTCCCAGCCGATATGTACTAGTTGTTTTCATAGTTTTCGTTTTCTTCTTTGCATTTACTCACTCTTGCATCCGCAGGATCAAATTGACCGGGCCATTAGTCTCTCTATGGCACCGATTCGTATTGAGCTCTCTTTTGCTCAGGTTGTGCTGCTACGAGCTGGTCAACGAATTCCTCATTCAGTTATTGGATAGTCTTTTTCTATACAGCTCTTCGACAGTCCAACAACTCGAAGAAAGTTAGGGAGATCACCACCCAATCTAACACTAGCTAGCTGTGCCTCCTCCGACTCCGTGCAGTTTTCCAAAGGATATCTCTGACATTTTTCCACGCGGCAACTGATAGGAGTATCCATCGATTTTCTCTTTTCAACACGAACGTATGGCTTCGTTTTGCTGATTCCATTTCTGACAACTGCAAACTGGCCAGAGATAAACATGTACACGCGTACGCAGCCCCTTATATTGACCGGCCGATCAGCGTCCGGATTGGAACCCTACGAATTTGTCAAAAGTCACCGAGGCAATTTTTTCCGGGATCTTCAGACAGCACTGCATGCACCTGAACCTGAACCTGAACCTGAACTTTCTTCCAGGGAAAGGGGCCCAGAAGAACTAGTCTTGGATATGCAGACACGCTCTTGAATCCGGCTTACTTACGCCTGTCTGACCGGCCATGCTATTGGACAGGAAGTACAAGTGAAAGACTCGAGGTTTAAGATCAAAGGCAGAAAATCGCAGGTGCATCCACTCTCCAACGAAACCCATGTTACGTACTAAGATTGAAGGTTACTGACATGTGATCTGAGACCCCACTTGTCAGCTAATCAAGATTCAAGGTTATTACATTACTGTGAGCTGGAAAAATAACATCGAGGTGTCAGTATATCACTGACATGTGGTCTCTCTCGGATCCCACTTGTCAGCTAGAAACCGGATAATATTTTCCGATTCAGCACACACTTTTACGGTGTTTTCGAGCTAATTCCCTAATTTTTTTACAGGATAAATGTGACGTGAGTTAAAACGTACAGCCGGCAAGAATAGGTGAAACATAAGTTTAGGATATATTAATACGTTACATATGATTTACATACGATGTAAGTCAAGGAAAGAGATGGATTACTATAATACCAGACGGTTACGTAGTAATAATTAATGAAGTAAGCAATTGTCAAAACCACCACACCTAATGCCAAGTGCCTACTAGAAAAACCAAATCGTACGTTCACCAAAGATGTTGACAATATGTACGAGCCCAAGACCAACCACTGAATTTTACATGGAGATTTGGACCTGGAAAATTAACAAGCATCAACTAGCACACGGACTGTTTTTTTTTAATAATAAAAAATTCCTTTTCCTTTTCCAGCTCAGGTGCGTGAACCATTTTAAAGCTCGTGCTGAATTTCCGTAACAGAAACAGCAGTACGTAGGATGTTTGTGCTTGGGGTCAGAACATGATCTTTTCATGAGATCGTGTAGTGCTACCTAACAAAACAAACCAACCAACAGAATATCACCCATGCGTTTACATTCTTATACTCTAGTTTCGTCATAGAAAAGGTTCTTTCTCTACGTGTAAGTTGTAAAGTGGCTGTGACTCTCAAGCACAGCGGAACACCTCACTCAGATTACGTACGTGCACGCACACCATACGCATATATGTGTACAGACAGAGACCGAAGATAAATCTATGATCTCAGAAAATTTATACTGAAGTACACTTATATGTGCATAATAGATGAACATCATAATTTAAACTCTGACGAGCGGAGATATCCACTCACAACTCCAACACTTCACTTGTTCCCGAGTGATGTATGTTTTTCCAGTGGTAGCACATCCAGGACTTCAGATGGTTCTCAAGCATCATAAAGCATCTCTATCGGATAAGGTGAGTTTGTGGGCGAAGCATTTGCCCGGCAAGCCTTGGTGCTTCTAAGATAGGATACGGATCAACATCCTAATTTTTCTAACAACAGATACGAATCATTCATCTGTGCTAGCTTCAGCCGTGGCCGTCCATCAGGGCAGAGACGGCCGCTGATAGGGGCACAAGCAAAAGCTCAACCGCCGCTGCAACGGGGACCCGGAGTGTTTCGTGAGGTTAAACAGTGCTTTTGTTGTAGTACCGTAGCAGATAAGAAGAACCAGCGGGGAAGTACGTTATCTATTTTACTAGAGCAAAATTCTGATCTCAATTTTTGTTTTTTATCGAGCGATGGAAGTCGCTTTTAAAATCTTATACACTATACATCCTCTGCATTGAATCTTAAGATAGTGCAACAATTCGCGCCCCAACCACTGGTTGAATTCGCAATCATGTCAACTCGTCACCGCCCCCTCCATTTCGTCAATTTCTCTCGTCTTTTCTATGCTTTTAGCGTACGCAGTGCGAGAGGGAAACGTCGCTAAAATAAATCAAGGCCTCTCGAGCCAAAATACGTCAACGTTTGGGCGCCTTCGTAGCTACTACACAACTGAATGCTTTCTCCTTTCTTAGAAGAAAGTACGTCGTAAGTACAGTATGAATACACAAAAAAAAGGCAACACCAAGAAAGATACCAGCCTAGTACAGTAGTACGTACATGCTTCCCCGTTTTTTTTTATTAATCTCCTAACAAAGTGCATAATTTCTTATATATCACTTAGTGTGAGGCTGTCATATGAGTTTAGCCCTACATGTCAGTGAGACATCAGTATCATATAAAAAACATACAAAGCTACTCAGTAGTATACAAGGAATTGCTCTTCTTTAGACAAAGTCTAGTACATGCTTCACATGTTACTACTTACTACTTAAAAAAATAAAATCAGAATTCATTCTAGCGAAGAACCATACCATTCTGTTCCAAACTGAATCTCGCGCTTGACTTAGTGGTGTGCCACAATTTTGTAGTTTATACACCACTTTGATCCGAGAATCTCGATTGATCCATGAGGCTGATTGAAGAGATGATAATTCTATTGCCGGCGACAGCACATGGATACCGATCCCCGCAGCTCAAAACTCCATGAACACATCTAGCTACAGCTTACGGCGACTTTGCTTATCTGACCGCCTCCTATCCCCCGTCACCTCGCGATTTTTGTCTTGTCATGATCCATACATAAGGTCATACTCATACGCCGTAGGGCCAAGGAAAACAAACCGGAAAAGCTTTCTGCAGAGGTTAGACATAATCTATCCGGAGCTGAGCTCCCAAAAGTAAACGCCTCGGGTTAACCCAACTCCCAATATCGCCATTATCTTGAGCTCCACTTGCTGCTCGCTCTTCAATCAACTACATCTGTACACGTTGACGACGACGGTAATGATTGTTTTAAATTATGAGAAACACTATAGAACACGGTAGCATTGCAATGGTACAGATTCTATAGGTGTCAACCCACCCCACCCCACCCCACACGAATCATAAGGCTACGTTTCCTTCAACCTCTCTCTCACATATCTCCGGCTAAAGTTTGTTGAAACTTCTCGAAACTCTCCAGCCGAAACTTGTGTTCTAAAATATGAAACTTAGTTTGAAATTTTTATTAGAATATTATAAAAACACGTAAAACTCACTGAAACCTAAAACTTTTAAAATATTCTTACAAAACTTATGAAAATATTATGAAACTTGCTGCTATACATTTACAACGCTGTACTACAGTCTTCTCTCCTGGTAGTGGCGGGTACATGTAAAGCACTTGCTTATCTTCATAGCTCATATAATTTAAGGAAGTCAGTGGGAACGCTCGAATCTTCGGCATCTGTTCCTTTCGCGCATAGACGACGCCTTTTCCCTTCTTCAACAGAAGCGTTTGAGAAATGGAAAAAAGGTTCGACGTGTGGGGAGAACATCGCGATGAATAAAAGAACAAATCGAGATATTTATTTTGACTTTTTATAAAATCAAGCTGTCCTTGGTGAGAGTTTATCCAGCTATTAAGTGAGTTTCTTTAGTTTTGCCTGTACTGTACACCGATGTTTAGCAAATTTTCTGTCATGAAGTTGGTGGGAGCCATGGTTTGGTTTCTTGTCCATTACAGTCATATCATTGGATCAGAAGATATGCATAAATATATGTAATTATAAATTGTATGAACATGGTGCAATATTCAATTGCAACTTCCAAAGTTTGATGACGATCTGGAGAAGGATAACAACTAACGTTTTGCACAAGAAAGTTGGACTTTTGCAAAGAATTATAGCTGCCGAAGCAAAACGTCAAACATGCGAACTGGGGTACAAAAGTATTTCTTATTTCCCTTCTCGATTGAAAATAGGGCAGTGGCATACATGTAAAAAACGGATTTGGATGTGTCTATAGCATCTAACCTTTGACATTTTCTTTGAGGGAGCACGAAAAAAGATCAACACAACAGAAACAGCAAGCAGCTTCTGCCCCCCCATGCTGTTGCAGGGGAGTTTCACGAGAGAATCATGCAGCCACTCGATTTGTCATGCAGCAGCAACACCAAACTATCCGTGCCTTTCCTTGGCCTTGCTGTTGTGCTCCTGCTCTCCTTTGTCTCTCCCACCAGCTCCTGCACGGAACAGGAGAAGAGCTCCCTCGTCGACTTCCTAGATGGGCTCTCGCCAGGCGGCAATGGCGGCCTCAACGTGTCATGGGTGAGCAGCACAGACTGCTGCAAATGGGAAGGAATCATCTGCAGCATCGATGGCACGGTCACAGATGTCCTGCTGGCTTCTAAAGGCCTCAAAGGGCGCATCTCCCCGTCCCTCAGCAATCTCATTGGGCTGTTGCACCTCAACCTATCCTACAATTCGCTCTATGACAGTCTACCAATGGAATTGGTGTTGTCCAGCAGCATAGTCATCCTCGACGTCAGCTTCAACCGCCTAGCTGGTCCCCTGCAAGAGCTGCAATCTCCACATCGTGGCCTTCCTCTCCAGGTACTGAATATCTCTAGCAACTTCTTCACAGGACAGTTTCCGACCACAACATGGGAGGTGATGAAGAACCTGATTGCCCTTAATGCAAGCAACAACAGCTTTACAGGACAGATACCGGCTTCTATATGCATCAACGCTCCTTCCTTTGCGATGCTTGACCTTTGCTACAACAAATTCAGCGGCAATATTTCCCCAAGGCTTGGCAATTGCTCCATGCTGAGAGTGCTCAAGGCTGGCCGCAACAATCTTACTGGAGCTCTCCCTGATGAACTCTTCAGTGCTACCTCATTGGAGCACCTTTCTTTTCCTAACAATGGTTTACAAGGAGTTCTTGATGGTTCCCACATAGTCAAACTCAGCAATCTGGTTGTCCTTGATCTTGGATCGACTGGGCTCAGTGGCAAGATCCCAGATTCTATAGGCCAGCTAAGAGGATTGAAGGAGCTCCACTTAGACAACAACAAAATGTCTGGTGAGCTGCCATCGGCCCTCAGTAGCTGCGCAAATCTCAGATACATTAGTCTCAGAAACAACAGCTTTACAGGGGACCTTAGCAGAGTCAACTTCACCATGATGGATCTGAGGATTGCCGATTTTTCAATGAACAACTTCACCGGTACAATTCCTGAAAGCATCTACTCGTGCAGCAATCTAATTGCGTTGCGGCTGGCTTACAACAGCTTTCATGGTCAGTTCTCACCAAGAGTAGGCAATCTCAAGTCCCTGTCCTTCCTTTCAATTACCAATAACTCTTTTACAAATATCACAAATGCACTTCAGATGCTCAAGAGTTGCAAGAACCTCACCTCCCTGCTTATTGGAACCAACTTCAATGGTGAAACTATACCGCAGGATGAAACAATTGATGGTTTCAAGAATCTTCACGTACTGACCATAGATGCTTGCCTATTGGTTGGGGAAATCCCTCTTTGGTTATCAAAGCTCAGCAAATTGGAGATGTTAGATTTATCAAGCAATCAACTCACTGGACCAATACCATCCTGGATTAATGGACTGAGCCTCCTCTTCTTTCTAGACGTATCAAGCAACAGACTTACAGGGGGTATCCCAGCTGAAATGACGAAGATGCCGATGCTACAATCAGAGAGGAGTGCTGCCCAGTTGGACCCGAAGATCCTTGAGTTGCCTGTGTATTGGACACCATCACGTCAATACCGCATGCTCAGTGCTTTCCCTAACAGATTGAGTCTAGGCGACAATAACTTTACGGGTGTGATTCCCCCTGAGATTGGTCAGTTGAAAATGCTCGATGTCCTCAATTTCAGCTCCAACAGCTTATCTGGAGAAATACCAGAACAAATCTGTAACCTCACAAACCTCCAAGTGCTTGACATGACAAACAACCAGCTCACAGGTGCACTACCATCTGCATTGAGTAATCTGCACTTCCTTTCTATATTCAATGTTTCTAACAACGACCTAGAAGGACCAGTTCCAACTGTAGGACAGTTTGGTACATTTTTAAATTCTAGCTACAGTGGGAACCCAAAGCTATGCGGCCCTATGCTCAGCATGCACTGCTACTCAGGAGAAGCACCTTCAGCCTCTATGAAACAGTGGAAGAAGAAGGCCATTTTTGCACTTGCATTAGGTGTGTTCTTTGGAGGGCTTGCAATCCTTTTCTTGCTGGGATGTCTTCTTATGTTCATGAGAAGAACAAACTCTGTCCACCAAAACAAGGACAGCAACAATGGCGACATAGAAGCAGCTTCATTAAACTCTGTTTCAGAGCACGCATGCAATATGATAAAAGGAAGCATTTTGGTGATGGTACCTCGAGGCAAGGGAGAATCAAACAAGCTCACGTTCAATGACATCTTAAAGGCCACAAATAACTTTGACCAGCAGAACATTATCGGGTGTGGAGGAAATGGTCTAGTCTACAAGGCTGAGCTACCCAATGGCTCCAAGCTTGCCATCAAGAAGCTCAATGGCGAAATGTGTCTGATGGAAAGAGAATTCACTGCAGAGGTTGAAGCACTCTCCGTGGCGCAACATGACAATCTAGTGCCTCTATGGGGTTACTGCATCCAGGGAAACTCAAGGCTCCTCATCTATTCTTACATGGAGAATGGGAGCCTGGACGATTGGCTTCACAATAGGGACAATGCCAATTCATTTCTTGACTGGCCAACAAGGCTCAAGACTGCACAAGGAGCAAGCCGGGGCCTTTCTTATATCCATGATATCTGCAAGCCTCACATTGTTCACCGTGACATCAAGTCCAGCAATATCCTTCTTGACAGAGAATTCAAAGCTTATGTTGCAGATTTTGGCCTCTCCAGATTAATTCTTCCCTATAATACTCATGTCACAACTGAGCTAGTTGGCACTCTGGGTTATATTCCTCCTGAGTACGGGCAGGCATGGGTGGCTACACTGAGAGGTGATATATACAGTTTTGGAGTGGTGTTGCTTGAGCTGCTCACAGGGAAGAGGCCTGTCCAAGTCTTGTCCAAGTCGAAGGAACTTGTCCAATGGGTACGGGAGACGAGGTCCCACGGAAAGGAGCTTGAGGTGTTGGATCCAGCACTCAGAGAAAAAGGGCATGAAGAGCAAATGCTGAAGGTGCTTGAAGTGGCTTGCAAGTGTATCAACCATAATCCTTGCATGAGGCCAACCATCCAAGAGGTGGTCTCCTGCCTGGAGAATGTAGATGTGAACCTGCAGGTGGATATGTAGCTAAAGGAGATCAGACCTATAGGCGGTAATCTTGTACTTCGCCAGACTAGGTGTAACTTCAGTAGAAGAAGGTTTTCTAACAATCGTACTGTCGTGTGTGTAGTGTACATCTCTGAAAAGAAAAGGCTCACAGTTATGAGCCTATGTATTCAATTATCCCCCTTTTTATGTACATCCAAACTCAATTCCATTTGTATAGGCCTATGGGCTATTGTTTAATTCATCTTCATTTATTGAGTTGTTCAGTATACTTGTAAAAACAATAATGCAAAAGACTGTGTGGACATGTGGATAATATAATTTCAGCAAAGACGACACAGGTTTCTTCGATTGCTCTGAAAAAAGGTACAAGACGCAGAACGTCCTTAGTTCGGTAGTAGCAGTTACAGCTGTTACTACAGCGCTATGAACTACCAGTATTCATAATTTGTTTCATTTGGAAGCATGTGAATACTCAACAAAACTTCCTATGATCTTTAAGTTATTTCCGAGATCACAATCGCACACAAAACTTCCCTCCTAATTGTTACCACTAAGTGTCGAGTGTCAGCTTGGTCACATAAGCGCAGTGCGAGGGTTAATAAAAGCTCCCATTTGATTCAGAGTAAAAGGGGATCAAATTCAACGGTTTCGCAGGATGCCATGAACAACCGCCTCTACAGCATAAGGCAGGTAGGTACCAATGGACAAAGCACAGAAAGAAAGAAAAAAAAAAAGCAGCACCAACCAAATCAAATGCCGGGGGCATCAGGTGATTAATACTGACCCGTCAAGATCGCGCTCTCGCCGTCTCGCGGGCCGCCCGACGGTTGCCGCGCGCGTAAATCTGTGGCGGAACCGGAACGGAAGCGGCTACTTCGCCTCGCCGCGGCCGCGAGGGAGAGTGGGAGATGGTGGTGGTGGTGGTGGCCGTTGCGGTGGGAAGGACGGGGACGCGAGAACCGTGCGAGCGGATTAGGGCAAGCTCGAGCGAGCGTGGACCGTGCGGGCGGAGGTCAAGCGGGCGTGCGCACTGAAATCTGTGGACAAGTCTCGGCCGGCTTGGCGCGTGAGAGGATCGGACACGGTAGGGCGGCGGCCCAACACCGAGCGGATTGGAGAGAGTCGCGGGCTTTCTTTCCAGATCGCCGCGCCGTCCGCTGCCAACATGGGCTGCGTGGCGTACGGTACTCTCCCGAACGCGCGCAAGGTCGATGGCAAAGCAGAGAACAGCGCACGAGAGCGAAACCGCAAAAATGGCACGGCAAATGTGTCAACAGGGGATATGCGCTCCCTACCGCGTCCTCACCATGCGATAGACGGCGTGGGGGTATTTGTCTCGTGTCAGCTCGTCTGTGATGCTATTTTTGTTATTTTATTTGTAGGGTTATTTTTACTATTCTATTGTGAAACTATGTCTCCCCACTCGTTGATTGATTTTGTGGATATCATGAGAATATGATCATGATCTTAGAATGATGGTACAATTGATAATGGTGACAAAGATTTATCGAAACACATATTTTTTACAAAATTCAAAGACTGTTAGATTTCAGACGGTCTAACCAAATTTTGATCGTGATCCGACCGCCATGGGTAGGCCAAAGGGTCGTGGTCGATCGATTAGGTGGCGGTGGCCCGACGGGTCAAGTTGGCAATGACCGCCATTCGTTTGAGTTTGAGGCTGGGTCAAAAATAGAAAGTGTAGGTAAGAGAGATGATTCTTCTGCACTTAGTCTCATAATTTTTAGAGTTTCGAGTCAAAAGTTGTACTCATTTTAAATTTTTAGAGAGAATTCGGATTTGCAGGGAGAAAATCTGGCTAAGTCCCAGTGTTGGCGGTCTGATCGATTTTACCATATCCGCTGGCCGACAAGGTGGCGATGTTCGTGGGTTAGTTCAAATTCATGGTTTTCAGTGCATATGTGTTTCATGATGCATGTTTTTGACTAGCGCAGGTCAAGTTGTGAAGAACTCGTGTCCGAAACCAATTTCTTAGTCTATTGTTGTGCAGGAGGCTTGGAGGTCAACGACGGTCAATGGCGAGGATGGCCGAGATTTAGGTTTGAAGAGCCAAGATTCAGAATGATCAAGAATGCTGGGTGATGTCATTGGATTCCAGTATGTTGCAAAATGAACAAGGATGATTGAACGGGAAGTTCGGTGCGACGGGTTGCATTAAGCGGCGCGGGGGTCGGTGTAAGTGACATGGTGGTTTCGGTGGGAGCTGGATGAGAGAGACTTGCTGATGCGGGGTGCCCGATCTTCTCGACGTAGAATCTCTCGATAACTTGTGTATCCTGACGAACCACCAGCTGATCCCCGCGCCAATGCACGGACTTGCAACTCTATGAAAAATTCGCCCAAACACACACTTGATTGGATCCTCGCTGACCACGAGCGAAGATCGTCGAACCCTCAATTCCCAGCGGAAAAGCAAGAACGACCCCTTGTTCTTAATGCCCAATTCGCTCTGTTTTGGCTATAAGCACAACAGGAGAATCAAGCAGAAGCTTTGAAAATATATTAAACGTGGTCCGAGGTTACAATGGGGATCTACCCCTCAATATATAGTGCCCCTTCTACTCCTCATGGCTGGCCAAGAGGCCCTACTCCTACTCTAATTCGAAATTAGAATTCCTACTCCAATTCCGACTCAATCTAAAACAAAAAGGAAACTCTAATTTTACAACTGTCATATTGTTTTGGTCATATCTTTTGACACAGAAGGAATATCGGAGTGAGGGAGGATCCATTGGATCGGGCTTGAAGTTATCTTTCCAACAAGCCCAAGAACACCCTAATCGAACTCCGTTTGTGAAAGTTATGACCGTTTTACTCCGGACTGTCCTGCTGATTCCGAATCCGAATTTGATGCTGATTCCGAATCCGAATTGAATCCAAACCTTCCTATCTTCAATTTCATTTATTGAAATGATTTGAATTCATGTGAAACTTGAGAAAGAGACTCTTGTGAACCTTTGAAAAGTCATGGCATAACTTGATATCCTCCCAAGATGTTGTACAAACCACAGAATCATCAACTTTGTCAACTCTCGCGCGTTGGTCGGTCTAAATGTGCAACATGTACTCGAATAGCCATAACTTGTGGTAGAAAGCTCCAAATCACATGCCGTTTGATCCATTGGGAAGTAGACTTGATAAACTTTTCAAATATATATATTATGTATGCTAGATCCTTTCGAGTTTCTGCAAAGATTATCTTGAACTTGAGAAGTATCGTGTTCTTTGTCTTCCAATAAACCTTCTTCTTCAAACCTGAAAACAAGCGATATAATATTCTCAACTAATTTAAAAGGAAATTCAGGGAACAGATTCACCTGTTGGATAAGCTTCTCTTGTTTTTCAATCTCTTAGTAAGCTCATGTTGTTCTGAGGTATTTAATAAATTGAAAACACTATATGAAACAGGATATGGACTTTAAGTGTTGAGCTTTTGTCCTATATGGTGAAGTGGCTGTAAACCAACATCTATCTCTAATAAATCCAAACAAGATTTCTTCAAGATGAGTCTCTTATTGTTCTTGCTATCTCTTTTGTGACTTTTGAGACTTTAGTGTTCCTTTAGTTTCTTCTTGTGATCTTACTTACTATGACATGTGAGAATGTATCTAGGATCATCTTAACCATCATCTACCTACGAGCAAGTTTTTTGATCAATGTTTGAATCACCTATGTTCTTGAGCTCTTTTGCCTTTATCCAAGAAATTGGTGGAATCTTGTTCTCGATCTTCACGATCGTGGATTGAAATAGATTCATAACCTTCTTGATGTTCCATGGTTGAAATTTGAGGAGATTTGGATCACCGAATCAAAAGTTGAGTCGATTTATGATTTTGAAACCGTGTTGATTTTACTATTCCTCATGCGAGAGGTCAGACTGCCCATGTGAGAGGTCTGACTGGTTGGACATTGGTCAGACCAGCCAACTCTCATCTCTTTGAGTTTTTTGGTGATTTTTGGTTGTTGTGTCTCGGGGTTTTGATTGAATTCAATACGAGGCTTTCACTGTGCTTATGCTTTCGATCTTCATAGCTTTCATGGTTATTGGAGTAAGAATTGAGTTGAATCTGATTGAGATGAAAAAGAAGTAGTGCTCCTATTCACTCCCCTCTAGTCGTCGTTTCGTTCCAACAGATTTATACGAAAAATGCTTCCAACACTGTCTGCTTTTATGTGTACATGCCTATTACGAGATATTCTCAACCTTTGAAGACTCCCCACACCAATGCTATCCTTGATCTACACCGACTATCATGATCTACACCATCTAACCAATGTAGTGTGCATGTACACCAAAAAAAAAAACATTTGTGTATGCACGCCTCTTTAGGTTTGTAAGGCGATACGATCTTCTGAAAGGGTGCTCTTGAATACAACTCTCAAGTGCAGCG
Organism: Hsuehochloa calcarea; assembly: GCA_036346395.1. Classification (NCBI taxonomy): domain Eukaryota; kingdom Viridiplantae; phylum Streptophyta; class Magnoliopsida; order Poales; family Poaceae; genus Hsuehochloa; species Hsuehochloa calcarea. Next base: position 3,378,552 of record CM070604.1, on the reverse strand, counting down.
ATGAAATTTTACACTGATGCCCTTTAGCCACATGGTCACCGGTGACTGCTCTGCATAGGCTGGCTGCCGCACCTACACCTCGAACGACTACCTTGCTGCCGCCGCCCTAACAGCGGGTTACGCCTGACGGCTGCGCTTAATTTGCATTCTGTGTTTTGATTCTTTTTTGCCTGAAAATACGTCTCGAGTTTTGATTTGTTTCAAGTTTTGAGCACGTAATTTTAAACCTAAGAGATTAACAGTTCGTAATGTATGCCTTGACATTTCCAAGAAGACTGTAAGAGGTATGGAATCGCACAACACAGCACAGTACAGCACAGTACTGTGACATTTCAACGATCCAAACCGTCTGATTAGGAAAGAACAGACTGGATTAACCAGCGCAGCAGTTGCTACAGTATCACTTGCCAGATGAATTTCACATGTCCTTTCTGATACAACGGTCTGTAGTGATAATTGATAATGATACTTTGCTATTGTTGCATAATGTTAAGAGGATTTGTTTCTAGAGGCACACACCGCACTACTTGCAGGCTGCGAGCTAGTACTCTGTGGTCGGTGGTAATAGCAGTAGGATTACCATGGGCTGAGATTAACCACGTACTGACGTACTGTGTCAGTGAAACAAACGCAGCTGTTTACATATTCCTTCATTGGATTCCTGAGTTCTCAGTTATTAAAATCACTCCTTGTTTCAGCTTCTCGGTCCATGCATGCCCCTCTAATCCTCTATAGAGATCTGTGCGCGCAGGCAAAGCAGTAGTTAGTACATAATAATTCATTGTTATCCGTCCTGCAAAGCAGGGTTAAGAAAGAACTAATCTCTCCTTTTGAGGCTGTACACTGCACATCTCTCCTGGAACAGTAGCACATATATACTACATACAGTTAACAAACTAACACAACCATGCAGGCATCAAATTACTGTCAGTTGATCAGTCGGGGATTAAAAGCTAACGCCGCGTTTTACAACTGTACAAACGCACTCGCTGTACTGTAGTGTAGGCAGAAGCGAAAGGCAAAGCGATGAGCCCCAGGGCCAGGGGCACGTGGCGACGGCACGACGCCGTACCGATCGGTGCGAGGAAAAAGCTTCAAAGTCCGGCCATGGCCGATGGCTCACCAAGCCTGTTTCGCCTGGTTATTTTAACACGCACGGCGCCTTCCGTGCTAACAGCTGTGGTTGCTTGGTTCGATCGCTCGCCGATCATTATTCTACTAGCCTGCTAGTAGCTTTTTGGGCTGTTTCATCATGCAATCTTGCCCACACATACAGATGCTATCGTCTCATTCATTGCCGCGCAAGTACTGTAGAATGTAAAGCTGTAGGAAACTGTAAAGTGCAGTAGTTACAGTATGTGAGTCCAGGATTTTTGATTTTTTTTTTTTTGCCGAAACGGCGTTTTTTCGCCTTGTATTAGTAAAAATGGCTGTTTTTGATTTTTTTTCCTAAATAATAATATTTTTTTCTCAAAAATAATCTCTTGTCGTATGACTACTGTGCGGCAGGCCCTTTCGCCCGTCACGTACCCAGCGGCACCTAGCTGCCTCACGGCCAACTGTAGCATTCTTTTTTCTTTTTTTAAAAAATTATTTAAGTATATTTTTGTATGAATTTTTAAATATATCAAATGGACTCCAAAAATTATGAATTTTTTTATGAAGCCTTCCTACATAGTGTAATTGCTGGTGTAATTGTTCTAAAATTTTATCAATTTGAATTATTTTTTAGAACAATTCAGAATGAATAAAATTTTAAACAAATTACACAAACAATTAAACTATGTCGAGGGGCTCCACAAAAAAAAGCCATATTTTTTTGAGCAAATTTTTTATATTTAAAAAGTCATAAAAAATATATTTAAATAATTTTTTTAAAATAAAAAACTACAATACCACTGCCTCACAGCAGGGGCTACTACAGTGCCTCTCCACATGGTAGCCATGGGCAGGTGCTTATTTTTTTTTAAAAAAGAGAAAAAACTCACCGTACGGTGGCCGTGCGGCAGCGGGGCACGTGGCGGGCGAGGAGGGCCTGCCACACCGTACGGCAGAGGGCCATTTTTACAAAAAAAAAAAAATGGCGATGACCATTCTTGTAAATACGGAGCGAAAATACACTAATTCGACAAAAAAAAATCTGAGTGCAGTGGATGTTGCTGTTTCCGCAGATCGAACAAACTGTGTTATTATGAAGTCATCATCATTTGTTTAGATTAAAGTTTGCTAACCTTCGAAAAGTAGTAATTTAAGCACATCCATCGAGAGCGCGCCATCCTTCCTTCCTTCCTAGGATCCATTTCGTCTCGGAGGCTCCGATCCCCATGCAAATGCACTGGCTCACTGTGCCCGCATGCAGCCATGCAGGCCTCTTCGACAATGTTCAGACAGGTTAAATTTTTAACTGTCTGTGGGCAACTTGCACCCGACGAATATGACGCTGCAGTTAACCGGCCCTACCCTCCTCCGACGATCCTACCCTCCTGAGCGGCTGAGCCTGCAGTTCGTTGACGTGGCCGGAGGATCCTCCAGATCGTTTCCTTGCTTGTTTATTCAGACGGCAGTGTGGCACGTTGCTTCAGCATAGTCTATAGGAAGCGACTACAGTATTGTAACGCTATAGTAGTAAGTTTTATGATATTTTAAAAAGTTTTATAAAAATATTTTAAAAATTCTAGGTTTTAGCGAGTTTCGTGTGTGTCTAGAAGTTTTCAAGAAAAGTTTCAAACCAAGTTACGAGTTTCATTTGGAATAAAAGTTTCAGTTGGAGAGTTTCAAGAAGTTTCAAACAAAAGTTTTAGCGAGTTTCAACCAATGTTTTAATAGAATTTCAACGAATTTTGGGCAACTCACCTGGCTACGACGGCACTGCTGTGTCACCACGGAGCCGCCCGCCGCTGGCACATCCTCTTCTCCAGCTCCGGCCCCGATTACCGCCATTGAATCAGTGCTCGAGCTCCGTGCCGAGCATCCATCTCCCCCCCTCTCTCACGGCTTCGCGTCCTGAGCCGCGTCGCCGCTGCCCGTAGACAGATCCGGAGTCGGAGGTGAAGGTGAAGCACAGCGTCATCGTTTACGCCAGATCTAGAGCCAGAGGTGAAGGGGGAGGTGGAGGTTAGCGCCGGAGTTAAAGGAGGAGAGGGCGGCACTCCTCAGCCGGACGTGGGAAAGAGAGTGATTGATCGAGGAGGAAGGAATACACAAGAGAGTGAATCGGACGACCAAGACCTATACATTTTCTATAGTATTTCTCTAGTTTATAACTGCATTCCAAATCGTTTTAACAGTCAAAAGCTACGATCGAGTGCACTGCACTTCAGGTAGTTTTTTTTCCAGTGTTCATAACTGTCTGCTCTTTAAAATCCGAAATTCCAAAGCATGTCGGTACATTCGGATGAACTGGATGCAGTTTGAAGTTTGAACTGCAGGTCTGCAAAGCCATGTATAAACGAGTCGTACCCAGTATTAGTCTCGATGCTAGTGTAAATATTCTGATCTCATTATTACCTGATACACAGACTGAAACTTGTAGCTTAGATTCTTAGCTATTATTTATCTATATATGCTTGGAGACGCAATTAACAACTAGAAAATTAAACATCATGCGCCATGTTTACGTGGACAAGAAGCAGAAACTTCGATCGGTAAAAGTAAAATAACCGCAACAATATCTTCCACATCATGTGCCTCCCTCTACCACGTGATCCCGGCAAAAGAAAGATGATTAGCAGTTAAAAGCTGGCCAAGTTAGTCCTTGGAGCCAACCAAACCCTAGTCTTAGACCAAAGCCAAAGGTGCTTATATATCAGTACAGTCAAAGCTGCAGCACATGACGCCCTGACTAGCCCAGTGGGAAGCAGATAATCAATTATTTAGCACATGAATTCCCAGTGGACTGATGCTCTGATTAATATATTGGCTAATTGCAGTACACATAGGCAGCACATAGAGGGTTCAGAGTAGCATCCGAGTCCGTTTACCGTTCGAATTCTGGTGCACCAGCAGCGAAAATTTGCAATTGCTTAATTGCTTAATTAATTGTTCCTAGCACATCCACATTCTTTCTCATCGACTTTCTGATAGTCATTTCGAACACAGGAATTTTATCAGAAACAATGTCATTCCTTTATAATTATATTCTTACATGAAACGGCCTCACCATTTTCACATACCGACATATGCTGTACTAAAAAATCCCAATTCCTGACATAGATCTCATATATGGATTTGAATTTTGAAAGTCTTTCGTTGCATGCGATTCGGACTTTAATCGCCGCCCGGTCCAAGGCCCGACCCGTTAGGGCCACCGCTTGCTACAATGCTACTGGTCATAGCGATTATAGTATCGATCTGCCAAACTGAAATAAAACCACCACAAAGCCCACGTTAACTCCCACCATCTCTCCTCGATCCCAGCTCCTCTAATCCACACCTCACCCACTACTACTGCCTCTTCGCTAACTCGCACGCTGTCCCAAGCGAAACACACAGGAATATTACAGGATGAATTCTTCCAGGGTTTCTCGAGCGGCGTTGCTGCTTCTGCTTCTGCTTGTGCTGCTGCCTTGTTTGGGCTCGTCGTCTTTAGCAGCGTGCATGGAGCTGGCTGCTGCTGCTGCTGCTGGTAATGCGAGTGGGCACCGGGCTCGACGGCTGCTGGTGTCGCCGCCGTCGACGAGCCGGCAGAAGGCCGAGCAGCAGCAAATGCGGGTCGGCGGCGAGAGGAAGCCCTTCGCGCAGGCCGCCGCGAGCTTCGGCCGGAGGGTGCCCAGATCCGGCTGGAATCCCATCCAGAACAGATAAATTAAGGTACGCTGCTGTTTATGTATTACTACTTGTTCATCAGTTCATCAGTGTGTGATCTAAATTGGCTTGTTTCAGAAACAAAACTACAGCATCTCTCTCTTTCTCTCTCTCTCATACACGCAGCAGATGATTAATTTGGCACCATTTTTTTGTATGATTCGTATGTTTATTCGCTAAACAGGAAGTTGGAACATTGACTGATTTCTGCTTGGTGCATGTTCTTTGTTTCAGAGAACGGACTAATTAATTAAAGTCACCGAGCCTAAGCATCGTATGGTGAGGGTACACCGGAGAAGGAAATCACACACATCGAGCTTAGGGTCGTTGCATCTGCGTGTACTGCTACCTTTTCAATTTTGTAGTGCTGGCTAGCTAGTTCTCCTTTCTTCCTTTTTTTATAGATATTTCCTAGTGTAAGTTAAATTAGCTAGTTGGATGGGAATAACAGCTGGTTATGACAGCCTATTTTCCCTTGACGCTCTTTTTTTTTTGGGTTCTTTTATTGAATTAGCAGCTGTAATATAAGTTGGTGGTACATGGAAGAAACTAGTACTGTTCTTTCACTGTTCGGTTAATATGTAGTTGTGACTCTTGCGAGTTGTGAGCATCCAACATGCACATGTTCTCTTAGTACTAGAAGCCATGAACTTCCGAAAACGATAGACTATCTTAAGAATCCATGCACAGAAGAAATACTACACTAACATGTGTAACTATGTAAGCAAACAAATTCCACTTCAGAAAGTTACAAGTAAAAGAGAATAATCTCTTGGTGGAGTTGTGGGTGTACAACTTTACCCGCTAAATTTCAAATCCTGGTGCTGATATATGCACACTGTGCTTTTAGTAGGAATTTTGTGATATTATGGATTTATCCCTGCCTCCATCTTTCAAGGCGTGTGCTAAGGAGGCTGTCGTAGAGGCGGCCCATCGGGCCCAACGACTAGGAGAAGGCCACAGGGAGGCCCCCGAGGGCCAAGGCCGAAGGCGCGACTAGGCATCTTCCCGAAGGGCAGCAACCACCGGGAGGCTCCCAAGGACCGCAGGTAGAGCCCCCCCCCCCCCCCCGGCGAAGGGTATACCGAGGGTACCTTTGGGATTGGGGATACAATAAGCCCCCGGGATCCCTGCCAGGGGCCACCTGTTGAGCACCGAAGGGCGTCCAGGGCCCCTCGCCCCGGGAGGGGGGGGGGTGCCTCGCACGGTGCTAAGGGGAAGAGATGTTGGTGGACCGCGTGTATTGACTAGATGGACCAGGACCAGGAGAGCCCACCATGAATCGAAGGCTACATGAGGAAGAAGGAAAAGCCCCTGCAGGCGTATGGTCTTTTTAGGGGTAGAATTGTAATCTCGTGTGCCCTGATCGGAGGGCTATAAATAGCAGCCTCCCCATGTAATAGGGGATGACTTTTTTTCCCCAATGCAATTAATACACATTTAGTTTTCTTAGCATCGGTCCCCTTTTCTGAGGATCCCTGGGTTCCCCTCGCGGTAACCGAAGTCTCCTTTTTTATATTGTCTGGTCTCATTGCTACGACAGTTGACACCGTCCATGCGGAGCGGCAAGAAAGTCACGAAGCAGCTTCGAAGCACTAGCATGGCCCATGAGAAGAAGAACACACCCAAGGTCTCAATGACCAAAGAGCAAGATGCGCGGTGGCCCGAAAGTACCCGAGGGCCAAGAGAAATACAACCTCCACGGTAGTGGCGGCTGCCGCCGAGGCCACGGAGGAGGAAGCCAACAACTTGACAGACTAAGACATCATCAGGAGTACACCTGGCCCACCAAGGCATCTCTCCCCGAGAGCCATCAGGCGGGCCCGCATCCGCCCAGGGCCGCGAGCGTGACCCGGGAAGCGTATGAAGCCCTCCAGAAGGAGCTGACATATCTCCGAATATGCCCGGTGGCAGAGCTCTTCGACAAGATAGAAGAATACACCCGGGCAAAAGAAGACAACACCTGAAGGGCTAAAACATTAACACAACCGGGTGCCCCGTCCGAGAAGAAGGAGGATTCTACAACCACCGCCGTGGATACTCCTAGCAAAACAGGGACCAATGACTAAACCCCAAAGGGGGGAACCGAGGGGGCCTCCCGCTATTCCGTGAACTCCATGGCGAGGGGTTGAACGTGGCCAGGGACTGCCACACCATTGCAGCCATGCAAGACTACATGAGCCGCGGCCAGCAGCAGGTCGCGCGAGAGGAAGGGCGAAGGTTGGGCAACCAGCTGCCCACCCCACCGCAAAGATTCTATACTCCTGTATAGAAGGGGCCCGCGGGAAGCACCCCCAAAGGGTCATCAACATGATTGTTGGAGGATCCTCGCTCGGCATGGCGTCCAAAAGGCAGCACTATGCGTACATCCGACAAATACACCATGTCGCGACATACCCCACCGCGATCTCACCTCGCTACGCCGAGATACCGATCATTTTCGGCCCTGGGGACGCCTGAGACCTGTACTTCACCCACCAAGACCCCATCGTCATTTCCGCCAACATCACAGATTCCGAGGTCAGGTGTGTCCTTGTGGATGGAGGAAGCTCCGCGGACCTGCTCTTCGCGAATGCCTTTGACAAAATATGATCCCTAGGAATCGCCTATCACCACTAGGCATACTTCTGGTGGGCTTCGGGGGAAGGCCCGTCACGGCCCTAGGTCAAATTGACCTAGCTGTCACATTCAGCGACGACTTCGTATCACGAACTGAAGTTGTCATCTTCGACGTCGTCCAAATGCCTTAGCAATACAACACCATCCTCGGCCGCAGCACGCTAAACGCCTTCGGCGCAATCGCACACCACAACTACCTATGCATGAAAATCCCTGCACCTGAGGGCATAACCCCGGAGTTCGAAGCAATCGCCCCAGCCCATCATGTCCACACAGTCGAGTCGGGTACGGGGCCCAGGCGGACCCCCCTTCGGCAAAATGGGTGCTAAAGGCCAAACCTGAGGTGCAGCTCCAAAGGGTCCCCCTGAGAGAAGCATCACCAGAAAAATGGTGGCCATCGGAGCAGACCTCCAGTCAGAAGCACGAGGCACCATCCTCGAAGTACTCCGCAGCAACGCGGACATATTCACACGCCCCCCTGAAGGGTACCAAGGGTAACTTGGGGGGCACTAAAGGATATAGGAACCCCCCAGGATCCCTGCCGGGGCCCACCTACTGAGCACCAAGGGCGTCCAGGGTCCCTCAGCATGAGGATATCCCGCACGGTGCGAAGGGGAAGAGGTGCCGGTGGACCGCGCATATCGACCAGATGGACCAGGACCAGGAGGGTCCACACTATGAATCGAAGGCTACGCGAGGAAGAAGAAAAAGCCCTAAAGGAGTAGGGTCTTTTTAGGGGTGGAATTGCAATATCGTGTGCCCTGGTCGGAGGACTATAAATAGTTGCCTCCCCCTATATAATATGGGATGACTTTTTTTCCCCAAAGCAATTAATGCACATTTACGTCTCTTGGCATCGGTCCCCTTTCCCGAGGATTTCGGATTCCCCTTGCGTTAACCAGGGTCCCTTTTTATATTGTCTGGTCTCTTTGCTACGATAGATCGTACTCATGTATATGTGTGTGGTGTGCATACATGAGCGTCTTCTTTGTAATAGCAAAAAAATGGGTCCATCTATACAAGATATGACTGCTTTCTTAGCCCAAAATAGTCAAACTTTAGTTTATTTACAACTTCATTATACATAAATTATAGTAAATTATTTATGTAATTTTTGTTCTTGGACATTGTAATTATTCTCAAAAGTTTTAATAACTCATATTTCCTTCACATGATTCAAAATTTAACATATACTTTGAGAGGTTGAGCAAAAACAAAGTGAAAAAAATAAAATTTTATATCAACAAAATACGGTAAGTTGGTGAACTCGTTATGTTCAAAAGAAAAAAAATCATAATAAATTCGGATCCAATTCATCGTATAAGAAGAAATGTAAATTTCAAAACAATCGAATTTATAATAATTCGACTATTTTGATCGAAGATAACAGTCGAATGTTGTTTAGCAAAACCAAAAAGAAGAAGAAATTTACAAGTAAAACAAACTCCGGAAAAATAGCAGCTGTGGCGACCAAAAAAGCTAGCACTCGTTACAAGCCTGGGGCCAAACAAAAAGTAACCGAAAATGTGTACAAGCTATAAAGCGTATAAAAAGGCCTAATCCAGGCCAAGTAAAGAAGGGTGGACTGTTCCGTGCCCTCGACGGGCCGAGACCAGTGCTTTGATTTGATTCTTCCCCGCGTTGTGAATTCTCCTGAAGAACACATCACCTCCCATTAAACTGCCCCAAAACTCCCAAGATTGCATGCACTCTGCTGAGAGCAGACACGTTTGGGCCGTTTGGCCATCACCATCAGACGTTTCCACCATCCGATCCGCCGATGGTGTCCACGTTCTTGAGCCAGCTCACCACCTCCTGTATCGCTGGTCGGCTGAGCGGCGTCAAGTCCACGCACAGGCAGGCGAGGTCGAGCACGTACAGCATCTGCTCCTCGTCGCCCCTGCCCCTCAGCCGCGGGTCCAGCACCTCGACGTGCTTCCCGAGCGACCGCATCTGCACCACCCACCCGGCCAGCTCCCTCTGCTGCCGCCCCCCGTGCCGCGCCACCACCTCGACGGGCCGCCTCCCGGTGAGCAGCTCCAGCAGCACGACCCCGAAGTTGTACACGTCGCCCCGCAGCGTCGCCGCCCACGCCTGCCCGTACTCCGGCGGGATGTACCCCGGCGTGCCGACCAGCTCCGTCGTGAGACGTGGGTTGTTGTTAGTAATCCTAAACCTATGCGTTCAAAGCCGGATTTCCGTTTAATCTTTCTTCCGTCATGCTGCACCTCCTTCGGCCACGCCACAACTCCTCTGGTTGCGTCGCCGCTGCCACGTGCTCATCGGCGCGCCACTGCATGGAGATTGGCGACGGCGGCGCGCTTGGAGACCGACAGGGGTGGCGATGTGCTTGGAGACCGTCGGGCACGATTCGAGAGAGGCGGCACAGTTCGGTTGGAGAAGAGGGAGAGAGAATGAAGTCGGAGAAAAGATAAGGGGGGGCAGAAGAAAGGCCAAAAATACTACTTTACCTTTGAGTATTATTTTCCTTTTTCCTTATGTTATCGGGTAGTCAACTACGAATGCGGTTTCAATTACGTAAACCCAACTTTTGGGTTGCGACTTGCGACTGACCTAATTTTTCCTTTTTTTAAAGGTTCAACGGGTCTTGTGATTGCACTGTGATCTACCATGCACCGGTTACAAATCGGACGGTCGGATTTCTTTGGTCCCACATCATGAGAACACAACCCCCTTCCGAACCGAACCCGTAGCCCGTTCCCTATCGCCGCAGCCGCACGGGTCGCGAGCGCGCCGGCGCTGGGGACGGGGACGCACAGCGCGCGTGCCGACTCCACTTGCCCGCCGAGCCCTCGCCGCGCCGACCGATCCAGCTGCGCCGCGGTGTCGCCTTGCTTCCGCGCGGCCCTTCCCCACGAGGCCCGCGCGTGCATGCGGGTGCTCGCGACTCCGGCGGCCGACGCGAGCAAGGTGTTCGACAAGCGGCTTCGTGGTGGCAATGCCAAACGCTCCGGGTCTGGCACGTAAGACTTCGAGTTTAAATTCCAGATTCCGAGTATGCAATCTTCATTTGTTATACAGGGCGCTTGGTGTTCCACATTTGACATTCCCCCCAAGAAATTTCCCATTGTTCTTGGTGGATTTCTGGGCAATGCGTTGAGTGCTCAATGACTAGAATACTTGACATTTAGCTGCTTCAGAATGACCAAATCTGTAGAGGTAGATGTAGGTTTACTGCGGTAACTCTTCGCAAAAATGGGGGAAAAAAATGCTTTACTGCAGTAGAACTTAGTTCCTGGAAATTGTTTACACCTTTATAGTACATGGAGTTGATCCGGCAACTTCATTACACCCCAAACATCCTTTTTTTTTTTTGAAAGGAAGACCCTAAACATCTAATGTCATGTTATTTCTGGTTATCAGAGCAAAATTGGCAATGAAATGCGTAAAGTCGTGACAAAGATTACGGAGTGTTCACATGAAGTGAAATCCGTGCAATCAGGAAGCATGCAAGCAATGCAAGAGCGACGAGTCCTCCTAAGGTGATTCCAATGACTAGTGCTCGGTGCAAGTTGTGCCGCTGTGAGCTAGAGGTTTGATCTGTTTCAGTGGAAGTGCAATGGATGCTGAGCATAGGGCCGCATAGCTTTCGGTTCCCACTGTAGCTAGAATTCAAGAACGTGCCAAACTGTGCTCCAGTTGGAATTGGCCCTTCTAGTTTGTTGTTGGAAACGTTGAATTTAGAAAGGAAGTGCAGACTGGTCAATGCGGATGGGAGTTCACCTATGAGCTGGTTGTTCGACAAGTCAAGCACCTGCAGATTTGTGAGGTCGCAGATTTGTTGCGGTATTTCTCCAGATAAGCTGTTGGAGCTGAAATCGAGGAAATCGAGCATTTTCAACTGACCAATCTCAGGGGGAATCACACCCGTAATGTTATTGTTGCCTAGACTCAATCTGTTAGGGATAGCACTGAGCATGCGGTATTCATGTGATGGTCTCCAATATACAGGCAACTCAAGGATCCTCGGGTCCAACTGGGCAGCACTCTTCTCTGATTGTAGCATCGGCATCTTCGTCATTTCAGTTGGGATACCTCCTGTAAGTCTGTTGCTTGACACGTCTAGAAAGAAGAGGAGGCGCAATCCATTAATCCAGGATGGTATTGGTCCAGTGAGTTGATTGCTTGATAAATCTAACATCTCCAATTTGCCGAGCTTTGATAACCAAAGAGGGATTTCCCCAACCAATGGGCAAGCATCTATGGTCAGTACCCGAAGATTCTTGAAACCATCAATTGTTTCATCCTGCGGTATGGTTTCACCATTGAAGTTGGTTCCAATAAGCAGGGAGGTGAGGTTCTTGCAACTCTTGAGCATCTGAAGTGCATTTGTCATATTTGTAAGAGAGTTATTGGTAATTGAAAGGAAGGAGAGGGACTTGAGATTGCCTATTCTTGATGAGAATTGACCATGAAAGCTGTTGTGAGCCAGCCGCAACGCAATTAGATTGCTGCACGAGTAGATGCTTTCAGGAATTGTACCGGTGAAGTTGTTCATTGCAAAATCGGCAATCCTCAGATCCATCATGGTGAAGTTGACTCTGCTAAGGTCCCCTGTAAAGCTGTTGTTTCTGAGACTAATGTATCTGAGATTTGCACAGCTACTGAGGGCCGATGGCAGCTCACCAGATATGTTGTTGTTGTATAAGTGGAGCTCCTTCAATCCTCTTAGCTGGCCTATAGAATCTGGGATCTTGCCACTGAGCCCAGTCGATCCAAGATCAAGGACAACCAGATTGCTGAGTTTGACTATGTGGGAGCCATCAAGAACTCCTTGTAGACCATTGTTAGGAAAAGAAAGGTGCTCCAATGAGGTAGCACTGAAGAGTTCATCAGGGAGAGCTCCAGTAAGATTGTTGTGGCCAGCCTTGAGCACTCTCAGCATGGAGCAATTGCCAAGCCTTGGGGAAATATTGCCGCTGAATTTGTTGTAGCAAAGGTCAAGCATCGCAAAGGAAGGAGCGTTGATGCATATAGAAGCTGGTATCTGTCCTGTAAAGCTGTTGTTGCTTGCATTAAGGGCAATCAGGTTCTTCATCACCTCCCATGTTGTGGTCGGAAACTGTCCTGTAAAGAAGTTGCTAGAGATATTCAGTACCTGGAGAGGAAGGCCACGATGTGGAGATTGCAGCTCTTGCAGGGGACCAGCTAGGTTGTTGAAGCTGACGTCGAGGACGACTATGCTGCTAGACAACACCAATTCCATTGGTAGGCTGTCATAGAGCGAATTGTAGGATAGGTTGAGGTGCAACAGCCCAGTGAGATTGCTTAGAGATGGTGAGATCCGCCCTTTGAGGCCTTTAGACGCCAGCAAGAGATCCGAGACCGTGCCATCCCTGCTGCAGGTGATCCCTTCCCATGTGCAACAGTCAGTACCGTGCGCCCACGACATGCTGAGGCCGCTGTTGCCGCCTGGCAAGAGTCCATCTAGGAAGTCGAGGAGGGAGCTCTTCTCCTGCTCCGTGCAAGCACTGGTGGGAGAAGCAAAGGAGAGCAGCAGCACAACAGCAAGGCCAATTAAAGGCACGGGTAATTTGTTGCTGCTGCCGGACAAGAAATGGAGCGGCCGCATGGTTTTCTCATACATTTCGCCTGAAAACCATATGGCTAAATTGTATAGATCTGAACACCGTATTGAAAGCCGCCTGCAAATTTTAGTACTGAAACCATGAGCGCTACAGGAGAAGGATGGTGATGCTAGAACAACAACTGATTGTGGTCATACCAAAACCCGGAGGAACATGTAAGAGTAGCTCTATTTTTTAAAAAAAACTTGAGGAATGCTATACTTTTGTTGAGCTGAAGAGGAGTGGCGATACTGACTTTGTCTGGAAGAATCGCAAATGGATGCCCAGCAAAATTTAAAGTTCCGCGAGTTGCTGAAACTGGATGTTGTGTGAACAGCAAATGACAAATCATGAGAGCCAACTGTAAAGACAAGGATACCTACAAGAACACAGTAGTAGTCATTGTTGAAAAGTAAACAGTACACGTCTCCGGGGTGCAGTAGTAGTCATTGTTGAAAAGTAATCAGTTCCGACCATTTTGAGGAAAGAGCCCGGGTATGAACACACCGGAGGAAAGTACTAAGAGTCAGCGTACAGGTAATGTAAAAGAGAAATTTTTGGCCTAAATAGCACAGTTCCGATACGTATTTGTAAATATGACTCTCCTCGCATGGTGTTTGCAAATATAGCAGTCCGAACAAGTCTTACGCCACCACGTGTGCAATTACGGTCGCCCTATCCCGGAGAGGGTTTGTCTGGGCGGTCCGAACAAGTCTTACGCCACCACGTGTGCAATTACGGTCGCCCTATCCCGGAGAGGGTTTGTCTGGGCGGTGCGCACCGCACGGACACACCAAAATCCGTGCGCCCCTCGCCCGGTTACATCTTCACCTGACACGTGTCACGTCCGCACTCCCACTGCCAGGACAGCATGGTGTCCGCACGGCCACGGCCTGGACACGGCGTGTCCACACGGCCACGACCCGGACTTGCGACGTGCCGCCTGGTCGGCCGGCTCTGCCGGTCCCTCCTTGCCCGGATCTCACCCACGCCCGCCAGATTCCCTTCTCCGGATTACCCATCACCATCTATCACTCCCCCATCGCCATCCATCACCTTTACCCTTTATTCTCCGTCGCATCCATGTCTTTGCATGCAAGCCTTGCGCGTGGGAGAAAATCCGATTTATCCGGGTTGTACTCAGTTTCCTGTTCGGGGGTCCTCCACCACCACCCGGCTGTCCTGGGTTTCTCCGGTGCATTTTCAATAGGGTTCGGTATGTAAGGTTTCCATCGTTGGAAGGTCTCAGCTCATATCGCGCAGTTCAACATGCACTTGTGCTCGATGAACGCCCTATCGTACATCTCCGGGCCGACGATCCATTGAAAGAAGTTGCAACGCATCTCGGGCTGCCATTACACGTGCATGAAGTAAGAAACCTGTGAAATTCAACATAGGGTGTGAAAAAACGATGTGTGCGTAAGATTCTCTTACGAGGACATTCCCGCACGTGTAGTACGCCCAGGCGGCAATAGCCGGGTATGTCAACTGAATGATCTTCGCCGGCTGTTCGCACACATATTGCGAGTGTGGAAGCTCTAGTGGTACCAGCGCATCCTTCATTGAAAAATCTGTGTAGGGTTTAGCCCTCTTCACAAACCACTTGCGCTTCTGCAATATCTTCGTATAAAAGTTCACCGACGAGTCTGACATATTATAGGTCGACCTAAAACTCTGTAAAAGAGCAAGTAACACATAGTAGCATTTCATCCATTAATTTATCTCTATCAGGCTATGCGTTCACATAATTGGATTACTGGTATTTCCATCATACGTAGTGATTCTTCAGTCTGGAGGAATTCGTCAGCAAGCGAGCAAGGAGTCGAAGAAGACTTGCTAGTGAAGCCCTTGCTAACAACCAGTGGGTTAGGGATGTCAAACCATCCGTGGCCTTGCTGAGCACCTTCATGTTCACAGTACGCAACAGCTGCTCGCCAGCGTAACGGAGGAGTGCATGGTTGGCATGTGGCAATACCAGATGTTTCAACTCTAGACAGTGACACTTCATGTTCGGATCTCATTCCGAGCATCTGATCTTTCTTATTTTTAAGAAGAATGCATGTATGTAGTTTCTGTCGATTTTGGGGGAAAGAATTCGTTAGATATGATTTGTACATAGTATTCCTTACATATTTATATTTACACGTAACTTGTATATATTGTCCTTTAGGTCCATTGAAATAGACAAAAGGTTCATTCCAACACGGTATTAGAGCCATGAAACCCTAACCCTAGCCCACTATTCTCGAAGCGGCCACCGCCGCCACTGCAGCCGCTGTCGAGCCACCGCCCGAGCTCGCCTCTGTTTACTGTGCTCGCTGCATGAGCTCACCGCTCGAGCTCGCATCTACTTCACCGATGGCTTCTGTGGGTGGCTCCTTCGCCATTCCGCTCCCCCTGTTCGCAGAACAAACTTCCAGGAGTGTGTTGTTCACTTGAGGTTTCATCTCAACAACTAGCGACTCTAGGGTTATCTCACCGGAGAGCACCACTGTTCGCCTCGCCCTCACGCCGCCTCGTTTCGCTCGTTCTTCCCATTGGTGCGGATTAGGCCGCCAGAAGCTGCCATCGCTATTATGAAGGAGGCCCTAGAGCTCTATCAGTCTGAGCTGCACGCCTACGAGAGGTGGTAGGATGTCGAAGCTCGTGCTACCACCATCCTAGTGGGTAGTATGCCCGTGCCGACAACTTAACTGATGTGGGAGCGTCTCCGAGCTCACTACCAGCCGACGAGTGATGCTATGCACTTCTTCGCCGTGCACTAGACGCACTTCCTTCAGCAGCTCGATGCCACTGTGGACGATTTCTACCAACAAATGTCTGAGGTGTGACGTCACCTCGGCTGTCTGGGGCCGAAGTCTGCTGGATCTGTCCCTGCTGCATGTGGCTCCGTGCTCACCAGAAGACCCACCTTCTCTACGACTTACTAACGCGCCTCCGACCTTAGTTTGAGACTTTGCGTGCTCATCTCTTGACTCGCCACCTGCGCCAGACCTTGGTGGAGGTCCTCATTGGTGTTCATGCTAAGGAGATTAGTCATCGTAGCGCAGCTCAGATGCCAACTATCTTCTCAGTTTCAGCGTCAGCTCCTTCAGCACCGACCATGGTCCCTCCAGCTCCCGTGTCACTTGTGGTTGTTGTCTCTACTGGGGGTATACACTGCACCTACTGCCAGCGTTATGGCCACCGGTATCAGGACTGCTACAAGTGCAGGAGGGACTAAGGTCGCTGGGGTGAACGTCCACCGAGGGTTCTGGAGGCTCTTCCCACTCAGGAGTTAGCGTCTCTCGCTAGGGCTCCTCCGATGATGCCATGCAATAACTCCTCTCCTTGCTCTAGCGCATCGGTGTCGGCTTGTCCTCAGACTCCTCGGGTTTTGTTTGTCTGGTTCTTACTTCTCAGTAGTCTTCCTCGTCTCTGCCTCCTCCCTCGTCATGTATCTTATGTCCGTGGATCTTGGACTCTGGTGCTTCTTTTCATATGACACCTGATTCTACCCACCTCACCTCTGTGAGTCCCACAACTATTACTTCCACTGTTCAGACTGAAGATGGTACATCTCTTCCTATTACATGTCGATGCACCTTTTCTATTTCTTCCTTTCATATTCCCACAGTCTCTCATATTCCTCAGTTTACTATGCAGCTTATATCGGCTGGTCAGATCACTGACCACGATTGTCGTATTGTTCTTGGGTCTAACTCTTGTTGTGTTCAGGACGACCGCATGGGGACTCTGCTTAGTACTGGCTGCACCTTCCTTCTGTTGTCTTCACGACTTCACCAGCTAGTTAGCTAGTACCACAACCTTTGTTTTTGCTGCGTCTTCTACTACTTTCTTCGTCTAATGGCACCATCGTCTGGGTCATCTCTGCGGATTGCGTCTGTCGTCGCTAGTAGGTCGGTCTTTTCTTGGGTCTGTTTTTGGGTACACCACTTTATATTGTATGTGTTGCAAACTTGGCAAGTAGATGCAGCTCCCCTATCCCACTAGTGATTATGTTTCTACTCGTCTTTTTGATCTTGTTCATTCTGATGTTTGGGGGTACAGCTCCCCTCGTTTCGAAATACGTCATTGATACTATGTGATCTTTATTGATGATTATTCTTGTCATACTTGGATTTACTTCATCTCCTGTCGCAGTCAGGTTCTCTGTATTTACCAGATGTTCACCACCATGGTTCGAACTCAATTTGATTCGCACATTCGTGTGTTTCATGCTAACTCTGCTAGCAAGTACCTATCTGCTGCTTTGACTCGCTTTTTCGCTGAGCAGTGCACTCTTCCCATATGCTCTTGTCCTCGTGCTCACGCTCAGAATTGTATCTCTAAGTTTAAGTATCGTCACTTGCTTGAGACAGCTCGTGCTTTCATGCTTGCTTTTCTATTCTACTTCACTTCTGGGCTAGACTTGTTCATGGGTAGCCTGGCTCGGCCCGGTTCGGGCCAGGCTCGGGACTCTATTATCGGCCCGAAAGCCCGCTAAAATGTAATAAAAATAATAACCAAAACAATTTTTATTCTTGAAATGGATTAAATATTGCTGCTTATTCTAAAAAATTTTAAAAGTATTTTTAATCAGAAAAGTGAATTTTCGTGCGGAGTCAGGCTCAGGCCTGCCCATTAGATGCTGGGCTTTTCTGGCCTAGCCCGAAGCCCGGCCCGGCTCGACCTGACGTTTGAACATGTCTATTCTGGGCTGAGGTTGTTTCCACTCCTGCTTTCCTCATCAACATCCAGCGTTCCAGTACTCTTCATGGTTCTACTCCTATTGAGCGTTTCTACGGTCAGGCTCTAGAGTACAGTAACCTTCGCAGTTTCGATTGTGTTTGCTTTGTCATTCCAACTCGTGAGCGCACTAAGCTGACTGTTCAGTTAGTTGAGTGTGTTTTTCTTGGCTACAGTCTTGAGCATAAGGGTTATCGCTACTACGACCCTATTGCTCGTAGGATGAGGATCTCTCGAGATGTCACTTTCGACGACTCCAGGCCTTACTACCCTCGTTCCCCTACTGTCAACTCAGATTATCTTGTTGAGTCGATCTCCTTTATGACTTTTCCTAACCTCTAGCTTTCCACTTCTGTTTTGCTTCAGCCTCCACCATCTTCGCTTCCCTTTCCTTTGGCTCCACCTGTTCCTTCCCCTGTGGATGTTCCTTCCAGCTCTTTTGTTGAAATTCCACCTTTTCCCTTACACTACTCTCGCTGTCCTCGGTCTACTCCTTCTCCAGTTATGTTTTCGTCCTAGCTGGGCCCTATTCCCAGCTCTTCTTCTCCATCCTTGCTGGTCCTGCTCCACCACCTCCTAGATACAATCTTCGTGATCGTCGCATCGTCAGGCCTCCTAAGTGCTATGGCTTGGCATCCGCTGCTCTTTCTAAGCCTTTGATCTACCGTGAGGTTGCTTCTCACCCTGAGTGGTAGCTCGCAATTTCTGAGGAGAATGCTGCTTTGGAGCGTATTGGCACTTGGGATCTTGTGCTCTTACCTTTGTGTGTCACTCCTATCAGGTGCAAGTGGGTGTGCAAGATCAAGACTCGCTCGGATGGCTCTCTTGAGCGCTACAAGGCTCGTCTTGTGGACTGTCCTTGCCGTGGCCTCTGTTCGACAGTGGCTCATCTCTCAGCTGGACACCAAGAATGAATTTCTCACTAGCGAGTTGTGTGAGAAGGTCTACATGCAGCCACCCCTTGGGCCCTGGGTATTCTGTCACTAACGATATGGTATGTCGCCTTCGTCGCTCTCTCTATGGGATCAAGCAAGCCTCCTGTACTTAGTTTGACCGCTTCTCCTTTGTTGTCACTACTGCCAGCTTCTCTGCCAGTGATCACGACCTTGCCCTCTTTGTACACACCTTTCCTCGGAGTCGGACGCTCATCCTTTTCTGTGTGGATGATATGATCATTACTTGGGATGACTCTTAGTACATTGATTTTGTGAAGGAGTGTCTCAGTAAGCAGTTCTTGATGATTGATTTGGGTCCTCTTCGCTACTTCTTTAGGATTGAGGCCACTTCTATACCTACGGGCTACCACCTCTCCCATGAGAAGTACATTCATGATATCCCTTCTCGCGCTTGTCTCACTGATCAATGCATGCTAGACACTCCTATGGAGCATAGTATTCACCTTTAGCCCACTGATGGGAAACCTCTTGAGGATCTCACTCGCTACCGCCATCTTGTCGGGAGCCTCGTCTACCTTGGGATCACTCGACCTGACATTTCTCACCTAGTTCACATTCTGAATCAGTTCATTTCTGCCTCCACTTGGCTCCACTATAGTCATCTTCTTCGTGTTCTACGATATCTTCACGGGACCATCAGTCGTCACATTTTCTTTCCTCACTCTAGTTCCTTGCACCTTTAGGCGTACTCTGATGTGACCTGAGCTAGCGACCCTTCAGATCGCCGGTCTCTTTTTGCCTATTGTATTTTCCTTGGTTCCTCTCTGATTGCTTGGAAGACCAAGAAGCAGACTGTTGTTTCCCTTCGAGTACTGAGGCTGGGTTGTAAGCCATGGTGGCATTGACAGCTGAGATCACTTGGCTTCAGTGGCTACTCGAGGATTTCAGTGTTTCAGCTTCTGCACCAACTCCTCTCTTATCAAACAGTACTGGTGCGATCAACATTGCTCGAGATCCAGTGAAGCACGAGCCCACCAAGAATATTGGAGTAGATGCTTCGTTCATGATATCGCAGGTGCAGGACCACGTTATTACTCTTCAGTATGTGCATTCGGAGCTTCAGTTAGCAGATTTTCTTCACCAAGGCACATATTAGAGCTCATCACAGCTTCTACATCTCCAAACTCATTGTTGTTGATCCACAATGAGTTTGAGCCGGGGGGGTATTGGATATGAATTTTATACAGTGTTCTTTGCATATTTACATTCACATGTAACTTGTATATGTTGACCTTTAGGCCTATTGGAATAGACAAGGGGTTCATTCCAACAGAAATGACATCAACGACCAGAAAATGCAGCAATTAACTACTTTAGAATGACCAAATCTGTAGATGTACTAGCAATATTGTAATAACCCAAAAAATTTAGCCGAAAATCCCGAAGTTAAAAATACATGATTTTTTTTTAAATTTTTTTTTGTGTGTTATCGGTTGTTGTCTTATTTGTAGGTTTTTTTGGAGGTTATTTTAGCTGCATTCTTTCTCTAGAGATTTTCAAGAACAAGTAATCGGTTACAAGTTAAACTAAAAGTATTACCTTCAAAATATTATGAGAAGCTAAAACCCTAAAGCCAAAACCTAAGTCCAAATCCTATCTTTGAAATACTTAAGAATCAGTTGAAAATCTCTAAACAAAATTGGAACTAGGTCAAAACCAAAATGTTCGCCCATCCTCTTTTGTTTTTCTCTTTTCTTTTCGTTTTCCTTTTTCTCTCTCCTTTATTCTTAGCTGAATTGGTCTCGCCCTTTCCTGGCCCACCTCTCCCCTTGCCTTCCCGGCCTGCTCCCCCCTTGCTCTCTTGGCCCAGCCCCAACTGTGGCCCACCTCGCCGAGTGCCCTGGCCCAGCCTCACCCACGCACCACGCCGTTGCTGGGAGTTGGCCGCCAACCCGTCATTCAAAGTCGCTCTGCGTCGCATCCTAGGCATTGTCGCCCACGTCGCACGACGCTCAGGCCACCGGCTCCCTCCCTCTCCCTCCTACTTAGGGGCAACACCGAGACACCTTTGTCCCCTCTCGGCATTGCCCTCTCCACCAAGCCCAAGGGGCCCGAGCGCGGAGAGCTCTGTTTCCAGCCGCCCGAACCGCTAACGTCGCCCGAACCACGCCGCCGTCTTGGTGAGCTCCTCCCCTCGCCATGCGCGTCATCTCATGTTCCGGGACATGAGGCTCAAAACCCCTCACCCAATTTCCCATTTTGTCCATAGTTGTTCGTCATTGACCTCGTCTTCTTCGTTTCCAGCTAAAACCGCTTCTTCCGCTGTCACACTTCGCTCGATAAGCCTCAGCCCGATTCCTCCCCCTCGACCATCTCATCACGCCCCTTGAACTCTCTCGGTTGTTAATGGCGTCTTTCATTTCCTAGGTTGTCGCCGCCCCGTGGAGCTCGTCGTGTCACCTTGGGACATCGTCGACAGCCCTAGCCCAGCCATCCCAGCCTCCTATGTCCACATTGGTATGCTCCCCATGACTTGTAGATGCTCATGCGCGCGTCACTTAGGCTCGAACGTCACTGGCTGGTGGTTGCCCCCATAGGCCCGAGAGTGACCACCGTGGCCCTCGACGTCCGCACCAGTGGGGTCGCACGCCTCCTGGGAACCCATTTTGGGTAGTCCAAGGTGCCCCTGTGGCTCCGCTCGCCGGCGGCAAGCACGACCCGAGAGCACCAGTGCCTCCTCTGCTCTGGTTCAAATGGGGGAAGAGTATTGTAGAAGATACAATGTAGCTCGTTCATTAGTGTTTAACGACGGGATTAGGACAAGTTAATTACGGCTAGGTTAGTATGACATGTGGGCTCGGGAATGATTAGTGGGACGTAATTAAAACCAAAAAGTAACTGTGACTCACTGACATGTAAGCCCGACCTCGTTAAGTGCACAGTGTAGAACTACCCGTGGACCGGCACAGTGACACGTGGACCATGGTCTATTCACTGTTTCATGGACCAAGCCTGTACGGGTCGGGCCCCACCTATCAATGATTGTGGTCAATTCCAATTAGAAAATAAATAAAAAAGAAATTAAAAC
The DNA here is from genome assembly GCA_036346395.1 of Hsuehochloa calcarea. Classification (NCBI taxonomy): domain Eukaryota; kingdom Viridiplantae; phylum Streptophyta; class Magnoliopsida; order Poales; family Poaceae; genus Hsuehochloa; species Hsuehochloa calcarea. The sequence goes on along the minus strand of CM070604.1, from coordinate 3,356,830 downwards.
AGTAAGGGCCCTACCTGTTAGTCACTATAGGATTTTTTGAATAAAAAATAAACCCAAAAGGAAAAAATAAAAACCTGCAAGTCCCACCTGTTAGTGAGAGGATTCTCTCCCCCTTGTTAATTTCAGGGATTTATTTGGATTTAAAACTTTAAAGAGCTCGTTCTCTCTCGTTTTAAATCCAAATTGAATGATTCTTGTTTCTAAATTAATCTAAATTCAAACCCTACCCAACCAACTAGAAAAATATCATTTTTGGGTTTCATTTGAATTTTTGAATGCAATTTAAATTCTTTCGTGCTTATCCAAACTTGGTCATTTTCGCGTATATAGACACTGAAGCTCCCGAGGAACACCAGATCGAGCAAGACAAAGATCCTCATGGCCTTGAACAAGGCGAGTCAACACTTTGATCATTTTACATCTACTTTTAAATGCAAATTATATTTGATTTAAATTTAAATTATAAAATTGCACTGCTATGATTTATACAAATATGTTGATTTAGCTTGTAGCTAGTACCTTAAATGATAATTGCGTATAAACTTCCAATCCTTGAACTTGAACACTATCATTTACCACCCTAGAACTAATGGTATACATATTAGATACTAAGTCCGTATCTAAGTGGCATGCTTAGCCTTGCTTAGATACATTGACATGTGTGCAATGATTTGACTCGACATCATTTAAAATTTGAAACTGATATTGGCTCGTTGAGGTTGGAGTATGGCCGGTATGTTGGACTAAGAAAAGTATTTCAAAACAAAAGAAAACCCAAAAACAGATTTAGATTTGGGTGGCTAGAAAGCGTGGTGGGTGCTAGGAAGAGCACGTCATAGTGGGTATGAGGAAGTATCACCCAAGTCAATTAAGGATATGGATCTTGTGATGACCTCTCGTGTAAAAATAGTGCAATCACAAGTCTAAAATAGGTACGACCTGACTGATTAATTTGTTTGCCTCGACGTGGCTTCACAATTGGAGTGTGTGTGGCGTGCGTATGGGTAGAAGCCATAGGGAAACCACACGGCACAAGACGGGGCCTCCTGGACCCAAGGAGGTGGAAACCTTAGCGGGTGGGGATGCGTTGAGGTGGGGCATTGTAAAGGCCTTGTGATAATCATCTTAGTTGCACACCTACGGAAGTGTGTCAGACAGACATTATAAGTTTATTATCTCTTGTGGGTAAAGTGTATGAATTCTGCAGAGTGGAAAAACTATCTAGATAACTGTGTCCATGGTCATGGGTGTTGCCGAGAACTTGCTTGAAGTAGTTTTTATTTTTCTTTTATATAAAATAAATTGGGGGTGGAATGAAAAGATGGGTTCGAACTTGCTTGAAGGAGAATTGTACACTAATTATTCTAATTGGAACTTGGCTTTGCGCAAATAAATAAACCATGAACCCTCCTTTGATTAAGCCTTGCATCTAATTTAACTGAATTTTGTGTGTTGGTTCACAGAGTACGGTTGTGTACTCACACTCGCATATAATAACAACATTCAGAACCGTCTGATCAAGACTCCTATGCCTACTTCGTGGCAGCTGGACCAGATGGGGAAGATGATGGAGGAACTTAGGTTGGGACTCTAGTTGTTTGTCTATGAGCAGAGTGAATGTATTCACCTTTTGCCTTTTGTTTTCGCTCGTATCTCTACTTTATGTATTGAAACCCTATGGTTAATGTATTGGTCTGTTGTGCCCCTTTTGTAAGACAATCGGCCATACGGCCTATTATGAATCAACGATATATCGTATGTGTTATCTAGTGATACAGAGAATAGTACAATTTTACACCGTAGACTCCGAGTTATAAATTTGAGGTCTGACAAATATACTAGTAGTACTAGCATTACTGTTGTACCACTGGTTACTGGAAATCGGTCGCATGTTCATATACATTAATACAAGTTCCCAATCTTGTCAGCTATATCACAGAAGCCAAGAAATTATGTTCTTAGCACGGTCATCATACACCAGGCTTGCGAGTAAGTAGCATGCTACCAATGCAAGAGCAATGAGCCCTCCAGAGACAATTCCAAAGAAAGTGCTAGACGCAACTTGGGCTGTCGTAACGTGGAGGTTGGATCTCCTGAAGGAAGAGTTGCAGTGGTGAATGAGGATAGAGCCACATAACTTTGGGTTTCCAGTGAAGCTACAATTCGAAAATGTATCGAACTGACCTCCTGACATTTTGTATCTTGTGCATATCTTGAGTTAGTTTGTTTCTACTCCCACTCAGCTCACTATAGTCATCTTCTTTGTGTTCTACGATATCTTCATAGAACCATCACTCGTCGTCTGTTTTTTCCTTCTTCCAGCTCTTTCTAGCTCCAAGCATATTCAGATGCTACCTAGGCTAGTGATCACTCTGATCGCCGGTCTCTTTCAGCCTATTGCGTTTTTATTGGTAGTTCTCTCATTGCTTGGAATATTAAGAAGTAGATAACAGTTTATCGTTCTAGTGCTGAGGCCAAGTTACGAGCTATGACTTTGTTGACTGCGGAGGTTACTTAGCTACAATGGTTACTTTAGGATTTTGATATTTCTATTTCAGAACCCACTCATCTTTCGTCTGACAGTACATGGGCTATTAGTATTGCTACAAATCCGGTGAAGCATGAACTTACAAAGCATGTTGGTGTTGATGCTTCATACATGCGGACCCAGGTGTAGGATCAGGTTGTTGCTCTTCAGTATGTGCCTTCAGAACTTCAGTTGGCAGACTTCTTTACAAAGGCGTAGACCAGAGCCCAGCACAGCTTCTATCTCTTCAAATTTAATGTTGTTGATCCACCGTAAATTTAAAGGGGGTGTTAGATGTGTATTATATAAGAGGTTATTTGCATATATATCATATATGTATTTGTATATATATTAATATATTGATCTTATAATAAATACAAGCGTTAGTCATAACAGGTCTCACCCTTGAAGCTACTGCCTATAATCAGGGTGCTGAGCTTCTTGGAGCTCTTGAGGATTCGAACTGTACCCATGATACTTGTGAAAGAGATATTTGCAAGTCATAGGAACGAGAGGGATTTCAGATTCCTTATTCTAGGTGACAGCTGGCCATGAAAATTGTTGCTAGACAGCCGCAGTGCGACTGTATTGCTGCAAGAGTATATGCTTCCTGGAATGGTGCCTGTGAAGTTGTTGGAGAAAAGATCTAGAACTCTTAGATTGGATAAGGGTGGAGAGGTTGGCCTTCGCAAGCTCTGCACTGAAGCTGTTGCCCCTGAGGTTTATGAGTTTGAGATTACTGCAATTGCCTAGAGCCGGTGGCAGCTCCCCGGACATGCTGTTGTGGTCCCAGTGGAGCTCCTCCAGTCTCTTTAGCTGGCCTATAGAATCCGGTATCTCGCCGGTGAGCCCATTCTTTCCAAGATCAAGGATACTGTCAGATTGGCGAGTTTGACGATGTTTGCACTGTTGAGATTTCCTTGTAAACCATTGCCAGGAATTGTCCCACTGAGATTGTTGTGACCGGCCCCGAGCACTCTTAGCGTGGAGCAATTGCCGAGCTCAGCCGGAATGCCACACTGAATTGGTTGTAAGTGTTAGATTGGAAGGTGTTTCGGCTTTCTGTATACATAACGTCTTCTTTTTTTAGGGATCATGTGTTCATATGATAGCTGTACGTGTTCATATGATAGTTGTACGCGTTCACATAATAATTGTAATATATATATATATATATATATATATATATATATATATATATATATATATAATGTGTGTGTGTAACACTCTGATTTTAACGATCAAAGATAGCGCTACTTTTCTCGCTTACATGGTATTAGAGCAGTGCCGCTCTTGAGCCGTCGCCTCCGCAGCTTCCGCCGCGTCGCTCCTGGGAGATGATCTTATCTCCATGATCTCTCCCGGGGGCTGCGCAATTCATAGTTTAAGTTATGTCACCGATCATCCGATCAGCTACCGATTAGAGTTTTTTCCTGTCATCTTCAAATGAGGTTTTCTCTATTTTTCCAATCATAGATCGGTTTGCATTGCCCTATCGACCTGTCGACGTTCCTCAGCTCCGGACTTCACCGCCTCGGTTTCGACCTCTCCGACGCCTCCTCTCTTTCAATGATGTCGTAGCGTGATGCGGCGCGCTCGTCGACACGGCCCTCCCTCCACGGCTTTCCGAGCGCCCCGTCTAACGTCGTCATCACATCGGATCGTCATCGCCGGACCGTCGTCCGTGAGACTTCCGTCTTCACCGAATTTAAGTCTAGTCTGAATGTCCGTCTTGACGACGTTCCGACTGCGGGGGCGTGTTAGACAGGATGGTGTCTCGGCTTACTACATGCATGACGTCTTCTCTTTCGAAGGATCACGTGTTCACATAATAGTTGTACACGTTCACATGATAGTTGTACGTATTTATATAATAATTGTACACGTTCACATGATAGATATAATCTATATATGTGTAACTCATATACTCTGATTTTAACAATTAAAGATAGTGTTATTTTCCTCACTTTTGGCCTGTAAAGCTGTTGTGCCTGGCTCTGAGCTCCACCAGATTGTTCATCACCTCCCATGCTGTATATGGAAGGTGGCCTCTAAAGAAGTTCCATGAAATGTTCAGTACCTACGGAGGCCGGAACTTGGTAGTCGAAGATGGAATCTCTTGCAGGACTCCTGAGAGGCGGTTGAAGCTGACGTCGATGACGACGATGCTCCCAGAGTACAGGAGCTCCACCGGCAGGCTTCCGGTGAACGAGTTGCAGGACAGGTTGACGTGCAGCAGTCCTATGAGGTTGCCAAGCGACGGCGAGATGCGCCCCTGGAGGCCCTTAGAAGGGAATTGTGGACTGTTTTAGCCTCATTGTGCAACAAAAATTCTAAAAATAGCCTCATTAATTTCAAAATACCAAAAATAGCCCCGTCAGACAGACGTCTTTGCCGGGGACGGCAAAGAACCTAGTTCTTTGCCGTCGACGACAAAGACGCTGGTAATCTTTCCGTCTGTGGGCAGCACCTGGTGCTTGCCCCGTGGGGCAAATTTTTTTTTTCAAAAAATTAATTAATAATATTTGTTGGGAGATTTTTTAAATATGCAAAATGAGCTCAAAAAATTATGAAATTTTTTGTGGAGCCTCCTCGCATAGTTTTTCTGCTTGTGTAATTTTTTTGAAATTTTATGCATTCTAAGTTTTTCTGCAAAATTCTTTAAAGTCTAATTTTTGTAGAAATTTTCTAATATAGCAAATGAGGTCCAAACATTATGAATTTTTTTTGCCATACTCCCTACACAGTTTACTTGATTGTGTAAATTTTACATGATTTTATATGCTTTGAAATTGTCTCGACAAATTCAGGGTGTAGGTCTCAAAAATTAGGACGAGACGTTTCGAAAATTAGGATTTTATGATTTCATGTGACTTGAAATGTGCGAAGTTTAGTACGACATGACTACTCTTGGCCGCCATGGTTCTTGATCACATTTCTTTGGTGTCACATTTCTTCTGTACGAAGCAGAGTACAGACATCCCATTCTTTGGTGTCATTTTAAGGGCATATCTGAATAAAATTTTCTAACATCTCCTCCGCCCTTGAATTGATATGCCCTTAAAATGACACCAAAGAATGGGATGTCTGTACTCTGCTTCGTACAGAAGAAATGTGATCAAGAACCATAGCGGCCAAGAGTAGTCATGTCGTACTAAACTTCGCACATTTCAAGTCACATGAAATCATAAAACCCTAATTTTCGAAACGTCTCGTCCTAATTTTTGAGACCTACACCCTGAATTTATCGAGACAATTTCAAAGCATATAAAATCATGTAAAATTTACACAATCAAGTAAACTGTGTAGGGAGTATGGCAAAAAAAATTCATAATGTTTGGACCTCATTTGCTATATTAGAAAATTTCTACAAAAATTAGACTTTAAAGAATTTTGCAGAAAAACTTAGAATGCATAAAATTTCAAAAAAATTACACAAGCAGAAAAACTATGCGAGGAGGCTCCACAAAAAATTTCATAATTTTTTGAGCTCATTTTGCATATTTAAAAAATCGCCCAACAAATATTATTAATTAATTTTTTGAAAAAAATAAAAAATTTTTTTGCCCCACGTGGGGCAGCACCAAGGTGCTGCCCCTGGGGACGGCAGCACCAAGGTGCTGCCGTCCCCGACGGCAGCAACTTGGTTGCTGCCGTCCCCGACGATACCAGACATCGCGTCGTGTTCGACGGCAAGAATTAGGTTGTTGCCGCCCCGACGGCAGACGACGCACGACGGGGCTATTTTTGGTATTTTGAAATTAATGGCGCTATTTTTTTAATTTTTATCACAAGAACGGCACTAAAACACCCGTAACTCCTTAGAAGGCAGGGAGACATGGGTCACTGTCTCATTCCAGCCACAGGTGATGCCTTCCCATCTGCAGCAGTCAGTGCCATTCAGCCAGGACGCCGCGAGGCTGCTGCCGGCATCCGGCGCCGGCTCGACGTCGGCGAGAAATTCCAGCAGTGAGAGCTCTTCTTGCAGCGTACATGCCGTGGTGGGGTAAGGAGCTATTGTCAGCAGCGCCATGACGACGATGACCGTTAGTACTCCGAACGTATGGCTGAAACTTCTGCCATGAGAACTGGAGGCACAGGGCAGGTGGTGGTGCAGAGCATTTGGACGCATATTGGCAAATTGAGGGGTACTAGGAATGAACTAGATCCTAAAGCCTACTTAATTAAACAGTTGAACCGAAAGGACAATGTCATGAAAGAAACGAGGATAGCATGCGGCTGTTTGAAAAAATAGGGATAAAAGGAGATATAAATTTTTATGTAAAAATCTTTTGCAGAGGAGGGTGAATAGACGTTTTCTTAATTTTCGCTTAATCAAATTCAACCTGAACTTTTCTTCAATAGCTATGAAAGCTAAGAAGATCAGTAAATGCACAGAGGAAGCCTGGTGCTGAATCCGATTAACCTCTTAAACACAAGACTCAAAAATGGAGGTTTGATCTCACTAGGGCGGTCTGACCGACGACCAACCGCATGGCTCAATAGTGGCGGTTTGACCGCCGTTAGAAATCGGTCGACCGCCCCGACTGTAACCAAGTGCGATGCATTTCTAAATCAAAATAAAATTCGGTCTAACTTTTGATTTACCCGATAAAACTTGATCAAATTTGGAACACACCTCCCTAAATATATTTGGAACCTATTCCTAGCAATGATCGTCCAGATCCACGTCAAAGCCTTGACCTTTTTAGGTTTTACCAAAGGAGGGCTCAAAACCTAGCAAAATGAAAAACTTGATCCAAATCTTGCTTATGGGGGATTGATGATCCTAGGAGTATTCCCACACATCATAGCAAGATAAAAGAGGTCAAGAGACCAACAAAAAACAACCGGATCAAGGAAGCACCAAAATCATCAAAAGAGAGGAAAACACAAGAGGCCTCATATTGGAACAAACATCCATAGATTGATTCAAGATGCTGCTTGTTACAGCCACTCCCTCAAGGAGGACAAGAGCTCAATCCAAGAGCGCACACACAAATCACCTCTCTAGAACCTAGCCTCTCCTCTCCTCTCCAAACCCTAACCCTAACTAGGGTTTTTACAAATGGAGTGCTTGGGGGCTGTTTTCCAACCCCCTCTATTTATAGTAAGGCCTAGGGTTTTAGAAGAGTTCACCTAATGGGCTCCCGTTAAGGTCCAATACAAACGGGACACATACACACGCATTACAGTTGAAGCAATCGCCTGCTTCGCCACGTGTAGCTTGATCAGCGACTCTCATCATGTCGGCAAGTCTCTCCCGTCCGAATCCCATCGGAACCTCCAAGACACTTGCACTGACCCCACGCCGCTTGATCCAACCAGCTGCAATAAACTGTCCGTTCGAACCATCTTGTCCATTCTGCGCCACGCTTGAGTCACACGACCTCACCCGGCATCCATGATCGTTCTGGACCTCAGCTCTCCAATCTTAGTCCCGATCCTCCTCACCGTTGACCTGCAAGCCACCTACACAGCAATAGACAAAGAAATCGTCTCCGAGAACAAGTTCCTCACAACTTGACACACGTTAGCTCAACCATGCAATATGCAACATTAAAGTATTGAAACTCATGCACTAGACATAACCAAAACACAACGCCGCCAAGAAGGCCGACGAACAAGTGTAAACCGGTCTGACCTCCATACCTGGCCGGTCTGACCGATATCAAGCCGGTCTGACCGATTTTATAACGCCGGTCTGACCGCCCAAAATGACTTAGCCAAAATTCCATCAAGGAAATCTGAAACTCTCTGGAATTTTCAATTGAATAGAACTTTTGACTGGAAGCTCCAAAAAATATGAGACCACATGCAGGAGACTCCCCTCTCTTACCTACATACTCTATTTTTAGCCTAGCTCCAAACTCACCCTAAAGCTCTGGCCGGTCGGACCGGCAATGCTTGCCGTCGGATCGCCATCTGTTGGGCCGGATCACGGCTTGGCGGCCTGATCGGCCGAGACCGACGACTTGGATTCTTTTCTGAAAATGCGAGATTCGGCAAACCAACAACGTCATTGCCAATTGACTCACCATCCTAAGATGATGTACATATCCCCACGATATCCACATAGCTGAACCATTAACGGTCTTTAAATAAACACAACTATCATAATCAGACCGCTTAAAATCATGAGAGAACATAAAAGAGTCAAATATCTTGTACTATTGCTTAGGAGATTGCTTCAAACCATAAAGAGATTTTTTTAATCTACAAACAAGGTATTCTTTTCCAAGAATAATAAAACTCACAGGTTGGTCCATATAAATATCTTCTTCCAACTCCCCTTGTAGAAATACAGTTTTAACATCTAATTACTCAAGTTCATAATCATACATAGCAACAATACTGAGTAAAGTGCTAATAGAACTATGCTTCACAACTCGGGAAAAGACATCGTTAAAGTCAATACCTGGAATCTGACTATAACCTTTGGCGACCAACCTTGCTTTATACCTTGCTGGTTCAGTGGGAGAAATACATTCCTTTCTTTTGAAAACCCACTTACAATGAACATTTTTCTTCTCCTTTGGCAATTTCACTAGTTCTCAAGTATCATTCTTTTCAAGTGACTCCATCTCATCATGCATAGCAGTTATCCACTTATTACAATCAGTGAAGTCAATAGCCCAGAGTATGATGAAGGTTTTGTATTACCTTCAATTTCTTTTGCTACCCTCAAAGCATAAGCAACAATGTTAGCTTCTTCAATCAACCTCTTAGGTGGATTAATCTCCCTCCTAGGTCTGTCAACTGCAATAGACCGTTATGGTGGCTGCTCAACAATAGGGGGATTTTCAACAATAGGTGCATCATGAACAATAATATTTTTCTTATCTGATGTGTTATCTGAACCAACAAAATGATCCACCTAAACACTTGAATTCTGCTCACTCTCAACAGGAACATTAGTAGGTAGTTTATCATGAAGCATAGCAGATTCATTAAAGATAACGTTTCTACTAATCACAACCTTATTTGTTTCAGAATTTCATAACTTGTATCCTTTAACACCAGATTTATAACCAAGAAAGATGCACTCTAAGCTCTAATTTTCCATTATCAACATGAGCATAAGCAGCACAACCAAAAACATTCAATTCTGAATAATTTGCTAGGGAATCAGACCATACCTCATTTGGAATCTTCTTTTCAATTGCAATAGAGGGTGACCGATTAATAAGATAGCAAACAGTGGAAGCGGTTTCAGCCCGAAAACGCCTATCCAAACATGCATTAGACAACATGCAACGGGCCTTGGTAATGATGGTCATGTTCATACGCTCAGCTACACCGTTTTGTTGAGGAGTATGGGGAACGGTGTAGTGCCTGACAATGCCTTCAGTCTTGCAATATGATTCAAATTCATTAGAACAGAATTCCATTTCATTATCAGTGCGAAGTTTCTTTACCTTCTTTTCAGTTTGCCTTTCAACCATAGTCTTCCACTCTTTAAATTCAGATATGTTGTGCCCACTTTTCTTGCAATATTTGCACGACTTGTACTTGCCTCTTGACTTCGACCGGCTCTTGTAGCCGTTCGAACTTTTGCCTCGAGATCTATTGTTTGGGTTCTTCTCCTTTTGTCTGCCACGAACAAACAAGCCTTCTCTTTGCGAGCTTGAATTTTCAGAAGGTACCATCTGTTTCATCTTCTCCTTAGCATGCAAAGCTTCATAAACTCCATTAAGCATGAGAGTATCTCTACTACATAATATGGTATCTCTAAAATTTGAAAAATAACTAGGCAAGGAACACAAAAGAATAAGACACAAATCTTCATCATCATATTTTACTTCCATTGACTCTAAGTCAGCAACATCTCCTTAAACATCAAAAGATGATCAAGCACGGATCCTCCCTCTTGCAATTAGTGAGAGTACAATTTCTGCTTGAGATGCATCTTGTTGGTGAGATCCTTTGTCATGCAAATTTGTTCCAACTTCAGCTGTAACATCCCAAAAATGGATTTGTGTTTCAAATGTAAGAAAATCAGGAGAAGTTAAAACATTTCTTGCATCTTGAAGTCATTGATCATTTCTGTAATTCTTGATTAAGGAATTATGGAAATCACAATCAGAATCCTCTTTTGACTCCAAGCAAAAACCTTTGTGGCCTAGGTCTTGTGCCAAACCCTTGGAGATATTTCTCCTAAGTTCTAGGGAGGTTTGACAACACCTCTGAATTACCTCATGATTTTTAGAAATCATTTGGTAATCCTTGAAGGCAAGTCAAATTCGGTCAAACCCTATTTCTCTTCTTCTGGAATTTCTGGGGGAAAATTCAGTGTATGAAAACCTCTGAAAATTTTATGGGAGGTTCCTCCTACTGTCGGCAATCTCCAGTTAAAATATCGTAAATTTTGGAGCTTGCTTGGTACCTTAAATGGTCCCTCAAAAAAACCAGTTGTTCTAGCTCAAACCCTAACTGGTTTGCACTGTTCCGTAGGTTCGAATTGGGCTCGGGCTCGAGCCACTGGACTCGGTCCCGCCCACTAGCCGTATCAACACGGTCGTCGGGCCGGGTCGGAGCCGTTGGATCGGCATCGAATCGTCTTCGACCGGCCGAACGATGGAGTCGTCGTGGACCACTCGATCTAGCTCAGCCTTCCGATTTCAATCCGACGACCAACGAGTCGTCTCCTTCCTCTGTCCGCACGCGCGTGAGCCCCTGCCATGGCGTGCGCAGAGGAGAAAAGCGGTGGCGTGCAGTCCACTCTATGTCCACCTTTAAACGGCTAGCTCTGCGCGCATTAAATGCATGTCGCACCCCTACCTCATTAGGCCATGACTCAACTGCCCACATCGCTCTCAAGTGCTCTCATGGCAGTGTTGACCCGACTGGAAAAATCCGGCCATTGCTCTCTGCCATTGCCCTATTTAAACTCCTTTGTGCCTCACACTTAGCTTCCTTTAGCACTTTCGCAACTCCAGCTAGCATTCACCATCTTGCTTGAGCTGCAGTTCCTAGCAATCTCCTCGACCGCCATTGTTGGGTGTGGAGCTTACGGTGGAGGCGGTGCAGTGGGGATTTTCTTCTTCAAGTCTTGGCCCCCTCTGCTTCCCCTTCGCTCTCTGGAGCTTGACCCTCACTCGGTGTGGTTCTCTCTTTGCTCGGTCATTGTGGCCTAGTGAGGACCTCACCGCATCCGCTCGGTCACTGTCGCGGAGCACTCCGTGGGACTCGGTCGTTCTTCACTCGTACTTTCGTATTGCCCTATAGGAGCTTAGGTGTGTTTTCATTGCCCTTTGGTATTGTCCGTTCGGGAGTTCTCCCGAGCCATACCTGTTTGACCGCACTCCGTGGTCGTACCCATCAGCAGCAGCAACCATACTTCGACCAAGATCGCCGCAGGCAAAACGTTAAACCTTTAGACACTCAACCCCGCCCTTGGTTGGGCGCCTCGTGGTCGAATTTCACCAACATCGTAGTTTGGTCGTTTCACCAGTGCGTGATTGTTGATGGGTAAATAGGTCGTTGCGTAGTCCCCAGACCTTATAATTGTAAGGGAAAGGCCTACGAGTGATTGTAAGTTCTCCTACAATCACCCCCGTAGTCGTAAGTCTCACTACGACTATGGCGTGATCATAGGTCCTTCTGCGACCTTTACCCAATCGAAAGTTGTATCGTGACCTGTACCTCGTCGTAAGTCATACTACGACTATGCCCGGGTCATAAGTACTTCTACGACGTGTACCAAGTCGTAAGTCTGCCTACGACTAGTACACAGTCGTACGTCCTTCTACGACCACTACCTGGTCGTAAGACCTTCTCTTGGTCGTATCTTTAGCATTAAGAATCTAAATCAATTGATTCTTGCTGCTAAATTTCTTATAAATCAGTACCTAGCTTCGGTAAGATTTTCAGAAATTTTGTAGAAAAGTTTGCTGTTGAGTCTTTGCATTTTATTCGTTCTTATTGGTTGCTTTTCGCCTTCTCGTTAGGATCCGAAGAGCACATCGACAATATTGTCGACCCTCAGCAACATCCTGACCCACAGCAAGCAGGCAAACAGTTTGATCATGTTAATCCTATTGTTTTTCAAGTCTACTATATTGATTTCAACTCGTATGTATGCATTGCTATTTTGCTGTTAAATTATGGCTAGTGTCCTATAGTTGCATAATCTATAGGACTTGTTCATCCTCTACTACCATGAGCTTAGGTTATTGGCTGTGGTCGGAGTTCGATGGATGAACTCTGGTCACTTAGTAGCTTTCGATTTGAAATTGCTTAGGAATGCTTAGCTTCGGTAGCACTGGGCGATCATCGATTGTAGTCGATGGTCTTGATCACACAAAAATTATTATTCTTCCATTATGTCCAACACTTTGTGCTTTGTTAGTTTTGCAAATCAAAAACTGAAAATGAAAACTGATTTGGACTTGGGCATAATGGTATGTTGGTGTGGTGTTTTTGGGTGTGATCGGAATGGTGCCCAAGTCATCAAGGACCGAACATCTTGTTACACTAAACTAAGCATTATTGCGTACTAACCACATGAGGGTTATATGAGACTCCTCTTGACTTAGTACTTTGGCGTGTGTTATCTCCGAGTCGCAGGAGGAAAAGTTTTGTGTGTGTGTTGTGTGAAACAGGCTATGTGTTCTTGTGTTTGTGTTGGGTGTGCGGTGGTGGGGATTGCCGGAAGGTTCTCCACCTCGAGGGCGCCGCAGCTTGTCCAAGGCTTTACCTGTGATTTAGTAGTTGTCCGAGGTGGGCCACGACCCGACACAACGTATGGGTTTCTATCCATACGGCGACTCAAGTTAATACATAATATTGGAAACGCCTCGTAGGACTTAGTCGTGCTTAGGCAGATACCAAAGGAAGTGTGCTTAATCATGTGGCAAAAGGCGGTCTGACATGTGGGTAAGTTGGTACACCCTGCAGGGATAAAACTATTCGAATAGCCTCGTCCTAGGTTATGGACACGCTTGGGGAGGTCTTCCAAGAGTTAGACTACAACCTTTGTTTTCAAACTTAAAACTGGTCGTGGGTGGTATGAATGGGTAATTCATGCTATTGTCGTGGTGACTGGCGGGTTAGTCACTTCCAGGTTTGTTGTTGTCATCTATCTACTGTTATATTGTTGTCATTTGCCATTATTTGAACATTAAAAACAGATTTGTTAAATTGCTTTCAATCTATTACATTATTGCAAATGGAAACTTGCTTTATGCTAAAATGAAACATACAGCCTCCACTTCAATGAACTTGCATGTAGTATATGTACAGGTTTGTTATTCCACATGTAATTCTTGCGAGTACATTCAAAGTACTCACCGGCTTTTGCCGGCTGCTTTTGTTTGCAGGGGAGGAAGGTGAGCCCCAAGGGCTTCACTTTTGTGAAATGTGCGGTGGATTCGACGACTAGCTTGGCGGTCCGGTCGGTTGCCTTGTGGGTTAAGGGCAAACTGGTCGGCTCTTTTGCTTATAGCCATCTTATGGCACTTTTGCTTCCGCTGTCTATCTTCTTTTGTCCATGGATATATTTGGTCGGTCGGCCTCTCTTTTGTAAATTGCCATCTTCTATTTATGTTATATTATGGATTGTTGTTTATGTTTCGGTTCTATGTGAATGAATGGAATTGATGCATGAACTTTGTAAAGATGTGTGTATACTGCATTTCTGGGAAGTATACATGTCTCGAGTCTCGGATTATCTGCTTTGTGATGCTAGGACCGAATGGATGGTTAAGCATTACAAGCCGGATAAACCGGGGTCTCACATCAGCCATAATGCAGCAAATGTCTTCTGCTTCAAAACCTCCTGTAAAATATCATTTGATAAATGAAGTTGAATCTGAGATAAAACCTTACGGTCTTTGCGCTTTTCATCTGCGGTCCATGCGGTAGGTTGTTTCTCAAATCCTTCCAATGCATCATCCAAATATATTTGTGCCAACACAGCCCTCATCTTAACTTGCCACAACGAAAATCTTGTGTCTCGACCCAGAAATGGAAGATCATATTTCAAAGTTGCCGTGAGGAATAAAACCTGAAATTTACTAGTACTGATATGTGTAAACCTAGCAAAAACCCTGACATCTTTGGTACACCTTTTGTGTACGCGAATCAAAGATCTTTAAAAATCCTAGTACTTTTCGTGAACACGTAACAAATTTCTCTAGAAAATCTACAAACCGCGGCACTTCTGGATTTAATTCTTCATGGGATATCTTCTCTGCATGATTTGGATTGCTTTTTTTTTGTTTGGTACCACTACGTGCCGCAGATTCCTTCGTTTGCAATTTTTTTCTTGTCTGCTTTCTTCGTTTGCAACGCGAGGCGAGCGGACATGCCGAGGACTCGAGGCTGACCAAGGCGAGCGAACGCTGTTGGTCGATGCTGGCGCTCAAGGACGAAGCGACGAAGGACGATGGCCACGGGAGACACTCCGTGCGAGATGATGGGTTCGGATGACGACGCTGGCGCCGAAGAAAAAAAACACTAGACGAAGATGCGCTGCTACACGTGACGGCGGCTGGAATAGATCTATTTTTTCGTATCTCTCAAACTCTAAACTCCTGTGCTTTGATACTACTTGTTATAAAAAATAGAAACAAAAGGAGACACGAATTTTTACGTGCAAAATCCTTGCGAGAAAAAAACCACGACGCCAACTGACGTTGATAACTATAGGAGGAGTGTTTACCAATCACATGATATTACAATGAGGCGTCAACTTTCTCTGTGCAGTTTAAAAGAGGTATATAAAGGAGTAATATGATTTGGAGTTCAAGTAAAAAAAAATTATCTGCTAATTTAGTATTTTTTAATATAACTATATTAAAAATTCGAATCACATGTCTCGATACAGGCCCGTGCAGTTCTTTGTCATCTTTACCAACGAATATGCGACGAAGCCGGCTTGTCGGCAAAGATCGGACGCGGATTCGCTGAATTGCAGACGGGTGGAGACCCCTGAGACATGACCGCACAAAAGTTTACGGCCAAGCGACATTGTGTGCTACCCAATTCACCAGCTGGACGATGGTGTCACAGACCGGCTTGGCCATCTGACATGGTCATACTATCTTTCTAACTAGTGACTCGTTTTACTGCTAATGATAAGTGTTATGCCAGGAAAAAGAAAATCATCATTAAAAGCCAGACACCAGACAGCCAGAAACAAGACTGTTTGCACCTACATCATCTTGATGTTACAAGCTATGCTAAAAGGAGGTCAAGTTATACGCAGTCCCCTTTATTGGTACACGACATACGAACGAACTGGTGGCCTTTACAGACCCAAAAAAAAAAAAGAATCACACCAGGATTTACAAAATGTACAGCTAATATTTTCAATTTTCAGTGTGTCAAAATGCATACCCTTGGTTTCTCTTCAGTTCTGGGCGTCAGGCAAGAAGAGATACCGGAATTTTGAATCGAACGGGATGACGCTAAAACTGCGCACTCCAAGAAGCCGCTGCTTGCGTGACGATGACGTATCTTGGATCGCTGCGACCTGGTCTGGTGTTAAGTGACGGCAGATCCAGTCGGCAAGCAGAGAGTCCTCCACGGTGCCCTTGGCATAGCTCTGCAGTAACTTTGGGACTATGAGCTTTCCTTTGTCATTTATACCAACTGATGCTTGGATGTAGTCTCTCATTGATTCCTGAAGCTCCCGTCGAACATTCTCGGCGGAGAAAATCCTGACCTGTGTGATCGCAATTTGTCATTTCCAAAATGTGGATTGGCAGGAATTCAGATTTCACGATTCTTATGACAGTTTTTGCTATGGATACTGGAACTTAAAAGAAGATTCAAAACTAGCTCTGAAAGATCATAATCTTATCATGTTTAAGAGACGTATAGTAAATTAGTAATGCTCAATTGTACTAAGGTATGTTGATGAAGGTTTTAACTCTCAAGAACTATAGATGAAAGCATATGAAGTATTTCATCTGAGTTATAAAGCCCATCCTTACAGTTGATTTTAGCAATCTAAACAAGAGCATAACAAAAACATACTGGTAGTTTTGGTTTCTTTGACAGATTCTCCGTGTATACATGTTGACAGGACAAACTAAGAAACACTCATTCACTTACAGCAGGTGAAGAGAACATTCCACAACTAAGTGCAAACAACACCAGGGGCTCGGTGTCATCAATTGAGTATTTCTTGTGCTCCTCGGCAACTCCGAACTTGTGAAGGTCTAACATCAAAGACTGCAAAGGAGAAAAACAGTAAGATGCATCATGACTTGCATGACAAACAAACAAAATTGAAGAATGAGGAACAGAGTAATACAAGTTGTGGCCGGTGTACTGGAGTCTTCATCTTCAGAATCACAAACTCTATTTCAGCTGCACTGAAGGACTGTCCGCCAACCATGTAACAGGCCTGCAACATTAGCTCGAGTTGGTTAATATCTTATTAAAGAAACATGAGTATAAACCGAAGAGATACTCCACTAGACAAACCTTCTGCATTAGCGAGAAAAGCTTAATGTCATTCCCAGGAACCCCATATGCTAAATATGCCTGCAAGAAAGCATGCACATCATTCAGCGAGTAAGCAATCAAGAGTAACAGCAATGCGTGGTCCAGAATAAATGACAGTGCGACTGGTTTTCCAATATAACATTCACTAGTACTACTGAGAAATTGAAACTACCATAAAAACTAGTGACATAATATTAAAGCAATGTTGCCTTATAAACTATGGTGACATAATACTAAAACAGCAAACTATTTTGCTAAGGAAGACCGAATACATGTTGACAGGTTCATCTTTCCATTATGCTAAACAAATCACTAAGTAACAGTTAGTACTTACATGCATTATTAACGCATTGTACAGGTTAATCCAAAATGCTAACCGCTCATCGCAGCTCATACAAGTAAGATCAACCTTTGATAGTTGTTCCACGAGGGACCTGCAGACAAGAATAGCTTAAACGATTAACGGCAATTGCCTTAAAGTCATGCTATAACATGTAGAACATCATTTGTTCACAAAACCAACGACAACTAGTGCTTTATTGCAGCTTTTATGGTGACATTTTTCTCACATACGTAATAAGGCATCATATCATGTGCTTCATTATTACTTATTTTCTCTAGTTTTTTTCTCTAAATTCTACCAGACTATCAATAATTTGGTATTAATAGCTTTGCAGCTCAAAAAAGTATCAATAGCTTTAGGTGAGAATTCAACAGCAAACCTAAACTTTTTTAGAGCATCGGATGCATATTCTAGTTGTCCCTTGCCAACATACATCCAAGAAACTTCAGCTACTGAACAATAGTTTCCAATGTCTCTTCGGGCTTCCTTCCCATTAACATTGTATGGATCAAATTTTCCTACTTCATCAATAATATCATCATTGCGGTTCCAGTCAACTGAAGGGCTTCGCAGCACTGAGGCCATTAAAGATGAATCTGACACAGACGTCAATGTAGAGCCAGATAGACGTTCTGCTGATGAAGATGAATTATCAGAAGACACCTTCGGTGATATCTTCGATGATTCAGATAAACGAAGGAAGATAGCTCTCATGCAGTGCACCATCTCTTCAGAGAGCTGATTTGGATTCTTCCACACATTTCCATTCACACTGTTTTTCTTCATATTAGATTGGCCAAATAATAATGCATCTATTATGTGATCTTCTTTGCCTTCTTTTTCCATAGAGCACGGCTCTTGAATCTGCAGGAACAAGTTAAATTTTGCTTAATGACAACTTCAAATATTTTGCATAGAGCATAAGCTCTAGTACGCCTAAAACTGGTAGATTTGCATGAAATAGGACCTCTCTATCTTGGTGTTTTTCCAACAATATATTTAAAGGGACATCATGGTGCTCGTCTAGCAGCCCATTTCCATTTAGAGGTACCATCTCTCTATCCTCACTCTCTTTTTCAACATCCTGTTGGTCTTCAAGTTCAGGGAATAAATCTTCTTGCATTGACTCAGATTCTCCAAACTTCAAATCTCTTAATGTTGATATGTGCTTAGGAAATTAAACAAAGAAATTGTCAGTAACTGCATACCAAAAGAAGAAATCTAAAATGAGATTATTGCTATAAATAAAACTTACTTCCTCCCATGTATATTTACAAGTTGATGTCGGCTGGTCATATGATGATGCAGATAGCACGCATCCTGGATTATTTTCTGCAAGTAGCCTTTCATTCCTTACATGACAGAGTTGGTAGCGTAAGTCATATAGATCCTTCTCAAGCTTTGAGACAGTAATCTCCAAGGAAGCTATGCTAATTATTAGTTCCTGCACCTGGAAATGAAATGTTAAAAATAATATTAGAGTGCGGCTATGTACAGACACATGAAACAAATTACTGATATATTTAATGTGTGCACCTTGTTTGGAAGCTTTTTAGAAGACTTAAATATTAGTGAGGCATTATGTGTGATGGCATCTGTCATCGCCAGATGCAAGTCGATCTCTTCTTGGAGTTGCCTCTCCAATTTCCTAACCTGTAGTATGTAATCACATCTGAGAATATTAGCACTTATTCTTTTGAACTTGCAAAATATATTGTTCCATCACCAAGTTACACATATATGTATCAGTTTAATTAAAACTATTTGAGTCAATGCCAAGAATAAGCATAATCTATTTATAGAGTAAACCATGCCTGTGAATTTGTTGATAGTTCAATCTGTGCCTTAAGGATGCAGTACTCGAGAAACGTAATGTGGAATTTTAACAAACACGATATGGATTTTAGGAAACACATTTTAGAAATTGGACTTCATTAGAGGACCATTCTCAGAAGCAAATTTCAGTCAAACACTGGATTATGCCAGTGCCTGTAGTAGCCAGCCCCATTAGTAAGAACTTCCATTTGACAGGAACACAAGTCATCCCAACTCAAAACAAGAAGAATTATTTCAACTGAAAACAACATTATACTGCAAAATATCAAAATCCTAGAGATGATGAACCCCCAAAAAGAAAAGAAAAGAAGAAGCACTCACTTCCTGTTCGAGCTGCGATCTGTACCGCCGCATGCCGCCCCTTCGGCTTCCTTCCCTCTTGCCACTACCATTGCTGCTATCATCCTACAAAGGAAACACTCACAGCAATCAGGTTCACGGATCACCTGAAACAGTCCTAGAGCCAGGAAACCGACAAGATTGCCGGTTGACGATGCAGCCGGGGTGGAAACTATCCAAAAAAACCGCAGAACGGAATGAAGCAAACAAAGAGTCAAAACCCCTGCATCTATTACACGAGACAGGCGAAGAACAGCAAGGGGAAAGTGACATTTTATCCGGGCCCCTCAAATTTTTCGCACGCGAGCAGACAGCTTGTCTGAAGCTGATGGTGCGCTGCACTGCGCAATGCGGGATTCACCAAAACAAAACTGCATTTGCAAAATTCTCGGAGCAAAAATCCTCGGACAAGGAACAAAAATTGCACGTCACTTGTACGGATACCTGACACTTTTATCAGGTGGCAGTAATTAACGCAAGCGCAAGAGAAGCAGCTGCAGGAAGAGAGAAAAGAGTGGGGTTTGATCAAGAAGGCAAGAACCACCAACCCCGGAGCAGCTCGCCGACGCCGACGCGTCGCCGCTCCCCGGGGCCAGATGCGACGAGCGCTGCGGCGCGCGCGTGGAGCCGGCCGATCTCCTCCCGCTACCGCCCATCCTCTTCATCGCCCTCTGGATCGAGCCGCCCCTGCACACACAGACCAAGAAAAGAGCCAACTTGAGCAAAATTCCAAGAGCCGAAGCGCATTTGCAAGGACCAGAGAGAGAAGAGGCCGAGACTGACAAGGTCACGGAGCGCATCTTGTCGGGCGCCACGGCCACGGCTGCAGCGGCGGCCAGGGCGTCCTCCGCGCGGACGCACAGCATCCACCACCACCAATTCTTTAACCTCCCAGAGTCCCAGCACAGTACAGCCTCCGCACTAAACTAACCCTCCCAAGCCAGACAGCCGGAAACAAGGCAAACGACAAGGCAAGCACATATGACACAATCTACTGCTACTCACTGTGTGGGGAGTAATCAGGCTGGTGAGGTGTTGGTGGTGGCGACGATGGCCGCCGTGACTAGCTAGCTACTGGTTCTGTAGCTCCATAGTCATACCAACGGCAGTGACACCGCACTTGTCGTTGACTGCCTTCTCTCCAAAATAGTGATTTCGTTAAAGACATTGGCGAGGCAGGGGCAGCTGAAAAGGGCAACGGAACGCTAGCAGCTCAGCAGCCGCAGCTCGCCTTCAATTCTGGCTAGGCTGCGTGAGTCGCATGTGGGGCCCATGGCGCGGAGAGAGAGAGAGGGGGGATAGGAGGTCAGAGGAATGAAGTACCCGGCCGGCAGAGCTTGTATTGCTCCTCAAGTGTCCAGTGAGGGGAGTTGGTGAAGTTACAAAAAAAAAGGTTTTAATTCGATGGCAATTCTGGGTAGCTCCGTCTTTCTCGGTTGGGAGGGGGGTTGTCCGCACCGGGGGCCACATGATGACGTCATACCCACCGACTGCGAGGACGAGGCTGGGTTCGAGATCAAGCTTGGGTTTGAAACCGAGGTTACACCTTGCGGCGTCGTCGCGCTTCTGCGTTGATCCTTCGCTGACGTGGGTTGATCATTTGTCGATATAGACGTCGACGAGACAGAGAGAGAGCGGGGACCCTTCCCCCCCAACATGCACCGATCTTCACAGCTTCACTTCGCTGCAGCCTCGCCTCCAGATTTCACCCATGGCGCACCTCTACATCATACACTTGCGTAGATCCTTGCCGGCATCAACATGCTGCCGAAACAACAACCATCAGGAACGGCCACGGGGGCACCATCGTCAATGGCATCGATGGTGTATACCTTAATTATGTTGCCATCGTCATCCAGGAGGAACTCTCTATTGCCGAACTTGAGGTGTTAGAATTTGGTATACTGTGTAAAAGCGCATTTATTTCTAATTTTAAAGTATAGTATGGTTTAGCCCCATATCACTTCAACAAACGGGAGGAAAGTAATATAAAAGGTGAGTCCTTGGAACCACTTAAAACATGTAACATATGACATGAGGTAGTATGAGAAGGATTATAGCTAAACACGCACACGCGTGCATCTCGGATTTTCGCGTGAAAATCCCATGACTTATGACGCACGACCGCGTCGTGTCGTAGCGCTATTCCTGTCACATAAAATCTAACCTTTTATTTTGTTTAATCATTCAATTAAAATTGTTTGTGTCCTTAAAAGGACCCGGTGACGTCTGGGTTCAGAACGTACTGAATTCCTCCATTCCTCTCTGACATCGTCTTCTTCCTCTGCCACAATGGAGGTACACTACTACCAACACCTGCATTTCTCCTACCACTACCATTTAGCACTCTTGTGGTACTACATGCTACAGTGGCTGTATCGTTCACTTCACAATGACCATATCACTGGGTTTGGCTGGTAGTTCGCCGCCTTGAGGTCACCAAGCACCCCTTCCGATGGGCCCTAGATCCCAAGTGGATATCCCTAGGAGGCCCACTTGGGCCAGCAGAACGGATGCTTTGGAGGCGGCGTGGAGGGGGGAGTGAATAGACAGTTTTTAATTATTATTATTTTTGCTAAAATCGAGTTTATGTGCGGAAGAGTAAACAAATCGGTTTTACACAATTAAGGCCTAAGTCAACAAGTCTCACTAAGTGCATCAACAATCTAAGTCTATGTCAATAATAGCAAACATACAAATACATGTAAGCAATTTAATTCTAGAAATACAAATTGCACAGAGTAAAGCACAAGATAACAAACCACTATGACACAAGGACGTTTTACTGTGGTGTTCAGAGACTTGCCGGTCTCCCCTAATCCACGTTGATATAAGCCCAAATAAATTAGACCGACTCCACAAATTAAGCCAAACACCTCAATTCCATTAGTTGTAGCTCTTTCCCACACCGGATAGGCGAGCTCCAACATTCACAACACGTCGGGCCTCTTCACAATCTTTTTTGAAGAGATCACCGAACACGACGCTTCCAACGCCGTCTAGGAGTCGGCAAACTCCAAGAGTACTAAGTCAAGCCCCCTTGCTTGACTCTCACCATGTGCAACGAATGCATGAGCTCAAGCGGATAAAAAATCCACCTCTAGATGCAACACACGCAACTAGAGACCTCTCTCCTTACTCACAAGGTGTAACACATGCACAATTGAGAGGAGATGCTCACACTAGCTCAATAGAATGAAAAGGAGTACAAAGAGTTATTTTAATTGACCAAGGGGTATTTATAGCCCCCACCACAAAAACTAGCCGTTGGAACAAACTTCCTGAAAAATTCAAGATTTCTGGTAATACCGTCGTTCAGGACTGGTATTACCTCATTCGAGTATTAACGGTCGACTGTTGTGCATTTAATGTGACTGATATAGCCGTTACGAAAAAGTTATGGTACTACCGCCAGCTACAAATCGGTATTACCGATTTCCAGAGGATCAAAAATCACAAGAAAAACACCCTCTTTGGAAAAGTCGTACTGCTAAGTAAAACTTGGTATTACCGACGTGTGGTAATATCGCTCAAGAGCTCCAGTCATACCGTTTTCATATTTCAAGAAGAACTCCCAAAAACATCTTCTCTGAAAAAAACATACCGCAAACCGACTTGCGGTAATACCACTCATAACTTGCGGTCATACCGATTCTGGGATATCGAGAAATTCTTTGAAAAACACACTCTCTGGAAAAATCATATCGCCAACTGGATTTTGGTATTACCGACTTGCGGTAATACCGCTCATCACTTGCGGTCATACCTGATTTTGTATTTCAAGAAAATCTCGCAAAAACATACTCTCCGGAAAATTCATACCACCAACTGGATTACGGTATTACCGACTTGCGGTAATACCACTCCTCACTTGCGGTCATACCGGATTTTCTGAACATTTTTTCAGAGGCAAGAACAAATGCAATGCATGAGCCCTAACAATTTGCAAAATACATTTGCAAACTTAAATCATATCACAATGAGTAGGTACATGGACTTCAACCATTTGCAAAACACACTTGCAAAGTATAGTCACATGCTACAAGGATTAGACGCATGAGCCTCAACTATTTTCATAACACATTTATAAATAATAGCATCATGCCACGGTAAGCTAGAGCAAGCGAGATTGAGCTATCAACACATGATGAGACTCAAGCTACTAGACAAGACCCCTCTTAATAGTACGACAACCTATACTAGCAATCCGGTCTCCTACCAAACACCAAGATCGATAAAAAAAAAACTAGGAACACATCCTTAGCCCTAGCTAGTCATACCTTTGCCTTGCACACTCACTTGAAGCTTGATGACACATATCTTTACTTCAAGTCTGAGTCCTTGACTTCATATGCATCAACCCATGATGCATCCTTCACTTGACTTCCATCAGCACATGATGGTTTTCTTTACTCCAAGTTATTGACTTGGATATGCATCAACCCATGATGCATTCTTCGCGAGACTTCCATCAACACATGATGGATTCCTTCACTTCGGGATCTTGTTTTGATGCTTATCAACACATGATGACATCCTTCATCCCGAATCTTGACTTGAATATCATCAACACATGATGATCTTCTTCATTTTGCCCTCCATCAACACACGATGAGTCTTCTCTTGACTTGATGATCAACTCATTATCATCTCCTCTTCAAGATCTTGATATGCATCAACACATGATGCATTCTCTTCTTAAATCTTGACTTTATGATAATCAACTAATGATGTCATCTGAAGTCTTCATCATCATGGAACATAATCTATTTACCCAACTCATAGAAAATATTAGCTCCATAGCGTGATTGTCATTAATTACCACAACATACCATTAACTCACAATGGTAGGTCAAGATACTCGAATTTTTCCCTCCTTGGTAATTGATGACAACCATCACAAATTACAAATAATTGAATATAAAGCAATATGAGTATATATGAACTGCACAAGTTTTATATACTCAAGGGATAGGTTTCAAAGTAGAGATCCCAAATATATGTGGATAAAGAAATATGGATCAATACTAATGAAACCATAAAACATAGAGTGAACTCCCCCTAAATGTGTGCATACACAAATGTGTAATAAAAACATATGCACATATTCAAATTAGACTTTTGGTGGAGTTCAACCTATATTTTGGATCTGATGAATGCAACAAGATAAAAGAAGATGATGTCAAATGCACACCTCCATAATTTTACATTTTCATCCAAATAAGACTACACAATAGGTATATCAATAAAAGTGTTAGTCTCATATATAGATTTATCATTAATCACTAAAATACTCTATTAACTCATAATAGTAGGTTAAGATTCTTCAACAGTAACTGCATCACCCTCTGCTTTACCCTCCATGCTTTACCGTACTTCACCCAGTACTTAATGAACCCGAAGATAACCTCGATGAGGGTGCGACGGTCACATCAGGATCGACAGCCACGACCCCGATAATACGCCTCGCAATGAAATTGGAGGTAGCCTGAAGGTGCTCCACAAACACTCATGCGGTACCACAAGAGTGAGGCTGCTTCACATTCGCTATTATCCATTGCTTGTCCCTAGTTTTGTGCCCCCATACCTTCCATCTGCACCCCCTTTTGCACCTCATGGTAGACCTCTTGTTCACATCGGAGTGTTGCACTACAAACGGACGATGGTGCCGAACTATGTATTCTTGCAGTCAAACCTTCATATCGTCCATGCTAGGAAACAACATGTTTTTGCATATTACGTCATTCTCCAAGACCGTAATGCCATTCCGGCTCTTCAACCCATTTGCACAGACCGCGTTATTAGTCATTCAAATATCATCAAATGCATGTACCAGCGGGACCTCACCCATTACACTGCGAAGAACACGGCCTTCCTTAGAAGAGAAAAGCAAAGCAGGGGTCTCATTCTTGGTCGAGCTCCAGCCTTCGTCGGACTCCACTACATGGGTAGTTTCATCTAGGAACACCTCCTCCTCAAGCTCGTTGTTCATTACAGCACAGTTGAAATCAGTCACGGGGTCACTAACATGGTGCGAGGAATAAACTGACACATATGACAGATCCACCAAGGGGGGCATCGTTGTTAAGACTAATGCCAACAAACTCTTGGGAAGGTTGCTCCTCCATTGGGGGGGGGGGCGGCAAAAGATGGAGAGCGGATTCTAGTTCCTCCGTGTTGCCATTCACCACATTCAAATTGTTTGGCAAATCCTCAACAACAATTGTCCTCTCCACCGTGACCTCCAACAACCGGACCTGAGATGCGAGCACAATATCCTTATACATGTTCCAATCATTGTCAGACAAGATTGACACCAATAAAGCATGCACTTTAGAACCCAGGACAGCATCATATCGCTCATGTATTCCGACAACAACCCCGGGCTCATCCCAGCCAAATATCGACTTAATCCTAGTCAGAAGAATTCAAAAGTTTGGCGATTTGCGAAACAAAAGAACAGTCGTTTCCATGCCACCAAAGTTAACATAACTACCTGTTTGGCTAATCGGCCTACAAGTAAATACGCGTACAACTTTGTCCATCTACATCCAACAAAATATTACAAAGTAAGTACTACATGCCATATGTACGAAATACCATAAGTATGAATTATCACAATCAACATTGTACATAACAAAAGCTTGTTTCCTCTATGTTTTGTACTGTGATAGTACTTTATTATAGTTACAGTAATGAGCATGATGGTTTACAATAATCACGGAACACTATGTCTTGTTAAACTAAGTTTTTGGGTTGTTTGACAATGAATGTGAAAGAGATACTCCTTAGTAGTCTAGTTTATGTCAATTTTGAATGTCAGGGGAATTGTGATCTGTAACTGTCATATTTCTCTGGCAGAGACTAACCTTTAATTGAGGTGTGTTAGGCCATACATAGTGAATGAATAACACCAAGAAACAATGAGAGGCAAAAAGATCCAAATCCAACACTATCTAAGTCTCTCATGCTCAGTCACGCTCGAGGTTCTGTTCTCGAGACCGCCCAAACCACGTGTTTGGGACCGCTCAGAGCTTGCCTCTGAGTGCGAACCTACACTACCCTAGATCCACGTGCTTAGGTACACTCGAGACCCCGTTCTCGAGACCGCTCAAACCACATGTTCAGGACCGCTCAGGGTTCATTCCTGAGTACACCCAGGACTTCACTCCTGAGTACGCCAGAGCTACACGCTCGGAGTGTCACGAACCACTCGTTCGGGAAATTTGATATTCAGAAATGAGGTAAGTCACAATTTTTTGTATTAAGCCTATATTTGATTTCTATAGAGGTCCTTTCATAATTTATTTTTGGTAAACTAATTTTGTAGGACATGAGGTGAGAACGAGTAGAGACTGGATATTGCATTAATCGCGTTGTTTTGTATGGATGATGCTGAAACATTCATGCTGAACGAGTAGAGACTGGATATTGCATTAATCGCGCTGTTTTGTATGGATGATGCTGAAACATTCATGCTTAAAATCAATTAGTGTGGTTGATTTTGCTTTGTTTTTTTGATGCCTCATTTATTTTCCTCTATTGGGCAGCGTTCATTCATTTATTGGGCTTATACTAAAACCAACTACATATAGTTAACTAGATCATGTTCATTTATGATAGTGTTTCTTTCTCTTTTTCACTGAAGGATTACACCTCTTTTTCAAATGACATTATCAAATGAACAGTACATAAGGAACATAAACAACTTGAATGGCTCCGGTGCGCTGCCAACCCAGGTGGATAAAGGGAGTCTTAATAGAATTTCTATATATTATGTCATGGAATATACTACGTACAATTGGGGAGTCTTAATAGAATTTCTATATATTATGTCAATATTCAACTCAAACACAAAATAGTGTTTGAGTTTACTAAAGGAAAACAAAAGATTGCATACCTGTGGGCAGATCCGCACATGTAAAATAATTTTAAGCGATTAGACTATTAACCTATGGAATCAACTTGTGAGCACATGTAAAACAATCTTAAGTGTATAACATACATGTGGGGCACATGTAAAATCAACTTAAGCCCAATATTTGTATAGTGTCAAAACAACAATTTAAATCGTTTTAACAAACAGTAAAGTGCCATGTTTTGCTTAATTTGTGAACACATTTGATTTAAACAAGTCCTTGTTTCAGTTTATCTCAGTGTATAATTTGTGAACACATTTGATTTAAACAAGTCCTTGTTTCAGTTTATCTCAGTGTATATATATAAATTGTTCAGATCTAAATTGTTGAAGTGTGACCCTAATTTTAAAATTAAGAGCTATCAATTTGCATCAAATTAAGGAAGCAACAAGATAAGTCGTTCATAAAAAAATCTAAAGTTTTTTAAGGGAGAATATCCATGTTTTGGAACCATTGCACAGCTATGTATGTGGTTGGCTATTCAACCTTCACAGCAAGCCATGTCGATACACCAATGCAGGCAAGCAAGTAAGAGACTCACAGAAACAAAACAACATGTGAAAATGGTATAAAATCATAACTATGGCAAAGGTCGGTAACAACTTTACGGGAGGTACTAAATTTCATTTTGCCGCTCCAATTACATAACTGATGGTCCATATCAAGAAGGCCTTAATATACACTGCCATTGCAATGCCACCAGATTCCATCAAAGGCATTCACGAAACACAAGGGTTCACGTGTTTACACATCCATAACAACAAGATTATAATCACATCGATATATGTCTCATATCGGTATCGTCTCACATGACATATTACCAAAAAGAAAAAAAAACCAAGGTAAGAAGAAAGCTTGACTCACCTGGAAGAAGTCAGAGGAAGGGGAGGAGATCCCGGGGATGGGAGCACATGGCGTCCGGCGGTGGTGGACGAGGCCGTCAATGGCGGGTATGGAACCCTAGCTCTTCACGGCGTGGCGGGAGGAGAGCCGACGGGGGAGAACACGGCCCTCGAGGGGAGGACGGGCGGCGGGAGGAGGACGTCCGGCGGGGGGACGAGGGTCGGC
Source organism: Hsuehochloa calcarea (assembly GCA_036346395.1). NCBI lineage: Eukaryota > Viridiplantae > Streptophyta > Magnoliopsida > Poales > Poaceae > Hsuehochloa > Hsuehochloa calcarea. The sequence goes on along the minus strand of CM070604.1, from coordinate 3,328,341 downwards.
AACGGGAGGAGGAAGTCCGGCGGATGGAGGAGGGCAGGCAGCGGGGGGACGAGGGTCGGCGACGGGAGGAGGAAGTCCGGCGGATGGAGGAGGGCAGGCAGCGGGAGGAACAGGAGGAGAGACGTCGCCCGGGAGAGAGATGAGATGAGAACGATGGGGAGAAATAAAGAGTTGCCTCAGTCGAGAGCCCTAAGTCGCCACTGTCACGCCACGCTCGTTGCCGTGGCTACAACCATTGTCACACCACTATCGTAGGCGTGATTACTGCAACACAAGCCCTCTGCGCTGGCGCGGTGCGCGGCCGAGGGATTACATGGCAGTTTTGGTCACACTGCAATAAGTAGTGTGATATAATATTTTGGCCACTCCACGGGAGATGGTGTGACAAAAGAGAGTCAGAATTGTTTCACAAGATATCAACTTTAAAGTAATATTATAAAAGATTAAATAAAAAAATCAACGTGGGAAGACTATCTAAGATTGGTATTCGATGCGGCGACACCCAGTGACACCGCGTCCGTCTCTGCCTGCCTTATATCCGATAATTAATTTTTTAAGAGACGTTGGGGACGCAGGGGCATCGGAAAAAGGCAACGGCATCTTCAGGTTCGTCAATTCTGGTTTGGCTGCGTTGCGTCGCCTGTGGGGCCCATGGTGCAGGGAGAGAGAGGTGAAGAGGGTCAGGGGAGTGAAGCGAGTGAGACGGTTTGGCAGAGTTGGTGAGCGTGTGGGTAGAATAGATCGAGCATGTGGCTGCTTGCACTGGAATCGGTCTGGAAAAATGCAGAGCGTGTCGTCGGTACTGCAATCCTTTTGATTTCACGCGTGCGGGAGAGCCGAGCTACTCCTGTTGCCTATTCCGTAGAGAGCAGTAGTACTCCTAGCTAAAGCCTAGTAGGAGTGTGCTTTATGTTGTCTGCCTGTGGTGTTGTATCTGTCATATGTGTTCAGTACTAGGAGTATGGTTTATGTTGTTGTGCAGGCATGATTGATCGATCAGGTGGTCACACACGCAGCTGAGTTACGAGCGTTTAATGACGCCACTGGGGTTTGCAGTCCCATTCCTAGCTGGTGTCGGCTCAGATGCGAAGTTAGGTTGAGAATAGAGGGTAAGGTCAAAAGTTTGAATGACTAAGTTAATTTGAGATAAATATAGTTTTGTATTTTTGTGCAATTAAATTCATATATGAATAAGTAAAGCAAAAAGAGAGAAATACAGTGAAGGTACCATGCTAATGGAAAGTGCATCTCGAAAACATATAAATATAGTTCCAGTAGGCAACGACCTGGACATCAAAATTAGTAACATCAGTGATACGATAGTGAATTGTAGGCAAATGATCATGAACATTGAAGCACAAAGTTTGTTTCTCCATTATTGTAAACCTACGAACAAATTGCTAATTGAGTATATACCACGGTACCATATTATATTCTATAGCACAAACAAATTGCTAATTGAGTAATGAGTTTATACCAGCGAAGACACAATAATTAGTTCAGCACTTGCTTCATCAGGCCACCTCACTCCTCAGCTCCTCAGTTCCTCCTCTAAAGCTTTTATCTCCTTGGCCAACCCCCAGCCACAAGCCAAGACCCTCACCCAGACCCCAGAGTCTTCCCGGACCTCTCCTCGCCTCGCCTCCTCCCGTCCTCCGCTCCTCCTCGTCCTCAGGACCGCCTCTCCCCGCCCAAGGATAAAGTATTATAAATATATTGTCATTACGTAAGTTATGAGGATATCCGAATCCAACCAAATTGAGTAGGTATTCGATTCGTATTTGTATTCAATAATATTTGAATTTGTATTCGTTTAGAGAATACGAATACGAATATGGGAATACTACTATTCAATTTGTATTTGATATGTTGACACCCCTAACTGTAGGCCCTACAGGCGTACAAAATTTCAGCTCAACAAAGAAGCCTCCGTTAAACCTTGAATTGTAGAGTGTACATTACCAGTATTCACAGTATCCAAGCTTGCAAAGTAATACTAACCACACTCAGCATGCAAATCATCATTTAAGTACTAACCCCAGCATAATCAATTTACTATTGGCCCTAATGAGCATGTAATTCCACTAGTTACACGAGATCAATCATCCAAATTCCAAAATACTGCCATATACACTGCGGCATTACACCAAACACGTTGCAAGCATACCTCCATCTCGAGCTCCCGCAAAGCAACCGCCACGACCATCACACTCCCCCGGATCATCTAGGTACTTTGACCAGCACATCCGCCTCCTCTCCCTCGGATCCTCATCCCGTTGCTCCCTGGTCGCCGCAGGGCCCTAGTCCGCCTCGGCCGCGCTGCGGCCGTGTGAGAGGTTGGCGCCCTGACATAGTGGCGGAGGTCAGCAGCGTGGTAGCCGTGAGCGTGGACGCGGAGCATGGACTAGCGTAGGCGGAGGAGCTCAGCGCCAGCGGAGGGTAGATTGAATCCTAATGAAGCGAGGCAACGGCATCTTCAGGTTCGTCAATTCCGGTTGGGCTGCGTTGCGTCGCCTGTGGGGCCCATGGTGCTGGGAGAGAGAGGTGAAGAGGGTCAGGGGAGTGAAGCGAGTGAGACGGTTTGGCAGAGTTGGTGAGCGTGTGGGTAGAATAGATCGAGCGTGTGGCTGCTTGCACTGGAATCGGTCTGGAAAAATGCAGAGCGTGTCGTCGGTACTGCAATCCTTTTGATTTCACGCGTGCGGGAGAGCCGAGCTACTCCTGTTGTCTATTCCGTAGAGAGCAGTAGTACTCCTAGCTAAGCCTAGTAGGAGTGTGCTTTATGTTGTCTGCCTGTGGTGTTGTATCTGTCATATGTGTTCAGTACTAGGAGTATGGTTTATGTTGTTGTGCAGGCATGATTGATCGATCAGGTGGTCACACACGCAGCTGAGTTACGAGCGTTTAATGACGCCACTGGGGTTTGCAGTCCCAATCCTAGCTGGTGCCGGCTCAGCGCCGAAGTTATGATGAAAATAGAGGGTAAGGTCGAATGTTCAAATGACCATGTTAATTTGAGATAAATATAGTTTTATATTCTTGTGCAATCAAATTCATACATGAATAAAAGTAAAACAAAAAGAGAGAAATACAATGAAGGTACCTTGCTAATAGATAATGCATCTCCAAAACATATAAATATAGTTCCAGTAGACAACGACCTGGACATCAAAATTAGCAACATCAGTGATACGATAGTGAATTGTAGTCAAATGATCATGAACATTGAAGCACAAAGTTCGTTTCTCCATTATTTTAAACCTACGAAGAAATTGCTAATTGAGTATATACCACGGTACCATATTATATTATATAGCACAAACAAATTGCTAATTGAGTAATGAGTTTATACCAGCGAAGACACAATAATTAGTTCAGAACTTGCTTCATCAGGCCACCTCACTCCTCAGCTCCTCAGTTCCTCCTCTAAAGCTTTATCTCCCTGGCCAGCCACAAGCCAAGAGCCTCGCCCAGACCCAGAGTCTTCCCGGACCTCTCCTCGCCTCGCCTCCTCCCGTCCTCCGCTCCTCCTCGTCCTCAGGACCGCCTCTCCACGCCCGAGGATAAAGTATCATAAATATATTGTCATTACGTAAGTTATGAGGATATCCGAATCCAACCGAATTGACTAGGTATTCAATTCGTATTCGTTACAATATTTAATTCGTATTTGTATTCAATAATATTCGTATTCGTTTAGATAATACGAATACGAATATGAGAATACTACTATTTAATTCGTATTTGATATGTTGACACCCCTAACTGTAGGCCCTATAGGTGTACAAAATTTCAGCTCAACAAAGAAGCCTCCGTTAAACCTTGAATTGTAGAGTGTACATGACCCGTATTCACAGTATCCAAGCTTGCAAAGTAATACTAACCACACCTAGCATGCAAATCAACATTTAAGTACTAACCCCAACATAATCAGTTTACTATTGGCCCTGATGAGCATGTAACTCCATTGGTTGCACGAGATCAATCATCCAAATTCCAAAATACTGCCATATACACTGCGGCATTACATCAAACACGTTGCAAGCATACCTCCATCTCGAGCTCCCGCAAAGCAATCGCCACAACCATCACACTCCCCCGGATCATCCAGGTACTCCGACCAGCACATCTGCCTCCTCTCCCTCAGAACCTCATCCCGTTGCTCCCTGGTCGTCGTAGGGCCCCAGACCGCCTTGGCCGCGCTGCGGCCGTGTGAGAGGTTGGCGCCCTAACATAGTGGCAGAGGTCGGCGGCATGGTAGCCACGAGCGTGGACACGGAGCATGGACTGGTGCGGGCAGAGGAGCTCGGCGCCGACGGAGGGTAGACTGAAGCCTAATGAAGCCCCCCTCGGGGCCAGCTCTAAATCTTGTGCTTATTTTCTACTCTGCATTTGGTCACCCTTTGTGCTTATGATCTCCCATCGTGTGACTGAATAGTGCTAATTGCTTCAGGAAGACATGTCATGGATAGATTGATTGAAGACCGATTAGATTTTTGTTTGAATAACTTGCATGATGAAATGTTTTCAGAGTACACTATTGCCAATACAGTACTTTTCTTTCATCAGATTCTTATGTGAGTTTTGTTATAACAGGTGTGCTAGATGCCGTTTAGTTGGGATTATCTTCTCTCTTTTTTTGCAGAAGCCATGGTACGTTGTACGTCTTTTTCTTATTCAACAAAATCTAATAGGGTCCATTTAATGAAACATGCAACATATCTATTCTTATTCTTTCTTTTGAATTGAATTGCATGCATTTTAGCATAGAAGTTTACAGATGCCATAAGCATTGTTGTTTCTTATCCTTGGGCTTTTGCAGTATTTTTTTCCATACTTCAGCTATAATAGTTGAACTATTTATTGAAATTCAAGGATGCTCTATGTACACAACTCAAAAGTTTTAGATTATTGTTCAAATATACATAGATTACTTAAACCTTTCAAGCTCCCATTACGTTGTTACCCTATCGACGGGTTTGATAACATACCATCCATGACCTTTTTGTCAGTAAACCTTATCTGAGGTAAAGCTATTGGTTATATGCAGATGATTCGTTGATACATTTGTGAGACTATGTGGTACAACGATGTTGCAGGTTAAACAGTCGCCTTTATCAGCTTTTTGGTTTTATTTGGAGCTAATATTTGTATTATGATTTTATTTAGGTATGACACTAATATTGTATTATGTTTTATACTATATTGTGTTTTGGTTTTATTTATGAATGTGTGTTGTGTTGGTGATATGCCGTAGAGGCAATCATAGAGATGACTGTATCACTTCTATGTTTATGAGTTATTGAATAAGTGTTATTCTGTTCCTTGAATGAATCATCGGTTATAAAGATTAACAAGTATGTGACTTGTTGGTGAAGTTCTTTTAACTTATATGATGTTGTTCTAGTATCCTTGGTCGGATGTCACTGGTCGGAACGTCAATGATCCTATCGACCAACACATATATTGATTGATGATCATGTTTCACCAGTCATGGATATAGGGATATCGAATCAATAATGTGAACACATGTTAGAGAACTTGGTGTTGTATTGACCCACCTTTAGACACTGTTGAGATTGTTATGATTTCATTTGTCATCAGTTGGTCTCAAGTAATGATGAAGTATAATCCTTAGACCTGAGATCAACATAGTTTCCTACATGTGTAAGAGTACACTTTGAGGTTGCCAAAGGCTACTCCGTAATTGGGTAGTTATAGAGGTAGCTTTCGAGTATACTAAGAAACATGCGGAGGAATGTGACTGGTCGGATATGAGATTTGCCCCTCCTAACATAACAGGAGAGATATCTCTGGGTCCCTCGATGTAGTCAGATAAAGAAAGTACATGACCATGCCACTGGTGGTCGAAGAGTTCGACCACATGAAGTTATCTGACATTCGATCGAGCAAGTATTAAACAGTCCATGGATGACATTATATCTCACTTGGAGTTCAATCAGATATCGTGTGGCAAAGGGATAATACATGAGCTGGTTGTTCAGTTTGATCAGATACAGATAGTAGTATGGAGATACGAGCTGTTCGTAGGCTGGTCGAACATAATCACTAAGTGATCGAAATCTGGTCGTAAGGAGTTAAAAACTGGTCGAGCCCAAATATGAGCTGGTCGAAACCTGGTCGTAAGGAGTTACGAATTGATAGAGACCAAATAGGACTTGGTCGTAGATCATATTGCATTAAGGTTCGCCCGATATAATTTATGTGTATTTGGGAATCGCTATGTCCTGCTAGGTACTACTAAGGACTCATGGTCGGACAAGGTTTCTAAGTCACAACCGAACTACACATTAACCTACAGGATCACACACTTAACGGGTTGGAACAAACCAGTACGGATACGATTCGTCAAGCGTGTTCGGATAGGATCGGTCACGTGCACTATATAAGGAGATATTTGAGGCTATTCAGTACAGAGAAGTGGAGACGAGGATACGTGAGTTGTTTCACAAAACCCTAGCCGCCATCTTCTTGAGAGAGCCTTCCCGTGCGACTTGGTGGTAGCACACCGGCGTACGGCGTTTTTGCCCTGAACGTGTGGATACCGTAGAGAGACGCCATCGCGATTCTTTGTTGCGCCGAGGACAACCCATGACTTTACAAGGAAAGCGATCGGTTCTTTGGAGGAGACGATCGGCAACGACTATGCTGAACGATCAACTGCGAGGACAATCGACTACGTTGAAGAATCGACTACGTTGGACGATCGACTACAACCACTACATCGACACGCTCTTCGTTGGACCAGGCTGCTCCAACTCTTCTTTCACTGCACTACGAGTCTGGTGGTAACGATATGTGATCTCTTGTTTGCATTGCATCCTGGTTTACACAGTAGAATTTTTGAATTGTCAACTAGCGTAGCCTACTTGTATCCCTACATATTGTTGGGGTGTCTGCTTCAGCTCATTGTGGTCATGTGCATGTACACATCTTCCAAACGTGAAGAACACCAAAAGTAGAATAATCGGATGTTAGACTGACCTACCTTGTGAGGCATGACTTACCATAATTTCCTTTTATTCTGAGTTGTAAATCTTCTTCTATTGAATTGGACCATGGTACCTCCTTGCCACCTATGTCATGTGTTGCATAATGCTTAATTTATTCCCAGAAAAAACAGCCGGACTTTGCAAAACTCTATTGTAGAAACCAGTTTCTGAGTACATTCCCCAATTTCTTCAGTTGCGACAACATAATAATAATTTAGTTCTAACCATTAATTTATTGTATTTTAACTTCTGTTCATATGTCACGCATCTCTATATTCCAGATTCTAAGAGCCCAGGGGGATGGTATGTTACCAAAAAATCTTTGTCCCAAACATGATAACAATAAGATTTAGCAGCTGCTCCTCATATACCATCCAATTTTTTAAATATTTCTTTGAACAATGCACTGTATTCTCTATTTATGATAGAATTATAGTACAAAGTATTTTAACAGAATTACCTAACTTTTTTGTTGCCTTCTTTGTGTATGACGTAGCTTTGTGCATCCTAAAGACTCAGTGGGATTGATTTATGTACTCCAAACACGAAAGAATAATAAGCTTCACCACCAACTCCTGATCTTACATATAGTTTATGGCACTTTCTTCTCCTACGATCCAATTAGTTTTCTCATTTTTTTGTTTCTTTTGCAAGTGAAAAACTCAAACATGCTCATGGAAAACATGTTGAGGTGTTTCTCATATCACTTAGCCACATTTGTTGTGACTTCCACGTTGTATTATATCCTTTTGCTGGCGTTTATGTCTTTCAAGCCAAGTATTTGACTATAAAGTGGTAGCAAATCGTTTCACATCGACATCTCATGCTTCATGTTGCATTTGTTGCGCCATTGCTACTAGTTTCTTAAGAGACATCGAACGCGGGCATCTCAAAAACGCAAGCGGCGTGGTGGTAGCTTAGCTCACCTTCAGTTCACAATTCGGTGGTGTGTGCATCGCTGTGGGACCACGGTGCGGGAGAGAGAAGTGAAGAGGGTCAGAGCAATGAAGAGAGTGAAACGGTTTGGCAGAGTTGGTGAGCGTGTGGGTAGCATAGATCGATCCAGTGCATGCTTGTGTTATGAATAGCGCTTGTTTTTATTATGAGGTCAATGGGCCAATATATATACAAGTACATGTGTGGTATATATGCAAATAACCCTTTATACAATATATATCTAACACCTCCCTAAAACTTATGGTGGATCAACAGCATTAAGTTTGGAGAGATAAAAGCTGTGCTGAGCTCTGGTCTGTGCCTTTGTGAAGAAGTCTGTCAACTGAAGTTCTAAAATCACATACTGAAGAGTAACAATATGGTCCTGCACCTGTGTCCGTATGTAGGAAGCATCAACACCAATATACTTTGTAAACTCATGCTTCACCGGATTTGTAGCAATGCTAATAGCCCCTGTACTATCAGACGAAAGAGGAGTTGGTGCTGAAACAGGAACACAAAAATTATCAAGTAACCACCGTAGCCAAGTAACCTCTGCAGTCAACAAAGCCATGACTCGCAACTCTGCATCAGCACTTGAACGAGAAACTGCTGTCTGCTTCTTAGTCTTCCAAGCAATGAGAGAACCACCAAGAAAAACACAATATGCAGAAAGAGACTTGGCGATCAGAGTGATCACTAGCCCAGGTAGCATCAGAATATGTCAAGAGCTGTAAAGAGTTGGAACAAAGGAAAAACAGACGATGAGTGATAGTTCCACAAAGATATCGTAGAATACGAAGAACATGACTATAGTGGAACTAAGTGAGAGCAGAAACTAACTGACTCAAGATATGCACAGGGTACGAAATATCATGACGAGTTACACCCAAATAAACAAGACTCCCAACAAGGTAACGATAGAGAGTAGGATCAGTAAGAGGCTCACCATCAATGGGCCGAAGATAAACATTAAGTTCCATGAGAGTCTCAACGGTGCGCTGATCCGTAAGATAAGCACGATCAAGAAGATCCTAGATATACTTTTCTTGTGACAGATAGAAGCCCTCAGGCATAGAAATAACCTCAATCCCAAGAAAGTAGTGAAGAGGATCCAGATCAGACATGAGAAACTGCTCATTAAGACACTCCTTGACAAAAGTGATGTATTGACAATCGTCTCCAGTAATAATCATATCATCAACGTATAAAAGGAGAAACGTCCTATCACGAGGCGAAGTGTGAATAAAAATAGTAGGATCATAAGTACTGGAAGAAAAACCTGCTGCAGTGATAATAGAAGTGAAACGATCAAACCAAGCATGAGGAGCTTGCTTGAGACCGTAAAAGAGATCGGTGAAGGCGAGAAATCATACCCTCAGGAACAGAATGCTCCGGTGGTGGCTGCATATAAACCTCCTCACACAGATCACCATTGAGCAAAGTATTCTTGACATCAAGCTGAGAGATGGACCATGCCCGAACAGACGCCACAGTAAGAAGAGTGCGTACGGTGGTCATGCGAGCCACAGGAGCGAATGTCTTGTCATAATCATGACCATACTACTGCTGAAAATCACGTACCACGAGACGAGCCTTGTAGCTCTCAAGAGAACCATCAAAGCGGGTCTTAACCTTGTAGACCTATTTACACGTGATAGTAGTGAAACGCGCGGGAAGAGGGATAAGATCCCTCGTGCCAGTACGCTCAAGGCCAACAATCTCCTCTGCCATTGCGTGCTGCCACTCCTGATGAATAGCAGCATCACGAAGAAGTTGGTTCGGCAAGAGCCGCTAAACAAAAGCGCGCAGGAGGTCGAATAGACTAACGATCACGAAGAGCATGTCGAGAAGGAGAGACCGAAGAAGATGACCCATCATAACAAGATGGCGCATCAGGAGAATCCTCAACTCGCGGACGACGAGTGTAGTAGAGAGGATAAGAAGGAACAAGGCCAGGAGGAGCCTCTAGAGAGGGTAGCAGTGGCGAAGGAGATGGTGGAGGAGGCACCAAAGATGCCAAAAGCTGTGATAGAGGTGTGGTGACTATAGGAGTAGCAGGAAAAGTCATGAAACAAAGAGGCTCGACAAGAGATGCTGGAGTGGTGGAAGGAGAAGGACGAAGGTAGAAAGGACGAGATTCATCAAAAGTGACGTCCCGAGAAACCCACATCCGTCGGCCAATAGGATCTCAACAACGATATCTCTTATGCTCAGCGCTATAGCCCAGAAAAACGCACTCCACGGACTGGACGGTCAGCTTGGTATGCTCACGAGGGGCAAGAAGAATATAGCATACACACCCAAAGAGACAAAGATTAGAATAGTCAGAGGCTTGCCATAGAGACGCTCAACTGGAATCCCCTCCCGAAAAGCAGAAGAGGGTTGAATATTAATCAGAAAAGTGGTAGTAGAAACAATCTTAGCCCAGAAGTGGGGTGAGACAACAGAAGCAAGCATAAGAGCATGGGCTGTCTAAAAAAGACGACGATGCTTCCATTCAGCCACATCGTTCTGAGCATGAGCACTAGGGCAAGAAAACTGAGAGAGAGTGTCCTGCTCAGCAAGAAAAACCACGAAGGACTCCTGACAAGTATTCCCAGCAGAGTCAACACGAAAGATACGAATAGGAGAATCAAACTGAGTACGGATCATGGTGGCAAAAGTCTTGTAGATAGATAAAACCTCACTAGGCGATGACATAAAGTATAGCCATGTGTGGCGAGAAAAAGTCATCAATAAAAATTATATAATACCGATAACCTCCTTTCGAAACGAAAGGGGCCAGACCACATACATCAGAATGAACAAGATCAAAAGCACGTTGTGACACTGACTCGCTGGAAGGATAGGAAAGTTGAAGCTGTTTACCAAGCTTACAACCTTGACAATTTAGAGAGGCATCACTAGACACAGACCCTAAAAGATCGCGGCGAAGTAAAGAAGATAGACGCGACCTGCAAAGATGTTCCAAACTATGATGCCACTGAGCAAAAGACGTTGTGGAAGATATAGCAGAAATAACGGCGACGGTGGAGGTGACAAGAATGGCAGGGGCAGCGGAAGGAAGATGAAGCCAGTCAAGCTCCCAGAGAAACTGTGAGCTACGGCGGCGAGGGTCAGTGCCAACCAGAGTCCTCGTGCGTCGATTCTGAACACAACAAGAATCCAAATCGATAATAACACGACAGCCATGATCATTATATTAGCTCTGATATCATATTATAAATAGCGTTTGTATTCATTATGAGATCAATAAACTTATATATATATACACACACAAATAACCTCTTATATAATACACGTCTAACGGGTGTTGATGTTGAAAAATGCAGAGCGTGTCGTCGGTACTGCAATCCTTTGATTTCACGCGTGTGGGAGAGCCGAGCTGCTCCTGTTGCCTACTCTGTAGAGCAGTAGTACTCCTAGCTAAGCCTAGTAGGAGTGTGTTCTATGTTGTCTGCCCGTGGTGTTGTTACTGATGTATATGTGTTCAGCACTAGGAGTATGGTTTATGTTGTTGTGCAGGCATGATTGATCGATCAGGTGGTCACACAAGCAGCTGAGTTACGAGCGTTTAATGACGCCACTGGGGTTTGCAGTACCAATGCTAGGTGGTGCCGGCTCTAAATCTTGAATGCAACTTGCCATCCTCAGAAGGAGAGCGACGTTTGTTTTGGATTATGTGTTGTAGGTACACGTAGCAAACAGAGTCCGTAGTGAACTAACCACTACTGCTAATACGACTGGTAGATCCGTTTTTTTATATACGAAGATCTGTTTTGTTGGGCGTGAAACTTAGGTAAGTCGAGTCCGTACTCTGCTCAGCCCGGTGGTGACTTCGGTCAGGTTCGGGATCTCCGGGAGGCGGGAGCCGATCGGCGGCAGCTTTTTTGTCTGGACAACCGTCGGGCGACGCGTTCTCCTTGCGTCTTCGCGGTGGTCACCTCCGTGAAAAGCTGAGCCGTTTTTCATGGCCGCGCCCAGGTCGGTCAGTGCCGGCTTGTGTGTGCAGTGTTAGGACTCAGGAATCTACCCCTCTGCTAGTGCTCTTTGTACTTGTGCTTCACTGGGGAGTAGAGTGCTAGAGCGAGTTTACTGGATTTAAATGCGGCCGGCCGGCACGGAATGCGATGGCCTCTGTTCAGTCCCTACGCGTGGTCCGCGATTCCACGGTTTGTAATCCATTGCTCGTGTCCCGGCAACCACCTCTGTCATTGTTCCTTCTGTCAAAAGCTTCCTCACAGCTGCTACGTTGTCTTGTTCGATAATACTGTAGCTTTTGAATAAAATCGGGTTTTTGGCTTTTTTTTTCCTTGTAAAAAGTATCGATAACTTTGTCTAGCTTTTTCGGAGAGACCATTTGATAGTATGATTTTTTATTAGGTTGAGTGACTATTCTGAGCTATGAAATATTTACAATACCCATAATGTAATTGATCTAAAACAAAGGGAAAAATATATAAACTGGTAGTGTGGCCTACTCGTCATCGGCACATAGAAGACAGAGAAGAGAGAACAAAGGAGTTCAGCCGACGGTGGCGTCGATGTCGAGCAACGGCTCGGTGGGCATGGGTGATATCCAAAACTAGTTGGTGAGGTTCCAGGGAGGCTATGGGAGGCGGTGTCGTTGATGGAGGGCCACGGTGGTGGCGTTCACTATGGGCAGAGGCGGCTGGAGATGCAGTTGGACAGCGACGACGATGTTTCGGTGGAATTCTGGCGAAGAAGAGGCTAGCACAAGGTAGAACGTAGTGCGGGGAACAAGATGGTGGTGACGAAGATGGTGATTGCTCACTAGTGATGGCACAATCGACAACGGCAGTGCATGAATTGAGAGGAAGAAGATGTGTCGATTCAGACGAACAGCCGCATGAAACATGAAATTGATTGATATTGAGTGGATTGAGGAACATGAGGTGGCACGATTGGAATCCACAGATCTAGCGAGCGACAACGGCATCAATCCAGAAGGAGGCGGTAGCATCTGGGATCGAGGAAGACGGTGGCGCAGAGGGAGGCGATGGCGTCCAGGCAACAGAGGGAGCTGACGTCGGGAGAGGCGATGTCGAGGGAGGCAGCCTAGGTTGGCAGTGTCGAGGGAGCCGACAGGAGGCAACGTCGATGCCGGCTACAATGAGGAATAGCTTGGGGACGACGACGCGGAGGGAAGCGGCGTGTAGAGAATCGACACATAAGGATGTGGCACGGAGGGAGGCGACACATAGGGAGGTGTCAGTGTCTCCGACATCCTACTGGTAGCGGCGGAGCAGGGTGATTGTGTCAGAGTGGCATCGGCGTGGAGGATAGAAGGGGGGTTGGATCTATTTTTCTCGAGTTAGAACAAATGAGTAGCCACTTATGGATGGCATGCCCTAGAAGCCGCATTAAAATGGTTTTTGGCTTATTTTGGTTAAAGGGGCTTTTGGCTTATTAAAAAAGGCTTCACAAAACCAATTGGTTGGGTTACGTAGAAAAGTCGAATAAGAAGGCGCCCCAAAAACCCGCCGTTTCGAGCACAGTAGCTTCGGGATGTGTTTCCAAAAAAAATTATGAATGTCCGTACTTCAATGTATAATAGCTTCAGCACAACGGAGCTAACATTGTTTCTTTACTCTACAGTGCAAAGCAGATTGAGTCAGCAATTTCAGTGAGGCCATGGTGGGCCACGTTTCGGTAGGTCTACACGCCGTTCATCAGTAGCGGAGCTAGGAATTCAACGTTAGCGGTGCACATACACACGAAGCAACGTCTGATATGATTAGTTCAAATTACGCATCGTCCTACGGAGTTTGAAATTTGCTTAGAAGTAAAAAATGTCAAATAAAAAAGGACAGAGGAAACAGTCTACTAACATCTTTTCACATATCACCACTATAGTAATCAATTTGAAAAATGACTTGCATAATAATCCAAACGTGAGAAAAAAAAAATGAAAGTTGCTTCATGTATTGATTTAGTTTTGCAACTGTATTTCACTATTAAATTTTAAACCAATAAAGAGAGAGATAAATAAGTGGATGTGACTTGTGATGAGCTGATCTCTTACCTGGTCAAAGTCGCCGTTTACACACCCCTCTCAAAGGGGCCTGGTGTTACTGAGGCCGCAGCGCTGCAGCTCGCAGGAAGCCAGCATGGCGGCGAGTCCATGGGACAGCGCGAGCAGCAGCAGCCTGTGGAACACCCTGGGGCAGGCCTCCAGCGTCGCGCAGCTGGTCGGCGTGGACGCGCTCGGGCTCGTCTCCATGGTCGTGCAGGCCGCCCTGGCGGCGCGCCGCCACCGGGACGCCTGCATGCGACTCGCGCAGCACGTGGAGATCGTCGGCGGCCTGCTGCAGGAGCTGGAGCTCGCCGAGCTGATGCGGCGGGAGGCCACCAGGCGGCCGCTCGAGAAGCTCCGGGGCGCGCTGCGCCGGTGCTATTCGCTCGTCAGGGCGTGCCAGGACTGCGGCTACCTCCACCGCCTGCTCTTCGGCGCCCGGATGGCCGACGAGCTCCGCGCCGCGCAGGACGAGATCGACATGTACATTCGCCTCATCCCGCTCATCTCCCTCGTCGACGGTACTAACTCTCGTCGTGTCACGGTAAGCATGTTTCAGCTTGTTTTTATTAGTAATTTGGTTAGCACATCTCGAAATTGAAGATTGTGATGTATGAGATTAAGGAGAAGCACTGATTTGAGAATGATTCATTTGATTCGTAATCTGATCGAACTGATATATTCAAGTGACCCTAGGGATGGTTCTGCCTAAATCGGGGTCCAATAGCAATTCCAACTGCCAATTAAACAACTTTATATGAAGTTAATAGTTCTGAATTCATAGGATGTTCCTTAGATTTGTGCATTCCAAGAAACCTTTTTAAAAAGGGTTAATCCAAGGAGCGACTAACACTCGGACATCCGATGGGAAGATTCTATCGGACGCTCCAGTACAACATAATATATGCAACAAACTATTTTAACATCTGCAACAAAAATTAGTTTCGGTCTCAAAAATATTGGAAAATGTTCAAATCTCTTAACAAAAAACACTGAAAACTACATATATGGTTCCTATAGGAAGATGTACTCGAGCAACTAACACAAAAGTTCAAAATAAAATGAACCTGCGATGTTATAACTATTGCAACAATTTGAGGAAACACTTTTAACAAAATAATCTATAGAGGACATGTTCCCAACAAACTAAAATGTCATATGCAACAATTGAGAAAGATGTGTGCAGTAATTTGTAACAACATCCGCAACACCAGCAAAAACAAATATTACATGCTACAAAATTTGAAAAATATACGTTGCAGCATATAGAAACACTTCTTGCCACAATTAAGAAAAAGAGTCACAACATTTTGAGGGAACACCCACAACACACCTATCCAGAGGAGGCGCGCGGACAGACAACGACGAGGAGCCCGTAACGGCGGAGCTCGGTTGGCGCTCTCGGAGGCTGCCCCTGGTTGTGGCGGAGCTTGGGAAAGGCTTGTGAAGGACACACCCTGATGGAGGTCAGGATGCCACTGGAGCTCACGAAGGCCACGACCGGTGGTGACGGAGCTTGGGAATCAAGCTGAAAGGAGGACGAGGCATGCGGCGAGCCTGGGTGCTCTGGCTGGATTCAGGCCCTAGATCTGGCGGCAGTGAGGCTAATCCAGTGCCCTGTCGCCGGTGAGCTCAAATCTGGCGGAGACAACTCCAAGCCAGTGCCTCATCGTCATCTTCCACTTGCCATTGGATGCCCCTACTCCCTCCAGACTGCAGAGTATGTCCATCACCTTGGCTACTCTCTAGCCATCGTTGTGGTGAACTATCCTTGCTGAGAGTTAGGGGAAGTGGGAGTATTTGGGATTTTTTTAGGTGGAGGCATGGACGAGTATTTGGGAGTTGGGAGCGTAGGGATAGAGATGAAAATAGTATAAGATAATGTGGTGGGGAAAGTGAAGTGAGGCGTCCGATGTGGAGTCGTCGCTCCGGATGTCCTCACCGTATCAATTCCCTTAATCTAATGAGAAAAAACCCTATGCTATTGCTGGTCAATTGTGTACATGAATAATATTTGTGATTTTCTTTATCCTTGTCTAGCAGGCTACCGAGGGGGTGCCAAGTGTAGTCACATGCTGTTCAAACTTTCACACAAGGTTGGATACTTCTTCAGTACATAGTTGATTACTCAGCAGCCGATTCTTTCTATATTAAATCCAGAATCTTATTGTGTCTTTTGACAAAATGGCAATGTTGAAGGTGAACTGCAGCTGATGCTCAACACTAGAGAATCATTGACCATATCTAGTGGATTACTGATTGACCACAAACCTGTAATCAAATTTAAATTATTTATCTTGAAAGTTCAATTTCTACGAACCTGCCATTTTGTTAGGACTGAAATCAGAACCTTTTCTATGGTTTTGGCATATAACACTGGGATTTGCCCGATTCTAGGTTTCCAGCAAGAGTTTTGGAGTTCACAGAAATATGTGTTGAAGGAGCCACTAAACCTTGTGAAATTGGGGGAAAGCCATTTGAAGGTAGTTACTTTGACAATTTACCTACAGTTCTTAATTGTGAACTAAAAAATCAATACTAAAATAAATGTTTTCCTCATTAAGAACATATAAATTTTTCTGCCATTTGTCATTGTTATACTGTACTGCTCATGCTTAGGAATATGTTTATATCCTTAATCCAAAAAATAATGTTAGGAATATGTTGAAACAGAGAAAAATCAGATTGTTTACATGACGAATTTTGAGTCCATTTTAGTCATGCATACATCCTAGCTCAGGACTCATGAGCAAATATTGGATTTTTGGATCACATCATAGCGTTGCACTGCGGTTAAAAATGACTAAGCACACTTCACACAAGACTACCAGCTAATGTGTTGGCACCAGCTCATAAAACAGAAGTTCTGCAAGCGGAAGCAGAGAAAGATGAAGGTATCGTACATTTTAACACTAGATGAAGTAGAAAACATATGCATAACGAATGCCATTTTAGTATGGTTCAATTCATTTGTTTTCATAAGTTTTTTCTGAGGGAATTTGTTCTCATAGGTTATACATGTTGCACACCATGAAGTCACTAGT
Source organism: Hsuehochloa calcarea (assembly GCA_036346395.1). Classification (NCBI taxonomy): domain Eukaryota; kingdom Viridiplantae; phylum Streptophyta; class Magnoliopsida; order Poales; family Poaceae; genus Hsuehochloa; species Hsuehochloa calcarea. Next base: position 3,311,308 of record CM070604.1, on the reverse strand, counting down.
TATTTTGCAAGGAAGCTGAGCATTTCTCATGTTAGTAATTGCAATGTTGTTGCAATTGCATTTGTGACATGGAGGGATTTGGCACTAGGATTTGACACTCAAGGATGAGTTCCTTATTCACTTGATTTTTGCTTCATTGCCAGAAAAGTTTGACACTTTTGTTGTCAATTACAATATGCAGCCCGATAAATGGGACTTAGAAAAATGCATAGCTATGTGTGTTCAAGAGGAGGAAAGATTTAAATCCTCACATGGTGGATCTATCAACTATGTGAAGGATAACAAGAAAAAGAACTTCCACAGTACCTCCTTCTCAAGGAACAAGGAAAAGCCTCGTCCATCAACCTCAACAGTAATAAATTTCTTTGTAGACAAAGATCGTTGTCTTCATTTGAAGAAGACAGGACACTACAAGAAGAACTATCCTGATTACTTAAAGATGATAATGGCAAAGAAAGGTGAGAACATTATTACATTCATAAATGAATGCTTATATGTACAATATTCAAAATCCACTTGGTGGATTGACTCAGAGCAACTGCTCATGTTGCTAATTCCTTCTGAGGATTCCGCTCGACGAGGACTACGCAAAGAAACGAAAGATGCATTAAAGTTGCAAATGGAGTCCAAGTGAAGTTGAAGCCGTTGGTGATCTTTCATTAGAGTTAGCTAATGGCTCCAATCTTTACTTAGAGATGTTCTTTTGTTCCTCTTTACTGAGGAATTTGATTAGTGTTTCCAATTTGGACAAAGATGGTTATGATTGTAATTTTGGAAATGGCAAGTGCGAAATAATATTTAATAAAGAATGTGTTGGTCTTGCCATATTACAAAATGAGCTTTATTTGTTATCATTATGTGATGATGTGAATGTCGATGCGATAATGAGAACGTCGCGTGCGTAGAAAGTGATTGAATCCTCGTCTCACGAATGTAAACAGAAGCTAAAGAGAACTCATAATGAATCGTCGAAATTATGGCACCGTCGCTTAGGCCATATTTCGAGGGGAGAATAGAAAGACTAGTTAAGAATGAAATTCTTCCTCTATTAGAGTTCTCGGACTTAGAACAATGCGAGAGAATGCATTAAAGGAAAATATGTAAAGAAAATTAAGAAAGGCGCAAAAAAAGAAGCACAGAGTTCTACAAATTGTTCACACAGACATTTGTGGTCCTTTTCCGTGAAAAGTGTGGATGGTTATGACTCGCTCATAACATTCACAGATGACTACTCCCGTTATGGATATATTTATCCAATCAAAGAAAGAAATGAAGCCTTGGATAAATTCAAGATATTTAAGGTCAAGTTGAAAACCAACACGATTTAAAGATTAAGATAGTTCGATCCGATCGTGGGGAGTACTACTATCGACATACCCCATATGGACAAGTTCACGGACCTTTGCGAGGTTCTTACAGAAAATGGCATAGTAGCCCAAGATTCTATACCGGCGAACCTCAAACAAAATGGAGTAGTGAAAGACGCAACTGCACTCGATGGATATGGTGCGAAGCATGATGAGCTACTCCACACTCCCATTGAGTTTATGGATGGAGGCGTTAAAACCGCCATTCATATTCTCAATAGAGTGCCTAGTAAGTCGGTGCCCAAAACACTGCGAGTTGTGGATGGAAGAGTTCCTCACTAAACCACTTACGTGTGTGGGGAGTCTCACGAGGCTAAAGTATTTAACCCAAACCTTGGGAAGCTAGATCCCAAAACAGTGAGTTGTCATTTCATTGGCTACCCTGAAAAGTCAAAAGGTTTTCGTTTCTACTGTCCAGACAGATATACAAAGTTTGTAGAAACGAGACACGCTGTATTCTTAGAGGATGAAATAATGAGGGGGAGCATGGTAGCTCGAGAGATTGATCTTGAAGAGAAGTGGGTATATGTGCCCACTCCGATGATTCAAGAGCCACTTTTCTCTCTACCTGATGTCGCTGCACCGACGGTACAAGATACTGTGGTGCCAGCACCTGTTATTGTTCCTCCTGTGGCAACAATGAATGAGAATGAGGAACCTGTTCTTCAGGATCCTATAGAATCCATTGCCACAAATGAGGGGGAGCAACAACAGCCTCAAACAGAAGATGTACCAAATATCGAGGCCCCGAGGAGGTCTCAAAGAGTAAGAAGATCAGCTATCTCTGATGATTATCAGATTTATCATACAGAAGAATTTCAAATGGAGGATGATCCCACCACATTTGAAGAAGCCATGAGAAGCGAAAATTCTTCAAAATGGCTTGAGGCCATGGAAGAGGAAATGAGGTCCATGAAGGCTAATAAAGTCTGGGACTTGGAAATTATTCCTAAAGGAGCCAAAACAAGAGGGTCGTAAATGGGTCTACAAAACAAAGCTTGACTCCCAAGGGAATGTAGAAAGATACAAAGCGCGACTTGTGGCAAAAGGATTTACGCAAAGAGAAGGGATTGATTACAATGAGACATTTTCTCCAGTCTCATGTAAAGATTCCTTCAGAATCATAATGGCATTAGTAGCACATTATGATTTAGAGTTACATCAGATGGATGTAAAGACGTCATTTCTTAATGGGGATTTGGAGGAAAATGTTTACATGGCACAACCGAAAGGTTTTGTCGTGGAAGGAAATGAAAGAATGGGATGCCGCCTAAAGAAATCAATTTATGGGTTAAAGCAAGCTTCAAGACAGTGGTACTTGAAGTTTGACAGTACAATAAGAAAATTTGATTTTAAAGAGAATGTAGAGGACAACTGTGTATATACAAAGTTTAAAAATGGGAAGTTTATCTTCCTAATCCTGTATGTGGATGATATCCTACTGGCTAGTAGTGATATCATCACATCGAGACAAAGAAGTTTTTGTCCTCAAACTTTGATATGAAAGATCTTGGTGAAGCCGTTCGCTCTAGGGATCAAATTCACCGGATAGAAACAAAGGGATATTGGGACTATCACAAAAGACATACATAGAGAAAGTCTTAAAGAAATTTGGGATGCATAAATGTAGTCCTTCACCGCACCTATAGTCAAGGGCGACAGATATGGGGATTTTCAATCCCCCAGAACCAAGATGAGATCGATCAAATGAAAGCGGTTCCATATGCTTGGTTGTCCTAAGCTTACAAGATGCTCAAGTGTGCACATACGACTTAGCTTTTGTTACTGGGTTATTTGGCGATTCCGAGCAATCTCGAATAGAACATTGAAATTGATAAAGAAAGTCTTGCGTTATTTGCAAGGAGCAAAAGGCCTCATGATGACATATGTAAGATCGATTTACTCCATATAGTGGGGTATCTGATTTCGATTTTGCGGGAGATGATAGAAAGTCGACATCCGGATATGTCTTCACTCTCGCTGGAGGAGCTATATCGTGGAAAAGCTCAAAGCAAACCGTCACTACATCGTCCACAATGTATGCCGAGTTTGTAGCATGTTATGAGGCTACGGGGCGGTGAATCAAGCAAAGAAGTTCATACCGGTTTAAAAGTGGTTGACGACATCAATAGACCACTTAAGTTGTACCGCGATAATGAACCCGCAGTAATGTATGCCCACAACAATAAGTCAAGTGGTGCTGCCAAACACATTGACATAAAGTACTATGTTGTGAAAGATAAAGTTCGGGATCAAATTATAAGTCTTGAGCATATAAGTACCGCAAAGATGTTAGCGGATCCGCTTACTAAAGGCTTACCACCCAACGTGTTCAGAGAACATATAGCCGGCATGGGTTTAAGGGAAAGCCTATGATTCCTGGACTAAAAGATGGCCCAAAAGATTAAAGCAACTATTTCAGAACAATGAGGTGTATTGTAGCTGTTGAATCTATCGGCAATTGACCGTGACGATGAGACATGTTCTATGTACCAATTTGTGATGGAATGAGTAAAGTCAAAAGTAATTAAAGATATCACACAGATTGAGATCAAGGGGGAGAATGTTGGAATTGATCTCGGGCATTTGGCCCAACGGCCAAATGCCCAACCCCTCTCGATTGCGCCGATCAGGGCGCCCGACCATTAGGTCAAGGGTCCTGTCGCCAGCGCCACATAAAAGGAGGTGGGAGCCGGGGCGGCACGTACACCAAGGTTCACCATGCCGCCGCCAAAACTCCACCCAACAAACCCTAGTCTGATCCTAAAGGGGGCGCTGTAGCGACGGGAAGGAGACCGCCGCCTCTACCGACTACCGCCGGCCTCGCCTCCGCTCGGGATCGACCACCGCCGCCTCTACCGACTACCGCCGGCCTCGCCTCCGCTCGGGATCGACCACCGCCGCCTCTACTACACGCGACCCGCAATGGCCAACCCGTCTCCATCTCCATCGGACGGTAAACCCGAAACCCCGAAACCCTAATCTTTCTCGGTTACTCTCAAGAACACAAGATCCAAAGAAAAGAGATCTAACAATAGATCTATCAGGCATTGCTAAACTGGTCTAAGCGACTTCGGATAATTAAAGGTCTAGCTGAGGGGCTTGTTTACCTGCACAAGCACTCACTATTATGGATTGTACATAGGGACTTGAAACCAAATAACATCCTCTTAGACCATGACATGAGTCCAAAGATAGGTGATTTTGGATCAGCTGTAACACTGAGTTCAGATGTAACAGAAGAGCATACAAGCAGGGTTGTGGGAACCAGGTAGCAGCTGCACAAAATGTCAATGGTAGTGCAGTGCAACATTTGTGTTCCAATGTGCTAATGCCACACCTCTGATATCTATTTTCAGTGGTTACATAGCTCCGGAGTATGCATCTCGAGGCCTTTATTCGCTCAAGACAGATGTGTTTAGCTTCGGTGTGTGTGTTCTAGCGATCATTAGTGGGCGGAAGAACACCATAATGGAGCGACAAGGGGATACCGTTGGTAATCTCGTTCGTGATGTGAGTAGACATACATTTCAAGCATGCACATTTGTTGTGGTGAATATGTGTTATCACCTCACATTTACAAATTTGGACTTACTTTAAAATCATCGTTGATATCAAACAAATTGCAACATATTTCAGGCATGGCATAAGTGGAAAGATGGAAGGTTGCATGAGCTTGTAGATCCATCATTAGGTGATGGATATGAACTTGCCCAGATAATGCGATGCACTCAGGTGGCCCTGCTCTGTGCCCAGGAAGATCCCGCAAATCGGCCCACCATGACGGATGTTGCTACAATGCTGAGCTCTGAAAGCATAGGCTTATTATCGGATCCTGAGCAGCCAACTGAGCTGGTTAATGGAGGTGCTAGTGGCGACATGTCGTCGACATACATTGGTCAATCAAGCAATACAATTGACATAACCATCACGAGTTCAGCTCCAATGACTAGAGTTCGAATCATTGTAGACCCATAGGTTTGATACAAGGAAAAATATTTAGGGTCTGTTTGGTAGAACTCCAGATAAAAAATATTTACGGTCTGTTTGGTAGAACTTCAGATTTTGTTTTTTTAGCTCCCGCTCTCGATTATCTTAGAATCCACTCCTCTGAGAATCTGCAGCTGGCTTAGGGAAGTGTTTGGTAGAAAGTTGGCTGCTAAAACCCTGAAAAAGAGGATTAGAGGGGGGAAATACATTTTTACCCTTGATTTTTAGCGCTTCAAGTCTATTTAGTTCTTACTCATTTGTACCTTTGTACAAATTTTTTTGTACGGACCTATAGTCTACTTGAATGGGATACCATACGAATGTAATTGGGTGGTAACAAAAGACGGATATTCCCTAATGGGATACCATTGGTACCTAAATTGGTATGGATACCCAGCATTTCTGTTAGCAGTAGATATGCTTGCAGAGATGCTTTTACAGAATTTGTAATCTCCATGAAACGAAAGTAAAGGCTACTAGTGCAGACTGATGGCTGTACCAGATCAGAAAGCCTTTCAGAACATGTTTGAACACTAAAATTGACGGCAAGAACACAATAAGGGCTTACAAGCTGCTAATTACAGTTCATCTCCTAATAAACAGAAAAATGGATCATTCAGTAGCGGGGAATTGATTATTTACCCTTCGCTTAGATGTGTATTGATATTATACCCTCGTTTTAGATGTAATTGGTTTTTTAAAACCCCCCTAGTCTGTTTTCTTGATAAAATACCTTGCTTGCAATATTTTATTAATATCCGAGTTTTTTTTCCCTATTATAGGCATGTGAAAAGACATTCTTGCCCCCGGTCGCACCTAACCTCCTCGGTCCGCCCGACGAGTCTCTAACTCATCTCCCCCGTTCTTTTCTCTGCTCCCTCGCTCTGCTCTGCGAATTTTCTCCAACCCGGTCGTCTGGCTCCTTCCTCTTGCTCGACTCGCCTCGACACGTGCTCCTCCCAGAGCTCGCGTTGCCATCATTCCCCTATTCGATCGAACACGCCACCGCGACACCATTTCTGTTAGTAGTACGATGCTTGAATGGGATACTATACAAATATATACACCATTTGTACAAACTTTTGGTACCGTCCTATAGTCTATTTGAATGGGATACTATATTTAATAAGAAGGATATTCCTAATGGATACCATCGGTACCTAAATTAGTAGGGATATCCACCATTTCTGTTAGTAGTACATATGCTTGCAGATATGCGTTTACAGAATTTAGGAAAGTAAAATATGTAATCTCTATGAAACGAAAGTAAAGGCTACTGGTACTGATTGACACATAACCATCTCGAGTTCAGCTCCAATGACTAGAGTTCGAATCATTGTAGACCCACAGGTTTGATACAAGGAGAAATATTTAGGTATGTTCGGTAGAACTTCAGATTCTATTTTTAGCTCCTGCTTCTGATTCTAAATTCACTCCTTAGAGAATCTAAAATGGCTTAGGAAGCATTTGGTAGGAGATTGGCTTATAAAACCCTGAAAGAGATGATTGAGGAAAATACCATTGTACCATTGATTTTAGCACTTCAAGTCTATTTGGTTCTTACTCTTTTGTACCTTTACATAAATTTCCGAAATTTTTGTACAAAATTTTCGGTACCGGCCTATAGTCTATTTGAATGGGATGCTATACGATTGTAATTGGGTGCTAACAAAAGAAGGATAGATACCATCGGTACCTAAATTAGTAGGGATACCCAGCATTTCTGTTAGTAGTACATATGCTTGCAGAGATGCTTTTACAGAATTTAGGAAAGTAAAATATGTAATCTCCATGAAACGAAAGTAAAGGCTACTGGTACAGACTGATGAGTGTACCAGATAAGAAAGCACACTAAAATTGACGGCAAGAGCACAAATGAGGGCTTACAAGCTGCTAATTACAGTTCATCTTTCGTTGGAGAATTAATTATTTACCCTCCGTTTACATGCATATTGAGATTATGCCATCATTTTAGATGCAATTATAGCCCCCCTAGCCTGTTTTCTTGATATCCGGTGTTTTTCCCCTGTTGCCCCCAGTCCCCCCCCCGTCTGCTCGATGCGCGGCTCAGTCCCTAACTCATCTCTCCCATTCTTTTCTCTGCTCCCTCACTTTGCTCCACGACTGCTCTCTCAAATTTATATAACTAAAATTCAATTTCTAAATCTCAAATTTTATAGTGAGATAACATTCATCAACAAGTGGTGAATAATACCTTCCTATCACATGGCATACTGCCTAATTTCTTAGCTGGATACAATATCCCAAAATCATTTGATAAAGTCCTTTGAAAACAAACCAAATTCGAACTTTGAGTGGCTTTGCTGAGCATGTCCATGACTGTGGATACGACTATTTGAATAGTTCTTAACACTCTGCAGAGATTGTACAGCTTTACCCACACAACACGACTTCTCTAGTTTGTTTGGCATCCGTCGGTACCACTGCTCACTACCTTAGGTAAGTAGTCTAGAGTACGCATCAAGGCCTTTACAATGCACCATCTCATCGTAGTCCCGCATCGCTAAGGTTTCACTTCCCTTTGATGGAATAAGCCCCCTCTTGTGCCATGTGGAAATACATAAAAGTAGATCATAAAGACACCCACGCAACTAGATAGCACAACCACGATGAAATATTACAAATTATTTAGCTAGGTCCCACCCACACAGGACATGTGGTAGTATGATAGGGCTTAGCAAGATGTGGCTCGAAGGCCGGTCCTTAACTAACTTTGGCGACTTTCCAAAATAACCCCTGAGCCTCAATCATGGAAATGACTCGATCCCGTGCATCAACGTACGCTATCCAAATATCTATTTTGCCAAAATCCAAACTAATTTTTCATTTTATTTACCAAGTCAAATCATTTTATAAATTTCTGTGGTAAAGGCAATACCATAGTCTCCTTTTAAATCATAGTTGAACTTTTGGCTAAATTTACCAAACTGAACATTTTTTTGTCTAAGCTTTAACTAAGCATAAACTTTTACAACGTGTCAAGTTCATACTAATGTACCAACTAGATTTTAACTATAGCATCAAGGTGTGGTGACTTCAACAACAACATTTGGCTATACAAAGGAATTGGGAATAACTAAATTTTCCAAACAAGGATTTAAATAACTTGAATATAAATACGCATGCAATAATAATTTAAAATATAATTTAAATAATTTGAAATACTGGGATTCAAATATGATCAAAGATGTAACTTCCCTTGCTCTAAAGCTTGAGGATCTAGCTCTTCGAAATATTCGGCCCCCCGAAGTTGTCGAAATCTATACAAGAAAACAAAGCAAAATCAAATAAAACTCAAATAAATTCAAACAAACTCCAAATTGAATAATTCTAGTATAAATAGCTAGATATTATTTTAAGATGAATTTAGAAATTTGAATCACTCAAATTGGAGATCGAACGAAAGAGAATGGGCTCTCATAAGTTTTGAAATCATAAGGTCGGAAGGAAGTTCGACTGGTCGGAAGGTGGTTTTGACTACCTGGTCGAAGGGAGTTTCGACTACCTAATCGAAAGAGGTTTCGACTACCTGGTCAAAGGAGGGTTTCGACTACCTGGTCGGAGAAGGGTTTCGACTACTTGGTCAAAGGAGGGTTTCGACTACCTGGTCGAAAGAGGTTTCGACTAGTCGAAAGGCTTCGACTAGCTGGGCGGCAGCGGTAGCGTACAAAGTGATGGCGGGCGCACAGGGCAATGACAGGGGCAAGGGAAGGGGAGCACCATGTAAAACGCGGAGTCGCGAGATGAAGTCGGCGATGTGGTCGATGGTGGCGGGGCTTCACCGCAGGCGGCGCAGTCACTAACTGCGAGAGCTTTAGCCGAAGCACTTGAAGCTCGAAAATCTGGTGAACGAAGGTGAGAGAGAGAGAGGGAGAAATGAGGGAAAAGAGAGAGGAGGGCGGAGGGTTCCTGGTGCTCCTATTTATAGAGGCCGAGGAGGAGAGAGAGGGAAGAGTTCGACAAGACAGCAAGACGAGCGAGCTCTAGCCGGCGTAGGGCATGGCGCGTCGGCGGGATTCAAGGGAAAGGGACAGTAGGTGTGGGATTGACAATGGGGACGGGGCATTCAATGCGCGGAAAATGGGGAGGAAGGGGAGAAAACACGCCACGACGATGACTTTTGATGGCCGTGACACAACTCTAAGGCGACTTGGCATGGGCTCCCAATAAGAGGAAGATGACGGGGAGGTGAGGCTGGCAGGTGCGGCCCGCCGGTCGGCGAGGCTTGACATAGAAGCGCGTGGCAGACCGGGACGGTGTGGAGCAGACCGGGAAGTCGGGCCATGGGGAGGGAAAAGGATCAGGCCGCGAGAGAATTCGGCCCGAAAGATTTTTCTGAATTTTTGAAGACTTTCGAATTACAGAAATTGAAATAATTCATTTAGGTTTTTAGAAAATAGTAAATAAAGTCTAAACATACTATAAAATACACATAAATTCCTTGAATTATTTTGAACTAAATAAAATTATTTCCAACTCAACATGGGTAATTAACTTTGCAAATAAATTATTTTGGTTTTAAAATAATTAGGAAAAAACTTTTAAGGTTCCTGAAAATTTCATAAAATATAATTAAATTTTATTTTTAACTAGAAATAGAATTTGGGCTGTTATAGCGATGCCATTCCTCATCCGGTGAGTCCTAGGCCAATTCCCCCCCCCCCCTACAAGAGCATCCCTACAACTCTCTCATCCGCCAACCTATTATTTGTGCCCTCCTTCTCTAGGTCATCACCTCCACGTTGAGCTCGTCGCGCCACCCTCAGCTCTCGTTGCCAGCCCACCTCAGTCATTCCATGTCCTCGCCATCCACTTTGGTGAGTTCCTCTCGCCCTGTATATGCTCATGATGCGCTCAATTTCTTGAGGAAGTTGCTGTCTTGTTGCCACAACTGTACGTGGCCACGCCGCTGCCATAGACCGCCTCTCGGTGTGCTCTTTCGACCCATAAGATTGTTGTGCCCGTAGTGTTCCATTTTTGTGCTTGCCCGACATAGATGCTGCATCCCTCGCCAACGCCAAGCTCGACAAGGAGCTCCCATTGTTGCCTCTGGTTGGGGAACGGGAAGCAGGAGGGACGAATAGTGAAGGATGGACATTCTGGTCATTTCCCGTGGCCAAAATGGAAAAAAACACACACACCAGATATTAATAAATTATTGTAAATGGGATATTTTATCAAGAAACAATGTAAGGAGCGTAAAAAACCAATTATATTTAAAATAAGGGTATAATCTCAATACGCATCTAACCGAAGGATAAATAATCAATTCCCCTTCAGTAGTAGGGTACTTATAAGCGCTTGTGATATCGAAGCATAGCCATCTTTTATCATGTTGCAATCACATTTTGCAAAATAAAAACAAAAGAAACAATTGATCACAGTAGATCAACACACATATAACAGGAGTATAAAAAACACAATCATATATACCTCTCGACGTTCTTCCAACTGCATGGCTACAGTCCAGGCATAAGGCCACGAAGAATGTCCCTCGTCATCATCTCACATTGCTCTATAGACATGACCCTATTCTCCTTGTCGCCGCGCCTAAGATCCGGCCGGCGGCGAGCTCGACTGCGATGTCTAACGCTCTCGATGCGCACCTCGTCGGCGTAGCAGCAACGCCAGTCGAACACCTTCAGGTTGGGCGCGCGCAGGCGGATGGACGAGTATACGGTGAAGCTAGTGTGGAAGCGTGCGGGCTGGCGGGACCGCAGGATTGGGTGACATCGGCTTGGTCTCACTGTACCTGTGGCACGACACACAGAGTGTCGTCAGCTCTTTGGTGAGCACGTTGATCGCGACCTTGGTCTCGCTCAGGGTGGATCCAGTATAGGGACATGGGTGTACAGATGCACACTCATTTTTTGGGGAAAAATCCATTATTTATTGGGTATATTGTGTATATATACTAGTAAGTATACTTAAAATACATGTTTTAACTGTGCCTCCCCGATTCAGCCCACCGCACTCTCCAGCTCTATCCGTCCGAGCGGCCCACTCGGTCAAGCCGTCCCACGCCACGAGCCCACCACGACCCAACTCCAAGCGAGCGACCAAGCTACAGCCGACACTCGGCAGAGCCCAAGCGCCGAGTGTGTGCCCAACCCCATCCCCTCTCCATTCCTCACGCTCACGTGGCCGAGAGAGCTAATTCTATCCCTTTCCTCTCCTTTCTCGCTCTGTAGCAACGGCGGTGGCGGCGCAAGGATGCACGGCGATGCGGCGAGCGACGAGGCAGGGATGAGCATCGAGCCGGAGCATGGGATGGAGGGTGCGGCACGCGACGAGCGGCAAGGGGAGGGAAGCCCTGTGGCGCGTGGTAGCGACAGCGCCGAGGTCGAGCCCGAGCACGGGCAGGAGCAACCACCGGCACCGGCGCAAGAAGCAAGTCGTGTAACATCCTGTTTTCCCGGTCCGGCCTGCTCCCTTCCTCTTTTTCTTTTTCTCTTCCGCCGGCCCGGTCCGCTTTTCTTTCGCCCGAACCGAACCGGCCCGGCCTGCTCCCATTTCTCTCTTTCTCTCGCTCCCGTCTCTCTCTCGCGTCTCTGGCCTCTCTCTCCCTCTCCCTTATCCATTTCTTCCTCGGCCGATTCGCCCGCATCGCCGACTCCGTCTCCCTTCCTCGCCTCGGCCGCTTCGTCTTGCCCTCTCCCTTGTCCCCTCCGCCACCTTCTTCTCCCCTCCATTCTCTCCGTCGCTCGGCCCGGCTTCGCCTCCGCTTTGTCCGCCTTCACCCGGCCCGGCTCCAACCCCACACCGCTTCCTTCGCCCACCTCCAATCGCTCCATCGCTGCGCTTCACCGCACGTCGTCTCCACCGACGCTATCGCCACCTTGGCGCAGAGCGCTTCACATCGAAGTCACCTCCACGGCCTACCCCGTCGCTGCCCACACCCGTGACGTGGGCGCCGTCCTCTCCGTCCTCGCTACATGACTCCGCCCGGACCAAGCTACGCCTCCGCCCGGTCCGAGCAAGCGAAGCCTCGGTCCAAGCCGTGCGCCGCCACTCCGTCGCCCATACCAGCTTCGCCGTCACCCATGCCGCCGACGTCAGCTCCTCCCCATCTCCATCCCCTCTTCGTGGCTATAAATAGCTCCGATGCCTCTACTTCGCTGCACCGCTCCCCTCTTCTTCTCTCTCCTCGTAAGTTCCCCGTTGTCGACCAATTGAGCCCGCCGCCACCTCGCCGCCTCGGGCTAGATACTTGGAGCAGGAGCACCTCCTCGGCGCCCCTTGCTTCCCCGACCAACCGGCTGCAACACCGCACCTCCCCGGGACCGCCGTCGCCGAGCTTCCCTCCCCGCGCCGACCCAGCTCGATTCCGACCTCCTCCGGTGCTTCCCCGCCCCGTCAAACCCTCGGTGAGCCTCCCCTCCAGCTCCCCTGGCTCTCTCTCTTTTCCCCCTAATCCTCCCCTCTTCGGTTGCCGTCACCACCATTTGGCCTTTCCACCCGACTCCACGTGAGATTCCATTTTGGATTGCTCCCAGTATTCCGCCGCCGCCGCGTCGGTAACCACCGGCCGAGCCCTTCCTCTACTCCCCCCCTCTCAGTGCTCTCTTCCTCCTCGCCCTCTCTCGCCTTGGCCGAGCCCCTTGCCCTACCTCCTCCTTCGCTCTCACGGTCCAAAGACTGCATAACAAAGATCAAGTCCGATTGTTGCATGTCAATAGCCCCATGTTTGCTATAAATTGTCTACTGCCGAATCTTTGTTCACAGCTGAAGTATGGATCGGTGTATGTGATTTTGTCGGCCAGATCAGTAGGGTTGGCTGTAGTGTATCACTCCTCTAGTAAAGCGTGGTGGCAGTGAGTGTTGATCATTAGCCTTGAACTTCAGTATCTGTAATTGATGTTGTTGTGATTATTGTTCCTCATGACAATGTTTGATAGCAATTTGATTATCGATATTGTTGTTAATAACGTATGTTTTGTATTCGAAATATGTGTGTAAACCGGTAATGGAGTCAATTGTGGAATATTATGTCATCCAGCAGACTAAATTGATTGATGTGGTATAGATTGAGTGCTGGCATTTAGAATTTCTGTCAATTAAGTTTTTGTGTTGTCGAACTTGCAATCTTTTATTATTCATCTATTTGTCAACGTTTGATTCATAGTTGCTTCCCCAGATCATAGCAGTAGCATTGAGGTTTCAATCGGTCCAACGATTAAGAAATGTTGCAATAGGATAGTAGGATGTTTTGCTAGTAGTAAATCGATTATTGATTAATTGTCTGTTATTACTGATTATCAGTATAAGTGTTTTGGCAGTAAATTGAATTGTTGATTGTGATCCTGATTATTAGGGATAGCTTGATCTTCAGTAGCAGTACTGTCTATTGGATTTGTTAATCAATTGTTAGTTGTTGGTTAGTGTTTCGTCCGTAGGTCAATGATTGTTGGAAGTAATGGTATTTGGTGAAAGCTGGAAGTATTGATTTGATTTCTTTATCAATCCGTATGGTTTGGCAATAATTGGTAAACTGGCAATTGTATAGTTGGTAGTAGAATCTGTGTCTTGATTTGACAGAAGGTTGTAGTAGTAAGTTGAGTAGCTAGCAATTGAATCGTTGTGTATTATTTGACAGCTGAGATTGGTATTGAATTGCCATTGATTTTGTGTTGATCCGTATCCTAGATTTGGTGTAGAAACTATAGTCAAGTTGATTTATCGCCTTTAGCGGTATAGTCTTGCGGTCTTTCAAATCCGCAGTAGAGCATTCCGGCAAAAGCTCCTTCGACCTTACCCTCCTTGTATCTCCCTCCCGGCAGAAATTCACTGTCATTCCTCCTTTTGCCCAACTGGACGTTTGACTCTGTCAAACCTTCCAGTGTCGCTCAAACCATTCTCTCAAGCCCGTCCTCCGCAATCTTTCTGAGGCTCTTGTGTTTTATTTGGTCTCTTGGATTCTTTGGATTTATTTTTCGATCGTTATTACGTAATTAGAAATAGAAGTCCAGAAGAATCGACGGCTCAAGCAGATCCAAGATTCAAGTAAAGACGCCGACCGAGATTTCGAACCCCTGTTCAATCAGGCTTTGAGTAAGATCAAGGCCACGGTAAAATAGCCCAAGCGAGTCAACATTTTGATCATATTGATCCTACGTTTTGTGTAAATTATATTCTTTTAAAATATCAAATTGCATGCTTTAATTTATATGCAAATGTATGTTAAACACCTTAAGGTAGTTAAAGGCCTACTTGATTATTTAAATAATTATTATTCCATGTCCTTGATAATTGAATTTTCAAAACCCTTGTCACCCTAGTAATTATATGGTAACCTGCTAATTATAGGTCGTACTTAATCACCATGCTAGACTTGTTTAAGTACCGGGGTATTACTACCCCCAAATCATCATCCTTTAAATCATAACAATTGTTTTGAGCAGTCATTGGGGAGAATGACTGAATTGGTTGTGGTAATTTGTTTTATACTTTTCCAAAACTCTAAAATTTGCTAATACCCATCTGGGCGATGGTAAGCTGGAGGGTAAATGGTTGGGTGCTAATGTAGCCCAGGATATTTTTGTGGTGGGTATGTGGTAAGAACCGCTAAGATGGTCTTAAGGACTTAATCCTGTGATGTCCTCCAATTGTAAAATAGTACAGCCACAAGTTCTATAATGGGTGTCGACCTGGCTAACTAATTGGTGTCCACCATTGTGAGTTGCACCATTGGAGTGACCCACGAGCCGTGTTGCTGGCTAAGCCGTCGTGGACACGGGTCGTGAGTTGGCTAAGCCGCCGTGTGGCGCAAGAGAGGGTTTGGGGGCATGGTTGACGCAGAGGGAGAGCGTAACCACTCTCAGATGAAACCTTAGCGGTTGCAATGAACAATGAGGGATACCTTGTAAAGGCCTTGTGATAATCTCCCCTTGATTCACATGTCTACAGAAACGTGTGTACATATCAAGCTGATTATCTCTTGTGGGTAAAGATGTACAATCTCTACAGAGAATAAAAAAAACTATTCGAACAACCGTGCCCACGGTCTAGGGCGGGCATGCCGAGCTCATAAGAGTTAGTTCTATTTCGAAAACTTTTGTGGATGTGATGAAAATGTGCGGGGCTCACCTAGCCCTTGATTTGGATTTTCCTGGGTATTCTTACCCAGCGTGGGTAATAGGTGGGTATGGCCACCAACAAAAATATAAGCATGAAGGTGGAGGTAGCATTTGCTTTTATTAATTATTGCACAATTAATATCTTTAAAAATACAATTTGGTTAAAATGCTAAGTGATAGGATTTCCTAATATATGTATCTACAAATGCTGCTTTACGCAAATAAAAGAACCAGAGCCATCCTTGTTACACCTTGCATATATATTATTGCATCTGTGTGTGTTGGCTCGCGAGCACGGTAGTTGTGCTCATCCTCGCTCTTTCCCCAAACCCTCAGAAACAAAGACCCTAGAGCTGTCGATTGCAACAAGGATCCAGAAGTCTGAAGACCCAGGAATCGTTGAAGCGTAGTTTAGTCCTTAGCTGTTCTAGTCTCACCCAGTCTAGCTGACTTTGTCGGTTCTTGTGTGCCTCCTATATTGTCCAAGGTTTTCGGATAATATCGGGTGTACACAGTTCCCCGCCATTGCTTACGTGGTAAGATGTGCCCTCACCCCCTTTGCTTCCGTTGTTGCTTCCGCTATCTTTGTAATGTATTCATTTGGCCTGTTCGGCCTTTATTGTAAAAATTGGCCCGAAGCGATCTATGTAAACTCTGATGTGTAAATTAATGAATGAAATGATTTTACACCATGTATGGTTTAATTCAGCATTGTGCTTGTGAAGTGCTATCTACTGATGCAGGGAATAGCACAGCAGTTTCATAGAGGAGTCCGGACGGAGAAATTCGAGGTCCCGCAAGTCACCCCCAAGTCCGGCCGTCACGCGCTATGCATACAAGCTTCTTCCATGGCGTGCAAGGCTCTCTCACCTCCACTCGTCCACCTTGGCGTTGGCAACTCGACATCCTCACCCTCGGTGCGCCTCATCTCGCCTCGCCTCCCATCGCCCCACACCGCCTCCTTCGCCCGCCATCGCCGCCGCCCTAGGGAAGACCAGCATCGTAGACGTCAAAGCGGGGATGGACGTCGTACAACGCCGGCTCTCGTCATCTTTCCCCAACTATGCTTTTGTGGAATTGTGGTGGGGTGCTTGACTCCTCTCGTTCGCCTCGCGCTCTGGCGTCTGACTGCATCCCCTCGTGTATGCCCTCCCACCTCGGTTGATTCATCTTCTTGGAGTTGTGGTTAGAGTCGTGTTTGATTTGGTGATGCGTGTGTGTCTGTGTGCAGGTGCCGACGAGGAACCACCCGCTGATGCTGCTATCGGGAGTCGGGACGAACGCCATTGGATGTGACCTCTCCCCTGGGGCGAGTAGAAATTTCTTTTATGCTCCTCTTTTCTTAGAAAAAGTTCCTTGCCTGAAGTGAAAATGGCGGTAAGAAACTTGGAATATGATTGTCATGTATTGTTTAGCTCGACTGTTCGGAATCTGATTTGGAATGGGGAGAGTAATGGTGTTCGATCAAGTTAGTTTAGTTTGAAATTTATCTGGAAATGGTGAATTCAGGTGCAATTTGGCTGTCATGGTGTCATGTGCTAGGTTGGTCGTTGAATGTATATGGCATGATACAGAATGGGCGATATGGCTACATGTGTTGAAAAAGTTGAAAAATTAGGCATATCTTTTCAACTTAAACATTAGTTGCACATATCCAACTACAAAGTAATGAAATTAGTACGATCCGTTACTTACAACCTATAGTTTCGTAGGTTAACACCAAAAGTCGATAACATTACAAAATAATTCCACGAAGTTCCAGACAACAAGAGAACTCAAGGTCAAACAAAGAAAGCCATAGATATGTTTGCATCTTGATCTTTGCTTGGTCCTAGTCTCCTAGATCACTACATTCATGTTTGTAACTCCGAACGCTCATTCTGAAAATTATGTATCCACCACTGGTCTCGTTGGTCATCACACTGACATCGACGATGCTGGGTGTTTCAGGCACGACTTGCTGTCAAACGTGAGCTCGATGCTCCCGGTGAGCGTGCACCCGACGATGTGCAGGTCCTCTGGCGACGGGAAGCCGGTGAAAGTGCTAAGTCTAATTTTGTAATTTTATTAAACGATTTTTATTTATGTAATATTATTTAAAAAATGTAATTTTATTAAAAAAAATCTCTCTTCCTGTGCAGCTGAGGTGCGCCGCGTGCGGGGAGTCTACCACGAAGGACAGCTGTCCGTTCCCGGCGGCCGGCGCAGCACCCGCGATGGGCTGACGATGATTTCTCCTCTGTCTCCGCCCATTTCCATTCCCCATCTTGGACCTCACCTCCCTCGGTTTAGATCCTGACTAGCTGGCCCCTCTCCGCTCCAGCTCCGGCGGCGAGCTACCCGCTCTTCTCTCTCTACCCTCCTCCGTTAGTCGCCGAGACTACCTTCCGCCCACCGGGGCTGCCGCAGGCTCATTGTCCACCTCCACCGAGCCTGCTACTGCCACACCACCCTCCTCGCCTTCCTAGCCCCCAACACCTGCTTCACTGCCCGTCGTTGTCAGCTCGTCTCTACATCTGCTATCGCCGTCAGCCGGCACGGCAGTCTGCTCCACGTCGTCGACGGTTCAACTAGTGGTGTGGCCGCCTCGTCATCACAGCTGCTCCTACCCCTACCCCCCTCCCCCACCCCACCCGACTACGCCCGCAAGGTGCTCGATGTTGCGCCCCACCCTGATGAAGCCCGCGTATGCTCCGACGCCACTGACGTACGGCTTCCATGACCTCAACGGCGCACCGTGCTCCTTGCCGATGGCACGAGTTGTGGGCTGTGACGGCCACGGGGCTGACTTGTGGCTCATGCAGTGAGTCTGTGACTTGATTTGTCACCCCATCTGTAATTCTATCATCTTTCCCCAAACTCCAATCCAGTTCCAAAACCTTGTATCCAGTAGTAGGTTCTTGAAACAAAACAAGGTGGAGGCAGCTGTCTGTCCACCGACCTTCATCCATCTCCTCCGCATTAGTCATCAGCTCCAATCCGAGGTTCACCGGCTATCCATCTCAGCGGTTTCAGATCAACACGACCTGGAGCTCCACCAGCCTCTGGCTATTCACAAAGGAGAAAAAGGGGCCATCAATGAAAGACCCTCTTGCTGTTCAAGGGTTCCACCGGATGGATCCTCGGTGGTAGAGCTACGGCGAGGACACCGGCCACCGACGCACTGCTGTTTTCCATCGTTCTCTCCGTCCTGTCGACTTCAAAGGCAAAAGGTCTTTTCTGTAATTTCTTAGTTTCTGAAGGAGTTCGATGAAATTTCTTGATTTCGGGGGTTTGATGATATGGCTGGCGACACAGGTGCCTGATCTTGTTTAGGGGTACGTAAACACCATTCTAGGCGCTTTCTGTTGGAATTTTGGACTCGGTCATTCAATAATCCAATTAAATTCTAGAAAATCCTAAAGACACACTCATCATGCATGGTAAAAGGTGGGAAGTTTAGTACTATATTACTAGTTGAGAGGAGACTAATATATAAGGTAGAGTTGATCTTATCTAGTTGAAGCAAGCGAAACAATACGCTCGCTCGGTCGCCTTGCCACGCCCGCCCGCCTGCGACGTGCGTGTGAATGGTCCGGCTTAGAGCTGTAGCTTCTTTTTGCACATCGAAACTATGCATACGAATTAGAAACTGAATACATTGAATTGGCTTTATGTCACGCATTAACCGTGTTTAAAACAGTGTTGTGACGACAGTTTCTAGTGACATAATGATGACATTTTCTTATGCTGGATCTGGCTCTATAAAAAGGAGAGATCAGTATCATAATATTGTTTCTTAGAATCAGAACACAGACAGACTCAGTTTCGTACTATTGCCCGGCTCCTCTGCGTTGTATGGTCTTGGCTTCTCCATCCCTTCTTCAGCGTACACCGATGTGGGGATAGCAGTGTCTCCAAAACTGGTGTCCCTCGTGATCCTGCATGGGTTGGGTGAATCAGGTTTTTGGGAAGCGTTTGCGCGGCTGCTCATGGCTTTCTTCTCTATCATCCTCTGCACGTCGTCTTTTTCGGATCAGACGCTACCGCAACCTTTGTTGGAGCGATTCTCTATAAGTCGCAGTGATATCATTTGATATAGCTAGGCCTTGTTTCCTAAATATTTGTCATATGTTGATGTCTCCTGCCGTTAGTAGCGTTCTTGCTCTAGGTTTTGCCTTGTTAGTGTGTATATATGAGATAGAGATATTTGAGTTGACGATCATGTTGTTGTTCATAGTCTCAAACATGGCTATTATATATGCTGATGTTGATTCAATTATTATTTTAGGGATTAAAATAATCACAAAAGTACACATATACCAAACACTTTCTGTCATAGTTCCATGCTTTGAAGGGAACCTATCATTTTCGTGACCTGACAATGTTGATATGGATCTCTTATTATCGTCAAGAACTTGTAGTGGATTACTCAACGGAGAAATGTGATAAGTTGCAGCATTTATTTTCACACAGTGACGTTTGGTTGATTAAGCTACAAAATTAGCAATTTTTGGTATGCTTCTTGTATGCCTAAGCAAAGTTGTTGATGCTAAGGCATCTGGGTTGCAAGAATGCGCTTTGTTGTTGAATTTTTACTTAGGGGTGAATCTTTGGTTGATGTGAAAAATCCAGTTGGGTCTTACACAATATTTTGTAGTGAACGCACATGCAGTTTAATACCTGCATGCTAAAAGAGTTATTCACGCCTCTTTTGTTTGAGGTAACGGGATGGGAACCTGGCATCAATATCGCAAACAACTTGAAGGCATATGCTATATAACGGTGTTGCAAAGTTGAATTATGAACTGTAAGTCATTTTCATTGCCCATTCCCTGAAAGGATCGCAGTTATGGAATTTTTTAAAACCTAGGCAATCCCTTTGGATGGTTAACGGCTATACCGACATATGTGGGGTATTCATTTAGTTGATCATGATGTTTTCTATGGCGCGGGTTGGTTGGTACGGGTCCGAGAACCGAGGGTAGAACACTCACCCTCATCTAACCGTCGGTAATGCTCTTCTCTGTCGAGGTAGCGAGACTCTGAGGCTTAGTTGAACTTTTGATTTCTCATTCCTTGATTGATAATTGATATCTATTTTATAGGGACAATCCAACTTGACGCCTAATAAATAATCTAGAAGAAAACCTATCAATTCAACCTAATCTTTCCAACTATTAAAAACAACCTACCTAATAGATAAGATCATATCCCGAACAATAATTTGATAGATAAAACAACCTACAACCAAGGGTAGCGATGCCCACTAAGGTGGCGTTGATGGCGCCATTGGGGTCTTATGAATATTATGTGTGTATTGAAGAGGCTCAATGAGCTATATATAGAGAAGTACAAGAGGTATATGCCATATATAGATAAGACATATAAGAGTCCTTATTCTAACTCCTATTCTAACACCCTCCTCAAATGCAAGGCGTATACAATAGTATTGCATTTGGAAATGGTTGACACTAAAATATGAAAAATCCGAAGTTCGAATCTTGATAATGTCGTCGTAGCATGCAGCTCTTGAAAAATATATCGAGTATCAAGAGATCTCCTCCCATCCGGTGTCGTGCGATATCTCATAAAGCACAAGGTGCGGGAGCAAAGTCGACCGCGGCAACACACCGAAGAAGATGATAAAACCGACAAAAAAATAGAGAAGGCTGTCAAGTCAAGCCGAATAGGAATAGGTGGAAGCATAGCAGCGCAGATCGAAGCCCAAGATGGCGGCGGCGCGAAAGAAGTGCGGCGGACTTAAAAGCTCGGGGCGGCGGCTAAGAAAGCGACAGCATCATAATGACTTCTACGATCTGCATGCCGCTCAGAAAGAAGAGCGCGAGCGACGGCTGCTGCCATGCATAAGGCAATTTTCATGCTTCTATGACTGACAATAAATTTGTGGACTCGCATGGTTTAGACGAACTAAAAAACTAAGTGTTACGAACTTGGATGGACGCAACGGAAGAAAAGACACAAAGCAAGAAAAACCTAAAAATAACTAGCAGAACTAGCATTACGACTCCAATTAAAACTAAAGCACCCAACCCCAGGGTCAGCTGTGACCGGCGTAGCCTTCCATAACAATCGGCAGCATTAACTCCAACCATCTCTCTCTTCCTTCCACCTCGGCTCCCTCTCCTCTCGCTCGAGAAAACCGAGAAAAAGAAAGCGAAGAGCCGAGCGAAGGCCGAGAAGAAGCCGGTCGGCGAGGAGAAGGTGCCGACGGGGCAACGTACGAGGCCCTGCGGCGGTGGGATCTGGTGCAGGCGGCGCGGGGAGGAGCTGGATGGAGAAAGACCCCTTGGAGCCCTGCCACGGCCACATCACCGTCCTCCGCTCCCACCGAAAGCTCGGACTCTCCACCAAGCTCATGTCCGCCTCGTGCCACCATGGACCTGTGTCTTGGCGCCGAGTCACGTCTCACTCCACGCCCGCGGTCCAATCGCACGGCTTTCAACCTCTACACCTCCGCCTCTTAGCTACGGATCCACGACGCCGAGGCCAAGTATGGCGCCGATCCGCGCGAGGAGGTGGCCGAGCTGGATCATGCGGCGGTGGTCGGCGATGTCCCGACGGAGGCGAAGCGCAGATGATGGCCAGCGGGCGAGCGCGCTGAAGGCACTGATCCGGCGCAGATCCGGTAGCCGCGCCCTCGAATCGGTCGCCGCACAGCATGAAGAGGCTCACGGGCGAGCTCAGTGTCGATGCGGCGGGTGAGGATGAGGACGATCATGTAGAGATCGCAGAGGAAGGACCAGACAGGGTGGCCGAACGTGGTTAGCCGGTTACCCTCCACGAAGAAGTGGTTGTACCACGCCATGCCGTACCCCGAGGACGGGCGCCACGAGGAGGAGCGCGGCTGCGAGGAGCGCACAGGCGAGCGAGGCAAGCATGCCGAGGAAGTGCCATCGCTGCGTCCCGGGCTTGGAGTGTTGGCTCAGATTTTGGATCAGAGGTAGAGCGCCGGGCGACATATCTGGCCGCCCCTTGGAGCGAAGAATGCTCCTCCCGGGGGCAGCAGGCAGCAGTAGACGAGCGGCGGTGGCTACGGTAAACCCTTAAACCTAACCTTCTCTGATACCATGTTATAAATATTGTGTGTGTATTGAAGAGGTCCAATGAGCTATATATATATATATATATATATATATATATATATATATATATATATGAGTACGAGAGGTATATGCCATATTTAGATAATGCATATAAGAATCTTTATTCTAACTCCTATTCTAACGTGGAGAAGGTGATGGTAAAGCTCATGACATTTGCTAATCGCGTGAGCATAGATAGTAGGTCCAGAATAAATGGTAACGTTACATTACATTTCAAGCTGCTGGTGCCCAGCTTATTCGTAGTTCACACAGACTAGGAGTAGTTGTTCAGAATCATGGTAGGATGTTTGCCCGGAATGTGCAAGAATACATGTTCTTCACAAATAACAACACGGGTAACGAATCCATCCACAGGCAGCGCCATATCATACCACCTGTGCATGCAGACGGGTTAAAGAAAGAAACTGGGTACAGGCTAGTAAGTGAATGGAGGACATTTTCGAGCTGATAGGCTTACTTATGGCAAGAGTATGCCGTCGATTTTTTTCACAGGAACGTGGCGGATGAGATGGTAATCCTCTCCGGATCCGACCACACACCGCCTGCTCAACTCAGGGCAGTCACTAATCACAATCTTCTTGAGACAGGTGAAGTCTTGAATGAAGCCTGGCAGCTTCTCCAACCCTTTACAATGCTTCCCCTGGTTCCATCAAATCCAACTCTTTGCAGTCATTAATCACCAACTTCTCAAGTGCCGAGAGCTGCCTCATGGCAGAGGGGAGAGAAGCCAACTTTGGGCAACCGAAGATGAATAACTCTCGAAGGGCAGAGAGGCTTCCGAATCCTTCTGTGAGTGATGTTAACTCAGGGCAGTAACCCAAATATAGAAATGTCAAGGAAGACCAACCACAAAAACCACTTTTTAATAAATACTTTTGCATTGACGTGAGGCTCAGGAATGTAAGGCTGACAAGCCCATGCACATCTCTTGGTAGCTCCTCCAGTTGGTCGCACCGATAAAGATGCAGTGTTTGTAGATTCACCAACCTGCATAAAGAATTCGGTAGGAATTTGATTTTCCAGTTCCATTGTAGATCTAGGTACCTCAGGTGCTTCAAATTTCCAATT
The DNA here is from genome assembly GCA_036346395.1 of Hsuehochloa calcarea. Classification (NCBI taxonomy): domain Eukaryota; kingdom Viridiplantae; phylum Streptophyta; class Magnoliopsida; order Poales; family Poaceae; genus Hsuehochloa; species Hsuehochloa calcarea. Next base: position 3,287,680 of record CM070604.1, on the reverse strand, counting down.
GAACTCGGCAGCTCTTCAAACTCAGCTCCAGAAAAAATTAAGACACGTAGAAGCGCAAATGTTGAGAAGAGGTCCTCAAGAAAGGCTTTGCTCACGGTACCACCATTGTATATGCTTGCAAATGTTCTTGACTTACGTGCCTTTTTTAGCTGTGTAGGAAATTTGAGCTCCGTTGAGAAGTCCTTGCGGTCCCACACTAGATGCCTAACCCTTTCAGAGACAACAACTTTTTCACAGCTCACAACTGCGTGTAAATTCTTAGATACTGAATTTGCTAGATCATGGATAAGGTCATGCATTTTACAAGACTGAATGGAGCCATCGAAAACAACAACCTGGTCTTGGAAAAGAGATCTGCCAAGAAGTTCATGAAAGTAATTTGTTCCAGTGTTTAATGCTTCCTTGTTTTCCCTACTTGTATGCAACAACCCCAACGCCATCCAAAACATAACAAGAGTATCTGTGAAAATCACATAATCTTTCGGAAATATGGATAAGCAAGCGAAACATGCTCGCAAATGAGGTGGAAGTGCATCGTAACTCAATTTTAATCTTGGCAAGATACCATCGTGCTTTGCTTAATATTCCACAATTTGTCTTCCTTGATGCGCCTCCATTCTTCAACATCTCGACTACTAGACAATAGGGAACCCAATGTCTTTGCTGCCAAGGGAACACCGCAACATTTCTCAACAATGGATTCCCCAATTTTTAACAATTGGTGGTATTTTTCACCTCGCCTCAATGCACAACGAGTAAATACTTGCATGCAATCATCGAGTGTGACTCTCCCACATCATATGGTTCCATGGTCTTCACCAACGATGCAAGACTTGTATTGCGTGTGGTGACTATAATCACACTTCCACTTCCACCACTGGATAGAATTCTTCTCAACTCTTCCCAATCAAGAAATTTGTCATTCCACATGTCATCTAGTACTAGAAAATATCTTCTTTCATGTAAAAGCCCACGCAGCTTGGTCTGCAAAGATCTCCACATTTAGTTGCTTGTCGCTTTCACGAGTAATCTGATTGTATTATGTCATCCAAGATCTTCTTAAGATCAAACACATCGAGACACAAGCCCATAACTTCTTCTCGAACTTCTCGGTAATCCGAAAGGCCATTGTAGATTAATTTTGCGGTGCGCTTTTTCCTATGCCTCCTAAACCAACAATTGGAAGCACAGACATGTGATTTGAGTCTGCAACTGTCAGTATCATTTCAAGTATCTCGCTTTTAGCTTCATCTCTTCCAATGATGTCCGGTTCGGTGATGAAGGAGTGTGTTTCTTCGCTGCTCCTGGATGTCTTACTATCGGTTGGTTGGTCATTAATCCAAATTGTGCTCTGTTGTCGCTACCTCATCAAGTTTTTCACGAACTTCTTTTATTTTGTGACTCAATTTGAAGGGATAAGCAAGCAGATGGCCCATACCAAGAACGAAATCTTTATGAACTTCTTGCTCCAGAGATTTGGTGGCCACGTAGTCCAAAACATCATCTATGTCATAGATCTGCATCCTCGATTGTCCAACCACTCTCGGAGGGCATGGGAAGTAGACTGCTTACCCTCGGCATCTTGAAGAACAAAGACAGATGGATCTCGAGACCTTTCCAACTTCCCTAGTTCTTTCTTGACGCCCAGTGACTTCATCTCATTGACACCCAATCGGTGCCAAAGGATCCAAACCTTCTCAAGAATCGAGATTGCGAAGCTCGCTATATAAACCTCCGCCATAGTGTCCGTGTGGATACTACAAAATAAATAAGAGATTCAAAGAAATGTCCATGTGGGTGTACATAAATCATTTATCGCCATTTTGGCATGATCATGATGCATTTGATTTTTCATGGCGAAAAATGTGGATGCACAAGAGTTCCAAGTTGCATTTGTTACGAGGTGGCTAAATTTTTCTCGACAATTTTAAGCTCTATTGGTTTCTTTAATAAATATAGGCTCCCCATATTCCCAAAAGATCTTTATAAGATGTACATGGTTACTAATAAAGGGTAAACTTATAATATATCTTTGGATCAATGTAACATCCTGCTTTTGCAAAAATTCAAAAAAATCAAAAGTTTGCAAAAATTTCAAAAGAAATCCCCAAAGATTTTGTTCTTACCTCGGTTTCTTGCTACGCTCTTGCCATCCCAAGCACACGCCACCACCCCTTGCCACCAAAGAAGACGCCACCGCCCTCTCCCCAATCCCAAATAAGATGTTCTCCCTTCTGCTGACGGCCAAGACCCCGTCCTCGCTCGCGCAAGACGCCTCCGCCTCAAGGCATTGCCTCTCTCCTCGCCCGATCCGTCACCACCTCCTCGCCAACCGGCGCTCCCACTCTCGCCGCCTCCGGGACCGCGAGCGCCCGAGCCCCTCTCTCGCCTCGCCGGCTATAAAGCCGAGCCGCCTCTCTCCTCCTTCCTCCTCACCCCTTCACCTCCTACTCGGCGCCGCCACCTCCTCCGCCCGGTCCTCTCCTCGGCTCAAGGCGTGGCGCCTCCTCCGGCTTCTCGCTAAGCCCCCCGCCCTCTGCCTCCTCCGGCCCACTGACGGCGCCCCCTCCTCCCGCCTCGGCTCGCCAGCCGCCATCTCTCTCTCTCCCGCCGCCATCACTTGTTGCGCCCGCCGCCTCCCCTCTCCCTCCCATTTTTGGGCAGTCATTGGATGTAGATGACTGATGTGTTGCGTTAATTGGTTTTTCTCCCCAAAACCCTAAACAACTTGCTAGTACCACATCTGGACGGATGGAAAGAGTGGTGGGAAGTGACGTAGCACGAGAATGGTTGGTATGTGGTATGAACCGTCGTATGAATTAAGGACTTAATCTTGTCATGACCTCTGTGTAAAACAAGTACAACCGCAAGTCTGCAAAGTGTAACTTGGCTTAGTAAAATTATTGAACCCTGAATGTCATCCCACAACTGGTGTTTAGAAGTGTGCAAGCGGCAGGACGTATGCTAGCTTGAATGGGACACCGACAACGGTGAAGTTATCAGCTGCGCTAGTCGTTGTGGCCGGGGCCAGCTGCGCTAGTCGTTGTGGTAAGCATCCCGCACAACTTATGGAATTGGCCATAGGGGTGAGAAGACGGAAGGGGTAAGGTAGTTTGAAACGTTACTGTGACGATCGCTCAACTACATGACTAAGGAATCATGCGGGTAACGAGTATGATTATCTCTTGTGGGTACAGCAGTACAACCTCTACAGAGTCTAAATCGTTTTAACAAATAACGCGCCTATGGTTAAAGGCGGACATGGGAACTTAACCTGAGTTAGCTCTATTTCAAAAACCTTTGTGGGTGGAATGGAAATGTGTTGGGCTCATCTAGCCCTTGTTTTGGATTTTTCCTGGGTAGCCATACCCAGTGTTGATAATCGGTGGAAGTAACCGCTATCAAAATTTAGCATGAGGTGGAGGTAACCTCTACTGTTATTTAATATTGCACTTACTCTCTTTAATGAAAATGCAATTTTGTTTAAAATGCTAAGTCATAGGGATTTGTACTTATGATAATTGAAAATGTTGCTTTAGCAAATAAAAGAACCCGAACCATCATTGTTAAGCCTTGCATGTATACTATTGCATTCTGTGTGTTGGCTCGCGAGCACGGTAGTTGTGCTCACTCGCTCCTCCCCAAACCCCTAGATGACATGGAGCAAGGAGACTACGCATACTACGAGGATCCTGAAGTAGATGGCCAAGGGAACCCTGAAGAGTAGTTTAATTTCTGTAGTATCGGTCTCGCCCCGGTCTAGCTGACTCCGCTGGCACCTAGGTGCATCCTATATTATCTGAGTTTTGGGTAATATCGGATGTACATGTGTTTCCCGCCGCTTGTTCGTGGAGAGATGTGCCTCACCCTTTTAGCTTCCGCTGTCGCTCCGCTACTTTTGTGATGTAATCATTTGGCATGTTCAGCCCTTATTGTAAAAATTTGACCCGATGCGGTCTATGTAAACTCTGATGTGTTAAATTAATGAATGGTATGGTTTTACACTATGTATGAAATGATTCAGTGATGTATCTGTGAGTGCTATCTACTGATCCAGGGAATAGCACAGTTGCTTTCACAGAGGATTCGGATTAGAAAATCCGGTCCGATAATCAACAAAGCCTACTATCATATCTATTAAGTAATATGTAAAAGCGGATGATGCGTGATAAAAAAAATTCCATAAAAGAAAAGGAGAAACATGCTAGTAACTCTTACAAAAAAGCAAAATATCTAGCCCTTAGTTTGGTGCACCTAAACTATGTCTAAATCAACAACAACCATTATATGTTCTATAAGAAAAAGGGTAAATATGCTAGATATTATCACAAAAAAACCATCCCTTGATCCGTGGACCGTAATTACGATCGATCAATGACAACCATTAGATGTTACCCGCAACATATTTAAATCGAAAGATTTAAAAAATGCGACTTATTTAGGTCTGCTTAGTACTGACTCCAGATTCTCATTTTTCAGATTATACTCCTGATTCTCTGAGAATCCACTTATCTGATAACTGAGTCGCTCTGTTGAGAGCGCTTATCGGTAGGTTAGCTCAAAAAACCATTTGATGGAGGATTAGAGGCAAATAGACCATGTTACCCCTGGCTGTAATATTTTAATTATATTTTTGTCTTTCTCCTATGTATTTGTACACAAATTATAGAATTTTCCTCCAAATTTGTTTAGACAATATGAATGTATATACGTTGTATTTGTACACAATACAAAGTTACATTGCATTTATACTTCATGATGGAGTACAATGTTGGCAAATAACAAATGTACACTCATGACCTTGCAAGGGCGCAATCGAAAGCCATTGCGAGATCGCCAAAGCGGGAGCAAGATGAATCGAGGAGGCGACGGGAAGCCGAAGGGGTGAGTACGGTCATGGGCCGGGGGCACTCGGTGAGATGTGCAGGGTAACTCGGTGGCATTTGGGTAAAACCTTCAACTTCAATGGGTATTTTCGTTTCAAGGTTGGATTCTCACGAGAATCACCGAGGTCGCTTCGTTGCTAGTTTATTTTCGAGATAGCTCATCGCGAGAAGCATAATATAGTGGTTTTGAGAATCGTGGTGTTTGGTACGGCTCACGAGAATTGATTGAGAAGTCGGGAGTGGAAGTCATATCAAACAGGCCTTAATATCAAAGATTTTATACCATAAAACAACTCTCATTAAGAGGCTAAAAGTCAATATTAAGTTGTGAAATGGATATTTTAATTAGGAGTTTATGTACTCCAATTGCGCTGCTAAACGCTCAAGTTTCAAGAAACAAAGGAAGAGAGATGAAACGGTGTCTAGTTGATTGGGAATGTAGATCTAAAATTGGTGATTGAATATGTCTTTGAGTAGACACAACATGTTAAAATCTAGCAAGTATTAGTCTAAATAATAACATCATACAATAATTAACAGTGAATTATGGGTATATCCTTGTCCATCTACTTCTAGACTAACCGCTTGAAAATAAACAAGCAAGTCATGCAAAGTAATTGATTAAAAATAAGTTACAAGATATCGTAGATCTCACCTTGACGGCGGAGAGGTGCAACGATCGCTGAGAGGTCTAATCGATTCGATCATGCTCCTCGTGGAAGAGAAAATGACGGAGGATGGAAGCCATCGGAGACTTGAAGCCATCCCGAAGAAAAGGTAGAGTTTTGAGAAACACACGGGCGGCGGGCCTGGTGCCGATAAAGGAAACCGACAACAAGAATTATTGAGGTAAAACGCAGAATTAGACATGAGGAGCCTATTTAAGGCCATAAAGAGCACGACGAAGACGGCAGACATACCCATCAGGAACAAAATACTCAGGTGGTGGCTGCATGTAGACCTCCTCATGCAAAACACCATTAAGAAATCATTCTTAACATCCAATTAAGAGATAGACCACCGACGAACAGAATTAACCGTAACAAGAGTGCGAACAGTGGTCATATGGGCAACAGGGTAAAAGTCTCATCGTAGTCACGACCGCACTCTCGCCGAAGTCATGAGCCACAAGGCGAGCCTTGTAGCGCTTGATAGTACCATCAGACCGGGTCTTAATCTTGTATACCCACTTGCACGTGATCGGAGGAGCATGCACAGGTGTCGATACAATATCCCAAGTCTTCATACGTCGAAGAACATCAAGCTCCTCTACCATAGCAAGCTCTTACTCAGAGTGAGCAGTAGCCTCATGATAAGAACTAGACTCAGTGATAGAGAGAGTATGAGCCATCAGAGCAAATCCAGGACGATTAGGAGGGCGAAGGGATGTCCGGTCACGAAGTGCGAAACGAGGAGCATCATCAGGAGGATCAGATGTGGGTGTCAGCCAGATATCAGGAGAGGAGACCGGTGAAGGACGAGGACACCTAGAGTAATGAATACCAGAGAACCGAGGCGATGGTGATGTAGAAACAAGAGGCGGTGCGGCAGGAGGCAACATCGGAGGCGACGTACAGAAGGAACCACTAGTGATAGACCAGAAGAAGACTATGATAGTGTTAAAATGGGTGAAGAGTCAGAAAAAGATAACCATGAAATTGATTCAACGGTGGAACTAGGAGAAGGAATCTAATTTCGATAGAAGAAAGGTCGAGATTCGTCAAAGACAACGTCTTGTGAGATCCTGATCCGTCGAGTAGAAGGATCATAGTAGCGATAACCCTTATGCTCAGAACTATAACCAAGAAACACAGACTAATCGATCGAACTCACGCTTGGTGCGCCACGAGGTCAGCAGTAACAAAACAGTGTAGCCAAAAACACGAAGGTGAGCGCATTTAGGTGGCTCGAGAGTAGAGATGATCTATACGACTGACACCCTTAAGAGTAGTGGAAGGCTGCATATTGATGAGATATGCAGCCGTAGAAATAGCCTCAGTCCAGAACTGTGGTGGAACATGGGAGGCAAAGAGAAAAGTGTGAGCAGTCTCAATTAGATGACGATGTTTGCGCTTAGCAACCCCATTCTGAGTATGGGCACCAAGACAACAAGACTGATAAAGAGTGCCCTTCTCAGAAAGGAACTGTCTAAAAGCACCAGAATAGTACTCGCCAGCAGAATCACAACGAAAAGTACGGATGAGAGATTCAAACTGAGTATGAACCATCCTTGCAAAGCTACAATAGATCGCAAGAAACTAACCACAATTAGACGCAGGGAAAATCCATGTAAGATGGAAATAATCATCAATGAAGATCACATAAAGTTTATGCCCACCTTTAGAGATAGTAGGCACATGTCCCTATACATATGAATGAACTAAATCAAAAGGACGAGAAGACAAGGACTCACTGGAATGATAAAGAAGTTGTACATGCTTGCCCAGCTTACAACCCTGACAAAACATGGTCGTGTTAACAGTAACACGTCCAAGAACACGCCGATTTAACTAATGAAAAAGATGGGACCCACATAATCGATAAAGAGGTGATACCATCGCGCAAAACGCTAAAGGTGGTTGCAGCAGTGGTGGTGGAAGTAGATGTAGAGGTGACAGGAGCAACTGAAGTGGACGGAAGGTGGAGACGATCAAGGATGTAGAGACCCTGACAGCTACATGGTAAGATGGGGAACATGGAAAACAACTAGAATAGAAAAGTCAGTGGACAAAAGAGTGCCCCGACAACCGATGACAGAGGAGTACCGCTGCTGCTCGAACACGATAGGAAAAAATGAAGGTCCTACAGAAGTGAGATGTGGAGTCCGGTGTCATGTGGAAAGAGGCACCAGAATCCAAAACCCAAGAAGTACCTAGAGTAGGCGTCTGAGCTAGACCGCGTAACTTGCCGAGATGTGAGAGAGCCGCAGTATAGAGCCTAGCGAATCATGGAATGCAGTCACCTCATTGAAAAGGTCTCGACATGTCGGGTCTCGTCCTCCCGCCGAGGAAGGGCCTCCTTGCCTCCTTGGATCGCCTAGACCCATGCGCCTTGCTCGCTTTTTCGCACACAGGTCGATAGTCGCATTCAAGTTCTTGCAATAATTGCATTGAACCCCGCTTGGTGCAAAAGGTGAGCGTAAATGTACACGTGAGGAGGGATCAGAGTCGGGCGTAAACCGTCTGCAGTAGTAGAAGAAGAAGGGTATGTAACACCCCATTTTTCCAGACCGCTCTTCCTTTTTCTTTCCTTGGCCCTGCTGTTTCTACTTTCCGCCACGGTCCGCTGCTTTTTTCCGGCCACGGCCCGCTCGGCGCTCTCTTCCTTTTCGCCAGGCCACCACTGCCCCTCGCCTCTCTCGCCTGCCTCTCCCTTATCCTCCTCTCGCGCTGCCTGCTTCCCTCTTCTCGCCGCAGCCGTCTTTCGCTGCCGCCGCCGCCGCTTCGAAAGGCCGCCGCTTTCCTTCTTCTCCGCCCGCCCTCCCCCCTCTTTCCCACTGCCCGCCAGCGCAGCCACTCTAATCGCTTCCATCGCAGCTGCCGCTTCTACTCGGTCGCCGCCACTAACTCCATCTGCCACGGCGCCACTCTCGCTGCCATTGGCCCCGCCCCGTCGCTTCTCGCCATGTCCGCACCCATCGTTGCCGCCACTCCGCGCCATGGCCAACCATACCGCTACCGTCACCATTTCACCGACTCCCTCCTCCCGCTATAAAGCCTCGGCCTCCGTGCTCTCGCCCGCCTTCTCCTCCTCCCGTAAGTTTCCAAAGAACCTCTTCTTCCTCCGGCCCAAGCCCTCTTCGCCACGGCCGCCGCTGCTGCGTCGCCTCGGCCTGGCCGTGCTGAGCGCCACGGCGACATCCCCTGTTACCCCAAAGAATCGCCCAGATCCTCGCCACCAAGGACCGCTACCATCAGATGCCTCCTCGGCCACCCTCGACTACACCGGCCGGCCCGCCTCTTTCTCCGCCCCACCAAGAGCTCGTGAGCTTCCTTTCACCTGCAAGATTGCGCAGACACCATCTCTTCTCCTCTCTCCGACATTGCCGCCACGGCCACCAAGTCTATCCATCCCGCCGCCACTAGCACCTCCTGGCTCACAGGGCTCCTCAGCCACCACCTCCCTCCTCCTCACCCGCCAAGATCCCATTTTGAGCAACCCTAGATCCCTCCACCTCCAACCGCCATCGGCAAAGATGCATGAGCCTTCCCTTTCTCCCGATTCTCCCTACCGAGTGCTCTCCTGTGGTCGAACCAAAGAAGAATGGCAAAGAAAGTATAGTTGATCTGTCCAATTGAGATCGCAATGGCAATGTTTGATAACAATCTGGATATTAGTATGGATGGCAGGATTGTTTGTTTGTCTGTGTTGTTTTGCTCATCAGCTCTTGATCTGTTGGCAGTGATGAGTATGTTCTGCGCTAGCAAATGAAAGACCCTCTGTGTTGACCTATTAGTTGAGCATCTGTGATCTGACAATTTAAAACTCTATGATGTATAAGTTGATAATTGAATCCTTGTATTGATTATTGAATCCCATATCAAAAATGGTTGGCGATTGATTGTTGGCTAATGCTCATCAGCCTTGATCATTGGATGACAAGAAACTATTGTGATTATTGTTTGTATTTAATTCAATTCCAGTTTTGCTCGGTGATCATTAGTAATTGTCGCTTGAGTATTATTCAAGAGTAGGCTTTGTATTGATCCGCTTTGGTATTTGGTGTATTATGTCATTAGTCGCTAGCCTCACAATTGAGTTGTTATGTTGTAGACGCTATGCATTAATTGTTATTCTTATATTTCGATTGTCAATATTTGATTCGTAGTTGTTTCCGCTCAGTAGCGGTAGCATTGAGGTTACCATCGATCCAACGATTAAGAAATGTTGCAATAGATTAGTAGAATGTTTTGTTGGTAGTAAGTGGATTATTGATTAATTGTCCGAGATTACCGATCCTCCGATAAGAGTTTTTGGCAAGAAATTGAGTTGTTGGTTGCGATCTTGATTATTGGGATAGTTTTAATCTTCGTAGTAGTATCGTCTATTGGATTTGTTAATCGCTTGTTAGTTGTTGGTTAGTGTTCGCCAAGAGGACAATGATTGTCTGTAGTAATGATATTTAGTGAGAGCGGAAGTATTCATTTGATTGCTTTGTTTGGAAAGAATTTGTGGTTTGGCAATGATTGGTAATCCGCAATTGTATAGTTGGTAGTTGGATATGTCTTGATTTGGTCGTAGGTTGAGTAGCTAGCAATCGAATCAATGAGTATTATCTGGCAGCTGAGTTTGTTATTAAATTGCCATTGGATTTTGTGTCGATCGAGTATTCTAGATTGGTATAGAACCGGTAGTCGAGTTGCTTTGTTGCCTTGTCGCTGTATTGATAGTCTTGCGCCTTCTTCGAATCCGCAGAGAGCATTAGAAAAGCTCCTTCAACCATACCTCCTTGTATCCTCCTCCGCGTAAGTTCTCTGTCATTCCGTCTTTCGCCCAACTGGACGTTTGACTCTGTCAAATATTCCAGTGTCGTCCAAACCCTTCTCTCAAGCCGTCCTCCGCAATCTTTCCGAGGCACTTGTGTTTTATTTGGTCTCTTGGATTCTTTGTATTTATTTGGTTTTTCAATCGTTATTGCGTAATTAGAAATCAAAGTCCAGAAGAATCGACGACTCCAGCAGATCCAAGATTCAAGCAAAGACGCCGAGCAAGACTTCGAACCTCTGTCTAATCAGGCCTTGAGTAAGATCAAAACCACGGTAAAATAGCCCAGGCGAGTCAACACTTTGATCATATTGATTCCACACTTTATGCAAATTATATCCTTTCAAAGTATTAAAATGCATGCTTTACTTTTTATGCAAATGTATGTCAAATTTTCTAAGGTAGTTAAATGCCTACTTGTTTATTAATAAATTATTATCCCAATCCTTTGAAAGTTGAACTCCCAATACCCTTGTCACCCTAGTAAATATCTGGTAACCTACTAGTTATAGGTCGTACTTAAACGCCATGCTAGACTTGTTTTAGTATCGGGGTATTACTACCCCAAATCATCATCCTTTTATCATCATCACTTGTTTTGGGCAGCCATTGGGGAGAATGACTAAATTGGTTGTGGTAATTTGTTTTATACCTCTCCAAAACTCTAAAATTTGCTAATACCCATCCGGGCTGATGGTGTCGGAGGGTAAATGGTTGGGTGCTAATGTAGCCTGTGATATTTTTGTGAATGGCATGTGGTAAGAACCGCCAGATGATCTTAAGGACTTAATCTCGTGATGACCTCTTATTGTAAAACAAGACACCACAAGTCTATAATGGTGTCGACTGCTAACTAATTGGTGTCCACCCGCATTTAGCCGCACCATTGAGGGCTCTCAATGCCGTGAGCCCAAGAGGCTACGATTGGGAATGTAACTTATGACCCTAGGCGTAAGTTGCATGGCGCAAGAGGGGTCTGGGCGTAGTGGTTGCCTGTCCCACGGATCTAAACCCCGCCAGTGAAACCTTAGCGCGCGCAAATATCGAGGATGCCTTGTAAAGGCCTTGTGATAATCTCCCTTGATTCACATGTCTACTAAACGTGTGTACATATCAAACCGACATCTCTTGTGGGTAAAGATGTACAATCTCGCAGAGAATAAAATCGTTTCGAATACCGTGTCTACTTGGCGGGCAAGGGCGGGCAAAAGAACTTACAAGATATAGTTCTATTTCAAAACTTTTGTGGAAGCGGATTGAAAATGCGGGCTCACCTAGCCCTTGATTTGGATTTTCCCGGTATTCTTACCAATAGTTGGTATTAGCGTGGGTATGACCACCAAAGAAAAAGAAGCATGAGACAGAGTTTCCGGGAGGAACCTCTGCATTATCAATTATTGCACAATTAACCTCTTTAAAATGCAATTTGGTCCAAATGCTAAGTGATAGGATTTTCTAATATCTCAGATTCTACAAGTGTTGCTTTACGCAAATAAAAGAACCCGAGCCATCCTTGTTACACCTTGCATGTATATTATTGCATCTGCAGGTGTTGGCTCATGAGCACTGTAGTTGTGCTCATCCTCGCTCTTTCCCCAAACCCTTAGAAACAGAACCCCGAGCTATCAACAAGGATCCGTAAGTCCAAGACCTGTGAATCGCTGAAGCGTAGTTTAGTCCTTAGTCGCCTAGTCTCACCTCAGCCTAGCCGACTACGGCTCTTGTGTACCTTCTATATTGTCCAAGTTTTTGATAATATCTAAGTGACACTGTTCCCCAAATACTTGCTCGCAGAAGATGTGCCTCACCCTTTTGCTTCCGCTGTTGCTTCCGCTATCTTTGTAATGTATTCATTTGGCCTGCTCGCCCTTATTGTAAAATTGACCCAAGCGGTCTATGTAAACTCGATGTGTAAATTAATGAATGAAATAAGTTTGCGCCATGTATGGTTTGATTCAGAATGTATCCGTGGAGTGCTAGCTATCGATCCGTGGAATAGCATGTTGATTTCACAGAGGATCCAGATGCGTAAATCTGGGTCCGACAGAGCCGGGTATCGAGCATATGACCTGTAGGAATCTTAGTTAGACCGGTTTAACCTAAGGACTTGAGTATTATTTTCAAAACCTAAGAAAAGTTTCACAAAATATAACATACTAATTGCTCTTACTCATCCCTCTTAGTTCTCCACTTTCCTTAATATCACTTGAGTTTTTACTCACCGACTCTCCACTTGTTTCAAAATTGTAGATGGCGAACCCTTCGTCCGATGGTCCGTGGGACTTGTTTTCTCACGAAGAAAATGGAGATGAGTGTGGAATTCTTCGCCAACTCATGTACCACCGACTACAACCGCAAGCCTATCTTCAGAGGCCGAAGACTCAAACCTGTGACCAAGAGTCATGGACCATGGAGGTTTTCTCTATGCTAGAGAGGTGAGTTCATCGCCACACCTTCAGCCCGGCTACTCACAAAGAAATGTGATGATGCAGCTCAAGACGCAAAGATGCTTCGCCGCAAACGCTCAACCGCATGCACATCGACCTTCGCGGAATCGCCTTCTACTACCATCCGCCTCCCGAAGGATAATCCAACCTCAAGTCTCGGCTTCGTGCGGGCATAGTTAGCTAGTCTAGGTTAGCTTGCAAGGCTTGCATTAGCACCCTTGGCTGCAAGTGCTTTTGTTTTCTCTTTGTAGACGCTGTGTTCAGATCCCGTGTCATGGCTTAGCGTGGCCTATATGTCAGACTCTAGAAGTCGTGTAACACTTAACCCCTTTAATATAATGCAGCCATCCTGTGCTTTGTATTTGATCGCTTTCTTTGCTCGGTCTTGAGTTTCTTCAGGTGCCTTAGAGGCCAAAGAACCCTCATATAAATCCTCCTAGCCTAACCTAGGTTGTTCTCTCATATGGCACCAAAGAGACCAAAGAACCAAAGAAAGTAGTGTCACTTGCAAAAGAAAGAAGTCACGCCTAAAGTTACAAGGTAGCATCCTCAAGAAACAAGAAAGCTTGACACCATCTCTCACCAAGAGCTCAACCTACCAAAGGCTCCAACTTCAACTCCAACTCCGCTTTCCAATAGGATAATTCACGGGATGACACTGCAATACCAAACTCGCTGCTAGCTCTCACCGCTTCAATCATGGAGAAAAGGGCACTATGCTAATAGATGTCCCCATAAAAGCTTCACTGCAAGTGGTGTAAGACAACAAAGCAGACCCTGCTACCCATCAACCTCAAGAATTACTCAAGGATGATGGTACCGTTACACCAGGAAGAACCCTGAAGGACAACACCTGCTACCATTGCAAGAATCCGGGACACTTCGCCAACAGATGCCCTCAAAGAAAGCAAGACCAAGGAATCAAGTGTCATTATTAAGAACCCAGACACCGCAAGAACAGATGTCCCAAACGGAAACATGAAGAGTCAAGAAGAACATCATCATCACCAACCTCACTTTGGCAATGAAGAGTTTTCAAAGGTCCCAAATAAAAGCAAGTTGTACCGCCAAGTTCTACCAAGACCTTAAGCCCCGCCAACTCGCTTGTCTTGAATGTGGCAAGTCGTGACATGTTGCCCAATTATGTCCTCCATTAAGACAGATGCAAGAGGAGCATGCTTCACATGCGGCAATATGGACACTATTGTCACTGTGCCCCGCGGCCCTTCGGTCCTCGCCGTGAGGAACACCATCAATCGTAAGATTGCCCCGAGAACCAGAGATAGCTCAGCATGCGGTGGAGAAAAGGACATCGGCCAAAGTCAATGTTTCAACCGCCTAATCAGGTAAGGATCACCAATGTGATTGTCCGATGAGTAAAGTTACCTATTTTCTTTGTGAAGGACAAGACCATCGCCTCAAGGATTGCTTCTGCGTCCGATTCGACCAAAGCAATTGAGTTGCAAAGAACAAGTCTTCAAGTTGTCGCAGACTCGCGTAAGTAAGGATGGTAAGGATAACCAACATCCGACTTCAAAAGAGAATAGTCAGTTGTGCCAAAGTGTCGAGTACTCGTAAGAGATGGAAAGAAGGAGGATCTTCCCGCCTTCCCAACTGGGCAGCGCGAAACCCAATCGCTCATCTTCGTTGTTTCAATCAGGAGAAAAAGGTCATTTTATCAATAAATGCCCTCAACCAGTCACCCTTGTGAGATTCAACTTCAGAACTACACCACCGAGGACGATTTCAATACCTTCAAGCAACAATCATCAGATTTCACAAGCCCCAGAGCCGCTTCCATGCCAAGTCAAAACCAAACCAGTTGTGTTGTAAAGGACAAGTTTCCCGACCGCCGTGAAGATCATCATGAATAATGTTGGCAAAGACAGCTAGTATTGAGCACCCTTCATTTTATGCGCGGTAGTCGATCCGCCGTAAGTATCAAGGATGTAAGGAGTATGCAAAATTTGTACCAACAAGATGTTATGCGAGCTTTGCTCTCTTTTGTGTCAAAGAAGCTTGTTGTAAGGCTATTTTACCAACCCCTTAAGTTAAAGGAAATTGTGGTACTGGGTGTACCCAGAAGACCCTTGTTTGCTATTTCAGTAAAACCCCAAGTAAAGATCGTTATGGAAAATTTTAGATTCCTAGCCGCCTCCAAGTGCCGCAAACCAAACTTTGACGCCATCCTAGAGATGGATTGCTGGCCGATGCCAAGAGATGTTGTTCGCACTAATGTAAAAATGGTGCTCGCTAAGGACCGCTTCCCTGATTGGATCATGTGCCATAACCTCAAGAGTATCACTCGAATCAACGCTCAGAAGCTCAAGAAAAGCCTCAGAGTGCTCAAGAAGCAAGCCGACACCCTTTGATCAAGAAGCCGCTGAGAGCCAAGACCAGCTTGAAGACCGACCTCCTTGTCTGCTTTCGAGCCACCCAATCTCTGGTCGAGATTCATTTTGGCGGGTAGGTTTGTAACACCCCATTTTTCCGCACTCCGCCTTCCTTTTTCTTTCCTTCGCCCGCCTCGCTATTCTCCTTCCGCCACGGGCCATTGCTTTTCCCGCCACGCCCGCTGGGCCGCCTTCCTTTTCTCGCCGACCCAATACTGCCCTCGCTCTCTCGCCTGCCTCTCCTTATCCTCCCTCGCCACGCTGTCTTCTCTTCTCTCCGCTGCTGTTTCATCAAGGCTGCGCGCCGCACCCGAAGGCTGCCGCTTCCTTCTTCTTCTCCGCCTGCCCGGCCCGCTTTCTTCCCCACTCACCGCCCACGGCAGCCACTCTAATCGCTTCCATCGCAAAGACGCTTCACCTCGGCCGCCGCCACTAACTCCATCTCGCTACTACCTCCGCGCCGCGCCTGGCCCTGCCGCTTCGCCATGTCGCACCCACGTTGCCGCTTTCACTCGCGCCATGGCTAACCATACCGCTACCGCTACCATTTCACCGACTCCTCCTCCCGGCTATAAAGCCTCGGCCTCTGCTCTCGCCTGCCTTCTCCCTCCTCCCCGTAAGTTTCAAAGAACCCTCTTCCTCCTCTGGAAGCCCTCTTCGCCACCGGCCACTCGACGCCGCCGCTGGGCCGCTACTGGAGCGCCACTGCGACATCCCCTGCCACCCCAAAGAATCTAGCCGATCCTCGCCACCAAGGACCGCTACCATCAGATGCCTCTTCAGCACGCCTCTCGATTCCACCGCCGCCTGCGCTTCTTTCTCCGCTTCTACCAAGAGTCTTGAGCTTCCCTTTCACTCCTAAGATTGCAGACACCATCTCTTCTCCTCTCTCCGATTGCTGCCGTCAAGGCCACTAAGCCTATCCATCCCTACCGCCACTAGCCCCCTCCGCTCAGCAGGCCCGGCCAGGCACCACCTCCTCAACCTCCTCACCCGACCAAAGATCCCATTTTGAGCAACCCTAGATCCCTCCACCTCCAACCGCCATCGGCAAGCCGCCAGAGCCTTCCCTTTCCCCGATTTCTCTCGCGAGTGCTTCCTCTGTGGTCAACCAAAGAAGAATGGCAAAGAAAGTATAGTTGATCTGTCTAATTGAGATCGCAATGGCAATGTTTGATAACAACTGATATTAGTATGGATGGCGATTGTTTGTTTGTCTGTGTTGTTTTGCTCATCGCCTTTGATCCGCTGGCGTGATGAGTATGTTGTGCGCTAGCAAATGAAAGACCCTTGTGTTGACTCCATCGCTGAGCATCCGTGATCCGACAATTTAAAACTCTATGATGTATAAGTTGATAATTGAATCCTTGTATTGATTATTGAATCCCATATCAAAATGGTTGGCGATTGATTGTTGGCTAATGCTCATCGCCTTGATCATTGGATGACAAGAACTATTGTGATTATTGTTTGTATTTAATTCATCCGAGTTTTGTTTGCGATCATTAGTAATTGTCGCTTGAGTATTATTCAAGAGTAGGCTTTGTATTGATCCGCTTTGGTATTTGGTGTATTATGTCATTAGTCGCTAGCCCGCCAATTGAGTTGTTATGTTGTAGACGCTATGATTAATTGTTATTCTTATATTTCGATTGTCAATATTTGATTCGTAGTTGTTTCCGCTCAGAAGCGGTAGCATTGAGGTTACCATCGATCCAACGATTAAGAAATGCTGCAATAGATTAGTAGAATATTTTGTCGGGTAGTAAGTGGATTATTGATTAATTGTCCGAGATTACCGATCCGTGATAAGAGTTTTTGGCAAGAAATTGAGTTGTTGGTTATGATCTTGATTATTAGTGATAGTTTTAAACTTCGTAGTAGTACCGCTCTATTGATTTGTTAATCGCTTGTTAGTTGTTGGTTAGTGTTCACAAGAGGACAATGATTGTTGGTAGTAATGATATTTAGTGAGAGCTGGAAGTATTGATTTGATTGCTTTGTTTGGAAAGAATTTGTGGTTTGGCAATGATTGGTAATCCGCAATTGTATAGTTGGTAGTTGGATATGTCTTGATTTGGTCGTAGGTTGAGTAGCTAGCAATCGAATCAATGAGTATTATCCGCACCGAGTTTGTTATTAAATTGCCATTGGATTTTGTGTCGATCGAGTATTCTAGATTGGTATAGAACCGTAGTCGAGTTGCTTTGTTGCCTTGTCGCTCAGATTGATAGTCTTGCGCCTTCCTAATCCGCAGAGAGCATTCCTCAAGCAAAGCTCCTTCAACCATACCTCCTTGTATCCTTCCCTCCGCGTAAGTTCTCTCACATCCGCTTTTCGCCTAATCGACGCTTGACTCACAAATATTCCAAAGGTCGCCCAAACCCTTCTCTCGCCGCCCTCCGCATCTTTCCGAGGCTCTTGTGTTTTATTTGGTCTCTTGGATTCTTTGTATTTATTTGGGTTTTCAATCGTTATTGCGTAATTAGAAATCAAAGTCCGTAAGAATCGACGACTCAGCAGATCCAAGATTCAAGCAAAGACGCCGAGCAAGACTTCAACCTCATTTAATCGTGCCTTGAGTAAGATCAAGACCACGTAAAATAGCCCAAAGTAGTCAACACTTTGATCATATTGATTCCACACTTTATGCAAATTATATCCTTTCAAAGTATTAAAATGCATGCTTTACTTTTTATGCAAATGTATGTCAAATTTTCTAAGGTAGTTAAATGCCTACTTGTTTATTAATAAATTATTATCCCAACTTTGAAAGTTGAACTCCAATACCCTTGTCACCCTAGTAAATATCCGTAACCTACTAGTTATAGGTCGCACTTAAACGCCATGCTAGACTTGTTTTAGTACGGGTATTACTACCCCAAATCATCATCCTTTATCATCATCACTTGTTTTGGGCACCATTGGGAGAATGACTAAATTGGTTGTGGTAATTTGTTTTATACCTCTCCAAAACTCTAAAATTTGCTAATACCCATCCGGGCATGGTAAGTCGAGGGTAAATGGTTGGGTGCTAATGTAGCCTGTGATATTTTTGTGAATGGCATGTGGTAAGAACCGCCAGATGATCTTAAGGACTTAACTCGTGATGACCTCTTATTGTAAAACAAGATGTACCCACAAGTCTATAATGGTGTCGACTGCTAACTAATTGCGTCCACCGCACGAGCCGCACTATTGAGGGGCTCTCAATGCCGTGAGCCCAAGAGGCTACGATTGGGAATGTAACTTATGGGACCCTAGGCGAAGTTGCATGGCGCAAGAGGGGTCCGCGCGAGTGGTTGTCCTGTCCCACGGAACTTAAACCCCGCCAGTGAAACCTTAGCGCGCGGCAATATCGAGGATGCCTTGTAAAGGCCTTGTGATAATCTCCTTGATTCACATGTCTACGAAACGTGTGTACATATCAAACCGACATCTCTGGGTAAAGATGTACACCGCAGAGAATAAAAACTGTTTCAACAATGTGTCTACTATCTCATTGGCATGGCAAAAGAACTTACAAGATATAGTTCTATTTCAAAACTTTTGTGCTGGATTGAAAAATGCGGGCTCACCTAGCCCTTGATTTGGATTTTCCCGGTATTCTTACCAAATATGTTGGTATTAGTGGTATGACCACCAAAGAAAAAGAAGCATGAGACAGAAGTTTCCGATGGAGGAACCTCTCACTGTATCAATTATTGCACAATTAACCTCTTTAAAATGCAATTTGGTCCAAATGCTAAGTGATAGGATTTTCTAATATCTCAGATCTACAAGTGTTGCTTTACGCAAATAAAAGAACCCGAGCCATCCTTGTTACACCTTGCATGTATATTATTGCATCTGTAGGTGTTGGCTCGCGAGCACGTAGTTGTGCTCATCCTCGCTCTTTCCCCAAACCCTTAGAAACAGAACCTCGGAGCTATCAACAAGGATCCGTAAGTCCAAGACCCTGTGAATCGCTGAAGCGTAGTTTAGTCCTTAGTCGCCTAGTCTCACCCTCAGCCTAGCCGACCACTTGCTCTTGTGTACCTTCTATATTGTCTCAAGTTTTGATAATATCTATGCGACACGGTTCCTCAACCACTTGCTCGCAGAAGATGTGCCTCACCCTTTTGCTTCCGCTGTTGCTTCCGCTATCTTTGTAATGTATTCATTTGGCCTGCTCGCCCTTATTGTAAAAATTGACCAAGCTGTCTATGTAAACTCGATGTAAATTAATGAATGAAATAAGTTTGCGCCATGTATGGTTTGATTCAAAGAATGTATCCGTGGAGTGCTAGCATCGATCCAGGAATAGCACAGTTGATTTCACAGAGGATCCAGATGCGTAAACTGGGTCCGGCAGGTAGCAAGTACAACCGAATAAATCAGGCCGCTAACTCGCGAAGAAGCTCCGCACGAAGCGTTGAAAGAGCCTCTGACTTTCTTGGCCGTAAGTAGCAACCAGATGAGCTCTAACTGTGCTCAAACTCCGCGAAGATTTGATACTAAGTCATAAAGGTGAAGGCGATCACGATCCATCTTCTACACTTTATGACACTCGTAGAGCGGAGAAGTCAACTCGCCCACCGCACCAAAGATCGCCAAGGTTCGAAGAAGTCGCCAACGGAGGAGTCCTCCCGCAAGCTTCTCCAACTCACGCCGGCTTAAAAGAATCTGAGCATCACGCGTCACTGTATCGCAGGCAAGTACTCCCAGATTTGACGAGTGGCACATCGACCAACAATGTCCGGGCCGAATGAAGTCGTCGACGCCGACCACCAAGATGGCTCGAACACGAGTCTCATCAAGACACCAAATACCAAAAGCTTAATGTGTATTGTGTGTATATTCAAGAGGCTCAATGAGCAATATATAGGAGTACAAGGTACCTTATACGATAAGGAATACAAAAGAGTCCTATTCTAATAGCTAAAAGCCAATATTAAGTTGTGAAAATGGATATTTTAATTAGGAGTTTATGTACTCCAATTGCGCAGGTCGAACGCTCCAGCTTTCAAGAAAGATTGAAGAGAGATGAAACCGTGTCTATCGATTCTCCTGTCGCCACCTTTGCGAACGGCACGGCCGGTGGCAGCGGCCGTAGCCGCAACCAAGGCCTCCCGTGAGGAGTCACGACGACACCTCCCTATCACCGAGCCCATGGCCTTGTTCGTCCCTCGCTGCCTCGCTTCACCGAGCCTCGATAATTGTGGCGCCGTGCCATCACCATCCCGACCCTCCCCACCACAAATTCTAGATTCCCAATCCCCATCCCACATCCATCCTCCTATCTCGCTTCCCAAAGAGCTACGCTCAATTTAATATGGACTGCTCATCCGCTTTGATCTAATAATTCGTATAAGTTGTAATTTAGTTATGCACCGTATAATAAATAGTAGAATCTCGATGAGGTGGAATTGTAATTACCCATGCGGGGTTATATGTCACAAGAGTAATATTTTCAAATCTAGTTCAAAAGTTCATAATAAACTCATATCATCGCCCTCCGTAGTCTATGACACCAAGACCGCCATCGTTATTATGAATAGTGGTACTCTTCGCTTCACATTGCTCAAGAACCTTCATAGTATTCACAGCAAAGATTAACTCACCGCTGGATGAGTATCACGTTGCTTTCACTCATATCACCGCCCTCTAGAGTCTATGACACCAAGGTCGCCACCGCTAGCCGCCTTGTGTTGCCAAAGATAAGTACGCCAATGCACGCCATGTATTAGTTTATGATGTGACTTTGATAAGAGTTTGGGCCTATTCGCACTCGCCACTCAACTATCCCACTCCACCGACTTTAACCGAGGTGCTCTAGTTTGATTGCAGAGGAGACTCGCCTTCATTCGCTATGCCTACCTCGTGATCCTCACCACATGTTGTTCGGGTCTCACAACGGCCCGGATCTATCGTAACGACACCCACAAGAGTGGTGGTATATTCTCATTGTAAGAGGACTGGTCATCTTGTTGACAAGTGTTTCAAGTTACATCCAGATCGCTTTGTTGATTATCGTAAGAGACATCCATCTAATCGCTGTCGTGGAGCATATATTGGGCCTCCGAGCATCTATCGGAGCGCCAATGTTGCCACACCCACACCTACTATGACTTTTGGATTAGTGTCCGCTATGACCTCGCCACACCTTCCGCCCCTAGCGCCGCTCATCCTGGGTTCTAGACTGGTGCCTCTTTTCATGTCACATCTAATAGCTCTCACTTGTTTCTTGTAGGGCCATGAATGATACTCGCATATGTTTACACCGCCGATGGTACACCTTGCTCTATTCCCCATCAATGCATTCTCTACATCTCGCTTCTGTTCTCGATGTGTCTTTTGTTCCTCGCTATTTATGAACCTTCTTTTCGCTGGTCAACTCACCGATATGAACTGCTTCATTGATTTAATTATTCTTCTTATTTTATTTAGGATTGTCAAAGGTAAGAGTGATTGGTTCGCCATCGCCAGAGGCTTTCCTAGTCTCTTTGTCTTAGACACCTTACATCTTCCTTCCACAAATACGTCAAGGCCTCCTGTCTTCTCGCTATGTTATCATCTCACCTTCGTTGATTCTTCCTTCAAAGAAGTGGCTTCATAGACTTGGTCATCTTTATGAGCTTACCTTGCCACTCTAGTTCACCAGAGTTCCTTGGGTCATGTCACCGTTGAGTCTAGATCTCATTGTATCGTTGTAAGTCGGGAAACAACTACAACTTCCATATTCCAAAGAGTACCACTTAGTCTTCTCGTTCTTTTGATTTGGTGCATCTGCATGTATGGGTCCATCTCTTTTGCTTTGAAGGGTGGTCATAGTTATTATGCCATATTTGTTGATGATCACTCGATATACTTGGATCTATTTTATGAAAAATCACTGCTGATTTCCATTTATCAATCTTTTGCTAAGATGGTTCATATATAGTTTTCTTCTTCCATTCGTGTTTTCCGCTCGACTTAGCTGAGAGTATCTTTCAAAAATTTTTATCATTTCATTTCTTTTGATGGTACTCTTCCTCACCGTTATACTGTGCTTACGCCGTATCGGTGTTGTTGAGCCCAAGCATCGCCACATCATTGAGACCGCCATATCTTCTCATCTCCTCCTTGTTCCTCTCATTTATGAGGGAAGGCCTCACGATAGCCTATCTCATCAACCGCCACCTCTTCCAAGCTTCGTGGCAAGTTTCCTAGTGAGGTCCTCAGATAGAGCACCTTCTCGTTATGCTCATCTTCGTGTCTTTATTTGTGTCTCGCATATGTCCTTCTAGCACCTCGTGAGCTCGAAGTCGAGTGCTCACTTGCTGAGTGTGTCTTCCGTGTTATAGTCCTAAGAATAATGGCTATCATTGCTATGATCAATCAACACGTCGATTCATCTCTCGTGATGTGACCTTGAGGAGGGTCGACCTTTCTTTATCATCCTTCTGCACATCACACTCCTTCCATGATTCTACTTCCTTTTGTGTTTACCTCCCATTCTTTCACCTGACTGCCTTCTCCAAATACACCTTCTCCATTAGTTTCACCTTCCAAAGGTGTTTTCTCCACCACCCACCAGCTTCGACACTTCCAATTTTCCCTTTCACTAGTCACAGCATGAGAGTTCCTTCGATCATCGGTCCTCCTCTCCTCCACTTGACCCTCCTCCAAACCCGACGATCAGATACTACATCACTAGATGCCCTACATGATAGTTCTTCTATTCGCATACCGATAGATAGGGGTTTTTCTGCAGCAAAGAGCTAAACCGAGTACCTATTAGAGGTCGCTAGTGTACCCGAGTAGCAGCTTGACTATGACAGAAAGCTCACAACATTGGAGAGTACATGCACTTGGGATCTTGTTCCGCTACCATCTAGAGTTGTTCCTATCACTTGCAAGTGGTGTACAAAGTAAAGAACAAGTCGATGGGTTAGTGTTTATACAAGGCTCATCTTGTTACAAGATGTTTTCAATGTGCTTATGGTCGAGATTATTATAAGACTTTTCTCCGCTTGTGTCTATGACCACAACCCGCATTTTATTGTTGTGGTAGTGGTATGCACATGGACTATATCTCGATGGGTGTCAAGAATACTTTTATTCATAGTGATCTACATGTGGATGTCTATGTGCGGCCACTCTGTGTGTTGAGGCTCCTATAGGTTATGTTTTGTCGCCTTAAGCATGCTTTATATGGTCTCAAGCAGATTCTCGTGCTTGGTTTGAGAATTTTAGTTCCATAATTGAGCCGCTTGTTTCACTCCAAGTGAGCATGACCTCGCTTTGTTTATTCGCACTTCTCATAGTGGTCGACTTTGCTTCTACTATATGTAGATGATATGTCGATCACAGGAGATGACATGGATTATGTGGCTTTTGTGAAGAGGAAATTGAGGAACAATTTATGATGTCCGATTTGAGATCATTGAGCCATTTTCTGAGATTGTGGTTCATTCGATAGTGATGGTTACTACCTCTCAAGATCGCTATGTTCAAGATTTGCTCGCCGCCTAGTATGACCGATACACGCAATGTCGCCACACCCATGGAGCTCCGCCTACAACTTCGACCTACGATGTGTGTACCACTACAGATCCTTCTCGCCATCGCACCGCTGGGAGTCTTGTTTATCTCCTATCACTAGGTCGACATTGCTTATGTTGTACAAGTGCTCAAACAGCTTTGTCGCTGCTCCCACCTCAGTCCACTATGGTCATGTTCTTTGTGTGCTGAGATACTTGAGGGGACTACGTCCAGACGTCTATTTTATGCCAGTTTGAGTCAGCTTCGCCGATCTATCACTGGCTAATGTTTCTTTCTTGGTACTTCGCTCATTACCTGGAAGTTCAAGAAGCGCATCACAGTATCACACTCTAGTGCAGAGGGTGAGCTTCGAGCTCTTGCTGCTACCACTTCAAGATCATTTGGCTTCGATAGCTCTTGATTGATCTAGGTGTCCATTGTGATAATCTTATACCTCTTTTGTGATAATACAAGTGTCATTTAGATTGCTAGTGATCCAGTGAAGCAAGAGCTGACAAAGCACGTTGGTGTTGATGCATCCTTCACACGATCTCATTATCAGTAGTCGATCATTGCCCTCAAGTATGTTCCCTCAGAGCTTCAAATTGCAGATTTCTTCACTAAAGTTCTCGACTGAGAACATCATCGGCTTATCTACTCAAACTCAAAGCATCGATCCTCCCGGTCCGTCCACCTTGAGTTTGAAGGGGGTGTTAAGAGTGTTTTGTATTCTCTCCCTTTCTTAGTCCATGTGGCCCATATAGCCCATGAGACCCATGCAATCTTCTCTAAATATACTCTCCCTTTAATGAATAAGATGAACATTATGAATAGTAAAATCATAGTATCAATTTTCTAACATTTACTACCATGTTTGACAAGATCGTGATGAATTTGATATTAATGGTAGAAGAACGTGGATTTAAAGCATATTACATTTGTTTGTGAGATGGTTATTTTTTTCTAAATAATTTTAAGCTCTGTTGGTTCTTTGAAGAATACAGGCTCTATTACGCTTCCAAAGAAATGGTTCTAAACTCTACATGCTTGCGTGCAAAGGAGCAAAGTTATATATAAACTAGACCAACCAAAGCCACAACTACATTAGGAGAAAATATTGGAAGAGATGAAATCGTTGCTAAGTTGGTTGCTGTCCGGATCATGCAGATAACTACAGGGAAGCTGGACCGAAAATTCACCTGATTGGATATATCTTGGAATGGAGACACAACGTGTCAAAATCAAGCAAGTATTAAACCAAAGAATCTAGTTCATACAACGAATTAACAAATGAATTCTGGATCACGGTCCATCTAGCTAGACTAATTCAGAGATTAGATGAAAATAAACTGGCAAATCATGCAAAAAGCTTTTAAATAAGCTAGGCATACTGTAGATTCTCACCTTAACGGCTGCGGGGCTCAAGACCAGCTCTAACCAGCTCTGCACTTGCTCCCAATGGAAGAGAAAATGAAGGATGAGAAGGTATCCCAATGGAGAAGGGACGGCAGGATTGCAACGACTTGTAAGTTCAAAGTCTTTCTGCAGCTGCAGTCTGCAGGAACTTTCCGCTGGGCGCAAAAATATCTCCTCCAACTTTCGCTGGCAAGCGTGTCCTCAAGATTGAAACACTTCCTGTCAGTTTCGACTCTCAAAATATCTCCAACTTTTGCTGACAAGCGTGTCCTCTAGATTGAAACATCTTCCAAAAGGAAATATCTTTGCAGATATTGTTTTGACTCTCACAGAGAACGAGAGCAGATACATAGACATGTCTGGCATACATGATACGTCAGCTGAACTGACAATGGTAACACATATTAATGAAAACTAAGCCAACAGATGATGACAATCTCAATATGCAAAAATGTTAATTGAAATAGTTAATGTATTTGTTCTTTCTTCTCTTCCCTAAAAGGAAGGGCGATTTAAATCCTGATAGCGAAGAGCTGGTTATCTCAATAGTATGGCAATTTACCAACTCAACCTGAGAATCAACAAACTTCAACTTGACAAGCAGCAAAAAAAAAAAAAAGGCCCAACTCAAAGTGAGATTTTAAAAGTTTACAGTTTAGACCCTCACAGACATACTACTCTTCAAAGTATGGACTGTTCTGACTTATGAATTTCAAACTTGCTGATGCTCCCATGTTAATTAAGCTGTTTAACTTTGAACGGAAGGGGAAAAGCTTAACAGTAAATTAACCAACTATTACAGTGAACAAAATTCCAATGGAAAAAAAATGCAAGGGTTAGCTATCAAAAAATGGGACGAGAGATATGCTCTAAGCCGCTAACAATCAAATGATGACAGGTTCTCTGCTCTCAGCGCCAAAGTTTCATGCAGAAACCAGATGGCGCTCGACACGTATAACACCCATTTTCAGTCAATGAACAGTAATTTTCAAAATTTAAATTTTGATTTCAAAAGCTTCCCAAAAATTTAAACCTCAAGCTTCAATTTTCAAACTCAGATTTTGCCTGGTTTCAATTATCAAAATTTGAAAAAATTTCAAAACTGTGCGTGTTGTCGTAGCCTAGAGGAGGTACGCCATGCGATGCAGTGTGGCTCAGAGTAGGCCGCTCATGAGTTGGGAAGGACGAGCCGCCATGCCCAGCATCTGCTGTTGACTAGTAGCAACTATGCCGCATGGTCAACAAAGATGCAAGTGTACATGGAGGCGCAGGAGTGGGATGTCGCTTGAAGACTTACGACGCCAAGAGGCGCTGCCTATGTCGTAATCCCGATTTTCTAATCCCTGATCCTTCGTGGAACATTACGCGCTACTCCCTGATCAAGAGGTGAAGACTCATAGACTATCAATAATCATATCATACAAGGTGTTAATTAAGATATTTAATTAAACAAACATCGAGTGACATAAACCACGCTGGGTCAAGTTTTACATTAGGCCACCAGCCAAATTGATTACATTAAGCAAAAGCATAAAGTCAGCAAAGGAAACAAATGGATGATGGAGCTCATCTCTCCACAGTAAAGCGATCGGTGACCGACGACGACCGATATTATCCAAGGTTTGGGTAATATAGGTTGTACGCAGTACCAAAGAGTCCACGAGATCGGCGAGACTACACTACTGCAATCTACGCTACTCTTCGTGGTTCCCGTGCCATCGCCCTCAGCTCCTCATAGTACGCCAGAGTCTCCTTGTTCGCATCATCCGGAGGGTTTGGGGAGGAGCGAGATGAGCACAACTAACGCTCGCTTCGCGAGCCAACACAAAGATGCAATAGTATACATGCAAGGCTTAACAAGGATGGCTCAGTTCTTTATTTGCTAAAGCATCATTTTAAATTATCATAATTACAAAGTCCTATGACTTAGCATTTTAAACAGCATTGCATTTTCATTTAAAGAGATTAAGTGCAATATTAAATTAACAAATAAGGTTACCTCCACCTTATGCTTAATTTTGATAATGGTTACGCCCACCGATTATCAACACCGGTAAGGCAACCCAGAAAATCCAAAACTGTGCCGGATGAGCCCAACACATTTCCATTCCACCCACAGAGATTTTTAAAATAGAACTAACTCAAAGTTAAGTTCCATGTCCGCTTTTTGACCGGCTGGGCGCTACTGCTTAAAATGCTTTAGACTCGCAGAGGTTGTACACTGCACTCCACAAGAGATAATCATACTGCATTACACATGATTCCTTAGTCATGTAGTTGAGCCGATCGTCACAAGAACGCTTCAAACTACCTTGCCCTTCCGCTATCTCACCCCTTTGGCCAATTCCATAAGTTAGTGATGCTTACTACAACGACTAGCGAGCCTGGCCCCGCCACAACGACTACAAGCAAATTGATAACTTCACCGCTGTGTCCCATTCAAGCCAAAGATACGCCCCGCCGCTTGCACACTTCTAAACACCGGCCATGGATGACATCTGTGGTTCAATAATTTTACTAAGCCAAGTTGCACTTTGCGCATTTGCGGTTGTACTTGTTTTACACAGAGGTCATGACAAGATTAAGTCCTTAATTCATCCGGACTCGCTCATACCACATACCAACCATTCTCGTATACGTCCGCACCCACCATTCTTTCCATCCGTCCGCATGTGGTACTAGTGTTGTTTAGGTTTTAGGAGGAAACCTAATTAACGCAACACACCACCATCTACATCCAATGACCGCCCAAACCATTTTTCATGTTTAAAGGATGATGATCGGGACATTTATTGTCCCGTACTTAAGCAAGACTAGCATATCGCTTAAGTACAACCTAGGCTAGTATTTACCATATATTTACTAGGTGACAAAGAATATCGGATTCAATTTAACAAAGGATGGCTTAATAAGTAATTAATCAAAGAAATGGGTATTTAACTACCTTAAGCTTTAACATATCATTGTTTACAAAATTAAAGCATGCAACTTTGATATTTTAAATAAACATAGTTTGCATAAAATGTAGGTCTGTAATGATCAAAGTATTGACTCGCCTTGGTTAAAGGCGTAGGGTCCCGTATTCGAGCTTGGTCAAGTGAGGTCTCCCACGCCGTCAATCCTAATCCACGTAAAGTAGCTGAAAAGACACAACAAAGAAAGAGAGCAAATAAATACCAAACTCATAAATAAT
Source organism: Hsuehochloa calcarea (assembly GCA_036346395.1). Classification (NCBI taxonomy): domain Eukaryota; kingdom Viridiplantae; phylum Streptophyta; class Magnoliopsida; order Poales; family Poaceae; genus Hsuehochloa; species Hsuehochloa calcarea. The sequence goes on along the minus strand of CM070604.1, from coordinate 3,259,356 downwards.
GAACTCCAAAATGAACAAGACCAAGACCATTAGCGAGATCTTGATTTTTGAAAATTTTAGAAATTGGTTTCACAATTTTGGAGTTATACGTAAAAGATATGAATTTTGAAGCTTTTAAACGATTTTTCAATTAAACCCAAAATCAAAACCGAAAATCTCGCGGCCGACACGCGGCGTATGTTTCGGCCCACGGCACACGGCAGCCGGATCGAGTCCACGCCAAGACGGCGCATGGTCATGAAGCGGTCGGCCCGCCCCGTCGGGCCGCAATTAAGACGCGCGGCCCCACTGCCTGCATGGGCGCACGGCGGAGCCATGCGACGCTGTCGGCCGAACGCCGCCGCCAAGGCTATCCACGCTGAGCGAGAAAAAGAGGGAGGGAGAGGAGGATGGGGCGAGAGACACGGCGACATGAGGAAGGGTGGGAGCCGAGAGCAGGCGGGGCACCGAGTTCTGAAGGAGGCAGGCGCTGGGCGAGGCCTCGGAGTCGAGTTGGAGGCGAAGGCGACGGAAGGAGGGCATGGGCGACGGCTCTGAGCCGCGGTTGACGACGCCGGAGGGGATAGGGCACCGAGAGCGGGCGAGGCCGAGCTGGAGGAGGCGGCAAGCGGAGAGGGAAAAGAGGAGGAGGCCTGGCTCGGCTTTTATAGCCAAGGCGCGAGGGAAATGCGCGCGCGGCGTAGGCGGGCGAGGACCCGAGCGCGGAACTTGGGCCATGAGTTGCTTAAACTGACTCTGGATGTCCTTCTTGGGCGGCCTTCGATCCGCCTCCAAGGGTTGGATACGCTTCTACAAAGCCTCCGTGTCTTGTTCTATCAAACACAAAGTTGAGTGCCTCAAATTCCTTGTAGTGCTCCTCGCTGATGTTCTTGAACCATTACATTATTGCAAAGAGGACTTGCAAACTAATGCATCAAGAATTACATTAGCCTTCCTGTGGTGGTAGTGTACATCCAAGTCATAGTCTTTGATCAATTCTAGCCATCTTCTCCGACTGAGGTTGAGATCCGATCGGGTGAATATGTATACTGAGGCTCTTGTGATCTCTGTGGAAGATGTTGCAATGATTTCCGATCGTAGTGCCTGCAGATCTTCGTGGCATGCACCATCGCCGCTTAACTCCAAATCATGAGTTGGATAGTTGTCTTCATGAGGACTGAGTTGCTCGGACGCATAGGCTACGCATTTTTCCTTCTTGCATGAGCACGCAGCCAAGACCTTGGCGAAGCATCACAATAAACTTCAAAGTCCTTGCACATGTCCTGCAAGACTAAAACCGGAGTGCAAATGGTTAACTTCCTTTAACTCCTCGAAACTCTTCTCACATTTTTTCCGTCCATTCATACTTCTTTCCTTCTTGAGGAGGTGGGTCATTGGTCCGATACCTTGAGAACCCTTCAATGAAGGCCAGTAGTATCTGTACCAATCCGAGAAAACTACGCGACTTTGGTCACGAGGTTGGTTGCTTCCAATCCAAAACACCTTGTACTTTTGACTGGTCCATCATAACTCCTCCCGCTGCGACACAACATGCCCGAGGAAACTAATCTCTTGAGCCAAAACTCACACTTGCCGTATTTAGCATAAAGTCGATGTCCTATGAGCTTCTCGAGGACTGCACGAGATGCTCAAAGATGCTTTCTTCATGGGTCTTGAGTAATTAGAATGTCGCCGATGAATACGACAAACTAATTTATCCAAGTAATCCAAAATACCTTGTTCATGAGGTTCATGAAGTAGGTCGTGCATTGGTCAAGCCAAACGACATGATCGTGATACTCGAACAGTCTGCATCGGAGTAAAGCCATTTTTGGATATCCTCACTCGATCTTAAGTCGATGGTATCCTCGAACTCAGTCGATCTTTGAGAACACCGTGGATCCCGCCAAATTGATCAAACAGTCATCAATGCGCAAGTAACGGGTACTTGTTCTTGATGGTTACCTCATTAAGGTTTCTATAGTCCACACACAATCTCAACTGTTCGGCCCTTCTTCTTCACAAAGGACCGTGAACTCCTGGAGATGAGCTAGGTCCGAGGAAACCTTTGGCGCAGTCTTCCATCCGCCTCCCCGAGCTCTTCAAGCTCTCTTAGCGGCCATTCTCAGATGGTCTCTAGCACCAAGGGGGCCCCCTGCTTCAAAGTTGATTGATTACAAACTCGATATCCTTGGCCTCGTGGCATGCCCTGCAATTCTCTTGGGAAGACATCGGGTAGGCTTGGACCGGTGTGTTGTCTCTATGATAACTTTTCTGTGTGGTGGATTTCGATCCAAAGGAGAGGAACGATCCACTCTAACCTTCACAACGGTCTGCCTCGGATTTTTGGTGAGCACCACTTCTCTGCTGGCACAATCTATTAACCCTGGTATTCCGCCAACCAATCCATCCCTAGGATGATATCCAGAGTTTGGGACTCTAGCACAAGAAGGTTTGCTAAGAATCCGCACTTTCCAAATCAATCTCTCACTGGGCCATCGAGGTAGCAATAGAGGTCCCCTGTGAACTCAAGACCACGGGTTGCTTTTTTAACTTAAAGGATGGCAACTTAAGCCTTTCAACAAACTTCCTAGAAACAAAAGACAGTAAGCCCAATCAAATCAAACAAAACTTGCGCTGCATCAACTAACAGGAAACGCACCCATAATCACTCCCCGAGAGGCCCCGAGCCTCCTCGCCTATGACATGGTTCACTCGCCACGGCTTGGTGCTCCGGTAGACCGATGCTTGAGAAGTCTCAAGACTTTGCTTTGACTTGACCTTGGCCTTGAGCTCGGGCACCTCGGGTTGAACTCGCGACAAGAGTTTGACGATTAGGGCACTTATGGCGGCGCCCTTTCTCCACAAACAAACAATGGAGGTGGCTACTGATCGATGTGGCAGTAATCAATGGGCAAGGACATGAAAACTACTTCCGGGACGCTGGGTCGAGACTGACTCTCGGGTCGCAGCCGCAGTGGTCCAAGGATGAACCGCCTCGAAGGTGGACCTTCAGGAAATTCCTCGCGCCTTTGGAACGCCATCTTCTCTCTTACGGCTGACTTCTCGTAGCCTTCCTTTCATTCTCCAAAGATTAGGCTTTGTTGACCGATGATGAAAATCGAGAAGTCTATGAAGGATGAGTTGACCTCTCATCTCTTCACGCATGCCTTCCACAGCTATCAATCTTCTCTTTCCTCAATTGCTATGTCATTGTGGGGCATAGCTGCAAACTGGTTGAATTTGGTCAAATACTGCTCACTAACAACCTGCCCCGCTGAGAGCTCAACTCGCTTCTTCTTCAACCTCACAAGACTGGCCTGCACGAAGTTTGTTCAAGGCACGGGTCTTGAATTCCGCCAAGGAATGGCCGCTGCCAAGGTTCAATTTTCTTCTTGAGGTAACTCCACCATTTCTTCACCGAGCTGGGTCCGTTGGTTACCGCTGTCGAGGTCAGCCGCTTCTTCTTCTTCTTCCATCGAGCCATCACCACCTCGAAAGCAAATGAGGTAGTTTTCCCACCAAGCTACAGGGTCTCTTCAACTGGTGGGTGGCGAAGTCCACCTTGTTCCATCAGAGCATCGAGCAAGTCGGGCTTTTTTCCATGTCCCCGAGCCAATCTTCGCGCTTTCAGGCTCATTTGCGAAAAGCAAACGTGGAGAGGCCTCAGACGAGGAAATCGCCACTTTTAGTGCGGTTCACGTCCTGGTCATCACGATCATGCAGCGTGGCCTCGAGAATCAAGTCAATTACCGAAACATCACTTGAGCCATGGAGGTTTGTCATGCAAGTGGTAGATCTTGTCCCCGCCATGACCAGGCCAAGATTACGACCTGCCCCTGGGCCGGGTTGGTTAAAGGCTCCACCGATCAAGAAGGGCTCTTCTTGGAGGCATCTCAAGAACAAATTGCTTAGCACAAAGAGGAAGTATATGAGGGTTTCCACTCTCTAAGGCACATAACACAAAGAACAATAAACCAACAATAAGATCAAACTCAACGATACAAAGCCAAAAGTGATCGTGATTCAATAATTAGGGGTTAGGTGTTACATGACTCCCAACATAGCCTATCAACCTAAGCTTAAGTCATGACACACGATACACACACATCGCTTAAAAACGATAGAAACAAAAGGTGCTTGCAACCAAAGATCATAAAGCAAGCATAACAATTAATCGTTAATCATTCTCCATGGGAAACTCGCTACACACAGCGTGCAGCTTCTCGGGAGCTGGAGCTGAACGACTCGATCAAATCCGCGGCGATGCGAGAGCGATCGCTGATGGTGGGCGATCGTGAGTCGGAATCATCGTGTGCGGATCACGGCCGCCATCGGGCTCTCCGTGGAGCCGACGCATACCGCGGCGGGCGCCAGACGCTTTGCGCGCGGTCATTCGGGCAAAGGCCTCTCGCGAGTGGTTTGGCCGAAGCGTCCGGCCAGCTGGAGGCGACGAGATAGTGGAGGAGGAGCTGAGCGGATCGCTGTGGCGGGCGCGAGGCGAAGCTAGTCGCAGAATAAGGCCCCTTTCCGGGTCCGCGGTAAGGTAAGCTCCCGCTACCCCGAGCATGTTGCTGCGAGTGTGTCTGAGCGGGCGTGAATGGCCTGAAGGAGCATCCGAGTCAGCTGGATTCGCCATACGGCGCGCGGATGGTGGCGACATCGCCCGCGTGAGCTGCACCCGCGGGTCAAAGCCAGGTCATCGCCGATGGAGTTGAACACCAGGACCTGCCCTCCGCTTGGAGGAACGGTGGTAGCGTAACGGTGAGTCGCGCAGAAGATCCCCTGCATCCAAAGCACATGTGCGAGCGGGAGGCGACTCGAGCGATCTCGACGCCGCCCATGACGCCAAGACGGGTGACTCGGCCACAAAGTGTGGGGTGAACTCGCCATCCCTGCATGTAGAGGAAGACCTCTATCGCCCAAGACTCGTGATCCATGATCCTTCCATGCACCCGAGAGGAGGGCGCGCGGAAGCCAAGATATCGCATAAGTCGACGGAGGACGCCAACAGAGTCTCCGTCAGGCTCCCGTCGGGAACAAGGGTCCCTGGCGCTGCGCCAAGTGAGTTGGCCATCTACAAATTTTGAAACAGAGAAAAGTCAAGAAACATAATGAATGTAAGGGCAGTAGTAACTAGGAGTGATGAGTAAAAGCAATAAATACATTATATTTGACGTAAAGCTTTTCATATATTTTTAAATAAGACTCAAGTCCTTAGGCTCTAATTCTCCACCTAACAAAGATCCTACAACATGATGCTCGATACTCACTCGTTTAATCTTGATTTTCTAATCCCTGATCCTCTCAGGAACATTACATGCGTACTCCCTCGATCAAAGAGGGTAGCACTCATAGACTCATCACGAATCATATCACATACAAGGTGCGTAATTAAGATATTTAATTAAACAAACATCGAGTGACATAGACCACGCTTAGTCAAGTTTACATTAGGCCACCAGCCAAATTGATTACATTAAGCAAAAGCATAAAGTCAGCAAGGAAACAAATGGGATGATGGAGCTCATCTCCACAGTGCAAGCGATCGGTGACTGACGACGACCGATATTATCCAAGGTTGGGTAATATAGGTTGTATGCTAGTACCAAAGAGTCCACGAGATCAAGGGCGACCTACACTACGTAATCTACGCTACTTCGTGGTTCCTGTGGCCATCGCCCTGCTCCTCATAGTACGCCAGAGTCCCTTGCTTCCGCATCATCCTGGAGGGTTTGGGGAGGAGCGAGCGAGCACAACTAACGTGCTCATGAGCCAACACAAAAGATGCAATAGTATACATGCAAGGCTTAACAAGGATGGCTCAGTTCTTTTATTTGCTAAAGCATCATTTTAAATTATCATAATTACAAAGTCCTATGACTTAGCATTTTAAAATGATTGCATTTTCATTTAAAGAGATTAAGTGCAATATTAAATTAACAAATAAGGTTACCTCCACCTTATGCTTAATTTTGATAATGGTTACGCCCATCGACATCAACACCGGTAAGGCTACCCAGAAAATCCAAACTGTGTATCGGATGAGCCCAACACATTTCCATTCCACCCACAAAGATTTTTAAAATAGAACTAACTCAAAGTTAAGTTCCCATGTCCGCTTTGACCGGCTGGGCGCTACTGCTTAAAACAGCTTTAGACTCGCAGAGGTTGTACATCTGTGACCCACAAGAGATAATCATACTCACTACACATGATTCCTTAGTCATGAAGTTGAGCGATCGCCACAGAACGCTTCAAACTACCTTGCCCTTCCGCCATCTCACCCCTTTGGCCAATTCCATAAGTTAAAGCGGATGCTTACCACAACGACTAGCGAAATGGCCCCGCCACAACGACTAGCGCAGAAATGAGCACTTCACCGTTGCTGTCCCATTCAAGCCAAAGATACGCCGCCGCTGCACACTTCTAAACACCAACAGGGATGACATTCAGTGGTTCAATAATTTTACTAAGCCAAGTTGCACTTTGCGTACTTCAAGGTTGTACTTGTTTTACACAGAGGTCATGACAAGATTAAGTCCTTAATTTATCCGGACTCGCTCATACCACATACCAACCATTCTCGTGCTACGTCTACACCCACCATTCTTTCCATTCGCGTCGTATGTGGTACTAACAAGTTGTTTAGGTTTTGGGAGGAAAACCAATTAACGCAACACCACCGCCATCATTACATCCAATGATCGCGCCAAAACCATTTTTCATGTTTAAAGGATGATGATCGGACATTTATTGTCCCAAGATTTAAGCAAGACTAGCATGTCGCTTAAGTACAACCTAGGCTAGTATATTTACCATATATATTTACTAGGGTGACAAAGAATACTGATTCAATTTAACAAAGGATGGCTTAATAAGTAATTAATCCAAGAAATGGGTATTTAACTACCTTAAGCTTTAACATATCATTGTTTACAAAATTAAAGCATGCAACTTTGATATTTTAAATAAACATAGTTTGCATAAAATGTAGGTTCGTAATGATCAAAGCATTGACTCGCCATGGTTAAAGGCGTAGTAGGGTCCTAGTATTCTTGTGCTTGGTCGGCGGGAGGTCTCCCTGCTGTTTCTAATCCTAATCTGGCGAAAAGTACCTAAAAAGAGACAATGCCAAGAGAGCAAATAAATATCAAACTCATAAATAATGGACTCCAAAATAAACAAGACCAGCACCATTAGCAAGATCTTTATTTTAGAAAATTTTAGAAATTGGTTTCACAATTTTTGGAGTTATACGTAAAAAGATATGAATTTTGAAGCTTTTAAACGATTTTTCAATTAAACCAAAATCCAAAAACCAGTGAAAATCCCGCGTCGACATGGTAGTGGCCGTATTGTGTTCGGCCCACGGCATCGTGGCTCGGATCGAGTCCACGCGACGGGCAAGACGGCCATAGTGGTCGCCCGCCTTCACGCATGCAAGACAGATGGCCCCACCTTATCGCTGGCGACATACAGAAGCGGCGACGCTGCTCGTCGACCAAGCCGCCAAGTATTCGGGCAGGAAGCGAAGAGGGGGAGGGAGAGGGAGCGACGGGGCGAGGCGCACGGGCGGGCGGGCGGGCGGAAGGTCATGGAGGCGGGGCGCCGTGAGTCTTCGGAAGGAGGAAGGGCACTGCATGAGGCCTGGAGCTGAGTTGGAGGTCAGGATCGACCGCACCATTTACATAATTTTAACATAAAATATTTCCATTTCATTTCATCCAAAAAGATTTTACAACATTTGTTTTACAAGCATTTATAATATTTTTGGCAAGAATAACTAAAACCCTAGTTCTTCTTTTCTTGCCGCCCAGAGTAGCCGCTTTCTTTGCCGCCTGCCTTTGAGCGCCGTCTGTGAGAGCCACCTCACGATCCATTTTTCTCGCCGCAAGAAAAGCAAAGAATTGGTTAGTAATCATAGTCTAGAGTATTCTCGTGAGCAATAGTATAAAAGTTAGAGTTTGTATGGCTGCCTGATTCAAGCGCAGAGAGCATCCCCGAGTACTGAAATAGCCGTCCCTTGGCAATCAAGATTCCTGCACTAACCTGAGTTAGTCGGCCCTTGATCGCTAAGATATCCGCATTCACCCAAGATCCTTCGACACTGCCACTTCGCGGTCTCATCATCCAAAGACTATTAGGAACCCAACACCCACTATTTGCATTTGCCAAACCACAAATTCAAACCTCATTGCATAACCTCCCTGAACTACACCTCAGCTAAGCTTCACTGGGGTGCAAAGAACCATTTCCCAAGCTCTCTCATAGAGCAAGCCATTTCTCAAAATATCAAGCATCAGGAGGCAAAGAAAGACCTGGCAACATCTCCCCCGGCCGTGCCTCCAACCCCAAAGAAACAAAGACAAGCCAAGAATATAGCTACCAAAGAATGCATTTCCCCAAAGAAGTAGATCTCAGAAGATACAAATGACGCCATGTACCAAAGAAAGAAGAAGACATCCTCAAAGACAAATACATTCCTCCTAACAAAGAATGTATCATCCCACCAAGACAAATTAAGACAAATGCATTTCCCTACCATAAAAGAAATGCACCTCCCCATTTGAGCTCCACAACACAAGGTGCAAGGATAAGACCATGGTAAAAGGGGAAATAAACAGAGCATGGTAAAAACAACTTGCCAAACCACGGATAAGAGCAAACTTTGAGTGCCCTTCCCCTAAACCATCCCCCAAAGAAGTGCATAGACCAGAGCAAAGACAAATAAGTAAAGAATGCATCCCCGAAGCCAACACAGATGCACCTCCCCAACTAGCATTAATTAAAGACAAATGCATCTCCCCAAGATAGCTACCAAAGAAGCACAAATGCATCTCCCAAGATACAAATTTCTCAGATTCATCTCCCAAAGAAGATAACACACCCAAGAATGCATCCCCTCCCAGAATACATTTCCAAGCCACTGCCTGATTAAAGAAACAAGCAAAGCTGCTATTCCATTCCATTCCACACCAACAGAGGCAAGAACTCAAGGAGGTTCAAATGAGCCCAAGAAAGCTAGCACAGCAGCCTGGTGAGGGCAGAGGAGCCCTCAGCAAAGAAGAACCCACTCACCCAACCCAAAGCAGAAGAAGAACCTAGCAAACTGAGGAGCAGAGCAGAGAGGGAGAGCACCAACCCAAGCCAAGATCGCCATCCCTTCTCCCCAACCTAGATCCATCACAAGGTAAACCCTAGCACAAATCAATGCTTCGATCATCATCCATTCACATCACACGGGTTCCAAATAGCATCAACATAGATTGCAATCCTTTCCATCTCGCGAGCAAAGAGGTTAGGAGGAGTAGAGTACCTAGGGTTTCCAGAGACCGGCCGGCCATACTGGGAGCCATGGCGGCGCAGTGGTCGGGAGGTCCGAGCCGGCCTGCCAAGCCAAGCCGGAGAGAGGCGAGAGAGCACGCGAGGTTGGACCGCTGAGGCCTGGCCCGGTCCTGAGCAATTTAGGCACCGGAGAGGTGGTGATGTGTCCGGGGGTCGGGCCACGAGTAGATCGGAATGGGAGGAGACGCCGAGCCGGGTTGTGGAGCTGAGCGACGGCCGAGGCGAGGGTAGCAAAGGGCGCTGGCCTGGCCGCGCTGTAGGAGGAGGCGAGCTGCGATGAAGATGGCGCAGCCCGAGAGGCGCAGGAGCAGCGGGAGAGGCCGAGGCGACGGCGCGTGGGGTTCCGAGGCAGGAGAGGCGCGAGAGAGCGAGGGAGAGGCGAGGTGAGAGGCGACGGCACAGCCGCGCGCCTGGTGAGAGATTAGGGAGAGAGTGGTTAGATTTAGGTTAGGTTAGGAATTAGGTTAGTTGAGGTTGTGTGGTTAGATTATGGTTTAGCTGCTTGGTGTTAGTTGGTTAATTAGTGATTAGGGTTTAGTAATTAGGTGATTAAAGATTAGGATTAGAATTAGTTGTTTGGTTTTGAGTCTAGAACGTGAGTTCGTCGTTCGATAATAGATCGAGCTTAACCCTAGAACGATTTTTAGCTAAGAGCGCTAACTGGTCGCCAAAAGTTTTGTTAAATTAAAATTGGCTAACGAGGAGTCGTATAGCATTTTATTCATCTACTATCACCAAAACTTAACTAAGTATTTATTTTATATTATTCGTATACCGCTTGCTACGAGGGGCTAACCCGGTTGGAAGAAGTCGATAAGAGATTCCCATCGTCGACCTTTCCAAAAACTCTAAAGGCAAGCATCCTCTTGAACATCAATATAGCTATTTTAAATGTAAACCGGATATTGCTCTATCATATATGTATCGATCAAAACTATTTCCAAAATCAAATTGGATTGAGATGATGAGAAAGATAAGAAAGATGAGAATGAGATGAGAATTAATATGGGGTAAAGGGGGCCTTGGTAGAGAAAAAGAGATGATGATGATGATGATGATGATAATGATGATGATGATGATGATGGTAAGAGGGGACCCTTTATCAATTATAATATAAGGTCTAACAAACTCTTACTCTGGCCAATGTCAGAAAATCGCACAACCATTTCCCCGCTTCACGGGCGTAAAATGCTACCCACGTAAACCCCATTAACGGGAATGTTGGACACGGAGGATAGCCGGTCCAAGGCGGAGGTTGGGCACGGAGGATAGCCGCCCAACCAACATTGTTGGAACCTGCGGAGGGCGCCAGACACCGAAAAAACAATGGGCGGAGACTTAATCACGGACTGAAAACGACCGATTCCGAACTCAAGTCGCATCAAAGGAAAATGGATGGACCCAGCTCACGAGAGCTCAATAGCTATGGGTAAAGTGGTAAAAGCTCACAGCCTATACAAATCATGAATTCATGCCCCTCCCCGGATTGAGCTACGGAACCACCGGGGTCTTTTCTTCTTCCGAGATTAGTAGTATTTTCTTAATTAAAATTGCAACTTAATGTTTTAATGTTTATTTTTAATGAGATTTTTAGAATTTGTGATAAAGACCGAGATCAACCATGCAAAGGCATTGTTTGTTATTAATGCTTGCCGAGTACTTTTGTACTCAACCTTGTTAGTATTCTCCTTTGTTAGATCCTAGTCCCACGGAGCTATCCCTGTTGGGCAAAGGACTTGTGTACCAATGCAAAGAAAAGGAGGAGAAGGCACCGGGCCAGGACCCGAGCGAATGGAAGCCATCTTTGACTCGTGGGACGAGGAGGGTGGTAGTCCCACTCCAAGGGAAGCTTTTTTTGTGTTTGTGTAGCCTTGTATTAAGAACCTTAGCTTTATGTGGCTACCAATGTAATAAAGATGTACGCTTATTTTATTATTCGGGCCAAGAACTCCTGATAAAATGGCTTGCTATTCGTCGAAAGGGTGTTCTACCGGGATTTAATAGTAACCGATGTTTAAGTGTGATTACCCTAGGGTAATGACACCGGCCACAAGGGAAGGCGACGGGGGATGGCGGCGACGGCTGAAAGGGCGGGCGACGCCGGAGGGGAAAGGCACCGAGGGCGAGGCCGAGCCGGAGGAGGGGCGGGGGAGAGGGGAAAAGAAGGAGGGGGCCCGGGTTTTGCCAAGGCGGGGGAAAGGGCGGGCCGGGAAGGGACGGAGGACCCGAAGGGGCGGGGCGCAGGCGGGCGGGCGGAGAATAGGGGGTCCCGGGGCGGCCGGGACTAGAGGCCGAAGGGGAAGGGTGGTTGGGGGACGCAGACAGGAGGGCCGGGGAGTCGGCGCAAGGCAAAAGGGGAAACCCGAGGCGGGGCGCGGGGGAACCATGAGAAGGGGGGAAGAAGGCCGGCCACCAAAGAGATTAGGGGTTGGTTAGGGCTTTGATTTTGAAATTTGGAATTTGGAATTTTGATTTTGAAATCAAATGCAAAAAGGATGTTACACCAAGATAAGAAGGTACTTGGGTCATCTACCATGGTGTGAGCGGAGACCCTTCTTTCTCAACGACAAGAGGACAAATAAGGAGGATGGGCGACTCAAGTCCATGTACCTGGAGTTGAGCGTGACGAGGGCTAAGCTTCAAACCGCTTAAGAAAGAATTTGACAACCTTCATATGCGCCAAGGTGAGTCAATCGATGCATTTACCATGAGGGTCACCTCGCTTCCAAAGAAGATGGAACGCCGAGAGAGGGGATGAAGACTCTGTGGGTGGATAAGGTGCTTCCGGTCTTGACACCAAATTTCCGGCCGATTGTTTGCACTCCGAGAACCTCGAGGACTTGGATGTGATGCGGTCCAAAGAAATGTTCAAGGCTTAAAGGCCTCGAGGAGCGCCACATGATTAGCGAGGAGGAAGGTGAGCAGCCGCTCACCCGGCCCAATGGGGAGTCTAGGGCCAAGAGCAAGGAAGGCGCCTTAGCTCCAAAGAAGAATCGCAGATTCGACAAGGCTAAAGTAAGATGCTACAACCGCAACGACTATGGGCATTTTGTTTCCAATGTCATAAGAAGGAGGAAATGTTATCTCATGGAGGCGGATGCCGACGATGAACCGACATGGGAAGCCATCTTGATCCGGGAGAACTGTTAGAATAATCAAGTTGTGTTGTTAGTGTGGCATTGTATGTGTGCATTAGTGTTTGTGCACGATGAGGTGTGTTACATACGATATATTTGTGTCATGGTCATGCATGTAGGTGAGCCTGCATGATGCATGTGTGCCATGAGTTCTTGTTTGGGTGTCTAAGTTCTCTGTGTAAGCTCTAGTGAGAGTCCCGCCTGCCTTTAGTTGTGTTACCGATTTAAAAAATCGGAGGGGAAGAAGAAAAAACGCCGAAGTTGTCCATCCCGGGCATGGCAAGAAGGCAAACTCCTTGGAGATGCGTCAAGATCTGGACTTCGACTTGTGAAGTAAGTGATGTCAAGATTAGGGAGAAATTGTTAGCTATAATCTTGAATTAATTGGTTTTGCATGTGCATTAGTATTTTGCATTAGCCTCCAGCTTAGTCTTCAATTTTTGTTTTTGCCTTTCACATGCATAAGTTATGCAACATTTAGTTCCGTGAGTTATTTCCAATCGGGATCCAGAGAATTGTCCACTAATTACTTGTAATTGATTCTTAATCACCGGAATAAATAGGAAAAAAAGCTTAGAGCAAGTTTTGACAAACGTGTTTCGCTTTTCCTATCTAAAATTGATCGTAGTCAACACAAAACAAACTTTAACTCAAGTCCTTTTGGTCTTGAAGTTTAGTAGCCCCGTCCACCCCCACAACCACGCCCAAGGTGCTTGATGTTGTGCCCCACCCCGATGAAGCTCGTGTTTGTTCACGCCACCGACGCCATGGAGGAGCCATTCAGATGGGAAAGGGGATCGATCGATTGAAGAACCAAACGACAAAAGTGAAACGGACTTGATTTGTTACCCATCCAATTCTATTATATTTCCCAACTCCAATCCAGCCCAAAACCTTGTATCCAAGAGTAGGTTCTTGAAACAAACCAAGGTGGAGGCAATTCCTGCCCACCGACCTTCATCCATCTCCTCCGACTAGTTCATCCCCCAAAGGTTCATCTATCCATCTCGCGGTTTCGATCAATACAACCTGAGCTCCATCACCGGGCTATTCACAAAGGAGTAAAAGAGGCCATCAATGAAAGACCCTCTTTTCTTCAACGCCACGGGATGGATCCCCTTGGTAGAGCTACGCGAGGACACCGCCACCGACGGCCATTTTTTCCATCGTTCTTTCCGTTGCATGGACTTCAAAGGCCTAAGGTCTTTATGCAATTTCTTAGTTTCGGGCTCATGTAATTTCTTGATTTCGTGGTTTTATTTGTAAACAGTGGACTTTTCGTGTGATTGTTTTAGGGGTTTGATGATATGGTTCCGACACATATATTATCATTGCACGAGTTGATTTTACCAAGAAGCTTAAAAGACATAAGTATAATCCCGCTTAGGTACGCAAACGCCATTCGGGTGCTTTCCATAGTTTCATGCTTTGATGGGAACTTATCGCTTGACCGACAATGTTGATATGGATTCTTTATTATTGTAGAACTTGTAGGAATTACTCAACGGATAAATGTGATAAGTCGCAAGATTTATTTCCCACAATGACGCTTGGTTGGTTAAGTTACAAAATTAGCAATTTTTTATGCTTTTATATGCCTAAGCAAAGTTGTTGATGCTACTGTCCGGATTGCAATAATACGCTTTGTTGTTGAATTTTTACTTAGGTGAATCCTGGTTGATGTAAAATTCATTGGTCTTACACAATATTTTGAAGTGAACGCAAGCCTTTTTAATACCGTGATGCTAAAAGAATTATTCGCCTTTTGTTTGAGGTAAGGATTTGGGAACCACCCAATCTTGCAAACAACTTGAAGGCATATGCCATGTAAACTGATCAAGGTAAAGTTGAATTATGAACTGTAAGTCATTTTCATTGCCCATTCCCAAAGGATCGCAAATTTATGGAATTTTTAAAACCTTAATGGCAATCCCTTTAGATGGTTAACGCTAAGTATACCCATATGGGAGTATTCATTTAGTTGATCATGATGTTTTGTAGGAAGTAGACACCATTGTAGGTTTGTGGATAACATTTAGCACCTTCTCAAGATCGGGTTGGTTGGGTACGGTCCGAGAACTAAGGGTGAGCATTCGCCTCATCTAACCTGTTTCCAGGTTTCCCGTTGAGGAAGCTCCGAGGTTTAGTTGAACTTTGATTTTCATTCTTGATTGATAATGGATACATACTATCTCTTTTACAGGATAACCCGATTTGACGCCTAAGAAATAATCTATAAGAAAACCTATCGATCCAATCCAATCTTTTTAAATTAAAAATAATCTACCTTAATAGATGAGATCATATCCCTAACAAATAACTTGATATATAATTGGATATATGGGGATATGCTCCGATCTTAGGATGATGTGACAACAATGGCGTTAAGGTTTGTCGCTTCACCGGTTTTCGACAAAGTTTCAAACACAATATTTCGAAGCGGTCCACCGCCATAGCACGCCGGTCCGACCGTCCCAAATCCCGGATCCCATGTGCCCGGCCGGACCGCCGTGACCAAAATGGTCAAAACAGGGCCAAAAATAGAGGGTGTAGGCAAGTGGGGATCTCATTGTTCTTGCTCCCAAATTTTTTGGAGTCTCCAAGAAAGTTCTATTGGTTTAAAGTTTCCAAGAGGTTTCGGATTTTCAGGTTGAAAATTGGCTAAGTCCTTTTACGGGCCGACCGCCTTTGGCCGGCGGTCCGACCGGAGAAGCGGCCGGCCGACCGACCAGGGGCGGCCCGACCGATCCATCGAATGTCGCCCTTCGTTGGCCGGCTGTTCATTGGTTAGGTCAAAGTCATGAGTTTCCAAAGGCATATGTGTTGCATGATGCATGTTTTGACTAACGGGTCAAGTTAAAGAACTTGTTCCCGCTTCGATTTGCTTGTCTATTGTTGTGGTTGTTTGGTCAACGACGGTCAATCCGGGAGGATGATCGGACGAGGCTTGGAGAGCTTAGGTCCGTAACGATCGACGGGTCGCGAGGTCAATGAAACAAGATGGCCAATCGGATAATGACGACCGAACGGGCCCGGCGATCGGTTTGATCAAGCGCGGAGCCTGCAAGTGCCATGGTGGTTTTGGGGAGCCAGGGAGAGACTTGCCGACATGGAGAGAGCCGTTGATCAACCTACACGCGGTGAGCATGCCGGGCCAGGGAGATGGACTCTGCCTTCTGAGAAGGACCAGAAGGGTATTTTGGTAATCTTACCAAATATCACCTTGGTGACCTTTTGCCTACCCACGGCGCAAAGAAGAAAGGGTTTAGGGGTTAAGAGGGTTGTAGACGGCGCTTAAAATGCGTATGCGGTGACCCGCTTGTGTTCCTTAACGGAGCCCATTTGAGTTAATCTTCTAGAAAGTCTAAGTCTCCACTATAAATAGAGGAGGAGGGGCTGCACCCTCTTCAACCCTTTAATCATTATTGAAACCCTAGTTTTGGCTTAGGAGAGGATTAGTGGAGGTTAGGGTTCTAGAGAGTTTTGATTTGATCTTGTGCTCTGGATTGAGCTTTGTCCTCCATTGATGGAGTGGCTGTAAACCCAAACCCTATCAATCAATCCAAAGAAAGCTTTGATCAAAGATGTGTCTCTTTGCCCTTCTTCTCTCTATTTGGTGATTTTGAGTCTTTCTTTGATTCGCATGTTTTTGATTGATTTCTTTACATGATATAGCTTGCTGTGACATGTGGGAACACATCTAAGATCATCTTGATCATCAATCACCCACGAGCAAGTTTTTGGGTCACGTTTTCGTTTTGACTCTGGCTTTGAACCATCCATCTCTCAAACTGAAAAATGTCGTAACTTTTCCATGGATCTCCATGATCTTCAATTGGAATAGGTTCCTGACATCCTAGAGAAGGTGTGTTCCAAGTTTCATGAAGTTTGGAGTTGTAGATCAAAAGTTAGACCTATTTGCAACTTCGTTTTTCCGGCTGATTTCACTGTTCATCTACGGAGGTCGACCAGCCTAGCTAGAGGTCGGACCGCCCTTGAGAGGTCGAACCGCCAGTAGAGGTCGACCGCCCTTCTCTTAGGAAATTAAGTTTCGATTGTTTTTGGTTGTTTTGCTTCGGTTTTGATTGGATTCAATCCTAGTCTTCCGCTGTCTTGGTATATCGATCTTCATAGCTTCTATAGCTATTGGAGTGAAATTTGTGTTGAATCTAATCGAGGTTGAAAAAGTGAGCGTGCTCCTATTCACCCCCTCTAGTCGCCTTGGTCCAACAAGTGGTATCGAGCCGGTTAGTTCAATCTTGATCTTAACCGGTCACCGAACTTGGCGATGGATAAGTACTCCACCAAGCCGCATATCTTCGATGGGCACGACTATGCCTATTGGAAGAATGCATGAGTCTTCCTTGAGAGCGAAGGACAAGCTATATGGGAGGTTGTTCGAGCCCCGCTCGTTCTTCCCGAGTTGTTACGGCTTCAATGCCTCTTGGCTAACAATAATAAGGCAAAGAACCTCTTGTATGGTGGGCTTGGTAGACGGGAGTATGATCGAATTTGCAATCTTGAGATGCAGACGAGATTTGGAACACCCTCGAAACCTACCATGAGGGTTCGTCCCAAATCAAGAAAGTACGCCAGACAGTCTATAAGCGTGAATATAACAAATTCGAGATGCGTCCGGAGAGAGCATCGATGACATTTTCATCGCTTCAACAAAGTGATTAATCGGATGAAGGTCATTGGAATTGAATATTCTCGTCCTGAAAATGCCACCCACCTCTTGGCTGCAATCACCAAAAGTGGGAGATAAA